>CM033041.1:7385000-9785000 GCA_019207045.1 Branchiostoma floridae x Branchiostoma belcheri
AAGTGCTTCCTCATCTGAAGAAGAAGGCTAAAAAGAATCACTATAAATTACTTTGTCTAAGATGTATGTTTTTAATATGCATTTTATTCGAAGCAAAAATACAAGCAAAGAAATATGTCACAACTTTTGTTATTATTAACTACTCCAAAATCTCTGTAGCTTTTTTTGAGCAAAATTATTCAAAATCTTTTACAAGCTTTTTACAACATTTTACATGCTTTTTTTCCTTGTTTCAGGGCCCAGCGTGTCCATTGGGTCTCAGGCCCTAGCCTTTGGCTGTGTGGATTCGGGCGGTATGGTCACACAGACCTTCAACATTGTGAATGAGACAGATCTGCCAGCCTCCTACCAGTTTATGATTGACAGCAGGGAGAGCGTGTTCAAGTTTGAGCACGTATCGGGAGTTCTTCCTCCACAAGGCCTTCACAAAGTCATAGTCCACTTCTGTCCAGTCCACCCTATCAACTACTACAGGAGGGTCTCCTGTCTTGTTCACAATCATGTGAGTAATCAGATGTATTGTACAGAAGTCTTTGACATCTGTATCTGTATAGCTGGTGTAACTGTCTTTTGCAGGTTCTTCATATATTATACCTCATTAACTGAACTTGTTCAGCGACAGTACCATATGCAGTATTCCTGGGAATTCCCGGATATCCCTGAACAAGGCCTCGTATGAGGCATGATTCTGATTATACTTCAGATGGTAAGTATATCTTAGCATAACCTCCAGTTATAATTCATAACAGCATTTATCTCTTAATTCCAGGATCCCTTGTATGTGGACATGATTGGCACCTGTCACACTGAGCTCGTCAAGCCAGCTGTTCTGCACCTGCACCACCTGGAGCGGTACCAGAAGCACGTGGAGCGAGGCTTCTCCATCTTCCCGCCAGAACTGCTGAATAACCTGGTGAAGGAGAACAAGCTGCAGCTGGACAAGACTGGAGCACTCATGCTGAAAGAGGTAATGGTTTTACATTTACATTATAGTAATGATCATGTTGATGGGTTGAAATTCGCTTTTGGAAATAGGTGCACTGGAGTGCCTAAACTACAAGACTTATGTGCACAGAAAAGACATTTGGGTTTACAACATTAAGAGTGTTGGTATGTAAAGATATTTTTGTTATTGCCTGCAACTGTGCCTACCTAAGTGCTCTGGAGTGGATGATTATGTTCTCTGTATCTTCACATCTTGTGCTGTACATGTCTTATGTGTGTCTACTTGTCTCAGTGTATTCCTACGTGATTGTACCTTTCATGCCTACTCAAGGACTTTGTGTTAGATGAAATTGGTGAAGTTGTGCTGAAAGAGGTAACATAAAAGATTACAACACAATTACCACTACCATACCAGGGAACTCACGGCTGGCTTTGCACCTTGCAATTCACTTACAGTTAATCCATATTGTCCTCTTGAAAACAGGGCATCAGGTTAATTGTTCAGTTATTGATTTGTGACTCCAAATCCAATGTACCTAAGATTGTTCCCTTTTTTTATCAGTGCAATGTGGCTTTGCTACTGCTCAAATATTTAGTCAAGCACACTGGGTCACTCCTACTCAGGATAAGTTTGTTGGGTTCACATCTGACTTTCCCCAATCCTATGTTCTACGTGTCATGTCCACTTTTATGTGTCTGATGCTGTACTATAAATACACTGATGCAAGAAATTGACTACATTCCTGTATGGCTCTACACTCACATGTTTCCGAATGGGTTTTATCTACCTTTGTATGTTCAACAATGTAAAGGAAATGTTCTTCTATTTCAAAAGGCTGAAGCTGTGGAGCCCTTCACCCACCCACCCTTCCATCCCTCTCCAATGACGGAATTCTTTGACGACGGACACTACAGCGACATCACGTATTCTGTCCGCCATGTCAGTTCCGACATCCACCAGGCCGACTTCGGCCGCTGCACCAACTTCAAGAAGATCCCGTCGCAAGTGGTCCACCTGACTAATCACACCAAGGGAAAGATCACGGTGTACTGGATGTGTCGGAACAGCAACATATTCTCGGTCACGCCGCAAACGTGCGACATACCATCAGAGGGGGCGACGTCTTTCCGCGTGACCTTTGCGCCGGATGCAGAGGACCAATTTTTCGGTGCTGAACTGGAATGTTTTGCCTTCTACAAAAGCATGAGGGACTTCAAGCTTGTGGAGGACAAATCATTCTGCCCGCCATGGTGCCTTACACTGACGTGCATCGGCCACACGTTCAAGGTCGGAAAGGAAACGTTCCTCCCACGCTTCACCCTGGATTCCAAACGGGTCGTGTTTCCCGCGGTAAACCCGAACGAGAGCACCTACCGGACGGCTCTTCTCGCAAACCACAGCGACACTCCCATTCAGTACGTCTTCAGCCAAGACGAGACAAAGACGTTCACGATCAAGCCATCCAAGGGGCTTATCCCGCCCAAGTCGCACCAGCTGTATGCCCTGAGGATGCTCCCAGCTGTGGCAGATACGTACAAGTACCAGCTGCCCTGTAGGATGAATGATAATGACAAGCACATGCATGAGGTCACCTTGGTGGGGTCTGCAGAGTCAGCTGAGGTGTATCTACCCTCCCAGGTAAGTCTGCATCCTTAAAAAAACTTAAAGATGTGATTGAAATGAAAACTGTAAGGGTACATTATTGCAGGGACTTAATATGTAATACAAGTGCCAGAAATGCTTCATACAGTGAGGAATGAATCTATTTTTTAAAACAGATGTATTGTTTTTGGTTTATCTATTTACCTTGACTAGAAGTTAGTTCCTGCTGGCCCAGGCACAAGTTGACAGGATGCGAGGAGGAAAATGGTGTAACTGGATACTTGCAGGATGAGATAGGCCCGGGTCCAAAGTTGTTGCCACATACCTAGTCTTGGCCCATGTCCAAAGTCTTGTGGGGAAGCATAGACAGAATTTACAGAAAATCCACATGAACATCTGTTAAGAATAAAGCAAATTTGCAAAATATCTCATGGAGGTGTAAGATCTTTGATTTCTTATTTCCTTTTTTTTCATGGCAGGGAGAGATCTTCTTTAAAAGTACGAGCATCGGCACAACCACCGTCCAGAAGTACTGTCTGAAGAATACCTCAAGGTTGCCTGTCAAGTTTGAGTGGCGTCTCAACAGCGATGACAGGAAGAGTCTTGCCGTCGAGCCCACCACGGGAACTATTCTTCCTAGTGAGGAGCAGGTGGGGATGATGATGTTGATTGCTTACTTACTTATATTACTTAAGCACTCTTTCCGATGATAGGTACCAAACAATTCAGTTTGCCTACTGTCTACTGGTGTAGTAGCCTGTTGTGTATTGAGAAGTTGAGAACAAAAGGAGCCATTCACACAGAAATCATCACAAATGTCAACTCCAAACAAGATCCAAGTATTCAGATTCAATTTGCCTCTTGAAATGTGTAAATTTTTGTTTCATGGGGTTAGAAATGTCCTCTGCGGGTGGGGCAACATTTCTGTTGTTTGCCTTCGCACAAGACAAGAGAAAAATATTATGATTACAATGTACATTTTTAAGATTGCAAATCTTTCATGTTTGTTCATGTTTGAAAATCTTTGAAATTATGCCTGTAGATCAGGTCTATTCACTGAAAAGTGTGATTTTTTTCACTAACTGTGAATTGAAACTGAATTACTATGCAAAACTAGCTGTATTATAATTCATTTATTCTATATGTCATTTTTCAGGAGCACACATGGATGTTCTCACCTTCAACTGAGACCAAATATGTCCTGAAGCCGACCCTCATTGCCATGACAACAAGCCCTACAGGTGCCATCGGGGAGAAGAGGAAATATCTACTGAGAGTTATTGGGGAGGGCAGTGCTGGGAACATACAGGTACGGGTAGTAGTGAATTAGTCTACTAGATAAGCTGTACTGGAATTGAAATTCAAATCTATTTGGTAACACTATCATTGATATCATTGTGAAAAGTTAGATAAAGCATGTATCAAGCACTGCATTTGTATGGTGCAGTGTCAAAGAGGAAGAACTTTCAGAAACATTTAAAATTTACAAAATATCAAATGTGTAAGCAAGTTAAGATTATATAACCTCAACAATCAGGTATCCGTTCATTCATTCTTTTGTTCATTCATTCATCCATCCATTCATCTAGTCATTCATCTTGTCATTCTTTTGTTGTTTCTATTCTGAATGACAGGCTGAACAGAAAGAGATTGACCTCCAAACCGTACTTGTCGGTAGTTCCGTCTCCAAGGAGATAGTTCTGTACAACGACAACAGCTGCACGCTGCACTACAAACTCATCGTGTTCCAGACTATCTCTGGTACCGCTAACGACGAGGCGGCCAACAGGGATAGGATAGGTACGACAACTTTTGTAGACTTGTATATTGTCAATGGAGGTATATATAGCTTGCATTAGCAGTAGATTTGTAGCATATTTTCAAAATCCTTATGATACTAAAGTACAATATTTGCTTGCAAACAGCTCAAATTTCCACAAACAATATCAGATATCTGGAGCTCGAGCAAAAATCAAAACCTTCTTCCACAGCGCATGCGCTCCAACCCCAATGATATTTTGTGTTGCCATGGCAACAGGCATAGTTTACAAAATTCAGTTAGAACAGGTTTGAAGTTAGAACCGGTTTGAACCGGTCAGAACCAGTTAGAACCGGTTAGAACAAGTTATAACCGGTCAGAACCAGTTTGAACCGGTCAAAACCAAATTAACCGGTCAGAACCAGTTAGAACCGGTTCAAACCGGTCAGAACCAGGTTGAACCAATCAGAACCAGTTTGAACCGGTCAGAACCAGTTAGAACCGGTTTGAACCAGTTAGAACCGGTTAGAACCAGTTAGAACCGGTTAGAACCAGTTAGAACCGGGCAGAACCAGTTAGAACCAGTTAGAACCAGGTTGAACCGGTGGGAACCAGTTTGAACCGGTTAGAACCAGTTAGAACCGGTCAGAACTTGTTTGAACCAGTTTGAACTGGTTTGAAACGTCAGAACCAGTTTGAACCGGTTCTTACCAGTTTGAACCGGTCAGAACCGGTTTGAACCAGTTAGAACCGGTTTGAACCGGTTAGAACCAGTTAGAACCGGTTTGAACTTTTCAAAAATTTTTGACACCCACTTGGGAAATGGTTAATTGGATGCAAATTTACAATTGGTCTTTGGATACAAAAAGTAAAGTCGTATCTCAAAATAAACACCCATCCCACCCAAAAAACTAATTTGCTTTATATGCAATAGGGAACAGCCATATGGTGATTCATAGGAATACTTGCCGTCATGTAACTGCCGAACGACGTGAGCTAGGACTACCAAACTTGTTGACTTCTCCTTAAATTTACTTGGCAAGAAGTTTAAGATAAAAAAATAAGTTTATGATATTTTGTGTTGCCATGGCAACAGGTTGCTGACAGGCATAGTTTACAAAATTCTCTGATTTCGGCGTAAACATTAAGGTTTCATGGTTTTCTTGGTAAACACTCTTGTTTCCAATAGCATTAACATCTTATAAAATATCATGTAGCATTCATGATTAAATATTCATAATCTATGCTAATTTGATGACGTAATTGGTCAAAATCCAAGATGGCAGCCCATGTCATAAGCGAAATGGTACAATAGGTTATTATCACTCGAATTTTGCCACTACTTTGTAGTTTTTACTAAATACATTCCTATGGATATTTGTAGTCCCTTCTTATTGTATTTTGTGGTTATATGTCGAAAATAATGCAACTTAAAACATTTAAGTTTGACAATCCAAGATGAGGTTTCTCAAAGGATAGCTAAGATAGATTTCAAATTTGACACCAGTAGTGCCCAATATGCACATTTGTGAAATATGGCACATTACATGTGGTCATTCTTTTAGTAAATCTAGAAGTCTTTGCCATTGCCTACACCTTTTCCTAGTAGTATACAATAAATCTATTTTCCATGTAAAATGTTATGTCTTAGTTACTTTTTTCTGCTTTCAAAAGAGCCACAAACGACATTTTTGCTCCCAAATTGCTTATTGAGCCAAAATCTGAATATAACTTTTCCTGGAAACGTGAACATTATTTGCATCAAAAGTTTTTTTTTTTTACTTTGAAAGTACAACTGCTAGTAAGATAGTCAGAGCCCTTTTTGCCAAATATACAAATATATTATTTTTTGTTAAAATATTACACTATGGAAAAGTAATACTTCCCTCTGGAGATTTCTCTTGCAAGCTGGTAATCAAATTATGGGTTGATTGCCTGTATGTGAAATCACAATGACTAAAATCTGAACCCAGCTTAAGAGAAACAGACTTAGTCTAGTCTTTTGAAATGCTGTAAAAGTAAATATTGTAATGTCTTGCAATCACATGACTTTACATATCAAATGCATCAAAAGCCATCTCCATGATGATCAAATACAAGCAGATACTATTGATAATAATGTCTTGCAATCACAATCATGATGAAGTGTTTACTTTTCAAAATGCTTAATTTTTTTTCATTGGTCAACAGTACTGGAGTTGGAGAAAGACCGAGGGATGCTGCCAGCCCGAGCCAAGAACAGGATCCTGCTGACCATCCGACCAACCAGACGAGCCACCTACACTTTCCACATCATGTACCAG
Organism: Branchiostoma floridae x Branchiostoma belcheri; assembly: GCA_019207045.1. Lineage (NCBI taxonomy): Eukaryota > Metazoa > Chordata > Leptocardii > Amphioxiformes > Branchiostomatidae > Branchiostoma > Branchiostoma floridae x Branchiostoma belcheri. The sequence goes on from CM033041.1 coordinate 7,391,611, forward strand.
CTGCTCACTCCTGATGGTGGGTGTGGGAGGGGGGCGGTTAGTGTGGAGACTGTATGATAGAGCAGTGTGGTCTGTTAAGAAATGATAAACATATAGCAGAGAAATCAACAGAATGTATCAACTGCTATTGGTGGCCACAATCACTTGAGAACAGGCCTCTCCCAACTCTTGCCTTCTTTTCTGCCAAAAGGTACAAGTAAAGTTCTTTGAAAGCAAACTGAATGCTTACCTTCACCAAGAAGGTTATGTTTTCTGGTGCAATCTATTTGTCCAGAGGTTTGTGTGTTTGTTTGTGGACGACATAACTCAAAAAAGCTACAGTTGACTTCATGTGATCTTCAGTAGGTTGGTGGGGGCGGGAAAACAAAGGTCTTATTTGATAATGGACCTCCTTACTGGGCCTTCTAGCAGCTTTCTACAGTACTGCAGTGGAATTTCCAGTTTTGATATCTCATTTCCATTTTCTATACCAACAGGTCGTAGTGTGAACCCAGTGTTCCCTGACCCAGCGGACCTGTGTGAGGTGGTCGTTCAGGGCGTGTACCCCACTCTGGTTGCCACGGACGCTCGTTGCTATGGTAGCGGCATTGGCATCAGCAAGCGTCAGCTGTGGTCTCTGTTCTCACTGGACAACATGAACTTGTGCCTCGACTCCGATCCTGCAGACGATGAACTCACTTATGTTCAACCCACCAGGCACAGGTATGGTCATCTCCCCTTTCTCTCTATCAAAGGTCTTGTCCATAGTGCTGAAGTATAAACTGTTGTTAGATAAATCCCTATTAAAGTTAAAGTTAGAGCTAGAGCTAGAGCTAGAACTGGAGCTAGAGTTAAAGCTAGAGCTAGAGCTAGGGCTAGGGCTAGGGCTAGGGCTAGGGCTAGGGCTAGAGCTAGAGCTAGAGCTAGAGCTAGAGCCAGAGCTAGAGCTAGAGCTAGAGCTAGAGCTGGAGTTAGAGCTAGAGCTAGAGTTATAGACAACCGTCTGTAATGAACAAAACATCTCTATTGTGCTAAATTTCCAACAAGAACTCACTGTTGGCAACATGCACAAAATAACTACCACCTGAATTCATTTTGGCACATCCCTGTGCCTAAGCCTTTAACGTATTAAGATTGGGCACATACACAAATAAAAAGAAGAAAGAAGTTCGAATATTGAAGTGTTGTTTATCCCACAGTACCAGGTACAGACCTCCTGTGTACACCCGAGCCATTCTGGATTTCAACTTCAGCGCAGCGCCCGTAGGTAGTGAAGCCTGTGTGGTGGACTTACTGCTGGAGAACACTGGAACTGTCACATCTGAATGGTGAGGATGTTTTTTTATCAGAGCTAAAATTTTTACTATATTTACTATTTCTGACAGACACAAAATACATTACTACTTAGAACTAATGAAAACTATGTCATTTTACTGTCTCTAGAAGTCTTTTATGCACTTTTGTATCATCATTCTGTTTTGCAAAATTAACTCAGTGCTAAACTGATTAGTATGGTCTTCTTTTTCTGATTAATGATGAAGGAATAGGAACTTTTACACACTTTTGCATGGAAGTACTCCAAGTAAGTGCCACAACAACAACAACAAAAAAAACAATTTACCCATGAGGATGGAGCAATGACTCATTGCATGCCTCACTTGCTCACATGCTTCTTTTGAGCCCATCCCACGTCAACCTGTCACTCAAATGTCTGCAGAGATACAGCAACACAAACAAACAATGAGACAGAAAATGCCTGTTTTTACAAAGAGGTAAAAAATTGTTTTCTCTCCACAGGGCGTTCCTGTTCCCGACAGACCTTCAGCTGGAGCTGGAGTACTGGGCAGAGACAGGGGAGTTTGATGAGGAGGAGCTGCACCAGATGAGGGTCACAGACAACCGACTCTTCTCTGTCAAACCTAAGAAGGGACGGTTAGACCCCGGACAGACACAGACGGTGACTTTTACTTACAGGTGAGGAGAAACATCTTTTGAAAGGAAAGTGATTCTTTGTAATTGATTCCAGAATGTTGATGTAACTGTTCGATATAGGGCTATTAAAGAAATTTGTTGTATGTTTATATCCCATCCCATATTTTGCTTTTTCTGGAATGGATGTATCTTTAGCTCTCTAAAATGCTTTCTCATGATGTCGCACTGCAGTTTGACAGGAGAAATTTCAAAAATTCAAATCAAAATGCATATCTTTGTTCTAGGAATATTTTGGTATTCAGAAACGAGTGTATGAATCATAGGTAGAAATGATGTGTTTTTAAGTTGATGTTTCACTGGAGACCAACTAGAATTCCCATCAAAATGCATATTTTTATTGTAGATATATTTGGGTATTCAGTAACAAATGTACAAATCAAAGATAGGTAGAAATGCAGTGTTTGACTGGGGACCAACTAGAATTCAAATTAAAATGCATATTTCATTGTAGGGATATTTGGTTATTCAGAAATGAATGTATGAACCAAAGATAGGTAAAAATGCAGTGTTTGAATCCTAATGTCATCTTCTTCCCAGCCATGACATGGTTGGTACAGACAGACTGCCTGTGCTGTTTAAGTTGGTTCTAATCCTAATGTTGTGTTCTCCCCAGCCATGACATGGTGGGTACAGACAGACTGCCTGTGCTGTTTAAGTTGGTTCTAATCCTAATGTTGTGTTCTCCCCAGCCATGACATGGTGGGTACAGACAGACTGCCTGTGCTGTTTAAGTTGGTTCTAATCCTAATGTTGTGTTCTCCCCAGCCATGACATGGTGGGTACAGACAGACTGCCTGTGCTGTTTAAGTTGGTTCTAATCCTAATGTTGTGTTCTCCCCAGCCATGACATGGTGGGTACAGACAGACTGCCTGTGCTGTTTAAGTTGGTTCTAATCCTAATGTTGTGTTCTCCCCAGCCATGACATGGTGGGTACAGACAGACTGCCTGTGCTGTTTAAGTTGATGCGAGGGCGGGAGATCCTGCTGAACTTTGTCGGGGTGACGGTCGACCCGGAGAGGAAGTACGTGCACTTCCCCAGCAGCAAGCACATGTTCGCTCCCGTTCCTGTCGGTGCGACGTTCCCGCCAAAACAGGTCAGGGCTGGTCCATTCTTAAGGTGATGGTATTGTTGGGGGGCATTGGTGAAAAGAAAAAGATATGAACAAAATTTAGCAGAGGAATTTATTAAGTTGAATAAGGCAATTGGAAGGAGGGAATCTGGCTAAATTCCCTTGTTCAAATAGCCATTGATCTATAATACTGTAAAAAAAAATTATTTTTTAGGGGACAAGGAGGTTTTTGCATTTTAAACTCACAGCTGAAACAATTCTGTTGTGCAGTAGCTATACAATGGAAATGCATATTCATGGTGTCGAAATTTTCTGACAAAACCAGGAAAATAAAACTGCAGCAAACGTGTCAAGATTTTCTTTTAGTGACCTTGGTGCTGAAAAGCTGGTTATTGTATTAAATGAGTTCAATAGAAATTGTATGAAATTTGGAATCTTAAATTTGTTTAAAAAATACCACAGTAGAGTATGCTTACTATTTTACTTAACACTATAAAGCTCTACAATGTAGCTGGCTCAAATGAATGTACAAAACAGCAATGCAGTTTTCTAACTGTGTTCTCTACCCCCAGGTTTATGAGCTGTACAATGGAGGTGCCGTCCCCGTGACCTACCGTCTGGACCTGACCCCGCTTGACCTCCTACAGGGAGAGAACTACAACCAGAAGATCTTTGAATGTCTGAATCCCATAGGGGACATTCCTCCAGGCAGGACAGCTGATATAGAATGGGTCTTCTCACCGTTTGAAGCTAAGACGTACATGGTGAGGGCTTCTTGCTGCATTATCCAGTGTCTGTTTTTCTAGTGTTTATTGTAGCTTGCCTGGAATTTCAAATACATTGTTACAACTTGGGCTATAAGGAAAGTCTCCATGCCTTTTTCTGTAAAGCATACATATAGAGAGGTATCGTGAATTGCTGTTAATCATAGCTGGCCTGCTCTAAGGTAACATAAAGTAGATTATTCAGTAGATTATTTGTGAAGCATCATTGGTTGCTTTAGTTCTACATAGCACGTTATTAGTTGTTCTGAATTAATCATAAGTTGTTATTGACATATTCTTTGTATCAGGTAACCAAATGCCAGATTGCCTAAGAAACACACAGACGCACTAATCTTGCACCAAAATCAATGCATATATTTCCATATTTGCAGGTGGATGTGCCCATTCACATTGTGGGAGGGGACACAGCGCTCATCACTTTCACAGGAGTGGGGTACGACAGGAGGATCATGGGAGATACCATGCCCATCACTGAACAAGCTTCCTTCAGTGGGGTTCCAGGTAAGTGTAAAGATGACTTGAAAATGCACGTCAAGTTTTAATTTCTCACTTTTTGTAGCTTTTGAAATGCTCAAACTAAGAGCTCAAATGGACCACTCAACAATGCTGTGTGGCAATGATGTTCCTATGCGATTGAACTATTTTAAAACCCTACTATCTGTGTATACTTGTTCACCCATTGCCTCTGGGACACTAGATTGCTTAACAGAATACTATATATAGTGCACACAACCAGAAAAGTGCAAATCATATTTTCATGTTCATATATCATTCTATAGGAAGTAATTAACATGAGAATAAGTACCACATATGACTCTACAAACATCTTTGTTTAGAGAGAAGAACTTTATTGCACGACATTTGTACATGGTACAATGTATGGCAACGACTGTTACACAAAGTACAAAATAGGTGTATAGAATAAGACTTAATGTCCTAATTAACATAACAAGAAGGGCTAACACAAGTCTTTGATATAGTATTACAATCGAGTTGGGCTATACATGAGTTTCATTACTGTAATTCACTTTATCTTCACGGTACCAAATTTTCACGGTCTGAGAAAATTGAACTTGTTCTCGGAACTAAATGTTTACTGTCGAGGCAAATGCGCATGAAAAAAGTCTGTGAATTATTTTTTATTGGTAATGATAAGTTCACGTTACAGTCCTCACCGTGAAAACCGTGAACATAACATTACAGTGAAAAAATCAGGAATTACAGTACTCTTTCTACTAGCAAAGCAGTCTTTGATATATTTGTTTAGATATTCTATCATAGTTTTATTTTGAGCCTTTGGCTTTAATACACAAAGCAGATTATGTGATGGATTTGATGTTGTTGTTGTTGTTATTTTGCAGGTGTCCAAAGTGTTCCTGTTCCGGGCCAGTTGGTGTTCCTGAACGAGGAGCGGGTGTCGTTCGGAAACATGCCGCTCTTCAGCCGCAAGCGCACGGTCCTGTTCCTGTACAACCGCTCCACCGATCACGTGGTGTCCTTCGAGTGGCACTACACGTCTGCACTCGCCAGTCAGGTACAGTGTTAGTCCAAATCCCAATCTTGCCAGTTGAAGGAGTTCAGTTTGTTGTCTGTGTCAGACATTCCTTAGCAAAAATTCCACAAGAGGACAAGTAGTTGTATCCAGTATTTGATTATACTACTGCTGGGATCCCTGACAAAGGGGCAGGCAGCAGTCTTCACAAAGCACTTCCATGCAGCTCTGTCCAGCGGGCCCACCCTAGTTAGACGGCACACAAGATGAAAACAGAGAGCAATGAGGAAAACTTTCATCTAACTAATTCACCCCCTAAAGCTTTGTGACCAAAGTACAAGTTTTCCTCTCTGATTTGTTTTCATGTTGAAATTTCATTTTGGCAATAGTTGTTTAAATTTGAGAACCAACTAATTTTATGGATGCTGCCTAATGTACGGAAGTGTAATCCATTCTAATTGAGCTGTCATAAGCTTCACACACAATACTTAGGGATTAAGCACCTTAGCAAATAGATTGTCAAAGATTTTTCATTAATGACTTGAGGCTTACATGAAAATGTGCCTAAATTTGCTGAACAGAAGACAATGGAAATCTATGGGCTAACATTAAAACTTACGGCATGTACTGTCTCCTTGTAGTGCCTGGGCATCAGCCCAGCGTCAGGAGTCCTACAGCCACAGGAGAGTCTCCTGTGCAAGGTCGTCTTCACTGCCAAGGGCGTGCCGTCCTTCTATGACCTTGACCTCATCTGTGAGGTCACCGATGAGACAGAGATGGCTAAATACAAGAAGGAACTGAAGGTATCACACCAAATGCCTCTTGTGCTTGCATATCAGATAGAATTACTTAGATTAGTGGACAGATATCTCAAGTCAAGTAAGATTCATGTCTAATGAGAAGTGGCCATTGAAAAGCTGAAAAAATGGTTAAGGTACAAAACATTGAATACTGGAGATGGTCAAAACTTTTACTGTGAATTCATTCATTTTCACATGGAATGAATCATGCAATATAAAAGGAAACTTTAGGTTTTCACAGTTTCAAGTCAAAACAAGTAGTAATTTATTGGAAACACATATTTGCAGTGAATTCACAGAGAGATAAATAAAACCAAAACAGATATTTCAAGACAGTTCTAGACTTCACCTTCACCTTAAACTAATGCGACCTTTGATGACCCCACAGCGCTGGGAAGCCGAGAAGGAACGCCAGAAATACGAGTTCACGATCACGGAGGACAACATGACGGCAGACGAGGAGAAAGGGCCGCCATCTCGCACGACAACGTCAGGCGTGCTGCGCCCGTGTCGGTCGGGGGTAGACCAACCACAGAGGTCTAACTCTGAGGGAGACTTAAAACGATATCAGGTGGGTGAGAAATTATGGATGAATAAACTTGTTTGGATAGAATGTTTTGTGTTATGGATGTGTACATTTGGATATGTTGATGGAAAAAACTGGAAGAAGATAAATGGAAAGAGGAAAGCTTAAAAGACTGAAAAAGGAAAGGTACCAAAACACTAGGGAAGTAAAACACTAAAAAGTTTGAATACAAATGTATGTTGGCTAGTACTAACTTGTCATACTGGCAGATGGTGGGCTTTGAAATTTATCATGGGCACGATGTAGGGAATTCCTGCAAGAAAAATTCTTTGAACAGGAATTCCTGCAGAATCTGCAGGATTTCATGAAGGTAGAAAATTTTAAAAATTATCAAATTACACAACTGTATATAATATGTAAAGACTTTTTACTAAGTGCTTGTCAACATGGGAAAGGTAGAATTCCAAACTTAAAGTTGAAACTGCTGTATGTTCCCCAGACCCTCCCTCCCATCAGGAAGTCCACCCCTGACCTGAAGAAGTCGCAGGCATCTGATGACATCTGGGAGCAGCCGCAGCCTCCTCGGGCCTTCCTGCTGCACCTGGGAGCCACGGCTCGCACTCACTCCATCGAGGAGTTCCAGCAGTACTTCCCTGAGGAGGCCAAGGTCATGTTCATCGACAGGTGGGATTTTTCTACTTGTTTGACTGTCCTTATTTTTAGATACACCAACATACAAACTTTCACACCTTCACCAAGAAGGTTAGTAATATGTTTTCATTGCTACTAGTATTTGTGGTTGGTTGGGCATGTTCGCTTGGTTGTGCACAGTATAACTACTCAAGAAGCTATCAATGGATCTTAATGATATGTGGTCATTGGGTTGGCTGGTATTGGGGAAATGAAGGTCAAGTTTGGCAATGGGCCTTCTAGCATCTTTCTACGGTACTGCAGCAAAACTTCCAGTTTTTATATGTCCTGGACATGTTACAGTAATAATTTTTGGCAGCAAAAATATTTGAGTTGTTTCTACTTTGTTGTTCAGTAGAACTAGTAACTGCAAAGTGTATACTCCAATCAGTTACTGAAGTAGTTTACATCCATTGTTTTCCAAAAGGACCCTGGGAGAAGAGCTGACAGCCAGCCTGAAGAAGAGGATGTTTGGTGAGGAGGGAGAGGAGGAGGGACCAGTCGACCTTGGAGAGGTCAGCCATGAGGAGAAGGACACGATGTCCCACGTACTGTCCAACATTCTCAGGTAAGATGTTCCATACCATGCAGTACTATTATAACAGCGCAGGATTTGATGTTTTTGAAACATTCAATAGTCCAGCTAGTACTTACTGATAATGCTAACTTAAAGATTAATGTCAATATTTGACTCCACGCATGTATGGACTCTTTGTTATCATTGTGTTTGTTAGTTTGTATTGGTGTGTGTCTAGTTATTTGAATACACTGTAAGTAGAGTGACAGGAAATCAGTAAGTAGGAAGCAAAGGTCAGACATGCAGTAGTGGCAAGAAGTAGAGGTTAGAGTTGACAGCACTACTTGTTAAAATCAGACATGACAGTCCAGGGTCAATGTCAAGAGGCTTCTAGTTCATTGGCAGGTATTGTTTTGGGCTGTCTGTGATTTCACAGTTGTATGTTTTCCATATGCTTGTTTGTTTGCTGTATAAGGATTACTAATTAAAAGATGTTTGATGTTGATTTTCCAGGGACTTATTGGATGACCCGAACTTCCAGGAAGCAGTGGACAACATCAAGAACGAGCCCATTCCCTACTTCTCGCAGTTCAGCGAGAAACCGCTAGGGGAGCCGTCGTTGCCGCAGTCCCCCGACTACGGACAGGAGGAGGGGGAGGGGGTGTCTCCCCTGGAGGAGCCGCCCGTCGCCGTGTCTCCAGACGTCGAGCCTGAGCTACAAGGACTGGTAAGACTAGAGAAGACTTCTTAACATGTCCATACACTCAATCTCAAATTTTTCCAAAGGAAGGAATGTCTACCATACAATTTTTTACGATTAGACAAATGATTCAGAAACAAAATTTGCAGGATTTAAGCAAAAACTACGTAAAAACATGTTTCTGTTCCCACAACATGATGCTAGAGACAAAGACAGTATCTTTAGCAGTGCCCTTTTATTGAGCTTGACAGAAAAATTTGCAATTAGACAAGGGATTAAAACATTTTTGCAGGATCCGAGTACACTGACAAAGTTTTTATTTCCACGACATGAATCTAGAGACAATGTACTCAGTAATGACCTTGTGTTGACCTTGACAGTCCCCTGAGCCCTCGTACGAGGTACCGACCCCCGCTGCTGAGCAGAGTCCGGAGCGGATAGATGCGTTGGGAGTGGAGGAGACCATGGAGCTGGAGGCCAAGCTGGAGCAGCAACAGGCTCTCAAGAGGTCAGATATGTGATTCTTTTCTGAAACATATGGAAGACAAATTCATAAACAAAAGTTAAGAAAACCTGCCATAAAATCACTAACAATCTCAAGCCATTGTCTATGCTTTGAGAAAGGCATGCAGTATTTTACTACCTGTGATCTTGGAGCTGTTTTCTTCAATAGAAACTTAAACTATGTGTGCCTAAACATTCCAGAAATAGTCCTGTACAATTCCTGTACAGCTCTCAGGTGGGAGACCCAGTCAGCCCTTGACATCGACAGGCAAGATTGCGTAACACAGGCTGAAAAAAAAGAAATTCTATGTAGAATCTTGCCTAGTATCCTTGTAATCTGCCTTCCTGGTCTCACCAATATGTATTGTTACAGTAGCTCATACTGAGTCTTGTATTTTCAGGACCCCCGAGTTTGCCAGCCTGCTGGAAGATGTCATCGAGAACACCATGGCTAACATCATGATGGAGGCGAGTCGTGGCGAGGTCAACCTGACAGCACGACCGCGTATCATCGCCCTCCCGCCGAGCTCCGCCAGCCCGCAGACTCTCATCAAGACCGGGTTCACCACAACGATGACGCAGAAAACCGGCCACACGACCAGGACGAAACCGACCACTACCATACCGCCCAGCACGACGTTCACCCAGAAAACGGGCGTGACCACTGTGGTCTCCAGGCAACAACAGAGCATCAGCACAAGCAGAGACTGAAGTCGTTTGAAGTGAACAGAGTGTATAAAGTTTCAACAATGTGCACAAACATTTTCTCTTTGTTTTCGTGATTGTAGGCACCGATTTGCCAAGTTTATTATATAGAGTGTACAGCACATGTATCACATAGCTTGTTGTGCACTTGTATGCTATAATGTATAACTTCAGGCTCAATTCTTTATACAAACACGAGCGATGTTTTTTCTTATGATTATGAAACATCCTGATGTTTCACTCAAATATGGTTTGAATGTGATTTGGTGTCTATTGTGCCTTAGCTTTTCTGCAAGCTGTGTAAAGATGGCATTTTCTAAACCACGTTAGTGCCTTGATCAAAGAATACCTCCTTTCTCGTGAATTAAGTGCCTTATATTTTCTTGTAAATATATAAAGAAATATTGAGACTTGGTATTCAACTATCCCTTGGATTTCTTGGAGTTGGATTGCTATATATAGGGAAAATTTAAAAAGGCTCTGTATTGTACATGTTGTAGAGAACACATTTTAAAGATTTGCACACTGAATTCTTTAGAAAGCATTTGAACATTACACATCTGAGGTGTATGGTATATTTTCTGGTTTGTAGAGAAACACAGTTTATATGATTGTATATGAGAAAAATGGTTGTAATTTTCTATATCTGAGAAAGAAGAATCATTAAACTGAATTCTGCACTTTCTACACACTGTGCCTGTTTTGTTTGTTTAAATCCCTTCCATGTATACTGCAAATGCATTTAAGTTCGCAGAGATTTAATTTTGCGGTAGCTGGAAAACGGACTTTTTGCAGTGGTTTTAATTTTGCGTTAGCACCGTACACTGTAGTCTCTTACTGTTATGGAAAAATGTTCGCGGTGGTTTTAAATTCGCGGTGAAGCGGCCGCTGCAAAAACCGCAAATATTAATCCAGTGACCGCAAAAGTTTCTGCAGTTTTTTGCCAGCGTTAAATGTTTACTTGTTACTTCACTTCACCTCACCTCTTTTGTAACAGTTTATTTTTGGGACTTAATTTCACCCTAAAAGGAAAAGAGTGTTTCCAATCTATGTTACAGTTTAGCTTTTAGTTACAAAGAAAACGCATATTCCTTGTGTTATGAAGTCGTGGTGGCAAGGACACCAGATAACTGTGAAATCAAAACCATCCTAAACTTTTAAATATTTACAGTAACTTGCCAACATAATTATGTACTAAGTGCTCTGGCCCTGTGCTAGCTCATTGCTTCTCTTACAATACAGCATGGCTCTTAGGTACTATTTCAGCATCAGATAGGTCTAGTGTCAGATCTTTATGTTGTTTTGGGGTTCTTCCTTTTGGTGTTGAGTTGTAGAAATCCTTGTGGCATATTGGCCTTATGGAGTCTAACAACTAGGGAGCCATATGGTCATCTTTGTAGGTTTGCCATATATTCACCATATATTGCGAACAAAATAGCTACAGAATGAATGGATCTCACTAGTTGGGTTAGGAATAAGCAATCATGATAAGGACTTTTTAATGCCTGTGTACATGTAGGACAACCCTTTTCCTTTTAAATGACACATTTTATGTAAAAAGTAACGTGCAGGCAAGTACAAGTACCATTTCAAGGGTGAAGAACGGGAAATTTACGAGCTACATTTTGAGCTCTTGTTTGATGAAGGTGCTGAATTTGCTGATGGGATTGTTTTCAACTTGTTGGCTTTTCTAAGTTCTAACCTTTTATTACTGTATTCATGTATTTGGCTATCATATCAAGGCTTAAAAACTTAAACTTAGGCAATGTCTGAGAAAGTAATAAGAACAACAAAAAATATCAAAGTACTCAACAATTTATTCGTTGAGATAAGAAAATATTTTCTTCATACAATACATATCCTGTCACAATCGCTCCCCCATATTCATAACAAGTTATTACTTTTAAAATAGCAGCATAGCAAATATATTTTTTTGTACAACAGAGTCACAATATTGCATAATTTTCCAACTACTCTCAATATTCAATACATCACATCACATCACACTACATTTCATCACATTACATAGTATTGCACTTTGTGAATAGTCTCATCTGAACAACAATTCTGAAGAACATCATTATCATGCCAGCACAATATAAATGATAATCTTACACAAAGACAGCACAATTTTATACAACAATGTTAAAATGTATCTTTCAGATAAAAACTCTAGTAGACTGTTATTGACCATTAACCAGTGGGTTTAGCAAAGGTAGTTTACATCTGTTCTAAGGTTGTTCAGCATCACTTCAGAACACGGGTGTCATGAGTCAGATGAGAGTTGTGATGTGGGATGGACGGAGGTCAGAGTTCACTGGTGGTACTGCTGGTAACACATCATGAGGAGGTCCGGGAGTGGGAGGCGGTCCATCATCGTCATCAACACCAGCTGCAGGTCCAGAATGCACCTCTCTACAGCTGGGCAGGTGTTCATCCTGGGGGGAGGGGGGTAACAGGTGTCAGTCAAATCAACATGTCAGTCAAAAGGATGAAGAAGAATTGAATCATGACTGTCCATCACAATTAGCAGTTCAACCCATGATGGCATGGCAATTTTCAGTAGGACCAGTACGACCAATGAAAGAATGGCTGTATGCCCATTAAATATTTGAATCTTTAAATATTTTAATAAATGAATGGTTTATTGACTTGTGAAAGTTTGTAGCCCCTTCTAGGCTGAAATACATTCCACTCATATCATTAAAAAAAACACACAATGCAATTCGATTTTGATCAAAACGCCACATATTTTGTAGTCCTTGTATTCCTACATTTTTACAAAAGTGGGCTGGACTATGGGAATGGTCTATTACAAAAAGATCAATCTTAAGATGGTGGACAGGTGAAGTTACCTGGTGTTGTTGACAAGACTTGCGGCCAAGTTCAGGGCTGCGAGAGCGAGGCTGGAGGGAGCGTGCTGACAGATGACGTAGTCCTGCAGTGATGTCACCAGCAGGTGTCTGGCCAGACAGCTGGTCAGGTGGTCGTACCGGCCGGCCTCGGCCAGGTGCTCCAGGAACAGGATGGAGGTGGGAACGGTCAGGTGGAAACCGAGCGTACTCAAGACTTTTCTCTCCAACTGGAAAACAAGAGCAGTGTCACAATTTAGTGAACAGTTCACAAAAATAAGACTACAAATGGGTGAATATAACATTTGCAAATTATGTGTATTACTTACAGTTACTACAGAAAGTGATTTGGATGGATGAGAAGTATTTCCACTTGCTATTTTCCCACACAATGTTCTGCAGTCTCATACCATTATGCTTTTATGTAGCCACTCCTCGGTATGTATTACCAAAATTGATACAGAATGCATAGATGTATGGATAAGGGCTCAATTTGTTACTCACCATTCTGAGCTGCCCCCGTGTGTACTGGCCTTCATCACACAAGCCGACAATCTCTTCAGCACAGAGGGGATGGACTTCCTCCTGTAAACAATGGTAGGAAAAGTCAGGTACATGTACTGAGATGCACGCACATGCACACACAATGAGCACATTTAACTTCTCCCCACAACTACAGCTATGTGAACTGCAGTGAAGAACTTTCCAGTAGGGGGCGCTGTTGCACGGTCTGACACACTACATGCATTATTTGTATTATCTTGCTATGTCTAAATAAAGCAATGTTCAGTTTGAATATATGATTGAAAGAAATCTGCCAGTGGTATTAAACTAGATTTGGACCTTCACACAAAGCACCATAACTTCACCTACCGAACAACTAAAGTCAACAAACAAACGTTTGTGTAAGCAATGTGCAATTTTCTTCAACACATGCTGCACACTGACATCTTTTGATGTAATTTTGATTTTAGAATCAAATGTAAGTGTTTGAATAACTATTGATATTTAGAAATTTTATTATTCACCATTTTGGTAGCGATGAAAAGCGCAGTGGCCCCAAGAAGCTGTAGGCAGTCCAGTCCGAGAGGTGTTACGGCCAGGAAACGGTCCACGATGTTAACTGCAAGGAACAGCGTTTCCGGTAGGAGGCGTGGTTGCATGGTCTGGCACACATGCGTCAACCAGCGGACTAGGAGGCCGCGCATCTCAGCTGTGATCTGTAAAAACGCAAAATAGTTGTTGCAAATTAATTCCAACCATTTTCATTCTTACGACGAAATTAATAAGATTGTTGCCGGAAAAAAAAAACTTGCCAGTCGAATGATATGTCGTTAAAAAGATCTAACCATTCGCTAAGTATAAATATTACATCTATAAACAAATATATCCACCAAAATGAAATCAGACAAGCAAATACATAGGCGAAAGAACGCCCTTTTACCTGAGGCTGGTTGTTGAGGGACTGGACGGGATGAAACTTGACTTCGTTGCTCTTCATCATGAGGAACCACTCGTTCAGGTAAGTCGGGTCGGCAGGAGCCTGCACCGTACTGTCCACGATCATCTGGTCGGGAGCACTCCACTTGGGCGCCGCAGCCGCACTGGTGAAGGCATCGGTACATCCATGCATTGGACTGACATCATAGATGTCCTGGAAAAACATAAATGATTACAGATGATTCTATAGATCCATTGAGAGAACAGGTTTACTAATCGGTCCATTCAATCACAGAATTACCAGGTAGAGTATAAGTCCATTACACTAATCTAATCCTAACGATAAATAGGTCGCAGCTGTTTACATTTGTGATCGCACCGATCGGTACAAGAACATTGTAAATCATTACGCCATAATCGTTTAATGGTGATCTACACAACGATATAGAAATCAGATCGCAATAAGTAATGTGTAAGTGCCGATTGTCGACCACGTACCTCGCAATAATCTGAGTCCGATGTCTCTCCGTCGCTGCCACGCCGAGATTGGAACTTCATCATGCTGGGCTTCATAGCGATCGCTGCCGGAAACATTATAATCAGAGCACGTTAGACGATCGACGAGAGTAGCAAAGCTTCACTGGATATTGGACGATGAGGAGATGTTGTCAAATCCAGAAGGAATGGTAAAGATCCATCAAAAATGCTCCGATTTATACTTGAAAAGTCAGACGGCTGAGTCTGGCAGACGATCGTGGTGTCTCGCCGGCATGTTTCCCGCCAAATTCACACCTTTTCACCCTCCGCTCTGATTGGTTGATTTCCTAATTGCCGTCAGACACACCTGGACCGTCCCCGTCTGGGCAATCTTAATTCTGCGATGTGATTGGTTAGTTTGATAACGTAATCATCGAATGGCGAGACGCCTGGCATTCCTGCACGTCCACACGGGATCAAGTCAGACATAAGTGTCTGTGATTTGTGGGCCCACCAAAATCAGACAAGATACTCTTCTGATTGAACGACAGTGTTTAATTGTTTCTCATCTGTTTTATATGGACACCGGCACATAAACAACTGTTTGCATCTGTCTATTGCGTAAAGAATTGTTGGTATGTCATCATCTGACTTCACTTGTTTGGTTTCAACAACATTCAGCTGCGCTTTAGCAGCTGCACTTTTAGATCATATCGCGGGAGGTCGCTAGTGAACGGTCTACGTCAAGTTCGTAATGTACTAGTAGCTTGTGATAGCAACTTGGAGTCTAATGCTGAGTGGATAGTGTAAATCTCACTTTTTCGATATTTGCATGAAATGTTTTGCTTAGTAGAGGCTGCTCATCAGTTGGGAACTTTTATTAGTTACACGCAGGTGTCAGTGAATAGGGCTAATGAAGAACGCACTGACGGTCGTCTGCTGATTTCGCTTGACTAACGCTCTTGCACAGATCATCAGGTGCGGTTAGCCCTAGTCTACACTTGATAAATGAAACGCTAGGTGTTGCTATTGAGCCGTCTTTATTAGGACATACAAGAGAACTGTAATTTCTGAGATTAAATAACGAAAGAAGTAACAGTTGGTCAATTTCGGCATGCTGGATAGGAACCAACGACTGAACCACTTCTTTGATGTAGAGGACGATGAATTCCGATTCACAAAGATACCAACATTGACGTTAACATTATCTACATCAAAACATGGTGACATTTTATTCAACTTGGGATGTCAACGCTGAGATGGCTTGATGTCTATTATATTTGTAAAGCGCGATAAACATGCATCCGAGTACTAGTGCAAAGTTAAACCGTGCACCCCGTATATAAATCGCTAGAGGCCGCTACTAGACCGTGTACGGACGACGTTCGTTATTCTCCAAGCAGATGTTCGGGTAGAAGTTTTGTCACAGTCTGCTCTGTGATTGGTCAGTCTGATAATGTAATTATCGAATGTCCAGACACCTGGCATTCCTGCACGTCCACATAGGGATCAAGTCAGACATAACCGTCTGTGATTTGTGGGCCCACCAAAACCATACAAGATGCTCTTCTGATTGAACGACAGTGTTAGATTGTTTCTCATCTGTTTCTTTATTGAATCAGAGACTGGACTATGTGATAAGGACCCCACTGTAATGATGAATGATAGATCGCACTGGAAGCGGAACCTTGTTAATGCTTAAACTCGATAAAGAGTATGAATGTGTATGTATGCATGCATCTGTTTCTATGGACACCGGTACATAATCAAACATTTGCAATTGCATCCATCTATTGCGTGAAGAATTGTTGGTATGTCATCGTTTGACTTCGCTTCTTTGGTTTCAACAACATTCAGCTGCGCTACTTCACTTCACCTCACCTTATTTTTACAGTAGATTCAATTTATTTTTGGGACTTAATTTCACCCTAGACATGCTAGAAGGATAAGGGTGTTTCCAATCTAAGTACATATACAGTGCACTTTAGCAATACAAAGAAAACGCATATATTCCTGGTGTCACAAAGTCATGGTGGCAAGGACACCACATAAACTGCGAAAATAACACCACCGTGAACATTTCAACATTTACACACTTAAGATAGTAACGTTACATGTGTAGGAAAGCAACTGTAAATTACAGCGATGTCAAACGATGTCATAACAACAATTCTTCTCGCAATAGATAGATGCAAACGGTTGTTTATGTACTATAGAAAACAGATGAGAAACAATTAAACACTGTCGTTCAATCAGAAACGTTTCTTGTATGATTTTGGTGGGTCCACAAATCACAGACGGTTATGTCTATGTGGACGTGCAGGAATGTCAGGTGCCTCGACATTCGATGATTACATTATTATACTGACCAATCACAGAGCAGACTGTGACAATAATTTCTATCCGAACATCTGCTTGGAGATTAACGAACGTTGGACGTACACCGTCTAGCAGCGGCCTCTAGCGATATACATACAAAGTACGCAGTTTAACGTTGTACTTGTATTCGGATGCCATTGGTCGTCCTGAATGCCATGAAACAAATGGACATCAAGCCCTCTCAGCGTTGACATGCCAAGTAGATTGAAATTTTACTATGTTTTGATGTTGATAACGGTCAAGGAAGTTAACGTCAATGTTAATATTTTTGTGAATCGTGATTCATCGTCTTCTATATCAAAGAAGTGATTCAGTCGTTGATTCATATCCAGCATGTCGAAATAGACCAACTGTTACTTGTTTCGTTATTCAATCCCGGGCTATCGCATACCAGATCTGGTATGTCCTAATAAAGACGGCTCAATAGCGACCTCTAGCGTTTCATGAATCAAGTGTATGCCAACCGCATCTGATGATCTGTGCAAGAGCGCCAGTCAAGCGAATCAGCAGACGACAGCCTGTGCGTGCTTCATAAACCCTATTTACTAGCATCTGTGTGTATATACAGTATCTAACAAAAGTTCCCAACTGAGCAGCCTCTACTATGCTAAACATAACATGTAAACATGAAAATAAAGTGAGTTTACCCTATCAAAACAGCATTAGTCTCAAGTTGCTGTCAGAAGCTACATTACGAGCTTGACGTTGACCGTCTAGTAGCGACCTCCGGCGATATGATCTAAAAGTGCAGCTGCTAAAGCGCAGCTGAATGTTGTTGAAGCCAAAGAATCGAGGTCAAACGTGACATACCAACAATTAATTCTTCACGCAATAGATGGATGCAAATACCCAATTATGTGACGACGCTATTAGAAACAGATTAGAAATAATTAAACACTGTCGTTCAATCAGAAACGCATCTTGTATGATTTTGGTGGGCCCACAAATCACAGACGGTTATGTCTGACTTGATCCCGTGTGGACGTGCAGGATTGCCAGGCGTCTCGCCTTTCGATGATTACGTTATCAAACTGACCAAACACAGCGCAGAATTAAGATTGTCCAGACGGGGACGGTCCAGGTGTGTCTGACAGCAATTACCAATGAACCAATCAGAGCGCAGGGCGAAAAGGTGTGGATTTGGCGGGAAACATGCCGGCGAGACACCACGATCGTCTGCCAGACTCAGCCGTCTGAGTTTTGAAGTATAAATCGGAGCATTTTTGATGGATCTTTACCATTCCTCGTGGATTTGACAACATCTCCTCATCGTCCAACATCCAGTGAAGCTTTGCTACTCTCGTCGATCGATTACCGTCCTCTGATTATAATGTTTTCGGCAGCGATCGCTATGAAGCCCAGCATGCTGAAGTTCCAATCTCGGCGTGGCAGCGATGGAGAGACATCGGACTCAGATCATTGCGAGGTACGTGTCGACAATCGGCACTTACACATTAGTTATTGCGATCTGATTTCTATATTGCCGTATAGATCTTCATAAAATGACGATAGCGTAATGATTTACAATGTTCTTGTACCGATCGGTGCGATCACAAATGTAAACAGCTGTGACCAATTTATCGTTTTGATCAGATTAGTGTAATGGACTTATACTTTACCTGGTAATTCTGTGATTGAATGGACCGATTAGTAAACCTGTTCTCTCAATGGATCCATAGAATCATATGTAATCATTTAATCATGTTTTTCTAGGACATCTATGATGTCAGTCCAATGCATGGATGCACCGATGCCTTCACCAGTGCGGCTGCGGCGCCCAAGTGGAGTGTGCCCGACCAGATGATCGTGGACAGTACGGTGCAGGCTCCTGCCGACCCGACTTACCTGAACGAGTGGTTCCTCATGATGAAGAGCAACGAAGTCAAGTTTCATCCCGTCCAGTCCCTCAACAACCAGCCTCAGGTAAAAGGGCGTTCTTTCGCCTATGTATTTTCATGTCTGTTTTCATTTTGGTCGATCTTTTTTGTTTATGTAATATTTGCACTTTGCTTAGTCTACAACTTAAGTTAACGAATGATTAGATCTTTTTAACGACATATCATTGGACTGGCAATTTTTTTTTTCCGGCAACGATTTTATAAATTTCGTCGTAAAAATGAAAAATAGTTGGCATTAATTTGCAACAAATATTTGTGTTGTTACAGATCACAGCTGAGATGCGCGGCCTCCTTGTCCGCTGGTTGACGCATGTGTGTCAGACCATGCAACCACGCCTCCTACCGGAAACGCTGTTCCTTGCAGTTAACATCCTGGACCGTTTCCTGGCCGTAACACCGCTCGGACTGGACTGCCTACAGCTTCTTGGGGCCACTGCGCTTTTCATCGCTACCAAAATGGTGAATATATTACATTGAACTATTTTTCTAAATATCAACAGTTATTCAAACACTTACATTTGATTCTAAAATCAAAATTGCATCAAAAGATGTCAGTGTGCAGCATGTGTTGAAGAAAATTCCACACTTACACAAACGTTTGTTTGTTTGTTGACTTTAGCTGTTCGGTAGGTGAAGTTATGGTGCTTTGTGTGAAGGTCCAAATCTAGTTACCACTGGCAGATTCCTTCAATCATATATTCAAACTGTGGCTTTATCTAGACTTAGCAAGATAATACAAATAATGCATGTAGTGTGTCAGACCGTGCAACAACGCCCCCTACTGGAAAGTTCTTCACTGCAGTTCACATAGTTGTAGTTATAGTTGTAGTTGTAGGCCAGGGAGAAGTTAAATGTGCTCATTGTGTGTGCTTTTCCTCAGTACATGTACCTGACCTTTCCAACCATTTTTTACAGGAGGAAGTCCATCCCCTCTGTGCTGAAGAGATTGTCGGCTTGTGCGATGAAGGCCAGTACACACGGGGGCAGCTCAGAATGGTGAGTAACAAATTGAACCCTTATCCATGCATCTATGCATTCTGTATCAATTATGGTCATACTTACCGAGGAGTGGCTGCATAAAAGCATAATGGTATGAGACTGCACCACATTGTGTGGGAAAATAGCAAGTGGAAATAAAACATACATCTCACCCACCAAATCAGTTACTGAATACCATACTGCACCATTTAAAAAAAGAAACTCTCATAGATCTATTTATATGCAATATGTAGTTTTTATTTCTCACTGTTTACTGAATTGTGACACTGCTGTTGTTTTCCAGCTGGAGAGGAAAGTCTTGAGTACGCTCGGTTTCCACCTGACCGTTCCCACCTCCATCCTGTTCCTGGAGCACCTGGCCGAGGCCGGACGGTACGACCACCTGACCAGCTGTCTGGCCAGACACCTGCTGGTGACATCACTGCAGGACTACGTCATCTGTCAGCACGCTCCCTCCAGCCTCGCTCTCGCAGCCCTGAACTTGGCCGCAAGTCTTGTCAACAACACCAGGTAACTACACCTGTCTGCCATCTTTGATTGTTCCTCTAATCATTTTGTAATAGACCGATACCATAGCCCTGCCCACCATTGTTAAAATGTAGAAATAAACCAAAAACCTAAAATGGAAGTATTTGAATCGCATGCAGCAACTGTGTCATTGGCCGTACTTAAAATTGCCATGCTATCAATGGTTGAACTGCTAATTGCGATGGACAATTAGCAATTCTTCTTCACCTTTTGAGATGTTGATTTGACTGACACCTGTCACCCCCCTCCCCCCAGAATGAACACCTGCCCAGCTGTAGAGAGGTGCATTCTGGACCTGCAGCTGGTGCTGATGACGATGATGGACCGCCTCCCACTCCCGGACCTCCTCATGATGTGTTACCAGCAGTACCACCAGTGAACTCTGACCTCCGTCCATCCCACATCACAACTCTCATCTGACCTATGACACCCGTGTTCTGAAGTGATGCTGAACAACCTTAGAACAGATGTAAACTACCTTTGCTAAACCCACTGGTTAATGGTCAATCACAGTCTTCTTGATCTGAGTTTTTATCTGAAAGATGCATTTTAACATTGTTGTGTAAAATTGTGCTGTCTTTGTGTAAGATTATCATTTATATTGTGCTGGCATGATAATGATGTTCTTCAGAATTGTTGTTCAGATGAGACTATTCACAAAGTGCAATACTATGTAATGTGATGAAATGTAATGTGATGTGATGTATCGAATATTGCGAGTAGTTGAAAAATTATGCAATTGTGACTGTTGTACATAAAATATATAATATATGCTATGCTGCTATTTTAAAAGTAATAACTTATTATGAATATGGGACAGCAATTGTGACAGGATATGTATTGTATGAAGAAAATATTTTCTTATCTCAACGAATAAATTGTTGAGTACTTTGATATTTTTTGTTGCTTTCTTATTACTTTCTCAGACATTGCCTATTAAGTTAAAGTTTCAAGCCTTACTATGATAGCCAAATGAATGAATACAGTAAAGAGCTTTAGAAAAGACAAGTTGAAAATGATCCCGTTTAATCCAACACCTTCATCATAATGTTTCTTTACCCAAACCTTTGAGAAGACCTCAAAATGTAGCTTGTAAATTTCCAATATCCTCACCCTTGAAATGGTACTTACCTGTACATACTTTAACATAAAATTATGATCATTTAAAAGGAAATAAAACTATAGTCATTTAAAAGGAAAAGGGTTGCCCTACATGTCCACAGGAATAAAAAAAAATCATTTCAAAGTCTTACTGGAAACTGGGCCCTATTGAAAACCAGTTTATCGAAACTGAATAGGCCACCCAGGCATTTGAAAATAAACAAACAAAAACTATATTTACATCTAAGCCTTACTACAAATATGGCATACAATTACTTATTCCTAACTGAACTAGTGAGATCCATTCATACATTTTGTAGCTATCCTGTCAGTAGTATATGAGCTGACCATACTATTATAGCTGTCACATCTACTTTATCTATGACCATATCAGATGATGATGGTTATGGATTATGACTAATGTTAGACAGTAGTCCGATGTATCCCCCTTGTGCTGTGATGGTAATGCAGTTCAACAGAAGCGCTAGCTCTATTGTCAGTTATGCGACAATTTAAAAATGTGAGTGTTGCAGGATCGGCTTGATTTACTTACAACCAACTTGAATACTAGTAATACAATGTTGTTGGGCCCAGAATCGAGAATACGAAATTAAAAGCAATATAAGGATTTATCCCTTATCATTGACATCTTCTATTCTCAATTTCTCAGATATTCTATCTATCAGGTCTTGAAAAATGATCAGGCTGAAATCCCATTACCCTCTGACACATCATCATCAACAATCGTTTTGTGACTTGGTTCCATCACATTTTACTAACTTGGCAAGCTAGGTATGAAGCATAAGTACTATTCTTAGTGGAACTATATACGTCGAAGTCTATGCTTACACAAGGCTTTGACAGGGACGATAATGGCGTTCCCAACAGATAAACCAGACTGACGTGTTCAGTTTACAGACGTTAACGTCACACAGATTTGAAGTGTGTGGGCAAAACGTCACGCCAGATTCTATCTAACGGCTGTCAAATATTCTATTGACATTTGCGCTCTTTTATTTGTCTCAATAACAACGCGACCACACTGCGCTCTGCAAATGATTTACCCCTATGTAAACACCGCCCTTTTATATTAAGGGTGGTACCAGGACTGGGTTTTACGGGCTATGGTAACATTAATGCTTAGCCGATGGGACGCAACAGGTGGTTTTGAAGGCGAAGTTTCTGTAAGACTTTGAGTTCTACTTTTGGGTGTGTAGAGGGACAGGTTGGAGTTGGATACAAGGTAAACCACTGCAGAAGAGCATCGCACCGGGTCACTGACTTGTCACTGTAACAGGTAAATCTTAAGATGGCGGCACAGGAGTCGAGATTAGACGACATTGCGGCCTACTCAGGACCGATTGGACTGGTCAACGACTCTACAAGACGGACACTTGACGTCGCATTGAGCGTTCTGAGTGGCCTCTTCAAACACATGAGAGCCAACAGGAAGTTTCGGGACTGCTTCGAGCAGGAGACGAATGTTGCCGATCTCGTCCGCGTGGTGACTCCGAACGTCCTGCAGTGCCGACTGCCTCTGGATATCGGCAAAGACTGGGACGATTTTGAGGTAAACAACTATTTTTTCACCGATGTTTAATGCAATTTTCTTGGAGCCTATGAATCTACCTACTATTTCAAAAGAGACAAATGCTTATATTGTTCACAGATTACAGAATTAGAAAAAGAAGAAGCTATTTTGTCCTGGTCCTTTGTGTTGCCTATTTTCTGTGTCAGTCTTTGATTCGTTCAAAGGATGTAGTTTCGCCCCAGAAGGACCCAATTCAATTACTCGATCGGTGCGTTTAGTGTTGCCTGATGATGTACAATAGTGGACCTGTGGAAAACCGTTACAACATTACGTCAGCAACAACAAGAACCCCAAAACATGATTGTTTACTGACACGAACATAATGAGAAAATCTTTGTGAGAAAAACAATTGTGTTAGTTTTCTGTAATGATTCACACTACATTGCAGTTTGTTTAAAAAACTGACGGAAATAGTCTTAATCTAATTTTCTAAAAGACTGGTGAAATACGCGGCGGTTTTAATGTCTTGTGTTCTTTGTATTCGTATTGAAGTAATTTTCTGAAGTTGACGAGTTGACCTCAATAACATAGATTTTAATTGTTCTAAAAGAATAAACTAGAGATGTATCATTAGCTACCCCATTCTATAGCATCCGTCATTTTCCAGTGGGTGTTATTAGCTTCTATGCCCACATAAACACGAAGGTATATGGCCCTTCCAGTATTTGATTGATATACACGTGAAACGTCATCTACTACTATTCGGTTGACATTAAAAAACGATCTCTCTCTAAAAGCTTTCTTTTATATCGTTACACCGTAACTGGGATACATTTGAGAGAAACCCTACATAACATAGCAACGGGAAGACGTGAATACCACACGGATCAAAGGATCTTTCAGCTTTTTATTTCTTGAAAGGTGAAAGGGGCACTGTACGCTTAATGGCAAAACAAGGCGGTATTTAGCGTTGTGTTTTTACTAACGCTGGTGGGCTATTTGATTAAGGTGGTAAGTCAACATTTGGGTTGTTAAGGGAGAATGGGGTTTCATGTCGCCAATTCTGTGGACGATTCTAATGGGAACAGTTGAAAGTACCGTGGTACACGACTTGGTAACAAAAGACGGCTGGTACACTTTCACTGCAGACGTGATAACTGATCATGTGTATGGCTGATATTTTTCACGATAGCTTGCGAGCACGTGTAACGTTTCACGTACATGCAGGTAATTCCAGAATGGAGATTGGCTACTGCAAAACAACGAAGCGAATGAGATATGATTTTAGGAAAGAAAATGTTTGGGGGGATTGGAAATAAAGCATTAAGTGTTAGAGTTATTGGATTTTGATGCCCTTTGTGAGTAATATGGCTGCATGGGTCCGAGTGGAAAGTATTACCCTGTTGTACACTAAGTTTGTAAGTTTGAGTTTGCTCTGAAACCAAAATATTTTCGTTTGGCTCTTCAGGTTTGGACCAGCCGAGATCAAGCCAGTATTCCCGCCAACCAGGTCCTGTACAAGGTATCCGAGAACCGGACCAAACCGGCGCGGTGGACGGCTTTCCTTGACGTAGAGCGTTACCTGAATCCCTTAAAGATCTACACCTGGCTGTTTGGTATCGTCTCGTCAGCTGTGCAGCATCTGAAACTCACCATACAGTCAGAACTGCGCTGGGTACGAGACGGTGACGTGCCCAAGCTGCCCTGGTCCCGGGTCGTTGACGTCATCGTGCGTCAGAAGAGACCTGTGGTGATGTTGCTGATAGAACGTTATGGCGACTTTCCTACCATCACGGTGGAGCTCGTGACGTCACTAACCTGCTACGGTTGGCCCGATAGCGCCGTCCCCTTGAACAAGCTGCCAATGAGAATGAAGCATGAAGTAGAGAGAAACGTCATCGTTTGGCACATGGAAGCCAGGCATTATCCTGGGGCCACATCTTCTTCAAAGTTCGGAGACGCTTCGGAAATGATCGAAGGGCGAAAATGGGCGATCTCGACCGATTTGATCGAAGACCGGCTCACCAAAAGTACTCTGCCGATGTGGGATTCTGTCATGCTACAAATGAATCCGTCTGTCATCATGGCGCATGCGCAGATCGTGGACGAGATCTGCTTTCTACCACAGAACGTGATTCGCGCATGCGTACTGTGGGAGGACAATGACCTGACCGCCGACGACGTCGACAAAAATGACATAAACGGTGTCAGTGCGTGCGCGCATGACTCCTGGCGCCATGAAGGAGAACAACTTCCAAACCACGTGACCGAGAGGTACAACGGTAACCATGCCAACCACTCGGGACCCTCCCTCTCTAACTCCCTGACCCGGGTGGACCTGAAGTTTTCCGAGAACCAGCACATGGACGTGTGTGTGCGGAGTGAGTGGGGCCGGAGCGGGTTTGTGGCCCGGGTGGAGGCCCGCAGCGCTTCGGCAGAGACAAGCCGGGAGGACTCGTGGGAGGAGGGTCTGCTGTGCGTGGAGGGGCCGTGGCAGGGTGTGCTAGCACGGCTGCACAAGTGCATGAGGACTCGCTTCTGTAGGAGCTTCTTCTTCCCCGACACCAACCTGCTGGCTGACCTGACGGACGCACAGATATCCGACGTGTCAGCCAACTTCTACACTCTACTGAGACACCTGAGCAGACTAGCTGCACGGAGAGGAGACTACTAGTAATGTTAACTATTCATGAAATTTTTGTGTTTCTATATATAGTTGTATAGTTGAGTAATTTCATAGATATTTATCACAGCTTGTACTGATTCACAATCATTCGCAAGTAGTCATTTCTTTGGATGACATGTTTATATGAGTTCCCTCCTCTTATTTGTTCTTACCGTTTGAATGTGTGTGTTTTTTTTTGTATGCATGTGTCGACAATTCTCTAGATCTGTACATGTTAAATTAGATAATTTATTCAAATCTATTTTTCCCCTTTATAATCTGTTTCAATATTTTTTCTAATGTACGATGATGAAGTTGAAAATGTACTAATGTCATATGTTTATTGGCGATGGCAGAATTATTTTCACCTTGACTTGATATCACATTCCTATACCAACATAACGTACACGTGATAATAACGGAAATAAAGTGCATTCCGAAAAATCTGAAAGACGTTTGTCACCTTTAATAAAATTTCTTTTACCCGTTCTTAGTTGTGGTTTTCTTCCCTTGCCCATACTCCATGAGCAATATTCATTTTCTTTCAATTACAATTTATCTTTGTCAGTAACTATTCTTAATCTGTTTGTGCTGTACAAATTACATATGTGCAAAATAAATTTTCTGTATCTTTCATAATACAAAAGTGTAAAAATAACTATACACAACTATTAATATTTCCTTTCTTATTGTTAGGCAGAACAGAAACATGCCGTAATTTCTGTCGCATTTTAATCGTCCTGTATTTGCACATTTCACATACCATCTTATCCTAGCTATAACCATAATGAATCTCTCTCTCTATCTATCTATGTACATACATATATCAGTTAAACTTGTTGTCCAATGTCTAAAGAGACATAGTGACAGGAAACTGGGATCTCAACAAACGTGTCCTTTCCTGTTCGCTCGCTAGGAGGCTCTCCACCTTGCCGGTCATGCTCGCCAGCCTGGGCGCGGGCACGTCTCTCAGCACGTTGACGTCATCCATGTAGAAATGCGGTAGGTTCTGTCTCTTCATGTATCCGTGCAGCAGCCGCAACATCTCCATGAAACACGCGGCGAAACTGTAGGCATGCCAGTCGTCTTCGTCAATGTGCTGGTCAAACATGTGCATCAGAACTGTCTTCATGACGTAATCCGACAGGTGACGCAACATCGCGTCCTTGCGGAAAGCGTGTTTCATGACTTGAAGTACTTTTATCCTTCGGCCGCCGTCGGCTTGTGACAAATATCTGACGACTTTCCCTTCCTCTACGCAGTAGCATCTTCTCCAGTAGTAGTCGGATAGAGTGTAGTCCGGGTCGTCTCGGTACGATATGGCCACCAGAAACGGTTCCAGCTGGTCCACTGTGCCTAAGGCGGGAAGGAGACGAATTGTCACGCCGTCTTCCGTACTCAGCCGAACTCCGACCCTCTCTCCCCCGAGCGCGTTACGACAATCTGGATGAATGATCACATTCGGTAGTCCCGTTTCTTCCAGCGCTTTCAGAACTATTTTCTGTAGCCGCTTTGTAACTTTGATGGGTGAGATGTATCCCTCCCCCGTGCGACATCCCGACCACGTGTCCTTTCCCGCGTTCTTCGAACCTCTCCGAGAGCGCACGCATACGTAGTCCGTCGCTGGTCGGCGCGTCTCGGAACACTTCGGGCCCAGTCGGAAAGGCACGACGACGTCGAATTCGTCGGGAATGCCGTTTTTCATTCCGTCGTATCCGCTTCCGACACACACGAAGTCCCCTACAGTCATGCTGTACTCGTTTTCTTGTACAAGTGGACTCAAAGCTCCCAAAACATCGGCCACGCTTTGTCGAACACTTAAGATCGCGCTACAGGGGATCTCAAGTTTGCTCTTGTAGTACGTGCGGATGTATTGGTCAAGGTATGACTCACTGTCCGTTCTTCTGATTGGTCGCTTTGTCAGGATGCCAAGTGACGTAGCTACAGAAAAATACACGAAAATGAAAAGTATTTTAAAGACAAGCATATTTGATATAAACCAAAAGTTGTACTGTTCGGGCACTGCTCTGAAGATAACATCACATTTTGCACTTAAAGTCATATGATAACTTTTAATCCTTCATGGATTGTTGATAGACCATAGACATCATATTCCGACATGCTCGTAGAACACATTCATGGTTTTGTAGGTCAAGTACTCTTGAAGATAGGGATATACTTACATGTCCTCTTCTTGACAGAGGATGGCTTGTCCCAAAACCGGACCTTCGTCGCCATGGTAACTCTAAAACAACAAACAAATTTAACTGAATTCAGGAAAGAAAAAGTACAATTCACTACTCCGAAACTATAATAATAAAGACTCCGTTTTTAGGAATCATGTTGATACATTCTTTCTATTTTTCTGAGCAAAACACAACGGACTACCTTCCCCGTCTGGACCGTGTTTTCCAAATAAATTGTCCAACTGAATTATTTCGATCATGAATTTAGTTGTATTATATGGTAGTCTTTCCTAAATCTTTTATCATAGACTGGCCCTATCCTATCAATGTTTGGCACTGTTTGTGTACCTCACCGCGAAGTTCAATTTGTGGGTATACCTCAATACGTAACTCAGACCTACATGTAGAATGTTATTCTTCAATTACATGAAAGAACAACATCGAAATATAAAATCTAATAAGATACATTCTTCGTCGTTCTTGCAAAATGTATTCACAGTATATAAAATACACATTGCTAAATCTAGCGAGATGCAGACATTTATTCAGGCACTCGGCTGAATAATGCCAAAGAAAGGAGGCAACATTAAGACAAATATACCAGCTCTACCCACAAGAAAAGATCAAACCGTTACAACATCCGAATGTACCAAGCCTGCTTGTAGCCACACGCTTTCCTGATGCACAGAAAATATCCACTTCACAGCCCTCAATATCCACCATTCCCCATTTAACTCTGGCAAAAACTGTTACTGTTTCCTGTGGTCTCCATGGTTAAAGCACTCCTCCTTAATGCAGTTAAGGGCTGTTTTGGGAACCAGGTAATTACTTGGGGTCACATACTGAGTAGTTGATGATGAAGGGTTAGCGTAGCCCATAACCGAACAACGAGGGCCTTTTGTACCACTCGCTTTTGAGATAACCTAATCAACCGAGCCCAAGCCCTGCACTCTGACTCTGAGTATTGTGTGTAACAAGATCTGTGAATAACTTGATTCAAAAATTACATGCTGAATCACACAAGCTCTTTTATGAAACATTTTTTTCGATGGAGCAATATCTCTATTTTCTTGTGGAATCAAAATAGGTGGTCTGGTGGCTTGCAATGATTGAGTGTCATGATGGGGATAAATGTTGTGTGGCCAGGTGCGGTGGAAGCTGTGTTGACTCTAGTTGTTTTCAGACCACTGATAAAAAAACGGCGCCTACTCTCTGTACCCACAGAAGGAAATCCTTCCACAAATGTGGAGTCTTTGTAACCATAGCAACGTTTAAAGTGGAGTGCTTAAGATACGTGAGTAGATTTAGTGCACCCCATAACGGTAATCTGTCCAGCCGGTGCGACCGGTGTCTACAATAGACTTGTGCCCACGAAGATCTGGGAAGAAAAACAAATAGAATCACGGCGCTACAATTACATCTCTAAACCGCTACTTATGAGGAAAGTCTACCACGCATTTTGGCTGCCTTTTTTTATCAGACCTTTGTAAAAAAAAATGTAAGCTCAGTTTTTGTACGCATGAAATGAGATAGGAGCCTGCCGTTGTGAGCTACTGAACCTTTTTCTTATATGCCGCCTTTTTCTGTCAGCCATCATGGGGATAGCTAATGGGAAAAGACGGCATACAAGAAAAAGGTCACGATATCGATATGCCGTCTTTTCCCTTCAGCTATCCCGATGATATGGACATGGATAGCTGACAGAAAAAGACGGCATATACGAAAAAGGTCACGATTTCCCTGTCAAACTCTGCTTAGAGAGTAGATTGGTGGTACCATAGCTGTGTTACACTGTCGGGACTGGTCGATCGGCCCTAGCTCTTCTGAAAGGGTCTGGCTCGTGGAAGGGCTGCTAGAAGCGTGATTTAGTCAGGATAGGTGGTACCAGTGTGAGAAGCACTGATCACATCTATCTACACTCTACATGTAAGAACGAAAACATACAAATATGTATGACTTCCCCCCTCAGCTGAGAGTAAGGAGAGGAAGGGTAAGAATGGGGAAAAGGGCTGTGTATCTCCAAGCGCGTAAGGTTTCATGCAGAAGCGATGTTCAGAAACAATGAATAAGTTCTGATAATCCTTGAAAAGCAAGGGCTAAACAGCAGCCAAGAAGAAGAGCCTCTCTGAAACCTTTTACAAAGGTCATAGGTATACATTACCTTCTCACTCATAGGTTTCGGGAGACTACGGGTATCTATGCAATGTGACTATGGTTCGTTCGTTGCCTCCGAAGACTATCGTCTACACTTGAACTGAAATGTTACCATTTGATCCTTTGATCTTTCTTATCTTTACAAGTAACCCGTAACAAGGACTTGCACAGTGGGAGGTGGGGGTCGTTTCAATGTAACCCTGAATGGATACAAGATCTCGACCTTACACACCTTTGTAACGCCATGACAACATCATTAGCAAATAGCATAGTCACGGTCGCCGCACGATCTTCGTACGAACGTAAACTCATTCAAGGCATTAATGAGATAGCCTGCAAAATTAAGCTGTCTTGTTACGAAAAATGTTGTCCTAAATTATTGCCAGTGGTTGGTTCAGTCACAGCCTGCTTGAAAATTTCTACAGCATCAAAATCGTACGACGCATGCAGTGAATCTGACCACTCTGTTAGTGTTAGTAGAACCTACCTTTCCTTTCCATGGTTCTTCCTCTTCCGCTTCGACACCAACTGCGACATCCTGAAATGCAGCAGAAACCCAGTCAGCAGCTGTAAGTCCTCTGTGGTTCCTGACCTGTATGTTTGGTGCGACCGATTTGATGGTCGATAGACCTCTAAAAGGTTATGCTTCCCTAATCTTTTACAAAAGGTCAAAACACCTGACTATGAATGACGTAACCGGATACCAGTAAAGTATGGAGTACTGTGGTTGGAGCATGCGCTCACTGCTTATGGTAAAGTCGTTCAACCCTGAGATTTGCAGCCAACCGATGTAATGTATGTAAATAAACATTGTTGTTGTTTATCAGACACTGGTGTATGTGTGTCGAAAGACTGTATATGTGTATCGAAGCAGCAAAATTTAGGTCGCGCCTAGTTCACTCTTTTTAATGTATGAAAAGTACCCCAGTTTTTCCCCAAGTCAACCACTTCATGTTCAATATTTGCCAAAAAGAAGTGTCGTCTAAATGTTTCGATAATTTAACCGGGTCACATTGTTTATTTCGTGACAGTGTCTGTTTTGCTCAAAGTATGACCTATATAATGGCCCATACTTAATCCGTAATGATTACTATCAAGAAGTTGCAAAGCAAGTTTTGCTCAATACATGCGTTATAACAGGCCTTGCTGGTCTGTATTAGCCTGGATTCCGGCCTAATATACTAGTTTGGTAGTATACATTACGCTCTCTTGGTACTATGGGACAGCATACTGAATCAACCTTTAGAACACTGAATGAGTCGTTTTGTCCGTATTGATTATGGAGTTGAGATAGCTCGAAGAAGGTTAAACATGAAAAGACTGTCATCCAGACTAGACCTGTTTGGATTGGTGGGAAAATTTAAATATACATGGGTCAGTACTTGGCATTTCAAGGTATATTCATAAAAAATACCATCACAATATGATCGTCTATACTTAACTCTCTAACCATACGATGTGTATATACAAACGTATGTACGGCGCAAACGATCCCAAAACAGATATCTCTTCATAATAACATTTTATTATCATTTTTTTAAATCTTAGACATCTAATTTACCATAATGTTGCTTTATTGCTACTGTAGCTGTTCTCTGTTTTTTCTCTATCTCACGGGCCACCTTCACCACTCCTTACATAGTAGAAAACACCATAAAACCCTGCTTAGTTGCCGAACGTGGGCGATGTTTGTCCTTCACAAAGGCACACTTGACATAACCACCTGCCCCTTCTTCAAAGGTGTTGTGTCTTCAAGTAATGGCTGAAATATGGACATAATGATCACATCAAAGACTTACTTTGACCAACCTAGGATTCAACAATTCAGATCACAGCCAGCCATACAGTTAAATACACACGACCAATCTTTCTTCACCCACCCACCTGTTGAGTGTTGCTGTCCTTATTCAAACACTGTAGTTTTCAAAGCTGCCGCAAGGATGCCCTGTACGTAAAGCCATGGTTCCCTGACATAGGCTGAAGTCTTGATTGCAAAGAAGAGTCGATTAAAATCAGAACATTACAACCCTTCCTGACGTTTGTACTGTAGCTCCGCAGGTGATGTTGTCGGTGAAATTTTACGCGATAAGCAATCTTGTTTGCTCGACAAAAAACGCTGGCTCAAAGCTTTGTTGACTGCCGAGGTATCGTTGACTTCTTGTATTGACTAAACATAACTACGGTTTTTGATACCGCGGTTGTTTTGGAGGGCTGTAAATGTTTTGCAAAGGTATCATACCTAGACAACCACTCAGTACTATACGCTGAAAGATACTCAGTTGATGAAGTAATCACTTATTTTGACCAATGGCAATCGTCGTACGAGCAAACTTAATTTTGTACAGGTGCAGAGAACACAAAGCCCACACCATAGAACTATCGCTAGGTGTCGCTTTTGTACCATGGCTAATCCTAAGTGACGTTTGGCACGCCTACTTTCACTTGCTGGCTGCGTGTATACCATTGTCGACAATCAGTAAATGACCTGTCAGTTTATTTAACCAAGGGAGTAACGTTGGTAAACGATTGTTCAGCGACAAAGGTTTGCTCGTTTTCTTTATTCATTCCAAGACGTTAACACGTCGTCTGAGTTTTTATCAATTGATTGACTGCAATTTTAAGTGTAGTTTAACAGTTTTAATAGAATCATCTTTTTTTCCACTATCACCTTTCGTACAGTAGCTTCATGTTAAGACTGACATGATGGGCTCACAAGCAAAGATAGGGCAAAAGCTGTTTGGTTATTTTGACCAATAATTTGTTAGGGAAAATCCAGAAATTGTCGCAGGGGGTATGAGTGCAGCTTTAATTATTTCACCATTTCCTGATTCATTTCTTTATATTGTAATTTGGAATTTTCTGCCAATTTTCTCTTTCTTAATACTACTCTCCAGCCTCGCCACGTATTATTGTTTTGATCTATTTCGGTATGCTCTCATCCCCTTACGATATTTACTGATTCTTCCCTAATGACGATGACCTGTATTTCATCAAAAAGACGCCATTTTGTGTTCTTCTGTGTTTAGGACCGTCGACCGGCAGGAAATGCTCCTCAGCAGATCTGTCCTGCTCAGAGTTTCCGTGTGTATAGTCAGAACACCGCCCAGAACTACGTGTGTCAGGTTAGTCTGATAACGTGCGCGCTGCAAGGATTTATTAGTCTCCTATTAAAGCTGGGAAAATCTATAATTTTCGTCAACACGAATGCTGTGAACTGGGTCACACTCATATACTGCAGTTCTTGGACAAACCGCTAGATGGTGACGGTCAAGGTTGGCGTCACAGGTGTGATCAGTGTTGTGGTGATTCTCATTGGAGTTTTTCTTGCTTGGTTGGAGTACGGAACAACTGGGGAAGAGGAGTACTGGAGGTGATTTGCTATATCTTTGAAAATGATATTAGAATTGAAATGATACTATGGGATCAATCAAAAACTGAAGCTTTATTCCAGCCAATTATTCTTTTCTGACGTTTTTAAAATCATTAATTCATTTGTTCTTTTCAGTGCTCACTTAGAGTATATATTGATTATATCACATTGTATATGATTCTCAATATATCAGTTTCTGACTGTGCTAAATGTCAATTCCTTTCCAGAATGGCAACTGCAGCTGCTCAATCTGATGAGGAGTTTATATCAACCAATCAGAGTGCCTTCATGGTTGGAGCTACAGGAGAAACTGGAAAACACATTTTGGAAGAGCTGACTAACCGGAAGCTCTTCCAGACCGTCAATCTGATTGGTCGTCGAGAGGTCAAATATGATGGGGAGAAGTATCAGTCCATTGTAATTATAAATTCTTTCAAATGTTGTTTGTGGTGCTTGATTTTAATTCATTATCAAATGTAGCATTAAGATTGGGAGAATGGGTTTTGTTGATTCACAAATAACAATGTATCAGCATTACCAGTTATTACAATCTAAATAATAATTAGTGATTTAATATTGGTCAACATGTAAAGTTACAACTACTAGTATCCTTCTCTGTAACACATAAGCTTTGCAGCTTTTATTTGAAGATGGGAGTATTTCATCAGAAAATAAATTAGATGACCAGGTTACCAAGAAATATTATAACTTAAATATAAATGTAAAAGAAAAGAAATTAAAGATGAAGATGTTTTTCATCGGATATCTTTATTGTAAAGCTAACATGCACAGTTTTTGTCAGTGTCTATCATCAAACGTTGATATATATATATATATATATATATATATATATATATATATATATACTTGTAATGACCTCCCCTCCTAATCAATTGAAGAACAACAGTATGTGATTTATACAGGTACAGAAGGTTGTAGACTTTGACAACTTGGACGACCATGCTGATGCCTTTAAGGACCATGATGTGGGTTTCATCTGTCTGGGAGCCAGAGCTGGCAACACAGGTGTAACCAGTAACCTGGTAAGGCAGGTTTTCGTTTTTCTGTCCCTCTCATTTTTGGGAGGGACAGATGTTGATTTTTCTTGTGAAATATGTCATTTTAAGCATACAGGAATACATTTTCATTAATCAACTATCTCTAGGTATGCCATGGAAGCATGATAAGCCCTTTGCTTTTGTTTTCAGATATTGACAACTTTACTCATGAAAAGTGTTGTCAAACACATTCTATTAAAAACAATAGCTGTATTGTCCATTGGAATTATGATCAATATATCTTCTAATACTTTGTTAATGAAGGTGTTAGAGTTGGAAACCTCATGCAGTTGTTAAGTTCATTTTGTATAGCCTGTTTGAATGTTGATGTTCCTGTACTTCAGCCAGCCCTTAGGAAGGTTGACCATGACTATGTAGTGAAGTCTGCTGAGCTCGCCAAGGCTGGGGGATGTCGTCATCTTGTCCTGCTGTCTGCCATGAAGGCCAGTAAGGACGCCTCCCACCCATACTCCAAAATAAAAGTAAGACATACACTCCATTCTAAAGCAACTCTATGAATAGCAGTCTTTCATGTACTGTAAATTGTGAAATTTTTTCAATAGTTTTATTTGTGACCTCTCCACCACATATTCACAACACTAAAGTATGTTTCCCTTTTATGTATACTGTATTGCAGAATTGCTTCAAATTCCAATTTCAAATACCTCCCTTTTTTTCTCCTACCACAAAAAACACTGCTAACATAAATGAATATACAGTAGTACAGAAGTCAAACCTGTACAAGTGACCACTTCGTTATAGAGACCAGCTATTGTAACCTTTCTTGTGGTCCTTAAGATTATCATAATAATAATAATTGTAATTGCTTGTAACATTGTAATGATAGCTTTTTCCATTGACCCAAGCATTAAGAATATTTTTTGTTTGTTTTGTAGGGAGAGGTAGAAGAGGAGGCAAAAGCCCTTGGCTTTGACAGACTTTCCATCTTCCAACCTGCGTAAGTTTGAAATTTACGAAGCTTTTCTTTCTTCAACATTTGACATTTTTTAGGAAATAGTTACATGTAAGGCATGTTCAATATGTTCTCAGTCTCACCCCAAAACAAGGGGCATAATGCTCAAATTTTGGAGCATAAATATCACGTAAGATAGTCTCCAAGCAGACCCAACGGTGCCTTAGAGATAGTATCAAAGCTGGCCAGGGACTTAGTATAGCGGCACCAGGTGCCCGTTTGACTCCCTTAGCCGGCTATCTCCCTTTGGCCGGCTATATTCCTTTGTCAGCTTTAATATATTATCTCTAAGGCACCGATGGGTCTGCTTGGAGACTAACGTAAGAAGCCTTGTATGAATGTTCACCAAAACTCAAGTCAATGTACATGTAGTCATTACTTTGCATGTGACACTTTTAAAAATCAGAAGTTAAAGGGGAGAAAACTCCAGTAAGGAAGATGCTAGATCAATGATGTGAGCTGTTTGGGTGGGTTCTTGTGTTTCTTATGCTCTACAAAGGCAAAAGTATTATACTTCTTAGTTATGCCCCGACATTGACTTGTGATCCTTGTTTTCGGGTGAGACCAAGAAAGTACAAAAGTACATATAAATGTGCAGTGATAATCATGTACTTGTGCACCATTTCATTGGGTATCTTTTCTATATCATAGGGTCATCATGGTGGACAGGAAAGATGAAACCAGGGTTGGAGAATGGTTTCTAAAGAAAGCTCTGGCACCGGTCGCTTTCTTCTTCCCAACTGCCCTCACTGTTCCCATAGCAACGCTCGCCAGGGCGATGGTAAACGTGGCCCTAACACCCAAGGACAAAGATGTGGAGGTTCTGGACAACAAAGCTATTCATCGAATGGGGGGCAAAAAGTAGCGACTTTTCAGATGACTTAGTCTTATTGGATTTGTATTATGGTGACAAAGATGACTGGTATTTGACTTGTGGTACGAAAATCACTTGAATAGTGAAACTTTTGATAAGGCGGCATAGATTCTCCCATATCTTTATCCCAAGTGTTTTTGGTGCCTTGTGGCCTGTTGCAGCTTGAAGAGTAGATACAAAGAGGCATTGTTTCATGGTGCAATAACAAGCATTCCTGACAGAATACAGTTTACTTCTCTAAGGTCTACTTTACAAATCTTTAAAATATATTAATTGCTTTCTGAATGATCCTGTTCACAAATCTACCATACAACATACAAACAATGGCGGAAATAGTGCCTTTTTTTGCAAACATAAACTATAAAGGATATTTGAGACATCCAATACTTTTTTTTACTTATACAACATGCAATATGTATCAAAAACAAACAAGATATATCATTCTTGAAATGTTACAATTCGACACTCTTAAGGGACCATCTTGTACCAAACAAAGGAAGTAACATGCAAAGATTAAAACTACATGTAATTACAAACCATTGTCAATTGGTCATTGCATAAACTATAAGCAGGAACATTGTAAATCAATTAAACTCTATTGCTGTGTGGCCTTTATACAGTGCATATTATAAGCCCAAACACACAACTGAAGATTACAATGTAAGAAATACTTTCATTTCTTCAAACATAAATCAATATTTCTATGCTACAAGTTAATATTCAATTCAACAGCCTATATTGCAGAATTTTTTTACATTTTCTGGATGTGTAATGAAGTATGCTGATATGTCATCAGAAAGAATAATAAAGTGATCATGAAGCAAACTTTTGTCAAGTACATATCTTCCATGTTGAAAGGGAGTATACAGGATAATACTTGGTGGGGAGCGTCTTTCAGCACCAAGGAAAGGGATGGTGTAGGATAGTACAGGGTGGGAAGGTCCTTCAGCACCAAGGAAAGGGATGGTGTAGGATAGTACAGGGTGGGAAGGTCCTTCAGCACCAAGGAAAGGGATGGTACAGGATAGTACAGGGTGGGGAATGGTCTTTCAGCACTAAGGAAAGGGGTAGTACAGGATAGTACAGGGTCCTTCAGCACTAAGGAAAGGGATGTTACAGGGTGGGGAATGGTCCTTCAGCATGAAGCAGGGAAGGTACATGAAAGTGTAGGGTTGGGATGGTGTAATTTTTACCCTGAACAATAATAAACACCTGGTAGCTGAAGTCTGATTTTATGGACACTGCATATTTTGGCTAGATACTCGAGCGGCGATAAATTGCTTTGTTATTATTGGACTCATCAAAATTCAACATAGATACATCCATACTCCAGCTTTTTGACCTGCCAATGTGGACTTTGTTATCATTCTTGCATGGCCTTAAATCCTTTCTATGTTTTTTGCTCTTTGAAGTGTTAGGCTTGTTTATAGCCCAGTACTTAAAGTTTGTCTGCCATCTGGTCACCACTGCTGGGTTGTTATACAAAATTGATGGCTTTGTTTTAGCCATTGCAGCTCCCTGTGTTCTGTAACACTTTGCAACTAACTCTATATCTTGGGCCCTGTACCTTGCTACAGGTCTGCCATACAATCTGGTGTTTGATGCCCTGATAGGTGGCATAGTTCCACATGATCTTACCCTTGCCTTCCTTTGACGACCATATATCAAGTGATTCTGTGAGCCTTGCTGAGGGCCCATGCTGTAGGATGGATGTTTGCCCCCTCGCCTAGTTGATGAAGGAAGGGCCACCTCAGCTGTAGCAGTGTAGAAAGTTACCGCGTCATCTTCTTCTTCGTCGGACGGCTGAGGCAGCTGTTGTGTCAGAGGGAATGACAGAGGTCGTGCTGTGGTATTTTCATAGTTGTAGTACTCATCAGGGATCTCCCAGTATTGGAGAACTGATTTCAATTGTGTGTTCTCGTAGTCAAAATAGCTTTCAGGAATCAGCCAGTAGTCATGGGGAGACTCCGGCAAAGTGTTTTGCGAGTTGAAGTACTCGTCTGGAATTTCAATGCACTGTGGCTCATTGCCAAGATATGGCGTACAATCTGTGGCCTCATCTGTCTCATTATTTGAGGCTGTGGAAGTTTCGTTGACGTTTGGTCCATTTATCATGAAGTGTTTGAGCGGGACGATACTCTGTTGAGGTCCCTGCAAACCGCCAGCAGCCTGAGCCGCTTGGTTGTGCTGCAAACAATAGTGCCTCATTCTGATATTACACTTTATACTGAGGACTGCTATCAGAAGTACACTGAGTACGGATGACAATCCGATCATGAATCCCACCACCTTTTTGGGTTTGCCCTTTTCTGACCGTATCGTCACATTGTTACTTCTATCAGGGCTCGTGCGATAGAGCTCTATCTTGGTTGTCTTGGGCTTTTCTGTGGTCTGAACCTTTGTTTCCTCTGAACACATCATGCCTCTGGAAGAGTCAGGCACAGTGCTTGTCTTTTTTTCACAAACAGAACCATCCGGAGCACTTGACACGGGTACAGTAAAGACTTGTCTGAATGTCTTCTTCCCAGAGTTGAAAACACATGTCACGTCCATCATTTCTTCATGACCAGAGATACTAGAACCTCTGATGTGACCATTACCTTGCCATTGGCTCCTGCTTTTACTGGAGATGAGATCGGATAGAACTACAGCAACAGTCTTAGGTTTGCAGGACTCATCAGCACCCATTGGAACAATCTTCATGGTAAAGTCTTCCCCTAATGCCAGTTTCACTAAGTCTACTTCATTCCAAGCTTGGTGGCACAAGCTAGTGATGTTTGTGGCATGTTTGTCTGATTCTGTGTCATTTGGTATGACCACAACTGGTAGACCATAGGTCTGGTTTCCCGAAGTCTGGTTTCCCGAAGTCAACCAAATGTCCAGTAGTCTGCACTGTGTTGTTGGGGCTACATTTTGCTGAACTAGTTTTGTGAGGTACTCATGTTCCATCCGGATGTTATATCCGTTCAGTTGAGAACTGGTTATACAGAAAAGTGATTTATCGACCTGTACTGAAATGAGATGACCTACATAGCGATAATAATGATAATCAACATGCCAATACATCGCAAAAGTAGTAGAATCATTGAGAGCTAGGGATACATTTCCACTTACACTCAGCTCTTTAAATCTTTCCATCCCATTCATAATGACCCTGGACAAACAGGTCAATGCATTTCTGCTCAAGTCCAGGTGGGTGAGTAGTGGCAGTGTTTCCTTTAAATGAATGCTTTTGATAGAATTTGATTTCAAAGACAGTTGGTTTAAACGTGTCAGACTGTGAAACCAAGATGGCTGGATACTTTGTAGTGAGTTATTGTCAAGCAGCAACACTCTCAATTCGACAAGCTTTTCAAAACATTTTGAATCTATGTTACTGATATTGTTGTGTGTCAGTGACATAGTGTGTAGGTCCTTTGGAAACTTTAAACTGTCAAACCAAGTTCGCTTGACGTGAGTCAACATGTTGAAGTCAAGGTGTAAAGAGTTTAACTTGTGAAATGCAGCCAAGACGTCTGGTTCCAAATCTGTGATTCCACATTCATATAAAGCTAAAATATGTACAGTTGACAGCATAAGTGGTCGTAGTTTTTGAGCTGAGAGTGTCCCAAATATAAACCCTCTAACCCCAATCTTTGTTATAGTCTCAGGGAGGCATGTTTGAGAGGAATTCTGTATAGTTAGCGGTAACTCTTGTTGTCGGTTTGGCTGTCCAGTGCATAAGAGACAAGTTGAAGCCTCGTGCCTGCTAGGGTGCCCATGCAATGCATTACCAGAAGGAATGCAAAATGACCATGACTTTGTATTATTACACCCAGGGAAACATGTGGAGCTTAAACTTTCGCATCCTACCAGAATGACAAAAATGATTACAAAGTGCATTATCACTTTTATGAAATTAGGTATGGAAAGCTTACTGAGTAGCATATTTGGATTTTACAGAGGCATAATTTTCTGCACTTCTGTAACGTTATAGTTTCAGATATTTACTTGGATCTGAAACAGAAAGATTCTAAGCCCTCTCCTCAGTTTTCTGCAGGGTTGTTATCTCTTCGTCACCTGCAAGGGCGTCTCACCTGAAAAAAGGGACTAAAATTATAACTTCTGTTTGCCTTGTGTTGATTTTCATTTACAGGTGAGTGACCAGAAAAGTAAAATGTCCACACTGAAACGCCACTATCTTCTGTCAAATGTTTAATACTGATCTCAATACCTAATGTAATGTTTCCTCAAATTAGTGACAGGGTTTTCCAACAAGCCCTACCTTTCTTCTGGTCATTCATTATTGGGGGAATACTGTCAATGCTCTGGCACCTGATTTCAGTGTAGAGGAAAACTTCATCTGCATGAATATAATCAAGGAGCTTTTATATATAATGTAATACGTAGCCACGCCAAAAGGTACTGCAGCCCTGCATTACATTAGATTTGTGCAGACTGGCTTTGCTTAACGCTAAAATCTGCAGGTGCCAATTATGGTCCACCTATAGCTATAGCTAGAAAGCACTAATTATGCTCTATGATAAATTTGAGCAGTCTAAATTGCTACACAATGGCTGATCACGCACTAAGAAGAAGTGTGCCTTGTTGCCTGACGCCTAAACCCATGCTCCTCTTCAGGTAGGATTTAACCATATCAGACACATCAATTCTGTCTGTCAAGATAACATACCGTTATTTTTGTTATTATGATCTATGAACAAGATTCTGTCAAATGACCAACAGCTAAGGAAGTCAATGCAATTCAATGCTCGTCTTCTACCAATGCAACCCACCAATAAACAAAAGCCGGCCAACCTACCTCTCTCACAGAACCAGAGATGTTGTTGTCTCCTTCCTTGGGCTGCCTCACATATCTGTTAAAAATGTCTGAGATTTTGTAAAAAAAAACCAGGAAAATACAAGCTTGTTGTTGCGATGCCCCAATTCTTCACATTCCAAACAGTCTAGTTCTACATATGCTACTGTGTGCAGCTTTCACAATATATACCCACTGGATCATCTGATTTCATGCATTTTTTTGGGTTGGTTTTCATTGAGATTAGTTTGATGTGTATATTAACATCTAGAGTAAGAAAACAAGCAGCCTCTTAAGCCTGCAGAGCCAACCTTTGATGTTTCCATCCATAGCTACAGAACTATAGGCTTATTGGTATTAACCTCACTCGGTTCAGGCCTTCAGTGTAAGATAGCACATGTGCACACACACACACAGTCACACACATGCAATGAGATACTACAATATTGGATCCAAGCAAAGATATCAGATACTAAGTTAGATCATGCCAGAGTAGTCGCTGAAGTGTCATGATATATAACAATTTGTAACATGTTACTACAGGTTACCTGCAGGTAGTGCATATTATTGTACCAGTAATTATAATGTACAGAAAACCTTCCTTGGTCAGCCTCACCTATCTGTTCAAGATGTCTGGGGTTTTGTTTAAAAATACAGGAAAATACGAGCTAGCATGTACTTGTTGTTGCGATGCCCCAGTTTTTCACTCCTGAACGTCAGTCCAGTTCCACATATGCTACTGGGTGCAGTTTTCACAATATATGCCCACTGGATCACCTGATTTCATGCATTTTTTGGGGTTGTTTTTCATTGAGATTAGTTTGATGTGTATATTAACATCTAAGAGTAAGAGAGTAAGCAGCCTCTTAAGCCTGCAGAGCCAACCTTTGATGTTTCCATCCATAGCTAACCTCACCCGGTTCAGGCCTTCAGTGCCTTCAGTGTAAGATGGTCTAAGATACCATCATACCAAGCACCTGATTTCAGTGTAGAGGAAAACTTCATCTGCATGAATACAATCAAGGAGCTTTTATACTAATACGTAGCCACGCCAAAAGGTACTGCAGCCCTGCATTACATTAGATTTGTGCAGACTGGCTTTGCTTAACGCTAAAATCTGCAGGTGCCAATTATGGTCCACCTATAGCTATAGCTAGAAAGCACTAATTATGCTCTATGATAAATTTGAGCAGTCTAAATTGCTACACAATGGCTGATCACGCACTAAGAAGAAGTGTGCCTTGTTGCCTGACGCCTAAACCCATGCTCCTCTTCAGGCAGGATTTAACCATATCAGACACATCAATTCTGTCTGTCAAGATAACATACCGTTATTTTTGTTATTATCGTCTATGAACAAGATTCTGTCAAATGACCAACAGCTAAGGAAGTCAATGCAATTCAATGCTCGTCTTCTACCAATGCAACCCACCAATAAACAAAAGCCGGCCAACCTACCTCTCTCACAGAACCAGAGATGTTGTTGTCTCCTTCCTTGGGCTGCCTCACATATCTGTTAAAAATGTCTGAGATTTTGTAAAAAAAAACAGGAAAATACAAGCTTGTTGTTGCGATGCCCCAATTCTTCACATTCCAAACAGTCTAGTTCTACATATGCTACCGTGTGCAGCTTTCACAATATATACCCACTGGATCATCTGATTTCATGCATTTTTTTGGGTTGGTTTTCATTGAGATTAGTTTGATGTGTATATTAACATCTAGAGTAAGAAAACAAGCAGCCTCTTAAGCCTGTAGAGCCAACCTTTGATGTTTCCATCCATAGCTATGGAACTATAGGCTTATT
Source organism: Branchiostoma floridae x Branchiostoma belcheri (assembly GCA_019207045.1). Lineage (NCBI taxonomy): Eukaryota > Metazoa > Chordata > Leptocardii > Amphioxiformes > Branchiostomatidae > Branchiostoma > Branchiostoma floridae x Branchiostoma belcheri. The sequence continues at coordinate 7,434,462 of CM033041.1, forward strand.
GGTATTAACCTCACTCGGTTCAGGCCTTCAGTGTAAGATAGCACATGTGCACACACACACACAGTCACACACATGCAATGAGATACTATAATATTGGATCCAAGCAAAGATATCAGATACTAAGTTAGATCATGCCAGGGTAGTCGCTGCAGTGTCATGATATATAACAATTTGTAACATGTTACTACAGGTTACCTGCAGGTAGTGCATATTATTGTACCAGTAATTATAACGTACAGAAAACCTTCCTTGGTCAGCCTCACCTATCTGTTCAAGATGCCTGGGGTTTTGTTTAAAAATACAGGAAAATACGAGCTAGCATGTACTTGTTGTTGCGATGCCCCAGTTTTTCACTCCTGAACGTCAGTCCAGTTCTACATATGCTACTGTGTGCAGTTTTCACAATATATGCCCACTGGATCACCTGATTTCATGCATTTTTTTGGGTTAAATTTGTTTGTCATTGAGATTAGTTTAATGTTCATATTAACATCTAAGAGTAAGAGAGTAAGCAGCCTCTTAAGCCTGCAGAGCCAACCTTTGATGTTTCCATCCATAGCTACGGAACTATAGGCTTTAAATTTTAATACTGGTATTAACCTCACCCGGTTCAGGCCTTCAGTGCCTTCAGTGTAAGATAGCACCTGTGCACACACACACGCACGCACGCACGCACATGCACAAATGCACACACACACACACACACAATCCATGCCGAGATATCAGGTACACAATAAGTTAATCATGCCAGGGTAGTTGCTGCTCTGCCAATGTAACAATTTGTACAATGTTTACTACAGGTAGTGTGTATTGTACCAGCAATTATAACTTTTAGAATTGGCTAGTACAGAAAACCTTCCATGGGTGGTTTACAGTATTGGAAAGATGCATTTATCAAAGGTAATAACTTTTTTTCAAGGGTGATATTGTAACTTCCAGCTCTTTGTTTTGTTTGAATTTCCCGCCATATGTCCTTATACGGACGCCCGCGGGGATCCCGGCATGCAGTTCGACTCCATGGCGTACTTGTCTGCTCCCCCCACCCTTGTGACCAACCGACGACAATTTCTCTAATTTTTGGTGAGTAATTCGCAACAAAACTGACATTTTCAACACTCTAACGGTTGTGTAGCACATGTAGAACCTATCTGTGGTTGTACTAGTGTGATACGAGGTGCAAAAGTTGAGAAAAATGACGATTTTGTTGTGGATAAACAAGTCCATTTTTGCTGCCTCAGAACGTCTCGATTGCATGCAAATTTGCATGCACACGCAGTGACTGACGTGTGCGCCATTGTCTCTTTTCCCTCCACTATCCTTTCGTCTAACGTTGCAGTTATTTTAGGGACCTTCTATCTGCAAATTGTTGGGTTCAGTTCGATCGGTTGATAAGGGACTTGTGGGAGGGGGGCAGTTTCGTCGGTAGGGTGGGAGGGCGCGGGGGGAGGGCGGGAGATCGGGGGAAAATCGGCGAGGAAGAATTGGTGCATTTTTGCGCAGCAAATGGCGCCGCGTGGCACCACCGCATTCTTACAGGCACTGCGCCCGCCTGATATAACACACTATCGGGTTTCCCGGACCTGCACTTTCCCAGGATAATGGGCGCGGTATGACATGGCAGCCGAGCAGGAGGGTAGCGATGGTTGCTTGCTGAGGGAGGTGGGGAGGGGGGCGACTGGAGCCGTCGGTGGGGAGGGCAGGGTGTGGAGTGACACAGATACAGGGACACAACATAAAAACGTCGCGTGTACGTCACACACGCGTCAGGCGGTTGTGTAATATTAGGTGTAGATTTCATCCGATCATGACAATTTTAACGTTTAGATGTTTGTTTTTCTGGTTAAAGAATTTTGTTATAAACGTTTTAAAGTTGAAAACCAGGCCAGGGTTACATAGTTTAAGTCTTTTCCTTTTAAGTTTTGGTCATAAATGGCAACTCGAAATTGACCTGCCCCAAAAAAGGAAGCGAAAATAAAAGGGTTAATAAATGTTTTTCTTTTGGTTCTTGGTCAAATTCTCAGAGGGGTAAGGAATTCTACTTTGGTGTTTGAAAAGTTAAAATTGTGTACATGAATAGATTTAGAATATTAATTATTCTTGAAGCTTGACTAGTTCCTCACAGGTGAGATCATGCGTAGCCTGCTAGAATGTGGGAAGGAGAAGAACCTGCTTTTGCTCAAGGGTGTCAGTTTCCTCATTGGCTGCAGAATGACATGTTTTTGTTTGAAAAGTATGTGGATGAAAAATCTGTGCACAAAACTTTGAAAGTATGCAGATTTGGTTTGTGCCCATAAAAGTACCAAAATGCCAAAGTATCAAATTTGGCAATGTGACATTCTTAAGCTATTGAATATGACACTGATTTTCTTATCCACCCATTTTATAATTTTTCTTTGAAAACTTCCAAATTTCCTACAACCCTTGCATGTACTGTGATTTGTATGTAAGAAAATTGACTTAATGGTACACATGAAGTACAAAATGCAATGACATCTGTGGTTGACATCATAGGCATTATTGTCAAAGGAATCTGCTAATTTGTATATTTTGTAGTAAACTTTACATGTATTTTTTTGTCATGCACATATTTTAATGCACAGATTAAAGCTATACATAATCACTGTACAGTAGCTTGTGTCTCAATCACTGGCCAAGTACAATTTCTTCCTGACACACAAATACTGCAGACTGTTGTTCTGCTGCCATATTTCTTCACTGACTTAAATCCTTTCATTTAATATTATCGGTGGTTGCGTTTGAAGATTAGTTGAATGCTCAGATTCCTGTCCACACACACACAGCACTAAGTCTGGGATTAATCCTGTTTCTACATCAAATGATGCAATTTTTCAGTGTCTACCAGAAAGATTAGCACTCGGGATGAAGAGAGATACTGGTCTTTTTTTTCATCCAATTACTTACCACACAAACAACACCTGTTCAGTGCTATGAATGATATACATACTTAGGCACGATCTACACACAGTTTTTCCCGATATCGGCGAGCCTACAACCATTCGCCGACAGCTTTTTTTCATCGTCTAGATGGAACTGCTATATCGCCATTACGATATCGGGAAAATTTCTCCCGAAAGGTCCGGACCATTCGTACGAAAGCTTAGCAGGGGTCCCCGATAGCTTAGCAGGGGTCCCCGACAGCTTCCGCGCGCGTGTAGATGTGTCCCGACTTCGGGAAGGCTCATTAGCATACAACGCGGGCTCATCAGGCTATATAGCTGTTTATGACTGCAAGCGCCACGGGTGTCCCGCGGCCAGCGTTCCAGATCCCTCCCGACACATCCACCGATATCGGTAAAAACTGTGTATAGATTGGGCCTTAATGCCACTGCTACACAAGCCATTTTACAAGAATTTATTTACACTTGTGAATTTTACTGATGGTTACAATCAAAGTTATCTGTCATTCATTTAGACTGAGAAGTGAAGAAATATGTCATGGATCATTATTAAGGCATAGACTAATAGATAAAATCAAATGGAGAAAAAATGTATAGCCCATCTGTAACTTGTGAATGTGTCATTATAGTTGCCGTCACTTACATTTGCATGTTTATTTCATGCATGTCTCTAAAGCAAAATACAAAATGCTCAGGTAACACATCTTCAAGAAAAAATACTTTGCTTTAATGTGCAGTGGCACACGTTCTTTGTCAGATGTATAGAAGCCAGATCGGTGAAAATTATATAAACCTAGACGAAAATAGGTGTGCTTTTAGCAAACTTTTGTAATACAATATGTTCAGTATAATAATGAACATATTGTATTACAAAAGTCCTGGATGTTATTACCATTATTATATCTTTGTCAGCTTGTCATTTTCTCTGACCTGTCAAGAACACACCTTTATAACCACATGCAAACATCGTCAAATAATTTAGAGGCCTGACTTCCCATTATACGCCAACAGGTGCGTGGAGACGTGAGGTGACGTCAGCATGGCGGAGGCCAGTGAGGAGTCTATCGTGCTGAAAATCAAGCAGGCGCTGCTCACGAAGAATCGTTCCGGGGAGGGGTCCGAGATGCCCGCCGAGCAGCCCGGGACCAGGGAAATCCTGGTGCAACATGGGAATGGTTCAGCTCATGTAAGAACACTCCTAGTTTATTTTTATTCACACTTGTAGGAAGCCCTGTCCTCAAAAACATAAACATGAATATTCAAAAAAAGTACATGAGTAAGAGCACAACATACTTAAAGATAAAATCTCGACATTTTTATTTGACACATATTTCAATTTTGAGAAAAGTTGTGCACATGAAAAGTGGCCTGGCTTGCAAAGTAAACAGACTTTATGTGACATAAAGATATATAGCCCACATAAAATGTACTGAAGTAAGTGCTGAACTGTTATATAAAAAGGTGAAGTAATGAGAACAGTCAACCTATAGATATTTATAGTTTAAAAATCTATAGGCTTTAAAAATCTATAGGCAACTATTAAAAATCTAGACAATAGTTATTTCATTTGTCATCAATGTTGTTGTTACTTTCTTGTAAAGTTTCTACTATTTGTTGACAGTTTTCCATTCCAGTTCATTGTATTTATGACCAAGAAACCACATAATCATTTTAATGTGTTGTCTGATCTTTCAATCATTTTGTTTGAGCTCATGCTTTGATTTGATTTGATTTGATTTGTTTTGATTGGGAATAACTGACGGAGGGAACCCTTTTGTATAAAGGGTGACGCGTCCATATTTCAGGTGCAGACAGTGGAGGTACCTGAACCTGTACAGACAGAGACCGTCATCGACCCAACCGACCAGTTATACGAGACAAGGAAGAACAAATTCAGGTATCCATGTGTGGGAATAGATCTCTTGTAGAAGAAACTACCACTAACCATTGGTCTGGATTTGAAGAGATTTTTTGCTTTATCTTTTGTTTTGGCTTTAAAGAGTCATTTTTTTTTTTTTTTACAAAACATTGTTTTGTGCATGTAAATAATGGAATTCATGTAATTGGGGCAAACAATTCCTCACAAATAAACAAAATAGTGATGAGTCCCCAGACATGGCACCAAACAAAAATTGCATTCTTTGGCAATGTTTCTGGCTTGTCATGTCTTTGATTTTTTGCCAGCACTAGATATGTTTATAAAATAAACTGTGCATGATAGAATGGGAATATCTGTTATGTTTTTGTACTTGTGTACATTGGTACTTCATAAGTAGGCTATTTTATGCTTTTCATGATATGCTTTCCATGGCTAGAAGATAAAAGTAGTGAAGATAATGTTCATTTTAGTACCAACCAAATAATACCTTGACTATAAATTATAATAATTGGTGAAGATCGCACAGGTTAAGCCCTGGACAAAAAAAATTATGTTATGTACCTAGAAAATGGGCTTAATGCCTAAATCTTAGAATTTGTGTAGTACAGAATTGTATTTGTACTTTTTATAGGTACTAATACGACTAGATTTGCGACTTATGGGTAGTTATGACTAGAAGAGAACTACTGTACTAACCAGGCCTGATGTACTAATCCTTGCTTCTTTGTTACCATAACCATGGTAGCACTCTGTTTTGGTACACGTTGCATCCTGCCTGCTCTACCCTCAAGGCCTTGTCAGCATGAAGCTTGTAGTTAGAAGTCTGAGCAGTTGTTTACAAATCCTGCTTGTACTCATGTTGTCATAACCTAAAGATAGTGTCTGTTTAGGGCTGTGTACTGACACACTATACGGTACCTGTACCTGTAAAATTGTTTCGGTACAGACTTTTGTGCTTTTGTTATCTATACCAGAAAAGGGTAATCTTTTTAGATTTCCTAAAACCTTGTACCAGTAGCTGAATATTTTTACTTACACAGCCTTAGTGTGTCTATTACGCAGGGTTCTAGCCAGCGTCCGTCCATCTGTCCTTTGACAGCATTTTGCTGCTGGGGACGGACATAAATTTCCAAATTCAGAATCCAGGGGACGGAAGAAAAATTCAGGCTGGCTAGAACACTGGTATGTAGCCTGTGTCTGTTTGCATGTTGCTGCGTTGTCTGCATGCTTGCTGTAACACCCCCCTCTCACCCACCCTGCACTGTAGGATGTCGAAATTTCCTTGCAGCCGGAAGACATCCCACAGAACGAGGAGGTGGTGGTGTCCCAGGAGGATGAAGAAGACGACTACCTGAGCGTCCCGTTGCACGACGGGAGGTCTCCGCGTGCCCGCCGCCACAGCTCCAGCTCAAGCGAAGATAGTAGTGATAGTAGAAGTGAGTCTGAGTCTGAATCCGCAGGTCAGAGTCGGCATCATATTTTCTGTTCAACTCTTGGTTTTGGTTTTTCCTGTCTTCAATCTTTGTTGCTGGGTGCTTTTGCTTTCCGCTCTTCTGTTAATTTGTAAAAACCTTGACAGCCAGATACACTAACGGAAGCTCCAAGGGAGGTTCAGTTGACTAACATTTTAAAACTGTTTACTCAAATTTTAAAATGGTCTTTCCCATACATTGTGTTCCTCTTACCTTTTACTAATTTGTGACTTGTTTGAGCAAAATTCTAGTTTGTGCACTAACTTGATTATTTGATTTTGAACATTGTTTAAAACAAGCACAGCACACAGTGGTGATACACTCTACTAGTGTTCACCCAAGCGTTGTTGCTTATATAACATCATCCTGGATGGGAACAAATGAAACAAGTTTACATGATGTTTCTTTAAATTTGCTTCTCCACACATCCATTCCTGGATGATAGAACAACAACCGTGTATAGTATCATTCATTCCAAATGTCCAAAATAGAATAAAGGACCATTTCTTCATTTCTGCACACTTGCTTCTGGAAAATACAATGTGAACCATAGATAATATCTGCAAAATTGTAGTGACTTGACCTGAACATAGGTTTTTCCTTGACCAACAGAACCCTTATTTCCAAACTAAAATAAAAGACCATTTCTTCATTTCTGCTTATTTGCTTGTAGAAAATACAGTGTGGACCATAGATAATGTCTGCAAAATTGTAGTGACTTGATCTGAACATCATATTACAACTTTAAACTTACACAAAATGAAGCACTTCCAACAAGCTTGCTATCCTCTGATCCTTTTAAAGTTATAATGACCCAAAGCCCATGTCACACATCCAGACCGGAAGTGTGACATCAACAATGGGTCAAAGGTGCTTCGAAGTCTGTATCGGTTTTGACTTGCTTTTTTTTCCAAACCAACAGAAGACATGGTGATTGACCAACAGTCAGCACCGAGCACGTCGAAGTCTCGCAAGAGAAGCATGAGCAGTGGCACGGGGGAGCGACCACACAGGTGCAACAGGTGTAAGGCTGCCTTCAAGACGTCTTACCACCTCAGGAGACACATCTCTACACATACCGGTAGGTTTGCCTTTCTTCAGGTGTTTCAGAGCGTCTAAGATTGCCCAAGGCTCAAGTTGTAATATTCTACTGCTCATATAGATTTTGCTGACAATTATAATATTAACGATTTTCTTCATATGAATAAATGTATTGTCTGTACCTGTATATTTTGGTGGTGCCCTCGGGGAAAATCCACCATGAGAAATATGTACCCTGGTCTAGGTAAATCAAATGACAACAAGAAAAACTGCAATGTTTCCAGGTTGCTGTGTTTGCAAGTAGAGATGTTTTTTACCTTTGAATCTAATGTGGGGAGAGAGTGTGCAAATGCAAAGCTTTTCTGGGGTCTAGAGAAAGGAATTTATGGTTGCATGTTTCCAACTTTCCCTAGGTGAATATGCGTACCATTGTCTGGAATGCAGCAAAGGTTTCCGGACCAAGTACCATCTAGATCGTCACCAGATAGTGCACAACAAATCCTGTAAGATCATCCCTTAAAGGCTAAGTGGTGTGAATAACATGGGAACAGCCTAAAAGCACCTTTTTTCTTTGATGACACATAGTAGAAGTGAGTAGGATTTGATAATTGGATGAGATGTTTTTATTTGGTGCATTTCGCTGTTCCCCTGTTATTCATGCTGAAGATTTGGTCTTATTGGATGGTGAAAAACTAGAGTACCTGGGGAAAAAGGCGGTGTCTTTTCCCCTCCGAACAAGGGTAGGTCTCATATCCTGGACCTTGGCTTCAGGGCTCAAACTTTGAAACCAAAAGTGCGAGACGTTCTATCAGCTTTGGGTTTTACTCTTACTGGAGTTGAGTCCAGTAACGAAAAGATTTTTTCTGCAAGTTGGACATGTTTGAGTCCACGCCAAATTTTGAGCCCTGTGGTTTTCAGGGCAGGAAAATTTCTCTCTCTGTTTTGCCTATCCATTCCTGCTGACTGTTGATCTGTAGATGCTGTAAGTTTTGATTGACTAGTTGAAACTTCTGAGATTTTTTTAATTTTGATAATGGTTGAAGGATGGGGAAGTCAGAGCCCTGGCCTGTGGTTCATGCATGAGGATGTATCGTGCCCACTATATGGGACATTTTTGCCAGGTACTCTGTATTTTCCCCTCATTTAAGACCACATCTGTTTCGCAGTGCCCTGTAAAAAAAGGCACTGAAAAAGAAGAGACGATTCTAGAAAAAGTGCTGAAGTTGTTCTGTATTTCTTCAGGTGAAAAACCGTTCCAGTGCGAAGACTGCAACAAGTGCTTCATCCAGAAATATCACCTCAATCGTCACCTACGCGTTCACAGCGGGGACAAACCGTACCAGTGCAGCGACTGCGGGGCTTCGTTCGCCCGCTCGGACCGACTGCTGCGCCACAAGCGGCAGAAACACCCGGGGAGCGAGCTGACGTTGAGCGAGCAGCCGTTCATGAAACACAGCTCCAAGAAATTCAAGTGTAATTACTGCAAGTTCTCGTCGGTACACAAGAAGGTAATTATGCAGTATAAAGTCATACTTTGATTTCCTTTGAAGTAGCTCTGTTACAAAAAGTTTACTCATGCCTTACATAACAACAACTCTGATTGCGACGACCACTTGGGCAGAGGCATCTATTTTCTAATTGAAAGGCTGAAAAAAAATTGCTCTCTGTCCACCCAGGATGTGGAAAAACATCAGAAGACTCATGAAAGAAGGAAAGGCAAGAAGGGACCCAAGTTGTCGGCAGCCGTGAAAGCATCCAAAAGTCAAACCAAGGGAGCAGCCAAGCGTAAAAGGAAACAGCCCAAGCAAATTGGCAGAAATGTAAGTAGCTGAAGTTACCCCCAAATCATAGCATAGCATGTGTCGAGAAATAACAAATTTTTCTATGCTTTTACAAAGGAGCTATATAATACCATGCAAATTGCGAAGCTGTTTTATGTAGGTCATATAATCTTGTGTGTACCATGTGATAATTTTCCAAACAAGTTGATTTCAATGTGACATTGGATTAGTATGGGCTTAAAGAGTTTGGTACTAATCCTACAGGAGAGGAAGCTGCAGAATCTCTGTTATTTTATGTGGGGTTAATTTGTCTAGTCCAGTTTTGTATGGAGGACCCAAATTCTTAACTATCCAACTCTCCATGCTGCAAGAATAGCTATAGTATAATATATATAGTATGGTATATAATATTCTATTATCAGAAGTAACTTTTTGTATTCTCAGCCATTCAGTGTTTGGAATTATGTGATCAAAAATCAGTAATTTCTTAACCTATGATGATAATTTGTCTCATGTCTCAGACGTCTTTTGCTACAGAGCATTGAAATATGACGTGTTTACTTCATTATTTCCTTGGCACATTGACATTGTAATAGTAAGCCTTGGCCAGATTGAACTGGGATTCTGTCTTACAGGCTGGTGACGACAGTGACTCAGATTCGGACAGCGACACCAAGGCGAAGAGGGGCAAGGGGGTAGAGGACGTCTCGCCACGATTCTCACCCCTCAAGATCAAGATCACAACCACCAAGAAGGGCACCAAGAAGGTCACCAGTAGTAGAGGAAGGCCTGCAGGAAAAGCATCCACAAGGGGGCAGAAAAGGAGACGCGGAGGTGGGAGGGGCGGGGGTGGCGGACGCGGCGCCAGCGACGCCAACGCGTACTCCAAAAAGAGGAGGTACCTGAAAGCTGTAGAAGGGAACATGGCGGGCGTTAGCCTGGAGACGGGGAACTTGGAGTCTGACTCTAAAGGAGAAATTATTGAGACGATAGAATGTGTGGAAATCAGTCAGGAAACGTTAATCCCATCCTCAGAACCAACCAGGCCGGTGGCCACCATCCCGGACTTAGGAAACCCTGCAGGGTTCAGTCATTCCATGGGGACGGGCAAGCCGGCCGCCCAGGGAATGCCGTCGCTGCTTCAGCCGTTCGCTGCTGCCATGACGACAGCGGGGAAGGGGCAGTTTGTGAGCGTGCAGCCCCCGACGGGACAGAAGGCCCAGTTACACATACAGGGGGACGTGGCCGAGATCGTGTCCGCACCAGCGGGCGAAGCCACCTCGCAAATCACCATCACCACCCTCCACCAGGGGTTCCCTCAACAACAACAACATCAACAACAACAACACCAACAACAAGACTTTCACTTTACAAATGCTGGCCAGAGTCAGGTGACAGGGCAAGTAGGGGCAAGCAGGACTTTCCCATCCACTCAGCCCGACTTTCAACAGGGCCCTCCTCCTAGCTACAGCTATGCAGTCAGCCAAAGTTCCAACCAAGTGGAGGTCCCCCAGCAGCATATAGTAAAGCAGGAGGTGGTGTATCCAGTACAAAACCCACCACCCCTCCAGCAACCCAAAATGGACTCATCCTCCACAGTAGGGGAACAGATCCAATTCACCACCAGTATGGAATATACCAATGAGCAGACTCAGGTGGGGTTGAACAGCAGACAACCGCAGGTCAACATCCAGCCCAATCAGGTCACCACGACCCAGCAGCCCCAGCAGCAATACGCCACCACGACCATCTCTCCGCAGCGCGTGCGTGTGGAGAGGATGCCCACTACGAGTCCCGTGTACGGGAACCGGTTTTCGGGGGTGGAAATTTCGCCGTCGCGGCCTCCCCCCAACAGCAATGCACAACAACGCCTACAGTTTGAGTCATTCCAAGGAGCGCTGAACAATACTGCAATGCCCCAGCAAATCTTGCAGAGCGAAGCCACGTCCCCCACAGAGACAAATTTCCCACAGTATCCAGTTCAAACAGACTCCAACCAGTTCCAGTCTTGATCCTGTACTGTAGACATTATGGAGCATCATACTTATAACTTCTTCATGGCACAAGATGTGGTTTCAGGGTGTGAATGGAGAATACCTGTACAAAGTCTGAATGTTTCTGTTCGTCGGTATTGATCATCATGACATACATTTGTAGGTTAATTCATATTTTCCTCCGGGAATTGATACAATTGTTACCAATAAATTTAACCCACAAATTTTCCCCGTGCTTGTATAAACTTGGTAGTAGAATTAGTTGCTCACAGATCAAAAATTGTTACTGTTATGCATATCGTATCATAATGTTTGCTATCCGTAACAGGTCTGTTTCAATTTGAACAGACTCACCAAAGTTGTAGTAGCTATTCCTGCTTTTGTAAATATTATTGTATACTTAAATTGGATTCTTTTCATTTTGCAAGGAATGGTCTTCAGTAGTAACCTAGTGTCTTGTTGTGTTGAATTATATGTAAGTTATGAAAATAGAAGAATGTCGCCTCTGAGACTGTAGAGGTTTTCTGACAGGCTGTTTTCACAGTGTTCTCGTGTCTTTAGTGTTTGTATAGGATCCAGTAGCTTCCCCTGTTATGACTGACACTACATTTGTGCTAACATCCTCTTGTACACTTAAAGCCTGGTCCATCCACAAAATAATCATCTTCATACCAAACTACATTGTCAAACACCCACTCTATCAAGATAAAGCTTGAAAACAAGCTTTCCATTTTAATTTAACAATGCTACGTTCATCATCCAGTCAATGCTTGTTCCATATTCCAAAACGTTGTCAGGTCACGTGGAAGCCACCCTTTAGACTTGTCTCAAGAAATTGGCAAGTAGTTTCATCCGGAATTGATCTGATCAGGAAGTTTGTATACATGTTTGTGCTAACTGGCATATCAATAAAAACAATCAATTGATTCTAGACAAAACATCATGACCAATTTAGACCCTGATAGTACCTTCTAAAGTGTGTGCTACTTTCCCTGTTGGTGTGTGAACACTATAGGTACTTACAACCATTAAAACCTGTACGCTTAGTTCTGTAGAAGTATAAAGGGGTTGCTCGTGGTCACATCCATTCATGTATGGAAGAGAAACTAATTGTTGATAGCTTTTATTTTTTGAGAGAAACATTCATATTGTGGAGTTGTGAATTGTCCCATGTGATGCCGGTGTTAAAACATGAACCCAAGGTTGTTGATTGAAATTATACCACAGAGTTGTAAGGATTATTATATGGAGTTGTTCTTTTTGTACAGAAAGTTGCCTTACGATGGATGTGTAATCTATCCACTGCTCCAACTTCCTTTGACTTTTCTACCACACTAATACTTCCCTCTAAGAGATATTTGCTTGTTAATGCTATGCATGCCAGCAGTTGAAGTACAACCTAATTTTATCCCCCCCCTCCACTCAAAGCATAGTCTGTCTTTGTACACGTTAACAACAATACACACTCATATTATGGAAATACCCAAATGACCAATTCTTTTTGGTATGTTGAAAACAATGGTTCACCTTTTGTATGTTTGCATAAGCACACTTGTACATAGTTGCTTGCAGTGGCAGGATTTGAATGTGATTGTGTATGCTTGATTTTTGTTGTAATTTTAAGGAGGGGGAGAAATAGCCATAATGGACACAACTATCTGTTCAATCCTAGAGTCTAGTTGGACCAAAATGTATATTTCTCAATACAGACGCAAATTAAAATCCAACACTTCACCGGATTGAATGATTATTTTTTTAATTTCAGAATTAACTTGCCCAAACAAGTGAGAAAGAGAGACTGATCAGTTTAATAGTGAATAGCTGATCTTCCATTGGTTATGACAGATTACAGATGCCATGTACAGTGTTTACAGGTTCATTGTATCAGGGGAATTGTAAACAAACACAATGAACAGTGGACCAGACCAGTGCTTAACACCCTGTCCAAAGGAGTGCATCCCTTTCCAGTAATGTTTACGTTGGGTGAGTGACAACAGCCGGGATTAGAACTCACAACCTGTCAGTCCAGAGGAATGGTCACTAACCAATGGATTATGCACACAACAAGTTGCCACGACTTTGCAGCTAGTATACTTTTGGGTGGGTAAGCCCAGACATACTGTCTGTAATTGGCCAGTACCCATTGATAGATTATAAATATTATACATTTTTTCCCAGAATGTCTGATACATCAATGCAAAAAGAGCCGTCATACAACTATTTTTCACAGTCCATTCCTTTAGCTGTGTGATGGATGCCTTTGTTGTCGATTATCTTGACAGCTTCTTTGCTTGGGTCCAGGACAGTGTTGACCATGGCCTTGCCAATTGTTTCAGCAGGAACAGATATATATGTTGGTTTGAAGTAGATGATGGGAGCCATGAGAACGCGGGCAACTGGATATGCGACAGTCCTCCGTGGTTGCTTCACAAGGATCATGCTGTTGGGATATAAACAAGGTGTTGGGTATAAATAATGGCATTGAAAAATTGTTTTTGGCTGGTAGATTATGAAAATGTACTTTCCCTATAGGGTAAGTGAATTTTTCGCAACTTGTTGAAGTATGTAAAGATTGACAAAGTCTAAAAACTAGCTACTATATAATTTAATCATTCATACTGAGAACTATGTATGAATGACTAAATACATAGTCATTAGTCGGAAGAACAAAACATTACCTACTAAGCCTCCATTAAAAACTCCCTCTGGCTGTTTTCTTTATAATAAAACTAAAACTAAAAACAGCCAGAGGGAGTCTGCAACAGAGGCTAGCCTTACGCTGGTCGAAAGATGGACAAATTCTGGAAGCCCATGTCTGCACACTCCGCCTCCACTTCACCCTGTATAGGAAAATAATGACTTATGATACTTTAACATGTATGTCTTTTCTGTGACCTGTACTTAGGTCAGTTGGGTAAAATAGTACAACAAAGGTTCATTCAATTGTTAGTGTGGTCTTACGTAGGTATATTTAGCATAAGAAGCTAAGCCAAGAGGAGCTGAAAACCACTAAAAAAAGATGGATCCTGGTATTAAGACATTTATCTGCTGATGCAACTTCACTACTGTGATCTACTCATGATGTACTGTAATGTTAAATCTTTAAATGATTGTTATGTCTACGTTTTGCATTCCTACCATACTGCAGAATTGGTTCAACCAAGAACCCTGTGGCTGTGAAAACCTTTTCTACTGCAGAATTAAGTCCCCTAAAAAATAAGTGAATTTACAGTATACCTTGAGTCTCTTGTGAAGCATCCTGGAGTCTTTGTCTGCATCAATGGCAGAGGTAAGGAGAAAATGTCTGCAGCCCCCAGCTTTGGCTAGTTCTGCCACTTTCACGATGTAGTCATGGTTCGATTTTATGTATTCCTCCTAATGAAAAAAGCAAAACATATTTTGTTATGTGTCTGATCATGATGATTGTGACAGTCATAGTTGCTACATTTATGCCAAGGAAATTAAATAGTCTTAAGACTCTTACTTTTTCTGACTACGAGGTTACTAGGCCTTAAGGTATCTAAATGTATACTGGACTGGTATTACTTTTAGTAAAAGTTTTACAACATTTTCCAGGTTAAATCTGAACTGCTTTAAGTTTAACCTTTCCAAAGCCAAAGTAGGATTTGTGTACCAAATCTGTACTAGTTAACAAGTTGAGAAAAGGTTAAACAGTATTTACAAGTTACAACAAATACAAATTCAGATGTAGTTTTCTACATTATCACTCCAAACTGCCAAAGAAGACCTCTCAGGGGACCAATAAGATGTGGTCTATGTGGACGGGTAGTCAATTCAGACAGGACTCCTAATACTAATAGTTGTATCAACAGTAAAGAATTCTCTAAAGGCCAGGTGGTTCTTTATGTATAGGTGGTAACTTGAACAGGTTTGAGTCCATGTCAGCCTATATTAAAAGAAAACAGTCTTTCCTTTTCTTGGTACCAGAGTTTGCTGCATTGGGCTCTATAGTTTAAGTTTATAGTTGATATACATTACTTTTCCAACACTTGTTTTGGCTGCTCCAAGACAGCAGAATCCCACACTGTGACCTTTGAACTCATCTGCGTGATCCTCCTCCAACTTCTCATAGTCCACCACCTTCTGTTCCTACAGTGTCAAGGTCAATAGAAACGTCTTAATAATTAAATTTCCTTACTTCTGTTATCAGATGGAAATGAAATTACCAAATGGAAAAAAGTACATTAAGTTATCATTGTTTTAAATCATCATTGAGTCCACATTCTCTCTATATATATTTATAAATATATATGGATGACATCTGCGCGTGCATCAGTTTTCGTCTGTCGGCATGCATTGAAATATATGCAATAATTATTGTTCTTGGCAATATCAGTTTCTTTTTGTGCATATTTGTAAAATAGATGTAATATGGTCATATGAGTATCCGAACATAGAAAAGTTACGTATAACTATTGTTCCTTCCATTGAAAGCTATAAATGACAAAGAAGAATTAAGAAGAACACAACACTATGATTTCCTTTCAGAGACAGAAAACTCATTGAAAAGATGGAGGTTGTGTCTAAAGTTGCTTGTAGAAAACTGAAATGAGAATTCAAAGAAATTAAACACTGACCTACCAGCATACTGTATTTGTCCCCTTCATACTTATCAAGTTTCCTTCGACCAATCAGGAACACCTTCTGAAAGATGTTCCGGTTCACAAGTTCCTCAACCAATGCCAGTCCAGTTCCACCAGAATATCCAACCACAAAGGCTGTCTGATTGGTCGATCTGAACTCATCTTCCTTTCCTGGAGCTGCTTCGGCCATTCTGTCAAATATTTACATTCAGTGTTAAGGCCACACCAAATTTATTTGTTGCTTCTCTTAATAAAAAAAAAAATTGGGCCGACAGGTCGGAAAAAAATTAAAATAAATTTTGTCACAAGGTCTGGGGTGAAGACAGTATTACACCAAAAAAAACAACAGCCTGAGGAGTTCAATGGCACGTTTGAATGAATCCATTCCTTTGATTTTTTGCTAATGTCTTTTAAGACCTTCTATTAAAGAAAGCCTTGTGTTTAAACCATGTGTACCTATAGTATACTGGCTGCAAAATACACCCGATATTATTATCATTATATGGCTCTGATAATAACGTTACAGCTTTGTGAGAGCTTGGGAATTGATTTTTTTTAAATGAAAAAAAAATTGACAGGCGACTCAATCCAAGAACCAACGGATAGAATTGGTGTGGCATATTAATCAATATTTCTTTGTGAATGAAATTATGAGTAATCTATCAGCCTCTAGATGTTTCAGTAATTGAAATTTACTCCCACATGCTGTGGCTGAACCTTGAACTCAGACAAACTTGATTTTCTCCAGACTGCTACTCAAAATCAAGATGTCCAAAGCATATTCTTTAATAGTTACCTGCAAAATTCGTCTTGTCTCTTGGTATTGTTGCAGGCCAGCTGATCAGGATTCCTTAGAGAACCACAAAACCAACAGAAACTGTGGCTCCAATCTGTAAATAGGGTTGAAAACCCCCCAACATGTCCTGCTAATGTTATTTACTCTGCACAGTGCAGACACACCCCAGTCCTCAAGGGGGTTGAATGCCAGGCACAAAAATAGACTAAGTGCATTACATCATGTTTTTGTATCCTTCCACAAGAAATAGTTCTTCCACTAAAACATTTTTTTCTGTAATGCAAATACATCATTCTTCTTTGATACATATTACCTGGATGCCATTCATGAAATAAATATTACTTGATTTTGTTGGACTTGATTTGATTGAATTTTGACTGCTGTATGTGGGTTCAAGGCCAAATATTGTCCTTGGTGGGTGGTGCATGACTCAGCATATAAGGCTAGCTGACTGCAGTTCTAAGCTGCTCTGCTAGAGGTCACTTCACACACATAATTGACAGGTGGGTCGTATGCTACATTTGGCATCATGCAAAAGTTCATTTTCTATAAAACTGGAATAATATAGGTATGATGTACATTGATCGGATAATATTATGTCCTTTTGGAAAACTTGTATTATAAAACAATGATATAAAAGATGATCAGCAAGTAAAAACCAACCCAACACAAAAAAGTTTATTGAAAAAAAGTTTTATTTTTCCGATTCTTTCTCTTGTGACAGTCGATGTATCCCATGGTTGTCAACTGTCTCAACTGGTTCTTGGCATGGCTCCAGGACAATGTTGACCATCGCCTTGGCAACCGTTTCCACGGGAACGGAGACTAGAGTGGGTTTGAAGTAAATGATCGGAGCCAACAACACTCGGAAGAACCTCTCAGCTATCCGGCTTTCCTCACGCTCCGCAATGAGTAATCTGACGGGGAATATACAAGGCAGTTTTTTTATTACGATCCTGAAAAAAGTATGGTCAGTTAAGGTTATGGAGGCATATCCCCTTTTAAAGCTTTGGGCTAACAATGTAACTGTGTTAAAATAAAGGGGACCAGAAGTACATAGACTTGGAGTGTGTGTTTATACTTGTATATCACTATTTCTGTTGCAACAGAAGTGAGGAGAACACCGGGTTGGAAAACAATTTATGTTTATAATGTTAAATGTCTTTTGCCAGTGGCCATCCCAAAGAAGCTACTTCAAAGGGTTGGCTGTTTTTTCTAGTGTTGGTCCGAGCAAGTTCCTTGGTCCGAGGTAACCTGAAAGACAACTTTTTTTTCCTAAAGCCTTAAAAGTGGCATCAAACTGGTTTATAACAGTTACATTTGGTTTGGATTAATTTATTCAACTGTTGATTAGGTCAACAAAGATTAATTGATAAAATGAAGTATGACACTGCCTAATGAGGCTTATGATGCTATGTGATAAAAGCAGTTACAAAATGTCATCAAACATAAACCTCTCTGTTGACTGATGCATTATTTTTTTATTTACCCTGGTCTGAAAATTGACAGCCTCTGGAAGCCCAGTTCTGTACATTCTGCTTCAACTTCACCCTGTGGATGGGTGAATGATAAAAGGAGGTGTCAATCAAACTCTCTACAGGTGTACACTGTGCAATTATCTCTTTTGAAATACCATGATCAACATCATAACATTATCATTGATTGTTCCAGCAGAAATGCATTTATTTTTAGCTATATAATGGCTTAGTACAGATTTACCTGATATGTTGGCTTTTAATTATTGCTTAGCCGATGACTTGATTTGATTATATGGATGACATGGCCTTAGTATTAAAGTTAAGAATTTCAAAATCTTTTTTTGATTTTTTTGTAGTTTGTACTTGAATGTATGAAGGTCACTGTATGTTAATACTTTACTACACAAATTTTGCTGACATTTGATGTTAATATCTTGTGGAGGGTTACTTTGGAGGGTTCCTTTGACATTCCTACATTGTACCTTGACTTTATTGTAGAGTAAAGATGAGTTCTTGTCAGCTCCATGAGCAGATATAAGTAAGAAATGCTTGCAGCCTCCAGCTTTGGCTAGTTCTGCTACCTGCATGATGTAGTCATGGTCCACTCTTCTAAATCCCTCCTGCAAACACAAGTAAACAAAACATAACGAGACAATCAGACATGGTTAATGTCTATCAATGTCTATCAGTCGTGACATGACGTAACTCCAAGATGAGTCATCTACCAGGTTGACTAAGGGACAGTGTGTGTCTCGAAAGCTTCCCATGCTATTGAACTGTATGAATTAAGTCAAGTCATCATCATCATCATCAATCAAGTCATTATATCAAAGCCTTTTTTCTTCTTGATAAGTTGTTTAGCCATCATGGCCACGTAACAAAGTCAAGTTAAAATGGTCCAATACAAAATCTATATGATATCCTTGGTTTCACCAGTATTTTTGTTTCACTCACTTTCCCCACTTTGGCTCTTGAGGTCCCAAGACAGACGAAGCCCACACTGTGACCTTTGAACTCATTGGCATAATCCTCCAACTTCTCAAAGTCCAATGTCTTCTGTTCCTGTAGAAGAAAGAGCAAAAGTCAAGTTTATTGGCTATCAACTTATCAATTACATGTAATATCAAATTATTGTTTCAAATGGAAAAGATGTAGGTTGTGTCTAAAGTTGCTTGTAGAAAACTGAAATGAGAATTCAAAGAAATTAAACACTGACCTACCAGCATGCTGTATTTGTCCCCTTCATACTTATCAAGTTTCCTTCGACCAATCAGAAACACCTTCTGGAAGATGTTCCGGTTCACAAGTTCTTCAACCAATGCCAGTCCAGTTCCACCAGAATATCCCACCACAAAAGCTGTCTGATTGGTTGATCTAAACTCGTCTTCCTTTCCTGGAGCTGCTTCGGCCATTCTGTAAGATTCGTGGAAGTCAAAATGGCAAGTCAAAGTTCTGTACAGATACACAATATCTGCTACATGTATATCTGATATATGTTGGAACTAGGGACTATGAAATAAATTAGATAGAGATGTAGAATTATTGAAATTAGACCTAGGAAATGCAAGAATCCTGCCAAAACAGTCACACACATATCTATAGATGATCAGGATCCCTGTGTTCATGTCTCCAAACATCTGCTTGGAAATATGTCCAAAGTCCAAACCCTGATTGCCTGAAACAACAATTAAGGCATTAATTCGATGTTCACAACATTTGCAGAACAATTCACAAGTGCACAGCCTGATGAATGGATATATTCTTACCTTGAATCAATAATTCTACTGGATGAGAAGTCCAAGACGTCCCTACAGGTGCTTAACCTTATTACAGACTTCGTAATAAAAATCATACCGCAGCACATCTTTGTTCTTTGTATCCCTCCACTTAAAATAATCACCCTTCTTAAACGCAAACATTTGTCTGGAATTCTGACATTCAGCAAAATCTCTACTGGTCTGTATACTGCATAGATATTTCCACTTCAGTATTTTCTTATTTTCCCACTGGACTGTCTTAAATTTCAGTAATTGAACTACTTTTTCTCTAACATAATGGGTTGACATGAAAGAGAGAGCATAGCTGCAGTTTTCTATTACATTACTAGAGGTCGCTGCAACTATGCATGAAGAGGAGGGAGAGCAGCTTTCAGTCAAAAACACAGCCCGGCTTTATAGGTAAATGAAATTGTGTCAGACAAAATTTGGTCACTAAACTGCAAAAATCCCACAGTCTCCCTTCAAAATAATCAGATAAAATGTTCCAGCATCAGAGTACTATGAGCTGTATGAACGAGATGTATACTTCAAACCCTTTTAATTGGCCAACAGGCTCATAAATGTTTTCCACAGGAAAAACCTGCCTGTTAAAAACAGTAGATGGCATTCAGCACCAAGGACAGGTTTACTTATAGGGTGTTACAATGTGTTGCTCTTGTGTTTGCATGGTACAAATCTTCTTACCGGGCCACAAGTAAGTTGAAATGTTTTACACAGAAAAACAGGTCTGGTAATAACAGCGGATGGCAGTCAGCACCAAGGACAGGTTTACTTTCGTGTTATGAGGTAGCAAAGTTATAAATATGTGTTTTGTTATTTTCATAGGTCTAATTCTAATTGGTACTGAAAAAATCGAACAACACACTTCAAATCAGGTAGGTTTTATTCCATTTGGTTAGTAGTATGCAATACATTTTGTCCTGAGATCACATCTTAAAATCATAAAACAATTACTACAAAATCAATCAAATACCATAAGTAAAGTATGAAGTCATCGTACTGGTACACAAGATAATAATATGCCAGCTTGAGCATAATTACATAGCAGAAAGTACCTTAATTTCTGAGTTATTGAAACAGGACTTATCATCTATCAAATATCTTCCTAGATAAGTCTAAGGATTAAAATTCCCATTGGAAGGTAACACCAGGCATACAATTAGGAAGTTCCAACAACAACAACAACAACTGGAAGTTTATGCAAATTTGTTGGAATAAAATCATAGTTGTACTAAAATAGGAAGGATACAACAGTACTTCATACATGATAGTCTATAGCAGCATATGTGTACCTGCAATTATCAGTACTAAATAATTCACTGCTTTTTCACATTTTTAACATTTTGCAAAACAGTAAAATCAGTACAAAATTTCCACCATAGGGATGAGTAGAGATACCCCTTGAGTTTGTTCCCTACATTGGATATCGGTTATCATGGTGCACACAGAAAGCACAGTCAGCCACCTTCTTGCACAGTGGGATCTGAACATGTAGAGCATTATCAACAACAGTAGCTCACTTTCCACTAAATGAGTGAACATGCATAGTGTAGGGATGACCCTTTTACTTTGGTTATTATCTATACTGTTACACAAACTATATACTTTGGTTAGTGATAACCCTTAAATTTCACTTAAAAACAAGAGACCAGCACACAAAATTGACCCCAAAAAACAGGAACCATTGACATGAGTAGATTTGCTATTAACATGACTTTCCCTTAGCCAATAGATGCACAGCTTTGTTTTCATAGATCTCTGCCGGCTTGTCGCTTGGCGTGAGCACTGCGTTGACCATCGCCTTGGCAACAGTTTCCACGGGGCATGTCATGACGGTGGGGGCGACGTACTTCAGGGGCGCGAGCACTTTACGTACGAACCACTCTCCGGGTCTGCTCTCCTGACGATCCACCATCAGCACCCTGATGAGGGAGTCAAACAGATCACAAAGTTACTAGGAGAAACATGGACTGGCAAGCTGAATAAAGGTTCAAAAATTTGAACTAATGCGGCTCCAGATGTCTTACTGAGGGATGACTGCAGTGCGATAGATGTCAGTTAGCTTGAGGAATGAGTCCACTCTACTATATACTGTAAATGCAGAAATGTTCGCGGTGGATTTATGTTCGCGGTTTTCGCGTCGGCCATTTTACCGCAAATTTAAAACCACCGCGAACATTTTTCCAGGGCATTAAGATACTACAGTGCATGGTGCTACCACGAAATTAAAAAAAAACGCGAAAAGTCATTTTTCCCGCTACTGCGAAATTAAATCCCTGCGAACTTAAATGCATTTACAGTAGAACATGGACTGATTGTGATACGTGAGTTGCAAATACAATAGTTTTGGTACAAGTGCTACTCCTGTTTATTAAAGATACATTTACCAGTATATATATCTGGATAAAAATGTTCCTAGACCTATGAGACTTTGGGGTACTGCTTGTAATGTAAGCAAAACTGACAGATTTTTCTAAAATTGAAACAACATTGTGTACTAGTCATGTTGCCAATAGCTAAGTGAATATTAAAGTGGGTCTATCCCACTAAGCACTGCCTATTCAATAGTGGATGCTGAGAGAAAGAAGAGTCCTTTACCCAGGCCTGAAGATAGACAGCTTTTCAAACCCCACTTCTGTACACTCAGCTTCTACTTCTCCCTGTAGATAGTTACAGAGGTAGGCAACAATCAAGTTAACATTATCAACTACACATATCAAAAGAAAATATGTAGTACATACTACATGTGATGGGATTAATGAACAGAAAACATAGCCTGCTGTATGATATGAAGACAAGATCAATAGAAATAACTTGTTTGCAGCTTTTAACAAATACTTAATACTAGATCAGGCTACATGCTGGATGACTACTAGAAGAGTATATCTAGTCATGGCCAATGGCCCAACGCACAGGCTCAATGGCCAATACACAACAATACATCTAAAAATGATGAATGACAATATCTACAGGTATCTACAATGAATGACTATGAAAAAACACACTTGAAACCTGACCCAAAGACAAGGCCTCTTCTATCTTTTGGAGGAAACACTGCTATTGCGCAACAACTACTTTAAATTTTATGCCCCTTTTCCCTCCGAAGCAAGCACACTTGCTCTCACCTTGACTTTAGGGTACAGGAAACTGGACTTCTTGTTTGCCCCTTGTGAGGACTGTAAGACGAAGTGACCACAGCCTCCTTCCTTAGCCAGCTTGGCAGTCATCATGACATAGTCGTGGTCTACTCTCTTAAAGCCCTCCTAAACAGCCAACATGATGGATAAGAAGAAATAGAATGATTTTAGAATAACAAAAACAATACAAAAGTGAAGGTAAAGCATTGAATTTTCTTCTACAAAATCGTAGGTTTCACCATAAACTTGGCATGATTAGCCTCACACATTTGGAAGTATCTGCCTGGATCTAGAGTCTTTCAATATCACTATTATTAGCTTTTTTCTCTTTGATTAAGAACAGTCTGAACATTAGAGACTTTTTTCTAGCCTTACTTCTAAGTATGTAGATGCTGATCCTGTATGCTGGGGTACTTATACTATAGTGACTAATACAAATGAAGATGACACCACTGACCACTCCTGCCTTCCCCCTGGTGGTCCCCAGACAACAGAACCCAACACTGTGTCCCTTGAACAGGTCAGCATGGTCATCCAGCTTGTCATAGTCAACTACTTTCTGCTCCTAAAGGACATACAACGACAAAGATACTAAGGGTGAGAAAGGAGTAGAAACAGACAGAAACAATTTACATATACAAAAATATCCCGACTCCCGGGATTCGAACTACCGCCGATCCCGGGCCGCCAGCTCACAAACCCAGACGCTAAACCGTTCGGCCCAAAGGCATAAAGCAGTTAAACGTGGTCAGTTTAGCAGTCCATGAACCCCACTGTTACAGTAGTTGAGCTCCTTGCATTGGTAGCTACATTTTTTAAAGAAAAAATTGAGTCAACAGCATGCAATAAAATGAAAGTTCTATCTAAGGAAATACTGTAAACTGCATAACGTTATGCTTTGTCTGACTCAGGCCTCTAGCCAGTTCGACATTTTTTTCCGTCAGCCAATTCCCATAATTTGTCGCGAAAACACTATTCCAGGAGTTAGAGAGACTGAACTGAGACCTTGAAAAACGGGTTTTAATGAGATTATTGTATGCGAAAGGGCACCGACACACATTGTCAAGAATCATAACAATAGAAAAACAAACAGTGTGTGGTTTTTACGGCCGTGGACGGTGTCTCCAAGCAGCCTGTAGCTTCCACCAAGGAGCTTTTATCAGATTTTTGTCCGTCAAAGTTGACGGATTGGTTTTAAAATCTTTCCGTCACACGCAGCAAATTTCCGTCAATTGACGGGAAAACGGACGCTGGCTAGAACCCTGGTCTGACTCTTGCCTCTTCCTTCGTGACCTCAATGAAAAGTGGCCTGCAGGTCGATTTGAGCTTTCATGAATAAACAAAAGTGCAAATTAAAGGATGTCAAATTAAAACCATCTCGAGATTTGGGAAGAACCACTTACTAGTTTATTGTACTTTTCCCCCTCATAGTTGAGTTCCCTTCGACCAATCAGAACCAGCTTCTGGAAGATGTTCCGGTTCACAAGTTCCTCCACCAATGCTTTTCCAGTTTCCCCTGTATATCCAACCACAAAGGCCGTCTGATTGGTGGATCTGAATTCATCTTCCTTTCCTGGAGCTGCCTCAGCCATTCTGTGGAATATTCATGTCAATATATTGACAAAACATCTTTTGTTGTTTATCTTTGTCTGCATATGTTTCTGTGTGTGTGTGTGTGTGTGTGTGTGTGTGTGTGTCTGTCTGTCTGTCCAAGTCTTTTTTAACCCGCCTTGGACAGACTTTTATTAAACCTCCTTGGTCTGTCCAAGGAGGTTACATAACATCCTTGGTCTGTCCAAGGAGGTTTAATGAGCATCTGTGTATTTGCGAACCCATGAGGTCGTGGGTTGATCTTTATGTAAACTCAACACTGTTACATTTTAATATGATATGGTTGTTGGTAGGTGTTCGTAGAATGAAGAAATGATCAGCTTATTTTTTTATGGGCCCTCTAGCAGCTTTTCATGGTATTTCAGTAGGTTCATTGTTATGGATGAAGGTATGATATAATTTTTGCCAAGTTTATAATGATTCTAGTCAAGATTCCATTCGTTTCTTTTTTTTCACGTATGAAATTTGCAGCAACCTTCCTACTACATTGACCTACAGGTCGTTTAGGAGAAATTTGCACAGTCATTTGTTAACGTTCTTATAATTGAAACAAGATTGAACTAAACGCTAGATTGCAATTTGAGGCCTGGATCACTCTCAGCTCATACCTGCAAATTTCTTCTTGTCTCTCTAACGGGGTCACCTCAAGCCAGGCTATCAGAATTCCCAGGAAAACCACAAAACCGGCGAAAACTGTGGCTCCGATCTGAAACATCAGGTTGGGGAAGACCCTGCTATACCGGAAGTGGCCGCAGGTGTCGTGAACCAGGATGGCGCGTCACGCGTCACATGATGGCCATTACATCTATTGGTCATACTCCTCAATATTGTCTATATTTCTGGAGTGAATAATTCGAAATGCAGTATATTGCTCATAATATTTATACCAAGCGCAGCATAATAATTAGTAAGAGCTTAAGGATCAAATTTAAAGGGTTTTTGGGACGTTTTGACGTATGATTTTAAAGTTGTTGCTATTTGTAAGGGAGGTACTAAATCGCTAGAACAGCAGATTCCTGGGTTAGCCGACATGGCGGCCTAGCGGTGACGGAAGGAGGGGATGTTTTGGACACGATTTCTGCTATTTTTCAGCCGATCTAGCCGCTTCTGGTGCATCTAGAGAAAGAGGTAGGATTTTGAAGTTTTATTGATTTGTTACCCAATATTTTTTATCCCGATCTGTGTAGTGATCCGCTATTATATCTGCGTGGATTTCAGCGCTCGATCGGCCGATGGTCGCGTGACACATCTGTAGTAGCGGTGTCAAAGTAGCAATTTGTAGTCCTTCTATGTGATTAAGGTATTTCTTAGACCACCATATAAGGCTATTTAGGTGTTAAATTCATTATGTACCTTGATACGTATGTGTGGAACCATACAGGTGTCACATAAGGAAGGTTTAACTGAAATCAACTGTCATTTTCTACGGCAAAATAGGCAACAAAAACAAGATTTGCAACAACACAAACAAAATCGCCAACTTTCACTTCGCGAAAGAAAAACACGGCCGGCTGAATTTCCTGTGTGCTGAAAAAAACATTTCAATTTACCGAGGGACTGGTTCTCCTGCGTGAACGAATATTGGATTATGTAGATTGATTTTGGATATACCTGCATTTCGAGACGGCCCGCTAGAAATCCCCTGGGACACATAAATTTGCAAAATAGGGTTTGTGCGTGATGTTTATCGGGGATTCGCTCAATAGTGATGAATTATTTATAAAGCTGTCCCCTCCTCCTGAAGTTTGACCAAATTTGGTATGATGTTCATATGACTCAGCTGCGATGAGACCATCCTTACCTTTCCTGAAAAAAATAATCAACACCTGCAAAATATACCCAATGCATTTGCTGCACATTTTCTGGAATGAACTTTGCAAAAAATTGTATACATTTTGACACAGCCTAGAAAAAAAAATATAATAGAGGTTTTCATTTAATATTTTTCTGACCCATTGTTGGTAAGCTCCCACCTATACCTGATAAATGGCCACTCAGGAATGAAAAGTTGTTTGCTACTTATTTGCCACTGTTTCATGTCTTTCTGTAACGTTAACAATGATTGACAGTCTACAAAGCGGGTTATCATTTTGTTTCCATGCCCACATTCATTACCAGAATGAATGTAGAATTTATCAGCATTAAGATCTAAAGCATGTGTATGTCATTTGTATATGCTTGCTACTTGTTAACTTGAAGGTTCCAACAGGTGTTGGTCCTCATACCTCACTGCCTGCACGCTAAGGAGTGATGTCACTTGGAACTATTTTTAGCACTGAGTCACTCCTCCCCCCACAGGTTTTGCCTTTTGTTTGGTGGTAGTCAGGTTACTAGTTTATAAACAGTGGTGTCCTCATGCCCTGATTTCTCCACCAAGATTTTGTAGTCCATTTTCTTTCGCAGATACACATAGATTTTCACACCTTTGCTAGAAACACTTGAGTGTGAAAAGTTGATAGACCAATCTCAGCTTTACCACATTTCCATTTGAGGGAGGTTGGCATTTCATGTGGCATCGAGATCAACACCTTTGTTCTTTTGACTGTCAGGTCGGCAGGAAATGTCTTTATCGTCTTCAAGTTGCATCATCTTTAGACAAAGGCTGTTGTTGTTATAACAAAGGTGATGAAATGTTGATTTTAGTTGCTCACATACTAGCCAATCAGCCCCGGACAGCGGAGTTTGCCTTACGTAGACAACTCACATACGAATTACCGACATATGACTTCAAATATCATCAAATACAATTTGTATTTGGTATCAAAGCTTGCTTCTGGTTCTACACTATTAGCGTTATATAACAATTTGGTTTTGGACTTTGTTCCCTTTGCATCACTTCTACATTGTTTGCTTTACCATAGAAGGATCTGCAGCTCATGTGCAAAACAAATATCGGAGACCTTTGCCTTTTCTGCTGTGAGTCACGTTCTGTACCTGAGGGTCAGAAAAGTGTAGGTTTGGTTGCCTCTGGATTAGAGCCAAGGTCACAGCAGTCAGTAGCAGTGGGCACAGAGAAAGTCATCCAATGCAGCACAGATGGCGGGAGCGGGAGGTAAACTGCCAATAGTTGTGGTTACTGGTGGTATGTGTCAGTAGGGGACTGTTTTTTGGGACATGTCATCATCCTGCATGTGGTCTAGCAGACAATAAGGTAACTGCACTTATGACTTTGACTTTTTGACACTGTAGTGTCATACATTTTTGAGTACTGTAGTTTTCATTGTTGTTTTAGTAGCTTGGCGTAGAGTCATATAGACTGACTGACAGTAGCAGAACATATAGCAATAAATAAATAAATAAATAGCAGGAAAGTCGGTTGGCTGAGGAGTCTGCAAGCTTGTGACATTTTCCTCAGAGATGTTTTTAGAGATTTCTAGGTCTCTGAGCCCTGTACAGTTTTATAACATGAATTTAGTAATAGGGTAGAATTTCTGGTAAAAAATATCCTTGAGTCAATGGTGATTTTAGAATTTGGAGAACTTCAGGGGATCAACAAATAAGTTGAAGTTTGTTGACTGAGGAATGTTTCAACATTGTATGCATGGTCTGTTGCTTTGATGTCATGATAAATGTATTGTTATGATTGTTTTGAAGTCATTTTATTATATTATGTTTTCTTTGCCGGTTTTTGTGTGAAGCAAATATCTTGACTGGTATTGGTATGCTGTGTCTGCTGGGTTAAAAGCAGCTTGGTAATTTGTGTCAGTTGTTTCTTCATTTCACAGTATATTACAAGTTATTACCACACCCTTGTCATTTGGTAACGCAGGTAACAGTTATCGTGGTAATACAATAATCAATGACGTTTCATGACTGACTCAGATGAGGTGAGTGGTCATTTTTAGACGCTGCGGGGGGAATCCCCAGTTTATCTATTGTGTTCGCTCAGCAGTGTGTGATGAAAATAGGTGCCGGTCTTGTGCAGATTACGTGTTCATTTTATAGGTAGAATGCAGACAGGAACAGGTAAGGGCCAGGCATTTGCTTTGCTTTGATGAGGTTCATGTAGAATCATCAATTTTTATTTCATGGAAGGTGAGGAAAACTGTTACAACAGCATACAAATTTTGTAGTCTCTTAGATCTACTTTTAATAGGACATAAGAATTTTCTTGTACACAACCAGTTTTTCTCACCTGCTGACGTTTAATGTTTAGAATAGATTACCTACTTTTAATATATAGGATAGATCATATCACTGATGTATCTTGTGATGTGAAAACCTGGTACTTACCCTACCTATACTACCTTTCTGGAAGCATCTCGAGCCTGTAGCCCCAATCCATGGCTTTGTATGTTCATTAGCAGCCATCAGTAGACTAGTGCTATGGTATATTTTATTTTTGGATAATTATTTTGGAAACAGGAAGACGTCATCTGGGTCGTTGAGACCTTTGTGTAATTAGACTCACTCGTTGGGTGAATTGATGGACTTATTTATGTAAATGGAAATAGGAAGTTTATGCAACTGTTCATTTTTGGACAATTACTGGTACTTTGACACCAGGAAGACGGGGTGTTGAGACCTATGTGTAATTAGACTCAATCGTTGGGTGAATTGGTGGACTATAAACAGGAAATTTATGCAAGTCTGCAAGTTAACTCAAAAGATATTTCTTTTTTGGACAATTACAGGAAGATGTCGATAGCAGGAAGAGGTCGTTGGGGGCCATTTATGTAGTAGTAAACAGGAAGGCTGTACGATCATGTTCAAGCCTGTAGTGTCTTGTAAGTGTGACAGTTTCCATGTAAATATCACAAGTTGGTTTCTTTTTTGGCAGGATGGTCGGCTTCCATGGCATGGTGGTGCTACTGTGCCAATGTAATGGTAGAAGGAACGCTGTAATCTGAGTCTCAGAATGAAAGCTAGGCTCATGTTGCTATTTCCTGGGTTATTTCTGTAGGGGGGGACTTCCGTGCATTGCTGCTTGTGTGCTGGCTGACTAGACTGATCATCAAAAGAATAGTACGGAAAGATCACATGAAAAATTAACCTATGTATATGGTGTTGCATGTAGATAGAAAATGCAGCAGACTTTTGACATATAGAAAGCCTGATAAAAACGCCTAATAAAACTTTAAAAAAACAGCCGGAGCCTAACCTCTGCTTGGAGATTGGCAGTGTTATTTTTGCCCTTTTTTCCTTGACCTGAAATTAAAAATTTCCTTTTAGTTTTACAAAATTACTGGTTGTGAACAAACCAAGAATGGAAAATTTCACACATTTCATAAATGTGTCTAGAAGATAGAGGTGAACAAACTATATCAAACATTCAAAGCAAAATTGCTGTAGGGTTTTCAACTTGACTTGGACAATTATATGTGCATATGATATGATTAACCTACAGTACATGTAATAACTTGCCAGTACACGTACACCTACTCAGAACTAGAAGAGAGAATCAATTTTGTGAAAATCGCACAGTCGGCTATTCCGTGGCCTTGCACGTCTGTATGTGCATACGATTGACCTAGAAACTTGCCAGTACATTTGAACCGTGGAGCTACTGAATCTTATTGACCTATTTCTCCTGGTAATAATGCATACATTTTCACACCAACTGGATTGAGCCACTATCAGTTTGTATCAGTGTCATCAAGATTTGTGATGATGATGCAGTATAATTACTTTTGGTAGAATGATGCTTTTTCTACTAGTAGAAACCTACTGTATATAGTACAGTATAATAGAGGTCAGTGAAACAAAATTTTATTGCATGATATTGCTACTAACAATATTAGAGATGTATTTGGCTGATAACTGTAATATTTGTGTATTTACTGATAAAACAAAGATATGACATTATGTTTGATCATACCTTACCATGCCAAGTGTTTGGAAATTCTGGTCAGGTTTGCCCTGTGCAATGTTAGGTGCTAACAATTTAGAGAGATTTTCTGAGTTGCAATTTGGAGAGGAGATGTTCTGAGGTCAGATTTCAGTTTTTAGAGAAGGTGTTCTAAGTTCAGATTACAATTTGGAAAGGAGGTGTTCTGAATTTAGATTTGAAAATTGAGGAGAAAGTGTCCCCAATCTCAGTTCAAATTGCTAAGCTTTGCTTCTGCATATGCGTACATTATGCGTGAACACCTTATGTCTAATTCCTCTATCGTACTAACCGACCTGGGGCATCAAAGAGAGCAGCCACCAACATGCAGAAGCAGAAGTTGATGGGACATTATTGAGTAGTGCGGGGGTGTGGCAATTTGCAGTGTAATGCCTGGAATATTGAATTCCCGTGTTTGACCGATCACTGCAGTGATACACCATGAATTTCTATTGCTTTTATTGAACCGCAGTAGCGCTCAGGTGGACAAAGGGACTGTCCCAATTATCCTGCTAGGTTGAGATAGGTTCGTAACGATAGTATTTACGCATCTACACATGTACATTCATGTTCACCATAGCTGTATGGTAGTAAGTTGTTGCTAATATCCACAAGATTAATGTAACCTGTTAATGTTATGTAGATTTTCCATATTGGAGATTTTAGAAACCTTTGTCTGAAGCTGTTTGCTTTTGTGATGTGTCCACTCATGAAACTAGAAATGTTAAACTTTAACAAGAATGGCTTCCATTGTGTGGAATGTATACCTGTCAACATCTGTTCTGATAACACACATTGCACTTGCACCGCATTTGAATTAATTGGATCAAACGTATATTATACAATTGTATAGAGCATAACCGGAAACATTCAAATGACATACAGTCTATGTACATGCTCCAGTGACACCAACACTTTTGGTGATTCACAGAAGGCTAAACTCCTTTCTTGAATAGCATTTGATTTTAAAGGTGCTTACAATACAAATAGATTAGATAGTGACTGTGTGTGTGTGTGTGTGTGTGTGTGTGTGTGTGTGTGTTGTGGTGTTTTCCCAAGCTACAAATTACTTTATAACTTTCCAGGTAAATGAAGAAATAGCCAAGGGTTTGATTTTCCAGAAAAGACTTTCAAAGTCCATCTGACGCACAAAAGATATAAGGACTTATAGAAGGTGAAAGTCTTGCAGATGATCTATTTGTGTTGCCTGCTTTCTTGGAAATGGAAGGTGATGTTTGCTGTTGTAAGACACCACCTTACAAGCTGGCACGGTACTGCAGCCTCAGCCCTGTTTCCCATCGTCTGTCTGGTGCCCTTATCAACAGTAGTTGTACATCCTTGAGGGATTATTTAACAGAGGAGTCCTGAAAGTCACAGCGGGTGGAGGGCCATCTTACTTACGTAGGGTGCCTGAAGTGCGTAAATGTGACGTCAATATCAAGCATTAGTATTCGCGCCACAAAAGGCTGCATTTGTGTGTGATTGCCTCCTCATACTTCAGTTACACAAGATTTAATGCAAATTTGGAAGCAAAGTCACCTCTGCTGCTGAGGGAATGATCTGGTGAATGTGTTTACTCCAATTATCGATAGCATGACAACTTAAGGTGTAGAATATATATATACGTACATGGATTATTTGACGTGGATGTCAATGATATGAAAAATATGCTGATTTTAATTTCATTTTTGATTCTTATGGTGTTCTCTGTCATTACAATATCATTATAACATGATGTTTAAGAGCATGTTTGATTTTTTTATCTATGATCTCTCCCAAAAGTTGCCAATACCAGTCTTACTAATACTAAAGGTCTTATGTTCCACGAGTGCCACAAAATCTATGGTATTTCTGCTTTCCTGGTCACACAGCTGCTCCATTGTCAATACTGATAATTCTAATCCCCGATCAATTTGGGTATGACGCCAGCAAGGGTCAGCCAAATCACAGGCCGTGTGCCCATGCATGCATAATACATGAGCTTCTGCACCAAGCGATAAACCCATTTCTGAGAGATAAGTCCACCCCGGCAAACTGCGCATCAGAATTTCCTCTCCCCCTTGTGACAATTGACGTCAGTAGTTCTGTATTCCAGTCTTGTCTTGACTTGCGTTGCGCTGACTACATAGTGGAAGGAGTTGACGTCAAGTCTTGTATATTCCAGTCTCGTAGGTATGCATCGCGCGGGTCCGTGCATACGTCAGGAGTAGGACGGTCCACCCCGGACCCCTTTGATCGAGCGTGGGGGGCTGCAGCATGCATAAATGATGTGATTATGGAACGGGTTGAAACTTTGACGTCACTAGGGCTTCGTTTGGTAATGACAATAAGCCTTTCATGATAGCCATGACAGAAAGAAGAAAGATGATGATAAGGTATTTAGTAAGAGAGTAAAAATTAATGACCTTCTATTAAACGAGTTGAAACTTTCACGTCAGTAGGGTTTCGTTTGGTAATGAATGATAATAAGCCTTTCATTATAGCAATGGCAGAAAAAGCTCCAAGAAGATGATAAGGTAAGAGGACGTAGAGGACAAACAAAGGTAAAAATGCAGGACTTTCTATCAACTTCATTTCAGAATATTAATTGTTAAAGATTATGGAAAGTGTTCAGAGTTGATAGTGGTGCAAATAACACAATCAGAAGTATTCTATTTGCCTTACTTTTTCTCTGCATCCCTAACATGGTATGTATCACATTCTGACTAAAAATCTTATTTCCACCGATGTTTTAGTGTCTGTCACCTTCCTCAGGGCAATTCTGACTGGTTTACATTAATATTGTACCACAGCAATATGTCTAACTTCTTACAGATGACAAATATTGCTGTGTTACAATATGAACCAGTCAGAATTGCCCTGAGGAAAGTGACAGATGGTCAACCAAACATCGGTCAAAATTAAGCAGTGGTTGTGTAAAAGGAGTCTGTTTATTCAGTGCATCACATTTTATAGGCTCTTGGGAAGATCTATAAGTACATACTTGTGACCGCCAGTAGAATAGAGAAGAAATGATTGATAAGATCTTGCTTGCATGCGGCAACATTTTCTAGATCCATGTGCTTGAAAAGGAAACCTCAATTGGTATCGCAGGAGAGCTTGCTTTCAAAGAGACTATTTTTCACTGAATTGTGATCCCTATGTTGAACAATCATTCTGTAATCTATCTTGAATATGCTCCTAAATTCCCAGCATAGACAACCTTGGCATTAAGTAAGCTTACCTTCACTGGAATCATCAATCATCTAAGGGTATTGACTGCTGAAGGCGGACCCCCTCCCTCGCCTCATTTCAGTTTGCTCGGTCGGTTGCTAGTCTTGTTCCTAGAAGAAGGTTCTTCATACCAAGTCAATTATGGAAATGTTAAACAAAAGATTTATCATCATTTGGATATTGATGTGGTGTTATTTGATAAGGAATTAAACTACATGTTAGAAATATTTTTGGAAGGAAACCTTAGTCATGTGCAGTTGTTAATTCAGCACCAAGGACAGGTCATGCCATTTTTTGTCCTTTTTCAGTTTTGAAACTGTTGTGTTTACTGTTGTAATTGTGTGCCTACATACATACATTTTAGTCCAATATGCTTATATCTATGTTTTACAAATGATCAAGCATGGCATGATAGAATCAGTATAAAATCACTCAATTTGGGTTTTTCTTTCTTTTTTTATGTCTTAATTTCTGGCCAAACATTAGGAAGATATAGTGTACCTCTGGTGTTTCTTGCAGGTTGAATATTGAAAGCCAGTCTTTCCCAGTTATGTACCATTTATCTTAAGAGATAGTGTTTTTATACAGGTAGACACCGAAGAGAAATGTGTTAATGAAACTACACGCACTGTTAGAAATGATTGATAGAGCAGGTCTTATTTCTAGCAAAATAAAGAGCACTTTGCTGCAGCGTAGCATCATTCAGTTTGTGCAGCAAGCAGTGTAGTAGACCTGGGAAAGATTTCACAAGGAAACCCTCGCTTCACCTTGTGCTCCCCTTCTTCTGCCTAACTATCCCTTCACCTGACCTTTGCGAGAAAATTACTTGTCCGGAAATTTGCCTCGGCGTAGTGGAATCGGAGCCATTTAGGGTGATGTATTCGGTGGGACTTTGTTGCCTAATCTTTGTGCCCCGCATTGACGTCACAGCCATCTACGCATCATTTTCAATTTCTATTCATAAGCATCGGTGGGGCTCTCGGGGGAATCTGTTCCGCTAAACTGGGTGCAGGGCACGGTTTCTAGCAAAGGGTGGGAAAATCCGCAGAAATTGAGGCCGTGCCAGGCTGGAGTCGTTTTAAACTATTGAAAATGTGTTCCTGTAGGACTTTTATGTTGATTTCAGCTACATGTTCTGTTTTGTAAAGATAATGTCATGTAGATTGCCATTCATATAAATTTTCTGGTGATTTTTCGCGTACTGTGGGCAAATTGGCAGAAATTGAGGCCGTACCAGGCTGGAGTCATTTTAAACTATTGAAAATGTATTCCTGTAGACTTTTATTTTGTTTATTATTTATCATTCATGTAAATTGTTATTGTTTCAAAAAGTCTACCTATTATAATTTTTTTAAATTAAAATGTGATGTCGAGCTTTCAGTGTACTTAAGAAAGTAACTTCGTAGTTTCATCAAATGCTTGAGGTATACGTTGCCAGCAGAATACCGATTTATGACATCTTGACAATCAAACTCACATATATGCTTTTCTCAACACAGACAACCTTATTCGTTTGGAAAATGTGATATAATGATACTGAGGACTATTTTTAAGGTGCTTCTAATCTATATCTGTATGTTAGGAAGATCAGAATTGAAAGTCTATGTTAATCATTGACCATTATGATTCACCTTAACCTTCTTATTACTAATGAATAATATTAAAAAACAATAGTACTATTCTAGGAGTTAGAATGATATTTGGATTGGCATATGTCTAGGACTAGGATTAAGAAAGTGGGGTCAAAAAGGCCCCCCACATAGAATTTACTTTTTTTCAGCGGTCACAATGCTGTCCAATGTAACACTTCTTGTCTATGTCATGTTATATTTATGGGATACCCATGTAGAGAATATAAAGTAGTTTTATCTGCCTTCATTTAACATGCTGATGGTGTTTGCAATTTGCATGTGGAGCAGAAACAAAGCCCTTCATTAGCCAGAGGATATGTTTATCAATATGGTAAATCTCCAGCTAAAGAAGTTTTCACTCTTATAATTACCTACGTATGTTACCAGTGCTTAGCCTTAGATCTCTTTGAAATTAGATATACATGATCATCCTGTCTTAGATTTTTCTCATAATGGTTTCAAGAGTCAATGGTACAATGTCAGATATTGTTTCACCTGTGTTTAACTTTTAGTGGATAAATGTGAATATTAGTATGCTGTTATCCGTATAATCTGGTTTGGCAAAACTGCACAAATGTATACTGGAACAGTAAATGCTACTGAAATTAGTCCTTAATTTGATTATGGCATTTGATCTTTTTTCCTTTATCAAGTTACCATTTGTATTCATGATTTATTATTGCTACATGTGGTGGTATTACTTAGTTTGTCCAATTTCATGTTCATATTTTCCTTCTACATTCTACATATAGTTATTCCATTTTATGCTTCTTTGCAATATCTATGTTTTGATATTACTTTGCTACAATATTTTTGATTGCATGCACCAAAATCAGATTGCCTGAAGTAGTTATTTTTGCTATAACGTTGTCGCATCTTCTTATAACGAGTTTAATGGCAAAATAACCCAATTCATTAGGTTGAGTGCATAAAAGGAGCTTTGTTTCTGATTGAGTTTCTGGTATAAAAAGCAAATCATTTCAACTGTAAGACTCTGAAATTGACATGTTTTTGAAATAGCAATATAATTATTGCCTCTCTCTTGATTTTTTGCCACTGAGACTTGTAAATTATCATGAACATCAGTTGCATACATGGCCAACTGCATTTGAAACTAAAATTGCTAATGTAATTATGCTTTGCCATCTTTTCTGTAGATTAGATTGAACTTGGTCATTTACCATTGGAGTTCATTGACAAGTAAACAGTTTCCTTTATGTATTATCGCTGTCATCATGTTTAATCGTGTTGTACAGAAATGTAATCTGTCATAATGTAATTTTAGAACCTATAAATTATTACTGACTGATGTTTGGTATATAATGTTTGGGAGGAAAGTTGATATTGTTCTGTTTGGGGTTGTATTACACTTGCATGTAACCCTGAACAAATATATGTATATAGTGTGGTATACAGAAATATATCTTACGATTATTAAATATGCAGAAGATATGAGGGATGAACTACAATCAAGGTATTATGTGCATTAGAGATACAGATTTTTATATGTTGCGTCTCGCCAAAGTTCCTTAACGACATCTTCAAGACTTGTTTGGGACTCGCTACAAATGGAAAACACAGGTAACACTTAGTAACCTGGATTCTGACCCAGGTTGCCCTGTGGACAACCTTGACTGCCTAAAAACCCTGATTCAGTACACAGCTGTCTTCCGGTTCAGGGCGGTGCAATACCACTTCCACATTCCTGGCTGTTATTCTGGATACCGTGGGTGTACGTTACCGTCTGCGTGTGACCCGTCTAGTATATGGTTAGCCACAGCGGAAGTAGCGACAAATTTGTGGGTCAAAATGTATATATGGAAGCGTCATACAGACTGATACAGTGACAGTGTCAATTTTCTTTTAACCAGCGGTACTGGTGGAAAGGGATTTTATCATTGACTTTTCTAGTTTAAACATGTGAAAAACATGATTTCAACAAAATGTAGTGTGCGCATTTGATGACTGCAGTAAAAGTAGTAAATCGGCTCTTCATACATGCAAAATAAGGTCCAAAGTCATTGATAAAAGTAGTGAATGATTGTTATGTGGAAGCTATGCAGCATAGCAATCAAACACACCATGCGGGCATTTCTTCCCCAAAGAAGATAGACACATATAAAATATTGATATGATGGTACAGACAATATTGGGGTACATCTGCTGGATCATGGAGTTAATGTAGTCAGGGTTTTTAGGAGGCATCTCTTTTTATGTACATTTGTGCCTGTCAGTCATCTATAATTATATAAATGAGTTCTTATGAATGGTGGGCAAACTACACCAAGTCATGCTAATATTACTAGTACCTTAAAAAAACGGTATTCCTTCTGAGCACTATATATCAAAACAGAAGGCCAAGGTGAACCAAACACAAACATTGGCACAGAAAGAAATGATAGATTGTTGATCAGGCGCCATAAAATATGGCAGCATATGACCTTTATGTGGCTGTGAATGACCTCTGCTGGGGTCCATGAGAAATGAGTGGACCAGGTGACACATACCCTCCGTCCTATGTAATCATGGCCCATGTTAGTGCCTTTCCCTTAAAAATAACCCCATGAATGTTTATGGAACTGTGTGTTTGTCCCTCACATTCAATCTGCTTGGCCCACTAGCGTAGGTAGGCTGGAGACCACTGGCTCTGGTGCTGCTTAATATTCAGTGTAGGTGGCTTTTATCACTGGATTTGTTCATAATTTTCATATTTTCAATGTTCTGAGGGAACATCAAGTATATCTAAAGATTTAATGATACAATTTTCGTTTACATTTTAGTGAATTTCTGCTCGGTATGGTAATTTGTTGCTATTAATATTCATAGCATAGGAAGCTTTCATGATGGTTTTGTTTATTATACCTTTATGTTTTAAACAATCTCTGAACTACATGAAAAGTATATATCTTTGAGACAAAATTTCAGTACATGTAACACTATTCATGTTTTGGTACATTTCTGGTAGACATGGTAATTTCATTGCTGCCAGTTTTTCCTACATAATATTGTTATCACCCATCTTATTACCACCTGCTCCCAGTGGGTATTGAAATGAGCGGCAGTGGTTCCCCGGGGCATTCCTGGGTTTCCTACAGGCCCTGTGTTTGCCTGTGATATATAATCCATCCATGTACAGCGCAGGGAAGTAACAGCTGGCTTTGTGTGTGTTTCCCATCCTTGTGGTGTGAGCTGCTGCCTTGCTTTATGTCACTTGTAACCAACATTGTATGGAGGAGAGAATAAACATGGGGCAGTGAGTCTATTCTCAGTCACAGGTATGGTAGTATCAGTTCACATCAGATTACTTCATGTGGGAAATCCTATATTGAAAGGTTTTACATATTTATAAATGTATGGCATTTTATTATGATGGTGCACATTACAGAAATGAATGTTGATGATTTTGTATGTCTATCTTATTCCGCGTTTCCCATGTTTCTTGTTGCCAGAGTTAAGAGATATTGAATAATGATAATAATAGTCACCAGGTATATTTTGCCAGCCAGTAGGTACCCAAATGGAAATATTTATGAAATGAATGGAAATATTTTTCTATGGATGTTATTTCAGAGTGACTGGTATTCATCATTGCCGCATAAGCCTGTTCATAAAACATTTATTGTTATCCTTCCATCCCTGTATCTTTTGATTACCGGTAGGAGTTAATTATTTCAAAATGGTAACATGTATGTAGTAGACCTTTCCATAAGCTAGCAACAACAAAATCAGGTCTCAGGTGGCAAAAGATGTTTCTATAATGATATTTACTGCCAACGCCTTGTAACTGAATAACCTGACCATGTCCTGAAAGAGCCTTGGGTTCTATAATCTATAGAATAACAGTCCTTGGAAGTCTTTTAGTGTCATCCTTGAATGAGGCATCAGACCATGTAATCAGCCTTCACCTTGGACAGTTGTTAGTCTGGATCTCAGGACATCATTTTGAGGCCTGCTGGTTTGTCTAATCAAGTTAGTCTGGAATCAGGGCATGTCTGGAATCCTAGATTTAA
The DNA here is from genome assembly GCA_019207045.1 of Branchiostoma floridae x Branchiostoma belcheri. Taxonomy (NCBI): domain Eukaryota; kingdom Metazoa; phylum Chordata; class Leptocardii; order Amphioxiformes; family Branchiostomatidae; genus Branchiostoma; species Branchiostoma floridae x Branchiostoma belcheri. The sequence continues at coordinate 7,473,632 of CM033041.1, forward strand.
TTTGGATTCTACTTACTAGACTTAATCACTGGAGCGTTAGGACAGTTACCTTATATAAGGCCAATGAAATGTTTTGGAATTACTCCGGATTTTGTGTAGTGTAAACTTTGGATCAAGGTTGTCTGTGGCACTATTTATTTTTATGTGATGTCTGGGATGAGGAAGTTGTCTCTATTTCGTTAGCATAGCTGTCAGGACATGGGTCAAATTTCATGGTTATGATACTGATAGCTATTTATTTTTGTTACTTATCTTTATAGTTTATACTGTCTATCTAAATTTGTCTAGACAAAGTTTTGATTGCCTTCTGCCATCTTGTTTTTGTTTTTGTTGTCACAACGCTTTCTATCAGCCACGATGACAATATAGATTGCATTCATTGTTGTTGGAATAAAACTAAGTACTAAAATTGAACATGATTTCACGCAAATATTTGATCAGACGAAAAAAGCACTGTAGTTGCCCACGGGTATGTGTCACCAGTTATAAATCCAAAACAATCCAATGCCATTTTCCGATATGCACAGAACTGCCGCGACCCTCCCTGCCTGAATCAGTGCTCCTCCATGTGTAATGGCAGGTGTTCTGTCGAACCTGATCCTGTGTCTTCCCTGGTGCCGGCATGTCTGTCATTCTCCTGGGAGGATGTTCTCATCCCAGCTATGTAGATACCAGAGTCTGATCCTGTACAACTTAAAAGATACAATTCAGGCTTTCAACTAGGATTTCATTTTACGGTGTCCTTTCTTGGTGAGTCGCGGTAGTGATGTACTAGTAGATTCCACTATTGTAGGGGATCCTTGAACATCCACCTTCCATGCGGAGTTTTTAAGAATTTTAAGTTAAATCAGTGCATTGTAAGGTAAGTTATCCTAAGGGGGGCAAAATTACTGCCAGAGAGGTCACAGTACAAGATTGTGACCATAAATGACCTAGTGGCATCCCTGGTCAATAAGGATTTCATGCTTGTCAAAGGACCTTCTCCGAAGTGTAAGGATGTCTAGTTTCACTGATTCCTTGTTACTGTATTTTTAGAACAGCGCGTCCAAATGACACCTGGACGCATGCCTGGCTAAAATCCTATGTACAAGATTCATGCCCAAGGTCTGTAGTAAGTCCATGTTGTTGTTATCCTCCTGCAGGGCACAGCAGCTTGTAGTTTGAGTGAAGCGCCGGTCGCTCCTCCCACCTATGCACACAGAACCTGTCATGGCCGCCACGGCGGTTGCCGACCGACCCGACCACGCCATCCTACACAAGGACTCGCCGATAGACAGCCGGAACGTCCCCTCCCACATGAATATTCTCACCAGTAACGACGTCAACGAGCGCTGTAAAAGTCCCGGCGTACTCAGCACAAGCACCGACACGGAGAACTTTGCCAACAGGTAAGCTCCGCATAATATCATGTAGTTACATGTACATGAATGTTTTTTTAACAGTACTCTGTCTCACTCTGTATGATACAGTAATAATTTAAAGATGTATGTATAGACAATATTCTATTTTACGTATTATAAAGTGTTATGTTTGCGTATATATTTAGTATTACAGATGGATTGCCTCTAAAAGGGAATGCATCCTTAGGTGTTTGTAGTTTTCGTCTGTGATATTTTTGTACCAATAGATGTAAAACTTTGAACTGGTCCCTTTGAACTCATGAAAGGGCTGCAGGTATACCCTTGGGTGTCTGGTTACCATGGTTACCAAGGTTTGCCATGCTTGATTGGCGCCTATGGTGTCTACCTGAAACCCCCAGGGACAACTGTCAGATTAGAAAATCAGACAGGCAAAATCCTCTTCTGCCAATCTGGTTGGGGCTAACACTAATCTATGCCCACTGTAGGAGCACTCAGTAGAGAAATTATGACTACATGTGTATGTGGAACCATTTAAATTGTATATTATGATGTCTAGGTATGTTTTTAGAGATTTTAGTCCATCTACGGTCATGCACATCAGTGTCTACAACAGATTAGATTATGATTGAAAAGGTGTCAGCCTTTTATTCCTATGATAGACAGAACTTTGAATTTTTAATGGCTTTGCTTGAGCTAGGTTTAGTTGTTGGAAGGTAAGTCAGCACCTGGGACAGCAACCATTTCTGTACTAATGTTGCAAACACCTCTATAACCGGGTTGCCATTTTGACCTTTTTAACTTGTGTGGGAGGATCAGTAAAATTAGCCATTTCCAAGTCTATCTATTTGTCACAGATGAGGAGGTTTTCTCATGTGTTCATCACAACCTAAAATCTGTGTTTCATCAATCATGCAAGCTATCCAATACTTTTATGAGAGCTTTGCTTGCCAGTGGTGGTGGGTGGATGTAAAGGGGATATGAAGTTCCCTTATCAATGGTTGACATCTACCTTTACATGATGGAGGAAAAATTTATTACTTTGACCTATTTGTGTGTTGCAAGTCAGGATACAGTTTCCTTGCTTTAGCCTTTTGATACAGGGTACAATAGTAAATGGAATCAGTTGCATGCCTCAGAAGAAAGGTGTTCGTACAGTTTCTCAATAGTTGCATGGATTGCTAGAGTCCTGCACATTTAACTAACCAGTTGTTGTATTTTTTTGTATAACTGTTTTTACCTTTTCATACAGTACAACTTACAGAACTTTCGTAATGCGTTCCAAGTTTTAATGATATAATGATTTTTTTTGTGTTGTTGTCAAATGTCATTGAAATGATGTTGGACAAAAAAAGAGATCGACACATTTTTTATGAGTCCATCATCTGATCAGATGTCAAAGTCTGTGCTTGTTGTCATGACAACAGAGGTGCTTAGCTGTACTGGAATGGGTGATGTGACCCCTGAGAGAAGCATGGTGTTGATTTCTGTGATTATGGTATCACCTTTCTACCATTCATCAGTATCTGTTACATAGCATGTTGATTTGATCTAAGTTTAGAGCTAGACTATCAACGTTACTGATAAAACATATTTTTCTAACTAACCTTTTATGTCCAAAATTGTAACGTGATATGAAACTTTCATATAGTACATTTCCCAAAATATCGCCTTTTACCACATTTTCTGGTATAGCTATTTTATGATTTTCATGGTTCTTTTCCCAACATCCTTTCCGTCGATTCTCTTTTTCTCTTGCTTGTAATCTTCAACAAGCCATATGGCTCATTCAGATGCCCAGTTCCAATCAGCTTTGACACTGAAACAGTTAAAAACCATTCTTCAAAGTTTCAAACAAATTGGAAACTGTGCTGGACAACTTCTAAAACCAGTCAAATGCTTTATTGCAAACGCTATGATCTTTATTGTTATAAAGTTATCTTGTCAGTTTTCTCTCCTATCCTTGAATTTTGCTATCAAACCAGTTTAGCAGTGCTGTCTTTGTATACATCACAGGGTCACTTCAAAGTGCGCAGCTGATTGAACAATTATGACAAATGCCACAATTGCGTTCCCAACATCCACCTGCATTATCTTTCATAATGAAATCATGGGGCAGCGTCTATACGGTTTGGAGAGACTCAAAATGCAATCTTCTCAAGCTGCCATTCCCGCCAGTCGTACATAACGGAGCTGTAACCACGTTACTGTCAAGTTCTATACATGTATGTAACACACCAATACCACTGTGAAAAATGTTCACATAGGTTTTATGTTTTCAGATTTTGCCATAACCTATTCACCGCAAATTTAAAACCACCTCAAAAATGTTTGTTCTGTCATGTGACTGTAGCATCACTATTGTCGTTTTATCGTTAGATTTAAAACTGCGGCAAACACACTATTTTCTCAACCGTAAATTTGAATCCCTGCGAACCTAAAGCCTTTTGCAGAATGTCATTTTTAGAACGAATCGCTAATCCGTCAGCTTTCCCTCTGTAAATGTCACGTTGGCTGATCGTTGTGAGTGGAGTGTGATTACTTTTTTCGTGAAGCTCACTTCAGAATCTTTCATCTCTGGACATTTGTTTCCTCCGTCCTGAGATGCCCTTCAAAAGCACTGGAGAGTGCAGAGTTAGAGATCAAAGGTGCACTCAAATGGTTGGAGAGATGTTGATGTTGCTTGGGCCAGATGGAAGGCAACATTGTTAGCCGTACCTACATGCGTATTTTCTTATAGGAAAAAATACTGCAAAATTTTGCCCAGTTGCAACATGACTTTGAAGGATCTACAATGACTTTGAAGGATCTGCAATGTTCAACATTAGTATTACCACTGTAGTTTGAAAGAAAAATATGTCACGGTCTATCTAAGTTTTGAACAGAGAACTGGTTTTGAAACATTTGAATCCTTGCAAAATAAAGCTCAGTGTCCTATAACTTTCTCCATGTACTAGTATATTCCTTAACTACTACAGATTTCGTGCCAAATGACAACCTCAGTAGGAAGAAGGTTAAATGCATCCACCAGTCAAGAAAATTCTCTTACAGATCTTAAGCTGACAGTTGGTGGTCAGCAGATTTTGTATTTTCCTGGTATAAAAGCGGTAACGCTTGCCAACCACCCTGGTTTTATTGATCAGGGGGCCCATTTATCTGAGTAACGGCTTCTCCCGCACTTTATGCCGGCAAAAGATGAATGAAACGTCGTTAGGCATTCTCCTCACGCCGGCGCGCCATCGATTTGACGTTGGAATATTGAGGGCGGATTAATGGTCTCGTGACGTCAATACGCCCACGGGAAATAAGAAGGCAGCCTTTTTATAATATTGACAAGATAAGGGGAAGATAAATACCTGGTCACATGGTCGGATAGGAGCCGCCTGATTGGTTGGCGTGCTGCAATGCTTGGATCTCATGAATGCCAATTGAGGCAAGGGTTGTTGGTGGTTTTTATCACTGATGTGCTGCCGACGGTTGTTTGTCTGCTATTAATGTAATAATTTTGACGGTTCCCATTGCGGTGTCAGCGCTTTTTTTGTGCTTAGCATGTTATGGTTCCCGTGACAGCTTGAGGAAGTGCCGGGATTTGGTGGCTCCTCTCCTCGACAAGCCTGAGTTTGGCCTCGTTTGCGTGTGTGTTCTAGTTGGGGGATTCCCCCATTCACGACGTCAAAATTCTTCCCAGGACTATGACCAAGCTTTCCGTGCGTAGCTGTCCGGACTGCCCCGGCAGCTGGTGAGTACGCTATCTCCGTTTTTTTCCCGTTTCCTGAAATCTTTCCCGGGGTGCGTCTTCCCGTCCGCGAGCGATATTTGCACAATATTGCTGAATGAAGTTGTTTGTTGGGCCAGCTCCCCTCCGTGGGGTCGATATCTCATATCGAGTGGCTCAGAAACTCATTGCCATTGGCAATTGGTGTCAGCATTGACGTCAGAGGCGGCAGATTGATGGCACCACTACCCCATTGATGGAGGCAGGCAGCCCCTTTCCTATGGGGTAATTCGCTTCTGCCTGGTGTTCGGGCCCATTCATAAGGCTCGCCCATTCACAAAATGAAACTGGGGCCCGGGTGTTACGCCAAGTCCTGGGAAAGGCACCGGGGCTTTGTTTTGTTGAAGATGAAGATAGATATTTTAAGATAGTTTAATTATCCTTTGATGGATGGATCATATTCACAACTTGTTATATCTCCAATATTCATTAATATAAGTCTAACTTTTTATGAGATGTGAAAATGTGTATTATCTTAAAGCTTTTATGTATTGTTTTTTTTTGCATTTAACTTTTAAGGAAGAAAACTATACATTTTGTTTTTACGATAGAATGTTACAGTTGCATTTTAGTTGCTCAAAAGATATTTTAGTACACACATAAACTTCAAGATTCTAGATGACTGGTGTACAATGTCATACAAATGGAGACAAACATAAAATTTGTATACAAATATGAGAACAAAAAGAAACAACATTCAAGCCAAAAGCCCAATGAATAATTCACAAACTTCAAAGTTCATTATCAATTAAATATTCATAGATACATGACGTTTTGAAACTTCACATCATGACTTTTGATAAGCTATTTTCTGAGCAAAAATAACCTTGTGGTTCAGCCAGCTAAAGATTTCAAATGTTATAGATTGAACTTGAATCAGAAAAGGGCTTTATAAAATATCAAAGATAGAAGAAACAAAGGGCAACTTTAGTGGTGTATGAAACGTCCTTGTACCCTTTACAAAAGGTTTATGGTTGTCAACAACATTGAGCAACATTAAATAATTTTGATATGATTCTCATTCTCTTTTTCTTTCTACCTGATATGGTAGGAAAAGATTTCTGTGCCAAATTAAGTTGTGGTACTATGCAGTATGGCGTCACGCTATGTTTTTCTTTTTTCTTGTCAGTGTCTTGATATATGTATGGCAGGAAAGGATCAAACTAAAATTTGTACATATTTTTTAGACAACCACCTGCATTTTTTTCTACATCTGTATATGTCTATCCCATACCAAGCATGATAACTTCATAAAAACTTACTATTTCAATCACCATTTTTACAATTACCATATCTTGTTTTTTTCTTATAAGCCTTTTCCAATCCCATGTTAATGAAGTATAGTCTAACTTAATATTACTGAAATTTAAGTCGTGATGCTATTGAATGTCTGTCTGTGTGGTGAACAGTTTGGTATTTCAGTGGTGGGTAGCCGGTTGGTTTAATAGTCCAGTGGGTTTCTTGTGGGCGGAATATCCAATATTGCATGCCCACGACCTGCCAGATCTGGTCCCTACTACCCTGACCAGGAATCCTGCGAGTACAGAGGGCTGTGTGGGTGGCTGCTGCAAATTGCAAGCAACAGAATATGTCAGGGGAAGATTACAGCAAGACTTAACTACATTTTTGTATTTCACAGCCGATAAGTTCTCCCATGTCAACTTGTACTGCTGTTTTTGTGATGTTAAGAAAGGTATAAGTAAGGTATAAAAACCATATCTATAACAAGACATAAAGTACGGTGCTTACTTGATTTAAAGTTTTCAAGGTTCAAAAGGTGTTGCTAGTTAGTCGTTGCCAAAGTTATAGTTTACTTGAGGTTATTGCCCAGACAAGGGAAAGGGCCCTTAAAATCAGACAGGAACCTAGTGGAACAGAAATATCCATCAAAGAAACAAGTGTTTCAGGTTCTGTTAAAAAGAAGTACTATATTTGAGTCTGAATGTTTTACTTTTTAGCCTCATAGATATGTCTGTAACAAGCTCTTAATTCAGGGTTCATACATTAGTCGTGTATCCAATTTGATTGAGAAAGTACAGTATTTGATATGTGGCTTACATGTTGAAAGTATTTGGATGTGTTCATTGAAGGTTTTGGCCATTTAGAGTAATGAAGTTAGAATTTTTTTTGTGAATGAACAGATTAGGTGTTTGCAGTTGGATAGATGGTAATTCTGGCCTTCATTCAGAAGTTTTATGCGAGAAGTTATCAGGGAGGAAATTGCATCCACCCACGCAGGCTGTGCCTGGATCATGAAATAAGTGTAGCATGTCCAACATTGGTATGCAGGACTTTTAATGCATTATCAATACCTCTTTCTCAATGGGATATTTCTCTGTCAACCAAGGTGGAATTCTGCCTGCGTCGTGACCTTGGATTAAACAGGAATGTCGGAGGGCACCTGGAATTGATTGGTTCTTATGGGTTCATTCAGGACAAGTTCTAGAATTTAATTTGTGAGGCTTCCCTCAAGGAACTGGTAACACTATTTCACTTTAATCTGTGGGGGTACCTACAGTTTGTATATCCGTTGTTTAATTGGGGAAAGCAAGTTGACTGACAGTGCACATGGTTTCAAACTGGCAATTTGAAACCACTGTCCGTTGACTGGAAAACAATGGATATAGGTTACCCCACTGATAAAGGTGAACTAGCATTACAGCATTTAACTTTTAAGAGGAAAATCTCCTTTTTTTTTCTTAATCATTATGACTCAATGTTCCAAATCAATAAAGGATGGTATTCACAATATTTTATATAAGATTTATATAAGAAATGTTCTTGTACAGGTACTTTTTTAGAGAGCTTTGTTTAGACCATGCCAGAAAACTATCTGCATCTTAAAGTCCTCATTAACATAGCATGTTATTCGTAAGTATTGTTCGTGTAAATGGAAAAAAAAAACGAAAAAGCACAAGTGAAATGTTTGTGGTTGGTTTTTTTACATGTAGTTTAAACCCTTCAATATGTGTATGGGTAAATTGCAAAGTTATTGCACATCTAGTATTGAGTAATGTGAATGTGTCAATATCCATTCTACCTGCAGTGAGCTTTAGCATTACGTACATGATTTTGGGATACTTGGAATTTTAGAAACATTTACAAACGATATATTTGGAATAAGATAGTTCACATTCACATGTGTTCCTGTCATTTGTCAAAGGTAATGTCCTGGTAAGGTAACAATTTCATCTCTTCTAATTTTTATTGTTTTTTATTTTTATTCCGTAAGGACCTTGCAAGCATGAGACAACGGGAATTGCATCCTCATTACGAGACCTGTTTACAACATTGACCACATAAAACTATACGTATTACATTCCACATAACTAGTTAGAAAATAGCTCAAAACACACATATATGATATAGAGCCATTGCAGCATTAAAATCTACATTATAATAGTTAATATGCATTTTACAAGTTTGTGTAATGGCTAAATCATGCAAGTAGCGCTAGTTCACCTTTATTCGCAGGGTAACCTATATCCGTTGTACCAAAAAACAGGATACTAAGGGATATCACGTTGATGGACGGTGGTTTCAAATTGCATTTTTTTTTTCAATATAATGCAGTTTGAGACCACCGTCCATCGACTAGATATCCGGAAATACCCTGGTGTTAAATTACAACGGATAAAGGTTAACTCGTGAATAAAGGTGAACTAGCGTTAATTACTTTTAATTGTCCCATTGTCAGTCTAATTGCACAAAGGAGGAAAGAGTATTGCTTATGTTGTGAGGAATGCTTTTCAATGCAATAGTCAAGGACAGATCCTTATATATATGAAATAAGGCAAGATATATGACTTGAATGGTGAGGAAGTGTCTTCAACTGATGAGTGGAAGATGATGGACTACATGTAGTTGTGTAGGCTGTACATTGCATTGTAATCCAACGAAATGAATTGCTGTCATTTGAATGGGAGAAAAATGTCTTAATGACATGCCATCTCATACAGCGCACACTTAAGCCATCAGCGGCGTAGTTCTGCAGATAATGGTTGCCACGGTAACGCTGACATGAGAGATCTATACCCCGCTAGCACAAGGGAAATGATTTGCCCTGCGACCTTTCGGAAACCATGACACCTCACAAAACAAGTTCTTCAAAGGATAAGAATTTCCTCTGCACAGCAGCCATGGTTTGGCGATTCTGGATATGTGGGTACGTAGAAAACGATTGCGTAGCGAGCACAAAATGTATCAGGGTTGAAGTGTAACTAACAGCAGCTAAACCATATGCTATATTAGTTGTGAGTCATGCAAATATGAAGCTTGGAAACATAGGTGTATCATATACAGTTTGTGTCATTAAGGTTGTATATGTCATGTAGGTACATGATATGTTTCCTCTTTCTTATTAAGAGCCACTCCTTTTGGAATGGACAGTCAATATTTGAATTTTTGACATGAATATACAATATGATGATTCTCAGATATGTGTGTGGGTGGTCAATATGTATAAGGAATCTTTAATGGATTCATAGCTTTGTGATTTTAAGCTCAGGTTGTTGTTTCTATCAGGCAGTGGTCTTTGTAACTGGTTTATAGTTAGCCCATGTTATTGCCTGCGGTTGTACTACAAACAAGATTGGTAGTTACCTTTGAAGTTGCAGAGAATCTGATGTTTTATTAGATGCTTTTTTTTTGTGGTTCCTCTCTTGTGATTTGTATATGTATCATATTTTTATGTCCAACCTGCAAGTTTTTTTTGCTTATTCAGAAATCTTCTGATGGGATTTTAATCTGTGAAAATACTTTACTTAATTGGACTACATCACACACACTAGGAACTCTTTTTGAGTTTGACTAGTTACCATTTCATTTTTTTTTCTAATTCATATCAAGACCTGATCCTGGGGTGTCTCTTCAAGGTTACGCGTTATGAGAACTGGAACATACTTGTCTTGTCTCTCATGTCTTCTCTTTAATTCAGACACATCATGACTGGGACAAACATGACTGACTGCGAGTGATGAGGATCGGAGTAGCTAATCAATACGAGAAGCAGGGTTATGAAGTTCTTCAAATAGTAAAAACAATTGTTTTTGTTGCCTCTTTCAGTAAACTGTGCGTAGAGGACAGCGATGAAACTGACGAGAATCGCAGCCCACGCCGTGCTCCTACCAGTGTAGAATCCTTCAACCTTTGATCACCCTAGAGTTCTTTTTTCTTCAAGTAGTAAAAACACTTGTTTTTTTGTTGCTTCTTCCAGTAAACTGTGCATAGAGGACAGCGATGAAACCGACCCAAATCGCAGCCCCACGCCGTGCACCTCCCAGTGCGCACCTGGGGAGAAGTCCTCGTCCTCTGACAACGCGCAGAACGTGCAGCTCCAGTACACCGGAGCCAACCGCAGCGGCAGCTGGTTCGACGGGCTCCTGGGCTGCCTCAGGCCTGTGTGGACCATCATAGGAAAAGCAACGACCAACGAACTGAAAAATGGAGGTAGGTTGCAGCACAGTGCATGTCTTTCATGTCCTAGGGTGGCATGCGTAGTCCAGTGGTTAGCTACCCTGCCTCTGGAACTAGAAGCTGTGAGTTCGATTCCAGCTGTGTTGCTTACCTGACATGTACGCTACCGGAAAGGGTTGCACTCCTTAGGATGGTTTGTTAAGCTTTACCCACTGTTTATTGTTCTTGTGAATAAGAACTAGGGGAGTTTCCCCAGTACAATGAACCTGTAACTTACATAGTGTCTGTCCTCTCTGTCACGACCAGTGGAAGACTAGCTCTTCAGTGAGCTAAAACTGGATAGAGATCACTTTCCTTTTTCCTTTCCTAGTCTTTTATGCAAAGTGCTGTATTCTAAAACTGAGTTACCAAGAATCAAAACTTGAACATATATATTTTCAGAAGTTGAAGCAAAATGTTCCCATAATATTCTTTAGTGTTATGTGTGATTAATGTGTGTATAGTACAACAAAGATCAGAGATCTATCTATATCCCATAGTATAGTTGACTGATAATTTTCAATGCAATTTTTATGGCTAAGTTTTATTTATTAAACCGCTCACAAAAGAAGACAGCCTTTGATAAAGCAGGAGAAGTCAGTAGGGAGAAAGATACGATTCAATAATTCTTTCTTTGATATCTTTTCGGGGTTTATTCTAAACTTTTCATATGTATCAGTGTGTGGAATTAGTCTAGTACACAAGAGGTCACGAGACAACAGTGAAGAAAAAGAACTTATGTCCTTCCTTTGACCTGTACAATTCGACCAAAGAGACTGACATTGATAAGTTGCATGTATTGGATGGTTGCGATAAGCTCTGACATCACCCCCCTATACAGCCTAATGAGTTAAAGGATCAAACCAAAGTGCTCGCCTGTCACACAAACAGAACAAAAGAAGCGCCCATCACAATCCGCCAACTGATCCTCTGCGCATCATACATAATTAAACTCGTGACCAACGCTGGGCCCCACAACGAGGCTTTGACGTCAATGACTATTTATAACCGGGTATAAATCAATTAACGTTACAGCGCTCGCTTTTGTACCCCAGTCAATTGAAAGTCAGTATGACAGAACGAATATGAGTAATGTTAAAGGAAATTCTGCATCACCGGAGTTTACATTATATGTACAATTCTCTAAATGACATCTCTTGTTTGACATATAATGTTACTGTAAATGATGTGCATACAAAATTAGCAATAACTTGATGTCACTTTCATGTAATAAAACTAGATGGTTCTTATGTCACTTCTTGCCAAGCACAATAACAAAACCGGGGGTTTTCTGAAGTACCATGGAAAAAAGGCAGGAGGGGGGCTATTATCAAGACATTTATTCATTTTGCCAACACCTACCAACATACCAAACATGATAAAGATCTGTCCACAACTTCTTGGGCTTATGCTATTTAAAAACACACAAACACAGACATGCACCTGAAATACATAACAATCATGACAAATAAAATAGAAAAAAAACGTTGACTTACTTGTCGTATCATTGGACTATTTGACAAAAAAAAAATATTTCGAGCACTGGAGGTCCATTGATGTTGTCTATGAGTGGTGTGCTCTGAAGTCCATGAAACAGGTTTTGTCAATTACCCTTCCTGTGTTCCAGATGACTGGGAGATTCCGGCATGTAAAGATATAAATGAAAATTTGCCCCTCAAAATAGAAGAAATTGATTTCAGAGGCCCGGGTCTAGATTTCAAAATTGTTGTTGGACACATAACCAGAGGGGGAAGAAGTGTAGTCCATGAAGCAGGTTTTGTCTCGTCTATTCCAGATTACTGGGAGATTCTGGCATGTAAAGATATAAATGAAAATCTGCCTCTCAAAATAGAAGAAACTGAGTTTCAGAGGGTCTTAATTTGTTGTTGGACACATAACCAGAAGGGGAAGAAGTGTAGTCCATGAAGCAGGTTTTGTCTCTTACCCTTCCTGTGTTCCAGATGACTGGGAGATTCCGTTTGAGAACATCTGTAACCTGCAGTGGTTGGGGAGCGGCGCGCAGGGCGCCGTGTTCCTGGGAACGCTCAACGGGGAGAAGGTGGCCGTGAAGAAGGTTCGGGAGGAGACTGAGACGGAGATCAGGCACCTGAGGAAACTGAACCATCCCAACATTATCAAGTTCAAGTACGTTATAAACCATCCGGCTAAGTTATCATTATCTATACTTGTAATTGGCCTTTATTTTAGCCTTCCATAGACAGTTGTTGGATATTACAAAATTAATGTACATTTATGTCATAGAGACAACAATGATTAAGGTTTTGTATGTTAAACCATTGTTCTGTTAATTCTGGACTTCATGAAATGAAACAGAAAATGTATTTCTGTAACCTTAGAATGGCAGATATGACAACAAATATCAACAACATAGGCTCTCCAACAATGCGTGGGATTAAAAAATCTAAACCTGTAGAAATTTATTGAATGAATACTAGACTGGGATTGTGAGACAGTATATCAATATTTTCATTCTGATATTATATATATTTCCTCATAACTGCAATGAAAAGATGCCTGCAGGCCAATTTCAGCCTTTTTTATTAATAGATAAAGGTTCAAACAAACAAACAATATCTCATCTGCCCTCCCCTCCGTTCCATTACAGGGGTGTGTGCACGCAGGCGCCGTGCTACTGCATCATCATGGAGTACTGTCCGCAGGGCCAACTGTACGAGAACATCCGCAGGGGGCTGGAGATCCCCCCCATGCGCATGGTGGAGTGGGCCAAGCAGATTGCCAGCGGCATGTACTACCTCCACCAGCACAAGATCATCCACAGGGACCTCAAGTCACCCAAGTAAGTTCAGTCTCTGTTTATGCTGTGTATCACCACTAGTACCAAATGAAAATGCAAATTAAGAAAGAGGCATGCATGTCACATTTCTGTTACTCAAGCAACTGTATAATTTATGATTTTGGAAAATGGTCAGACACTGTGACTGCATTTTGGTGTGTCTTATTACCTGGATGTCTAACCTTTATCGAGTAGAAAGAGGCAGCCCTTTTTAAATCACATTACATGTAAAATTTTGATAGGTATTTGGTAACAATATAAGCAAGGCTAACTACATTTCTTATAGTTAGTTTGATCCAAAATTTGTCTTGGTATAGCCATAAACTTACAATTTTATGTATTTTAATAAGGCATATACGTAGTAGCAAAAAAAATAGTGTCTTAAAGTTTTGACATCTTCTTTCCATCAGTGTGCTGCTTGGGGTGAACGACAGCCTGAAGATCTCAGACTTCGGAACGAGCAAGCTGTGGAGCGACAGAAGCACGCAGATGTCCTTCGCGGGAACGGTCGCGTGGATGGCGCCAGAGGTCATCAGGAATGAACCGGTGTCGGAAAAAGTGGACATCTGGTCATTTGGTGTGGTCCTCTGGGAGTTACTGACCGGAGAGTCACCTTACAAGGTATGGACAGTTTTATTTTGTGTGAAGAATCACGAGTTTTGGGGGCTAATTTATTGTCCAAATCCAACTAATGTATGCGTCTTTAGTTTAAAAACATGTTTTATTTGTAGCATAAAACTCTAATGATGTCATAGTTCCTTGTACACAATGTACACAAATATCTGGACACATATTTCTATTCAACACTAATACTTCTCTTGACTGTGTATATCTGACTTCTCAGAGAAAATTACTTTAGATCTATATTTTAAATCTATGCAAATGATAGTGAACAAGGTGTGTTATCTAATGTAAGATTCTATATTCAATTGTTCTTCTTGACTTTTTCTTTGCAGGCAGCAGAACATAACACCTTTACATTATTTCTCATGTTTCCTATAGGACGTTGACTCTTCAGCCATCATCTGGGGGGTGGGGAGTAACAGTCTCCACCTGCCTGTACCCACCACCTGTCCCGAGGGCTTCAAACTTCTCCTCAAACAGTGCTGGTCAGTTTTTAGGCTTTGGCTTGGTTATTTAGAAATGTGTGTGTGTGTGTGTGTGTGTGTGTGTGTGTGTGTGTGTGTGTGTGTGTGTGTGTGTGTGTGTGTGTGTGAGTGTATGTGTGTTTGTGGCTGTGTGTATGTGAGTGTGTGTGCTTTTCACATGTCTCTGTGTGAGTGTGTAATGTGTCTGTGTGTGCATGTGTGTGCTTGTACATGTCTGTGTGTGCTTGTCTGTGTGTCCTTTAATCAATGCTTGTTTGTCTCTTGCATTTAGTGTTTTCTTAATGAAGACCTTACTATGTGGTAACAAGTATTGTGACAAATACTGAATAAGATTTTTACCTTAAAGTGGCAAATATTGTAATAAACTTGGATACCGGTTTCCTATCTGAATACAGGTCTGGTAAGCCTCGGAATCGACCTTCCTTCAAACACATCCTCATGCACCTTGACATTGCTGGGTGTGAGATCATCGGGCAGAACAGAGACACCTACTTCAAGACTCAGGTAAGGTTTTCTTTGATTTTCTTTTACTTCTGAAGTTCACAATCACTTCAGCCTGTCTCGAAAAATATATGTACTGGATACATAATTGGCATATTGTCTTGTACATTGTCTTGTACATTGTGCAGCTTGGAATCTTAATATGTAAGCCTTCTTTCTTAGAAGATTTTTGCCAGCAATGCCTTAGCATTTTATTTGTATGCAAGTTTCACCCATCAGATCTTTGTGATTTTTGCTGCTTTTGGTAGCAAACGCTACATTCTCATGTGTATAGCTTGTACAAAATATGCACTATAAAAAAAAATAGGTCAACACATGATGCTAGTTCACCTTTATCCATTGAGTAACCTACATCCGTTGCTTTAAAGAACAGGGTCTTTGGGGATTTCACGTTGACGGAGGTTGGTTTCAAATTGCAATATTTTCAGTATATTGCGGTCTAAAACTACCACCCGTCGGCTTGATTTGCCTAAATACCCTGTTTTGAATAACAATGGATATAGGTTACCCAGCGGATAAAGGTGAACTATTGTTACATGTAGTTTACCATAAATCTTTTTCCTTGTTGGATCTCAAAGGAGAGTTGGCGGGAAGAAATCTCCATCCACTTCGAGAAGATCCACAGCTTGGGGAACCAGATCCACAAGCTAGTTGAAGAGCCAGATTCTTATACAAAATATGCACTGTAAGAGAAGATAGACCAACAAATATTTTACCCTAAATCTTTTTCCTTGTTGGATCTTAAAGGAGAGTTGGCGGGAAGAGATCTCCATCCACTTTGAGAAGATCCGCAGCGAGGGGAACCAGATCCACAAACTGGACGAGGAGCTGGTGTCCAGGAGGCGGGAGGAGCTGCGCCACGCCATGGACATTCGTGAACACTACGAGAAGAAACTAGAGCGAGCCAACAACCTGTACATGGAGCTGAGCACGTGTATGCTTCAGTTGGAGAACAGGGAAAGGGAACTCATGAGGTACTTATTCTGTGTGATGCTCTGTACCCCTAGTCTGGGTACCATCCGGGTAGTAGTTCGCTCCCATGTTTGCTTCTGCTACTTGTCTGGAAACCTGCACATTCAAACCTGATGATGAGCGAATTAAAGAATAGGTTCAAGAGCACTTGTTCGATGACAACGTTAACAGGCCCTCCTGCAAGCGGACGGTGGGCTTTACGGGTGATGAATCAGCGCCCTCGTCCGAAATTTGGATGATTAAAGATGTTAAAGGTAACCAGACGGAACGGCAGAGAAGTGACTGTATATAGTGTATTATAAATCTCAGAGTGAGAAGCAACTGTATATAGTTTATAATTAACACTGGAGCAAACTACTTCCTGGGTGGTACCTAGGCTACTTTACTCCACTTCATTTTTCAATGCTTAATTGCACAAGTTTGTGTAATTATCAGATACATCTGTAATTGGGTTCTTATGTGCCACCAGGCTAGAAAGGAGAAGAAAAAGAAGAGGAAGAAATGGGTCAGTTAAAGTTGAAAATGGGTGTCGTATGCAGCTTATTTTTCACACTATTCAAATTGAAAAATATGGCAAATGTTTTACTTTTTTAGCTTCCTTTGAAGATTTTTCTAGAACACACTGTGGATTAAAACTGACTTGCTATATAAAGTTGTAACTAAGCCATAGATTTTAGTTTTTGTACTTCCTCGATCCTGTATGTGTATTGGGGTGATATTTTATATTGTTGGGACAGAGTTCGATGTTGGTGCTCATTGGCTGAATTTTAACTGGTAATCTTATCATGTTTGACCGACAAGCTTGCATGTGATTGGTCAAAGATGTCAAGAGCATTGACTCTGATTGGTCAGTAAGTTGATATGTTCACCTCCTTCCTGTTGGATAGAGAAGCTTGCATGTGGTTGGTCAAAGATGTCAAGAGCATTGACTCTGATTGGTCGGTAAGCTAAATATGTTTACCTCCTTCCTGTAGGAAAGAGAAGCTGTTAGACATGAAGCTGAAGAAGGAGAAGATTTCCATCAAGCCGATGATCAAGGCCCAGCATCAGGCTGTGGAGAGACTCATGAAGAACAAGGGAGCAAAGTACAAGACAAGTCTTCATCTTCTTCAGAGGTTGGTTTCTTTCCTTACCTTCCTTACAGTTACAACATTTCATTGCTTTCCTTAGAGTTACAACATTACATTGCCTTCCTTAAAGTTATATCATTTCAACACCTCTTTGTATACACGGAATTTTCATTGTAAATGAATGATGGTGGAACAGGTATAGAGATACAGTATTGTGTATATATTACCAAGAGTTGCATGACAGCTATTTAACAAAGCTTACTAGTATAAGGTATACATGGGATACATTGAACAGTAGTGGATGTTGTGTTAGTGATGCAGTGTCTGTAGATAATTCACAGACTTAATTGATTGAAGAAAGACGTCCTTTGATCAGAGAGCTACACTTTTTTGAAAATGTTGTTAAAGATGTTTTACTTGTGTCCCATTGTTAGAGTTGACAGTCCGTCCTCAGAGCCCAGGCACTATGGAGATGCCGAGCACTAAGTTACATTAATATGGGAGATGGCAGGAAGTGGGAATTTTTGAATGGGAGGTTCGAGAATTGGGCAAAATAGGACCGCCAATTCTGAGAAGCAACGAATAAAATTGGTGTGGTCTAAAGATGTTTTACTTGTGTCCCATTGTTAGAGTTGACAGTCCGTCCTCAGAGCCCAGGCACTATGGAGATGCCGAGCACTAAGTTACATTAATATGGGAGATGGCAGGAAGTGGGAATTTTTGAATGGGAGGTTCGAGAATTGGGCAAAATAGGACCGCCAATTCTGAGAAGCAACGAATAAAATTGGTGTGGTCTAAAGATGTTTTACTTGTGTCCCATTGTTAGAGTTGACAGTCCGTCCTCAGAGCCCAGGCACTACGGAGATGCCGAGCACTACGTCCACTTCTCACCGCGCAGCTCTCCGTCCTCACCGCGACACTCGCCCAGCAAGCTGCGGGGACAGCGCAGGATGCACCGCAGGAGCACCATAAGCCATGGGGGGTCCGCCCCTGGATCTCCACTCGCCTCCAACAAGGTAAGCAAGCCTGGGAACTGCAGGCACCCTAACCAGATGCAGTGTGATAAAACATTCTGTGTTTGGAGTTGGGAAGTACAGGCTTTCGAAAGAAGTAATCGGCAAGATGTAATGCAGGAGTACCGTAAGCCATGGGTGGTCTGTCCTCGGCTCTCCACTACCGTCCAAGCTAGGTAAGCAAGCCTGGGGATCGAAAGCACCCTAACCAGAGGCAGTGTAACAATCTTCTGTATTTGGAGTATGCTTGTTCATATTCAGCCAATGGTGAATGCCGGAAAGTATGCCAGGCCTCCTCCTCTTTATTGGTATAACATGAGGATGTGACCATTTTTTTGGTTCCTTGTTTTTCCCCAGATGAGCCCAGTGAAAGAGAGAAAGTTGCACAACATCCTCAAGTCGGATACCACGCTGCAAAACGACGCAAACGAAACTCGTCTTGCCAGAACTGCTCTCAGGCATTCCGCCCCGGGAAGGGCGATGCGGCAATACGCGCGCGATCCTGACACCAGGAGAAACAATGAGAGGACTGACGGGGGTAGGGACAGTTGTCGCAAGAGCCCAAGTAGAACTCATGCGGAATTCACTCAGGTTTTATACAACATCAACACTAAGGGCTCCACCAGTGAAAGTGACAATGGGAGGGGTGACAGTAGAAGGAACAGTGGCAACTTCGGCGACGACGGGGGAAGTAGTGAACAGGAGGAGAAACATGAACTTGGGGCAGAAGGAGGGGAAGAGCCGTGCATACCCAACAATGTTCTCCCCAGCCCAGGGCACTGTGTAACATGTAAATGTCACATGTCTCACTCAAGCCCACATGTGGACGGTATTCCGTCAAGGAGTGGCACCCCCACTGGAAATGTGGAAGGACAAGGAGAGGAGGACCATGGAGTGGAGGGAGCAAATCCACAGGAGACGGAAGAGGAGCAGGAGTTGCCTGATTTACAGAGTAGAGACGAGGAAAAGGTAAAACTGATTGTCTTACTGTTACAGTTGCATGTATGAACTTAATGCATGTTGCATACTTTCCACACAATCACTGCTACAAGAAGGACTTATCTGATGCATGTGAATATACACTAAACTTAAAGTGATTGTTTCTGTATTTTTCTGGTACAATGGTTGTTTTGATACATAATGACCACAGGTAAAATTGCAACAGTTATAACAGTAAGGATGTACAGCCAGTAGTTTTTCATGTCAGGAACTGACCAAAGCTCCTGTTTTGTGTAGCAGAATGCTGAAGAGTCTTCTTCAGAAGAGGAGGAAGGGGAAGTGGACAGTGAGATTGACTTTCCAAGGGCACAAAGGTGAGCTGAAACATTGTGTACTCAATAAGACACCACGTATCTGCTTCCCTGTTCAAGTGTGACAATACAGCCTACAGTACTTTGGCCGCACCAGGTGCAATTGCTGTCGTATTGATGTCACCTGAGTTAGTGCTGAATGGCAGACCCTTGCGATTCGCCTATTGTAAACTCCTCACAGTATTCAGCCCACCCAATAACAATACCAATATTTGAAGTAAATTTCAAAGGTCATCATCATCATCATATCGTTCCGTGCCAGTACTGCAGCCAGGCCACAGCCTTCTCATTAGCTTCTAGCAGGTCCCGGTTGGAGATGTTGGGGCCTGGTACCCAGTCCTGTGTAATATGTCCCATAGTTTGGGAAGGGTGACCGCAACCATTTCAAAGATTTAAAAATCATTTGATTGCAGCCAACATTTCTATCATTCCAGCCGCCCGATTCGCTGTCCCAACAGCCGCCAGTCGTACTCCACGGTCAGCTCGGAGGGCGGGATGTCGGAGGAAGAGAACACGAGCGACCGCTCCCTCGGGCCGACCCCTGACCTCCTCTCCACCACCTCCAGCTTCAACAACACCGGAGAGTTCCACGATGTGTCCCACGCGCTGGCCGACATGGCGCACTCGCTCTCCGACGGTTTGTCGGACAAGGAGATGAACGTTCGCAGAGTGAGGTCCCAGGTGCGGGAGCACGTTTACGAGGTATGACCTCTGCCCTTTCATCTATCCATGTTACAGTGCTTACCAGCTAGCTTATGCGTTATATCAGCTTCAGGAAAAAACAAAAATAAACAGCCACAAAAGAAACAATCAACATCAACAATGAAGGTAGGAAGCATTCAATTTAGGCTTATATGTTACTTCTGCCCTTTCATTAATCCATTTATGCTTACCAGCTAGCTAGTGCTTTATATAAGTTTCAGGTACAAAGAAACATAAAGTTTTTTTTAAACAGCCACAAAAGAAACAATTAACATTGATTAAACATCTGTTACTATGTATGCTTACCAACTAGCCAATGTTTTATGTAAATCTCAAAAAAGTTTGCTTGCAGTGGAGTTTATTCTATTCAATCAATGGAAGCCTATGTGATACAACTAAGAAACCTGTGTGATACAGAAAATTATCACTCGGTTCAGAACACCTGTATCGAACGTTATCGCGGCCCAGGTATGACATAAGTATGCTTCTAGCAGCCCAGAGAAAGAGTTTGCTAACAAATTTGTACCACCATTTTGAGGATATCTGACTGAGTTGTTTGTCAATCAATCAATCAAAATGGTTTATTCATAATAAAAACAAGAGAGCTGCAACCAGAGGTTGAATTAATGCCTTGCTGTACAGCACCACTGTGCTAAAAATAGAATAAAAGTATAATACAACGTTACATACAATCAAGTTGTTAACGCCAGTTTGCATTCTTATTGTTCAGCAGGGATGTATAGTTTTGAACTTTTTTTGTCCCTTGTACAGAACCCCCTGGCCATGCTGGACTCAGACGAGAGCTCTGACGACTGCTCCGACGCGACCACCGGCACCGTCAACTTCAAGAATTCCACGGCATCGTGGTGACGACAGTTGCTCGAGTCTTTGTTCATTACCTCATACTTGATTTATTAATTTAAAAAAAGAAAAACAACTGAAACCAACAAAATGACCTAGGACCAGAAGGAGGAAGGTTGTTCTAGTGTCTACCATGTTGTGCCACACAAGAGACCTACTCTCAAAGATTGTGTACCTTATCAACGATCCGACGGTTATTGAAAACAACAAATTATCATATGGTGATCAGACTTGGTGGTTGATATGTTGACGTCCTGTCAATGCCACTCAAAACTGATTCCATTGGATGTCCTATTGAGCCATAGCTGACAGATAAATAACAGGTTAACACAGTGTCACTGAATGATGATTTATCAATGACTTATTAACACCAAGGTGGTCGAAACTTAACGGTTTTGGTTCCAAATTGATAAGCAATCAAGAACTGACTGTGTATTAATTCAGACCCGTCTTGTAAAAGACGTTGATTGAGCTGTCCCTGGTTGATAAGTTAGTGATTTTCTTTTACCAATGGCTCTTTGACATCATTATTTGTAAATTGTATCAATAATCATAACTAGGTCTGAGACCATCAACCCTCTATCGTTTGGGAGATGTCAAAAGAAATGAGACCGAAATGTTAAACTATGATTACATTTTGGCTTAAGTTGTAGTTACTTCAGAAGTGACAATAACCTGAAGTAATCATATGGCACACTTGACTCCATTCCCAAAAGGCTATTATTATGATAGAAAGAAATTTATTTTTCCTTGAATATTCCAGTGTGGAAGTTAATAGAGGTGTGTGTTGATAGACCACACATGTTCAATATGGTATTAAACAGTGTTTACCTCTATGCTAACCCAGTGAAGACAATGTTGTCTGTGACGTTACCGCCAGACTTTTCTAGTTCTGTGGACTATCAAGTTAAAGCTGATATCCAGCATATTGGTCGAAGTTGTAATGGTGCAATAGCTGCACTCTTCACATAATGTTAATACATGTATGTAGGACAGGTATGTATGATTGCCCAGTACTGTATGAATGGAGCCGATTGGCCAATTCGACCAAAGAGTGAGTGCAGATCTTACAAACACCGACCAATAGAAATGATCATTACTTAACGGTAAGAGTACATTGTACCGCCCGAGTATGTGATCAAAGTATACAGTATACCATATCAACGGTTCTTGTGTAATATTAAATGTGTTACAAAAAAAAGGTAGTAAGTTACCCAAATGGTACTTAAATTGTAAATGTCCTCAACGTACTGTATGCTGGCCTTGGATCGTAACAAAAAAAATGTACAAGCCCCTGATCCACAAGTCTGTATAATAGCCCTACGACTGGTACGTGTATATAGATAGGTATACACACCGCTGTATACTGTTAATACCTGACTGTTGTGTACATGTACATGATGTTTGTGTACTTAGTCATGCAGAGTGTATAGTGTTGGGAGTTGGAAGAGGAGGAAGGCCATGACAATATTTTTAAGGAAAGTGGCAAAAGGAAATGGAGTTGTGATGACTGGTATTCTCACTGGGGTGGGTTTTGTAGGTGCTTGTTGTATGCTAATTTAAAGCGTACTGTAGCTGTTATGTGTGAGAAAGGATGTACACAAGTACAGACTTTAATTTCGGTTGTTTCCGCAAAGTGACAGACCACGAAGGTATAGAAAGAAAACCTCAAAACATGTAACAAAACAAACCATAACTGTATTACCTAGAAATGCACGGAAAAGCTGTGTCTGTAGATGTACTTACACAATCCTGGCCCTTACAAGAAATGTATTGTTAACTTAAGACATAGAGTTTTCCTCACATTCCATTAAAAGCAGCCAGTGGAATTTCAGTTGTTCTTGAAATGACCCTGCTGCTGCATTTTCTCCCTGACCCTAACATCCCCCTCTTTACGAGTGGAATGTGCCAAGTGGTGGGATTTCAATGTGGAATGGTCCACTTTACTGGCAGGAAGAGGGGTGATTAGGAGACTGTTAAGGGATGCTTAATGGAAATCTTGTGATGACTCAAAGCTGGACTTTGATTTGCTATGACCTTTAACCCTTGTGGTAGGCAGGGACATGAACGTGTCAGCTGCAGTCAGGGTTGTCCCAGGTGTCTAGGCTCCAGGGTATTTGGAGTTGTACATGTGCACTTTACTGACTGTATTTGGAGCTGTACATGTACACTGTACTGTACTGAATTTGGAATTGTACATGTACACTGTACTGTACTGAATTTGGAATTGTACATGTACACTGTACTGTACTGAATTTGGAATTGTACATGTACACTGTACTGTACTGAATTTGGAGCTGTACATGTACACTGTACTGTACTGAATTTGAAGTTGTACATGTGCACTGTACTGTACTGAATTTGGAATTGTATGTGTACACTGTACTGTACTGAATTTGGAGCTGTACATGTACACTGTACTGTACTGAATTTGGAATTATACGTGTACACTGTACTGTACTGAATTTGGAATTGTACATGTACACTGTACTGTATTGAGTACACTGGCTATTATAGGGAGAATGACTGGCCAGGGGAGTTTTGCTACCAGAGTGTTTGGCTGGCTAGAGGGGCAATGCTAACCTCAGCGACTCCCCTGACCAATTTCCAGATTTTTCTTTACCAAATTCAACAACCCTATACCCTGTAGGAAAGCCCACCGGAGGCTAACATTGTACAAAGCAAGTATGCTTGTGACTTAGAAGAGCCTCCTTGTGAAACCTGGGCCTACTGCATATATGACTGCAGCTTTGACATGAATGACCTGACCTCAAATGGGTTAAACTGATTTTACCTGTAAAGGAATTGCTACTGGCATGTAGGTTGTTTTGAGTGTCCATGTACAACTGAATTTGATGTTTCTTAATTTGGCTCACTAAGAAGGGTATATATGTCTCAGGATATACACCCACTCAGATGGTAGCCATGGAAACACATTTGATTGACAGTTTGACAATCAACAAGTTCAAAATGTCGGGACAATCCAACCTTCATGAACAAAGTAGCAGATTTCAATGTGGAAACATGTTGCCAATTTTATTTATTATTGAAAGGTCTCTTTCACTTTCCATGTACTGACATTTCTTGAGGAACCACTTTTTGCGATTCATCCATTCTTTTTTCCTCTGTTTGCTTATCACAGTAACATTATTGTTTTTAAATCAGATTTTACCACTATGTTGTGCAAAAATGCACTTGACAATGTATTTAACCATGGACCACTATTTGAAATCCCCATCCTAAATGTAAGGTTGTGAATCACCACAAACCTGCAAGATACTGAGGATGACCCCTCAAAAAAGAGAACGGAACTATGTACTACTAATGTTGGTTTGAGGTGGCAGAAGGCACATGCACAGCTATGTATATGTATTCCTGTCATTGAAAGGAAATATTTAAGAAAAGCTTTGTACTTTAAAGCTGCAGCAGTTCCTTCTAAACCTTCATTTACAAAAATGTAGGATTCACCCACCCCCACACCACTGTGACTGGTCCCTTACAGGTAGCTTCAGTCAGTTCTGACTTCTATCCTCACTTGTACTGCACTGTCAATGTATCAGAAGACCAAGTTGAAAATGACATATTCTGGTGATGTAGCAGATTTGTACATGTACAAACTTAAGGTGTGTCTATGTGTCTTGTTGGCATGGTTCCCACCTAGCTTGTATTAGGCTGGAGCTGTTACCATTCAAAGATGTCACATTTGAATTTTACCTTAAATACCATTGGCAGTAGCCTGGAGTTCAGCCTTGTTAGCTTTGGTCTGCTCCCAATACTTGCTATTCCACCAAGAAGTCTGGGTGCCAGACTTTCATCCAAAGATTCACATTTGACTATTCATCCAAAATACTGTTGGCGTAGTCTCGCCTCGTAGTTCAGCCTCATTTGCTTTGTTCCACTTTCAACAGATTTTACAATTTAGGAGTGGGAACTATGCAACAGAACACATAACAGTTTTAACATCCTGCACACCCTGTAACGTTAACCATATAAACTGACATAACCATTTTATATGACAAACTGTACCTGAACTGTAAGAGAAGAAGGATGTTGTGCCCTGTTTTCTGGGTACAAACATCAGTGGTGATATAATCTTGCCATCTCTGTCCTGTACTTCCAGAAGAAAGTTTACTGTTAGAAGAACCATTCTGTACTGTACATGTATGTATCTTAACTTAGCCTGTACATTGGTCTGTGTCAGTCAGTTGGAGGAAACTGAAAATTAAAGCAATTTTCCTACAAATGTAACATTTCCAGTGTGAGTCTCGTATTTGTATGTGTAGGTAATGTAAATTTGTGATGGGGATTTTTTCTATTTTTAGTAACAGTAATTCTTTGACTTGTAGTTCAAAGGAGTTGGCTATGTTGAGAGATAATTTAGAGATACAGAGCCAAGTACAAATGACATGTTTACCTCTTAGGCCAATCTCCAAGCAGATCCTATGATGGCATAAGGTAGTATCACACGCTGACAAAGGATTACATCTGGCCTAGAGGTTTTCATTGACCACTGAATGAACACGGACATTCATGTTTTGGGGTTACTTTCTACTCCAGGACCAGGATATAGGCTTTCTCAAGGACTTCGTCTGGGGAAGGAATTTTGCTTTTTTGGGACGGACAAAAATTCACCTCACCTGTCCCAAGAATCTGAACTTCAATACATAAAGTTGATGACGATGTGTTTTCATATTAAAGCTTAAAATGACAGATTTTACAAGGAAAATCAGCAACATTGGCCTACCAAATAATAAGAGGGGCGGGAAATTAAAGCTGGACACAGCAACGGCCTTGATCGTTTTATCACTTTATTTATTTTACTAAGAATACATCTCAGGTCAGCGTAGACCTGTTTTTCAGGCAATCCTGGGCACATGCGCATACATAAAAACAACACAATAACAATAAATAACAACTAGATCGTTATCAGTATCCCAGGTCTGTAGGATCGATTGGGTATACGTAACCCAAAGTAGATCTACATTGTTCATTCGGATCGCGATTATTTTCCTGTGTATTTTACTTTATATCTGGCCAATAGACGTAGATTACGCACGTCGAATAGCACCTTGTGTTGATGATTCAAACAGATCTGCAACCTGTTTCACTCGTAGTTGTTCAACAACCGCGTCCAGTCGCAGGGTTATACGTGTCACTGGTGAGACTGCATGCACATTGTCCATACAACAAACTGCGGTGAGTACTATTTCATCTTTTCTCCTCATGTTGGTAGTTTACCGTCCAAATAACCAAACGTTGCATACAGTTGCCCCTGTTAGTGGTCCAATAGACGAGAGGGGGGAGAAGGAATTGTACACCCCTCAGTTCACCATAAAAAGTCATGTCTCCTCTCAGTCATATTCTTTGTATAAAATACAGCATGAATGTAGTATGTTTTCATGTTATTAGCAATAGAACATGACATAACCTTTATCTATTGTTACTTTGTTAGATTAATTCCCCTACTAGCATATGGCTAGTTGTCTGTACAATATAACGTTACCTAAGTTTGCCATACATTGTACCCGTTCTACAAATGTTGTGCAATAAAGTTTGACTTGATTTGTGCAGGTCAGGCAAATGCCTGTCTGCCTCTTCATCTGTCAAATCGACAGGAGACTCGACAGGAGACTCCCCCCCCCCCCCCCCCCCCCCCACCCACACACACACAAAAAACTTAACTTATAAAGTTGGGACTTGACCGCTTTGTTGGCTAATTCGTCTCAAGAGTTTTATGACTTATTATTGAACAAGAGCCAAGATCGTGGGTAAGGACTATGTGCGTGGGTAAAATATAGAACTGGGTCTCTAAAAGGTCAATCACGGATCCGGTATCATAAATGAGCAGTAAAAGTCTGTAACATCCGTCAGACGATATAGTGCGATGCTCCTGCGATTTGAACAAACGGTTGCAGTCAAGGAAATGTAGCAGAAACAAGGACATCGGGTACTCACGCAGGTCTGTACTGGAATATTAACTTCCTTGAAAATTGTTCTTCTCGTTTGGTCAATTTCTATTACGTTTACCAGACTTTGACTGCCCAAATGTTACTTCTTTTTGTTGTAGAATCCCATTATGACAAGGCGGTCTTTTGGTTAGGATTATTGACATGGAATCCGAAGTGTTACGAAGATAGGGAAGGCACATTTTACACCGCATTCCTCACGCACTCAGGTGAAAATGAGTCAAGTGACGTCGGATGGGACCTAAGGTCGGATACCCCGTTTGT
Organism: Branchiostoma floridae x Branchiostoma belcheri; assembly: GCA_019207045.1. Classification (NCBI taxonomy): domain Eukaryota; kingdom Metazoa; phylum Chordata; class Leptocardii; order Amphioxiformes; family Branchiostomatidae; genus Branchiostoma; species Branchiostoma floridae x Branchiostoma belcheri. The sequence continues at coordinate 7,500,802 of CM033041.1, forward strand.
TTACGAGAGCTTATCATAAAGAGTCAAATTTTGAGCACGTTAAATAACCTACTCATTGACGAGAGTAGGGACCCGTCCAGGTGTTAGTGGGAAGCCGAAATTGGAATTAATGTACAAAACTGATCTGTTTCGCCTAACTGGCTCTTAACCCTTAACAGAAAAAGGTGACAGACCCTCCCAGATATGCTGACAAACTATGCTGGCACCCAGGTAATCATACTGTCGAGAATTTGACTAGTAGACATTGTGTCAATTTGAATAGCTATGGCGGTGAACTACTAAAGGACAAAGACGGTGCCAAGGCACACCGTGACTCGCTCTTTGAGGTAAATATTAATATTTCGCTTTGGGGGGGGGGGGGCTCTTAATACACTTTTGTGATCTAGTAGAAAAAGAAACGGCCAACAAAAGTGTATTTTCAGCCCCCTCCCAAAAAAATAATAATGAAAAGATAAAGACCCCGAGAGCCTGCTATGGATGCTATCGTTATCTGAGACTGTCTCGTGTGTTTGCTTGTCGTCTCCCCTGACATTGTCGATAATTAAGAACGTCTTTTGTACACAAAGTTTATACTTCAGTATTAAATCATTCTCGGCTTTTGAAGTCCGACTTGCCTTACACTCGTTTACAGCAGCGAACGTGATACAGCAGCGAACGTGATACCAACTTCCTCTTTAAATCGTCCAAAATAGTTGCAGATCTACAGTTTATGCAGGAAAGTTCGTCCGAGTTGGTAAAATGCGTCATGAAAAAGCTGTTCTCCGTCTCAAAAATGGTCTAAAATGTGCCAGAATTTTCAACTGACTTGTTATGTCTTCTGTAAGCTATAGCTGACTTCATGCACATGTGACGTCAATAATTGGTCAAATGTTGAAAGTCGTTGTCATCACTGTTAAGACAAGGTGTGCATCCTGAAAAAAAAACATTTGGTCCATCGATTGGGTCAAGGGTTTTTATTCATAATGGCTGACGAGTAGTTGTTGCATGAAAAAATTGACTACGGTCCACATTTGTTTCTATTTTGAACAGTAAGGAACTTTTATCCTTGATTCCAGGCATTCAGTTGGGCTATGGAGAGACGCTTAATTCTATACGTCCTGGCTCTGACAGTTTCCTTTTCGGTGAACGTCATCCTTGTCAGACGGTTAATGGTAGAGCATGACATCCGCTGGTTCCACATCAAGGGACGAAATGAGATTGAGGGATCTGGACTTAGCGAGGTCACCACAGCCTGGCAAGAATCAAGCAGGTATCGGCAACACGTTACAGACCCAAATAGCGTGATAGTGTTTACACAATCTCTCGCTGGCTGGGGTTAATGACCCCTCCCGGCGATGGCAACTGTATGGCTGGCCGCTAGGAGCGCGATTTTAAGGTGGAGTCACACCTGTGTATATATTTAAGTCCGTATGAGGCGCGCATGGGAGTATTTGCCTCTACCAGGCTCCACAGGTCGTTGTAAAAATAATAGAAATTGGACAAACGTAAACAGGTAACATGTCAGACGAGTTAGCTGTGTCGCTAACCATACTTCTCGGTCAGCTAACTCATCTGGCATGTTATGCATCTATATTTGTCCAATTTGTACTATTTTTCCCGCGACCTGTGGAGCCTGGTAGAGACTAAATGCTTCATACGCACCTCAAACGGACTTGAATATATACGCATGTGTGACACCACCTTTGCATGTCGTTATGCTACAGACTCAAACTGTGTCGTCCATAATGCTGTAGGGATCTGTGTGAGGTTTGGAAGGTCCGTTCAGATTCAGCTTTATTTCTGATTGGCATGGTATGTGATATTGAAAAAAGAATGAATCTGACTTGGTCTTGAGATGTTTTGACTCTGTTTTAGAAAAATCTTAAAATCTCAAGATATCTTGAAAGTTGCCTTAAAACTCGCATGCCTAGAGATGTCTGGAAAAAATCTTGAGTGTTCTGCTTAGTCTAATAATAATCTGCTCTCTGTTCTCCGTTCTGTATCTATGACAATAGTTGAGCGACTGTTAAATCTGGTTTTGAACACAGTACAGTATCTAGGGATGCTAAGTCGACAAACTGTCGTTTTAAATTGTAATATTTTCAAATAATGCAGTTTAAAACCGCCGCGTCGACTAGATATCCCTAAATTGCCTGTCTTTAAAAACAAAGGATATACTCGTAGGTTATTCCGCGCATAAAGGTAAACTAGCGTTACGGTAAGACAAGCCAACACGAGCTTTTACCTTTGACAGGAGAAGTCAAAACAGCAGCATGGATGAACAAGTCATTTTACAAAAGACACTGAAGAACAGCGTTAACATAGAAACGTCTGAGACGGGAAACAAGAAGACAGATAGGACTGGGACCTTACCGACACACTCTTTACTCCCTGAAGTTGTTTCTACCGAACATCCTCAAGCACCATGGTCTTTCAACGTTACGGCTGCAAATCGGTTCAGGTAACAACATATAATATGATATTTTCATTGTCTGTCTGTCTCACATTTGTATTTATTTGCTTTATGTCTGTACAACATCCATTGCAATTGGCCTAGCTTTGGTCAACTGGCCATGAATTAGCAAAAAAATCCTGTAGATATTTATGACGCATGAAGTGGATCGTGGTGCAAAATCAATTACAGTCAAACCTGTATTAGGGGCCACCTCTACAGAGGGGCCACCTGTCCATAGTGGCCACTTTTTGTCGGTCCCTTACGTATTTTATCAACAAGTTGCCACCTCTATACAGAGGCCACCTGTCTATAGTGGCCAGGTTTGACTGTATTTCATAACTGCTTCCGAACACCCCAGCAAACATGCATTTGTCTTTTGCTTAGCTTGGACCCCAGCTTTGTTGGACTTTTAGTCGCTCCTAGATCCTCGAAAGACGGAAGCGGATCTTTCAGCTGGCGACTAAAAGCACAACAAGGCTGGACTCCAGGCTAGTTTTTGTTTTCTTCTGAATAAGCCCGTTTTATTGTGCATATTTTACGACAGGGCTGAGCTGGAAGTGGCAACAATGACACTAAAGTTATTCGTCATGACCCAGACAAACGTCCAGCTGAACGGTTCCGTGAAGTATCAGACAGGAACTGGATACTTCAACATCACCAAAGACTTCTACAGTTGGTTACCCAGGGTGAGTATGATGTACATGCCACAACACGCTCGTACCCAGCGCCGTGAAGAAGCCATAGGTGTAGATCATGGGCTTAATCAATACACATCAGCTGAACAAATAAACTATATGAAATTCACAGCTGTTATTTTGTTTTTCTTATGTTTTCTTATGTTTTTCTTAGAAAATCGTATTCGTGTCCACACGCCACTAGTAACAGTCCCCAGTTCCTACACAAGACGCAAGTTCAATTTTAGAGGGTAAAATGTTACCACAATGATGGTCCGTTATGACAAAGCTTAACAATAAAATGAACTCAATCTGGTGGCGCTGTGAAGGCCCCCTCTCACTTGACGTGCGGCACGCTTGCGGCATTGCTGCGTTCGTTCACTGCGGTACTGTTTTGTTATTTTCTCCGATTTGTTATAATTCAGTTATTGCGCAATACGTAAAAGTGTGACATAGAAGACCACAAAATACACAACAAGTAAGAAAATTCGTTCTTTATCTCTGAAATTCGTTGAGCATCTTCCGAACGCAGCAATGCCGCAAGCGTGCCGCACGTCAAGTGAGAGGGGGCCTTAAGGGTGTTAAGATTAGCCTTCAACACCGCCGAGAGGGGAGTTAGGTCACGGGAGTTTGGCAAGGGCAGCCCGTTTGGTCTTCTCCACGGACAGTGGTCGTTTGATCTCTGTATACCTTTGTGTTGGAAGAAAGTTTAGTATTGTACTATGATCGATACTCTCTTTAACGCTAGGACCAGCTATTTGGCTACAAGAAGTACCGGACGTGCAGCGTGGTTGGGAACGGTGGGATCCTGTTGAATAGTGGCTGTGGTAAGAAGATAGACTCTGCGGACTTCGTCATCAGGTAACGGCTGGTCCTCTGACTTGACTTTCTAAGGCCACAGCAAGTTAGTTTTATGGGTGGTGCTCATTAATTTTCACCTGATTTTGAAAAAAAGAGGATTTTTTCCCTCCAGGGATGGTGAACATGACGAAAAAGTACCAAAATGAGAAAAACTATCGTGTGGTAGCCTTGTACATGTAGAAGTGACAGTAGCACATGTAGCCATGATCGTATTTGTAGAAATGAAACTAGTTCGATAGTAAAAGTGGCACCAATGTGGATCCCTGTAAATTAAACAGTACTTTATGGGGGGGGGGGGGCTAGTATGGGGCTGACGTACTAGATAGGATAGTACCAATTCTACATACCCATTACTAGAGACTCTGAACAACGTCCTCTTAGACTCTGAACAACCGCATTGGGAAAGCTTCATTTGTACCTCTTGTAACTTCAGGATGAATCTGCCGCAGATGAAGAACTACACGGACGATGTGGGGAAGAAAACGAATTTAGTCTCAGCGAATCCAACAATTTTAAGAGACAGGTAAGGAAAAGTACCTGTACAGTTTAGTAATCTAAGTCTATATATCTTTAAGGAGGTCAATACCAAATACTTTTACATCACGGCTAGTGCAGACGCCTAGGGCATTGTTTTGCAATGTTTTTACTGAGTACACAATGACTATCAGGGCGTACGTACAGTAAAATTGAAGTTGTGAATCTCGCGTCGTTAACAATGGTACTTAAGTTCTTTATTCTTATTTTTTCAGGTTCAACAGTCTTCGATCAAAAGCTGATAAAGAAGCGTTTATAAACTACACGCGGTACTATCAGGACGCATGCTTGCACATAAGCGCGTTTGCGTATGAGGTCTTTACAAAGTTGTCCTTTTCCGGCTACGAAACTGTACAGAACGCCAAGGGTAAAACTACCAACGCAAGTATGATATTTGGACATCCACAACATCTCGACTTGGCTACGAAGTTCTGGAAAGGAAAGTACAAAATCAAGGAGAGAAGATTAACTTCAGGTAAAGAGCTTGCATTTTGCATTCTAATTTCTACGTGATGAGATACAAGATATGCACGTTAACATCAAAATCGTCAGACAGGGGAATGAAGAAACATTATGCCAAACTCCAGGTCAGCGCTCCCTCGGTCTGCAAAATATTTCCAACTTGTGATGAAGAACTGATAATGTTTCACCGTTAACGTCGCTCCTGATAATTATTGTGTACTTGGTAAAAACATTGCAAAACACTGTTAACAGTGCCCTTAACGGCTGCACTAGTCGTGATGTAAAAATATTTGGCATGTTCAGCTTATCTTGTATACAATGAGCCACGTGCCATCCACGTGTCATCCATGTGTCCCCTTGCTGATCCCATGTCTTCAGACAAAACTTTGTGTGAACAAATGTTGCAACTCTGAAAAGGAAAGCTGCAGAGGATGATCTCTCACAATGTCAATTTTCTCGTTCACTATTCGTGATGTAAAAGTACTAGTATTTGGCATGTTCAGCTTATCATGTATACAATAAGCCACGTGCCATCCACGTGTCTCCTTGCTGAGTGCGCCCATGTCTTCGACAACAATGTGTAAAACATATTGCAACTTGATCTCTCACAATGTCCATTTTCTCGTTCCAAGGTCTGTATTTGGCAGGCACCGCCCTGAGTATGTGCAGGGAGACCCGGCTGTACGGGTTCTGGCCTTTCGACCAGGACAGACAGGGGCGGGAACTGACGCACCACTACTACGATAACATCACCATGTCCGCCCGACACGTGCAAATCCGTCAACACGCCATCCCGGAGGAGTACGCGGTGTTACGAGGCCTGCACGACCGTGGTGTCATACACATGACAACTGACAGGTGTTCGTCCTAGGAGTGAATAGGACACACTAACTTGACGAGCAAACAAACAAAAAGACTAACTGTACATTACAATATCTACTCCGAAGTGTCTCTAACGGCTATTGTTTGCCTAAAGGATGAGATATATGGCCAATACAAATATACTGATTGATGATTTTAAAGCACGTCGCGTTTAATCGAGGCTAGTCGCAGTGAGGCCAGAAATCTGTGAATTGATTTATTTATAGTAAATGTTGGGACATATTTCAAAAGCAAACTTTGTTGCGAGTTACAAACGCATTACATTTGCTTTCACTTGAGATTATATATATAACGTTAGGTTTATGAATAACATATACATAACTCTATGAGCTCTTGTACTAGATTATCTCTTTATAACATATATCTTTTAGACTTACTAGTTGCTAACAGAATGCATGAAATACATGACTTAACCGGGAACCTGTTCTATATATACCAGTAATACTCCATACCAAGAACAGAGAAATGACATGTAAACGTATTGAGGATATATGGTTACTTGCCATCACTTCGTGCTTTCATTTATGGGCCAATTATTTTCATAATTGATATTTATCGACATTCCTCTCTTTCTCAGATACATGCGTGACACGTTTGAGAGTCCTATCATGGAAAACGTTACCGTTAGATTTATGAAATTTCCTCAATGGTTATGCAAATTAATTGTTTATTTATATACATATAAGTATCATGTGACTGTGAGTCGTTACTTAGGAAGGAATTTTGCTTTTTGGGACGGACAAACATTTCACCTCATTTGTCCCAAAAATCTGAACTTCAGTATATAATATTAATGAGAATGTGTTTTCATAAGCTTAAAATGACAGATTTTACACGGAAAATCAACAACATTGGCCCCCAAATAATGAGCGGGACGGAAAATTAAAGCTGGAGACAGCAACGTATTTACAGCCTTGATCGTTATCATTATCCCGGGTCTGTAGGATCGATTGGGTATACGTAAACCAAAATAGATCTACATTGTTCATTCGGATCGTGATTATTTTCCTGCGTATTTTACTTTATATGTGGCCAATAGACGTAGATTACGTCGGATAACACCTTGTCCTGATGATCCAGATCTGCAACCTATTCCGAGTGCCTATTTCAATTTCCGCTTACCTTATACTATCCCCACCCTGAGTTGGGTGCGTCGGGCGGATGTGGCTCTGAATATTTTACTGCGTCCACAACAGCGTCCAGTCGCAAGGTTGTACGTGTCACTGACTGCATTCACATTGTCCATAAACAAACTGAGGTAAGTATTACTTTATCTTTTCTGTCGATGTTGGTAGTGTACCGCCCAAATAAACTTAACTAATAAAGTTTGGAGTTGACCGCGGCTAATTCGTCTCAAGAGTCTTACAACTATTAGTACAAAATCGTAAGGACTATGTGCGTGGGTAAAATACAGTACTGCCTATAGTCTCTAAAAGGTCAATCACGGATCCGGTATCATAAATGAGCAGTAAAAATCTATAACACCCGTCAGACGATATAGTATGAAGCTCCTACGGTTTGTACGAACGGCTGCAGACTGGGAAATATATAGCAGAAACAAAGAAGATGATTGGCCAGGACATCGGGCACTCACGCAGGTCTGTACTGGAATATTAACTTCCTTGAAAATTGTTCTTCTTGTTTGGTCAATTTCTACTACGTTTACTAGACTTTGACTGCCCAATTGTTACTTCTTTTTTTGTAGAATCCCATTATGACAAGGCAGTATTTTGGTTAGGATTATTGACTTGGAATCCGAAGTGTTACGAAGATAGGAAAGGGACGTGACACCGCATTTCCTGATCACTCGATTCAGGTGAAAATGATCCGTGTGACGTTGGATCGGACCTGGTCGGTTAACCCGTTTGAGCTCAACCGGAACAGTCAAATTTTGAGCACGTTAAAAAACCCACTACACTTACTGACGAAAGTAGGGACCCATCCGAGTGTGAGTGGACGAGAAGTCTCGAAATTTGGACTCGAAGATTGGACTTATTGTACAAAATTCAAAACTGCACCAGGTGTGTTAAGCCTAACTGGCCCGTAACGCTTAACGGCAAAAGGTGACAGGCCCTCCCAGATATGTTGCTGGCACCCAGGTAATCCTACCCTCGGGAATTCGGCCACAATAGTCGTGTCAATTTGAATAGCTATGGCGGTGAACCCCTGAAGGACAAAGACGACACAGAGGCACACACTCGCTCTTTTAGGTTAATATTTGTTAAACTAGTATCCATAGCAGAATCTCTGGTCTTTGGGGGGGGGGGGGGGGGGCTCATAATACACTTCAAATTGCTGGCCATTTCTTTTGATACTGGGTCGTTTGTGCTGCCGGTCCGTAGACGGCTACGGCACAAGCGACCTTCTGAAAAAAGAAGCGGCCAGCAAAATTATGTTATGTTATGGACAACGGTCCACTCTTCTCTATTTTGAACAGTAAGGAACTTTTATCCTTGATTCCAGGCTCCAGGCATTCAGCAGGGCTATGGACAGACGCGTAATTCTGTACGTCCTGGCTCTGACAGTTTCCGTTTCGGTGAACGTCATTCTTGTCATAAGGGTATCGGTAGAGCATGACATCCGCTGGTTCCACATCAAGGGACGAAATGGGGGATCTGGACTTAGCGAGAGGACCACAGCCTGGCAAGTATCGGGGCAAGAATCAAGCAGGTATCGTAAACACGTTACAGACTCACACGAGAGCAAGAATGAGCCGGAATGCCGTCAGACTGAAGATTCTTTGTATGTGGGTATTCGTAGTGTATTCTAGACATTCTCACTGCGTTCCAGATATTTGTGCCCGTTCTTGTGGCTGGCCCGAAAGTTTTTGTCATGCTCAAAACTTTCGAGGTGCTTTTGAATTGGAGAAATATCGAATGGCATTCAAAGTGTATTCTAACTGCAGCATAACCGCAATCTACAGCATTCCAACATCATTCAATTTTAATCGAAACGGCAAGCACGAAACGGAAATTCTGCTAGAATATGGCCACAAGAATGGGCATAAGTATCTGGAATGCAGTGAGAATGTATAGAATGTACTACGAATACCCAGGAATGTACGACATTCCGGCATGCCTTTTGTGAAGGTCCATTTGGAATTCCCACCCGAATGTGGCGCGAAAATTCTGCAAATTATTCATTCCGGCTGATTCTGCTTGATTCCTGCTGATTCGGTTTCAGTGTGAAGCCTCTATAATCCAACACGAGTTATGGTTTACCTTTGACAGGAGAAGTCAAAACAGCAGCATGGATGAACAAGCCATTTTACGAAAGATAGGAGAGATACTTGGAGTTACACTGAAGAACAACGTTAACATCGAAACGTCTGAGACGGGAAACAAGAAGACAGATAGGACTGGGACCTTACCGACACACTCTTTACTCCCTAAAGCTGTTTCTACCGAACATCCGCAAGCCCCATGGGCTTTTAACGTTACGGCAGCAAATCGGTTCAGGTAACAACATATAATATCATATATTCATTGTCTGTCTGTCTCACATTTGAATTTATTTGCTTTATGTCTGTACAACATCCATTGCAATTGGCATAGCTATGGTCAACTGGCCATGAATTAGCAAAAAAAATCCTTTAGATATTTATGACGCATGAAGTGGATCGTGGTGCAATAAAAATCAATTATGTATTTCATAACTGCGTCCGAACACCCCAGCAAACATGCATTTGTCTTTTGCTTAGCTTGGACCCCAGCTTTGTTGGACTTTTAGTCGCTCCTAGATCCTCGAAAGACGGAAGCGGATCTTTCAGCTGGTGACTAAAAGCACAAGGCTGGACTCCAGGATAGTTTTTGTTTTCATCTTGAATAAGCCCGTTTTATTGTGCACGTTTTTCGACAGGGGTGAGCTGGAAGTGACAACAATGACACAAAAGTTATTCGTCATGACCCAGAGAAATGTCAAGCTGAACGGTTCCGTGAAGTACCAGACAGGAACTGGATACTTCAACATCACCAAAGACTTGTACAGTTGGTTACCCAGGGTGAGTATGAATTGATGTACTTGCCACAAGGTGAGAAGACGTCTTCATAGACAGTTAATGATAATGTTTACATTTTCTTAGATGTACAAGGATTGATGACTAAGTTCTCGGCCTCACTCAGAAATGATAAGCACGTCTCGAATTTCGGTGCACAACTTCGTAGTATGAAGCCTTTTATCATTGTCCTCCGAATTCAAATCATTGCAGTCAGTACTTTCCTGGCAACGTCTTTTTGAAATCAGTTGTCCATGTTTTTGCTCCTCTCTTACCATTACTGGGTGTCGCCTGGAACGTAATGATCACAATAATTTGAATTTTGGTACACATTCATACAAGGCCGTACACTTTTACATCTATGCTTTTAAACATTGAGTTCTGTACTTTTTTTTCTGGGTGAAGCGAGAACGTATTGATCACCCCTCATAGTCTGATCGATACTCTCTTAACGTTAGGACCTGCTGTTTGGCTACAAGAAGTACGGGACGTGCAGCGTGGTTGGGAACGGTGGGATTCTGTTGAATAGTGGCTGCGGCAGGAAGATAGACTCTGCGGACTTCGTCATCAGGTAAGGGTGGTATCTCACTGCACTTTGGGCACCTGTGCGGGGTTCGTTCGGTGCGGCACTGTTGTGTTAATTTTCGTCATTTTTTCTATAATTTAGATATTGCGTAATACGCAAAAGCATGACTTAGAAGACAACAAAATACACAAAATGTAAGAAAATTCTTTTCTTTCTCTTGTAATTTCGTTATCTTCCGAACCCCGTAGTGCCGCACCGGTGCCCCAAGTGTAGTGAGATACCACTGTGGTGAGATACCACAGCAAGCTACTTTTATGGATTAATTTTCACCTTATTTTGAAAAAAAGGGAGAAGATTTTTTTCCCTCCCGGAATTGTGAGCATGACGAGAAAGTACCAAAATGGGAAAATGAATCGTGCAGTAGACTTGACTGCACTTGGTACTTTATGGGGGAGGAGAATGGGGCCCGACGTAAACTTGATATGATATAGCATCTAGGCTACATACCAATTACTAGTACTAGCTAGAGACTCTTTTTTCTTCTTCTTTTTTTTGCTTAATAATGGTCACCACGTAACAAGACCTGAAGGCCACTCAAGGTTACGGGTTACACGATTGTAATTGTAACAGCATCTCTTCGCCCTAGGTCAGAAACATCATGATTGAGACCAGCCCAATTGCTCACTATGAGTGATCGAGGACTAACTACTAGTATACTCTGATCAACCTTGCTCGTGTGCACTATAAACTTTAACTTTTGCTTCTTGCTTTTAAACTTCAGGATGAATCTGCCACAGATGAAGAACTACACAGAAGATGTGGGGAAGAAAACGAATTTAGTCTCAGTGAATCCATCAATTTTAAAAGGAAGGTAAGTAAAAGTTCCTGCCCGGTCTAGTAATTCAAGAAGGCTGCAGTAGAAAAAAAGTACTTATTTATTCATCTAATTGCATCTTATATTAACTTACCATATATAAATGGCGTGCAGTTAAAATTGAAGTTGTGAAATTATGTACATGGCGTTGTTAACAGCCGTGCTACCTTATTTTTTTTCCAGGTTCAACAGTCTTCGATCAAAAGCTGACAAAGAAGCGTTTATAAACTACACGTGGTACTATCAGGGCGCATACTTGCTCATAAGCGCGTTTACGTACCAGAGGGTAACAAAGTTGTCCTTTTCCGGCTACGAAACTGTACAGAACGCTAAGGGCAAAACTACCAACGCAAGTATGACATTTGGACATCCCCAACATCTCGACTTGGCCACGAAGTTCTGGAAAAAGGAGTACAATATCACGGAGAGAAGATTAACTTCAGGTAAAGATTTTTTTTCATTCTAACTTCTAAGTGATTAGATATGTACAACCGTCAAAAACTACAGACAGGTGAATGAAGAAACACCATGCCAAACTCAGATTTTAGTTTTGCGTTCAGCACTTTCTAGCGGTCTGCAAAATATTTTCAACCTACGATGTAGAACTGATAATGTTTCGCTCCTGATAATCATTGTGTACTCAGTAAAGCATTGCAAAACAGTGTCTAGTCACGGTACATGTATTTGGTATGTTCAGCTTATTTTGTATACGATGAGCCACGTGTCATCCACATGTCTCCTTGCTGATCCCAGGTCTTCAGACAAATATTTGTGTGAAAAAAATTTGCAACTGTCGAAAAGAAAAGCTGCAGAAGATGTCAATTTTCTCGTTCACTGCTCGTGATGTAAAAGTATTTTTAATTGGTATGTTCTTGTATACAATAAGCCACGTGCCATCCACATGTCTCCTTGCTAATTGATCCCATTTCTTCAACAAAAATGTGTATAAATGTTTCATCTCTGGAAAAGCTGCTCTCTCACATTGTCCATTTTTTCGTTCCAAGGTCTGTATTTAGCAGGCACCGCCCTGAGTATGTGCAGGGAGACCCGGCTGTACGGGTTCTGGCCTTTCGACCAGGACAGACAGGGGCGGGTACTGACGCACCACTACTACGATAACGTCACCATGTCCGCCCGACACGTGAAAATCCGTCAACACGCCATCCCGGAGGAGTACGCGGTGCTGCGAGGCCTGCATGACCGTGGTGTCATACACATGACAACTGACAGATGTTCGTCATAGGAGTGAATAGGACACACTAACTTGACGAACAAACAAACAAAAATACTAACTATACATTGCAATATATACTCAGAAAGAAGGTATCTCTAACGACCGTTTGCCTAAAGGATATAATATATATATATATATATATAATGACCTATGTGAATCATATTTACTAAAAGATGATTTTAATAAAACACATGGACAACGCTTTTAATCGATGTCAATATGTGTCAAACGCAGTAAGGCCAGAATTCTCAAGGGAAAACGTCTGCGTAATGATTTATTTATAACAGTAAATGTAGGGACATATTTCAAAGCAAACTTTGTTGCGAGTTACAAATTAAAGCATATGCATTGCATTTGTTGTCACTCGAGATTATATACATATAAGTTTAGGTTTATGATTAACGTATACATACTCTATGAGCTCTTGTAGTATCTCTTTATAGCGACATAACTTTTAGACTTACTGGTAGCTAACAGAATGCATGAAACATATGACTTCAACAGAGAAATGACATGTAAACTTATTGAATTGATATCTATCTACATTCATCTCTTTTTCAATTACATATCCTGGAATGCATTAACGCTAGATTTATGACATTTCCTCATAATTATGCAAATTAACTATTTATCTATATCATGAGTATTAATGTGAGCATCACTTAGGCTATCTGCATACCAAAAAGATCAGCCCTTTGAAATAGGGGAGGGGTTTGAAACTTTAAGATCATAACAAACTTGTTCGCCAAAGGAATAAAAACTGACAATGATTTTCGATAGTCTCCAAGATCATGAATATTTCAATACTTTCAATAGTCGCCAGGAGCGCGAATAATCAAGCAATGTCTTCAACACCCCCCAGTAAAAGTGTATTGGTCCAACGCAGTGTGCCGATTTACGTTTAATGTCCCGTTACTGTCGTTACTACCCTGCATCGTCACAAATTAGGCTAAACTTTAGGTCAGTAGGTGACTTTTGATAGCTTATTTCTACCGTAACGTCCTTGTACAAGGAATTTGCTCTGTTACAACATCAACATGAATGAACGATAGGCAGAGAAAGATTATAACGTTGACTGTCGTAAAATCCGCTGGCCATCTTGCGGCACACATCTTGGTAGAATGCTGAGTTTTGGGGCGTGTTTCAACTTGAATTTTCTGCTTTTCTGACCTATTCGTAAGATTACTGGATATTCTACCAAAGACATCAAGCACTAACAGCCTTAAGGTATGTTAGAATTTGTTAGCGTGTTCGTTGTTGCCCCGTTGAGTATATACACACCGTAAAGGTCGAATGCGGAAGTAACGTTATAATTTTGTAAACACAGTCCAAGGCTTGCACAGCGTAACACTATTAAACAGTTACTGAAAGTTCATTTAGTCCGGGGCTATTCAATACTGACATGATGTTAGAGTAAAGTTGCGTTGTGTTAGAATGTTAAGTTACCCTCCATAAGTTCTGATTAGATATTAGTTCAGTTCAGTGACATTATAAAACTGAATCCAACATTTCAGCCACTGATTCCCTACGATGGCGGTGGCAGCTACAGTGCCATTCAGTCACCTGTGTGCTATGCTGGAGGGAGTGGACAGGGCCAAGGGGAAGGACAACAAGAAGAAAGTCTTCAAGGAGTTCCTAGACAAGTGGAGGGAGTTCCACAACTCCGTACACAAGGATGATCCAAACACAGTAGGTTCTACTGGTACTCTTATACTGTTATACTTAACGTTTACATATGATGCACGTAGTTCCACACTCTATTTAGGTCAGCTGGAAATTGTCAGAGTACTACAAAATCTTTGACTTCCAAACTTATAGTCTCTACCAGACTCCGGATCGCTGCATGGAAAATCGTAGAAATGGAACAAATAGAGGAGTAAGCCGGCCAGAGGAATATAACCGGCCAGGGAACAGCACGCGATCCACGGATTGCGAGCTGTTCCCTGGCCGGTTATATTCCTCTCTATTTGTTCCATATCTATGATTTTCCAGCGATCCGGAGTCTGGTAGAGACTACCAAACTTATGTGTAACTTAATATGTCTAACGGGTGAACTTGCTGTCAGAGCCGCATGGAAGCACGGTGTGAGGACTAACTGACTGCTGCCTACCGCTGTGTCAGGGACAGCAGTATGATAAGATACTGGATACTACTACTAGTACAGTTGTGTATAAGTACACAATACATGTAATGTTACTAGCTAGAGAGCTCAAGTTTTGACTGTCTAGATGATCTAACTGTCTTGTGTCTATCCAGGAGGATTCCTTCTACCCGGCCATGAGACTCATCCTGCCACAGTGTGAGAGGGAGAGAATTGCTTATGGTATCAAAGAGGTAATAGATATACAATACAACACAGAGTATTTCCTATCACCCAAAGTACATGTTACAGTTGGACTTGGAGGGCTGGGACCGAGGGTGATGCAGAATACAATGTGTAATGTGTTTTATCTATATCATACCCACCCAAAATGATGCAAATTTTAGTATGGAATGTGCTAGAAGTTGAGGAAATTTGGCATCTTCATGTTAGGATTGCTAGTAGAGCAATCGTGGGGAATTTCTCTGTAGGAAGCGACCTTTGACCTCACTGAGCGACATCCGCCCTTAGAGTACAAAAGTGCATCCAAATTGTCATGTGGAAGCCCATGTGATAACAGTAAAATCCCATGTTGAAGATTATCACTGGTGAGGTACAATGTATGGCATAAATACTGTTATCACTGTGGGATAAGTTACTGAGTAGTACTGGTATGTATTACCAGTACTCTGAGAATGTGAATATAAAAATTTGTTATCATTGATGTCAGAACAAAATGAAACAGAATATTCCTTCAAACTCTTGTGTAGGTATTTCATACCTCTTGCTCTTTACTTCTATGTGTGACTGAAACTGTACACAACATTATTGTGTTGATAAAATGTCTTGTCCTTTACAGTTTACCCTCGCTAAATACTACATTGAGATCCTGGGTTTAGCCAAAGACAGCTCAGATGCATTGAAACTGCTGAAGTACAGGGCACCCTCACATGCTAAAGGGGTAGGTCATCACTTGTTCCATATTAGAAATATTACTATAACAGTTACATGCAAGAATATTAGAGCAAAACTGTCTAACTACAATTTTGTGAGGATTGTAGATGATTTTTGACATCTTTATTTCTGTGTTCTTTTTCATATTTTTCAAAACTTAGAAACAATTTTGGGAAGCTTTAAAATGATTTTTGTCACCTTTGTCTTTGCATACTTTTTTTAAAAACTTTCAAACTACATTTGTACTAATACTTAAACACCTTTACACTGTACTATGAAATGGTGAATACAACTGTTACAGTGAGCCTTGCTATTGTACATGTGGATGAGTTGGAATGTTATATGTATGTGTATCATTAGAAGCTGTTTCACATTCAGTAAAAGGAGCTTCTTGCATTCCTCCAGGAAGCAGGTGATTTTGCAGCTGTGGCTTACTTTGTGCTGAAGAACAGGTGTCCAGAGAAGGGCAGGTAAGAAATTACAGTTATAGAATGTAAAAAAAAATCCTTCCATCAGACAATTCAGACAGGCATACATATCATGAAATCTTTTACATAAATTTAGCTTTTAAGGCACATACCTTGAATATCAGTGTCACTGACGAAAGATAACAGATGTAATCTGAAATGATCATTTCTGAAATAACATCCAGTTGGTTGAGTAATTGCTATTTGGCATATCTTATTACCTGGATGTCTAACCTTCATTGACGTATCTTCTATATCCTGCTTGTACAGTTTGACAATTCAGGAGGTGAATGATCTTCTAGACTCCATAGCAACCAACAATGCAGCCAAGAACAAAGAGGAAGTGAGACGGAGTATCCTGAAACTTCTCCGGAGTACATCAGCCATGGAACAGGTGGTCTTGCTATACTTATATCCTTATATGTTGTTTTACCATACTTAGATCTATTAAAGCCTAGATATAAGTATGCAATTCAGACTGTAAAGATCTAATTCAGCAGAGGTTATTCTGTCAGATATCTTAAGAATAGTTGTCTTTTAATAGTGTTGTCCAGTGTCTAGTAGAATGATTCTTTTATGTTCATATCAAAAAGTAGTCTGTTTCAGTATTTGTTGGATTGCGCTACTTGAGATATTGCAAACAAGTTTGAATTAATTCTGTTTCAAATGAGGACTTGCAATTGTTTTATAAATTTTGCTAGATTCTTTTCTAAGGACTAAGCAACTTTGTTAAATGCAAATGTGTCACGATGGCTTTGATCTGTCTTTTCACCTCAGAAATGGCTGATAAGGATGATCATGAAGGTAAACATCATTTTCTTTAAGACTCTTTTTAACAATGCCTTTTTCTTGTGTGTCTTATTTAATTGTAGTTCATTAGTTATGCAAATAAAGTTTTGATTAATGTTAGAAGAGTGTGACTAGTATATATTAAGAAATATGTAACTGAGGAAACAGCGACATCCAAAAACAATACCTACCGTGAATCACATGTTGAAACATAAAAAATCTGGAAGGAGGGGGTGTAGTTTTATGTTTCTGTTTCTGTTTTTCCTACAGGAGTTAAAGATGGGAATGAACCAGGCCGGAGTGTTCGCAGTTTTCCACCCTGATGCGGAGGACCTGTTCAATGTCACCAACAGTCTGGCCAAGGTCAGGGTGATGGGCTAAAGCTGTTGTTTATTTTTATACAGCCCTGGATTATTGTATTGCATGCAATTTGATGTCATTGATGTCCTATCTTAAGTTCAAGTAACTACAAAAAGTAAAATACAGTAACTGTTGCTGGTTTGAAATGGCCTTGGAATTGTGTGTGTATCTATGTGTATTTGTGTTAGTGTTTGTGTGTGTGCATTTGTGCATGTGTGTGTGTGTGTGTGTGTGCGTATATGTGTTTTCAGCACCAAGGACAGGCATGTGTGTGTGTATGTGTGTAAGTGTTTGTGTGTGTATGTGTGTCTTAACTTGTAAAGAACATTCAAAGAATAGGTTTATAATTTAGCCATCTTCTCTCTGCAACATTTAGACTTAACTTTCTTTCGCATCTATCCCAGGTGTGCACAGACCTGTTTGACCCGCATGTCCGGCTGAATGAGATAGCCATCAGTCTGTTCTCTCCATTCAAACCCATGCTGGGACAGAGGATACCACTGGATGGGGTGAGCTTTCAGTCCAGATCATCATTTCATAATCTCAAGTAATATGGACATACATGTACATGTACATGTAACTATGAAGCCTTTTGTAATGCTGTAGACTTTGATATGATATATGGTACATGTATGTTAGGATTTCATCCCTGATGTCCATGAAATCCCAGTGATTTTATAAGGAAATGTTAAGGATATTAAGGATTAGTAAACTGAGCAACGTTTGGAATTATGTTCTGGCCGCAAAAGCGCCACTTACATTGGTTACATAAAGCAGCATAAAGCAGAACTCCAGTTAGAAGCTCTGATGAAGTTACCTGATAGGCATCAAAACATTAGCAGGTAATGATATTAACCGGGTCGTTTGGTGTAATATAACCAGCTGCTGCCGCGCTGTGTGCCTGCAAAGCTGGTGTACTCCGCCGAATGAAGGTTATACCAGCTATATAGATACAGATACAGAACTGGTTGTGAAAAAGAAAACCCTATCATATGACCTAATAACCTGATGAAATTATTTTTCAGAAGCTAAGGACATCTATGTTTGTCTATGGTAAATTTAGAACTCTAAACAGACTTTGCACCATGTTACCATATAAGAGTAATCCCATCTTCTGTGATGAAGTCCTTCATACTTAAAAAGCAATGCAATTTAGCTTTTGGTTGTCCAACTCACTGGAGCATGTAACTTTCTGTTGCAGGTTGAGAAGGAGATGCACCATGAGATGTTCTACATAGAGACCAAGTTTGACGGTGAGAGGATGTTGTTACACAAGAATGGAGACACGTACAAGTACTTCTCTAGATCGTAAGTTCTTTGCTTTTAAAGCTATGAATTTATTCTGGAAATTTCAATGTGAGATGTAATAATCATTCAGCATGCTAAGGTAGTTGTTTGTCACTAAATTTGTATTGGATATGGGGTTTGTTTTATTAGACCTATTTATACCCAGGATTGTCCAGCTCAGTGTTGCTGTCACTACTTTGCAGTTAGGCCCTATTTCATGTTTATTACCGGTAGGCACAGGTAGAAGTTTAAATGATGATGTAATTGAAAGACTAAATTTTATGTCCAGGAGTTAAAAACCTCTTTATCTTATTCTTGACCAGTGGGAAAGACTACACTCATCAGTTTGGTGCCCACCCATTGGAAGGTAGTCTCACTCCGTACATACACAACTGTTTTGCCAGGTAGGTGCAGTTTTGTCCCTGGGTAATGATCTATGTGACTTTCTCGACTTTATGTTGATATTGATTGTGACTGAAAATGTAGTGTATCCTGTACTGTTTCCTGAGAACTTTTTTGATACTTTCAACATGATAATTGATGCTCTTATTGACTTATTGATTCTGCTACCATAAGTCTTTGTGTGAATAGCAAACAGGATTTTTTCTAAGGTTGTCTTGTCTTGTTAGCAGAGCTGTCTTCAGCCTTAATTTTTTTCCATCCCACTCATTGTTTGGGAGCCCATGTTGTTGACTTGCTATGTTAAATCCCCCATTTTAAGCCCATGAAATGACATTTCTTTTTTTGTTGTTTAGGTTTTAAATTGACGGACGGAGTTAAATTTTTTTCAATCACAACAAGCAAATTTCTGTCCTATTACAAAGGGTTGGGTCCTAGAGACAGCCCTGCTTGTGACAGTAATAAATACTTTCTTATTTTGGCACATTTTGTCCTTTGCTGCCAGTCATGTGAAGTCCTGTATCCTGGATGGAGAGATGGTGGGATACAACCCTCAAACCAAGTCTATCATGTATGTACTAAGACTTTGAAATGTTTACAGCATTTGCTAGATCTTGAAAGTAAGATAATTTCGGCAGTGGTTTTCTTGTAAATATGAACTACTGTATGATTTGATATAATCATGTCTCTCAGAAAGATACCAACGTCTGATTTTCTGAAATTTTCCTTGCAGGTCTAAAGGGGATAAATTTGACATCAAAAACATGGCAGAAGACAGTGGTAAGGGCACCAATATTTCATAGAGTAAAATGCAGCTTTTGAGCTTTTGTGATTTCAAAAATTTAAAGTCAGCAGATAAATAGTTACTTTAGCTTTGTTTTCATACTTTGAATTGTCAATTTCTGTAGTTTGTAATTTTTGTTCAATCTGTAGATTCAATGTCCAGCTGTGGAAAGTTTTACTTGACGTTAGACAAGCCAACACTCATCTATTATTATGGTTAAAACAATACAACCTTTGTCCCAATGTTTTCCAGACCTCCAGACCATGTACTGTGTATTTGATATCCTTCTGCTGAATGGACAGAAGTTTGCCAACAGCCCTTTGAGAGAGAGGGTGGACTATCTCGATAAGTCAGTCCTATTCTTTGTTGCTCTAACATGCTTCTAAATCAGCAAGTTACAATGACATAGATTCATTGATAGAGAAATAACAAAAAATCACTGTCAATTGTCCACTGAAACTGCATACTCATACTATAGCAAAAAAGTAGGATGATATCATAATAATCCAAATATCATAATACATGTAATACCAAATAGCTTTCACGTTTACATGTGACTCTATGTTGTCACAAATTAAATCTTAAACAATTTCTGTGTTTTTTTTTTCCTTCAGACTATTTACCCCTATCGAAGGGCGCTTATTTCTGGGAGACAGAAAGGAGGCAAGAACAAAGTGAGTGGAGAGTCATGATGTTGTCAAACAGGAAAACTGTAGAAAGGCTCAGATTTAATAGATGATTTTTACTTGGACTACTGTACGAGTTACCTGTAGAGTGCATGTTACTTATCTCCTCCTAGTATAAGTTTTAAAATTGCTTGCTGTTATTTCTACACATAGTGTTCTTTCATAATGGAGATCATTATATAAATTCACTGCAGTTCTGTTTGATTGTAATTGGACAAAATGAGTGAACTCAAAGTCAGCCCTATTAAAATTTGTAACTGTATAGATGGTCTAGCAGCTCTTTGGTATGATACACCAGCTTTTCAGTCACACTGAACGCTGAACAACCTGTCACAGCTAACCTTTACACATCTAGCCGCAATCACTGATTGAAGCTAATGAGGATACCTCTCCTTTATTTGGTAGCAACAAAATCCACTGTATGATAATTTTGCAATATGAAATGTAATCAGAATCAACATTGTAATTAATTGTTTTTCCTCCAGAGCCGAGGTTATTGATGCCTTGAATGAAGCCATTGACCGAAGGGAAGAAGGTCTGGTGATCAAATACCCGGGGTCCAAGTATGCTCCAGACAAGAGAAAAGGTGGGACTACAGTCCATTTAGTCTAACCTCTAAATTTTTACTGTCCACGTGGTTTAGAAGTCTGCACACTCTGCCACTCTTCACATCTGATTCAAATTCTATGGAGCCAGTAGCCTGGGTTCACATGACAAGGAAACAGTCACATTGTCCTTTCTAAAGCTAACAGCCTCTTGTATGAGGGAGCTTTAGGTGATAGCCCCAGGCATAGAACTTCTCATTGAAATCTGATTTTGTTTCCATAGGAAGTGGCTGGTTGAAGGTGAAGCCTGAGTATGTAGATGGACTGATGGACCAGGTAATGTTACAGGCTTATCATAGGTTGTCTACTGGAACTAAGATATGATTTATAATCAAGATGGTATGTTAAGTGATACTGATAGAATTTGTGACTTACTTTTACAGGTTGATGTTGTGATTGTAGGTGGCTACTTTGGTAAAGGGGTAAGTCTGACTTTTTTTCCTTCAAAACATGTCAGTGTGTATATTTGCCAGCTACAGATTGTATGCAGTTTTTTTTTTCTTTTCTTGTCAGGTTATGGAAATGTTTATGAACTGTCCATACAAATGACAGGACTTGAAATACTTATCTTCAACCTGCAATTTGAAATTACAGAAAAGGATGAATATCTTATACAGATTCACAAAGAGTAGGGTCATATTTCACCACTAAGGACAGGACCATTTACTGTAACAGGGGTGGTAGGATAGGATCATATTTCAGTACTAAGGACAGGACCATTTACTGTAATAACAGGGGTGGTAGGATAGGATCATATTTCAGTACTAAGGACAGGACCATTTACTGTAATAACAGGGATGGTAGGATAGGATCATATTCACCACTTAAGACAGGACCATTTACTGTAACAGCGGTGGTAGGTAGGATCTCATTTCAGGACCAAGGACAGGGCCATGTACTGTAACAGGGGTTGTAGGATAGATTATTTTTTCAAGCTCTTGAATACCTTTTGCTTTTTGCCATTTTTTCTTGATTCTATGATGATTTGCCTCTTCAGCCCAGAAGTAAACCAATGATTATTTTTCTTCCAGCGTCGCAGTCACATGATCTCCCACTTCCTGTGTGCTGTGGCCGTCCAGTCCAACACTCCTGGAGACAAGCCTGCTCTCTTTCACACATTCTGCAGGGTGAGATTGACATGTTTGTGCATCCTATGAATTTTTACTAGGTGTATCACTACATTATTTCTAATTACATAAGCCTCACATTTTTAGTAAGAATGAACATTTTAGAAGGACTTCATTGTCTTTGTGTACAGAGTTTATGTTTTTGATATGTGACTTTGTTTGCGTGGTGTGTGTTTGCAGTTTTGTTTGAGTGTCAGGAAAGAAGTGACAAAATGACTGCAAGACTTGCTGCAAGAATTGGACATATGCTTGACAGTGCAGGTCATGGAAGGGGCTATTAATCTACTGGGAGGAATTGTTTGGCCTTGCAAATGTAATGCTTGAGGTCCGACATGCCAGTCTTGGGTTTGATAAGCCACTGTATACCAAATGTAAAGCTGCTGTGATACCCCATAGGGTGCCTATACCAACTGAATAGTACAGAAGGTTGTGATATAAATCACATTGTGTACATGTATTTCTGTAGGTTAGTTCAGACTACGCTCTATGTGAATGTGCTGTGTATGTCATGTATTTCTGTAGGTAGGTTCAGGCTACACTCTATGTGAATGTGTTGTGTATGTCATGTATTTCTGTAGGTAGGTTCTGACTACACTCTATGTCATGTATTTCTGTAGGTAGGTTCAGACTACACTCTATGTGAATGTTCTGTGTATGTCATGTATTTCTGTAGGTAGGTTCTGGCTACACTCTATGTGAATGTAAGTATGTGTATGTCATGTATTTCTGTAGGTAGGTTCCGGCTACACTCTGAAGGAACTGTACCAGATGGGCCAACGGCTCCACCCACACTGGAGGGTCTTTGATAAGAAGAAGCCACCAAAAACCAACATCATGTTTCCCTCTGGGTACAAGGTAGGTACACTATGGGGCAAAAATACAGTGTATTCTGTATCAAGAATTCTACAAAAGGTCATATTCATGCGGTAGTCTTTGTTGGAAAATAGCTTTGTTGGATGCATATGGCTAAACCAGAGGAGTGACAATATAGATGATTACTTTTTACCAAGCAGCTTTTATTCCTTGCTTTTTACCAACTATTTTCTGCTTAAGCCTTTGTACTTTACCTCTAAGAGGCTCTGCTTTAGTGTGACCACTATACGTGTATACATTGTTCGTGACTGTATTAATCTAGATGATCTGTTAGCCATAAATACCACAAAGTCTTGGATTTGCAGTGGTATCCCTTTCATTTTCTCACAAAGCGATGAATCATATTCTTAGCAATCTATAGAATAAGCTACCCATCATTTTACTATGCAGTCTATTGATAAAAGCTTGATGCTACTTGATATTTTACAGGAAGCTCCTGATGTGTGGATTGATCCAGAACAGTCTCTTATTGTTCAGATTAAAGCAGCAGAGATCATCGAGAGTGACAAGTAGGTATCTTTTATTCCAAAAGTTGAGTTTTGCCTCATTTTGGTAAATAATTCCTATGTTTTTGAGTAGACAGCTTTATATATTAAGCTAATTGTGATTTTTGCCATATACTCACAAAATATATGTGAATAAAATGAAATAGATCACAGTATACATGGATGTCAGATATAAAGACAAACCAATCCCACCTATGTACATGTAGGTTCAAGACAGGCTGTACGCTACGTTTCCCACGTCTGGAGAAGGTGCGAGATGACAAGGAGTGGTTTGACTGTATGACACTTGAAGAGCTGGATGACATGAGAAAGGTAGATGATAATATGTGATTTGTTGTTCTTGCAAAATGTAGCTTGCATAGTCCAGTGGTTAGTTAGTTACCATGCCTGTGGACCAAGAAGTTGTGAGTTTGAATCCCACGTCATACACACTACTTGAAAGGGCAGTCCTTAGGACAGGACGTTAAGCCATGGTCCACAGTTCATGGTACTATACATCATTGTCGAAAAGAGATAGTAAAATTCCCCAATACAATAAATCTGTATGTACTGTATGTAGTGTCTGTCTTCTCCATCACAACCAGTGGAAGAGTGGCACAAGTATTCAGTGTGATCATTTGAGCTAAACTGCTTTGTTTTCAATTGTTTGATCCAAAAATGATTTAATCTGGTTGGTAGGTCATAGCATAGTAGATTTCTCTTTTGCACAACCAGTTACTCTTACCTGCTGACGTTTCTGTTGTGACACTATTTTGATCTGTTTCTGTAGAATGCAGAGGGAAAACTTGCCTCTAGGCATGCTGGGATAGATGACAGCGGAGAGCCATCCAAGAAAAAGCGTCGTACGGTGGTCCGTGTGGAGAAGCCGATCACAGTGGCTCCTCAGTTTAAGGCAGCAGACACCTCCAAAGTGCAGCAGGTCTGAGAACAACCCAAGCTTGTTTAAACTACTTTATACTTAAGAAAAGAGCTATAATTGAGTATGAAGTACCGACATGACTCTATGTGATATTTGCCAAGTACATGATGACAGAAATCGCAGATTGCAAAGCAACACTCCTCTACAGAATAAAGGGGTTATATTCTTATGCTTTTGTTAGGTTAAAAGTTAAAGTTACTGAGGCATCTGATTATAACAATGAATGTTTAGAAGGTTGCCTGATAGTATGTACTATGTATAATGGGTGAATCTGCTGGACAGAGCCACATGGAAGACCATCCAACTGCTGCCTACCCCAGTGTCAGGCAGTACTTGCCAGCAGCAGTATAATCAGATAATGGATACTACCACTAAAGTACAAAGTATTAACACAGAAGGTTTCATCGTTTTCATGTGTTAAGTTTCCACTCTTAAATTTTTGCAAACATCATATGTCTTTTCTGATTTACTCATTTATTTTTTTAGGTGTCTACCATATTTGAAGACAGAGAGTTCTGCATCATTAACGGCCCCCTGGAGCACGGGAAGGCAGACCTGGAGAGGAAGGTGGTGGCGTACGGAGGTACGGTGGTCCAGGCGCCAGGGCCAGACACCTCCTGCGTGCTCGCACACAAGGTCAATGTCAGGGTCAACAACATCATAAGGTACAATCTGTGGATTTTCAAATGTTGTATTTGTGGTGAAGATGTCTGTCTTTTGATAAATGTTTCTTTCCTTGGTGGGGTAACTTTCACAATTGAAGTTCTAACATTACATAATGGTCTTGCTAAGTGGTAATATTATAGTTTGAGGAACTACATGTGTGTTTAAACTTCCAGGCATGATTGACAGTCATGACTGTAACTGTGAGAATAGATGTTTAGCTAATCAATAAGTAGATGCTTTGTTTTTACATTGATAAATCTATCATGATATAACTTGTGATTTAAAACATTTCCTACATTGTCCACAGTGGTGGGAAGTACGATGTTGTGAAGGCTGACTGGCTACTGAGATGTTGGGTATGTCGTTCATATCCTGTATTTGGAATACCATTTTTGTACTACAGATTTTTTTAATCTGCTTTAATTTTGATTCTAAATATATCCATTGTAGAGATCTAGTAAGTAATTTTAACTCTTTATTTTTTTAGGAGGCAAAGCAGTGCCTTCCATGGCTGCCCTCCCACATGATCCACATGTCCCCTGACACAGCGGCACAGTTTGCTCTGGAGTTTGATCGCCATGGTGACAGCTTCACTGACGATGCAACTGTGGAAAGTATGAAGGAGGTGTTTGAAAAGATTGGGGAAGAGGTAGGTGGTTTGATGCACTCAACCAATTCCTTATTTCATATGCCAAATAGCAGTTACTCAAGCAACTGGATATGATTTTGGACAGACATTTCAGATAGCATTTACAGCCTTATGTCAGTGACATTGAGGAAATCTTGTTGAATTCTTGTTGAATTTTATTTATGATACTAGAAATCAAGTTCGAAGGTCACCAGTGAGGACATAGCAGAAATGGAGGAAAAGTACTTCCCAAATGAGTCACCCCTGGGCCTCTTCAGACTCTGCAGGTAAATCAAAACTTTAATCTGTATTGTTTTCTGAATAGATAGAACATTTGAGACCATGCTTTGCTTTGCTTAATCTGATTAATAACTATTACAAAAACTTCTTTTGTATATTTCACTAAGTAGTAAAAGCAGTCATTCAAATAAAAAAGTGTACTGCATTGAAATACCTTAGTAGCTGTGCATTACAAATATGACTATGAACCCATTCTGCACCTCCAGATATTACAACTTCTGAATTCAGTTTCAGTTTATTTATTTTACCAGCAGTAACACTCAGGTACATAACAACCTGTTTTTCAGGCAATGCTGGGTAAACAAAAATACAATTTAAAACTTTGCAAATTAATAACAGTTACTGCAGTTACAATATGCAACTGTTTTCCCTGACAGGATGTATGTTGACAACTGTGATGTTATTGGAGACCAGTCAACAGTAAGTATGAATTGGCATTATTGAACACTTAATTATGCAGTGCTAACAGTAAATGCTTATATACCATGTTTTAGCAGAGATGCATTTGCCTCCCATATGCAAGATTTGGCCACAAGATGATACATGCAGACTCAACATGATATCAGTGCTGTAACAGATTTATTGAATTAGACATTAAAATACAATACGTTTGTGGCAACTTGGAGTGGAATTCGTCTCAGAATTCTTATGATGCAGTCAATGTTGTTCCACATAATTATACATAGCTCAAAATGGTGATGAAAACAGAGAATAAGACCCACGCCTGTTTTGAAAGGCCCCTTCAAAGACACTGACATCAAAGCCAACATAACTGGCACGAAGTCTACAACTTTACAACTACAGAAGAAGATAAAGGGCTTCTACAAGACCCTGACCAAGCATATTGATCAGTTCTTCCCCACCAAAGTGGTTTCTGAACCATTTTTCTGTGTTAAGATAAGCATCACATAATATTTCTACACTTCCAGAGGATCAAGGATTGTCCCCTGGACCTGGTTGCTTTGGAGGCACGTTTCCATGGAGCCACAGTGAGCCCTATCCTGGACAGTGATGTCACTCATGTGTTATTCCACACAAGGTAGGAACTTCTGTACAAAGATCATGATTGTATTTCAAGATCGTGTACTGTAACAGGGGCGGTAGGGTAGGATCACATTTCTGTTCTAAGGACAGGACTATGTAGTATTATAATGGGTGGTAAAATAGTATCACATTTCAGTACCAAGGACAGGGCTGTATCAGGTGGTAGGTACAATCACATTTCAGTACCAAGGACTGGACCATGTACCATTGTAGGGGTGGTAGGGTAGGATTGTATTTAAGTACCAAGGATAGGACCATTTGATGTAACCGGTGGTAGAATAGGATTGTATTTCAGCACTAAGGACAGGAGCTTGTACATAACAGAAATGGTAGGGTAACATCATATTTCAGAAGCAAGGACAGGACCATGTACTGTAACAGGAATGGTAGGAAGGGACAAGAACAGAGGTGGTAGCTATAGGATAGGATTGCAACATGCTTTCTCAGGCAAATTTTTGAAATCAAAAACTGTGACCATCAGAATTGCAAATTGTTTGCTAAGTACAGAGGAAAGAAAATGTATGTTTAGTTGGATGAGTTTTTAAGTTTATGTGTTTCTACCCATCCAGTGACTTGAGCAGGCTGGATGAAGTGAAGGCACTGAGAAGACAGCGGACAAAGAAGCACCATCTTGTGACCCCAGCCTGGGTGTCTGAGTGTATCCAGGCTGGAGCTATGCTGACAGAGAGGGACTACGAACCTTACAGCACCACAGCCTCTACGTAGCACTTACAATAATGTATGTCCAAATACAGCTTTCTTAGTTTGTTGAGTTGAGTTGGACTTCAAGTTTGTTACTACCTCAGGGGTTGTTGTTAAATGATTCCCTCTGCTTGAATGTACAGCAGGCAAGAAACACAAATGTTTGAAAATGTGTGAAAGAAGATGATTTAACATAACTTTGTGCTTGTACAATTACAGACATTCAGACAGATATCCTTATATATTTTCAACACATAAATATTTATGGAATGGATATGCATGGATCATGGATAGGTCTAACTAAAGAGACCATGGCACTTACAACATGTACATGTACTAAACTGGTATTAGTCCATTTATGAAGTGTTCTCCTATGCCATTTTATTTAAACATGGTTGTAAAGCGGTTTACAGTATCAGGATAAGCAAAGTAACCTTGAATGTGTTACAGTAATCAATATGGGCCTATGGCAGCCATGCTTGAGGTGGGCAATTTGAATACATGTTGCTGTTTGGCATAATATTTTCTTCTTTACCGATGAATAGGTATCTATCAGTATTTATCAGTGAGATTGCATGGCGTAATCGGCAGCGCTTTGGGCTCAGGCCCAAGAGGTCCGGAGTTCGAATCCCACTGTGCCACCAATCTTGTGCCCTTAAGAAAGGGACTTTACATGACTTTGACTTTCACTACTTCACTCAGGTGAAAATGAGTACCTAACTTAGGCTAGGACTGTTCCTCGGATAGGACGTTAAATACAGACTGTGCCATAACGATCAACATAATGATCATGGGCACTAAAGGAAGAAAGAAAGAAAGAAAGTATTAGGCTTGGCCTGCACTTATGCGTGATTGCTTTTTTTTGTGATCAGAAATGAGGAAAGAAACACCTCATGTTAAAGAGATAGTAACCTACAGAAATAGAATATTTTCTAGTAGCCCTTGCCCTTCAATGAATTAGTTGAATATTCTTCAGCTGTTGGCTGCCTTTTGTGGCCAAATCATCAAAGGTTTTGTATTAGTTTAATTTTTAGTTTTGATCATTGGTGCTCCAAAGCAATTAGCAAGTGTATTCTTCACACATATCAGTACTTGACTTATTACCCCATTCTTTATTGTAGGGACCATGCAACATTATACACTCATGTATCTGATTAAAACTTTGGAACTTGATTTAAAAGGTTGGCCAGTCTGATATTTCTGATATCCAACAAGGAAAGGAAAGCAAGTTATGCAGTAACTGGTAACAATTGCACCTATCATAATCAAAATCCTCCACCTTTCATACATATTGAGTTTCCATAAAAGCCTTGTTAATCTAGTGAAGTAACATTGTTGTTGATATCATCGTAGCCTAAAGATTATTTGTACTTGCACTGTCAGTATTATTTTCACTGTGCTTGTATCTAAAACATAACCTCTGTCACCCTAGACACCCTAACCTCATCCAGAATGTGCTGTGCTTGATATGCCTAAGAAATTTAATCCTAGAAAAACAATGTCCATGATTGCTTGAAGTGACGTCCTTGGCAGCTCTAAAAGGATCCTTGCATACACAGTGTGTGCAGCAAACGTACGTGCAGAAATTGCATTTGTCGCCTATATCAAAGAAAGGTTACTGAATTAACAGTTTATTCTCATGGTTACCTGTCCTTTGCTCTAACCAAAAGTCAGTTTGCTGATAATACATGGGCTTAGAGGACACTGCTATGAATATGACGGAGTCACCACGTTTGAGTCCACAAACACTTGCAAGTAATGTTACTGATCCGACGGACATTGCGACCACCCGGCATGGAAAAACGGCAGCGCTCATTATCATCATGGTGGCGTCCCTTGTCCTGAACGTCCTGGTGATAGTGGTCATCTTACGTAGGAAGACCGCTCTGAGGACGAACCATTCTACACTGATCCTGCACATGATGCTGTCCGAGCTTGGCTTGACTGTCATCTGTATGCCGCTGACCGTCTTGTCTATCTTCGACAATGGAGCAACACTGAAGGGTTCGGTGATACTATGCATGGTAGGTATAGTTTTCTAGAGTCTTCCCTATCATGTAATGTTCATAGATGACAAAACCGTGCTTAGAAAAAGCAAATCAACCTTTTTTAAATCCTTGTTCATGCCTACAGACCTAGTAAATGATAAATATGAAAGTTATTGTATTTATGTATGAAAGTTAGGAAATTCTGTGAATAAAAAAATTAATCATCAGCCTATAGAAAAAACATGGTTGTGAATAAAGATCTTATAATTAGTTATCCAGTCAATCACCAACCTGATAAAATAATTAATGAAAAAATAATGTTAGGTTTCCAAATCCGGATACCGTAGCGAATGAGATGCAGTTGAAGATCTTTAATGACATCCTTTAACCAAAGGTGATCTTTCTTTCCCAGGTGAATGGCTTTACATCCTTTACCTTCCCAACCTCCTACACACTGCTCCTGTCCTGCATCGCCATCGATCGCTACTTTGCCATCTGTAAGGCTGTCCACTACCCCACCATTCTGTCCCCCTTCCGTTTGAAGATCGTGGTCATCTGTCAGTGGATATTCTCATGCCTAGCTGGACTTTCCCCATTGTTCGGCTGGTCGAGTTACCGATACCATCCCGGAACTTTCCATTGCTCTCCTGACTGGAGTATCCTCAGCTTTCGTCTGACTTTCATCTTCGTCGGTCTTGTCGTACCAAGCTCCATCATTTTGTTTTCTTACGTGTCAATCTTCGTCTTTGTCAGAAGGAGCTATACACGGTTAAATGCCTGGAGGGATCAGAGCAGAGAGGTTATTAGCTCAAACAGTCGTCCATCGAGCACTGTGCCTAGTGGTTCGAAGAATCCTTTCTTTTCAAAGAGTAATGATGTGAAACCACAGTTAGCCACAAGGGTCAAGATGTCTCTCACAGAGAAGAAAGAAGTAGCTCCTGCTGCAAATCGTGCAAGCAATTTCTTTGGCCATAAACAAGGTGTAGGACAGTCTGAGTATGATGTGGAGAAGCGTCGGGTCACTATTGTTATTGAACGGTATGACAGCTGCAGTGACTCAGATTCAATAGAAGGGGAAGACAAGGTGTCGTCTTCTTCTCACAAACATTGTCAGGATAACAGCTGTACAACAGTACCATACGTAACTGAAAATAAGGTAAAACCTTGGGCAACAAAAGAGGCCTGGGCTGAAGGGAAAGACCTTCTGTCAGTACCCAAGCGTGACAAGACTGAGGGACACTATCCGAGACATAACAGACATTCAAACCTGAGAGAAGAAGAGATATTCTACAGGGCCGCAGCTACAAGCACGGTCTTCACAACTCACATGTCAGGAGAGTCACTTAATTCTCCTGATGACCATCGGGATACGAGAAGTATTTCGGGAAATCTCAGCATGTCCAGAGAATCTGATGGGACACAAAGTCCTGGAGAAAACGAGTATCGCAGAGAACGACAACAGAAGATAGAGAGAAGGGTGGCCCTTACTGGTAAGTCTTGAACTGATCAATGTTAAACTTTCTTTTTAAAAAGTTGGGTGTGGGTTTTGATCTTGTCATGTATGAATCTGCCTCTGATTTCTATCAAACTTTGATTTCTCTATGTATCCTTCTGTGCATAGCTTCACCTCAAATTTTTTATGTAACGTTGCCTATGACTAGTATTACATGTCCTACTGAAACATCAGGTGTTCATATGTGCATTGTATTTCATTTAGCAGTCACTCAAAAGCCCTGACCAAAGCATGTCCAGAACATGAGATATCAAAACTGGAAAATCTGCTGCCATATGGTAATAAGCTTCTAGCTAGGGTGCCCAAAATCTAATCATTTTTAGGTCTCATCAAGACCTGCCCACATACTGTTGGATGATATTTCACCACCAAGGACAGGACCATGTACATAACAGGGGTGGTAGGGTTGGATCAGATTTCAGTACCAAGGACAGGGCCATGTACATAAAAGGGGTGGTAGGATAAGATCGCATTTCAGTACCAAGCACATTTTTCCTATAACAGGGGTGGTAGGGTATGATCTTATTTCAAGTATCAATACAAATTATTAGGTAAGCATTCTGAAGCTATCTGGTCAGCTTCAAGGCATTCTCGAGGTTTGCTGGTCACACGCACACACATATACAAAATTGCTACCTTCATGGCAAAGGTAAATTTGCTACACAATATACATGTATGTATCCTCCTGTTCCAGGTGCCATATTGATTCTGACCCACTATGCTTGCTGGGTGCCGTACAGCATCATTTTTGGCGGGGCTGTGCACGGCCTCCCATCGTGGGCTGTGACCCTGGTGATGTGGGTGGCCTACTGTAGTACTATTGTCTGTCCCGTGGTGTATGCACTGACTCACAAGCAAATCATCAGAGGCATCCATAAGATGTGTTTGTGTGCTGTACACAGCACTGAATAGAAAAGCAAGGAACATTCTGAATGCACGTTTTTCACTTGGCGGACATGATAGATCGAAACCGAGGCCAATGTGGCAAACAAAAGACTGTCCATCATAATTAGCAGTTCAACCAATGATAGCATGGCAATTACGAACTTGACCATTAAGAGAATGGCTGCATGTTCATGTGCAGTGCACAGCACTGAATAGATATGCAAAAAACACTCTGAATAGGCAATGTAAGAGTGCTTGATTGGTGAGCTGTATGAGGAATAATGATTATGCTTTTCAATGCACCTTCATGGAAATGAAAGACATTCAATTGCTCCATTTCTTCTTCATCCATTCCAAACAAATAAGGTCAATGACTTGGACCAGACCTGTTGCATTTGATTACATGTAGCAAGTAGCAGGACAGAACTGGAGGGGCTGGTCACTATATACATATACATGAATGTCTTTGGCTAAGAATGAGCAGTGCAGTAGTTTACTAGGCTAGGCCATGTGAAGGTAGCTAATATGCATTTGCTTGCAAATTCTACATTTCTAGTGATTGATGTAATCATACATGGAACATAGCATCTTTATCAATTCAATTACATTTAGTTGTGTATGAAACTTTCTGCCTTAGCTTCAGCACTCATTACATAACAAACCCTTTTGTGTCTTTTATCTCAGAAAGCAAACTTGATACAATAATAGAGCTTGAATGTCAGTTAAGAAATTGTGTGAATAAAGATATGTTCACAAAGTGTTTTGTAAAGAATACATGTATTCTAAACAT
This sequence comes from Branchiostoma floridae x Branchiostoma belcheri, assembly GCA_019207045.1. Taxonomy (NCBI): domain Eukaryota; kingdom Metazoa; phylum Chordata; class Leptocardii; order Amphioxiformes; family Branchiostomatidae; genus Branchiostoma; species Branchiostoma floridae x Branchiostoma belcheri. Next base: position 7,533,629 of record CM033041.1, read on the forward strand.
TAAATCTGTCACCATAGACAGAAGTTCATTCAGTTTCGATTTTGTAATGTTTACAAATTACAGAGAGGGATTGAGTACTTGGAAAGCGTAGCTAAGATGCTACTACCGGGTAGTCGTATATACAGGATGAGAAACGGGCAGGTGTGTTAGCTGTTCCTCCGGTATCTTACTAGATCTTGCATTGGGAAGATTGTCAGTTCTCAATAACAACATTTGCCAAGATCTTCAACATGTCCGCTGTAACTGGACTGCCCTGTTCTGATGATAACTCAGCCACAACCAATGGATCGGCTTGTAATTTCACAACTCCATCGCTTGCAAGTAACGTCAGCGAGACCCCAACGTTAGAGACAGCCACGTTAAATACGATTGCGGCAGCGGCCACTCTTGTGATCATAATGGTCACATCTGTCGTTCTGAACGGCTTGGTGATTTTGACAATGCTGCGAAGAAAGGCGACGTTGAACAGCAACCATTCGCTGCTCGTATTGAACATGGCATTGTCTGGGTTTGGTCTGAGCGTCATCTGTGAACCGATCACCCTTCTGGGTTTGATAGATGGAGGGACTGCTCTGAAGGACTCTACAGTGTTGTGCATGGTGAGTACATTTTGGGTTTCGCTTAAACAAAATGCAGTCCTTTGTTTTTTGACTCAGGGACGGAAGCATTTTACATTGACACCCTTACATTGAGTCCATTCCAAGACACCATGCGGATGTCTGTTGCTATTGTTTAGAATTGATTTTAAAGTTTTGTAATTATATGTCTAGGGCATTTGATACTTTAGAAATATTTTTAACACTGTTTCAACTTTATAAATATTTCCCTGGCCCTGTAAAACTATGGAAATATTCATGGTGTGGAATTGGATATTTCTAATGGTTTCTAAATAATGATAACAGCATTCTACCATTATTTACCATTTTCTACCATTTTTTGTAAATGGTTCAGTGGGCTCGGAAGATAGCAATTCACACATCCTTGTAAAGTACGGTTGGGTGCCATGCAACAATGGTCCACCACAAAGGATCCACCAGTGCCCAGCAGTGAAATCTAAAAATATACAGATGCAACAATAGGGCTTACTTTTATGGGGGCAATAAACTAATTTTACCATTTGGCAAAGTTTACAAATATTTGTAAATATTTGTAAATGTGAAATAATCACACAGAGGTTTCACAATTATTGTTATTGTAAATAAAGATATTTTTGTACAGTTACTTTCAAAATGTTTCTAAAATATTCAAAGGAACTCAAATAGATGAGTATTTTCTTAGTCAATTTTTTAAAACAATTTAATTATTGTGGCTCAGATATTCTTTTATTCAAAATAATTCAGACAAATTACAAATATCACCTAAAAACCCTCATGGTGACTTGGAATGGACTCTAGTCATCAGATCTCCTTTTATTATTTTCCTCTGCTCCTTTTACGGTACCATCTACCGTAAAACCTTTTTGTTCTTGGCTTTGTTAATCTTCTGCCATTTGCATAAACCATTGATTCATTCCTTGCGCTCCTTTTTAGGTAAAACAATTTCATCGCAAATATACATAAAATTTTTATAAAGTAGTTCATCAGTGGGCTTGTAACGATTTTTTCACCATTGCAGCCTTCAGTTGGTCATTTACGTAAACCTCCCCGTACCTTGGCTCAGTATATAACTGTATTCTCTACCGTATTTATAGCAAATACTGAGGGGGCATTCTACTCACATTACGATGATAATCTTTATTTCAGAAGTGTGTTTACTAAAATACTGATGACCGTATACACAAAGACTGACAGGAAACATGTATCTACACTACAGAACAAAATGCAGCGAAGAGCAAATGACTTGTTGCCGTGTCGAAGCACAGTCAGTGAACGTCTAATTATGACACGTAACGATATTTTCAAACAAGACATCGTGAAACGTGAGCCAATGCCCTATCAATCATTGCAAAGGTCTAATCATCAAATTGTATCTATTGGGTTGATTAACATGATTGTCCAGCGCTAACTGTGTTTTATCAATCACACTTAGTATATTTACAAGTATAAGGCATTGAGCTTCCTGTATATACATTTAACGTTACATACATGTGTGCCATATTACATCTCCATTGACTTGCACAATGTGATTCGATTTCGTACAAAGATTTATCATTGTCTTTTTAGATAAACGGTTTGACATCGGCCATCTTCCCGCTGTTGACAACCCTACTCCTGACCCTCATCTCCATCGACCGCTATCTTGCCATCTGCAAACCCCACGCAGCAGCTCTCTCCCGCTTCCGACTCAAGATCACCCTCGCTGTTATATGGCTGTTCAGCGTTCTGGTCGGTTTGCCGCCACTGGTTGGTTGGTCCAAGTACGAATACCACCAAGGAACGTTCCACTGTTCTCCAGACTGGACCGTTCTCAGTTACCGCCTGACCTGCATATTCCTTGGGCTGGCGGTACCGTCTTCAGCCATCTTCTACTGCTACACGGCCATCTTCAAGTTCGTGAGACGGAACCATAGGAAGCTGAAGGCCTGGAGAGACAGGGGGACTGAAGCTCACGGTTCCGCGGCACTGCAGACGACTCTCGAGCCTTCCAAGAGACTTTCTCCTCCAAGAAGACCACAGAAAGACAATGCCACGGCGCCGCTGGACGAGACGGGTGCTGTGACAGACAATGCAACTGTTGGGTTACATAAAAATCACGACATTGAATGCCAGCTTAGCTCCTGCCATTCACAAGTTGCAGAGCAAGTGGATCTCGCAAGAGATGAAGCCAAACAACAGCCAGGTACCACAACGGTTGAGCAACAAGACATTGATCTTTCCTCAAATCTAAATACATGCACAGGCAATGAAGCTTCAAGGAAAAGTGACACTATCACTAATTCACCTGTCTTGAGACAAGAAAACAAACCCCGTAAGACTCAAGCGTTCCTCACAATTGTGAAGAGCACCAGACACGGCAGTTTTGACCAAATCCGCGGCGAGCCGTCGCAGCTGACAGTAGAGCAATCAGAATTCGTCACCGACGGATTCCCCAGTCGGACGATCTTCACCACCCAAACGTCCCGAGACACCTTCCTTGTCCCAGACGGACGTCGGAGGGTTTTGGATAAGATTGAAACGTCGCGGAAGAAAGACAGGAAAGACCGAGAAAACCACAAGATACAAAGGAAGATAGCTCTCTCTGGTAAGTACAGACTGAAGTTCTGTCTTTCTACATACATTAAGAAATCACAGTGAATCACTAAGTTGAATTCACTCTTCTGTGGATGATGTCTAGGATTTGGAAACAAAAATTTCCTTCTTCTCTCTTTGAACACCATTCAGTACCAAGGACAGCACTGTTCATTGCCCGTACCAATCATTGCGGGGGGGGGGGGGGTGAGATTCAACGGTGTGAGATTTGTACATTGATTTGTCACCGCGCCATAAGACATGGATAGTGCCAGAGAAAGATTGCTAGTCTTCACAGTTTCCTTCCCATGCTTTTCCATGTCAGAGCCGTTATCATACCTAATCTGCATTGGGAGTCACTTTGCCGGCTTTGGTATATATTATATTATATTATACACTATCATTGTGTGAAATGTCCCACGACAAATGTGACTGCGCTGTAAGGCAAGGATAGTGTCAGAGGACGATGGCAAGTCCTTAGAAATCATTTCCTGTATTGACTGTATTCTCTTCCATATTCCAGCTGTTATCTACATTGGGAGTCATTTCGCCTGCTGGGGTCCCTACGTCATCATCGTGGGAGGAGGCTATGCCCTCCCGCTGTGGGTGCAGACCCTGGTCATGTGGCTCGCCTACTCAAGCACCATCGTCTGTCCCGTGGTCTACGCGTTCAACAACAGGAAGATCCTGCAGGAGGTCCGGCGGGCCTGGCCGTGTGGGAAGACGTCTGGATGACCCTCCGACGCATTGACAAAAGGATGATACGCTTCTAAAGATGCAGCCAATGCGGTATGATATATTACAACTCTAGAATGTATGCTAACATGCTATCACCTGCATATGTATACAGTATAGTGTATAGTAAAGCATAATAACTTGTCACATACACTGTGATCTTGAGTGCTATTGGTGTACAGTTAAAGTTTGACATGTAAATGTACACCACACAGCTGTAAGTACTTTTGTATGAAAAGGAAATCACTGCCAGTGCCAATTATCAACTACTAATGCACAGTTTGTGTCATTAGCTAAGATTGTCTAAAGCTCTATTGAAAGCATTATTGTGCACATTAAACTACATAGTGTATAGGAATGTAGATATTATAACATACAGTCAAACCTGTATTAGGGGCCACCTCTACAGAGGGGCCACCTGTCCATAGTGGCCACTTTTTGTCGGTCCCTTGGGTATTTTATCTACAAGTTGCCACCTCTATACAGAGGCCACCTGTCTATAGTGGCCAAATTTGTCCGGTCCTTTGAGTGGCCGCTATAGACAGGTTTGACTGTAATTTGTTCCTCGAGCATTCATGTATTGTTTTGATACAAGTGATGTATGTAATACCCGACTGTACCTCATTGGTAATATGCATATACAATACATACATTTTCTGTCTTTTGCACATTGCTTTGTTACCTACTGTATATGTTGTTTGTCATAGTCTTATGTTGTGACTTACACAGACAATGTGGCATTGTTCTCCTCCACAAGCACTTGTATCAATAATTGTACTGACTCAGTTAAAAGTTACTGATGTAATTGCAAAGTGTTGATCTCTTCTTGTCTGCAGTTTCTAAAGAGCAAGAACACTATAGTGAAGTGTTGTGTCGTCCCCTTGCTTGTGCAACTTGGCTCGGTCTCGCCTTCACTTTTGGCTGGGCACGTGGTTTGGATTTCGTCTCTCCTTCTTTTCCTGAATAAGAAATAAAATCACAAATGGTATAAATGATATGCCATGTACTGCTACAACAAAAGAATAAAAAATGTATAGATTACTAAGTACAGTCAATATTGGGAAGCTTGCATCTTAGTATGATTGCTGTCGCAATGATAAGTACCGACTACTTCTATCTCTATGGGCCAGGTTCTCTTTAAAGAAAGTTCCCAAACCATAGGATTAGTTTTCAGTTAAAGTCCCACTTCTTACCTCTCGTGCTCTGTGTACGAACAGCGGGGCTATCGGTCCTTCCGGACGCATTTTGGCGCTGTGTTGACGGATCAGATGGGTCATTTTTAGTTATCCTTAATTCAGCAAGTTCTGATTCCAGGCGCTCTTTCTCTGCCAGAACGGCCTCCATCTTTTTGGTAAGCGCTTTCATCGCTTCGGCATCTTCCTCAGATTTCGCGAGTCTGTCCTGGAGCAACTTTCTCAGGTTTGCTTCCCGCGCGAGGCTCGCGTCGTGGTAGTTCTGCAGCTTAGCATTTTCCAAGCGAAGCCTTTCAACCTCCTGGCGCAACCCTCCAGTTTCCTCGAGCTGAAGGATCAGCTCTTTTCTCGCATCAGCGCAGCATTTATTGCTAGCCAGCGCTGCGAGGTTTTCATTAGCTGACGGCTCCTCCGCTTCATTTTCAACTGTAAGGCGAATCTCATTTCCTTTCGAAATCCTGATGGCCTCGACGCCATTGGTCATTAACTCTCGGCGCACTGCGTCATTTCTAAGTACGGAAGCAGCGCGCTCCATGCAGGAAGCCGGGATCTGAATCGTCATGATAGTTCTGATCTCCGTGTCAGGGTGGACGCCATCAAGAAAGGCGTATTCGGGTGGAATCCCAACAGCTCTCGCTAGGTGGCTACGGAACGCTTCCATCGTAGTTCGGCTCATGTCCTTGATACTTGCCCTTAGAACTAGAGCCAGCTGATGGAAACCCTTAGCTGGCTTTTCAGACGGCAGAGCGCAGTGTATCTGATCCGAGAGTATCTCCGCGTGCTGTAATAGTAGTTTTATAAGGTCGTATCTGCGCAGGCGCCAGAGTAGTGACGTCAGCAAGAGTGGGTTGTCGGCGGAGATGATTCGGTTCATCTGGAGTCTGAGGACAAGCTCTGAGGGTGATTCTAGACTCAGATCTCCGGGGAACCATCTTGTAATGATTGGATCTGGAGGGAAATAATATATGATAATAATTTAGAGGAATTCAAAAATTAACTCTTTTTACAATTCAAACTAGCGATGTCCATGTAGCTCCTGGTTTCAATTAGGTGGTAACTTGTAGAGTTAGGTTCAACCTTTCGGAAGGAGGGTAAATTGGGGGTTCTATGTTCGAAGAGGTGCCTTGAGAATCGCTTCAGGGGAAAGACTACCTTGCTACTCAAACAGCAAGAAAACGTGTTTCCCAACGTGTCAATGTTCACTGGAACGCTGAACAGTCCGAACGAACGAACACTTTAACCCCTGTCATAGCACAGAAAATAAAGAATTCTGCCGGGTTTATAGAAACAGATAAAACGTCGTTCTTGTTCGCCACCTACTGAAAACCGTCAAGGAAATTCTAGATATTTGGAGGGTGCATTACAGAAAAAAACGCTGGGCGGAATGCGTTCAATACGAGCGAGATACACAACGTTAACACACGTTAACAACAAATATGGAAGCAGCATTTTTGTAACGTAGAATGTTATCTGAAAAGATGCAAAATAGACCATTGACCTTCCTTGAGAAGAGTCTTCAGATGCCGTGTGTCTTGAGGAGCCAAACGTTCGCAGACATTCCTCAGAACTGTCTGGAAATCCCGTCCCAGATCAGCGGTGTTGTCCTGGGTTTTCTTGTCTTCCACTTGACTCGCCATTTTCGTTGGTTTTAGCTTCCTTGTAATGTTTTACACACACTGTAAGTTCTGAGATGACTGCTTTGCTATTAACACTAAGAGGACGTATTTATAGGTAACGTATTCAGTTTGCATATTCATTGTATTCTAACAGTTATATAGGTTTTGACGATATCCCTGCATGATACCGTAATCTATTGCGTGCTATGGAAAGGTCCCCTTTATTCGTCAATAACAATACTGCGGACACTTCCTCTCAGTGTATTACTTGTTGCAATGCTAGCTCTACCATATTGTCATTATGTGTGGCTTGTTATCATGAGTGTAATGTTTCCGGGTTGTTTAAAAGGACATCAGAGCTGTATAGGAAAATCTGAAAACTGTCACTAAATTATTTACATTGTATGAAGATCCACATCGGCAAGGTTTGTTTGTTATGTTACAAATAAAGCAAACTAAGATGGTTCCCCGTAAGATTAGATGCCACAATAGTCATGATGCAGCAGACAAAAGGGCCCGGTTTCTGATTTGGAGACGCTATAGATTTAGTAATGAAGTCTGCCGGTGAAATGGTATGGTCTTCATGTGCGTCTTTTTAAATTAAAAAAAAAAAACACAACTACAATACAACCATAATAACAACATACAAATACAGACCAATGGTCCACTAAGGCACGTACGTTTGATACTAATACGTATTTTGCAGTCAACGTCAATGATAAAGCCCTTTTCGGGGATTAGGCTGAAGCTCATCACCAATGCTCTTGAGCCACACAGTTCTTGTATTTGCACACAAAATTCCAAACGTTCCAGTATTACACATTTGGATTTAAGATAACCAAGTAAGTTGTATGTTTAGTAATTTTGTCCCTCTGTGAAGAAAGTACGGTCTTGTCGATAGTTACTCTTACGAATTCACGGATGTACATATGCGTTGATTTGCTGTTCCAGATAGAGTCGCTAGAGAGCATCTCCCTACGTGTCGAATCTTAGGATGACATCTGTACAGTAGTACAGTGGAAGAATCATAGCACTATCGGTGGTAAGACACAGAAGCTAATTCGTTGTGGTACTTTTCCGCAGAACGCGTCAAATGGTGATGTGTCTTGTGTGTTGTGGCTCTTGTGTAGTCAACGTACCTGGCATCGAAAGGGTAAACCTTGGAATGAAATCTATGGTATTGTTTAAGACCCTGTTATCACATTGTTCTATGCTAATCAACTCATGTATTGAAACATGTCTTTGCCAAAGTGTGCAGTATGAGTATCTCTATGAGGGTTGGCAATTAAGAAGACACCCTTTTCTGTTCAATTTCAAGTTATGTCAGTGAGTTGCTCGAAACGTTAAACTAGAATATGTGTATAACAGAACTGGAACTGAAAAGTAGGCTAAGCGAATTGCAGCATGCAGCTGAAGAAGTCCCTGCTTAATCTGACTCGACAAATTCTAACAGACATCTCAGCACTCTGCTCTCCACACAGCACATAAGGGCCTCCGTTAACATGGCTGTACGTATCACCCGATGTGTGTGTAGCGAACATACCTTTATGTTATATAGTGACGGTCACTTATATCGCTTTATTATGGTGATAAACACACAAAGCTGTAAATATTTCTTTGAATTTGATACATTCCGTTAAATAGATGACACCCTAGATAAATTTGACTACATTCTGGGAGGAGTGAACTCTGTGTACAAATAGGTAAATATATAAAAGAATATCCAGACCATAGAACCAACAGTGTAAATGATATGTTCGACTCAACATGTTGGTTTCATATCTATTAATATACATACATATAATTCATCTGTATACACTCGTTTGTTTATATGTATAGTTGCAGTAGTTCTTACTTAAGTCGATGTACTTTTGTTGCCAATAAAGATTTCTCTATGCCTATATTAACTGTATGGCCTTCCCCGCCTTCAATGCACACAAACCTGAATGGTCCCTGGACCAAGAAAACACCACAAGTTTGTTAATGATTATACCCAACCCAAATCCACCTGGTGCTAATGTACACATGGGGGAAATAAACGCAAAGGGCTACGATAAACAGATACACATGGAACCTTTTTACTACGCGCCAAACATCTGAGATATGTTTCATCTCTCCCCGCGGCACGATCACATATCGCCACACCACGTGACTTCTGACTTGTCACTCACTAAGACTGACACTCGCGATGGGGGACCCCACTGATTCTCGGCCTCCGTACCCTGCTATGTGACCCTCGGACCCTTTCAAACAACTGGCAAAGTTTTGGCAGTTTTGACAGCTGTGCCGTTTGGGCTGGGGTGTAAAAGGGGTTGACAGAGTAATGATTTTGTATGTCGGTCCAATGTTGCCTCTTGTCCAAACATTTCTATATCCAATTAAAGAATAGAGGTATTGTTTTGGGTGTTCGTGTCTGTGTTTCCAGATATTTGTAGGGTCTTGTAGTCAGCATAACTTAAGAATATCTAGGTGGATTGTGATGATATTTGGTATGTAGGTAAGTCCTGGAAAGACGAGGCCAAGCTTGATTTGGGCCCCCTGGCAGCTTTCTTCGCAATACTGCAGTAGAATTTCCGGTTTTATATCTGTTCTTAACATGCTATGTTGTTAAAATTTTGATTATTGGTAGCATATAGCTTCAGGAAGACGTTGTGTAATTTCGACCACAAGCAGCTTGTTAACTAATTGTTTTCTCATCCCGAGTTAGCATGGTGAGACTTGGCTCTAGTTTGCAGGGTTGGACTTGCAAGTAGACCAAATGATACAGAATACACAAAATGTATCTTTAATACATCTCTTTAGTGACAGATAATTCCCCTGTCACTGCCTTTCAAGCTCAACATTCAATGAACAAGGAAACGCACTACACCCGTCGTGTACATTGAATATGGATATCTGTATGGGTAGCGATTCTGAATTTCCAATGGAAACAAATTAATTCATTGTTACATTTCTAGTGAACAAAGCTCAACAAAGTGCTATTTTAAGCGGCAGGAGATATGAAATACACTTGCCTGATGGCAAATGCGGTACATGGATGGATTTAGACCGAGTCGTGATAAGGCATGGTCTGATGCTGATGGTGGACCTGGCTTGTGTGCAGTCGTATCCAGGACTCATTTAGTAAATGGAATAGTGCCTTTAGGCATATTCAAGACACCTACTATTCAATGTATACGCATACACAGTTCGATGTGAAGGACATTGGCGTGACTATAGGGAATACGTGATTTTTCTTGGCACCACTCGTACTCGGAAAAAAAATGTTCAGTTTTTTTTTTAATTTCAAAAGACGTTGCAACTTTTGAATTGATCAAGTTTTCATATCCCCCATCTTGTGAAACTCTTATTGGTGCGGGCGATTCGAAGTCTTTTTTGTGTGGTGTTGGGTTTCTTAGAAACCTCATACACACCCTTCCCCATTAAAGCAACGCCCCTTGGTTATACTGAAGGCTGTAGTACCGAAGTGTAGTACTCGTGCTGAAGGCGCGCACATACGGCAAACCGTTTGGGTTTACACATCAAAGGTGGTCTCCTGCCGACTTGCAACGTTCTGTTCTCACAAAGTCTCCAGGAGCCGATCTCTGACGACAAGGTTGTGCGACATGGTAAGTCTGATTTACGATCATGTGGCGTCTAACACACGACTTGTTCCCGTTTCCTGAGCCATTCCGTGTATGTACGATACAAGGATCAGGTAGTACGTGTTTGCAACACGTTCATTAGTCATAAAATCATTATCGAATCTCTGATTGCAAACGACTTTCGGGATTTAGGTCGTTGTGAGCATGGAGTAAGGTAGCCTCTATATGTCTGTCACCCGCACTAGTAAATCACGCGTAATCACCAGTGTTCCAGGGTCAGCTTGTAAAATTGAATTCGTGCCTGCGGCTGCTCTTGTGAGAGAAACTATCCTAAGATTCAAATTAACCCCGCTTCACGAATAAATCAGAGATAACTTGACCGTTACCCTTTTCCCGCACTACCGTACCGAACTCCGCCACCCTCTGAGTCTAGCTTGGAAACTGAGGGTTCTACCGTTAATGTTTAAACCGGGGCACAACAACAGAGCGACACAAACGTCACTCTCCGTGATAAAGTGCTTTAATATTTCCTCCTTGAGTTGCCATGACTTTGCACCTGCCTTCATCAGTCAAGCGGCTCTAATAGGACGTTTGGCTTTAAAGTATGTTCTACGAACTGCCAAGTTCAACGAGTATGACATTCAGCTGTTGCCATATCTACCAACCCTTAACGCTATAAGTAACGTTAGTGGCCATTAGAAATATAAAGAATGGCAGAATAGTTTAAGCCAATAGCTGTCTCGTTTATATTTGTGCCTGTTCATGTAAAAGTCAGAATACCGGGATAAAAATGTTCAGATAACACGAGAAGGGCCTGCCTTCTTTCGCTGCAGGGAATCCTAATTCATCCCGACAGCACAGGCAGAGGCTACGTAATACTGTGTAGTATAGAGGCTACCTATGTATAGCCTGGTTACCAGACCCCAGCCCGATCTCTAAAATATGTATCGTGCATAGCCTGGATACCAGACCCCAGCCTGATCTCTAAAATATCTATCGTGCACGATAGATATTTTTGAAATCGGGCTGGGGTCTGGTATCCAGGCTATGCACGATAGATATTTTTTGAGATCCGGCTGGGGTCTGGTATCCAGGCTAACCTATGTAGTACAGAGGCTACCTAATGTAGTACAGAGGCTACCTAATGTAGTACAGAGGCTACCTATGTAGTAGTCTTGACTTTATAGTATGTTGTTTGATTTGTTCTTAGAGTGTGTACTGTAATGTTTAACAGCATACACACGAAGATATTACCTGTGTTTGCTGTTTAGGGTGAGAAAGTTGCGAGAAGATAATCCAACAGCAAAGGGTTTTTATTGGGACTTTCTGTCAGATTTGTCATCGTTTAAACATAGGTCGGTGCAAATCTACAACACTCCCACAAGTTAACGACAGTAAATGACTAGTTGTTATCTGTGATCAGAGAGTTTGGCATTCAGCCAGACCTTCGGGGTACTTTGACTGTAAACGTCATGTTGACGTCATCTACCCATGTGTTTTTGACCTGTGAGTTGTGTTGTTGTGTGATGTTTACACTGAGAAAATGCTTACATCCGGGTCCCGTTTACAAATTTAAAGCATCTTTCTGGACTTACACTCCGGATGCGACCTCCGAGTCCTCCGAGTGACCGAATTTAAATACGGTAAAGTTCTTGTAAACACAACCAGAGTAGTACTCACATCCAACGTTTTGATGTCTGTCAGACACCAGCATCAGGGTTACTTAGAATGACTGGATTTGCTTCTCGCTGCTAGTCTGTGTAACACAAACTCCGCTGTCCAGGGCTGTAACAGGGGGCCGGAGGATGTTTGGCGGGCTGCTATAAGCGAGATTCAATCCGGCTATATATAGCCGATGTAGGTAGCGCTGCAGCAGCGAGAATACTAGTTCCGTCCCAAACATGACTCAGTTTGTATCCCCCCTCCCCTCATCTCTGTTCATGATGATGGTGCCTGACAGACATCGAAACATTGGACGTGTTTACTACCCTGGTGTGTGTTTACGTGTTCAACAGTACAAGAACTTTACGATGTGAGTAATTGCCAAGATTTGACAGCTCATTCAACAAGTTTAATAGATGACGTTGAAATACGAATAGAATTGATACTTTAACGTTTTGTGTGCTTTATTGTCTTTTCCATCTTGCACCATGTTCCAATTATCAAAGGTCAGACAAATCCAATTTTGGTGGCTTAACGGCCGCTAAGCCGTCTGGTGTAAACGGGGGGCCTTTGGGATGCCTGGTTGGGTCCAGTTCTGGCTGATAACATAGTTTGTACCTAGTTAGTGCCGTCTTCTTATCATCTCTGGTAACATTATCTCAGAGGATGATTGATTGGAAATGTTGATCAGGCAGTTTAGAGCCGCCCTAGATACACACTTCTTCCCCTCAGTCTGGCTGTCAGTTTTACATGTCAGAAACTATCCGCTTGTTCTCCGATATCATTGGTAAACGTCATCGTGTTATTGTAGTGAGGACTGAAGCATTGTGTCCCAATGTCTTTTTAATACCTTCGCCAAAAAGGCTTTATTTTGGTTACGTTTGTATGTATGTTTGTATGCATGAATGTCGTTTAATAGCATAACTCAAGATGATATGGCTGGATCGTCATGCAATTTGGTATGTAGTTATTTAGGCCATGTCCTACCGAAGAAATGTTAGATTTTAGGCCTCTGACGGCATTCATTGGTATTGCAGCAGAACGTCTGGTTTTGATATCACGTGTTCATTACAAACTATGGTCAAGAGATTTAGGCGGTAGATAGTTCTTATCCTCAGGAAGAAGTGGTATAAGTTTGGGCCCCCAAGCAGCTTTCTTTGAACTACAGGGGCCACTTCATTTTTTTCTTTTTCTGTTTTTTGCTGCTTTGACTTGTTCTGCTATTACCTAATACTTGATTTGATACAGATCAACAAGAACGTAATGTAAGGAATGAAGAAAGCCATTGAATCTTCGTCTGTTTTTAAAACTGAAACACCATCAAGAAGATAAAATTTTTAAGTTCTCTAGTTACTGTAAATGCAGAAATGTTCGCGGTGGATTAATGTTCGCGGTTTTCGCGGTGACCACTTCACCGCGAATTTAAAACCACCGCGAACATTTTTCTATCATGGTATGAGACGACAGTCTATGGTGTTACCGCGAAATTAAAACCACCGCGAAAAGTCCTTTTTCCCGCTACCACGAAATTAAATCCCCGCGAACTTAAATGCATTTACAGTATGTGTTTTAACGGTTTGTCCCCATACCTGCCTCCCCTGACACCATCGTTACTTCTCGGTCCCTTTACGTAACCCGGTAGCTATAATTCCCGCCTGACATGTGCGTTATCGGCCTGCCGTGCCCGCACATGTGTAGCTGGTTATCAGGCAGATTTCCCGCCCAGACTGCAGATAACTCAGGGGCGGACGCGTGTGCCGGTGCATGCTGCCGCGATACGCACGACGTTTTCTACAACCAAAATGGTCTATTAATAAGAAAAGGAAAGGGAGAATGTTGTTTCTATGAGGAGGACGAAGCAAAAAGATGAAGGACAAGACTGTAGCATGCCCAGGACAAAAAGATCCATTAAAAATATTGCTATGGAAGATCTTCCTTAGTCACTATGCAGGTGTAGTTCTATCTTGCGGAATTTTATTTTATCGTGTACGTTTCTTTCTATAAAAAATGTTAACATGTTCAAAATCATGAAAATTTGCTGTTCCTTTCTGCAGTTATTTTCTTTTTGAGATTTTGACAAAAACGCCCCTGAAGTTCGTGTGCGAAGCGCTAGAGGGCTACAAATTATTAGCTCCCAAGTCTTTTCTGTCCTCTTTGCAAATATAATACGGAGGGCAGAAGAGACTCGGGGGCTATAATACGACTGGATACCAGGCTACCAAATCATGCCACTGTTTTCCGAACGCCACCCAGAAATTGTGATAAGAGCATGTTCAGAACACGAGACATCAAAACGAATACATTATCAAGTCCCCAAAACAAGGCTGATGCCTTGTGCAGCTCGTTGTCCACTCCTGTACTAGTTACCATATTTCAAACGTTACGTATTCAGCCCTGCCTGACCTACATGTGTATATGTCACATGCAGAGCTAGATGAATAGGTTCTGCAGCCGTCCTGGTGTCAGTTCTGACGGCTTTTACTGTTATCTCATCTGGCACTGCTGCATGATGGCTCTCCTGACCTCTACCTTTGATGGGCTCCCGTTGACTAACAGGTCCGTCTACTAATCTCTGCTGGCGGATTGTCCAAAGGTGTTCCGGGTACTGGTCTGTCAGTTCGCCTGAAACACTTTACAATATACCTGTTTACTGGCTGTGGCTGCACTACCATCTAATAGCCTCTACCAGGCTCCACAGGTCGCTGTAAGATACTGTAAATGCATTTAAGTTCGCGGGGATTTAATTTCGCGGTAGTGGGAAAAGGGACTTTTCGTGGTGGATTTAAGTTCGGGGTAACACCATAGACTGCAGTCTAATACCATTATAGAAAAATGTTCGCGGTGGTTTTAATTTCGCGGTAAAGTGGTCACCGCGAAAACCGCGAACATTAATCCACCGCGAACATTTCTGCATTTACAGTAGTAGAAATTGGCCAAATAAGACAGAAAACACGCCAGAAGAGTTAGATGGCCGAGGATAAGGTCACAAACTGCACTCCTCGGCCATCTAACTCCTCTGGTATATTTTTCCAGCGCCCTGTCGAGCCTGGTAGAGGCTAACCGTCTTAGACTATCACAGTATAGTACTTCCCAAGGCCGGTGTAGCAGTTGATAGCCTTTAAACAACGTTTACAGTTAGCGTCATTTAGGTCTGAGGTGTGACAGTTCATTCAGTATAACTTGATATGGCCAGTTGCTTCCCCCACGTGGTTGTGAAGCTTGTGTGTTACGCCGAAGGACAGTTATACCGGCTATGTAAATTTAGATACACATACATTCCTTACTTACTGCTTGTCTTTTAAAACTTTCCTAATAACTTCTTGGTTTTCATACATGTCTATAAGATTCCCCTTTAGCTTTCTCCGAATTGCAACTGCCTTACTGATAGTGTGATCTCTTTCGGCCTTTGATTTACTAGTACTGCATAAGAGACTAGACTGAAGTTGGGTCTGCCGCTATAAGCGTGATTTTACCAGGCTAGGTAATCTAATCATGCCGACGAGAAAGTGCTACAATGGATAAAGTCAACTTTGTGCAACCTTCTGTGCATACCGTATATCACTTCACTGACAAACATCACCGTGTGCAAACCATATAACACTTCATGACGCATGACGTCTATACTGTTGATAGAGTACATAGGACAATGTAGGTATTGAGTACATGTGTGAATAGCTAGTGGGCGTTTCTACTGAGATGTCGAGATCGATCTGATTCCATTGTTGTAAAGGTGTATGTACGCTGTAGCTATAAGTCTAAATTTGTATAACAGCTTTCGAGTTTGTAAGTTTTGTAGAGAGGCTTAAAACTGCCACCAAAACAAAGCTTGAAACAAAACAAAACAAAATATCGGAGATGTCATACCTCCGTCAAAAATCTACATATAGGGTTTTTCTTCTAAATTTCTTAATGCCATAGCTCTAACCTATCACGCACTATAGTAGTTCAAACTCAAGTCCTTAGCTACCGTGTCATTGACCCCGCCGGCCAGTTATCTATGCACTATACCACACCACTTTCGTACCATGCTGCAGTACCTGAAAATACTGCTAGGTGGCCTAAAATCCCCATGTTTCTTCGGGACCTCAGTAATTACCCATTTAATACCAAAACTCGTTTAAATCCACCAAAAGGATACAGAGTAATCAGGGATCGATAACGTTAATGAACCGGCGTCGCCACCTAGCGGATACGACTGGTTTTGTCAGTCTTCAAGCAGATGTTGGGAAGGAAGATTGTTAAGTTTTTGCACTGGTCCGTTTGGTTTGGTTTTGGATGGTTTGATTCAGATCTCCATTAGGGACTGATATGTCACTATTCTTCCTGGAGTCCAGATGAATGACGTAAATCACCGTATGGCTGATACGAGACAGAGGTTCGCCAGGCCTCCATCCGGGTGATTTGAAGTAAATCACCAACTCCAGGCCAAATGATTTGCACCATCGCAAACCGGGGCATGCCCCTACTCTTTTTCGAAAGGTGTGATTTTTCAATGTGCGTGGGGTGTGGCTTTCCCCAGACACGGGACCCCCATTTAACGTCCTATCCGAGGGACGACCATAGCCGAAACTAGTTAAGGTATAGTATAGGTACATTCAGTTCACCTGGGTGTAAAGGCCTTCCCCAAGGGCACAAGATCGGTGACATGGCAGGATTCGAACCCTGGACCTATAGTCCTAAGCCAAACATGCTGCGATCTGTTAACCTGTTATGTTCAAAACAGTTAGTTCTATCTTGACTTGTATGGATTACATAACCAACGTCCCCAGCAACTGTGCTATCATCGATCCTTCATTTTCATAAAGAGTTTCTACCTTTCAGCAATGAGTAAAAACAATCCACTCATAGCCTCTCGAGTTATGGTATTGCGTTCATGCTCACTCTCGAAGAGCCGGCTAACAGCTAGAACGAGGAACATACGTCCGTGTTGCTTAACAGTGAAGATAACACGCAGTACGTATTCTGTTCAAGTACAGAGAAGAGCAAGAAACAGATGCGACAAGTGCAATGAAACCAGTTAGTATCACCCTAAGAACAGGGCTCGAGTGTCCTTGAATTGTCGATTCTTTTTACCTTTTGATCTCTTGTCAGGTTTCAAGACAGACTGGGTTCTCTCAAGGACTTCTAAAGCTCTTTAGTTCAATGAGATGCCATTCAATGGAGACCTTTATTGTTCATTTCCCCCACATGCAATGTGATAAGTACATCTCAAAACAAAAGTCCGTAGAACACAAACCTCCACGAAGTACGTATGGCGTTTGCCGTGTAGGCTAAGGTTTTTAAGGGAACAAAGACATGTTTACGAGCGTACACATGATGGTACGAGTATCGTAGTCAACAGGCATAGGTTCAGCTTCTTACCGTTTCCCGGTATGTCTAATATCCAAGCAGATCCTACGGTAGCATATGCTTAGATACATGTAGTATCAAAAGCTGGCAAAGAAGTGAAGCCGGCCTAGGAGTGTGTATGCCCGCCTGACTCCCTTTGGACGGCTATATATACTCCTTTGCCAGCTTTGATACTATCTTTATAATATATGGCACCGTAGGATCTGCTTGGAGATTAGGCATGTTGAAAATTTAGGATGGGTCTAGCCATAGTCGGTTTGTCAAATCACATCAGGAATGATCTTTCAGTGTTGCTTATATATTTGAAGCGAGTAAATTAACTTTCTACAGCGTACAATCGACACGTCAGTGCACTCTTCTACCGTACTTCAAGTACAAAATTGACAGATTCTTTGGTCCATAGGAGTGCGGTTTAATCTAACATGGTGTCGCATATTGGTTTTCGTCTCGATGGTGTCAATAACGCATGCATTTGAAAGTAGGACAGACATTTAAGTTTTGTAGAGTAAGCTATCAGGATTTACATTGTACAAGTTCGCCTCCAAAGAACAGTCGGTCATAAAGAAAAATTTGTGTTTCATTTTCTTTGTGAAATTTCATTGTATGCAAGCTTTTTGTAGTCGCTCTTCTCTTCGACAAAATGACAAATTAGGGAATGAAAAAAAAGTACAAAATGCATTTCCAAATGTTATTCCCGAATATCACATGATAACGTAATACTAGTATATTATATGTCTAATACGTCTTCTTCACTTCCCACAGTTTTTCCGTGACTACACAAAACTGCAACAATTAACTGTTACCAAAGACATTATATCTTATACAACATACTTGCTGTTACCAACTAAACTGGTTATGTTAAGTGACCTTAAGTTAATGTTGTTTATAAAGCTCTCAATTTTCAACATTCAATTCTCTCACATTTTATTAGTTTCGCTGTGAAGGACATTTTCAAGGAGATTGCCAGTACACACTCCCCCACCCTCCCACACAAATGTTGAATTTGCACTACAAATTTAGTACAGAATCCGCCCAAGGTTTCCCTTCCCACGGGGCACTGTAACGTGATACCGCGACCTCGTGAAGGGGTCACTGGTGTGCGGTGGGGACTGTGCGAACAGGGGACAACTTCCGGGTTAGCACTGATCCTAGGTGCGGCGTTGTTACGAACTTTTAGACAAATGTAAGGGAGGCTTTGAGGCCCATGTTCTTCTCCAGGATGACCCAAGAAAGGACTGTGTATCCCGAGGAGCAAGAAAGTTTTCTTGGCCCGCCCGCTACCACTCCGGTAGGGACTGTTAAACCTTACTACTATTAATAGTAGTTATGGGGAGGGTGTGGGTTAGTCACTTAGCTGCCACGCACGGTGTCGTCTCTACAAACACCACTGTCTCGTCAAGCGTTTGTTCTGAACAGATAGGGTACGATAAAGTTGGAAAGTGCAACGTTACTGTTTTAAGTATAACGTTACACGTAAGTGCTAGGTTTACGTCTGTGGGACCCGTATCGAGCTCTTGCTGTCCGTGACTTTTGGGACCCCCACCCTGCAGTAGTAGGGGTGTGGCGCTAGGAGCGCTAGTGTTAGTTAGAGTAATCGCTAATCATTGACCTATGGCTCTATGTGACTCCCTAATTTACTAATTGTCCAATTTTTCACTTAGCCTGGGCGACGTGTTGCGTGTAGTATTAAGTCGCGATTCATGTTTCAAGCAAACGTTTTTAATGAACGCTTTGTATTCTCTAACAACAACGACCTTATGGTGAATGTAATGTGACTGGTTACATAATATACGCAAGTTAACGATGTTATCAGCGCACTGCCAGTTCCATGTGAGTAACCTAATCAAGCTTCGCAGTCCTGTCAGCTCCGAGTATCTTGGAGATAGATAATTTTGTAGTCTGGGGGTTGACCACGAAGGGTGGAAGTGTACTTTGTGTATGCACAAAATACTTTACTTCCGTGAATAGTTTCATCGGATTAGAAAGTCAGTTGAGTACATTTTGTACACAACCAAACGTTTCATTCAAGCCGACGTTTCGGTTACAGTTTGACGCCTTCCTAATGGCAAAACTGACTGGTTCTATCACGCATTGCAGCTATAGGTGTCGCTGCTAACAGATGCAGCCCCAAACGTAGTTTACACATATACATACATATGTACCGTTGTTACCATTGTAACAGTTGTTTTTCATTGTGCCGGATTTGCTCTGCTGATATATGTGACTTGCGCTGCAGGGGAAATTTAAAGAGGCGTGTGGATTACTACTTTGGTGGGAAAATGTGGATTGGGGCTCACACACTCACACACAGTCCTTTAGACTAAGAAGCGGTCACCCGAGTTCGTATGTACAAGTCCGTATGACCAGAGCTCTGTCCGTATGACTAACGTAGTGTAATTTTATCAATGTAGGCAAAGTTTGCGGGGAATTCGAAGACATTATTCTTTACCTTTACTCACCGTTGTGTAGCTTGGGTATGTAACCGAAAATACTACTTAAACTTTACCTGAGCCAGAATAATGTCAAAACGCAACGTATAGTAAGGACTTAAATATACGTATTCGTGTGGCTGATCCCTTCATTTCTGATTCAATTAGACTAGGGTGTTTTTTTTTAGAATATTAGCCTTATCATTTATCTATTTGCAGTTCAAGACGGAATATTAAAAAGGTCATGTCGCCATTGACGATACGAGCGTACGTGCGCGTGCATCAATCTCTACTGTACTAGTGTGCTATGAAGTTAAAGCAAACAGACAGGACTACATCCTTCTCACGTAGCCAGAGGGGACTGTTGCTGAAAACCAATTTGTCGTTTCCGTCCAGTAGATTATAGTTTTACATGCTCTGTGGATATCTATAGTAGCCTAGGTACCATCTGATTTCTACCGGGGCTTCTTGCAATCGCTACCCTGTTAAAAATAGGACAGGCAGTGAAAGGAGCCCCGGTAGAAATTAGATGGTACCCAGGCTATATTTTTGCTGGTTGGTTTGTCCGTCAGTCGGCTAACAATTGACAAGAATACAGTATTTCCTTCCGAAGCCAATGTAAATCCTTCGTATACTGTTTAAGGTGATGTCTCATTGCACTTAAGGCACCGGTGCGGCACTGTGGGGTTCGAAAGATGACTCAACGAATTTTAGAGATAAAGAACGAATTTTCTTGCGTTTTGTGTATTTTGTTGTCTTCTAAGTCATACTTCAGAATTATAGAAAAGTCGACGAAATTAACAGAGCAGAGCCACAGTGAACGAACCCCGCAGTGTCGCACAGGTGCCATAAGTGCAGTGAGATACCACCTTTAGTCATGGCGGCATCAAATACAAATGGGAACAACATATCTTTTTGATTTTTGCGTTAGTCCCAACAAATACAGTACTGTAACACCTCAAGTTGTCAAGGCGCGTCTAGTGACGTGAATGTACATGTACGTGTGTTTAAAATGATCACAACTTACTTCAGTATGACCAGAATAAAGGCTTAAAGCCTTAGCTGTCCCAGTGTTTTGCAGTTGGTCTATTTTAAGTTGACTCCCAACATGTCGACCACTTTATCACTGCCCCTGAAAACATCCCGCCGTTGTGTGCCGCCGACCCCGGGCCGGGAAAAACGCGGGAAACAGCACGCCTCACCTGCCGTGTTGAAGAGTCGTGTTTTGGTTCCCGCCTCTGTATTATCAATAGTTAAGGGCGCGCAAACACTCCGTGTATATGGAGGGTTAGAGAACACCTGTCGTTGCTTGTAGATACAAGTGAAGGTGACAATGGCGTCTTTATTTGGCCCCAAAACAGAGACGCTCTCTGTCCTTGGACATCTTGCCGAGAATCCTTCTATTCTTATATGCTGAATTTTCTGGTGTACATATTTCCGTAATTGTCCGGATTTTGAAAGTTCTGGGCATTCGTACTAAGTAATCTTTAATTAATTTAAAAAGAATGGGATAGACGTTTGTTATCATCCGTGGCAAGCACTTTATGTGACGCTCATGCAGGCTTTGTCATTTCGGAGGTACCATTAAATTGTGGCATGAAGGGGAGGTCGCTAACCAGCTAAACAGATGACAAACAGAATAGATGTTGTGTTTATCTAAGAGTTGTGCCAATCGAAACGTACTAAACTAAACTAAATATCAAATTGATTCGCAATAGATATACCACAAGGAAAGATTTTATATGGCAAGGAATAGCCCCCCGTTCTTTCCTCCCCGCGCCGCTTTCGAGTCGTCCAACATCATCAGTACGTCAGCAGTAGTTGATGGAAAAACATCAGCCCTACTAGCACTACTCAGCGCGCGTGTTTGAGACCTTCAAGGCGGCACTAGAGCTGGCAGACCAGGCTAGCTCCCATGGCTCAGCTCGGGATGGCCGCTGTGGTGGGCAGGGCTGCTGACGGGGATCTCATGATCGCTAGGACACATATATTCCGGGACGACAAGGTTAGGAGTCAGCAGATTCTCTTATTAGATCTCCCTTCATTCAGGGTGTTTAGTGTACGTGGCCTTCGTTTCAACATTTATCCTTATGCATGTGTTTGTTAGGGATGTCCCTGTAGCTCAACTGGCATCAACCTCACAGTTGAGCCTTTCTGAGGTGACAATTGGGAGACCCCGGTTCAATCCTGGGTAGGGCATCTCGGTTGGGGCTGCGCCCGCCTTTCGGGAGGAACGTAAAGTTGGGGTTCCACATTTGAGGAGGTGCTTCGAAAGGGATAGCAGCCCCTCACTGTTAAAATGTAGCCTACTTCTGAAACAGCAAAGAACTTGCTACCCTACGTGCCACTAGGCACTACAAAGGTCCGAACGAACGTGTGAATGTGTAGGCCCGTTAAACATTTTTTGTAGCTTCTTGGCAGTCCGATTTTGTGTTGAGATCCTTTTTGGTAGTAGTCAGTAGTACTTCACGTTTGTATCAGCGTTATTTTTGACAAGATTAACAGTTCTTGTGAGTTTCCCACCTTTCACGGGCAGTCAGAAAGCGTTTCGATCGCCAAAGATCTACTTGGTGATAACGATCGGATAACGATCCATTAGAAAAGGCTTGTACAGACATTAGGAGGGAATATTACGTCAATCACAATAAACAGCAGCTCTTTGAGCAAAAGGGTGAACATTATTTGATGTTTGCACTCATAATCGCACGTCATGGTGGCAGGGTGTGTGGGGAAAGCCGTGCATACTCAATATCTCATATCCGTTATCTAAGTTATATATCTTTCTTCGCTATTGATGTACAAATGTGTAATTTTTCTCCTAACGGACATGCTGTGTGTACCTTATCAACAATGCTATTGTAATGAACATAATGGCGTCGTACGACAACAAACTGAGGGCATTCTTGGCATTGTCGTTCCTGTGTCGTGCGACATCAACATCGGACGACGACGACGTCCGACGATCAATTAGGTCGTGCGATCGTCGTACGATTTGATGCCATAGGATTTTCAAGCAGGCCGTGACAGAACCAACCACAGACTTGAATCCTAAACAGCATTTTGTATACCAAGACAGTTGAGCTTCGTAGGAGACGTACATTTTGTCCTCCGAACACTCCGAAATGCCCGACGACGACCTATGTGACCGCCCCTAAGTTGCAAAAAGAGGACCATGGATGGGAATGCTTGCGATGGACACTTCTGACCCAATGCGTACAGACAAACATCGCATGGTTATTTTAGTGTGAGATGTGCCAGTGATGTATTTTGTCAACAGTTAGTCGACACGGGAGGTATAAGGACCTTTCCATACCTGTCAGTAACCTGCCCGCCGGCACAACGGAAAGGATGGGATTGTTTGCAATGGTCCCTGCGGTTATTATATAAGCGTAGAGTCATCTGTTAGCGTCTGGAGAATAAGGCGCTTACAAGGCAATGGCGAGGCCAGGGTCTCAGAGGCGATGTTGCACATTTTGTGTTCTCTCATTTATTAATTTTCAGCGACCTTCGGCAGAGAATAACACAACTGTGTTGCGTGAAATGTTTCCGTCCGTACGCAATGATTTCATGAGGTGTTGGCGTGCATGTAACTCACTAAGCAAGTATTATCCATGTGCTGGATGGTCCAACCTAGCTCAAAGTGACGTGATTATGACAAATCACATGCATGAATGTAATACTATAATCCTAGCATTAAAACTCTTGATCCTTGTTGATATGCGTATTAGTCGACTTGGTTTATATCAAGTCTGAAGACCTGGCTCTTCCAGGTTTAAAACAAAAGCATAGCAACCAAGACGGTAGGTATTTTCTTTAACTAGATAACGGTACTCTTCTTTTACTACACAGAGAGACCACAACATCTGCAGAACATGACACCAAGTGATCTCCAAGCAAGTATAGAAAGCCAAAATTGTAACGTTTCTGGTGCTCAAGTGTCCATAGAGCACCGAAACCTTTTTCCAA
This sequence comes from Branchiostoma floridae x Branchiostoma belcheri, assembly GCA_019207045.1. Classification (NCBI taxonomy): domain Eukaryota; kingdom Metazoa; phylum Chordata; class Leptocardii; order Amphioxiformes; family Branchiostomatidae; genus Branchiostoma; species Branchiostoma floridae x Branchiostoma belcheri. Next base: position 7,557,330 of record CM033041.1, read on the forward strand.
TCAACTTGGAGATAAAAACAACACACAACTGAACACAACATAACACAACACAACGCAACACAACACAACACAACACAGCACAACACAACACAACACAACACAGCACAGCACAACACAACACAACGCAACGCAACACAACACAACACAACGCAACACAATTTGAAGACGTTTTTGAAGATGTTTTAGCATAACTTCCTGACTGAATCGTCGCATGAAAAATATCTCATTCTAATCACAAGGAAAAGAAATATAGAATCGTTAGGAAACCATACAAAATAACAACTTTTCAATTTGATCAAAGTTATTCTTTAACTAGAGTTCGCTGACCTCATACCTCCATGAAATATTTATTGCTTTTTTGTGGATGGTATATATGTTTATAGTCGGTTGTATTTGAGAGTAATGGTTATATAATATAAATGTTGTGGGAAAGTAGTGGTGTATTTATTTAATGACACAGAGGATGTCCATCTGATTAGTAATTATCAAAATGTGACACTTAATTGTGTAATGTGCGTTTAAGAGGTCGACGGCATATGGTAGCGTGGTGTTCCTTAAGCTTGATGTTTGGCATTTAAAATGTCTAAGGTTGTCAGCATTATTGAGGTTCGACTATGTGCCTCAGAGCTGTGTGGTGGGAGGAAGTTGGGAAACTCAGAAAGAAGAAGGGATGTGGCCAACTTTAGTCAGATGGTGATTTGATTTTCCACCAATATGTCATAACATCAGCTGTTCACACGGTACAAAAACGAGATGCACACTTTCCTCTGACATCCCTACACCAACTGTAAGATGAATACTTGGCGCCAACCCCGTCTGCTAACAGCTGTCACCTCACCATCTGCTTGGAGCTAAGCCCATTAACAAACACATAAAGCACGATGCCTGTACCAATATATCTCAAATATAGGGGTGATTTCTGATATTATTACATCAATTATAACGACAGATACGGCTCCCAAAATCTCATCGATTCGAGCTTTTATCACACCCCACCAACACAACAAGTATGAAACCAATCCATCCAGCCGTTCTTGAGTAATCATCTACACAGACAGAGACACATAACAGAAAATATAACCTCCATTCCATGACATTTCATGGAGGTAATTATTTTTCTTCCAGGCGAAACTAGCCACGAGGAAGGCCCTTCTGGTGACGCTGGGTGTGATAGTGCTGATCGCTGCCATCACTGCCGCCATCACCGTACCGCTGTTCCTGCTGTATGGCGGTAAGTCTGGTCAGGCTAACGTCACATTTCCTACCAGGGCCCGGCCGGGCAGCTTTCGGGATCGAAAAGAATGGTATAAAAGACATCAAAATACACAAAATGTCAAAATAAGATTCATAGGTATGCTTTGTGCATATTTCTAGGTATGCAGTCTAACTTTTCGTTTCTTAAAACATCCCGGCCGGGCCCCGATTTGGAAATGTGACCTAAGCCTGTGCAATTTTTGGGAACGAAAAATTCTGTACGATATAAAAGACAACAAGAACACGCAACGGACGAAAAATAAGTCAACAGCATGCCTTGTGCACATTCATTTGCATAAGCTTTGATTTTTCGTTTCCCAATATTTAGTCAGAGACCTTTATTTGCCAATTTTGTGGATTTGAAGCAAAACGCGTTCTCTGTCTCTCAACTCTCAAGCTAAACATAGAAATTCCGTATATGCAAACTGCGTTTGTCTGAGCTCATAAGTTCATGACCGACTTTAAGTGTACGAGTTGGAGTCGGAACCAATACAGAAACATAAATATATCCACATGGCCCTCTCACCTTCCACAATTCGGCAAGACTATACGGACCAACGCTTCAAGTTTGGTAAACAGCAGGCGACATCCACACAAATGATAATTTATGGTTTAAATGACATCGCTTGAAATGAATACGGTTCAGGACAACACCACATAAACATGTGTGTCGTATGGTAAGCAATGTTATGGCGGATATACAAGAGAACATAAACAGGTAATGATATATGGAAGTGGATGCTGTCGCGATTTGAAGCCGGTTAAACCGACTAAAACCACGGTAAAGCATATGGCTGATGACCATCGAATAAATTTCACCCAAAGGTTTGAGGACATGCATGTACAAAGTTCGTGATACGAGCTTTCTACAGGTAGTGCAGTTTTGATTTTCGTTCAAAAGTTCTGTAAGAGAGGGCTATGATACTTAAAACTACGCTTTTGTAAATTCCGTTTTCCTAGTTTTGAAAAAAAAATGTGTCGCTGGGCTTAATCATAATCACAATATCACTGACTTATTCATTTATCAGACGAGTTTGCTGTATGATAAGCCGTGCTGCCAGTAAAGCCCGTCCACTTGTGGTCTGCTACCTTCACTCCTTGACACACTTGGCCCAAGGCCAAACACAAACTCTTTCAGGTGTACCGTCCGGGTTCATTGTAAAATGTGTCAAATTTGTCTTAAATGAGTGTTAAAGGCAAAGAAGCATTAGCCAACAGCCTGGAAGTTTTCTGCATGTACTTTTGTACCGCGGCGTTCTCTTCATCGGAACTTGGCATAATACTGGGTGTTCATACACATTCTTTCACTTCTTCATTAAAATGCCGTCGACAGATTGCATTCGACCGGTAAGGAGGCACTGAAAGAGCAAGGGGTTGGTTCAGAAACGCGTGCACGTGTGATAAGGTACTGTCTAACAATGAGCAGGAAATACCACGCGTACGGCGAGTCTGCGAGATTAAAAAGGCATTGTCGGCAATGGTACGGCCGGTGCCCTCCAACTTTTAAGGGGTCGCGTTTATTCGGGATCGAGCGACCGGTCTTCACAGGTTGCCAAACCCCGCCTGATGAGACTAGTCTCTACCAGACTGACTACGCTGGCCGTCATAGGGAGAATAATTTCCTTGGGAGTTTTGCTACTAGAGGGCCGCCCAGGGGAAACCTAACCCTTAGCGTGACTGATTACCCTGACCAATTTCCCGATTTTTTTGCCGAATTCTACGATCCCCGTACCCCAGTAGGAAGGCCTGGTGGAGGATACGATGATACAGCTTGCATCCTCTTTCCCATAGCTAGAGGATGCGACCGCTGAGTTAGCAAAGATTTTAAGGATGGCTCAACAAATTCTATCGATAAGGAACAATTTTTTTAAAATTCATTTTGTGTGTTTCGTTATTTTTTAAATCTTACTTTAAAATTGCGCTCCATATTCCCGTTCCGAAATCAAAGGTCACAGTGCCAAACCGGGCCCCGCCCGGGCAGCTTTCGGGAACGAAAAGTATGGTACAAAAGATACCAAACTATACAAGACTATGATAAGAGAATAATCGAGGGCATTATTTGAACTATACGTAACAGTTTACGTATACATTTCTATTCTTCGTTTCCTATTTTTCCTGGCCGGGTACCGGTTTGGAAATGTAACGTTAGTGTAAGAGATCGCTGTCTAGTGGAAAGGGAGCCTGAGATCTTTAAACGAAAAGTCCCCCCGACTCCGGCGGTTTCAGCCGAAAGTCGTTGACCGAGTGAGACCAGAGGATCTGCACACAGCCCTCAGCACCCGGCAGTGTTGAGTGTTATGTCTGTGCCAAACTATCGCCTTCCGCTACCGTTTACATAACTGACATTGGACGCCTCCCAAATACGAACAACAGACACATTAGCACTAGTGATGGATCCTTCCGACCTTAAACTTTAAGGTTTGACTAGCCAATAACATCAGTCAGAAGGCACTCTCCAACTACCCCCTGCTTAGCTTTCCCAAAGACGTGGCTCAAGAGTTTATTTCTATAGTAAGTGTTGATGTAAGTCTCATGGTCAATGTCAGAAGGCAGATGTGGCGAGCAGGTCTCTTGTTTACTGTTGGACATGCAATAGTCTCTCTCTTCATTCCTGGGTGGTCCTTTCCATACAACCATACAACTCATTCCTTTTAATTTAGTTGAGCGTTAGATTCTGCGTATGAAGGTTTATCTGTGATTAGGACACATAAAAAACTAAACTATTTCAAACAGAAAGCTAAGCCCTTTCCAACAATTTTTCGATCAGTCCGATCCTTTGACACTCCTCAAGTTGGAATGACCGCAAGTCTATGTCACGTGACGTAGGCGGAAATGTGACGTCAGCAACGGGTCAAAGGTGCCCGGTAGTCAGTATCGGTCCCCGTCTCTGTTGAAGGATGAAACGTAGATTGCCTATTTAACTCGCCTTAATCGTCTATTCTGTACAGGTTGCTGGCATCACTAGCAACATTCGGAAGCAAAATCTTATGCCAATAAAATTGCAATGAATGAACATACAGGGTTGCTGGGTTCATTTTTGTTTGGTTTCGTTTTTTTTGTGGAAGTGAAAATCATCTTGTATTCAACTTGATTTCTTCTCCTTTGACAGGCACACCGGACAACAGACCAAGTTACACCTTTGATGACATGTTTAACCAGAAATTCAGCTACAAGGGTTTCTCAGCTAGGTGGATCAATGGTAAGTTCGTATGTGTATAAGATTAACAGAAAATTCAAAATTTCTAATCCTAGAATCTATCCGGTGAAATTTCCAAATGTTTATGATTTCTGTTATATTCTCCTAATGCTGGCTTCATCCCCAAATAGATGAGGACTACTTATATCGTGATGAAGATGGCGCCGTGCTCACAAAAAACGTCAGGACAAACATGACAACAGTTCTTATGGACAACACCACTTTCGTAAGCTATTAGACAGTACTCTAGTGTTAATTACACTTTGCATATTTTTTAAAGGTGTGTCTGATTTGAAGGAGGGGCCTCCATTTTGTAACTTGCTGCACATTTAACAGTATGTTACATTTACAAATAGATATCTTAGATATGCCACAAACAAATTTTTAGGTCCTGTGACAATATGACTAAGACAATAACCATAATTTTGACATAGGCAAGATAGGATAAGACGTATACTCTATTCTGTAAGACTTTGGGGTATGTCATTTTGTCCATGAAAGGATTCTCTAAATCCAAAAGAATAATGAAAGTATAATGGAAGATGACTAGTTCTACATTTATGTTCCTCTAGGGAAGAAAACGGTATGCTGTGTATCATTGGTACATAGAACTGCTATTATGACACTTCGTTTCTTGATCCCTTGTTTGGAAACAAAAAAACTATTTCTCTCCTTCCTGCAGACAGAGTATGATGCCTTTGACTACCGAGTGTCGCCAGACATGCAGTACGTTCTCCTGTCCTACAACTACAGGAAAGTGTTCCGTCACTCCTTCACTGCCAACTGTCTCATCTATGACGTTCAGGGAAGGTAAGGATAGGTGTTCATAGCAATGGCAACTATATTTGATATGCTGGTTGGGTAACCACCTAGCATAGGCAACCACCTGCAGTAAGCCTGGTATCCAGCTATATTATAGACTATACGGAGAGGACAGAAGAGACTCTGGAGCTATAATATGGCTGGATACCAGGCTACCTGCAGTCACAAGCGACATTGAAGCGGCCACGTCCATTTTTACCTAGCATTACCATCTGTTCACAGCAACCACCTGTTCTGAGCAACCACCTGTCCTCAGAAACCACATGTCTTCAGAAACCACCTGTCCTCAAAACCACCTGTCCTCAAAACCACCTGTCCTCAGAAACCACCTGTCCTCAAAACCGCCTGTCCTCAAAACCACCTGTCCTCAGAAACCACCTGTCCTCAAAACCGCCTGTCCTCAAAACCACCTGTCCTCAGAAACCACCTGTCCTCAGAAACCACCTGTCCTCAGAAACCACCTGTCCTCAGAACCACCTGTCTGAAATTTGTCCCCAGAAACCACCTGTCCCCAGAAACCACCTGTCCCGGAAAGCACCTGTCCCCAGAAACCACCTGTCCTCAGAAACCACCTGTCCTTAAAACCACCTGTCCTCAGAAAACACCTGTCCTCAGCAACCACCTGTCCTCAGCAACCATCTGTCCTCAAAACCCTCTGTTCTCAGAAACCACCTGTCCTCAAACCACCAGTCCTTAGAAACCACCTGTCCTCAGAAACCACCTGTCCTCAGAAACCACTTTTTCTAAGTCCCTTGAGTGGTTGCTGAGACACGGTTTGCCTGTGTTTGAATATTCGTGATAGATATGGAGAAAACAATTAGAGAATTTGAAATTGACAGTTTTTTTGTTCTATACCACCTTAGTTTGTATGTTTTGCCAGTTGTCTTGCAGCTTGAAGACAGACTTTGTTATGTGTGTTGCTTTTGTCATAAGTGTTACACTGTAAAATGTATTGCTCTTAGAGAGTGCTAGCCCCAAAACTTGCGTACTGTAATTTTGAAGATATGGACATCACCATGACATATCTAGTAGTTATCATATGTTTTGGTGCCAGCTTGGAATTTATTAAGCTTTTAATTCTGCAAACTCTGTTTGACTTGTAATTTTCAAGTGTGGTGACCGCGTGGATTCCTTATGATGATGTGCAGTATGCCGCGTGGGCACCAGTAGGACACAAACTGGTGAGTTTCAAGCCTTTTTTCTCTCTTTAAAAAGATATCAGATTTTCTAATGTTCTGGTTAGGGGTGGGTACTGGTACAGAAAATTCAGGTACAGGTCCTGTCCAGGTTTAGAGGATCAGGACCTGAACCTAATTCAGTATGTGTTAACTTGTGAATGGGTGATACTCAAAACAATAGTCAATTTCGATACAAACAAATCTGTTTTGTGGAGTATTCGATCTCCCACTGGCGTTTTGAAATCCTACAAGGCTAACTGCCTCTCTATGATTGACTGTAAAACTTGGTAGAAATGACTATAGGCTCTACTCTTCTTCGCTCTTGTTATTTTCTTCGACCAGGAAGCCCCAAAACGTGCGAATGCGTTAATCTGTATATAATCTGTTCATTTTCCAATATGTCCAACATCTGGTCCACCAAATTTTTTCATGTCCGTCTTTTCTGGACCAGTCCAATAACAAAAAAAACATTTGGTGTACCGGTGCCCATAGTTCTGGTAGCTAAGCAGGTAATGCACTCCTACCATTAACGTAACAAAGAGAAGATGTAAATTGAATTTTGCCCATCACAAAAGCTTCTTTCACAAACTTGAGTAAAAAAATGAACACATGGGGTATTCAAGGTGAAATGGTGAAGTGGCTGTGGCCTTGCAATGCCAATGATGCATGTCTGACGTGTCTTGATTTTTATTTCTTTTGTTAATCAGGTGTTTGTGTACAAAAACAACATCTACCTTAAGACTGATTTCTCTGGGAACGACTCCCAACCCATCACCACAGACGGGATGGAAGGAGTGATCTTCAATGGTGTACCTGACTGGGTGTACGAAGGTAAGATTTCACTTCTAAAATTGATCAAACTTAAGGATATTTGACTTCCAACTAGGAAATTCAACAAATCTTTAAGCTGCCTTTACTGCAGCTTTTCTCTTGTATGAATTCTATTGCTGATGTCATGTGTCAATCAATTAGAGAATACAATTCTATTGTTTATGTCACCCGTCCGTCATTGTCCTCCGTCCATCTTGAAGAGACGATGGGTTTTGGGCATGGTCTTTATTGGCTGAACTAGTCAATTCTAGAGTGGCAGTCTCTGCCACATGTGCATAGTGGTTGTCCATAAAATCACTTTCTTCTTCTAAATGATTGGTCAATAAATCGATTGATGTATGGCTGTCAAGTTGTCATTTAAAAAAGTTCTTTTACTTCAATCTAAGTCAGTATATGTGGTATTTTACGGATGTATTTTTCCATTTTCCCCCCAGAGGAGGTGTTCAGCACTGATCACACAATCTGGTGGTCCAGCGACGGTAACCTCCTGGCCTTCGCAAAGTTCAACGACACACAGGTTCCAATCATGAGCTTCTCTCACTATGGTGAAACACAGTATCCCAGGATCATGGACATTCACTATCCAAAGGTATAGTGGATACGCCTTAATGTTATGACTGAATCTTTGTCCATGAATGACTTTTGACACCACCTTGACTTGAGCTATAATATGTTTATTCAAACGCCGTTGGCAAAGAAGGGCAAGTCAACCAGTTAGTGTTCACAACACAGAGTAACTTTTGTAACTTTGTAACTTTTGTAAATTTTACATTTTACACAATGTAACGCTAGTTCACCTTTATCGGCGGGGTAACCTATATTTGGTCTTTTTAAAAAACATAGGTATCTATGGATATCAAGTCGACGGACGTTGGTTTCAAACTGCAATATTTATACGTTTTAATGTATAGAAAATATTGCCATTTGAGGCCAACATTCAGCGACTTCATATCCATAAATACCTCGTTATCAACGGATATAGGTTACCCCTCGGATAAAAGTTCTTACCAGCAATCCTCTGACCCTTCTCAAGCTGGAATGACCCGAAGCCTATGTCACATGACCTGAACAGAGGTGTGATGTCAGCAATGGGTCAAAAGTACACTTGAGTCGGTATCCATGTTCAGTTTGGTTTAGTTCAGTAGAAGTGACCAACATCTCAAATGGATACTAAAAAACTGCTGCAGGTATGACCTAATTAATCATTAGGTTCTTTTTTTTACATCAGGCCGGGAGAACCAATCCAACAGTTTCCCTTCACGTGGTCGACACGACCAATCCTGCCTTCCCCACACAAGAGGTACCAGCTCCTGCAGGATTCAGGTAGGCATCAGGGGAGGAAGTGCAACCATTCCAGCATTCCTGCAATATACATTCCTCAATACACCTCTCAGATGGCTGACTCTCGGTAGGCACGTGTTGATACACCTTTCCAGTGGCTCTGGAACCATCTGTTAGTTTGATTAGTAACTAAATTGAAAGCATCACTTTTGAAGTTTTTAATTGCTAGCACACTATTTGCTATAGCTAGGTCCCAGCAGTTGTGTTTATTTTCCAGTGAAATCTACCTGTACGTTGTGTCGTGGGCCAGTAACAGTCAGCTGTACACGAACTGGATACCGCGCCCACAGAACACCTCTATAGTAAACATCTGTGACGTCACACAGACACCCATCTCATGCACAATGGTAAGGCCAAGGAAATGCTGTAGATGTGTCGTATCATAAACATAGTTAACAAAATTAACGTTATATGTTACATTAATTTTCTTCTATTATAATAAATGGGAGTCTTCATCAGAAGCAGCATTCATCTGACCATGTGTTGATGTTGATATTACTATAAATTGTGATGCTGAACATTAATGAGCAAACTATTGTAGTTACATGTAAGTCTCCATGTGTTTCAAAAATAGAGAAGAAACTATTTAAGATGTATACATGTAGATTAACAATAGTATACTATACAGAGTTTATAGTGTTCTGGTACATATATGGTCAATGTTGTAGTATTTTAAGTCTCCCGGGTCTTAATGTTTTACAACCATGCAATAGACTACATGTGGTCATTCGAACATTTGGGCATTCTCGTCTCTGTCTATGGGCATTGATATGCGATAAAGATTAATATAAGTGCCGAGGTAACTAATTTTTCACATTTTTCTCCTTATAGATTGATTACCAGGAAAGCACAACTGGATGGATTGGCGTGGTAAGTTTTGTCTCTGACATTTTAACTTCATTCAATGTGTTTTGTTTTTTTAAATCATCAGTGTATAGACTGGTATGCTGACTAACTCAGTAACTGTACAAATGTACATTTTTTCCCTTTAGTTTGGTCCATCTTTTCCTATGTTCATTGAAGGCGGCTCCAAGTACCTCATCATCCAGCCACACGACGAGGGGAGCGGGGCAGGGAAGTTCAGACATCTCTGTCTCAGAACTATAACTCAGGTCAGAAAAAAGTATTTGTATGTAGGTAGGAAATTTATATATTGCGATGTCGTTTTAATTGGATGAGAATGTAAGCATCATTTGAGACCTACCAGTACCTTACATGTATCATTGTCTCCTTTGATGTATTTTGTTAACCAAACGTACTATGTCATGTCGTGTTATGTGCCAAGTCTCTTTCGTTCTCTAGGCAAATAGAGAGAACAAAAGACTATTCGCAGCTATAGAATTGGATTCGAGGCTACTAAAAGTATTATTTTGTTATGGAAGTGCTTAGAAGAATTTCCTGAACAAAAGGGATGTCTCCTCTTTGTATCTCTATAGATCTGTCCCTTCCCCTTTCCCTCCTTCTATCTTTTTGTCCCCTCTCCTCACATCTTTTTTTTGCTCTCTTTCTTTCTCTGTTAAACTTTGTACAAATGAAAAAGGAGGAAACGTAGTGTGCTTTTGTTATTGTTTAATTGCTGTATCTAGACATTTAATTTTGTCATGATGGTTACTTAATTGTAGGGTGATGAAGCGTCACGACAATGGTTGACAACAGGACAGTTTGAAGTCACCAGTATCCTGAGCTATGATGAAGCTAATGGTATTGTGTAAGTGCCATTTCTCATGTCAATCATTGTCACTGCCTTGGATTTACTTCTGGACTTGTTTGTCTATACATGTAGTTTGATAAATACTAATTCAGGACATAAAGTCATAAACACACAGAATTACTGTTGTAATAATAAGCTTTTAACATTTTAGGTAATAGATATTATTTGTTCTTGGTTATTGCATTGTATGCAAGCAGATGTTGAATTCAACATTTTCACTCAAACCATGATGAATTATTAATACATCAAATACATGTATATCCATGGTGTGCATTGTATTTTCACAATAATCGATTTCAGTCCGAATCCTCTGTTTTTGTAGATATTTTATCAGCAATGAGGAAATTCCAAGACAGAGACACCTGTACAGGTAATGAAGATGTTTGACTTCTTTTGAGACATTTAGCTTGTTTATTGATGTTATTTTATGTAACATGCTTCAATTTATTACTGTAAATGCATTTAAGTTCACGGTGGTTTTAAGTTTGCGTTAGTGCCATAGACTGTAGTCACATACTATAATGGAAACATTTTTGCGGTGGTTTCAAGTTTGCGGTAAAGCAGCCGCTGTGAAAACTGCAAACATGAAACTACTGTGAACATTTCTGCATTTACAGTAATACATGAAGAAAATACTGTTATATCACAAATACATGTAACTATGTGTTCCACAGCCTGACTGTCAGTAATCCTGAAGACAAGAAGTGCCTTACCTGTAACTTGTGGGACGACTGTGGCTACTACAGCGCCTACTTCAGCAAAAATGCCTCCTGGTACATACTCAACTGTCGGGGTACGCACACAAGTGACGATTCTTCTCTAACTGATACATAATGGAACTTTATATGTTTAAGATATTGGGCCATAGTTTGCCTCAACAGCTAACTGTAGTTACATTGAGACCAGGGAAAATGTAATCCTTAAACTTGGAGATATTCAAGACTTTATCCAATAACTCACTCTTGAAAACAGATGTTAAATGACAATTCACATTTACATCAGTATGATTTTATATTTTCTTTGCTAGCTTAGCCTGGCTGCCCCCATGATGTACACAGGTGTTGAATGTTGTATTATTTAAACAGAATTTCTTGTTATATCCTCCTCACCTATAGGTCCAGGTGCCCCAATATACTCCCTAAATGAGGCACAAACTGACAACTGTGAGTATTGCTGTCTTTTTCTTGTGTATACTTAGTCTCAATGATTGCCATGTAAATGGCTTTTCTAGCTTTTTTCCTCCTTTGTACTATAACCAAGACAATGTAGACAAGACAGAGTAGGTCAGGGCAGAGGTGCAACGAGAACAGGTTGTTGCCCATGCAACAAGTTTCCATAACCACCCCACTGATGTGGTCTACCAGTACATATCCATCAGTAATAGCTTACTTTTGTTTGTTTTTCAGATGTCCTTCTTCAAGACAATGAGGAACTTCGAACCCTCATGGACAACACACAATTGCCTGTAAAAAGATACCAAAAGTTCACAGTTTCAGGCTATGGTATGTTTAATGCAAATCTTATCTTTAGTCAAGATACAATCAACTTTCCGTCAGTTCAGCCTATTATGTTTGTTTGTGAGAGTCTGTTTCTGACTTTCAGTAGGAAAGTAGAGAAATATGTGGTTGAAAGTTGTGTTTTCATTTCTCCTTCATCGGCTTTGCCTCACATTTATTGCTTGTGGCTTTAATGATATTGTTCCCATCCCTAGACCTTTGGGCAGAAATGTTTCTACCTCCAAACTTTGATGAGAGGAAGGAGTACCCTGTGCTTTTTGATGTGTAAGTGTCAGATCATATACGAGTGATCGCTGTTGTTGTTTATATTCTGGGTATTGGAGGTTGTTGCCTACCATGAATTCAGTAGATTGGATCAAAAATTGATATTCAAATTAGTGGCTCAAATTACTGGTTAATATGTAAATCACTCTTTTGCCAAACACCTGCTTTTTGCCTACCACTGCGTCACCGTGACATCATCACGATTGCTCGTATTTCATTTAATTTTGTGTACAATCCAGGCACATTTCAGTGTAATACACTACATTACATTAGATTCAACCACACACAGCCTCCCTCCCTCCCGCCCTCCCTCCCTCCCACCCTCCCTCCCTCAATCACTCAGTCACTCAGTCACTCACTCACTCACTCACTCACTCACTCACTCACTCACTCACTCACTCACTCAATCACTCACTCACTCACTCAATCACTCACTCAATCACTCACTCAATCACTCACTCAATCACTCACTCAATCACTCACTCAATCACTCACTCAATCACTCACTCAATCACTCACTCAATCACTCACTCAATCACTCACTCACTCCATGCTCTTAAAAATTTTAATATTTCAGATTCTAGAATCTACCCAAGATGACTAGTAATGTTTTTGACAATTTGAAAGATTTCTACAATTGTATATTTCTCAAATTAGCTTGTGATGCAACTTAATTTCAGAAATTTTGCATTGAGATTGTTCATCACTTCTGTCTGAATAGGTATGCTGGTCCATACAGCCAAAAGGTGAATGAACAGTTCCGTCTGTACTGGACGGCGTATCTGACCAGTAGCCTGGATATCATCGTGGCCAGTTTCGATGGCAGAGGGTCTGGATATCAGGGGGAGAAAATACTTCATGAGATCTACAGAAAATTGGGAACGGTAGAAGTGGAGGATCAAATCGAAGCTGGAAGGTAAGTTTTGTCTTTGTAACGTTACAATGAAATATACATAATATATGAGAAAACAACACTGAGTGCACCTGTACGTCAGGACACTAGACTAGAGGTACCAGTCCGAGTGCGGATAGGATCACCCAAAGGCCGAAGGGCAATCCGACCCATGGGAGGGCTGGGACTGAGGGTGATGCAAAATGCACTGCAATGTATTTTATTTATTCTTAACCAGGCAAGAAAAAACAGTGTCACGTTTCAATGAATACATGCGAGATACTGAGAAAATTTTATGTTCTTGAACACAAATTTGTAACAATAGCAATTCCAATGTCAGAATACAGAATTGAATTTTCAACTGCGCTGCACTTTGCGATAAGTTTTTTGTGAAGTCCACAATTGATGTGTAATTGACTTGCAAGATACAACTTTTGATATGTCAGTGGTATTGCTTAATACAGATAATTTTTTTCTGGCTTAAGGCAACAAATAATGTTTAATAATGTGATAATCTTAACAGATAATGTTAACATGATTTGTCATTATCTTCTCACAGGCAGTTTCAAAACCTTCAATATGTGGACAAAAACAAGATGGCGATATGGGGCTGGGTAAGTGTGACTGCCAAAGTTTCACTATTTTATCAGCAAACTGTCAGGACAATAGCAACATCAATTTTACTTAATGTGCTTATGAAGTAATCAATTTGACTTGTGACCTTTCTTGTTGTAATGATGCTCTACATAATTGTTTTCACTCTGTTACTTTTTTGGGTTGCCTACAGTCCTACGGTGGTTTTGTAACGTCTCACGTGATTGGCCGTGGATCAGATGTGTTCAAGTGTGGCATTGCAGTCGCTCCTGTAACAGACTATCTGTACTATGGTGAGTCATCATTATCTTGTATGCAACTTCTGTGAAGGTGGAGAAAAAATCTTTTTCAAATGAGTGTTTTAGTAAGTTATTACATGGTTGCAGTGTAATTTAGTATATGCTACTAATAACATATCACATTAGATAAGCAAGAATGATGAATTAAAATGAGAAATTCAATGTACTACGTGCCATTGAACTACTGTAGGGTTAGCCAGCTGAAACCTATTGAATATTCAATTTGATTTATCTTTATTGAATTGTCTTTATTCTACAGATTCTGTGTACACAGAGAGATACATGCAGCATCCACAAGATAACGAAAAAGGCTACAACGTAAGTGTGACTTCTGATGATTGCTGTACATAGTGTGCTGCTACTGATGATCACACATCTTACCGTTTGCATTGTGTATTCATATCAACTATATATTTGGTCTTTTAACAAGTCAAACTCTACCATATCATTGAAAAATTATTGCATTTTGATATTCCAACAGACTGGCTACATAGTATGCATATTTCAATATCTACATGTAGTTGGTGGTCCTTTCTGCTGGACTTACATTATTCATTGTATCATTGCAGGACACGATTGTAATGCATCATGCGGAAAACTTCAAAAAGGCAAAATATCTACTGGTTCATGGGACAGGCGACGGTAAGTCCAGAATTAAAGATATTATGACTGCACATGCTACTTTCCTCAGGGGATTATGGCTGGTGTTGACCACCATATACTTGAGTTGTTGCTGTTGCAAGAAATTTGTCCAGTGACTTTAGTGTACAAAGTAGCCAATATTTGTGTGAAAAATGTGTGACAGTAATCAACATTGTAAGAAATTTTCATGCTATATCCATACAAAAAGTTAAAAAGCCATCTCAACAGGCTGCTCTGGTTCTTCTCAAGTTGATTTGACCCAAAGTTTACTTCACTTTACTTGGGCAAAAGGCGACTCCTGGGCACCTCTGACCTGATGCCATGTCACACTTTCACTGAGATCAATTGACATAGGCATCGGGTCAACTCAACTTGAGAAGGACCAGATGACTGGTCAAAAACTTGCGCTTTACTTTGTTAAAAACTTTCTTACCAAGTGGTCAAATGTCTCTTCTTTTTTACCCTACAGATAATGTACATTTCCAGCACACAGCAGACTTGGTTGATGCTTTAACCAAAGCAGAAGTAGAGTTTGACTTACAGGTAATGTGCAATCTTTAGACCAGTGCAAAGAAATATCTGTTAACTGTACAAAAGACTTATAATTATAACTGATAACCTCAAATGTAGTAGACTCTATACTTTTGACAAGATACATTGCAAGAAAGCCAACTTTCAATTCATTACCGTGTAATAATGAATTGAAAATTGGCTTTCTTGTCAATTTATAACCTCCATGAAAAAAATTGAATTATTGTTTTGGGTGTGTCTGTTTGTATCTGTCTGTGTGTCTGTGTTTTCCAATATTGTAAATGCATTTAAGTTTACGGGGTTTTAAGTTCACGGAAGCGCCATGCACTGTAGTCTCTTACTGTCATGGAAAAATGTTTGTGGTGGTTTTAAGTTCGCTGTGAATTGGCAATGCAAAAACCACGAACATAAAACAATCATGAATATTTCTGCATTTAACGTTACAGTATATATCAGCCTTACCCGAGAACCTCTGCATGAATTGTGACTTGGGAAGACAGCAACAGTCAACGTTGATTTTGGGCCCCCTGGCAGCTGCCCTGGCACTGCAGCCAATGTCTTGATTTCATGTATTTACTTCATGTGTTTCTGTTATCAGTTTTACACAGACCAGGACCATGCTATACGAAGCACGAGGAAACATCTATACAACAAGATGACCAACTTCCTTAAGGAATGTTTTGACATGTAGAGCTGCTACCCAACATCACAAGACCAGTACTTCACATCAGCATAAGATGTCTGCGTACAACATCGTTGAAGAGGTTCATCAGTCACGTATGAGTATGTTAATAGAATAATTCTTCAAATAGTGACTCTTGAAAACTCGTAAAACACGTACCTCCAAATTTCCAGTGTCTGCACAGATCACGGAATAGCCTAGTCTCGCGAGATACTACCCCCGCCTACTCCACAAGGAGGCAGGGTAGGGGGGAGATCTGCGTAAGTCTCCAACCTAGTCTTGTGATCACGCACTGAGACACAGAAAATTTGTTGGTACATGTTTTAAGTGTTTTCACTGATTGAAGAAATGTTCTATCGACTTGTCTGTGTACAAAGAAAGCTGATGTAGCCTTTATGAGTTATAGGGTATTTTCACATCAGTACAACTTTTGTCTGCCACATTGGTTTGAAGGTCATGAACAGTCATGTCATTACGTGCAAATATGTAGCTTCGACTCAACCAACCAACCAACTAAGCATGGTGGCTGTAGTATCATATTTCCCTATAAGAAAAACCTGACTGCTTATTTAGTCTCCAACAGTGCTAAACCTTGTACTTCTGCCCAGTTAATGAGCTCATTCTACAATTGTATTTGAACATAAAGACTGTTATGAAAGGTTTAATGAACAATGTTGAATAATGAATAATGATTTGAGGATAAGCCAACCTGTCTCGGGATTAGACAGGGTTCTAGCCAGCACCCATCCTTCAGTCCTTTGACAGAATTTTGCTGCTGGGGACAGACATAAATTTTACCCATTCTGTCCTCTGTGATGGACAACAATCTGCATATAAAGATATTAATTGAACCAGGCTGAGTCTACCAGCATAATTTGCCCCTCAAAATAAAGGAAATAGCATTTCAGATGGTCTAGATTTCAAAATTTGAGCATACCCCAGACCCCCCTAGGATTGCCATGCCTTCAACAGGATTTCATTCAAAATCCAGGGAACAGAAAAAAATTCAGGCTGGCTAGAACACTAGGGTTAGAGCAGTGAAGCTTTATGTAGGCAGACATGCTGTTGGTTAATCTTTTGATATATGAACAGTGTGGATGCATGTGTATGGTGTGTTGGCCACATTTGAATCATCGATGATTGAATGATAACACTGTAACAATCCCCCGAACAATGACGTGTATAACACATTGATTTGTGGTTAGCAGAATCAAGCTTAGCCTAACATTTTTTAGGGTAGAATGGTCATTGTGACTTACATGAACATGTAATTAGTATGATGTTACATTTTATAGTTCATTTATTTCATTAATGTTACTGAGATTGTCTTGTCTCATGTGGTGTCATCATAAAAGAAGATTCATAAAATATAATTGGTGACTACATTTTCTATTGTAATGTTTCCTTAATACATGTACATATCAATTTGACTGTGGAAAAATCATCCTTAGATATTTGAGATGGTAAAATATAATGTTGAAGTGACCAAAAATCTACCAAAGTATGTGAAGAAATAAGGAGTATTGTGGGAACCTTTTGCTGTTGATAGCATTCATAAAGTTGTATGTAGTTTGACTTAAGCATATAGCACTGTAGCAGTACACCACTGTAAAACACCATTGATTTGTGTGCATAGATTGATTTATGTGTACATCAAGGTAATCTGGCTACGTAGTTCTGAAGTCCTTAGAATATGTACATGCTGTTTTGAACATACCAAATGATAAGTTTGTTCAGCAGAGAGTGTAAAGTGTCCATAGATAAAGATACTTGAACTTCTCTATGACATTGTATATATCACACGTAGCACCCATTAGCCACAATTCCTTTACTGTGAGATACAGTAAAAATGCATCAAAAGTATTGTGAGAAAAATGTTTGAAATGAACTTGTGAAAATAAATGATATGTGGTGATATTCCAGAAAAAGTAAAGCTGATGCTATATTGTCTGACTATGCCCTATGTATACATGTAACAGTTATGTAGCATAATGATAAACAATTCAAATGTGATAGCAAAAATCTTGTTGGAAGCTGTTTTGAATAGAAACAAGAAATATTTGGCCTGGAGAATATTTTTATAATTCCTATGACTACCATATAATTTTATGACCAGGCTTTGCACTGCTATACTGCTATACATACAACTTTAACACTGCTATAAGTTACATACAACTGCAAAATTAAATCAAATCCGAGCCATGAAAGAATACAAAAAAAAGCAAAAAAACAATAGAGAAGCTGTTAGTAACTTTTGAACTGGACAATAGGTTTGAGGAAGGCAGACATCATTAAAAATGGAGGGAAATAGAAGTCTCAACCCACTCACAAGTAAACATGCCTGTCCTTGGTGCTGATCCACATTCACATACATGGAACATACCTGTCCTTGGTGCTGATCCACATTCACATACAGGGAACAGATCTGTCCTTGGTGCTGATCCACATTCACATACAGGGAACAGATCTGTCCTTGGTGCTGATCCACATTCACATACAGGGAACAGATCTGTCCTTGGTGCTGATCCACATTCACATACAGGGAACAGATCTGTCCTTGGTGCTGATCCACATTCACATACAGGGAACAGGCCTATCCTTGGTGCTGACCTGTCTTTAGTGTCATTGGTGCTGATCTCCAACACCCACCGCCGAACCCCCATACGTTTGCCAGAGGACGAGGAGACTCGACATCTATGGTAACGGTAGGTTTGAATACCAGGCTACACACACGTATCGTTTCCTGAAAAACCCCGGCAGTCGTCGTGTTCCTGTAACGTTAACGTTAAGCCCCAAGCTTGTTTTGCTTTTGCAATCTTCTTTGTGTTTTCGCAAGGCCTGGTAGCCCCAGGGTAGTGCATCATACTAGAAACATTAGATGATACAACACAGGAAAGGTAAAAGAATCCCAACCTATCATTTTTTATCACTCAACCGATAAATCTGTAGAGAAGAGTCTGATTGGTCCTCGCATATAAACTAATTAATTAGCAACAGGTGGCACGTGCATTGCGCAATGCGGCATGGCAAGCCAAAATGGCGACAGTCTTGGACACCGAAGTGAGAAAACTGTCAAACTTCCGTGGTTTCCAGGCGTTCTCCTTCGTTTTGGACCGTAAGTACTGCGTAACTTTGTTCAACATGTTTCCGTGGTCATTTTAAGCTTCCTTTTATTGAGAATATGAGGTAAATATGTGAGAAAATGAACGACTCTTCTTCAGCATTGCGTATACGATATCACATGTACGACTACGAGCATGTGCTCGGGTTCCTACAAAAGTTTAAAACCCGGACTGAAGCGAATGAAACCCGTGTAAATGACCGTCGTAAACTCAGACACTAAAGAAAATATACCTTGCATTATCTTATTACATCCATGAAATATTCACGAGGGTTTTATTTACCTCCATGAAAATGGAGGTATTGTTTTTGGTGTGTGTGTGCCTGCGTGTCTCTGTGTGTATATTTGTGTGTGTGTGTGTCACAGTGTTTGTCGGGATTTTTGTTGTCAGCATAACTCAAGAAGCTCTTGATGGATTATGATGATATTTGGTATGTGGATAGGGGTTGGGAAGACTGAGGTGAAGTCGATTTTAGGTCCCCGGTATATCATATTATGACTTTGGTACTGCAGCAGAACATCGATTTTTTGTATCTCTTGACCTTGCCTAGCTGGGTTGGACAAGTTTTCTAAGATCCACTTGTCCTATTGGGCAAGCACATGAAAATTTACCTGCCCGAACCAATTTTTCACTTGCCAAAAATTCAAATGTCGATTTTATACGCATTTTCAGTTCCAGCAATGGAATTCTGTATCATTGCCTCAAGTTTTCAATGTTGACTATTGCTTTGTGTCATGACTGTAAATCAAACTCGCACGAAGTGTATCAAAATCGCACTCAATGGGAAAATCTTACTTACCTGATCGGGCGAGTAGGGAAGGATATCCACTTGCCCATCAACACTTTAACTTGCCCTGGACAAAAGGGCCAGGGCTTGTCCAACCTTGCATGCTAATTGGTCTTGATTTTTTGGTAGTAGATAGCTTGTGATGTAACATCCACTACCATTAATACCGCCATCTTAATAAATGAATAAATAGATAAATGTGATTAATTTAAGGAGATCTACTAGTGCAGCTGTTGTTGTTGTTTCTTTATCCACTTGGTTAGTCGGCTACTGGTCACATGTGCTTTCATTCTCTCTCTCTCTGTGCTTCCTTTTTGTGTGCTCATATCTCACTGCTTTTTTCCATTGGTCGGCAATCAGCACACATTAGGTGGTTCATCCTCTTCACTTCTCTTCATAATCATCAGATGCATTCTTCTTTCACATGTGTAAACATCATCCTTAACTTCGTGTCATTCAAATTGTTTTGTTTCTATGATATACTCTATCACTGGGCTTTTTGCAGTCTCTCTGTTCCTTTTCTGCCTATTTCTTCCTGAGCTCCTGCATATACTTCCAGATTTCCTGTTTTCATTATAAGCTTGCCTTCATCTCTTAGGCATACTACTAGGTATGTTTCTCTCTGTAAAGCCTCTCTCTCCTCTTCATATTTGCTACACTCCCACAAGTAATGATCAATAGTTTCTGGTCTGTTACATTGTATGCACATATCTGTCTTACATTCTGGATTTGTTCATGCTGTTTACCCTTGTACTAGTATGTCCACTTAGCACTTGGTTGAGTAATAATAAATTGTTTCCTTTTCTGTAGGACTTTTTTCCCTAGCCTGGGTACCATCCGATTTCTACTGGGGCTCCTTACACTAGTTACCCTAATTGTTTTAGGGTAGCGAGTGTAAGGAGCCCCGGTAGAAATCGGATGGTACCCAGGCTATTGTTTCCCATCTTGCTTACTCCCACTTTTCTGATTGCACTGTGAGTTGTGCAGCTCTGGGCTGAGAGATATATCTATTTTGCTATCTGCATACAGAATTTGCTTTGATTTCTTTCCGTATGTCTTGTTTTAAGTCATATGTGGTTTGGTCATTTTGGACGGGAGACCTAGCGCATCCCCGTCTTGTAATTAGCCAGCGAAAGGGTATGTCAACCCGTAAGGGGCGGTATCACCCCGTCGTGTGTAAACATGTGCGAACATGAGTGATCACGTGGACCGATGATGATGGTTTGGTCATGTGTTCATCCTCTATAGTTTCTCTTGCTGCCTCTATAGCTAGACCATCTGCTTTTTAAGTTCATTCCCAGCAATCCCCATGTGGCCTGGTGTCCATATTACTTGTAAGATATTTCCATTCTCTGATATTTCTTAATTTATAACAGGGAAAGTGCTGAAAGTGCTTTACATGCTTTTTGTGCCACATTTCACTATAGCGTGAAATTTATCATTGATTAAAACCATTGCATTGAATCAGATATAAATCAGTTTGTATGCAAAATGACAATTTTTTTTCAAACATATATGTATGATAAATTTTGACAAAGTCAGTAGTTTCAATTGAAAGCTCTGAATGAATCTATGTCACTATTGTTATATTTCACTAGCCTTTGTGTGTGTGTCTGTTTGTGAACAAGAATGGCTGGATGGATTGGTTCTGTACTTGGTGTGTTGGTAGGGTGTGACAGACACTAGGGGTGTACTTATACGATCCTTACCAAAAACAATGTGGCCTTCGTACCCATGTGGTAGCAGTCACTTCAATAAGAAGAAAACAGGAACTTGACATTCGTTTTCCAAACCCCTACCCACCTTAACATAAGTAGGATCCATCCAAGACTTTTCGAGTTATGCTCTTCACAGACACACATGACCTTCTTGGCGAAGGTAATAATGAACGATTGATTATCATGGGATCTTTTTTATTGGAGGAAAATACAGGGGACTTGTATGTTGAATAGTAGGCTGAGCTATAACATAAGTAGTACATCAGTATTATCCTCCCTGATTCCCTTTTTCTTCATTTTACCTTTTTCAGTCCTTCCCAGCTGTGGCCAAGTCGCTTCTCCAGCACCTTTCCTTTGATGAATTCACCCTCCTTCTAGTTTGCACTAGTAATTACAAAAACTACTGGTATTCTCTGGGTGCTCTTTTTTTAACAGGAGAAACTTGTTAACGCACACTGTGTGGAAATTATTGTTTCACATTTTCTGTTGTGATTATTGCTATATACATGTACATCATAAAATCATACCTCCTCAATACACTCACTCACGAGAATATGAGTCAGGTTCTTTTCCTTCCATCCATCCACTTCACACATATCAGTGTCCACTGAGGGGGGCAGACATTGTTCTCCACAGTTTCGTATCTATATGGTTCTTTTGAAACCTGTATGATTCCAATCAATTCCTTGTGATTCTACCTCAGTGTCCAGAACCAGCTGGTGGATGCTGAAGATGAGTCCTGATGTCAGCCCTGATGTTATTTCTGCGCTGACTGTGGACTGTCAATCATGGACAAAACACAGCCGACTGATGATGATGTTTCCAATGCTGTTCCAGGTTCTGAACTGATATGTATGACGTTGTTTTCTTATTACACATGTGTGTATCATCAAGGGTGTATTTTGGGGTACCTGAGCTGTTTAATGATGGAAGTATGAAATCCAGAACAGTACGATAAGAAAAGTGTATTCCAGGTGAGACGAAGTGTTGATGGTCTGTAAGTTGATGAATCATGATCGAATTAGAATGGTCTTGTTGTACAGTTCTAATGCAATATGACATGTTCTTTTTCCCTTTTATTCTTCCTGTCAAACAGTTGAGTGTTTGACCAAGTAATGTATTTCTGTGATGTCCCACTGTCATCATATATGAGTTGCTTTCTAAGATATATTTCTATATTACTATCTTTCAAATGTTCTTACAGAAGAAGGCTTTTCTTACTATGACAGTTTGCATTTCACTTTATTGAACACTGATAATTTACATGCACTCTTGAACCTTGATTGCCTTGGATATGATGTTTATTGTGATGTTTATTGGCAAAACAGTTTTTATCAAGGAGGGCTTATCCCCTTTTTTCCTTTAATGGTCTGTCAATATGCACTATGTTGAACTATTTAAAATGAATTTCCATGTGTGTGTGGTGTGGTGTGTGTGAGTATAACTATTTAGACGGAGGTCAGCACCAAGGACAGGTCTGCCCCTGTATGTGAATGTGAATCAGCACCAAGGACAGGCCTATTAACTTGTAAACAGACTGAGATTCCATCTTTCCTCTAATATTAATGATGACATTGTGTTGTTGGTAACTGTTTCACTGCTACAGATGATTACTGTGAATTTATTGGCTCTGTGTTTTCATGAGCATTTTGTTAACATGAGATGCATATTAACTTTAACCTTGATTACCTTGGATATGCTGTTTACTGTGATGGTTTATTGCCAAAAGTGTCAGACTCCTTTAATTTTAATGTTCTGTTAATATGCACATTGTTTGACTTTGTTGAACTTTGAACTGATTCGAAATGGATGTTAGAACTGTGGCAGCTTCAGATGCAGCATTATCTGTTTGGTGAATTTGATGGTTTATTATTTTACTGAACGATTATATGGATTGCTTTGATTTGATATCTAGCTACATCTTGTGTAAAATGTATTTCTATGTAATGGTTGTTTTGTCATATTTCTATGCTCACTTTTGTCTGTGCTCTTCTTTTGCCCCCATCCTGAAGCAGGTTTTAGAACTTAAACAAATGTTGTGAAGAACATGATATGGTTGTATTTTGTCTGCATGATAACATGCATGTTTTGTGAATGTTGTTAAAGGGGTATTTCTTTTACTCCTAGGTTATGGGAAGATGATACTGTATACCTGACCATGTTCCTGTGTGTGCTGTGGGACCTGTCAGCTGTCCTGTGTGCCTGTCCATATTCCAGGAGGACCTGTCCATGTTCCTGTGCTACCTGCCAGCAATCCTGTGTACCTGTCTGTATTCCAGGAGGATCTGTCAGCTGTCTACAGAGAAGAGAACATCGGACTTGACTGTGAGTTGGCTTTTACTTTTAGAACTCTTTCAAAAATTGGGGTCTGCATGCTGCAAGGCATAATCTGCTGTTGAATTTTCCTCAGTTCAAACTAATGTTAAATGTAATCCGTACATTATACACTTTAACGTTTAGCCAGCCTGAAAGAATCGTAATACATGGCTGTTGGCTTCTGCGCCTCACCTTTTAAATCTAAGGTCATTAAGTTGACAATGCTCTGATTTAACGTGAAACGTGAAGCATTCAGCCTTCAGGAATAAAGTGTAATATGTGGCCACTGTCTCTGGAATTTAGCGCAAAGCCTGTTTGGAACCACCCATGCAGACCCTTAGAAATGAAAATGAAAGTGCTGGGATAGGGCAAAATAAGCCATCCCACCTATTTGTTGTCATGTCTGAAAGAGTTCTCATTTCTTATACTAATATCTAGATTAAGGTTGTGACTAATATTTTATTGCAGATATGGTGGAGAACACAGTACATTTTCCTATTGAAGAGAGCACTTGTACGATTGTCTGTTGTTTCATTCTGAAAGGCAATGGGGCATAGTTTCAAACTCATTTGCAATCAAACTGTTTTCACATCCACCGTTTCTGAAGCCGTTTCTAAAATGAACAAAATGAATTATTCCTGTGACAGAAAGAAAAAGTACATGGGGAAGTAGTCATTAAAGCAACCAAATGTTTTGAGACAAAAAAGGCATTTGTTTTTGTGAAGCCAAAAAGGAAGAATAAGATGGAACCAACAGATTGTGAATTAAGCTGTAGTATGCTGGTGTGTAGATGCATGGAAAAGCATTTTACTTTCATCAAACAATTACCAGTACTTTTGATTTATACTAAATAAATGATACTATTACTGTGACTTGTCATACATAGCAATAGAAAGCCACAAAGTTACTATAAATTGAGATGGTACTATAAAATTGCAGAACACAAGTTGCAGTGATTCAGTAACAACGGACACAAAATTGTCCATCCAACATTTTATTTAGTTTCAAAAGAACATAAAGTTATTACTAGTGATACTGATTAACTGGAAACGATATTGAATAATGACAAAAGATCAATGACAAAAGATCATTGAAAAAATTCCCATTCACCTTCAGTAAATTCAAAATTTAATCTACTGCATTTTGCTGTATGTTTCTCCTTCAACATGCTTCTGTAATTCAAGAAATTCAAGTGGAACCCCTCTTTAAATACTTTAACTAAATTCATTGGATGATTTATTATTGACATTCTTGTCTTTCTCTTGTTTCTCCTGGATAGTAGCTGAAACACAATCAAGATTATGAAAACAAAATGGATGAAAAATCTGAACATATGAGAGAGACACACACTATGTCTGTCTAGAATTATTTCAGTGATGAAGTGGATTTCAGGGAAAATACTTTGGTCACATAGTGTTTGTTGGAAATGTGTCCCATTGCTTTACAGAAAACAGAAAAGACAATGTTGTGCTTTCTTTCTGTAGAGTGAAATGTACTACAGGTAAGCTGTGTGTGATGTTGGAAAGAGAGGAATTGTGTGTAAGAAATCGGCCAAACAAAAATTTATCTGAAATTTCTCTTAAAGGATTATGAACTCTTAAGTTTCTTTCTACTTAAAACGTAGTCAGATATAGATACATAAGACAGACAGTTGCAGTGGGATTTGTCTTTCTAGGCAATTGGAACAACTTGAAATAGTTTAATAGGTAGATAGTCAATTCTAAGTACTTAAGACAGACCCAGTTGCAGTTTAAGAAGGACCTGTTTTTACAGAGTTGATTTGGGGGGCAATTTTAACAAGTAGTTTAGGTAGATAAATTAACTGTAAAAACACTCTACAGTACAGACCGACTATTGTGGTGTAACATGAAGGCAGTTGCAAAAGAGAACAGACAATAATTCGTAGATCTAGGGAAAGATCTTTTGAGTGAATAATCTCTGAGGAAATGACAGGTTTAGTTTTGTTTGGCCGATTTCTTTAAGTCATGTTGATATCAGAATTTGTTATCATTGTTTATGTAGCTGTGACAATCCTAACCATCTGTTGCAAAATTTAGGGCTTGTCTCGTGTTGGTCTAGTAGAGTTTGACAGTGATGTTTTACGCTGACAGACTTTATTTGATGAGCTTAAGACTAGGCCTGGATTTTGGTGCAGGAGGTTTGAATTGCAGCAAGTACGCAAACAGTGCTAACAAAATTTGAAGACAGTTTCCATCACTGCATGGCAAACACAATTCCTCTCTTTCTGTATGACAACTTTTACTTCTTCCTGGGCTTAGCCTGGAGGAGGAACTTCTGTCCCAGGGTTCTAACTTACACATGCCTCGACTCTGCGTAATAGACTTGTTGACAAACAGCTCTGTCCGTCATCAGGCCTACTACGCTAAAGGAGAGGGGCTTTGTGGATTTTTTTACCCTGGCCCAGAGGTTTTCTTCTCCAGGCTTCGACGCTAGGTTTGGTTGCTTGATGTCAATATTCCTGGGAGATAGTGCGCATAATATACACGTTCTGAAAATAGTAAGGGGGTGGTTGGTTTGTGTGTGTATATTTATATAATTTTTTTTCTATCTGTATAAGCTAAGTTAATTGTTTATTTTATTTTCTAAGTATTTTTTTTTCTATTTTTAATTCTAAGTTATTTACCTGATCAGTCATTGCCAAGGTATGCTGGTGTTTCGAAGCACCGGGTCTTCAGCTTAGCAAAGACCTCCCCTGGGGAGCACACTGTATGCATTGCTGACAGGAGTAAAATTAGTCTAAGTGTTTGGACAACTAATTACGATGGATGATCAAGTCTGACGTACTGTGTAGTCTTCTGTGTCAAAATTACTCAAAAGTGAGTGTACCATTGCAAACTGAGTGATCTTCTGTGTCAAAATAAGTGAATGCTGTGAAGTCATGTGCAGTGTTGTCTTGTGTTAACAAAGAAGCCATACTCACAGCTCACATCTTCTTTCAGCTCTGCTGATAAAAGTCTGCTTCTTCCCTCCACCAGTCTCCAGTTTGAAGTCTGGAACACAGAGAAACAAATGTCAGGTCTACATTATTTAGTC
This sequence comes from Branchiostoma floridae x Branchiostoma belcheri, assembly GCA_019207045.1. Lineage (NCBI taxonomy): Eukaryota > Metazoa > Chordata > Leptocardii > Amphioxiformes > Branchiostomatidae > Branchiostoma > Branchiostoma floridae x Branchiostoma belcheri. Next base: position 7,584,081 of record CM033041.1, read on the forward strand.
ATCCTGTATGACTTTTCAAAAGTGTGGGCCTTCAGCTGATTCTTAACATAAGTTTCTATTCAAAACAATCAGACAAAAAAAACTGACGCACACACAAATGTCTGATGCATACAATTAACTCATTGTGTCCTAACTTAAGTTCTGCTTGCCAGAATGTAAGGATGCATCATGATATGTGATATTTGGAGCATTCAAGTTTAGGTTAAGTGTATGAAACCTTGTGGCTGTACACCCAATATAATTACAGACTGAATTAAACTTCTCAATGCAAATTGGGCATCTCTGGCTAAAGTGTGATGGCAGTGCAAATGTCTGTTGACTTTGGATCACTCCTGGGGTACCATGGTAAATGATGTCAACTGAAAAACCCTGTATATTGGAAAATCTTTCTTACCTGTAAATCATTTGTGTTCCTTCAGTATCCTATTAAGATGTTGTCCGGTCCAGACAGGAGTCACAGCTCAGACCTTCCAGACACACATCTATATAGCAAAGCAATATTAAACAGTTTAGACACAGACTAATATGTGTTTAGAAAAGCACATGTTAATAATTCAACTTTGAAAATCAAAATAGCTGAGTGTCCTTTTTACACTTTGTTAATGTTACACACAAGTATAGTAGTATACTCATATTTCATATGAAATCAAGGATAACAAAATGATAGAGGAACAGCCAAACTTACCTGTAGAAACTGTTTTGCTCCCTCTCTGTCTTCCACACCACAGTGACGGCACTCCACGCAGTCCTGACAGCAATCCCAGCTCACCCAGACCCTATGGGACAAACACATGGAAAACTACCATCAGTTTGAGGCATGGAAATAACCAACATTACAGCAAAGTCACAAGCAACCAGGCCTTTCATAGAGATAAAATATTGCATGTCACCTCAGGCTGTAACATTTTGCCTGCCAGTGATTTTCTTAAGTTGACTTTCCATGTTGACAAGTGCTCATGCATTGTTTGTGTAAAATCAGAAGATTATAAATTTAAAGCTTGCTTTTTGGCTAGTCATCAATTCACGTAAAGTAAGTCGCAAAATAAAATTTGTAAAAGATGTTTTTATGTTACTGTTTGAGTGGTATTTCTATACAAAGTGTGAGACCTAGTGGGAGTAATTAATTTGTAGTTGTACAAATACTGTAAAGCATCATACCTCACCTGTGGATGCAGACTGCAAAGAATGTATGCTGACTTGCTCTTCTGTCTTCAAATCACCTGGTCCAGTCCAGTCTTGCCAGGTTCAGACAGGAGTCCTCACTACTGCATCAGTCAGCAGACACCTAACTATGATAGACATTACAAGTTAACCACTTGTCTCAAATAACACCAGGAAAATAGAAGGTAAAAATGCAGAATTCAGATTTTTCTCACCTGATGATCCTCTTTGGTCTTGGTCCAATCTAGTCTTGTCAGGTTTAGACAGGAGTCCTCACTACTACATCAGTCAGCAGACACCTAACTATACAGAGATTAAAAGTTACACGTGTTGTCTCAAATAATACCAAGAAACTGGTATGTAAAATGCAAAGCACATATTTTTCTCACCTAGCCCAATACTCCATGTCTTGATAGTTCACCCGGTGCCTCTGTCATCACAAGTCTCATCTCATCAGAACAGGAACACCTGCACAGCTGGCTGACTATCAGGAATCACAGGTAACTGCATGGTTGTAATGAAAAGAAGAATTAATTTGCAGGGTGTTATCAGCTTTGTCAAACATTTCAGAAACAACATACATTAGATAATGATAATAAAAAAAAATATCCATCAATGACTGTTTGGAGGAATTAAGCAGTCTTCCTGTTCCAAGGTGCTGAGAGGAACAAAAATGTGGGTACAGCCTGATGACAGATTTCACCAAAGCATTCGACACCATCAACCAACGAAAGCCATCGGCAAACTCCTGCTGTGGGAACACGACCTTGTACAACCTGTATCATACCCTGGATTTTCTCTCAGAAAGACGACAGATTGTTAGACTAGCAAACACTCTCTACTGGCTAAGCAAATGGTCCAAGGACACACAACTTAATCCAAAGAAGTTTTTCACTTTCGCATTGTGTTTCACTTTCACAGCTGTGTTCTCTTAAACTGTATTAATGTCAGACCTGAAATCTTATATGCCTTACGAGTGGTGGACAAAGTAAAGAATCGGTAGATTTTGCTTGGGTCAACTTGGTTTAACTTGAAACATTTTTTGTAGGCCTTAATATCAATTCTGACAAGTGATTACATATACAAGAGATGCAATAGAAATGGAGAGCAAAATCCCAACTTAAAAGATAACTAGAAGAGCAACATTTTTTTAAGAATACAGGACTTTCTTCCTGCAGATGATAAAGAAATGAAATGCACATATTTCTATGAATTAGCCTTTTGTCAAGCTGCTTGACCTGTAATGTGATTTACCAAAAAAATGTGACGTTACTGCATTAATTAATATATTATAAAAAAATCAGATCATAAGCATTATCCACATTTCATTGTACTCACACTTCCTAAAGCTACATATATTTACTCCAACAGGAAATCCCTACCATTGACCACAAGAGAAAAATAAAGTTTTTGTTTGCATGAAAAAAGGCCTGAGGGAGACATCAAATAAAACTGTGTACATGGCACTCTCCAACTATATTGTAACTATATTAAGATTTGAAAAGGATGACAAAAAACAAGAATGCGTAAGGTGCCAGAGTACAACAGAGCCCATGTCATCTCCGAAGTACCAAGCTATGGGCAGTACCTTAAGACCATGTGTGGCTCAGAAATAGACATTAAGTGCCACCACAACAAGAAATTTTTAGTCCTTAATGTCAAAGCTAAACCACAGAATGTAAGCTTAAATCAATGATGTTATATAGCCTTGCTTAAACACACCAACTAAATTTTCTTTTTACATACCATCAAAATATTTCAGCCCTTGAAGCTTTGCAGGTCTGCCTTGTTTACAACAGCTTTTGCAGGGGAACACAGAAACGCTTTGGTAGACCAATAACAGTTGTCAAAATATAGAAATGCGAAACAACAACATTCTCATTGGTAGAGCCGATGATTGCCTTCCTCTCATTGGCTGAAATGCTAATTGTGATGGACAGCCAGGATCGGTATGTTATGTCCAGGTGCCGCACATTCCAACAGGTGGTTGCCCAATCAGGCTTACCGCGGCAGCGGAGATTTCAAAGAAATATCTTTATAAATGTAAACAGTACCCTTTTTCTCTGTACCAAAATTAGCGCATTTTATTCTCACTCAAGAGCCAATGCCACTCGACACAGGGGAAATAAATTCAGTGTTCCCCAAAACACAACTCAAAGACACGACATTCAAGAAAACTGCATACAAAATCGTCAAGCACAAATCGACATAAAACCAAGAGACAATCCCGTAGAAACACACAATTTTACACAGAATAGTCATAATTTGTAGTTACAGGGTTACTGGAATTACATTCCAAGAGATGGTTGGTTATCTTACCTTGTAAGAACGACTCTTCACAACACCGCCGTGCTTCCGACATGACAGTCGCCATTTTCGTTTCTCCTCCAAAATTCAACAGGTCAGAAAATGTGAAGTTTCTCCCTCAAAAATCCAAAGGTTAACCTTAATCCACCATAGAAACATCCCGGAGAATCGTTCCACAAGTTACGAGAGATATTTTTGCGACCAAATCGGTAAAAGTCGAGAATTTACCCCAAAATTGCCCCCAAAAAAATCACATAACAACATGCGCCGCACGAGGTTGAACGTCAGCAATGCCACAGGTGTTCAAAATAGCCCTAATTCAGTTAACTTCCTCGTCCAATCAAGATTGAGCATCACCAATCGAGATAATTCCTCACAAACATTTCGTGGTCACTCTATCATTTCGGGTATTATTAAGCTTATGCCAAAAACAAAACCCATCTCGACACATCTCTGCCACAAGTGTCCGTATCCACCTTCATCAAAACGTAGAAATGTAAAATAGAACCATAAGACGTCAAATATTTGGGGGTAGCCACTCTTCATTAGTCGTGGCGCTAATTGTCATTCTCTCATTGGTTGAACTGATAACTGTGACGGACAGTCAGGATAAAGTCAACAAATCATTCCACGCTTCCGACCAAATTTGTAATAAAAAAAAAAAACTCATCACGAACTTGATATCGGTCGATCGCGTTCATAAAAGCTTCGTCATTGGCTGACGGCAAGAGAGTGTCTCTTGTGTATAGTGAAAAAGTGCAGCAATAGATGTTATAAAAATCGATTACTAGTAACCTGTGAGATTTGGGGGCATTTTTCCTGATTTATATACAGAATAATTGCTATTGCAATAGAAATTAGACCATCTCCAGACAATACTGTTTAATGGATTTGCGCCAATAAAAGTTGCGTATTTATACGCCATATCAAATCATGAATATTGCGGCGTGAGGCCATAAAAGTTACTTGTTGTGGCCTTATGTTGCGAATTAGAATTTACTTTTATTATTATGTCAAACATACATGTAACGTTATGCATATGCATATGTCATTTTTCTTCCCTGTTCTTCTTGATTGATTAAACCAGGGCTTGCTCTACAGGACACTCAATATCGTCTCTTGACCTTTTTTGACCCTTTCTTTTTTCTTCCCCACCTTTGACGTCACAGCTTATACATCCAATAGAACTCTCGCCAAAAATAGACGTTATTACGTCATGGATATGGCGAGCATGTGAGCTTCTTTTCGCGTCGCCATGGAAACGGACCCGCCGTACAATGTATGAACCAATGACGTAGCGGTAAGGCGCCGTTACCATGGGAATGGTATTCAAGCTCCAATTTGCCTGCCCCAAAATAGCTATAGTAAGGTTTATTTCTAAATAGTGAAAATAATGGGATAATGATAGGGTCACCCCATAAGGTGCCTTAGGAGGGGCGGGGGGTCTGGTGGTTTGCTTCCAGCCCGGAAAGACTAAAAAAGGCCCATCTGATGGTTGAATTGATACTGAAAGGCTATGTATTTCTAGGTCGGAGCAATACATCATGTCTTTTCGTCCACAGCCTATCATTCCACAGCCTTTTTTGTACTAGAATTTTCAGGAAGGCTGTGACAGAGCCGGCCGTTGACAAAGATCTACTATATGCATTTCTTTTCATTACACGACTTACGTACGACCAAGGGGGTTATGGCGATCTGGCCTAGCCTGTGTGTGAATGAAGTTTAATGTATTTACTGCCAAGTCAAACGCATTGGAAGACGAAACAAACTAGTAGTACTGTTCCATCTACGATCCCTAATTTCTCCGCGTTTACGGAAAAAAGAAAATAATTCTCCTTCTAACATCACAAAACCCACACATCACAGAAATGCTGAGATCCTTCGTCTTCCACAGTCTCAGGAAAAGAGTCCGCCATAACCCCGCCCGCAATAGTAATTTGCAGTAATTATCTTACAACCTCCTTTGTACGACAGATCTACAACTGTCTCCAGAACTATTTTTTTTTAAATTCTCACCACATAGCCAGCATACTTATAGTCTGGTAGAGGCTAGCAGCTGATGGTTGAATTGATACTGAAAGGCTATGTATTTCTAGGTCGGAGCAATACATCATGTCTTTTCGTCCACAGCCTATCATTCTTCGATGTCCTAAAACTGTCCAGAAGTTATTATTTAGCTAAAGAACACTTTGTCACAGTAGGTCACTGGCAAGAATCGGGGTTCGCATTCTTGGCATAGTGTTGGTTTGTTCCTTAGCGATTAGAAATCCCTAGTTGATCTCAGAGTCCCCATAGCACTATACGTTTGCATTACAATCAATGAATTAAATTGATATATATTCGAAATCGAACTGTGTCGAGATGCCCTGCTTACAACTTTCCATTCTTTCACGTTTGACGAGGACTTGACTAAGTGTATGAACTTTTGTTGGCATTTCTTGACAACTGTAATTAACGCCTTTGTCTGTATATGCTTTGTATTGTAATGAGCATGACGTAGATTCCACCAGGCGAAACCTTTGGACGGATCCATTTTTCTAGGAGTGGCCACTAGGGACAAAACACACAGGGTAAGCGGATCATCATTTGGACGTAAACCCCTCAAATCTTCACGCTAAGCTTTCCTACAGGAGTATATTCATCACGTTATATTAGCTTGCCATTTTCTCGGTCTTTTCGGTTTAAACGAGACTCCAACGCTATATCTTTCCGCGATGCTACTGTGCCGTTACTCGGTGTCAACGTTCTTGGTCCAGTTGGCGCTGTTTCCAACGTTCGGTGGCTGCAGTACTGAGGGACAAGAACTGAACATGGGTACGTCATGTCTGATTTTCAACAGTAGTCTGCTGTTGTCTCAATTTTTCATGTTCTAATGTTGATTTATAACCATGTATATGAAAGAAACGACGATATCTGGAACATTATCTATATGATGTTTATAAATTGTTTTCTCTGTGAGGGCCATCCTACAACAACCCCCGCCCGCCAGGGACGATAGATGATGATGAACAATGGCTACACCAGCTGTGTATCTTCATTTTGGCGAAGTTGGCGAAAAAACTTGCCATGTAGTTTGTCATTCTATCTAGTTACATTGTACCTTATAAACTTATAAAGACTTAAGATTAAGTCGACTCATTTCGTTTGCACATGCAGCTTGGAACGACACAACAGAGCCCTGTTTGTTGAGGGATGGACGGACGGCTCTTGACATTGCAGTACCAATTAATTCCGCTGCAGGTAAATGGCGCTAGTTGCTTTGACCTTGGTGCTGTCATACTATCCACTGCTAGACATCTACGTGATATGATGTCAAAAACACTGTCCTCTACAAAATTAATTGCACGTGAATTTCATTAGACATTGTCACAATTATTACTCAATTCCAACATGTAATTTGAATATGATTACGTTCTCCTTCTTTGACTTGAATTGCCCGATTTTGTTCCAACAAAAAGGACACTATCGGTCTTTACGAAGCTGTCAGGGAGCAAGCATAAAAGTATGGTATTGTTCTTTTCCACTAGGAACACCTGTAGGTTCGGTTTTCCTGACAGGTAGACTTGACACTGATGTCACTCTGCACGTGACGTATGATGACCAGGGAGACGGGAAGAGGAAATACCTGGATTTGAACGTGACGTCAGAGCACCAGGCCGTCCTTGTATTATCAGAAACGGGTGCAGAAGAAGTCAAAACAAACCGACTAAACAATACAATGGTCAGTAGAAATGTCATTTGAGTATTCTGTATTGTCGTGCTCTACATTTCCGCCATTGGAACTACGAATGTAATAATTTGTGATATAAAGATATAAATATATTGTGTTGAACAATGAAAGAAGAATTTTACAGCATTTTTGTGCATTATACAGGTGACCCTCAGATGTAAGGTGGAAAGTAGCGGTCAGACGGTAAGTGCTGTCAATCACGGATTGGTTCCTACAACTGCGTCCAATATTCTGGTATCATCATTCAAATATGCTTACTTCGATTAGAGGTAATATTAAAGAGTTGCATATCATGTAAGATAAATGCGTCTGAATTTTAAAAGTCTCATTGTTTCTTTTCAATAGGTGGATTATCCTGTCTCCCTATCCGTTAAGGACAAGCCCACTCCGTTTTTCTCCGTCTCCAAGAAATCCTTCGTAAGCATATCATTGATCAACCTTCACACAACACGTTTTCTAATTCACGCCCGGCACGAATAGAAAACGGAAAAACTATTTCTGTCCCTCATTTCGCTCATTAGCCTAAACAAATGTGTGTGCGGGTTGAAAGAGACTCAATTGTTGACGTTGTATATCTTATCACATTCTTTTACAGGGTTCCATCGGGAAATCTGCTCCGGTTAAGAGCAACAAGGATGTATTGGCACAAGGTAAGGCATTTGACGTCCAGACGTCAACCTAGGATCATTAACAAAGTATCATTCCTTGATCCAGTAACAGACAACAGTCCGTCCGTCCGTTTATCTGTCCCTCATTTCATCCTCTCTTTCTCCCTCCATTCTACCGTCAAAATATAGTACTTACTCCTAAAATTTACCTCTCCTGAATATGCACAGCCTCCTTGACGCCATCAATGCTATGTGTAGTCAAAACTACCATACGGCATTCTTCCTGTGTAGCTAGTACGTAAGTGGGTTCACTGTACCAAACATCCTGTCAAGTTGGGCAGTTCAGTTGTAGACTCGGCTACAACACTCGTATACATTCTTCTCGAATGCAAGCTCAGACCCCTACCTTATCCCTATCTAAGCTATTTATATTTATATTTTGACCGATTTCTGCACCCTTTTCAACCCTTCGGGCAAGTCTGGTAGAAACTGCGCGTACCCACCAGTAGAATTTGCGGTGACTTTTCATGAGAAAAACTTTACGTTCCAAGACTTTTAAGTTTGGAAGTGTTCGGCCCCAAAGGCCGGATTGATAAACAAATAATTCCCGATCCCTAGTCTTTGCTGTCCCCAGAGAGTGCTTACAGTGTGCCATGGCCCGAGGCGCCAGCGTAGATCTCTTGTTTGTGAAGGCTTTGTTCCAGTCTTACCTCATCGCAGCGGCATTCTTTCGGCCACACCTGGCCCTTGATAGATCTGGACATGGTGGATTGTCACGGATAACAACAAGATTAGAGGCCATTGACACGAGAGAATATAGACTGAGACGATTCATCCATAATTTGTCTTCATTTCAAATCATTAACATGTGAGATGTTCGTCTTTTGTGACATTGTTATTGTTCTCCTAGCTCTGATCATTACTGAATAAATCCTTCACACAAGAGTGAAGACAAACTTTTGTAAAAGTTAAAAGAGTGTATTATATTATATGTATATGATGAGCGATTGAGTACAGTACAGTACTTCATACATACGTGGTTCTTATTTTACGCAAGGATTTCTAGTGGCAACCAGGGATAGATAGCGCATGTAGTTTATGAGTAACCGTACACTTACTGACTTACCCCAAGGGCATAAGCGGAGAGACCACTACCTAAATTAAGCCGCTATCTCGTGACGCTATTATCATCTACCATTGTTCTTTACCTCCACTGCCTATACGGTCTATCTCAAAATCTTCGTTGGAATTCGAGACAGACAGCGATAACTGAAAAGTTTACATCTTTTTAAATCCCTTGTTGGAAGCGTCGTTGAGGTGTGTGGCTTTTGCTTCGATTAGGTCATTCAAGTTCAAATTTAAGGTGGTAACACATATTATTGAAGGAAAGGTGTGTGTGTGTGTGCGCGCGTACGTTGAGGTGTTAAAAAGTGGGCTTTGCGTGCACAGAAAAAGGGAATATCATCAATGTTTACGTTATAGAACTTAGGAAACAAAGCGAAGAGACGTAAACAAGAGACTGTGGGGTGAAAACAAGCGACCTGTTAAATGCTGGGTGTGGTGGATCAGTCTAAAATTGGCGATCTCGTCACAATAGCCAGTGATATCCGTCTGACTTGCTCAGGGGGTGCGGCTATTGTGACTCATGAATTATTTACCGCAAACTGCTTTACCTGAACATCAGACATGTCTTAAAACTGTTGCTAGACGGTCACTTTTCGTAAAAAACAGATATCGGACTAAGATTTGGTCACCCAAGAATTCTACATAGTCGTGGGAACTTCTGTAAATGGTGTATTTAACATTCTTGTCATACTTGTTACTGAAGACGTCATTACTGAACTGGGTTTACAGTAAATAAGGCATGTGGTAATGGGCTCTAACTGAGGTCGGTGACCTCGCTCACAGGCTGCGCTACCAGTTTGTGCTAGGCTCCGGTACAGAGTAACCACAAGATTCGACAAACCCTACTTTAACAGTAGTGTGACGCGTGAGAATTTCAGACCAACACCTTTAGCTGTTGTGTAGGGCGGTCAGGTTTGATCTCCGCGATTGTACACAGGTCGCTGGCCGTGTGCACTGAGTCGGACGCTCTCTTAAACCTGTTCCGGTCCCTGCCGGGGGATTATAACCCAAAATGGCCAGGTCTTGTACGACGGTTGTTCTCGCGTTTGCGCTGTTGTTCTTTGTGGGATCGCCCTTCCTTGGATCCCGAATGATCGTCCATGGACAGAGAGAAGTCACTTTGGTACCGACTTTGTTGCCGCCAGGTAAGTTTTCGCATGGCGCGGCGTCATGTTCTTTTCAAAATTGTTCTGGATTCAAGGACGTCGATAGGTTTTCCTGAGGACAATGCCGATGATTTCATTTAGACAACAGGGAATTCCCTATAGCCGTCTTGGTCATTCCTGTGGAAAATGAAGGAATTTTGTGACCATTTATGAACAAAATGTAGGCATGTTAAGGCTTACCAGACATTTCTGTAACTTATAAGAAAATCTGATTTTTAAAGTCTAAAGGGTCGTGGGAAGAATATTGAAACAGCTTTGTTTACATCCCATAGGACGTACCTCTTTCTAGTCTTCTACATTGTCGTACGTTGCTTCTTTACAAGAAGACTAGGAATGGGAGTTATAAACATTCATGTCCGATGTGGTTTTGTTTTGGGGTACCACCTTTGTGCATTTTGGTGTTTACCCTCGAAAGCACTGGGAAAAGTGTACACGCCTCTAAAAACTATTTCAGACGTGGTTACTAAGCTTCAATACAATAGTGGCTGTCGTCTGACAGAGCGACGAAACCGGTTTTTGGACAATGGTGACGGCGCACGCACCACACTTAAAGTGTTGTGCACACTATACTTGCCTCCTGTAGGATTTAACATTTGTCATTAGAAGACTGGTGATTCTTAAATGGGTAAAACGTGGGCAACGCTCTTTCTTCATAACCTCAAACATGTAAATTGCAATAATTTTCACCAGTATCCACCTGCACATTGACAATTCCCCGAAGTTACCGAAACTAGTTATCAAACTATCTCAAAATGATGTTGTTTTGTTTTTACCAGCTATAGGCTTTCCACAAATTCCACTTTGCAGTATATCATCTGAGTCCATAGATTTACTTAAATGAACATTACCTTTGTCTGATGCCGCTGCAAATGTTTGTTGAATATTCTAAAGCTCTTAGAATAGGGGCAATGGCGCTGCATGTGGTCACTTAAAATGTAACAAGTTTAGTATGCTTAGTGCTGTTATTCTGATTTGAAAACAGAAAAAAATCGTTGTCTTAGACTTCAAGCTTGTTATTAATTCATAGTCAGATAGCACAGTTGAAAATCAAGTCTCTCTCTTATTGTTACCTGGCATTGTCAGACACTTGTCTGTCCCTGCCCCTGCTGGCCACGCCCCTTTCACTTTCATCTTCAAATATGTCCAATTGTTCCAGACAATCACGTAATACTATTCACATCTCTGACCTTTTATCATATTTTCACATCTCCGATCTTTACAAACTGAACAACAGAAGACTTAATTGCAAAGAGGTTATCAGGTTTCCTCTTTTAGCACAATAACATCTCCCTGCATAAAATGATTACACATATCACAGTAAACTATAGTTAATATAATTTTTCTTTTCCTCCTCTGTTATTTACCAATACTTCTATTGAGTTAGTTAATGCTGTATTCAGAACAGTGTGGAAGGCACATTGCAAGCATATGCTGCTCCTTAGCAGAACAAGGCAAGCAAAGATAGCAGACTTCACCCCCTCAGAAATGTTTACATTTCTTTAACCTTAGGAGTAAAATTGAATGTTTCCAGCTTTTTATGATAGTTGTTTTCTACAAGTTTAATAGGCATATGGTTGACATTCTCACCTGACAAATCTATGAATGTATGGAAACACACTTTTTTATGTGTTCATTGTAATTAATATCAAGTCAATCACTTTCACTTTGTATGTTGTGGGAGCATATAGCATCTGACCAAGTGTTCTTCTTCAGGTAATCCTGGGTACATTAAAACACTATGTCTCAATGCATCTAGTGTTCCTGACACAACAGCAGAAGTTTAGAACCTGAGTGTGTTTTTTTCCTTGTAGAAAATCCAACATGTGAGTCTATCCAGACTCTCTTTCAATCAATGCAACGGCAGTGTGCAAGAGATAGTCAGCAATTTGCAAATCAGGTCAGTGTTAATACAATATTGTTTAGGAAATGACGCCAGTCAACTTAATAAGAAAATAATGAAGACGATTATCATATTGAGATATGTTGATCTGCATTTGGTAAAATATGAACAAAACATGCTTTTATAACTTTCATATAGTTAACCATCCAGATATTGTTGATGGTTTTGTCTAGTATATAGTATGATTTAATGTTTGAAATACAGTTGATATCTTAAATGACAACTTTTGAAATTGTTCCAGCCGGGACAAGATGGTACTTACAGTGTCACCGTGTCGCAAGAAAGATTGAACCCAGGTCTTGAAGCACAAGCCGTTTCGGTATGGAACTATTTGTCTCTTACTAACTTGAGTCCGAGTCTTACTTTTAAACATTTAGGGTATGACTGTTTCAAGGTAGAGAACTGATCACCAACACGATTCTTATGATTTGCCAAAAAGCAGATACTCAAGCAACTGGATATGATTTTGGAAACAGTCAGATGTTTCAGATAGTATCCACTATCTTTCGTCAGTGACACTGAAGTGATCTGGAAGAAACTGGTCTTTTATACCCTAACTTTCATATGATTTACAATGATTTATCTGAGTCATTCACAAGCAACAGGTGTGGTGTAAATCTTATAGTTGTGAACTCTTGGATCACAATTCATATGAAGGTGTCTGTGTAATACACATTTCTAAAATTAAAACATTACAACATACATGTATTGGACTGAGTTCATCTAACCACAAGTATCCTTCTTTTATATCATGCAGGTTGTAGTTTACTGGTATAAGTTCACCTCGTACCATGGACTTATTGCAGAGCTGGGATCAGAGAACCTGGAGGCAAGAGTAACATACACCCTGAATGGGGAACCTGTCATCCCTGCTGCTATTGGACAGGTGAGGAGTATTGTCTCTTTTCTCTCTGACTCTTGGATGTGCATTGCTCTGCGACAATGACTTCAATGGTGACACAGTTGTGATCACAAATCCAAAGCTGGATGCATGCATGTTCCCCCACAATGACCACTGTATTTGAAAATCAAACTTCACAAACTGGTCAAATGTCTCAATTGTGTCTGTCTCCAACACGTTTTGAGAATACTAATTTTTTGGTTCTACTTCTCTGTCTATTTCCTCACAATTGAAACTTTCAAAATATATGAAAATATTGACAAGATTTGCTATCATCCAAATTTGCATTGATCATACACTTGTCTACAATGCATGTATACAATATTGCATATACAATAAATACATCAATAATTAGTTATTCATAACCATGGCCAATTATCATGATAGAGAATACAGTTACTGTAGAGAACACCTTTTAAGACTAATCATTATGTACTCATCATACATCATGTGTTCTATCTAATGTCTCTATTTCTGTTTATGCCTTTTTACAAAGAATTATATTTTTTCCTATTGCAGGTGACCAGAGCCCTCAGTACTAGTGATGTTCCACTTGAGCTGACACTGTACAGACCATTGACAGTGCAGGAAAACCAAGTCCTGAACATCACTCTACGTCTGCAGGGTAACCGTCAGGCTGTCAACCAACTGTGCTCTGAATGTGTAGCACTGAACCTTAAGGTCTGTTTTCACTTTATATCATACAATATAATGTACATAATATACATGGTCTAGGGGCAAGCAAGTTTGCCTCTTAACCATGAGGTCGAGAAATTGAATCCTCAGGCCTGTGTCCCTCATCCAGGTGACTATTAAAAAAAAGTAATGTTTGCAAATGGACAGTCCTAATATGGCTTTGAGCCATGGTCCATTGTTCACAATCCTGTGCTTGTTGAAAAGAGTGCATTATTTGTCAATCCTTTTCAGATTCACTTGAATTCACTTCAATTGATAATTGTATGCTTCGTAAGATCGTAACATGTTTCATAAAATTAGTTTTCTAAGAAGTTTTTAACTGGGGAGCGATCTCAAAGACGTTTGGCAGGATATCAAATAAGTCTAAACGTTACACAAATAATGCATTAAGATGAGATGTACCCTATATGGGACCTAGTGATTTCATAGATTACTACATGTGTGTTATATATATGTCATAGTATTTCATTAATATCTATGTTTACATAATTTTATCATATTTTACAGCTACCTCGGGTCAGTTGCAACTTCAACCCTAAATCTTTTGACTCTAATCTCGGATGCTTGCGAGCCTTCTCTGCCTGGAGGACTGAACTTCAGAACAAGGGAGGAGCAGGAGCATGTCAAGACTCTCAACTGGACAGACAGTTCCTTGAGCGATACCGCAACTGCTTTGGTAAGAAATGTGCCTTTATAGAAAACAAGTTTTGAACGGTGGGGAAATCCCGGCGTAACAGTAATTCAAGAACAGATTTCCTGCCACGCGGCAAACATGTGACGTAATCTGATTGGTCCAGACTTTATTACCTGGCAGATAATTGAAAACAAGAGACAAGCTTATCACTCTCCTAGGCACGGTCAGATCATGTGGTTGCACCTCTCATTCAGTGTTCCAAATAATGATTTGCCAAAAAGCTCAGAATAAATGATTCCTATACTGACCAAAATGTATCTGCTTGAAATGCCTTCGGTTAGTAATACCTAAGTGTGTACATCCACGTTGGTCTACAGAATGGTGTAAATGAACTATATTAGGCCATGTTGATTTGATTATATGGATGACATCCTCCGGGAACTCCAAAACCGATGCGAGCGAGCGAATAAAAAAAAAAGTTTGGCTAAAAAAAAAGTTGCCTTCTGAAGTATGAAATCAAAGTGGCCAGGAAGGTTGAACATAGGACTAAACACATAGAATGGTATACCATGATCCTCTGGACCTGAATTTTCTGTACTGGTACCTCCCCCAACCAACAATAGATTTTTTTTTTCTTTCCGTCCTGTCACATCTTATTCTTTGACTTTAGATTCATTTTGGCATTCTATATATGGCATTTAGTTATCTGTTTTCTGATACTTTTTTTTTCAATCTACGGAATATTTGTGCTCATTTTACAGCTGCTTTGCACAATTTATTGTGTGGTCGAAAACTTTTCTTTTTTTTGGAAATGGCCGAAAATTGGTGCGAGCGTGGATGTCATCCATATAATCAAATCAACGTGGCCTTACTTAGTAAAAATGTACATGATATTTCATACGATTTTTTGAATGGCTGTTTATGTAAGCGGGGCCGGTGTCAAGACAATGGATTTACAATGATGCAAGTTGCTCAACTACCAAAGAAGACCACTCGGGGACAAATAAAATCTGGTCTATTCAAGGACATTATATGAGAAATATATAACGTCCTTGGTCTATGTCAACAGGTGGTCACTACAGACAGGATTCTTAATGCTTGTGTTAGTGGTAAAATAATCTATGGGACCACCAAAAAGTGGTCACAATGGTCAGGTGGTCCTTGTGCAGAAGTTACTAGTACTTACAGGTTACAGGTTACAGGTTTGACAGTAAAGTCTGACACCTACCCGGGGTACCATCGATTTGCACCAGGGCTCCTTGTACTCGACACCAGGTAGAAATGTCTCCACGCTGCATGAGAAATGTGAGGTTAAAAAAATGCACTTTAATGTATAATGTACACGTCAAGATTCTGTGCAGTAACTCCAATTTTGTTGTTTCCGTAGTTCCCCCCAGTATTCAGTACATCACATCTCGTGTGGAGGGGTCGCTCGGTCAACCCGCTAGGCTGGTTTGTGTCACAAGAGGGAACCCAGCGCCCTCTGTCAGATGGCTGCGGAAAGGCACCCTATTCACAAACTCCCAGGGAAACACCATAATCTTTGATTCTGTGTCTGATGGTGATATTGGAAAGTAAGTTGATAGATGAGGCCCATTTTCTAATAGTATGAATTATGAAGTATAAATTTAGATTGATTGGTAATGTTACACAATCTTGATGAAAAAGAGAATCTCGTAAAATGTCTTAAGAGATTACCATCTTTACGGTAAACTATTGCAGAATGGAACCTGCTGTTAACAAATATGCTATGGGACTCTTCAATATATAGGCTGAAATGGCAGTTTTGTTACGGTATGAATTCTTCACGTGTAATATAACCTGCTTGCAACACTGGACAGGTGTATTACACAGAGGGGCTGATATGCAAGTTCACCAAATGATTATTCAGATTAAGATACAGTGTTAGAGTTTAAACTTTTTTTGAAATCAATATTTCATTTTTTTCTTTTTCCAGATATGTTTGTGTTGCTGAGGAGAGAGAGTTCTTCAATAGAACTATCAGAGCAAATGCCACCTTGGAACTGCAGGGTAAGTAAAGTTAGGCACACTTTTGTTGCATAACATGAAACTTCTTGAATTAAACACATTCACTTTGCTATTGATGAGAACATGGTTATCACATTGTGTAAGTCGACTATAAGCATGCATGTTTTATTAGCCAAGTTACATTTCTTGAGCAATTATGATAAACAAATAATAAACGAAAAAGCTACAGATGCAGTGTAACTTTAAAATTTGTATGCCTTTCTCATTCATGCAGCCTTGAACATTAAGTTACATGAGCTACTATTATAATGCTTATTGTAACACTTGTTATATTTGCTGTATAAAAAGTCAGGCTCTGAATGTAATATGATATAATTATGATAAGCAAAATTTAATACATTTTGTGATTTTACAGGAGAGACCTGTGAGAGGTACCAGGAAGCACATGCTGAACTTTTGCGAGAATGTGCAACACCAGCTGCTTTAGTCCCACAGCAAGGATGTGGGCAGTTCTTGGTCCCCTTTCGAAATAGAACTGTTACTATTGACCACATTCAGGTAATAATACGTGCAGAGGGACAACTACCATGGGTCCAGCCGGGTGAAGTAGCAGCTATTGTTAACCTGAACATCACCATATTGCAGACCAAAAACAAACCTCCAATGGAGCCAGCACGCCGAAAACGCCATGACACGGAATTGAAAACTGCGGGCAACTATGCTCTGTTAAAACGTGGCAAGCGGCAAGAATTAGGGGAACCACAAGAAGAGATTGTCCACCAACGGGTCTACCAGAATGTGCTGGCAATAGTTGAAAACGGTTACGAAGTTACAGCCAACGTAACACTAGAGCCAGTGGATGTCATACCTGGCAATATGTTACTGATCAAAGTTGCAGAGGAGGGACCCGACAAGCCCACAGTTTGCCAATTACGTGATCTTGGTGCCTTCCCAGAGTTTCGGTTAAGAGGCTTCACTTTGCTGCCTTGTGATTCACCATCTAGCAATGATTATGACGAAGGATTCATACCCACAGTTGAGCCAACTGAAGTTCCACTTTTGGAGGGAAATGTTCCACCTTGTCAGCAAAGGTACATTTTTCCTATTTTGTTACATGTATCCATAAAACAGTTTTTCGAATTTGCCTTGTTAAAAGTATTTAGTACTAGAAAGGTAGCAATTACAACTTTACCACAATTTACCTTAACATGGTCTCACCTAGAAAACTAAGTGCAATAGTATTTATTCTGACTCAACACTTTTGATCGATAAATAATGTGTATAACCATTTCATTCTACCTAACATTTAATGCTATTTGCTGTCATCATTGTTTGATCGCATTACCACTTGTTAATTCTTGTGTCTGCCTGGTATCCACATTGTATTGTAGCTTTTGCAATTACAATAAAGTCAAAGATTAAATTTTAAGATATATATATAGTGACATTTGCATTTTGAATGCCCAAAATGCCAGCCTGGGTTGATCTGATACTACCGGTAATGATGTTGACGTGATTGCAGGTATAATGACTGGATTGTTGCGAGGCAAGCTGTACCTGAAGGTAACCAGTGTGTGGGAGATGACTTAAAGTTTGTGACCCAACAGTACTCCACATGTTTTGGTAAGGGACTAGTTACATGTTACAGTTACTGTAGTTTTACCAAGTTCGCAATCTTTTGAATCAAACTTTAAGGTATTTTCATCTTAAACTAGGCAAGAAAAAAACTCAAGAAATAAAATGTCTTGAAGACTAGTAACTTTTAAATCTGAATTTAAATTAGTTAAAATTGTATATCACTCAACCAAAATTTGATGCTTAACTTTTTATCTCTTTTTTCCACAAAGTTCCCCCCGAGGTCACCATAGTTCCCCAGAAAGCTGAGGTGATTGTAGGAGAGACAGTCACCATCACATGTAAAGCTGCAGGGTTTCCCAGTGATTATAGCTACCAGTGGACAGTGGATGGGACAGTCGTGCCTGACCAAAGAGATCCTGTCTTCAGGTTTGTATTCAACAATGAAAATAGTACAATGCTTAACTATCTTCCAACACAAAAGTACACATGGATCAAATTTTCAACGAGCACTGTTGCCTTCTACAGGATCAATACTGAGTATTGATAATTAAGGTGAGAAGAAGGCAACAAGGATCGTTGGAAATATGATCCGTAGTAAAATGTATTGGAATAAAGTTTAGCATTGTATTATGCTTACTACCAACACAGATGAGCTTTCATGATTATCATCAATAATCATAACAATGAAAATACTCTATTGCCAGAGCTGAAAGCCCTTTATTGTAATAGGCATCCTTCCTGACGTTACTTTCACATAATACTGCACATGAGAGTTACTTTAAGGACCTTAAGGATAAAAATATTACTTGATATTGACATCCATCTGCAGGTATGCTGCTGTAAGTGGTGTTCACAAGATCAAGTGCAAGGTGACAAGTTCAGGTGGTGAGACCGAGTCTGAGGACAGCACTGTGACTGTGCTTCCTGAAGGTTTGTACTTCTTTGCTTTAATTTTCTATCACTGTTGAAGACGTCATGCATGTGTCTTGGTTGGCAGGCGTGTCTGTAATGAGCATTAGAGATAACAACAAAGATAAGTAAGGATGGAAATGCAATATGAATTTCAGACTGCATTATGAAGAACATTATACTAGCATTTACATGTAGTTGTAGTGTGTGCAGTGACGTGCAATTCGTTTTTCCCAAGAATGTTGCCACCGAGTACTGTATGACATACGTGCATGTACATGTAGATGTGCAAAGTTTATTATAAAGCATGGTGGGTCATTCAGTGTAATATTAGCCAGCTGCTGCCGTGTCTGTGTCTGTGAAGGTCGTGCATTATGTCCTAGGGCAGTTATACCAGCTAATAGTACAGATAAAAATAGATGCAGATACAAAATGTATTAAGGGCTTGGTCCACTTGACAAATATCCTCACAGACAGACTTTTTTTGCCTGGCAACTTGGTTCATTAACTTGAACTAAGCTGATAAAGTTAATTTGATCGGCTCTCCGTACAAGCAACAAATTTAACAACTGCATAGTGAATCATGTAGTTACTCTCTTCAATGGGAGAGGCCATGCTTTATTGATGACTAAATAGGACTTCAAAGGAAGGACTCTACTGTTTACATTTCAACATCATTTTATGGTCTTCCCAGGGGGCAAAAATACCAATTAACACTCTATAAAACTTTTATATATTTGCACAAGTTCAAAGAGGGTAGCCAATTAAATTAGACAGATTGTTTTGGCTTCTTTCTGTCCCTTTTTGTCAACCAATAGATTGCCCCCACACCCTACTGAGTAACAGCCCTTATTGATTTGAGACAACTCCATAAAGCTTATTGTGCATATTGGCATCAGGCTTGGGCTTTTGAGTTGAGTCATTTTGTGGTCTACCATCCTGGAGCTGACTTGGTTCACCCTGCTCTGAGACTGGGAGTTGCCTGAAAATGACCAGGTTTCGCCTGCATGTGTTTTTTGTATGTTGGGCATTGTTCTGTTTGAGAGTACATCAAGTGATTGTCTGTGGACAAACACTGGCAACCAATGAAAAATGGGAAATGAGAGAACAGTTATCCAGTAAGTAATCCGTGATAATAATCTGTGATAAGGTTTAAGAGCTAAGATTTCTTTAGCCAGGCCTAGGTCTGAAAGTGACGATTACTTAATTGTTAACTGTATGCAGTTCCAGTACATTAAGATATATACCAGACAAATTGCAGATGGCTTCATCGTAATTTCCTGAACTATCCATTAAACAAACATTTCTTAAGTTCTTGACAGTGGAAGGTTGTGTGTGGAAAATATGAAAGGGTATAATCTAAAGATGACAAGAACACCTGTTGTAGTGCAGTGGCTAAGACATTGAGATTATTATTAACTTTTGACAATGATTGAAAGTGTGAAATTATGTAAAAGAACGGAGCTTTTATCTCAGGTATCGCAGCTACATGTTTATGCATTTATTTATCAAATTCTTGTTGTTTCTTCATAGGAATTGTACCATGCAGAGATGTCCAGAGTCTTTTTACAGCTATGCAAGGCTTGTGTGTCAGAGAGGGTGTGGCAGATAGGACAAGAGTGAGTAGAAACAAAAGCTTAACATATTCTCCTTTTTAAGTTCAGAATCTTAGGTGGTCATCTTGTATCATTTTGTAATAATAGTTTGTAAGGAATTGGGGAACTTTCAGGTTTATAGCCACTTTCTTCCAATGAATTTGCCTTTTGTGACACAACAACGAATCAAAGCGATAATGCAAAAACACAATCAAGTATGAAATCTAATCACAAGAAGACACACCTACACCCCAAGAAGACAAAGAATCATCATAGTGCAAGCAAGATATATTTAAGGCTCCTGTACCCATATGTTCAGAACATTCAATCTACAAAAAATGTTTTACAAAAAAACATGTAGCACAATATTCATTTTAAAGACCAAATGACTCATTGTAGATTATGAATTGAATGCATTATTTTGATTTTTTTTTTCAGGTTACAGATGACGGCACTTTTCCTTTCACTGTGCCTTACCAACGATTTCCACCTTCCATGTTAGAAATACAAGTAATCTCGGTATGTTAAAAGTCTGATTCCTGACCACTACTGATCATCTGTGTGCTATGATATTCTCTACTTAAAGTTTTGCTAATAGTTGGTCTGCATCAGATCTAATGCGCTTATAAAGCTAAAAGACTGTAGTTACATTTTACAAGCCAATTACATTCATTTTCTGTTTACATGATACATGACTTGTATAAAATATAATGATGACATATGTCAGTGCTAATACACTACATTGTACATCAGGCAATGTACACAATACATGTATTTCTTATAGAAATTTTCCCAGAATTGTCAAAACTTTTGTTTTGCTTCAACTCATATTGTCTGTGATGCCATCAATTTGATAGGGGATGGAATGCTTCAAAGATTTAACACGTTTCTTTTTTTCTTTCTTTTTAGGTGACAGTTGATTGGAATCAGTTCCCCATGTACCACAACAGTCTCAGAGAATCTGGAGCTGGGACACTAACTGCACAAGCAACATATTATAACCTGGAGGGGCAATCTTTCAGTACAACTGCCTCTGGGCAGGTAAAATGCAAATCCTTCTTTTGTATTTGAAAGATGGTTTTAATGTTTCACAATATCATTGATATTAGAGTTAGAACACCTTTAATATCATTTAAAATTTAGAAACATCAATATGAAATAAGTTATTTTTTTTACTCTTTCAATCCCTAAAGAATGTTAATACTTGATATTACTATTAGGTAAACCTGTCGGTAGATTGACAAATTGAATAAATTTGTGTAGTTGAATCAGCATTTAATGCAGCATGTGCATCAATGCCACAGTTTAATGTTAAATTTATGACTGTTTTCAATCTGGAAAATCGGATTGATTTTACTAACTAAGTTGTTGATTAGGGATTTACTTTCAATTGCTTTTCAGGTAACTTCTGAGACAAGAGGTCCAGTGGAACTACTTTTTACCAGACAACTTGTAGTTGAAGAGAGACAGAATGTGAACATCACTCTACATCTGCAGCCATCTGAATCAGACAGTACACCAGTTGTGAACCGCAACTGTTCATCATGTGTGGGGCTGAAATTATGGGTAGGTGGCGATCTTCACTCATTGAAAATGAAAAAATTTCGAAAGTTTGTGGTAAATCACAAGACAATCTTGAGATCCAATTTAATTTGCCACAATCTTGGGATTTTCATAAACAATCTTGAGATATTTCAGAACAATCTAAAGATATTTCAGAAAACCTAAAGATTCTTTACATTGATCTCAAGATTTTTTCCATCCATCTCAAGACAAGGGACTTTGTCAAAGCAACTTAAGAATATCTTGAGATTTCTGTAGCATTTTCAATTTTTTGTAAAACATCTCAAGATTGAGTCAAAGCATCACAAGATCAAGTCTTCAGAATTCCTTTTCATATAGAGTATCAAGATGGGTCAAATTCTGCAAACAATTTGCTTGTAATCTGACTACACTATCTCTAATTGCCACAATGTACAGGCTTATCGGATAAACTGTGACTTCAGCCTTGTCAACCCTGAATTGGAATTCTTTGAAATCAATGGACAATGCCTGAGGGCATTCCAAACCTGGTGGACTAAACTGTCAACAAGGGGTGGAGCAGGGTCATGCCAAAACTATTACCTGGACCAGCCGTTTCTTGATAGATACCGCAAATGCTTTGGTAAGTGACTGTCCAATTTAGTTGTTCAGATGACTAAATTTTGCAAGCCTTATGTTTGAAAATTTGCATTTGTATCCACAGTTTAGATTGCTAATACCAAAGAGTAGAACTGAAGAAAAAGCATTGTCAACTTCTCTACATTCTAACACTAGCTTTTATAACTAATTTTAAGCTAAGCTGACAGAAAAAAAGCAGAATTCTGTATAGCAAAAAAAGCAAACCTAAAACTTGTAATATTTCTATTTTGCAATTGGTTGCAAATTATCAATTATTGTTGTTTTATGTTTATTGAGAACAATGCTTATTTTCATGGTAGTTTTGAAGTGAGTCAAATCAATAACTGAGTATTTACAATAATTTACAAAATCTTTCTTACAGTTTAAAAAACTTTTACACACTTTTTTTTCATCAGTTCGGCCCACTCTACAGTACATCACCTCTCCAGTGAAGGCTCTCTACAGACAGCCTGCAAGGCTGGCGTGTGTTGCTAGCGGCGGCCCTCCACCGACAGTACGATGGTTGCGGAATAACAAACCAGTCAATAATTCTGACAGAAACACCATTGTGTTTGACTCGGTCACTCCAGCCGATACTGGGAAGTAAGTGGAAGAACCATTATGATTCTATCATTATATGAATTTTCAAATGTGAATTATGCAAATAGGGATTTCACATTGTAGACTGCAAAGTGTTGATCCATTGCAAAGACAGGTTGACAGTTAACCAGACTGATAGGTTAGACCTTGTACCCCGCAGAATGTGTCTTCTCATGATCATAGGCATCAATAGGGATGGTGAGGTGATCTTTAACAGTTTCATTTAAATCATAACTTTTTTACAAGTTGAAAATGATCAATAATCCTGATGATATTTGTTTCACCAGTTATACCTGTATTATTGAAGAGAGGGACTTCTTTAATGAAACTGTGATAGCAACTGCCAGCTTGGAACTACAGGGTAAGTTTATGTCCTGGTATAACATCTTTAAAACTTGAATGAATGAAAAAAACAACTTCTTTTTGCTTAAAAACATTTTTGTAAAAAAACAATTTACAAATGTAATTCAAGTCCCTAGCCTTTTTCAATCAACTTCAGTTCAAATATCTATCGTTTAAAACAGTAATATTATTGCCTTCTGAAAGCAAATTGCAGTTTGAATCAATTGAGTTTAAAACCTTTTTAATGTCCCTGCTATGAAAGGACACAGAATTTTCACTATTAGCTCATAGAAATTTAACAGATTGCAATGTTGGACTAAACAGAAAACATGTTGTCTCTTTAGGACTGGCATGTACAAACCTTCAACAGACTCAGACCCGGCTACTGGAGGAATGTGCTTCAGATGCTCGGTTTCAATACTCTGAATCTGAATTCGGAAACTGTTGGCCAACGTTTGTTGCACAACAGAACACAAGCATCTACCAGCTTCAGATTCAACTGAATAGCGAGGGGCAACCGTTGCCATGGTTACAGAGTAACGAAGCAGCGGGCTCCGTGAATCTTAACGTCACGATACTGCGGCTGGGACAACAAACGCTTCGGCCACTTCGGCGCCGTGACGTCGGGTCAAGAATCGTTGACAACCAGTCACCTGCTAACCGCTTCAAACGTGCAGAATCCGAACAACCCGTCATCCTCCACCAAAAAGTCTACCCAAATGTGCTTGTGCTGAGACAAGAAGGCCAGCCAACCCTGAATGTAACAATTGAACCTGTGAATGTGACACTGAATGATATCATACAGGTGGACATCGCAGAGGAGGGGTCAAACAGTGCTGCATTATGTAACATGGGCATCTATCCCGATTTGCAGTTATGGGGACACGTTTTTGCACCCTGCAATAGGATTATGATACCAAATGAAAACAGTGAGTCCCTACAAAACCAAGAGGAGAGCGTGCCACCTTGCCAACAAAGGTATTCTAAGAAGATAACTTTTCTAGTCATCAAATGACTCATATAGAGATGCAAGAGTAGTCTATCAGTGTTATTGTTAGCAAAATGATTGGCAGAGGTTCTTAAGAAGTAACTGATTCATTATTCAAAACTTTTCTTAAAGTTTGTAAATGCTTTAGGAAATGAAATATAAAAATGTACACCTAGAAATAAACACAAATCATACCCATGACTCTCCTCAATTTTAGGTTCTGTGTATTTTGGTATCTTTTATATCATATTTTTCATTCCCAAAAGCTTCCTGGTCAGGCCCCAGTTTGGAAATGTGACCAGTAAGCATTAGGGTGCCAGGTTGAATCAGAAGACTTGACATGACATTTTGTATTGTTGCAGATACTCTGAATGGCTGATCGCCAGGCGGGCAGTGCCAGATGGAGACAGTTGTGTTGGGTCCGATGTGGTGACCAGTCAGTTCCAGAAATGTTTTGGTAAGTCTGGCCACTTTTATAAAGGGATTTAGAAAGTTGTAATACAAGGATAATGACTTATTTTGTATAGTAGTAGGCATCCTTCCATCTTTCCAGATGATGGTAGCACTCTCTCCTTGAAATTAGGGCGGTTGACAGCATCGACTGTGGGACTGTAACCCAATCCTCGCATGACAGTATACATTTTGTATACGCCCAGTCAAAATGCTCAACAGAGTTAACCTCATATGCTGAAACTTGTTTTCTGATAATTTATAATCATATGTGGCATTATCAAATAACTTTATGGACACTACATGTTATAAGTTTGGAGAATGTTCTTAAATGTTGTTCAAGCTTACAAAAGTTTCATATTATTGAGTATAAGAATTTGATTCAGAAAAAAAATACCAGTCCTTGGTTCAGTTTATTATGACCTGAACTGTATAAGGCACTATAGAATGATAATCATATTCTATATCATTATTCCATAAGGACAAAATATATTGCATATCATTTAATTCATTAAAAATTGAACTGTGTTGTTATTGACTTGTTTGTTTCTTTAAAAGTTCCCCCTGAGGTCAGCATTCGCCCCTCAGAGATTGAGGATCTAGTGATTGGGGAGACCATCACCATCACATGTAAAGCTGCCGGGTTTCCCAGTGATTATAGCTACCAGTGGACAGTGGACGGGACAGTTGTACCTGACCAGAGAGATGCTGTCTTCAGGTTTGTATAGATGATAAAAAAGCTAACTAAAGCCTTTTCTTTAAGTTAAAACAAGCACAATGATTAAGTTCCAGGTATCCTATAAAAAGGCATTAGTTACCATTTTGTCTTTTGCTATATCTTTATTGATAAATGATTAATAGCCCTTATGAAACCAATGATGTCAGTGACCAAATTAAGCCTAAGAAAGGTGAAGGGTGAAGCAATGCTCAGATGGACATTGTTACAATGCCTGTCACTTCTACTAAACAAAATATCACTATCAGAAGCACAACTATTGCAAGTTGCAAACAAAAGTTAAACTAGGCTTGGGATAGCTGTAGCCTTGGTAAGATTGTCATACGTCGCAACCTACAGCACTGTCCTCCACGGGTCAAATCAACATGCTATAAGGCGTTGGTGCGCCCACACTTGGAGTACAGTGCAACAGTGTAGGACCCCCATACTATAAGTGGGGCCCAGGAGTGCAACATAGAGCTGCGAGGGTGACCGTCAACGATTATCGCAGAACCAGTAGTGTATCAGAAATGCTCAAGAGCCTACAGTGGCCACTCCTCGCTGACAGAAGGAGAGATGCACGTCTAATCACTTTTTACAAAATTGTGAATGGTATCATTAACATGCATGTTGTACCTTTAACCCAGTACCTTAAACCAGCCCGATGCAGAACCAGAGGATTAGTCACATGTTTAAATATCAGTTAATCACAGCTAGAAGAGACTGCTTCAAATTTTCTTTTTTCCCTCGCACGGTTGTCAAGTGGAACAGACTGCCGGGGCACACTGCCCAGGCCCCGTCAGTCGAGGCCTTTAAGGCCGGTTTGGCTGCCTCGCCTCAGCGACACCCCAGTGGGGTGTTTCGAGGGTAACGAAGATTAAGATTCAGAGCCAATAATTTGTTACTATGGAAAAAGGTACCCAGGCTACATGTAGGTAAAAGCAGACTTTAACACTACATGCAATTTATAACTGTTATAGCACCAATCAGATTTTACGACTTGTATATAAACCAAACTTGACTTTGCTGTGTCACTGTGATTTCATTGCCTGCAACATCGTCTATCTGTAGGTATGCTGCAGCTGTAAGTGGTATTCACAAGATCAAGTGCAAGGTGACAAGTTCAGGTGGTGAGACGGAGTCTGAGGACAGCACTGTGACTGTACTCCCTGAAGGTTTGTGTGTGTTCCTTCATAATCTCTACTTGAAAAATCTTTCTGACGCTTTACTCTCAGTGACATTTAACCTGGATTCTTCTAGGTTGGCATGATTTTCATCAATTGCCTACAACTTATTTCTGGGCAAGACTGGGCTAATTGCAACTTTAGATTACAGATAGTGTAAGTTTAGTCTTTCACTTCAACTGATTGGTTCAAAAGTAGATCATTGTCTTCTTAAGTAGGACTGAAGTTCTTAGAAAACTTACCAAAAATCTTCCCCAGGTACGAAGACATTTGTCTCCAGTATCAGGATAACTGGCAGGAACTTCTCCCCTGAGTTGACCGACCCAAATTCAGCTGCTTTCCGGAACATCAGTACAGAGATGAAGGATTGGGTAAGACTCACTGTTTAGACAACAATCTGTTAAATGTTGGGTTTTATGCAAATAACATGTACAGGGGAACATGGGCAATGTGTCCTCATACTTTTGTGATCTGCCCTCATAATGATATTAAGTATTATATCATGGAATGAATTCTGACATAACCAGAAAATTCAGATAAAGTCAACTATTCACCTCTATTTGTGAAGCACAACGTACAAAAGTCAGTTAAGATTTTTTGGTTGATATACTATCATATCCAGATGTAACAATTAAACTGTAGGACTAAAGGTAGAACATGTAGGTGCAATTAGATCAACCATAATCATTAATCATGGCTATTTCTATATGAAAAAAAGATCCTGAGTAACTGTTAAAATCTGTCTCATTTTATTTCAGTATTGGCAAGCTGTGGGAAATGTCCAAGGCCAGGTATCTATCAGAGTAAAGGATGCAAAGTAAGTATGGATTACAATATTTAAGTACTAGTCTGTGAAGTTCCTTCAGAAGTGCAACCTTGTCATCTTTTTTCACAGACTGAAGTTTTTCAAACTAAGCAATTCATGCCTGAAAGGAAAACAATGGTTGATTTAATGAGTTTTCAAATACCTGACAAAAATGTTATCATTTTAGTTTTAGTTTACCTTAAATAATTGGTGGCACCACAATGGAGACTGCATTCAATATTAAGCAAATTAAAGTTAGGTCAGCGTGGGCAATGGATGTTTTAACATTTTGTCACTGTCTGTACTAAATGATGTGTTACCGGTAGTTATGTTTTGTAACTGTTGCCTGACAACTTTCTAAAGTACCATAAATGCAGTTAAGATAGAAAACATGTTAATGGTGGCTTGTGTATATGTAATATTGTGTGTCTTTAAATTTTTTTAATGTTTTTATAAACTGATGATCATATATTTCTTACAGACCAGGAAGTGTCATTACAAGTCAGAACATAAATGTTCAGGATTCTGTGCTCCAAGACAAGGACCTGTATAACAGTATCTCCAATAACCTGAGAACAGCTGCCCAGTCTCCTAGCCTTCTTGGGGTGGATCCAAACAGTGTCACACTCTTAAGTGCAAGTATGTCTAATGCCATTCTTGTTCTTTCATCTTACGTAGAAAAAGACTAAGCTAACATTTCGCCCCAGAAAAATTGCAATCAGTAGTAGTTACATATTCAAAGCTTCCCATTGTTAGAATCATGCAATCCAAAATCTTTAGATTTTTATCTACAATAACTGTTATTATATATATATGACATTCTAAAAAATGTCTATGCAGTCTCCATGTTACCATCTACATGTAAGGGGCCTGCAGGAAAGGTGGCCACATCAACAGACAGGACTCCTAATATGTTAAGTCAATGGGAAAACTAATATATACTGTGAGGCAAAAAAAGTGGTCACAATGGTCCCTATGCAGAAGTTGTCATTAGTACAGACAAGACTGTATGCACATACTAGTATATGATGTTGAGCCTTCTTTGTAATTTGTATGACAAGACTGAGGCCCACTGTTCTTGCTGTGCCTAAATCCATGAAAATTGCAGACATGCTCCTCTGGATGTATACAGTGATTCAGAATTTATCATACAGATTTGTCATTACAAATCCATGAGACCTGCTCCTTTTCCCACAGCAACCTGTTACAGTGAAACAGTGACTGTGACAGACCCATCATCCAATGACGTGACCCTGACCTTCCCAAGCTCTACAGGAGACAAACATGCCTACTCAACTCAAAGGTGTGCAAACAACACAGCAAGTGGTAAGAAGATTCAAGTAACAATTCTATACTTAGCCTATATGTCTTTAATCCTGAGTTGTGGGACATGTCCTGTTAGCTAACTCACAGTTGAGATCCAATTTATTGGAACTGGGTTCAATCCCTGAAAGGGCATCTTGGTTGGGGCTAACCCCCATTTTTCAGAAGGGATGTAAATTATACCCTGGTACTGAAGGCACTACAAGGGTCCGAACAAATGGACAAGCGAAGTTATGGACACTGGATAAACTTTAACATCTAACTAACTATTAGTAACATTACGTCTAATAATCTTATGACCTTGATGACAACTCAGTTGTGATTTGTATGGCACTAGATGAGCTTTGCTGTGATAGAAATGTACAGTAAGTGCAATGTAAGGTAAATGAATTTTTGACCATTATCCGTTTTGTATGAACCTCCAGCTGGTATTCCGCTGGCTGTCCGAAGATGTTTGGGAAGTTTTCAGACTGGAGTCAGCTGGGCAAGCCCTGAGCTGTTGGACTGTGGGCTGGACTTGTCTAAACTGGCAGAGGTAATGTACATTGTACATCATAACCATGGATTGTCGGACTTCGTTGCACAAGGTTACACCTAAGTTGACAACATGACAATATCTATGAGTGTTAAATTTTAGGTTGGATGTCAAAACTACTGAACAAGATTCATCACCCCCCCTGGTGAAAAGGGAGAGGGTGGCAACATATCCTTAATAGGTACAACATGATTGACAAAAATTCAGAATTACATTTGAACAATATTTCTACCAAGAATACTTTATGATATATAAGTATACATTATGTCCTAAGTGAAGAGTGACATGAAGAATTGTTTCTTGATTCCACAGACCACTGTTACTGAAGGTAATGTAGCAGAAGTTGCTGCGGAGTTACAGATCCTTACTTCTATTGGGGACTTGCTTACGACAGAAAACATCACAGATACCGCCACCGTCTTAGACAACATTGCAAATACAAATGGAGACGAGAATGTGAGTACTGATATTTTAGTGACACCTCTGACAGATGAAGATAAAGATACTGTATACTCTTAAGCTAAAAACTCAGTTGATTTTTTGCTACACTATTTGACCATTATTATGTTGCAATTTTTAACTTTATATCCGCACACAAAATAAGCACTTACCAACAAGCTTTTGATCAGTCCTCTTATCCTTATCAAGTTGAAAGGACCCAAATCCTATGTCTCACATCCAGACCAGAAGTTTGCCCATTATTTACCTTAGTTTGAAGAAACCGATATATTTCATAACTTATAAGACTTTTTTAAATATTTGTTTGAACATGCAGGTTGGCTATGCTGTAGTTGTGTCTGTTGACCAAATAATGAATGCTGATGATGGTATCCTGTACCAGAGTCAACTTAAGGATCAAGCTCCCTCCAGGTACTCTCTCTCTCTCTCTCTATATATATACATATATGATATCAAAGTTGATTGGGATATGGCTGAAATATTTCCATTTTGAATGCTTTCTTGAATACATTTTTGTATCTTGAATATGCATAATCATCCATGTTACTTAGTGGCCTGTTTGGAATATAATCTGTAACACTTTTGCATACTATGCTATCAATTGTTGTTGTCTGACAACACATGTTTCTACTGCAAAAAAACTTGTTAGACTGAAAGCTTGTAATAATGAATATTATCTGCAGGCAATCCTGTCTGCTATTTATGATGTATAACTGGTGATATTCATCTTTGATTCTGTTGTTACAGAATTGTACAGGCACTGGAGCAGTTCAACGATCGTGTCAATCTCACAACAAACCGTTTCCGCCGCATTGAGCGAAACATTGGGGTGGAAACTTTCCAGATTGGAGCTGCACAACTCATCAACAGGTAACAACACAGAAATGTGTGGTAAATGGAATGTTATAGAAACTGTTGTAAATCCTATGGCAGGTTATCATCTTATTATCCCTCTGAATGTGTACATGTATCTGTGTTCTGGTGACCACTTCGTGGCCTGAAATAAATAGACAACATCAAAAGGATTATACACGTCAAAAGACTTAGCAGCCTAGCTGCATTCCAATGCAAAAAGCAAGTCTCACAAAATTTCTGGCTGTTTGTATGCAATGTACTACTACCTTCCTCAGGTTAGACTGGCAAATAACTTGAAGCATGGACCTCACAGACCTATGGTATCATGGAGCAATTGCTTGAAAAATGGAGAAACAAAATGTATGTACTAGCTTGTCTTTATATACAGTAGAATGTCTGTAGCAAGACATTGGGAAACTCATTTTTTTCCTGCTTTTTTTCAGCGTTGGCTTTGCATCCCTTGAAGGCAGTGAAGATCTAGAGGATGGATTGGTGCGATCATACTCTGACACCTCCTTCATCCCCAATGACAAAGTGGATGCTTCCATAGCTCTGCCTCAAGAGCTAGGATCAGTTGTTGCTTTTCTCAAGGAAAACATACCTGGTTGGTTTCTCTTTATATGTTGAGATCCTACCTTAGGTTAAGAACCCTATTCTGTCAAATACCAAATATACATTTTAAAATCTGTGCCATGTTGGAATTTAGATTATTCACTTGCAATAGCCCCATGGGCATGAATTTGGAAAAATTTTACTTTTAAAGCATCGAAATGATTCAGAAATTATCTTATTAATGATTTGGCACCTATAGACACATAAACACACATACGCATGTATCTATAGTAAAAAGCTAACCATATTTTAAGGATAACTATATTTATAGTAAAAAGCTAACCATATTTTAAGGATAACTGTGAAACATAGCAATTTTAAACAGGAATTGAAAATTTTCTATTTTCTGTTTCAAACAGATCCAACAGATGTGGAAGTACGTCTGAGTTTCATCATCTACCAGAGTAGCCGACTGTTCCAGTCCAATCAGACGGCTCCTTCCTCAAACGACAAGAGAACCAGCATCAACAGCAGGGTTATTGCCAGCAGAATCACTGGTTTTGAACTCAAGAATCTCCCCAACCCAGTAGTGACAAGATACCTGCCTATTGTAAGTAAATAGATCAAAATTTCATATTTCATGGAACCTAAATCAAGTGCAATATAAATGAGAGCTATTGGTTTTGAACTAAAAAATTTACCTAACCCAGACATCATTCTAAAGTAAATAAAGGTCTCTAAAAGATCCTCTTAGTCAGATACTAGTCAGGAGGTCTTTACTTTGAGTAGAAATTTTTGGCTATCTTCACAAAAGCTGCTTGTAAGATGTGAGACTTGTCAAGTTTACAGAGTTTTTCCCAACTGTTCCACTTTAGTCTAGTGCATATATGCTAACCCTTAAGGAACTTTTTTAGTTTCCTTACTATCTACATTGTTGTAACCAGTCCATCTTTCTAATAAAATTGGATACAACAAACTAACTAAAGAAATGAAAAGGAAAAATGATAAATAAAATGGAAATAAAAGACTAAATGAAAAATGGGCATTGTGATATCTTAGTTCTGCATCTGGAAGAGTTGGATAAAGCAATATTGTACAATATTTTTTTTTGTAACAGTTAGTGCTTTGAATCCTTCCACAGGTTCAGAACAGTACAAATACCACAGTGGACAACATCAGGTGTGTATTCTGGGACTTTAATGCTGGAGGGGGAGGGGCCTGGTCAACAGAGGGATGTGACTTTGTTGGGATCGACAATGACCGAGTGGTGTGTGAGTGCAACCATCTCACCAACTTTGCTGTTTTGATGGTAAGTCATGAATAGAAGATATCTATTAGTGAGTCTTAAACTTGAATCTGACATATGCAAATGTAATATGGCAAAAATTTGGTTTATGAATGTCTTTATATGAAGAGGCTAGTACAATAGGCAAAACTTCTTACAATTAGCACAATTACTACAGTTATATTTATTAGCTGCATTATGATCTAAGATGATTATGCTTGGTTATGGTTTAACATCATGATGTTATATTTCAGGACATCTATGGAGGCTTGCACAGCTTTGCACTGGACTTGATCAGTAAGATTGGGATTGCCCTGTCCATCACAGGCCTAGTACTGACTCTCATCACTTATCTGGTATTCAAGTAAGTTGTTGTCTGGTTTCCTCAGTCAAGGCATGTCTATCAACAATAAACACAGAGCTCTTTTCTATGATTAATGGTACATGGTCTCTGTGAGCATCTTTGCATGTCTATTCTAGCTATGTCTATTCTAGCTGAAAATTGGTGTTGGCACATCACACACAGCTGAAAGTAATGTTAGCTTTCCATGGTGCTGAAATTAGTGTTTACATGTCCATGGTGATGAAACTGATGTTAGCATTCCAAGGTGCTGAAACTACTGTTAGCATTCCATGGTGCTAAAACTGCTGTAAGCGTTCCATGGTGCTGACACTGCTGTCAGCATTCCATGGTGCTGAAACTGCTGTTAGCATTCCATGGTGCTGAAACTACTGTTAGCATTCCATGGTGCTGAAACTGCTGTTAGCATTCCATGGTGCTAAAACTGCTGTAAGCGTTCCATGGTGCTGACACTGATGTTAGCATTCCATGGTGCTGGAACTGATTTTACTTTTCCATGGTGCTGAAACTGGTGTTAGCATTCCATGGTGATGAAACCGATTAAGCATTCCTTGGTGCTCAAACTTGTGTCCAATGCAATAAGCCTGGTGTTGACCTGTTCTTTGAATTGGAACAAGCGTTTTCACCTTATTAATGGGACTAAAACTGGTGTTGAATAACCACAGTTTGAATTTTCACAGCCTCTCTTCACAATTCTCTATCTACGGGCCATATAACATTGTGTTCCGTGTTTTTTCTTCCAGACAACTTCGTCAGACCCGGCCACAGCACATCCTTATAAACCTGTGTGTGGCCCTACTTGCGACTCTTATCATCTTCCTGGCAGGCATCAGTGCCACCAGTTCTCCGGTCGGCTGCACTGTCGTGGCATTTCTGCTGCACTACTTCCTCCTGGCAGTGTTCATGTGGATGGCTGTTGAAGCCTTCAACATGTATCTGGCCTTCGTGAAAGTCTTGGGGGCACACGTGTCTAGATTTCTCCTCAAGGCAGCCATCTTAGCATGGGGTCAGTAGAGTAGCATCATATTGTTCTTAAGGCATGTCTGTTTTCACTGATATTGATTATTGTAGTTTGTCAGTACCATCATAATCTTTGACATATTTCAAGCTGATATCATTGTTAGCTGAGTTAGCATCATCATATTCAAGAATTTGATAATCCCTAATCATGATTGCCATAACAAAACTAAGTGCACTTTAATCATTAAATATGTTGGACATTCACCAGTGACAAAGCAAAGATGATGACAAGGTAGCACTCCCTTTTTTATCATTTTATGAATCATTATAACCGTTTATTTTCTTATGCTTTCAAGGATCAAAGGAATGAACTTCATACATATCTTGGGTACATCAGGACTTAGAATGTAAGGTTTAAGTAAAATATGGCAAGTGAAAGAACAGTAATGGATTATGATAGCTGATTATGTTTTGGAGCTTGTTGTGCTAACCTAGATTTTGATATCTTTCAGGTCTTCCCCTTGTTATTGCCATCATCACCCTGGTCGTGGATGTCCCCAGCACCTATCCTGATGGACAGGAGACCTACAGGAGCACCAGCTTGTAAGTTCTGACATGTAAAGCAGGGTTTTAGCCTTCTCCCTGCTGCCTAACCCCATAACAAATACAAATTAGGGGACCAATGGCTACCTTAGCTGGCTGAAGGTTAACTAGCATCTGTCATTCCATCAGATACTAATGACACACTTCTGCCATGTTGAAAGTCTGATATGAAAAAAAGACAGAGCTCATATTTTTTCACCTAAGTGCATTGCAGTCAAAGACCAAACAGGTCTTATATACTATCTTCAAAGTGCAGATTACATAGTATCAAGTTCTTGGCAAGTGCACTTTATGCTATTTGATATAAAACAATCTTGCCTTAGAAAATGAAAGGAAAGGATTGTCAAATGTAGATTGGCAAAGACTTATAAGTAACCTGTTTGGGCTGTTTTGGCCATGTGTGCCTTGGACATGGGATTTTTTTAAGTGTCCCAAAAAAGTCCCAAAGCACACATTGAGTTGTCTTGACCACAATCATTTGGTCGCTAGGGGCAATAAGGGGTACTGTTAATTTTGAGCCATTTGGTATGATTAAGTGTACACTCAGGTATGGGTTTCCATGTCAAAGTAATGACCTGTTTGCTATGTTTTGTTCTTGACTAGTTGCTGGCTGCAGGGTTACCAGCTGTACTTTGGGTTCCTGTTACCTGCTGGACTGGTGCTACTGTTCAACACCATCGTGTACATCATGGTCATCTCCAAGCTGACATGCAGGGGCAGGACTAAAGGTCAGGTCTAACTGTTATATTGTTGTTGTTGTTATTGGGTGGGCTGACTACTACCTCTTTGCAGCCAGGGGCTGAATTGTGAGGAGCTTACAAGGGTCTGGAGCAGCTGCCATTCAGCGCAGACTCAGGTGACCACAATACAACAGTAATTGGCCCAAGTGCGGCCATGAGACTGAAGGTTTTGAACCACTCACACCGAGAAGCACCCCTTCTTTTTTTGATAAGTGCATTATGAAGGTTAGACACTCAATGAGTTACGTCAAAAAGTAGTCAGAAGAAAGTTTAGCATTGTACTATCATGACTACTACCAACAGAGATGAGCTTCCATGGTCAAAAGCAGTGTCAGTGACAGTGTCGGTATCAAAAGTGTCTTAAATGTCTTTTTCCAAAATCATATCCAGTTGCTTTTTGGCAATCATATTGATGATACAGAAAAAGATGTACCAAACTTAGAGGGGCCATTATTCAACTCTTAGTACATCACGTATATTTTTCCATAAACAACAATTCATTATCATATGCTTTCCATTGATACCTTTTGACATGCCTCCAGCAATCTATCAGAGAGCATTTAGCATTGCTTTAAACAACTGTAACATTTTCAAACCCATTCACAACAGATGTCTACTACATATATCAATCGTTCGCTTGCATCATTTGTTGATGCATGGCGGCTACAGACAGTTCAGACAGTTCTTGCCATGTTGTTCTACACTGGGCATCTTCCAATCTGATCTGGAAACCCCCAGCCCCTGGAGTGCGTACACTATGCAGATTTTTACAGACCCACAACTGTTTGATATTGACTGAAGTGTGACTGTTTTTGCAGGGAGAGTTGGAGATCCTGGAAAAACTGCTACCAAGCAGATCTACAACTATTTGATATTGACTGAAGTGTGGCATTTTTTGCAGGGAGAGTTGCAGATTCTGGAAAATCTGCAACAAAGCAGCAGCTGCGCATCGCCATTGCTGTCATGGTGCTGGTCGGGCTCACCTGGATCTTTGGATTCTTCATGATCAGGTTAGTAGAGATCTAGATCTACAGGATCTGTCATTATGTAACAGTGTCCTACAGATTCTATATGTCTTATGTAGAATCAGTTGAAGACTAAGTGCCCAACTAAAAAGGCTTTTTTTTTTCATCTACACAAAAAATAAATGAACAATTAAACCTTGAGGTAGCAAAATCTGCGAATGGTAAAATTCTCATCTTTTGATAACATCTAAGTTAAGTATCACATTTTGCATAATGAAGAAAATTTAGGCTCGTTTTATCTGCATGATACACATCTTTAAGTCGTTTTTGTCACTTTTATATGGCTAATTTTGAAAGTAAATATTTATGACTAATCAGTGGTTTTTGTCTAATAAAAATACTCTAATTATTGTTCCATTGTGTTACAGTGATGGAAGGATTGTCTTTTCCTACTTATTCTGCATCTTCAACTCCCTGCAAGGATTCTTCATTTTCATCTTCCAGTGCGTACGCCAAAAGGAAGTCCAGAACCTGTGGTTCAAGTATGTAGAACTTGGTCTCACTGTATACTACATAGTATTGAAAATCTGGGTGTTTTACATGTCTTTTGTGTGCCTTACCATACACTAAAAAAAACGCCAAGGTGACAAGTGATTTATATCTCTTCTCTTACAAACTACGGCTCAAAAAAGCATTGCATGGTCAGCACTCTTCTTCAACTGAAAGCTTTTGGCTGAATGTTAAAATTCTCCAGAAGGTTCTTTAAGGTATGGAAACCATTGCATGAGGTTTCTTAAAAACCTCTGTCCTTCACTCTACCTATGACTGAATTTGGTGGTGCATTTCTTCTGCGGGTGGTAAGGTGGCTAAACTTTGATTCCACTACTTGATACTTCAGGGTCCTCCTTGCATTCAGGTGTTTTGGCTGTCCCGTGGACGAATACCGCACTACCAAGTCATCTGGAGGGAAGTCATCGTCCAACCAAACTGAGTCTACTGCTGAGGGTTACTCACGCGGACATCGGAAAAGTAGACCAGAGAGTGATGAATATTCGGCTATGAATATTCCTATGAATAATAGGCGCATTTAAATCCAGCTTTCACCCTTGACTAGGTAATCTCAGCAAACCCATGCTCACATGCATGCTGGTATAGAATGAAACACAACTTTGTTATTATAATTTTTTCACATGAGCTGGTAGATATGAGAATTGGTCTGTCAATATTGCAGATTAATGGACATATTTGACTGTCATTGGCTATAAGATTACATAAAGAAACATAAAAACAGATGACGGAGAAATCCTTGCTCAAATCGTATTAGTTTAAGAATATTTCCAGAGAAATGAAAGAGATTAAGATAACTGATTCAAAGTCTATTACAACTTTTTCTCTGACCTCTGTTATTATCTTGTTTTCATGCTTCATTTGTAGAATGTCTATCATATATATTGCAAGCTATGCAAGGTTGTTGAAAGCTTCAGAATGTACTGTCAAGGTCATCAGATGATATTGCAGCTGCTGTACAGGGTAAATAGTTGAGCCTACAGTATGATTGAACTGAGCATGTATTAAGTTTCATTAATGAGAATGCATGTCATATACTACAGACTATTATGTACCAATCTTGAAATTTATCTGTATCTGTATCTATATAGCCGGTATAACCGCCGTTCGGCGTAACACACCAGCTTTGCAGGCACGCGGCGCGGCAGCAGCTGGTTATATTACACCGAACGACTCGTTACCCCTAACTTTTGCACATCTATCTGCAAGCGTTCTTTAAAACTACCGAGAGAAGATGTACTGTACTTGGTGATAACAAGTTCCACTCTACGATAGTTCTGGGAAAGTACGAATTTTTGAACACATCAATCCTAGGTTGGTAACTCTGGTATTTGAAGGCATGACTGTTCAAGTCTGTCAACTAAGAAATTCTATTGTGATAACTGATATACATGATTTTAAAAAACTAAGGTGGGTTACCAAATCTTATCTTTTGCATACAAGGTATCAAGCTCTACATTTGGCTTATAGGTTTTTGAAAGTTTTAAATCAATCCATTTTGAAGTTTTAGGCTAGGTATAGGTGCCTATGAGTTATGGACGTACACGTACATGTATAGTGCAAAGTGAATAGTGCATGTATATAGAATATGAAATTGAAGACTGCATGTTTTATTCTAACATGTCACCCATTGTAGCATAGCAGGTGTATGTAATATATGCTTGGTGCAGTTATTCAAAATTGTCAGCACATCATCATCAAATTAGAACATGTTTTGTACACATTGGAATGTTCTTAACAATCCATCAATTGGAACAGGCAGAATAATCATTATAACATTAATGAGTTGTTTGGTGTACAGTACTGTCCATGCTGATTGAATAGACTATGCTCCTTTGTTATTTCAATAAAATTCAATGCATATCTTAAGGACACTGTCAGGACATTAAGTTGTTGTTTCTTGATTGAAGTACGGGGGGTAATCAATAAGTTCTCGGCTTCACCAAGAAATAACAAGCACAACTCAGATTTTCAGGCACAACTTCATAGTATGAAGTCTTTTATCAATATCCTCCAAATTACATATCATTGGAGTCATTACTTTCCAGGCATTCGTTTTTTTCTAAATTAGATATGCCTGGAACTTCCTTAAATTGCATTGTGCTCTAGCAGACCAAGCCAAGCCTGCCTGAATCAGTGAATGCTTTTAAAGGCACTCCTTTGTCTAAATGACATCAAAAAGATCTAGAAGACCTGTGGGTTTTATCTGTCCCTCCAGCCCACCGTAAAACTGCCACTGCCGCTGACTGAAAAATTCAGCCGGGGTCGAGAAGACTTTAGTATGCTGCTCTTTATTTCCGCCCCCTATCTAGACTGGAGCTGGAGCGCTCATTCTACCAACACATATTAAACGTTACCACTCGTAACATTACTCTTCAACAGTACAGTGCAAAATATTATTTCTCCCAGTCCCACATGCGTTGTCTACCCTACGTGGAGGTTGGAGGGTTCTTGTAACTTGAGACCTGTTTAGCAGTATCACTTAGACAGTCAGAGCTTCACAAATTTTCAACATGACGAAAAAAATGTAGTTCACGAGGGAAACAATGACGAAAGATGTCAAAAGTCACAACACAGCTACTCACCGCGCTACTCAGTCACAGCTACCTCATTTGGCTACTGTCGTCTGCAAAAAATGTCGTGACGGCATTTCCGGTTTCCGACCTAACCGGAAGTGACGTTTTTCCTGGCTAACGCAACTTTATTTCCGTGACACCCATACGGTCCTAGCCTCTATCAGGCTACGCGGATCACTGGTCTAATCAAGGAGCTTTTATCAAATAAAAGCTCGACAAAAGCTCCTTGGTCTAATAGCAGGGTCTTATAGTAGAAATTGCACGAGTATAGTTTGATATGTTAGTCGGCCGGCCAGGGCAAGAAAGCTGCTTGGTCAAAGGATGAACCGCTCCATGGGCCCCCATGGCATTGCGTTATTGGCTTTTGAGATACATGCGCTTAGAACTTAGCCCTTCTTTACTCCATGACCATGACCCTTCTGATAGAACGTCCTTGCCCTTGCCTATTGGAGTACACGCACCCAAGAAGTAGCAACGCCCCAGGCGACAGATATACAAACTGAAGGAAATCACATTCTAGGTTCAGTACCATGGACAGACGCCTTGGGTTATACACACATACACACACACACACACACACACACACACACACACACACACACACACACACACACACACACACTATCTCTCTCTCTTTACTACACTACTCTACAGCTCTTGTTGCGTCTGTATGCATTTTTCTGTCAACTCCATCAATGAATAGATTCAAGAACACGTACAGTCACTAGATACAGGACAGAGAAGCAGACATATCAAATGCAACTTCTCATGTTCTTCCTCAAGACATTTTCCTCAGACTAATCTGAATAGAGTGCTAAAAACCAGAAGTTTCCAGATTGGGTGTCAGATTGTATCACGTGAGGGTATCCAGTGACAAATGGATTGTCTACAGATCAATCCGAGAAGAGTTCTTAAACATAGTTGGGTGTCATATTACATTACGTGAAGGTATCCAGTGACATTTGGTTTGTGCTCAGATCAATCTGAGAAGAGTTCTTCTAAAACATGGAACTTTCTGATTACTTCTCAAATACTAGTAAGTAAACGTGGGGGTATTTAGTTATGTCTGCTTTGTAACAATCTCTACATATGAACACAAAAAAAAACAAATGGAAGTATTCATACAAAGATGTATTGAACTTAAACGTACGTATTGTAGAATCTGGCCCATCAAAACATTAAAACAATATCAAATGTAACTTCACAGCGTATAAATGCTAATGAATTGTGTCTTGAGAACGTCTTGAATGAATTATACGCACTTCCTACCGACGTTTGAGTCGTCAGCCACTTTGTTAGCTGTTCAGAATACCATTCAACTCTCACAAACATGCAAATGAGCTGTTTCCTGTTCCTACTTTCACAGCCACACACAACTGTGGATGTCCCGTGAGCCCATGACGCAATGTTGCCTAACTTATATGCAAGGAGAGCTTTATTTGCATGTTCGTGAAACTAAATGGTAACCATCCAATGGTTGGCTATGTTCCGTAGGCTACCGAAAAGTATGGAACTTTTTGGTGCCATGATTCTACAATCTCCCAATCAGTACTTGAAGCGCCACCAAAAATATGCGTCGGAAGACATAGCGCAATTTCGTTTTCTCGCCCATTACTAAAACCGTCTGAGTGGATGTTTTCAAACAGGGAGTTTCCAGATTGATTCTGTGATTACAAAACGTGGTTGTATTCAGTCTACAGTCTATAGCACAGGAATAGAACAAATATAGGCCTAGGAAAAATGTTTTGTTTCATGTTACCCGACCGACTAAAGCAACAGCCCGCCGCTTTGGCAGGGTACAAAGAATTTTCTATCCGGCATCTGTATGATAAAAAGAAAAAAAAACTTCCCGTATTCCGGACACTATTAACGGATGGAAGCTTTGAACAGCTGATGTAATGATAAGTAGTAAGTATTGTGCATCGATATCCCTGTTCTTGTACAATGTTTATCTGTACATTTACAATATGTTGAAAATGCAATTGCCCTGATTAATTTCACGTTCATATTGTAAAAATCTGTTTTTCTCATATCTGTTCACCGAAATCGAAAGCAAAACAAAATAAAAGAAGTATCCCAATAGACAGACCATAATTTTTCAGGGCTGTTGTCGTAAACACAAAACTTCTCTTTAGGTCAGTGCCTTATACAGAAAGTGCCGTCATGAACACGACAGACAGGCGCGCATGTTTTATACAAACACATGACGTTATCAAGATTCCATACTTGCTGCAGACAGAAAACTGGCACACTGGCACACTGCGACTTGTCTTTTCAAAGCAGCACACATCAGCTGGGAAACGTTAGAATATATATACATGTATATCTATCTAATTGAAGCGTATCTACTGCTGATCACAGACTACACTGAGGACAACCTGCGCAAACATGAAAGTAAGTGGACTGCTTTTGCTTCTTACTTTGACACGTCAGTGGTCAGGTTGCGTGTGTCTGCCGGCTACGTGTAAAATACACTATTTGTCATACTCTGGGCCACGGGTTCACTGTTACAAGACAAACCTTACGGCGATTCCTGAAGACGTCCCTGCTAATGCTGATTGGTTTACTTTGTCCAGTTCATGTAGCATCAGGAACGTTTCGTACCTTCCACCCCTACCGCGGCTGCGTACATTGGAACTACAATGGATCTGCATAGAATCTTTTTCCTGGATGTCTTTGCGTGCTCTGCCAAATTTGGAATCTCTTGATCTCCTCGGAAACCGACTTCGGTACGTGAAGCTGGACACGGTCATTCAGCATCTCCCGAAGCTGAGAGATGTTGACCTTCGTTTCAACAAACTGGCGTCGTTCTCTGAGTACGAGCTGGGGCGGCCACAAGTGACCGATGCGCTCATCAACGATAACCCATTTCACTGTGACTGTGACCTCTCCTGGCTGATTGTCAAGATGGCGTGTTTACAGACCTGTAAAGGGAAAGAGCGACAGGCCTGTTGTTCGCGCTGTTCAGCTTGTTTTCTCGTCAAAAGCCTAAAGATGGGCGCTCATGTCTGCTCCAGTCCGAGTGAACTGAATAAGTTGCACTTGTCCAACGTGTCAGTCAAACTAACGGGCTGTGGAGTACACCAGCCGACCACAGAACCGGAAGCGATGACCGTGACTTCTACCGTATTTCTTACAGATGATGATGAGAATCAGACTGAGACTGAAAATCAACTGCAGCACAACGAAACTTCTATGCCCATCATACCAACAGGCTCTGCACAGACCACGAAGACGTCTAGTCTGAACGCCACGGGAACAATGAAACAGGAAGACGACGACAAACTTTCAATTCTTTACATCCTCACCGCTGTGATGGGAACAATTCTGGCTTTGACTGTCGTACTCTGCGTCATCGGATTCACCATTAAGCATAAGCTGTGCTGCGATTGTCGCAAAGATGTCAACATTGGTGCAGATCACTCCATTCCTGTGCGTACTGCACCACAAACAGTAGACCACACTTACGACAATCCTGAGGAAGATTTGGATGGCGTAGATTTAACAATCACGGGCGAAAGTCAAGGTACATCATCAACAACAAACCACATCTACTCTGTTGAAGAAGGTATGGATGACGTACGCGGGGCAGACACGAATGGAAGAGAAACTACAGCATCAACAATAGACCACGTCTACTCTAATGAAGAAGATTTGGATAATGGGGCAGAAGCTACATCACCAACAATAGGCCAAATCTACTCTATTGATGACGATTTGGATAACGGAACTGACACTACAGCACAAACAACAAATTGCATGTACGCTATTGAAGAAGATATAGGCGTTACTGCACCAATACG
The DNA here is from genome assembly GCA_019207045.1 of Branchiostoma floridae x Branchiostoma belcheri. NCBI lineage: Eukaryota > Metazoa > Chordata > Leptocardii > Amphioxiformes > Branchiostomatidae > Branchiostoma > Branchiostoma floridae x Branchiostoma belcheri. Next base: position 7,627,208 of record CM033041.1, read on the forward strand.
AAACAAACTCTATAACACGCGTGAGGCGATCACGGTTGGAACAAAAACTACAACAAGCCAGATCTACTCTGTTGAAGAAGATTTGGATAATGGAACAGAATCTACAGCACTAACAACAAACAGCATCTACTCTACAGATGAAGGTTTGGACGACGGACTTGGGGCAGGGACAGATGGTACAACAACTACATCAACAACTGCAAACCACACCGACTCTATTGATTAAGGTTTCAGCGAGGAACATCTGGTTATCCTAGAGGATTGACAAGAAACGACTCTACCATCCAGCCTGTACACGTCACAAACAGTCAAGTCTGCAGGCACATACCGCACATTGTACTAACCTATACACTCTTTCAGCGACAATGCAGAACTCACAGAATTTCGGAGGAAAAGACAGTTCACCACTAGGGCTGACCTAAGCTAACAATGTACGAAGGAAGTACGGCATGTAGACATCATTTAGTAACCTCCTGGAATAAAGGACTAGAGTTATCCACAAACAATGGGCTTTGTGATCCAAGGCACATTTTGGGCGACGTCGCCAATCGTGCATTGGATCTCTGGGTTCAAGACTCTGCACAAAGAACACTTAAGAAGACAGGGACGTTCGGAGGGAAGGAGTGGAGGTAACTCTCCCGACGTAAGTCTCAATGATAGACAGTATTGCCACATATATAGAGAGCCGATGTAGGTCTTACAAGCACCGCGCACAGGAAACAACATACGGACAGTCACGATTTGAGCTGTTCAACATTCATCGGGTACATTTAGCACCAAGGACAGACCCAATGTGACATAGAACATGGCATTACTTTACAATGTCGCCTTTACAAAGTAAACCGGACCCAATGACAGCATACATGGCATAGAATGTTATTCACAGAATTTCCCTTTCTTCTGTTCAATGACAACATTAGTCTTTTTCCATCTTTGACATGCCTTTTCTGTTTCTTATTGATATGGCCTTAATGTTAAAAATTGTGTTTCTGCCAAAACCTAGCAACCCTTTTTACTTAACGCTCGATACTTATGACACGCCTGGAAAGGTGAGGTTAATGATCAGAAACTGTGACGTGATTTTTAGTTTTGTTTTAAGAGCACAATGACGTAACTGATGTAATTGTTTTTGTTGAGTGCTGTAAATGGATATACCTTGTTTTTGGAGTAGGACTTTGTTTGAATCTGGAGTGACTTATTGAGATTGGTGAAAAGCCAAGAAATATATTGAATGCATTTCTATTGTAATTACAAAGTAATGTTCTATATGCCTAGAAGGTTACTTTACTTACTTACTCCGGCGAGCTCGCTCGAAGTCTCCACATAACCAGTTTCCTCCACCCCTCTTTGTCATCCATCGCTGCGGGAAGTTGTTGCAGGTCCAGACCGGTGTCTTCTGCAAGCTGCTTAGTGTATGACTTACGCGGTCTTCCCCTGCCCCTGTTTCCGTGGTTCGGATTCCACAGTAACAGTTTGTGCACTACTTCATCCTTTTTCCTCCAGCAGTGGCCTGCAAAACGCAGTCTCCTTTGCCGAATAGTTTCGGCTATCGGCGGTATATCCTTGTAAAGGACTTTATTTGAAATTCTTTGTCTCCATGAGATGTAGAAGGTTAACGATGAACAAAAAACTGTCGGTAGGACATTTGGGTACATGGAACTAAGAATATTCTACACGCGATTGCTTGTGTATCATTTAGACAGTTGAACTAGACAAAATATCATGGCTAGAGTCGTGTGTCGTTTAATCACATGTTTAGCTTATCACTGTGTTTATTCACCATTGTATTGAGAAGGAAGAAGAATGATTCAATGTATCCGTTATTATCAAAAAGAATAGATTGCACGGTTCCCAAATGCCAATTGTATGTGTTTTTTTACTAACGTTGCACATAACAAGCATGGCAACATTGACAGCAGTACACAGAACAATCATATTGAGTTAGAGTGGTGCGTGATTTGATCACCCTTCTGTACTCTGCCACCATGGGGAACTTAACAGCGAAACATTGGTTTGAATGACTTGACACTGATCCAGTCTGACGGCAACAGACTAAGATAATGGATAGAATTGACAGGCAGGACAGGCGGGCGGGTGGCAACATGGAAGCATTGATGTACGGAACAAGTTAAAAGCGTCGCTGTGCGAGACAGAACAAAAGTGTTGATGGGCGGTGCAGCCTGAGAGTGTTCTTGGGCGGGACAACCTAAAACTATTCATGGGCGGGAGAGCCTAAAACTGTTCATTGGGGACCATCCAAAAGCGTTTATGGAGGGGGCAAAATAAAGGTGTTGACGGGCGGAACAGCTGAAACAAGTATTGATGTGTGGAACGGCTAAACAAATGTACTGATGGATGGTACACCTAAAAGCGTTGAAATTCCAGGATAGAACAAAACAGAAATACCAAATTTCACTCGACCATATGATTAAGAAAATGGTGAGAAGGTCTTAAAATTTGGTAGACACTGATAGATCATTTATACTTTATAGTTATGTCCCGAAACGTTTTGGTCGCTTCCTTCCAAGTGAGACTCACAACTTTCTGACACCCGCATATTATTGATAGTGTGATAGTGTTTTCTTTTTTGCTCAACGGGAATCTGGTTGCATGCCAGTAACGAACCTAGATTTGGTTAGGGACGTCTCTCGAATAGGACGTTATATAGGGGTCCCGTTTAACAGGAAAGCCACACCTCGGGCACGTACAATAACCTACCACAATTATCTATAAGAGCGTGAGTGGATAAAACAAATCTGTAAGGATATGCAGCTTGTACTGTCTAGTACAGACCTTGCGAGGCGGTACACCGGACATACAGTACAAGCAAAACATGTAGACACTAGACTACCCTTCACCTATTGTCTATATTTTTGTCCATTCATAAATCAAACAATTTAAGATTCACAAGATAAGAAAAGAGGCATATACATGGTCATAGAAGCAGACACACCGAATGCACCATCTTGAAAATACATATGAATAAAATAGATAAGTATACCTTCTCATCATTGTTCTTCGATACATTTTTCTCAGACTAATCTGAGCACAGTTCTGAAAACAGGACGTTTCCGGACTGGGTGTCAGATTACATTACGTGAGGGTATCCAGTGACACCTGCTCTTCCGTCAGACAAATCTGCCATCGACAAGAAGTCTAAAACTTTCAGATTAGTTCTCAAATAAGAGAACGTGAAAGTATGAATTGATGTCTGTTTTGTAACTCTCTCTAATGAGTTAGTAAATGCTTGAGTAACTGAGAGGTCGACTGACGAATCGTTGCCATGTAAGTGGTGTATACAAAAAAAAAACAATATCTAACGGCAGTACTTGTAAATGTGCGCTGATGGCGAGCGTTTGATGATGCAAACATTGTCAAACTGGGAATAATCAAGAAATGTATTAAATGTGCACGTGAATCTGCCTTGACAAGTTGTGTGTTATGTTGTAAACCAGCCCCTGTTGCGCTTAAGGCGTCTCGAAAACTATGCGTGGGTAGAAAAGCAGACATATGCAATTTCCTTCTCTTGGTTTTCTGTCTGAGTAGTGTTTCACAACAGGAGATTTCCAGATTGATTCTGTGATTACAATACGTGAGGGTAGTCAACCGCGTAGGATATATATCTAGGCATAAGCACGACAGACATGCGTACAACATGACTGATACAAATACGACGCTAAAATATTTTCTGAAGACAGAAAACGATCCGTTCCACTATAGCATAGCAACCTGCAATTCAAGGCGGTGCACAAAACTGGCAAACTTACGAAAATATATCTGAGCATTTAAAGCAAACTCTTGGCGTGTATTCCTCTCTTAACAGGTGGTGTTGAGGACAACTCGTAAAAGCATGAAAGTAAGTGGACTGCTTTTGCTCCTTACTTTGACACGTCTGTGGTCAGATTGTGTTTGTTTGCCGGCTACGTGTAGCATAGACCAGTTCTCATACTTCCGGACATCACAGGTTCGCTGTTCCAATACAAACCTTACGGCGATTCCTCTCGACATCCCGGCCAATGCTGACAGCTTTACTTTGTCCAGTTCATGTAGCATCAGGAACGTCTCGTACCTTCCACCCCTACCGCGGCTGCGTACATTGGAACTAGAAAGAAACTGCATAGAATCTTTTCCCTGGGTATCTTTGCGTGTGCTGCCAAATTTGGAATTTCTTGATCTATCGGGAAACCGACTTCGGTACGTGAAGCTGGACACGGTCATTCAGCATCTCCCGAAGCTGAGAACAGTTGACCTACGTTTCAACAAACTGGCGTCGTTCTCTGAGTACGAGCTAGGGCGGCCACAAGTGACCTATATGCTCATCAACAATAACCCATTTCACTGTGACTGTGAAATTTCCTGGTTGATTGTCAAGATGACGTGTTTACAGGACTGTAAGGGGAAAGAGCGACAGGACTGTTGTTCGCGCTGTTCAGCTTGTTTTCTCGTCAAAAGCCTAAAGATGGGCGCTCATGTTTGCTCCAGTCCGAGTGAACTGAATAAGTTGCACTTGTCCAACGTGTCAGCCAAACTAACGGGCTGTGGAGTACACCAGCCGACCACAGAACCGGAAGCGATGGCCGTGACTTCTACCGTATTTCTTACAGATGATAATGAGAATCAGTTTGAGACTGAAAATCAACTGCAGCACAACAAAACTTCTATGTCCATCATACCGACAGGCTCTGCACAGACCATGAAGACGTCTAGTCTTAACGCCACGCCTACAACGAAACAAGAAGACGACGACAAACTTTCAATTCTTTACATCCTCACCACTGTGATGGGAACAATTCTGGCTTTGACTGTCGTACTCTGCGTCATCGGATTCACCATTAAGCATAAGCTGTGCTGCGATTGTCGCAAAGATGTCAACATTGGTGCAGATCACTCCATTCTTGTGCCTACTGCACCACAAACAGTAGACCACACTTACGACAATCCTGAGGGAGATTTGGATGGCGTAGATTTAACAATCACGGGCGAAAGTCAAGGTACATCATCAACAACAAACCACATCTACTCTGTTGAAGAAGGTATGGATGACGTACGCGGAGCAGACACGAATGGAAGAGAAACTACAGCACCAACAACAGACCACGTCTACTCTAATGAAGAAGATTTGGATAATGGAACTGAGACTACAGCACAAACAACGAATTGCATGTACGCTATTGAAGAAGATATAGGCGTTACTGCACCAATAAGAAACAAACTCTATAACACGCGTGGGGCGATCACGGTTGGAACAAAAACTGCAACAAGCCAGATCTACTCTGTTGAAGAAGATTTGGATAATGGAACAGGAACAACAACAACAAACAGCATCTACTCTACAGATGAAGGTTTGGACGACGGACTTGGGACAGTGACAGATGGTACAACAACTGTATCAACAGCAGCAAACCACACCGACTCTATTGATTAAGGTTTCAGCGAGGAACATCCGGTTATCCTAGAGGATTGACAAGAAACGACTCTACCATCCAGCCTGTACACGTCACAAACAGTCAACTCTGCAGGCACATACCGTACATTGTACTAACCTATACACTCTTTCAGCGACAATGCAGAACTCACAGAATTTCGGAGGAAAAGACAGTTCACCACTAGGGCTGACCTAAGCTAACAATGTACGAAGGAAGTACGGCATGTAGACATCATTTTGTAACCTCCTGGAATAACGGACTAGAGTTATCCACAAACAATGGGCTTTGTGATCCAAGGCACATTTTGGGCGACGTCGCCCATCGTGCATTGGATCTCTGGGTTCAAGACTCCGCACAAAGAATTAACACTTAAGAAGACAGGGACGTTCGGAGGGAAGGAGTGAAGGTAACTCTCCCGACGTAAGTCTCAATGATAGACAGTATCGCCACATATGTATAGAGCCGATGTAGGTCTTACAAGCACCGCGAACAGGAAACAACATACGGACAGTCACGATTTGAGCTGTTCAACATTCATCGGGTGCATTCAGCACCAAGGACAGACCCAATGTGACATAGAACATGGCATTACTTTACAATGTCGCCTTTACAAAGTAAACCGGACCCAATGACAGCATACATGGCATAGAATGTTATTCACTGAATTTTCCTTTCTTCTGTTCAATGACAACATTAGTCTTTTTCCATCTTTGACATGCCTTTTCTGTTTCTTATTGATATAGCCTTAATGTTAAGAATTGTGTCTCTAAGCAAGTCAAGGAACCTTCCTTACGTAATGTTAAATACTTTTACTTATGACAAGCCTGGAAAGGTGAGTGTATTATCAGAAACTGTGACGTGATTTTTAGTTTTGTTCATAGAACACATGTTTTCTTTTCTTTTTATTTAACAAAACAAAGTTATAAGCACCATCCAGCAAATACAGCAATTTAATACATGTTATCTATTTTATCAATAGAAACGTATAAAAGCCTAAGAAAGAAATTGACGCAACTGATTTAAGTATGCTTGTGGAATGCTGTAAATGAAAATGTATTGTTTTGGTGTAGGACTTTGCTTGAAACTGGAGATACTTATAGAGATTGGTGAAAAGTGAAACTATCTTGAATGCCTTTTTTGTTTTAATGGCAAATTAATAGTGTGGGCTATTTGGGTACAAGGACGTAAGAATATTCTACATGCAATTGCTTGTATATCATTCAGACAGTAGAACAAGACAAAATATGGCTAGAGTCGTGTGTCGTTTAGTCACACGTTTACTGTTCACTGTGTAATACTCACCATTGTATTGAGATGGAGGAGAAATGATTCATTGTATATATGATTATGAAAATGAATAGATTGCACGGTTCACAAATGCCGATTGTATGAACTCTTTTGCTAACATTGCACATAACAAGCATGGCAGCTTGGGCAACAATACACAAGACAATATCATATTGAGTTATAGCGGGGCGTGATTTGATCATCCTTCTGTACTCTGCCACCATGGGGAACTTAACAGTGAAACATTGGTTTGACTTACATTACACTGATCCAGTCTGACGGCAACAGACTAAGATAATGGATAGAATTGACAGGCAGGACAGGTGGGCGGGTGGCAACATGGAAGCATGGATGTATAGGACAATTTAAAAGCGTCGCTGTGCGAGACACAACGAAAGTGTTGATGTGCGGAACAGCCAAATACTGTTCATGGGCGGGACAGCCTAAAAGCGTTCATGTAGGGGGGGGGGGGGGATAAAGGTAGGTGTAGATGGGAGGGACAGCTGAAAAAGGTACCGATGTGTTCGACACCTAAAAGCATCGAAATCCCAGGACAGAACAAATCAAAACAGAAATACCAAAATGTCCCTCCTCCATATCATCAAGAAAATGACCAGAAGGTATTAAAATTGGATGGACACTGATTGATCATGTACACTTTATAGCTATGCCCGGAAATGTTTGTTCTGCCGCTTCCTTCAAAATGAGACTCGCGTTTTCTGACTTCCTTCACAGTTAGATAGCATTTGCTTTTAATATCCATGGAACAGACCAGCTAATATGCTTGGAGGCGCATGGCCCATACCGCAAAGTGCAAGTGCCCTTAGAAATTACTGTCACAGAGGCAAATCGACAGCCTCCTGACGTCCACGTGAACCTGGATGCCAGTATTAGTAATGATCCTAGCTTTGGTTAGGGATGTCTCACGGATAGGACGTTATATAGGGGGCCCGTTTCATAGGCAAGCCACACCTCGAGCACGTATCCTTCCTGGAGTGAGTGGATCAAACAAATCTGTAAGGATATGCAACTTGTACTGTCCAGTACAAACTTGAAGAGGCGGTATACAGGGCACGCAGTACAGGCAAAACATATTGACACTGGACTACCCTTCACTTTTTGTTGCGTTTTTGTCAATTTATGTAATAAAGTATTGATAAGAACACGTTCATTAACTAGAGAAGGAAAGACGGACGTAAGGATATTCCTTGGACGTGGCCATATAAGCAAACACACCGAATGCACCATCTTGAAAATGCATGTGAATAAAATACATAAGTCTAATTCTCATCATTGTTCTTCGATACATTTTTCTCAGACTAATCTGAGTAGAGTTCTGAAAACAGGACGTCTCCAGACTGGTTGTCAGATTACATGGGAAACATGGAACTTTCAGATTAGTTCTCAAATACAAGAACGTGACAGTATTCGTTAATGTCTTCTTTGTAATCGTCTCTACCGAGTTTAAAATGCTTGAATAAAAGAGATCGACTGGCGATTTGTTGCCCTGTAAATGGTGTATACAAAAAAAATAAAAACAACACTTAACGGTAGTATTTATACATTTGCGCTAATGGTGAGCATTTGATGATCTCAACATTGATAAACTGGGGATAATCAAGAAATGTATAAAACGTGGCTCTGTCATAAGAAGTAATATGTTCTAAACCAGCCCCTGATACGCCTTACGCGTCTTCAAAACTGTGCGTGGGTAGAAAAGCAGACATATGCAATTCCCTTCTCTTGGTTTTCTGTCTGAGTAGATGTTTGAAAACAGGAGATTTCCAGATTGATTCTGTGATTACAATACGTGATGGCAGTCAGTCTCTAGTCATCAGCGAAGGACATGTAACTAGGCATGAGGTACCGTCTTGAGCACGACAGACATGCGTACAACATGACCGATACACATACATGACGCTGCAGACAGAAAACGACCAGTTCCACTATGTATCGCACAGCAACCTGCTTTTCAAGGCGGTGCACAAAACTGGGAAACTTACGAATATATATCTGAGCATTTGAAGCAAACTCGTGGCGTTTATTCCTCTCTAACCAGGTGGTCTGAGGACAACTCGCAGAGACATGACAGTAATAAGTGGACTGCTTTTGCTCCTTACTTTGACACGTCTGTGGTCAGAGTGCATTTGTCTACCGGATACGTGTCGCATAGGCGAGTTTTCATACTTCGGGACATCATATGCAAGGGTTCACTGTTACAAGGCAAACCTTACGGCGATTCCTGACGACATCCCTGCCAATACCGAAAGCTTTGCGTTGTCCGAGTCATGTAGTATCACGAACGTTTCATATCTCCTACCCTTACCGCGGCTGCGTATATTGGAACTAGATATGAACTGCATAGAATCTTTTTCCTGGATGTCTTTGCGTGCTCTGCCAAATTTGGCATCTCTTGATCTCATGGGAAACCGACTTCGGTACGTGAAGCTGGACACCGTCATTCAGCATCTCCCGAAGCTGAGATATATTAACCTTCGTTTCAACAAACTGGCGTCATTCTCTGAGTACGAGCTGGGGCGGCCACAGGTGACCGATGCACTCATCAACAAGAACCCATTTCACTGTGACTGTGAGCTTTCCTGGCTGATTGTCAAGATGGCGTGTTTACAGGCCTGTAAGGGGAAAGATCGACAGGACTGTTGTTCGCGATGTTCAGCTTGTTTTCTCGTCAAAAGCCTACAATTGGGCGCTCATGTCTGCTCCAGTCCACGTGAGCTAAATAAGTTGCACTTGTCCAACGTGTCTGCCAAACTAACGGGCTGTGGAGTACACCAGCCGACCACAGAACCGGAAGCGATGGCCGTGACTTCTACCGTGTTTCTTACAGATGATAATGAGAATCAGACTGAGACTGAAAATCAACTGCAGCACAACGAAACTTCTATGCCCATCATACCGACAGGCTCTGCACAGACCACGAAGACGTCTAGTCTTAACGCCACGCCTACAACGAAACAAGAAGACGACGACAAACTTTCAGTTCTTTACATCCCCATCACTGTGATGGGAACAATTCTGGTTTTAACTGGCGTACTCTGCCTCATCGGATTTACCATTAAGTACATACGGAACTGCAATTGGTGCAAAGGTGCAGACCACTCAGTTCCTGTGCTAACTTTAACACAAATAATAGACCACATTTACGCCAATCCCGAAGAAGGTTTGGATGGCGGAAATTTGGCAGCAACGGGTGAAAGAGAAAGTACAGCAACAGCAACAATCCACACATACGAAAATCCTACAGGAGCTTTGGGTGTCGGGAATTCGGCAGTCATAGACGGAAGAGAAAGTACAGCACCAACAACAAACCACACTTACGATAATCCTACAGGAGCTTTGGATGTCAGGATTTCGGCAGTCGTAGACGGAAGAGAAAGTACAGCACCAACAACAAACCACACTTACGAAAATCCTACAGGAGCTTTGGATGTCGAGAATTCGGCAGTCATAGACGGAAAAGAAAGTACAGCACCAACAACAAATCGTATCTACTCTATTGAAGAAGAAGAGGATTTGAATGGGACACATGGGACAGTCACGAATGGAACAGAAGCTATGACGTCGGCACCAATAACAGACCATATCTACTCTATTGAAGAAGATTCGGATAATGGAACAGAAACTGCACCTACAACAGCAAACGCCATCTATTCTACTGCAGTAGAAATTGATGGCGGACATGGGACAATCACATATGGAACAGAAGCTATGACGTCAATAAGAAACCAAATCTACTTAATTGAAGAAGAAGTGGACAACGGAACAGAAGCTACACGTGCAACAACGAACGAGGTCTACTCTACTGAAGAAGGTTTGGATAATGGAACAGAACGTACAACAACAAACGACATCTACTCTACTGAAGGTTCGGTTGAACATTCGGCTGTCCCAGACTAGTTGGGCTCTGTGGGGATTGACAAAACTCTACCATCTAGTCTGTACACGTCACCAACAGTCAACTCTGCAGGCACAGATCGTGCATTGTAGTGTCCTATACATTAACATAGCGCCAATGCAGGACATGCAGAGCCCTTGTAGAACATAGCGCCAATGCAGGACACACAGAACCCCTGTAGAACTTCGGAAGAAAGGTACAAGTACTCCACAAGGACTATATTGACATATACGAACGAAACGTGACAGTTATTGACCACCAGCAAAAAGCACTTCTACAAAAAAAAGGAATCCTTGTGACCCAAGGCACATATTGGGTGACGTCGCCGTCGCCCATTGGGCCTCTGGGTTCAGGACTCTGCAAATGGAACACTTGAGAAGACCGGAACGTCTGGAGGGAAGAAGTGAAGGTAACTTGCCCGACAAGATAAAACTATGATAGACATTATTGCCACATATATATAAAGCCAATGTAGATCTTACAGGCACCACGCACAGGAAACAACATACGGACAGTCATCATTTGTGCTGTTCAACATTCATCGGGTGCATTCAGCACCAAGGACAGATCCAGTGTGACATAAAGCTGGCATTCCTTTGCAATGTCGCCTTTACAAGTAAACCCAACTCAATGGGAGCATGCATGACAAAGAATATTATTCAGCGACTTCTCCTTTCTTCTGTTCAATAACTACATTAGTCTTTTTTATCTTTAACATGTCTTTTCTGTTTCTTATTGATATAGCCTTAATGTTAAGAATTGTGTCTCTAAGCAAGTCGGGGAACCTTCCTCACGTAATGTTGAATACTTTACAAAAAGTTATAAGCACCATCCAGCAAATACAGCAATTACAATACATGTTATCGATTTTATCAATAGAAACGTATAAAAGCCTTAGCAACAAATTGACGCAACTGATTTAAGTATGCTTGTGGAATGCTGTAAATGAAAATGTATTGTTTTGGTGTAGGACTTTGCTTGAAACTGGAGTTACTTATAGAGATTGGTGAAAAGTGAAACTATCTTTAGTGCCTTTTTTTTTTAATGGCAAATTAATAGCTGGGTACACGGACGTAAGAATATTCTCCTTGCATATGCTTGTATACCATTCAGACAGTAGAACAAGACAAAAAATGGCCAGAGTCGTGTGTTGTTTAGTCACACGTTTCCCTATTACTGTGTAATACTCACCATTGTATTGAGATGGAGGAGAAATGACTCATTGTATATATGATTATGAAAATGAATAGATTGTACGGTTCACAAATGCCGATTGTATGAACTCTTTTGCTAACATTGCACATAACAAGCATGGCAGCTTGGGCAACAATACACAAGACAAAATCATATTGAGTTCTAGCGGGGCGTGATTTGATCATCCTTCTGTACTCTGCCACCATGGGGAACTTAACAGCGAAACATTGGTTTGACTGACTTGACACTGATTCAGTCTGACGGCAACAGACTAAGATAATATAGAATTGACAGGCAGGACAGGTGGGCGGGTGGCAACATGGAAGCATTGGTGTACGGGACAACTTAAAAGCGTCGCTATGCGAGACAGAACAAAAGTGTTAATTAGCGGGGCATTCTGAAACTGTTCATGGGCGGGACAGCCTAAAACTATTCGTGGGCGGGACAGACTAAACTGTTCATGGATGGAACAGACTAGAAGTGTTCATTGGGGACAATCTAAAAACGTTCATGGAGGGGGAAGCGGCAGCCTAGTGGTGTTGATGGGCGGAACAGCTAAACAAAAGTATTGATAGATGGTACACCTATTAGCGTCGAAATCCTAGGGTAGAACAAAACAGAAATACCAAATTTCACTCGACCATATGATTAAGAAAATGGTGAGAAGGTCTTAAAATTTGGTGGACACTGATAGATCATTTATACTTTATAGTTATGTCCCGAAACGTTTTTGTCGCTTCCTTCCAAGTCAGACTCACAACTTTCTGACACCCGCATATTATTGATAGTTAGATAGTGTTTTCTTTTTTGCTCAACGGGAATCTGGTTGCATGCCAGCAACGAACCTAGATTTGGTTAGGGACGTCTCTCGGATAGGACGTTATACAGGGGTCCTGTTTCACAGGAAAGCCACACCTCGAGCACGTACAATAACCTACCACAATTATCTATAAGAGTGTGAGTGGATAAAACAAATCTGTAAGGATATGCAGCTTGTACTGTCTAGTACAGACCTTGCGAGGCGGTACACCGGACATACGTACAAGCAAAACATGTAGACAGTAGACTACCCTTCACCTATTGTCTATATTTTTGTCCATTTATGAATCAAACAATGTAAGATTCACAAGATAAGAAAAGAGGCATATACGTGGCCATAGAAGCAGACACACCGAATGCACCATCTTGAAAATATATGAGAATAAAATACATAAGTGTACCTTCTCATCATTGTTCTTCGATACATTTTGCTCAGACCAATCTGAGTACAGTTCTGAAAACAGGACGTCTCCAGACTGGTTGACAGATAACATTACGTGAGGGTATCCAGTGACACCTCAGACCAATCTTCCAAGTCTAAAACATGGAACTTTCAGATTAGTTCTCAAATACAAGAACGTGACACTAGTCGTTGATATCTGCTTTGTAACCGTGTCTACAGAGTTTAAAATGCTTGAGTAAGAGAGGTCGACTGACGATTCGTTGCCCTGTAAATGGTGTATGCAAAAAAAATATTTAACGGTAGTATTTATACATTTGCGCTAATGGTGAGCTTTTGATAATTCAAACATTGCCAAACTGGGCATAATCAAGAAATTTATTAAATGTGGTTCTGCCTTAAGAAGTTATATGTTGTAAACCAACCCCTGACACGCATAAGGCGTCTCCCAAACGGTGCATGGGTAGAAAAGCAGACATATGCAATTACCTTCTCTTGGTCTTCTGTCTGAGTAGATGTTTCACAACAGGAGATTTCCAGATTGATTCTGTGATTGCAATACGTGACGGTAGTCAGTCTCTAGTCAACCGCGTGGGATATATATCTAGGCATAAGCACGACAGACATGCGTACAACATGACTGATACAAATACGACGCTAAAATATTTTCTGAAGACAGAAAACGATCAGTTCCACTATCGCACAGCAACCTGCAATTCAAGGCGGTGTACAAAACTGGGAAACTTACGAAAATATATCTGAGCATTTAAAGCAAACTCTTGGCGTGTATCCCTCTCTTAACAGGTGGTGTTGAGGACAACTCGTACAGACATGAAAGTAGGTGGACTGCTTTTGCTCCTTATTTTGACACGTCTGTGGTCAGATTGTGTTTGTTTGCCGGTTACGTGTAGCATAGACCAGTTATCATACTTCGGGATATCACACGTTCGCTGTTACAGGACAAAACTCACGGCGATCCCTCTCGACATCCCTGACAATGCTGAAAGCTTTACCTTGTCCAGTTCATGTAGCATCAGGAACGTCTCATACCTTCCGCCCCTACCGAGGCTGCGTACATTGGAACTAGAAAGAAACTGCATAGAATCCTTTCCCTGGATATCTTTGCGTGCGCTGCCAAATTTGGAATATCTTGATCTATCGGGAAACCGACTTCAGTATGTAAAGCTGGACACCGTCATTCAGCATCTCCCAAAGCTGAGAGAAGTTGACCTAATGTTCAACAAACTGGCGTCGTTCTCTGAGTACGAGCTGGGGCGGCCACAAGTGACCCATGTGCTCATCAACAAGAACCCATTTCACTGTGACTGTGATATTTCTTGGCTGATTGTCAAGATGACGTGTTTACAGGACTGTAAGGGGAAAGAGCGACATGTCTGTTGTTCGCGCTGTTCAGCTTGTTTTCTCGTCAAAAGCCTAAAGATGGGCGCTCTTGTCTGCTCCAGTCCGAGTGAACTGAATAAGCTGCAGTTGTCCAACGTGTCTGCCAATCTAACTGGCTGTGGAGCAAATGTACACCAGCCGACCACAGAACCGAAAGAGATGGCCGTGACTTCAACCGCGTTTCTTACAGATGATAAAGAGAATCAGACTGAGACTGAAAATCAACTGCAGAACAGCAAAAGTTCTATGCCCATCATACCGACAGGCTCTGCACAGACCACGAAGACGACTAGTCTTAACGCCACGGGAACATTGAAACAGGAAGACGACGACAAACTTTCAGTTCTTTACATCCCCATCACTGTGATGGGAACAATTCTGGTTTTAACTGGCGTCCTCTGCCTCATCGGATTTACAATTAAGTACATACGGAACTGCAATTGGTGCAAAGGTGCAGACCACTCAGTTCCTGCGCTAACTATACCACAAATAATAGACCACATTTACGGCAATCCCGAAGAAGGTTTGAATGGCGGAAATTTGGCAGCAACGGGTGAAAGACAAAGTACAGCAACAGCAACAATCCACACATACGAAAGTCCTACTGGAGCTTTGGGTGTCGGGAATTCGGCAGTCATAGACGGAAGAGAAAGTACAGCACCAACAACCAACCGCACTTACGAAAATCCTACAGGAGCTTTGGATGACGGGAATTCGGCAGTCATAGACGGAAGAGAAAGTACATCACCAGCAACAAACCACACTTACGAAAATCCTACAGGAGCTTTGGATGTCGAGAATTCAGCAGTCATAGACGGAAGAGACAGTACAGCACCAGCAACAAACCGCACTTACGAAAATCCTACAGGAGCTTTGGATGTCGAGAATTCGGCACTCATGGACGGAAGAGAAAGTACAGCACCAACAACAATCCACCCATACGAAAATCCTACAGGAGCTTTGGATGTCGAGAATTCGGCAGTCATAGACGAAAAAGAAAGTACAGCACCAACAACAAATCGTATCTACTCTATTGAAGAAGAAGAGGATTTGAATGGGACACATGGGACAGTCACGAATGGAACAGAAGCTATGACGTCGGCACCAATAACAGACCATATCTACTCTATTCAAGAAGATTTGGATAATGGAACAGAAACTGTACCTACAACAGCAAACGCCATCTATTCTACTGCAGTAGAAATGTATGGCGGACATGGGACAATCACATATGGAACAGAAGCTATGACGTCAATAAGAAACCAAATCTACTCAATTGAAGAAGTGGACAATGGAACAGAAGCTACACGTGCAACAACGAACGAGGTCTACTCTACTGAAGAAGGTTTGGATAATGGAACAGAACGTACGACAACAAACGACATCTACACTACTGAAGGTACAGTTGAACATTCGGCTGTCCCAGAGTAGTTGAGCTCTGTGGGGATTGACAAAACTCTACCATCTAGTCTGTACACGTCACCAACAGTCAACTCTGCAGGCACAGATTGTGCATTGTAGTGACCTATATATTAACATAGCGCAAATGCAGGGCATACAGAACCATTGTAGAACTTCGGAAGAAAGGTACCAGTACTCCACCAGGACTATACTAACATACACGAACGAAACATGACATTAAGTGACCACCAGGAAAAAGGACTTCTACAAAAAAAAGGAATCCTTGTGACCCAAGGCACATATTGGGTGACGTTGCCTGTCGCCCATTGGGTCTCTGGGTTCAGGACTCTGCAAATAGAACGCTTGAGAAGATCGGAAGACAGGAGGGAAGAAGTGAAGGTAACTTGCCCGACAAGATAAAACTATGATAGACACTATTGCCACATATGTATAGAGCTAATGTTTTTTGACGGACAGTCACCGTGTACAGGTAACAACATACAGACAGTGACGATGTGAACTGTTCCACGTTCCTCGGTTACAGTTAGCACCAAGGACAGACCCGATGTGACATAAAAGATGACATTCCTTTGGAATGTCTCTTTTACAAAATAGACTGAATCCAATGAGAGCATGTATGGTATAGAATATTATTCAGTGACTTTTCCTGGAAAGGTGAGGTTAATGATCAGAAACTGTGACGTGATTTTTAGTTTTGTTTTAGAACGCAATGACGTAACTGGGTCAAGTGTGTTTGTTGAATGCTGTAAATGAAAATGTATTGTATGGAGTAGGACTGTTTGAAACTGAAGTTACTTATTGATTGGAAACAATCTTGAATGCCTTTTTTGTTGTTGTAATGGCAAATTAATAGTTCTATATATATGAAAGTTTCGTAGTGAATAGAAAAATTGTCGGTAGGACATTTGGGTACATGGAACTAAGAACATTCTGCCGGCAATTGCTTATGTATCATTTAGCCAGTTGAACTAGACAAAATATCATGACTACAGTCGTGTGTCACGTTTACTTTATCACTTTGTTTTTTCACCATTGTATTGAGAAGGAAGAGGAATGATTCATTGTATCCGTTATTATAAAAATGAATAGATTGCACGGTTCACAAATGCCAATTGTATGTGGGTTTTTTTACTAGCGTTACACATAACAAGCATGGCAACATTAACAGCAGCACACAAAACAATATCATATTGAGTTAGAGTGGTGCGTGATTTGATCACCCTTCTGTACTCTGCCACCATGGGGAACTTAACAGTGAAACATAGGGTTGACTGAATTTACACTGACCCAGTCTGACCGCAACAGACTAAGATAATAGATAGAATTGACAGGCAGGACAGATGGGCGGGTGGCAACATGGAAGAGCATTGGTGTACGGGACAACTTAAAAGCGTCGCTATGCGAGACAGAACAAAAGTGTTAATCAGCGGGGCAGCCTGAAACTGTTCATGGGCGGGACAGCCTAAAACTATTCGTGGGCGGGACAGACTAAAAGTGTTCATTGGGGACAATCTAAAAACGTTCATGGAGGGGGAAGCGGCAGCCTAGTGGTGTTGATGGGCGGAACAGCTAAACAAAAGTATTGATAGATGGTACACCTAGTAGCGTCGAAATCCTAGGGTAGAACGAAACAGAAATACGACATTTCACTCGACCATATGATTAAGAAAATGGCGAGAAGGTTTTAAAATTTGGTGGACACTGATAGATCATTTATACTTTATAGTTATGTCCCGAAACGTTTTTGTCGCTTTCTTCCAAGTCAGACTCACAACTTTCTGACACCCGCATATTATTGATAGTTAGATAGTGTTTTCTTTTTTGCTCAACGGGAATCTGGTTGCATGCCAGTAACGAACCTAGATTTGGTTCGGGACGTCTCTCGGATGGGACGTTATACAGGGGTCCTGTTTCATAGGAAAGCCACACCTCGAGCACGTACAATAACCTACCACAATTATCTATAAGAGTGTGAGTGGATAAAACAAATCTGAAAGAATATGCAGCTTGTACTGTCTAGTACAGACCTTGCGAGGCAGTACACCGGACATGCAGTACAAGCAAAACATGTAGACAGTAGACTACCCTTCACCTATTGTCTATATTTTTGTCCATTCATAAATCAAACAATGTAAGATTCACAAGATAAGAAAAGAGGCATATACATGGTCATAGAAGCAGACACACCGAATGCACCATCTTGAAAATACATGTGAATAAAATACATAAGTATGCCTTCTCATCATTGTTCTTCGATACGTTTTTCTCAGACTAATCTGAGCACAGTTCTGACAATAGGGCGTTTCGAGACTGGTTGACAGATTACATTACGTGAGGGTATCCAGTGACATCTGCTCCTTTCTCATCGACCAATCTTCCAAGTGTAAAACATGGAACTTTCAGATTAGTTCTCAAATACAAGAACGTGACAGTATTCGTTGATGTCTGCTTTGTAACCGTCTCTACAAAGTTTGAAATGCTTGAGTAAGAGAGGTCGACTGACGAGTCGTTGCCCTGTAAGTGACGTATACAAAAAATTAAATTATCTAAATAAATTAATTAACTATTTAACGGCAGTACTTATAAGTGTGCGCAAACGGTGAGCGTTTGATGATCCCAACATTGCCAAACTGTGAATAATCAAGAAATTTATCAAATATGGTTCTGCCTTAAGAAGTAATATGTTGTAAACCAGCCCCTGATGCGCCTAAGGCGTCTCCAAAACTCTGCGTGGGTAGAAAAGCAGACATATGCAATTTCATTCTCTTGGTTTTCTGTCTGAGTAGATGTTTGAAAACAGGAGATTTCCAGATTGATTCTGTGATTGCAATACGTGATGGCATCAAGTCTCTAGTCAATAGCATAGGATATATAACTAGGCATAAGATACCTTCATGAGGACGATAGACATGCGTACAACATGTATGATACACATACGACGCTGCGATATGTTCTGAAGACAGAAAACGCCAGTTCCACTATCGCACAGCAGCCTGCTTTTCAAGGCGGTGCACAAAACTGGCAAACTTACGAAAATATATCTGAGCATTTGAGCAAATTCTGACCAGGTGGTACTGAGGACAACTCGTATAGACATGAAAGTAAGTGGACTGCTTTTGCTCCTTACTTTGACACGTCTGTGGTCAGATTGTGTTTGTTTGCCGGCTACGTGTAGCATAACCCAGTTATCATACTTCCGGACATCACAGGTTCATTGTTACAGGACAAAACTCACGGCGATTCCTCTCGACATCCCGGCCAATGCTGAAAGCTTTACCTTGTCCAGTTCATGTAGCATCAGGAACGTCTCGTACCTTCCGCCCCTACCGCGGCTGCGTACATTGGAACTAGAAAGAAACTGCATAGAATCCTTTCCCTGGATATCTTTGCGTGCGCTGCCAAATTTGGAATATCTTGATCTATCGGGAAACCGACTTCGGTACGTGAAGCTGGACACCGTCATTCAGCATCTCCCGAAGCTGAGAGAAGTTGACCTAATGTTCAACAAACTGGCGTCGTTCTCTGAGTACGAGCTGGGGCGGCCACAACTGACCCATGTGTACATCAACAATAACCCATTTCACTGTGACTGTGACCTCTCCTGGCTGATTACCAAGATGGCGTGTTTACAGACCTGTAAAGGGAAAAATCGACAGGACTGTTGTTCGCGCTGTTCAGCTTGTTTTCTCGTCAAAAGCCTAAAGATGGGCGCTCTTGTCTGCTCCAGTCCGAGTGAACTGAATAAGCTGCAGTTGTCCAACGTGTCATCCAAACTAACTGGCTGTGGAGCACATGTACACCATCCGACCACAGAACCGAAAGCGATGGCCGTGATTTCAACCGCGTTTCTTACAGATGATAATGAGAATCAGACTGAGACTAAAAATCAACTGCAGAACAGCAAAAGTTCTATGCCCATCATACCGACAGGCTCTGCACAGACCACGAAGACGTCTAGTCTGAACGCCACGGGAACAATAAAACAAGAAGACGACGACAAACTTTCAGTTCTTTACATCCCCATCACTGTGATTGGAACACTTCTGGTTTTAACTGGCGTATTCTGCCTCATCACATTCAACATTAAGTACCCACTGAGCTGCAATTGGTGCAAAGGTGCACATCACTCAGTTCCTGCGCTAACTATACCACAAATAATAGACGGCAATTCCGAAGAAGGTTTGGATGGCGGAAATTTGGCAGTAACTGAGGAAAGAGAAAGTACAGCAACAGCAACAATCCACACATACGAAAATCCTACAGGAGCTTTGGACGGCGGGAATTCGACAGTCATAGACGGAAGAGAAGGTACAGCACTAACAACAAACCACACTTACGAAAATACTACAGGAGCTTTGGATGACGGGAATTCGGCACTCATGGACGGAAGAGAAAGTACAGCACCAACGACAAATCCTATCTACTCTATTGAAGAAAATTCGAATGGGACACATGGGACAGTCACGAATGAAAAAGAACCTATGACGACGGCACCAATAACAGACCATATCTACTCTATTGGAGAAGATTCGGATAATGGAACAGAAACTGTACCAACAACAGCAAACGCCATCTATTCTACGGCAGTAGAAATGGATGGTGGACATGGGACAATCACATATGGAACAGAAGCTATGACGCCAATAAGAAACCAAATCTACTCAATTGATTTGGATACTGGAACAGAAACTACACTTACAGCAACAAACGACATCTACTTTACCGCAGGTTTGGAGGAAGAACATTCGGTCGTCCCGGAGTAGTTGAGCTCTGCAGGGATTGACAAGAAACGACTCTACCATCCAGCCTGTACACATCACAAACAGTCAACTCTTCAGGCACATACCGTACATTGTACTAACCTATACACTCACACCGCACCAAGGCCGTACTCGCAGACTTCTAATAGAATTTCGGATGAAAGGATACCAAGGTACCAGTACACCACCAGGGCGGACCAAAATTAACAATGTACGAACGAAACATAAAATGTAGACATCATTTAGTAACCACCAAGAATAAAGTACAAGATTTTATAGATGAACAAAGGGCTTTGTGATATAAGGCAAATATTGGGCGACGTCGCCTATCGTACATTGCGTCTATGAGCATGGGTTCAAGACTCTGCACAAAGAACACTTTAGAAGACCGGGACGTCCAGAGGAAAGGAGCGAAGGTAACTCACATGACGTGAGTCTCAATGATATACAATATTGCCACATGTATGTAGAAAGACACTGTAGGTCTAAAAGGCACCGCGTATAGGAAACAACTTACCTACAGTCACGATTTGAGCTGTTCAACATTCATCGGGTACATTCAGCACCAAGGACAGACCTAACACCAATCTTTTTTTTATCTCTAACAGTTTCTTATTGATATAGCCTTAATGTTAAAAATGGTGTTTCTTTGTCAGAGCTACCAACCTTCCTTACTTAAAAAGGTGAGGTTAATGATCAGAAACTGTGGCGTGATTTTTAGTTTTGTGTTTAGAACACAATGACGTAACTGATTTAAGTGCCTTTGTTGAATGCTGTAAATGAAAATGTATTGTTTTGGTGTAGGACTTTACTTGAAATTGGAGCTAATTATAGAGATTGAAAAGTGAAACTATCTTAAGTGCCTTTTATTTGTTGTAATGGCAAATTAATAGTTCTATATATCTAGAAGGTTTAAGGTGAATAGAAAAACTGTCGATAGGACATTTTGGTACATGGTACTAAGAATATTCTACAGGCGATTGCTTGTGTACCATTCATACAGTAGAAAAAGACAAAATACCATGGCTAGAGTCGTGTGTCGTTTAGTCACATGTTTACCTTATCACTGTATAATACTCGTTATTGTATTGAGATGGAAAAGAAATGATTCATTGTATCTATAATTATCAAAATGAATAGATTGCATGGTTTACAAATGCCATCTATATGTATTCTTTTATTAACGTTGCACATAAGCATGGTAACATTGACAGAAGTACACAAAACAAAATCATATTGAGTATATATTATAAGACTGGGGCGTGATTTGATCACCCTTCTGTGCTCTGCCACCGGGTAGGGACTTAATACTACGATTGTAGCTTAGGCTTCAAGTTCCGGCCTGGCACACCAGGTGTGGTTGGAAAACATAGACTTATTTTACACTGATCCAACCAGAAGACACTGAGCGGGTAATGGAATTGACGGGGGGGGGGGGGGTCAGATGGGGGGCAGTTTGAGCCTTTATCTAACCTCGAGGGTGCTCCAATCGGCCATCGGCAGTGGGGGCAGCATTAGAGCATTGATGTACGGGACAGTCTAAAAGCGTCGCTTTGCGAGACAGAACAAAAGTGTTGATGTGCGGGGCAGCCTAAAAGTGTTCATGAGCGGCCTAAAAGTGTTCATTGGGGACAATCTAAAAGCGTTCATGGAGTGGGAGGGGGAGCCTAGTGGTGTTGATGGGTGGAACAGCACAAGTATTGATAGATTGGACACCTAAAAGAGTCGATATCCCAGGGCAGAAGAAAACAGAAATACCAAAATTGCACTCGACTATATGATCAAGAAAATTGGTTTTAAATGGTTTTAAAATTGAGTGGACACTGCCGCTACCTCCCAAGTGAGACTCGTCACTTTCTCATCACTTGCCATATAAATAATGTTTGCTTTTGATATCCATAGGCAGACCAGCCAATATGCTTGCAGGCGCATGGCCATGATGGCCCATACAGCAAAGTGCAAGTGCCCTTAAAATTACAGGTGATTGAAGTGCTGTATCTCATTCATAACGGAGTTATGTTCGCTGGGGCAAATAGAGAGCCTCCTGACTTCCATGGGAAACTGGTTACCAGTAATGATTCTAGCTTTGGATAGGGACGTCTCTCGGATATGACGTTATATATGCGAGCCCCGTGTCATGGGAAAGCCACACCTAGAGCACGTGTAATAACCTACCACAATTATCGTTAGGAGTATCGGTTATTCCCGGTGTGAGTGGATCAAACAAATCTGCAAGGATATGCAAGACTGGACAGCTTGTATATATAGAATACAACACGGTGTATTCCGTATCACCTGAGGTACCAGCCCGACCGCGGGTCAGATCGCACGACGGCCGAAGGCCGGAGGGTGATCCAACCCGCGGGAGGGCTGGGACCGAGGGTGATGCGGAATACACCGTGTTGTATTTTATTTATGTCATACCCACCTGAGAAAACCACTGTTTTGATGCGAACTGCGCCAGAAGTTGAACAAATTTGTTGCCCACGAAAAAAAAACGTTGCAACAGTAATGTTCCAACGTCCGATTCAGGTATTCGAACTTTCGATGGCGCCACACTCGGCCCACTCGAAACAGTTCGATTTATTCCAATGGAGCCCGTGTGATAAGCCCGGGCCGTACGGAAAGTTATCACCCGGTCCGGAACACCCGTATCGAACGTTTTCGTGTCACGGGTATGACATAAAGTCCAGTACAGACCTTGCGAGGCGGTACACCGGACATGCAAAACGAGAAAAACATATCAACACTAGACTACCCTTCACCTAGTTGTCTATATTTTTGTCTATTTATGTGTCAAAGGATGTAAACGAATACGTCCATTCACAAGATAAGAAAAGAGGCATATACATGGCCATAGGAGCAGACACACCGAATGCACCTTCTTAAAAATACATGTGAATAAAATACATAAGTGCACTATCTCATCATTGTTCTTCGATACATTTCCTCAGACCAATCTGAGTACAGTTCTGAAAACAGGACGTTTCCAGACTGGGTTTCAGAAGACACTACGTGACGGTATCCGATGACATCTACTCCTTTCTCAGACCAATCTTCCAAGTCTAAAACATGGAACTTTCACATTAGTTCTCAAATACAAGAACGTGACAGTATTCTAGTCTCTACCAGACTCCGGATCGCTGGAAAATCGTAGAAATGGAACAAATAGAGTGGAATATAACCGGCCAGGGAACAGCTCGCGATGCTAGGATCGCGTGCTGTTCCCTGGCCGGTTATATTCCTCTGGCCGGCTTACTCCTTTATTTGTTCCATTTCTACGATTTTTCCAGCGATCCGGAGTCTGGTAGAGACTAACAGTATTCGTTGATGTCTGCTTTGTAACCCTCTCTACAAAGGTAGTAAATGCTTGAGTAAAAGAGGTCGACTGACGGGTCGTTGCCTTGCAAAGGTGTATACAAAAAATAAAACAATATCTAACAGGAGTATCTATACATGTGCGTTAATAAAGAGCGTTTGATGATCAAAACATTACCAGACTCGGAATAATAAAAATGTATTGAATATGGCTCTAAACCAACGCCCGACGAGTCTAATGCGTCTCCCAAACTGTGCATGGGTAGAGAAGCAGACACATGCAATGTCCTTCTCTTACTTTTTTGTCTAAGTAGATGTTTCAAAACAGGAGATTTCCAGATTGATTCTGTGATTGCAATACGTGAGGGAAGTCAGTCTCTAGTCAACAGCGAGGGATATATGATTAGTCATGCATGAGGCACCGTCGTGAGCACGACAGACATGCGTACAACATGTATGATACATATACATGACGCTAAGATATATACTGAAGACAAAAGAGAAAACGACCAGTTCCCCTAAATATCGCACAACAACCTGCTTTTCAAGGCGGCGCGCGCTAACTGGAAATTTACGAATATATATCTGAGCATTGGACCAATTATTGGCGTTTGTCCCTCTCTTAAAGATGGTATTGTGGACAACTGGTACAGACATGAAAGTAAGTGGACTGCTTTTGCTGCTTACTTTGACACGTCTGTGGTCAGAGTGTGCTTGTCTGCCGGCTACGTGTAGCATAGACTATTGGTCATACGTCAGAACATCAATGGTTCAGTGTTACAGGACAAACCTTACGGCCATTCCTGACGACATCCCTGCCAATGCTGAAAGCTTTACCTTGTCCTATTCATGTAACATCACAAACATTGTGTACCTTCCACCACTACCGAGGCTACGTACATTGGACCTAAATAACAACTGCATAGAATCTTTTTCCTGGATGTCTTTGCGTACTCTGCCAAATTTGAAATCTCTGTATCTCATGGCAAACCGACTTCGGTACGTGAAGCTAAATACCGTCATTGAGCATCTCCCGAAGCTGAGAACAGTTGACCTCCGTTTCAACAAACTGGCGTCGTTCTCTGAGTACGACCTGGGGCAGCCACAAGTGACCCGTGCGCTCATCAACGATAACCCATTTCACTGTGACTGTGAGCTTTCCTGGCTGATTGTCAAGATGGCGTATTTGCAGGCCTGTGAAGGAAAAGATCGACAGGACTGTTGTTCGCGCTTTTCAGCTTGTTTTCTCAACAGAAGCCTAAAGTTGGGCGCTCATGTCTGCTCCAGTCCGCGTGAGCTGAATAAGTTGCACTTGTCCAACCCGCTCGTGTCTACCAAACTAACGGGCTGTGGAGCACAGCGGCCGACCACAGACACAAAACCTACAGCAATGGCCGTGACTTCTACCATGTTTCTTACAGAGAAGACTGAGACTAAAACTCATCATGAGAATCAGACTGAGACTATTTCCATCATACCGACAGGCTCTGCACAGACCATGCAAATGTCTGATCTTAACTCCACGCCAACAACGAAACACGAAAACGACGACAAACTTTCAGTTCTTTACATCCCCATCACCGTGATGGGAACACTTCTGGCTTTGACTGTCGTACTCTGCGTCATCGGATTTACCATTAAGCACAAGCTGTGCTGCAATTGTCGCAAAGATGTGAACATGGGTGCAGATCGCCACTCAGCTCTTGTGCGTCAGCTCAGACGGTTCTACAGTAACAAAGCTTACACCCATGCAGGAGCTGTCACTCACGGACACCAGCCTGTCAATCAAACTACACCACCAACAGTAAACCACATTTACGACAACCCTGAATGTTTGGATGAGGCAGTCGTGAATGGAACAGACACTACAGCAAACCACTTCTATTCTATTGAACAGGACTTGGATGGCGGATATTCTACAGTTATAGGTGGAACAGAAACAACTCCATCACTAAGAAATCACGTCTACGTCATTGAAGAAAATCTGAACAATGGAACAGAACCCTCACCTACAACATCAAACAACATCTACTCAATTGAAGAAGATTTGGACAACGGAGAAGAAACAGCACCTACAACAACAAACAACATTTATTCCATTGATGAAGATTTGAACAATGGAACACAAACTATACCTACAACAACAAACGATATCTACTCAATTGAAGAAGATTCGGACAACGAAACACAAACTATACCTACAGCAACAAACGACATATACTCCATTGAAGAAGATTTGGACAATGAAACGGAAACGACACCTACAGCAACAAGCGACATCTATTCTATTGAAGACGTTTTGGATGACGGACATTCTCCATTCACAAGGGGAACAGAAACTGCTACAGCAACAACAGCAAGCCAAATCTACTCTATTGAAGAAGGTATGGATGTTCCAGCTGTATCGGAGTATGTTGAACTGTAGGATTCGCAAACAACAATCACACCAGCATGTAAATGTCACTAACTGTCATATCTGCAGGCACATATCGTGCATTACAGTGAATATACTCATAAAGCGACAATGCAGGACTACCAGATCTGACATAGGATTTCGGAGGAAAGGTACCAGTGCACCACAAAGGCTGCCCTATATTTGCAATGTATGAAAGAAGCATTACATTTAGACATCATATAGTAACCACCAAAAGGACTAGAACTTCTACAGAGACAGAGAGGGATTTGTGAGCCAATGCACATATTAGGCTATCGCACATTGGGTATCTAAAGGTTCAGCACAAAAACACTTTGGAAGACCGAAACGTCCAGAGGGAAGGAGCGAAGGTAACTCGCCTGGCGTAAATCACAATGACAGACAGCTACATGTGTATAGCGCTAATTTAGGTATTTGTACAGGCAGGAGCCGAGTACAGGAAACAACATACGGACGGTCACGATTTGAGCTGCTCAACATTCATCGGGGACATTCAGCACCACGGGCAGACCCAACGTGACATAGAACATGGCATTCCTTTGCAACGTTGCCTTTACAAGGTAAAGCGGACCCAATTACAGCATAAATGACATAGACTGTTCTTCAGTGCGTGACGTTTCCTTTCTTCTGTTCAATGAAACTATTGTTTTTTTTTAAAAACTTTGACCTAGCTGTCTTGTCTGCTTCCTTCTTGACATAGCCTATCTTTCGTTGACTGTGAACAATGGTGTGTCTCTTTGCCAAACGTGACTATTTCCTTTATGAATACTCAATACTTTTACTTAAGACGCGCCTGGAAAGGAAGGTGAGGTTAACGATAGAAACAGTGATGTGGTATTTAGTTTTGTATGTACCGGTAGAATACATTAACGTTACGGTTTCACGTGTGTTTGTTGAAAGATCCAAATGAAAGTATATCGTTTGGATGTGGGATTCTGTTTGAAACTGGAGTTCCTGAATAAAAAAAGTAATACTGTATGTTGAATGGAAAACAAAATTAAAGGTAAGAAGGTTTAATTCCACCTTGTTGTAGCGACTAAATGATATTACTTACTTTACTTTTACCCACTCGAACCAAACTTGAAAACTGTACATAATGGCTTAATAGATTTAGAAAGTTTTAGGAAAATGATGAACTGTCGATAGGACATGTGGGCCACATGACAGTATGATTAGTCTACACGAAATTGCTTGAACACCATTTTTAGAAAAAAAAAATCTAGACAAAATATCATAGCTTGAATCATTTTCTGATTACTGTATACTAGTTTGTTTGTTTGTTTGTTTTGTTTATTTTACCAGGGGTAACATATCGCCTTTTCTAGGCGCTTTTCAATGTGCCCTGGGGGGTAACCCCAGACATACATCTACATATATATCAAATAAAATAAGAAGTTTCATAACATGAGAGAATTGACATTGACGCGTATAATTAACCGTCAATACAAATCATAGCAACTTAGGGATAGCCAATACATAATATCCTTTTACGATAGAAGTACATCGAAATTGCAATACTAACATGATATAACTGAAATTATATGTAGAATAAAATTATATGATTTTATCAATGTCTTCTGGAGAGGGAAAATCACAACAGTTACTGTATTCTGTATGTATGTCAATGGTTATCAATTAAAAAGGATGTACGATTCACAAATGCCAGCGGTACGTAGTCTTTGGTTAGTCCTCCACAATTAAGCAATCCAACTGTGCACAAATGGAACTTTTGATTAACACCGTATAGTCTGACTCCATGGGAAACTTAATGCCGAAAATCAGCTTTACTTTTGTTTACACTGATCGTCCCTAAAAGCCAAACAGATGGTGGATCGGAAGGTCGTAATGTTTATTGGGTGGGTGGGTAGCAAGACAGAAGTTTAGACATTTTCCTCGACTTCATGCGAAAGAAAATGGCGACAATGACTGAAATTTGGTGAACACTTATACATCACCTTGCAGTTTATAGTTATGCCCCCAAATATTTGTTATTCCGCTTCCTTTCAAGTGAGATCAAAACAATATGCTTGCAGGCGCAGGATCCAGAACACATACTGCATGCATACCTTGAGTATTTCCTTAACAATCATGGTTGATTGAAGTATCTCGTCTTATTCATAACGGACGTACGTTAAGGTGGTTTCACACATATTCAAGTCCGAATGAGGATCGTGTGGAAGTCTTAGCTTCTACCATGCTCCACAGGTTGCTGAAAAAATAATAGAATTGGACAAATATAGACAAGATAATATTCCAGACGAGTTAGCTCGGTCGCAAACCATACTCCTCCGCCAGCTAACTCATTTGGTGTGTTGCACATGTCCAATTTCCACTATTTTTACAGTGACCTGTGGAGCAAGGTAGAGGGTAAGAACTCCATAAGGATCTCTTATGGACGTGAATATATACGCACGTGTGAGTCTCCCCTTAGCGGGGGCACATCGCGTGCCTCCCGCCGTCCACGGGAACCTGGGCGCCGGTAATGAAAGAGGCGTCGGACGAGGCGAGGAAGGCGATCGTCTTCGCGACTTCTTCAACCTCCCCTACCCTCCCCAGGGCGTGGTTCGACTTTTCACGCTCCAGGAACTAATAAATAGAAAAAAAGTACAAGCTGTAACGCTACATGTTAGACCAAACTTTAGGGTTCCTTTTAATAGTTAGACATCCCAGTAATAAGATACCCCGGATAACGGTGACTAAGGCTTAGGTCCCAATTCCACCGGTGCCCGTCAGGGATGTAGCCCCCGCCGGACTGCCGGATACCGGGGGTACCCTCGGTGCTCCCACGGATACGTCACGGCGTCTATTTGTTTCCGGGCCCCGGGTTCATTTTAAGTCCAACTTCGATTCAACCCAGCGCCCGGCCGGGCCCCAAAAATACCCAGAGGCCACGTAGAGCTCGAGGTCACGTCCGAAAGTGAAAAAAAGCTCGTAAACTACCCGACAGAGCCCCTTTTTCCAAGCTTACTAGCAACTACATAGATTTGAAAACTTTCCGACGTTTCAGATAGAATCCGCTACCTTTCTTCAATGACTGTACAATATTTGTAGTTCAACAGATATTTTATAAACCAAAAACTATGAAGTGGTATGTACATGAGGTAACAACAAATTTCAGAGCCAGGAAACAAAAAGAAGACAAAGCCAAGACAAGAATTGTTTTCGAAAAATAAAAAAAGAGAGTAAAATGGTGGTTTAAGGAAAACCTCTTACTTGGGCGGCTTGCTCTTCACTGAGCCCGGCATTTTTCAGGACCTCTGTCGGAATGTAACCTGGGCTGTGGGAAGATGATATTATTTATTTCCAAGAAGCTAACGCCCTTTCTTCTATTAATGTGTTATAACAATGTCTCACAAAACGCGAAATTAAGGTTTTGTAAAGAAATGAATTACAGAAACAGTAACCTTACTTGACAGAGTTGACCCTGATTTGCTTGGAAGCCAGTTCTGAAAGATAGAAGGTAGTTTGAGCCTAAAGGTATGTTATAGCAAACACAAGAGGTTTATTCATGCATTTCCAATGCATTATTGTGGAATACTTTACATCTTTAAATGTTTGCGGTGGTCGTAATCTTGCGATTTTTTTGAATGTGTTTGTACTAAATTCAAGTACGGAATATTGATAATATATTTTACAGAAACGCGAGCTCAAAATACTGCAAAACCTTCCTTAGCGCCCCACTGTGTTATTTTTAAGTCCCCGAAAATAAATACAGAAATGTGCAGTGTTCCTGTTTTCTTCAGCTGATTTTTATCATTCCCATTAGTCTCTTTTCAGCCCAGTACTACTGTGTTCCTAGTCTGAACGGAATGCATCTGAATTGTGGTCAAAAACTAAGTAAAGAATGCACTGGACACAGCGTACATGTACTCACCAAGTGCTGCACATCTTGTGAACTGGTCCAAAGCTGATTTGCTCATAGAGTATGCAAGAACAATTGGGACCTGTAAGCAAAGCATGTGTAGATATGATATGATATGTAGATATAGAGCATGACATTTAAATGCAAAGATTATCTAACAAAGAGTTTCTGCAATAAAATATGTAAACCTGTAAAATACTACTCCTGGTAACATGGATACACATAAATGACAATTGATGTTGTACAAGAAAGGTCTTCCTATTTCAAGATCAATCTGGTATGTCTGCTTTCATTTCGAGGCATGGAGAGAAAGCGAAATATTCAAGAAGAAAGCTTAGCTTACCGCCCTCAACCCCGCAATACTCGATACATTTACAACGGCGCCTAGAAGAAACAAAAGAAAGACTCGAGTCAACTTGGCTTTCCAAGTTGGGATTTTTGCTCCAAATTAAGTGACAGGTTTCCAGAAACTCATTGAAGCATTTATGGCAGTCAAAAATGGGAAATGACCCTCGAAATGTTAATGAATACATGTTATCTTAGCCTTTATTATATTTTGTGGTGCATTTACACCGTCTTTTGCAGCTCTAACCACAGTAATACCGTGGTTTATGATTCCAAGTGAGCATACATACATACATACATACATACATAAATGCATTGTGGGCAATGTGTCAAAGGTCAAAGCCCCTGAGACCTAATGAAACGTGTCTGGACATGCACTAAACATTGACCAGGTAAGAACTATACAAGTTAGGGGCCTTCATATTTGACACATTAGCTACGATGCATTTCGCTGTGCAAGGGTAATTGGAACTTGCTCATGACATTCCAAGTCATCGCAAAAAATTGCCTACAAAACCACCATTCCATCTTTAACAGACTAATCATTAATTGTGGTGCGGCTGTTTCCCTATATTTCCCGACAAGTCCACAACAACAAGCTCATAACATTCCACGCCATTGTTAACACATTAAAATGGCGACACCACTTCCCATCATACAACATTTCCTTGGGAGGAAATGCAACACTCCCTTGAGACACAATATGGCGGTGCCCATGGACGCCAACGAAACCAAGACAGGTTTTGCTATCGTAACTATGACCCCCGCCCCATATGACACCAACACATTGAGTCATCGCCTTCGTGTACATGTAAACATTTTGGGCCCACACCAATGGTGTGTCTTCACACCCTCACAAGACACTAAACAGAACATTACCTCGAGTCTTTGCGAGATGTGGCACGCAGAGCTGAGTCAAGGCCACCACACTGCGCAAGTTGACGTTCATCAGTTTGTCATATTTCGCCATGTCTGTTGTCTCTAGACCCGCGAGATAGCTAATCCCAGCATTGTTTACCTGTGTGGATATGGGTGATGGGGTTTCTTTTAAGTATTACAATGCGTACTACACGCATATACATCATATACATAGAATCTACAGACGTCCTGGTAGGCACCAGTCGTCAAATACCCCGGATATAAACAACAACAGCGATCGCTCGTATAGTGTCAGCTTCGTGCTGATAATGACTTGTCCCTTCTTCAAATTATGGATACTGCTGTACTCTTCAATTGTGTAAGAACAGATATCTACCTGTTGGTCACAGTTTCGTAGTGAAAATATATAATGTGGCTGTCATCATACATAGTGAACAATGCTGTGCCTTGACTTTTGAATACATGGTCAGACATTCCTGCATTAAGGTGGGGTCACACATGCGTATACATTCAACTCCGTTTGAGGTGCGTATGATTCTTTGTCTCTATCAGGCTCCACAGGTCGCGGGAAAAATAGTACAAATTGGACAAATATAGATACATTACATGTCAGATGAGTTAGCTGACCGAGAAGTATGGTTAGCGACCCAGCTAACTCATCTGGCATGTTATGTATCTATATTTGTCCAATTGTACTATTTTTCCCGCGACCTGTGGAGCCTGATAGAGACTAAGAGCTTCATACGCACCTCAAACGGACCTGAATGTATACGCACGTGTGATCCCACCTTTATGTAGCAAGTATACTATACGAATTTAGTTCATCTGGTTTAGCAAATCGGATATGGAATACAAATTTGAATCTATATTACTCATTTCTAAGTTCAAAGTCGATGAATAAAGCATCATCATAATCATAATTACCAGCACATCGAGCCTGCCAAACTTCTGCACAGTTTGATCCACCAGGTTTTTCCGCACTTTATCGTCACAGATGTCTCCTGTCACGAGCAGAATCTGAAAATAACAAGACTAGAAAGGTAACATTTGCAAGCAAATACATAATGTTTACCTTCTACATGGTCTAGCATAACAGCCTACTTCATCCGCACTCCAACACATTCGTATGGTGACCAGCCCTCTAGCTCTGTCCTGCCACTTGCTACATGATTTAGTTAAAAACAGGATGTTCTCTTCTTTGCCAGTAACCATGGCGACAGCAGTCTGATCCAGGTGATTGACGTTATTTGTTTCGAGAAGAAATAGAGCAAATACAATATTCATCCCTTCCCTTCCGTGATCGAGAAGGTAAATATAATAAGTGAACATCAAAATATCTGTGTTGGCCTGCAATGCCGCAGCAGTAACGACATGTGAAATCAAAAACAAATCTGGAAAATAAGTTTGGGGTGAGCTCTCAGAAATGACATAAAATCGGAGGCATATTGATAAACAAACACTTTGTCTCGCGGAGTCCCTGCCTCCACACAGGCATCTGCTGTGGCCTGCAGGTTTTCCTGGTTCCTCCCAGTCAGAGCCAGGTGCGCTCCCAGTCCAGCAAATTCCACAGCTGTCCCCTTCCCGATACCGGAACTGGCACCTTTAAAACACACGCACACGGAGAAATATTCATCATTGCTGGAAAAAAAAACTATAGAGTTCTACCATGCCTTTTCCATATAATTTTACCCTTTTAGTTTTACTACTCTATGCTTCTCATAAATTATGCAAACACGGTTTCAATTGGATAATTATATTAGTTCTATCTATCTATCTATAAAATCTATTTCTTCGGGGTATCCTGACCAGGTTAAGTTGACCAGTAGTCATGTCTGAAAAAGAAGGCTTCAACGAAGGTGACAAGCAAACGGGAAGATTAAATATCTTCCTCCTTGCAACAATGTATCTTTGAAGTAAACCCCGCCCCCTGTTTACCTGTAATTATGGCTACCTTTCCTCTCAAATCAGGCATTTTGTGGGGGTAGACACCGCCGCTGACAAGTCCCTTTTCGACGGTGAAATAAAGTATCAACTTGTTCTCTCCTTGTTAAACTTGAACTTTAGACATCCATGGTGGCGGACTAACGTAAAACCATTATGATACGAGAGTTAAATGATCTTTTAAACATTGCATTTGATAAATTGTAATATTTGATTATTCAGATACATGTGATTGGAAATTTATGAAACGGTATCCGTGCAAGGCTGTATTTAAGGGAAATAAACGTTTATTTACATTTAGTTGCCATGCAGTGCCTACACGACTGGGGAATATAAGGTACAAGGTTCACGATAGTTGGCAATGACTTGACGTTCACACACCCATGCGCTGGTCTATTTTAGTATCTATGGGAATGTGCAACTTGCAAATTGAAGAAATAAGATATGTGGAGCGAACTTCTCATCCAGCTAGCAACAGTAAGGCCAAGGCAAGTAGATTTTATGGATAGCATCAGCGCGATCATTACTTTTCACCTGATTTTGAAAAAAAGAGAATTTTTTCCCTCACGAAAACATGAAGAGGCAGTACCAAATTGGGTAGACATATCGCATGGCAGCCTTGATTGTAGAAGTGGCACTAGTGATGTACATGTAGCCATGACCTTACTTGTAGAAGTTAGACTAGTTCAATAGTACAAGTGGCCTCAATGTGGTAGCCGTTACACAGCTGATTTTGTAGTCTGCAGAGGATGGCATCCGTAAGACTTATTTGCTGTGGCCATACCTTTTAGAACTTTTATTCAGCTTGTCACACAGACCGGTTTCGCCGAAATTTCGTGAATTCTTCAACTTTGAATCGACTTTATTGGCGTTACTGGAGCACCACCTTGTGTAAATGGATTGAACTGCAGTTATTGGTCCTTTGTTGCCACAACTTCATACATCGATCCTGCGGTTGGAAAACAGGCTGAAATGGTTCGTAAATAACCCGAGACCACCAACGGGCAAATTGTGCGGGTGCGGCGGGGTATAATACCCAAAATACAGGCGAAATTCGGAAAACTCGCGGCATGCCATTGACGCCTTGTTTGTTTCTCCACACGCGAGGGATGACACCTTGTTGACATGTCAACAAAACCTTTTGTTCCTCCACAAATTCCGGACATTACCTGTAGACCGGTGATCCGTATTAGGGGAGATGTTGTGCAAATCTCACGGGGTGTAAATATGGGCTGACGTTTTGTGAGAAGATGGGATAAACTGTAACAGGTACACGGGGTGAAGGCTTTACCCGGGTACCTATGGGGTCGTGGCTGAGCCACATTCCGGCCCATAATCGAACCGTTTGACCGGATTAGAAGCGATTAAGTCGCTTCACTTGTCAATATCTGGTGAAGTTTAGCAGGTAAAAGTCAACACTCATGCAGAGCGCACGCGCCACAGAGAGTAAGAGGATGCTATATACTTCATGCCGAATTCTACAAGTAGCTACTTTCTATGGATGACATCAGCGCGCGCATTGCCATATACGTACCCCTGATTTGAAAATATAAGAAAAGAAATTTTATTCCTCACCAGAGGTGGTCGACATCACAAGGAAATAGCGAAAAGGGGAAAATGCCGTTGGTTAGACTTGGGTCTTGACATTAGTGAGTTAGCCATGAGTTGAATTGAGCTACAGAAGGGAAAGTTACTTTAGATGTAGAAGCAAAACTCGGATAGCCTTCCTCTGGTAGCCTTCCTCTGGTGTTGCCAACATGGAAAGTTATACTAGGCTCCCACACCTGTGTCACTTTGTGCACTTTTACGAACGACCTATTGGCAATAATATAATGTGTTTTGTCGTGTTATAGAGTGTCTTGCATTAGATTTGAAGTCTGCAGAGGATGTCATCCATAGAATTTACTTCTTGGGGCTTAAAGTGATATTCAATCCTGTGCCACAGCTACGTTGCATATTACATCCATATTCCACAAGGCTTTCATATATATTGTATCATGAGCAACGGGAGGTTTTCCCAGAAACATGACAGGTCACTCACCTGAGTGCACATTTGGTAAAACAAACAAACAGAAATACAAAGCAAAGTGTAGATATGTAGACATCACTTCATAATGTCTAACAAAAGGCTACAATTTCAGTGTGATGATATTGAAAAAACAATCGTGACGACGAATGCTCTATTTCTATAACTTGTTGTAATAAACTAGTATGAAAAGTTGTGTCCGTTAGATCAGTTATATCAATACATGTACTTAGCCTTTGAACTGAATCCAAGTCCACACGAAAGGCTGTAACGTTAACTGTTGAAAAGCTTGGAACTTAAGATAACACGTACAGGGAATACATAATTAGGATGGAACATAGTAATGTGGTGATAAAATGTTACTGGTCACCCGTAATGTTTCTAGTTGAACTTGAATATCCAAAAGGCACAAAGTCTAATCAATCATGTTAAACCATTCACGATGTAACATATGTATACTTCTACGTGGGCACACAAAATTGTCTGTTTGCGACCTGTTGTCGTTCCCCTTCCAGTAATTGTTTCTCTGCTGCAGTATGCGGTGATAAAATATTACTGTCCGCCCCGTAATGTCCGCCCCGCAACCTTTCACGCTGTAGGTGTGCTTCTATCTGGGCACACAAAATTGTCTGTTTGCGACCTGTTGTCCCTACCCTGCCAGTAATTGTTTCTCTGCTGCAGCGAGTCCGCGGCATTCGCGCTGTTTACGCCCACCTGCACAGGTGCAGTGGAGTCAACTGTTCAAAATATTCTGTTGATAGCCGCTAGATGGCGCTACTTCAACACCAGGACGATTCTCACAAATCGTGAGTCAAAAGAGCACATAAGCGAATCGTTAAATCGTTCAAGCTCGCTACATTCCTTCTGTGATCAATACAGTAAAGATAGAGGACAAATGAACGCCCTTCTTAGCATATATTGGACAAGGTTCTGCATAGGGTTGTTGTTCTATGCCTATCATCGTAGCTGTGGTGACACGATGACCCAGAAGTGACAAGCCGGTCCCCTGTCCACAAACACCGACAGTTGTCACAACTAAAGCTGATCCTCTACACGACAACAAGACCATGTTGTATCACTCTGGTGAAACCAAGGATTACCATGTTTTCGTTCCTACATTTCACCTACTTTATAGGTAAAACTTAATGGTCAAAAAACAGAAGCAGACCGTGTTTTGAACGGGTCTGTTTCCTATTTCTCACATATTTCACTTACTCAAAGTTGACTTGTTTGTGTGCTTGCTTTAAGTTTAGTCTTTTTCACTGAAGCGCCACCCATAAGCAGTGAACATACACCAAACTTGTACAAAACAAGCGCAATCGTACACCCAGAAATCGTGATCGTAGCTTGTTTACAGTACAAGATATCAAAACCTGAAGTTCTGCTGTAGTGCAAGAACTAGCCGCTAGGGGTTAAATCCAACAATTTGGATGTCTAATCAAGACTTATCCACCTGCTAAATATCAAGACAATCCATCCAGGCGTTCTCGAGTTTTAGTGTTTTGAGACACAAACACGCGATCGCTTCCAAAAACATAACCTTCTGGCGAAGGTAACAGACGAAAAGATTAGCACAATAAGTTAATTCGCAAGTTCATGCCCGGAGGCTAATTGCAAGTACATGTATAAACATAGGAGATACACAAGTAACACAATGAACAGTGATTAACATTATTGTGAGGCTATAATTCTATTCGAATACTAGTGTTGGCTTTTTCTAAACAGGTTGGGTTTGACTTCTTTTTTTGGAAGCAGATAATGTACAACCCAATCTAACGTCCTGCATCTGCTTGGAGATGTCCCTACTCCTCCGGAAGAAGCCTGTTCTATAGCTATCTGTTGCAGGATCGGTGAGAACATGATGCCTTCATTTACAGACAGTTTAACATGTCTCCCTCATCCCCGCCTGATCCGACAGGTCACTCGATCCCCGGACCAGCCTACGAGACCGCCGGGAGGGCTGCCAGGGAGCCGGGGGAGAAACTCCTTCCTCCGCAGGGAGATAAGTACGGACACCAGGGATCTGCGTGTAGGTCAGGAGTAGCCTGGATACCAGATCACAACCCGATCTCCGCACCAGCCTCCGGGCCCGCCGAGGTGGCTGCGGTGGAGCCGGGGGAGAAACACTTTCCTCCGCCCGGTAGATACGTACGGACGTGAGGGATCTGCGTGTAGGTCAGGAGTAGCCTGGGTACCAGATCCCAACCCGATCCCCGGACCGGCCTCCGGGACCGGCGGGAGGGCTGCGGCGGAGCCGGGGGAGGAACGCCTCCCTCCGCCCGGGAGATAAGTACGGAACATGAGGGACCTGCATGTTGGTCAGGAGTAGCCTGGATACCAGATCCCAACCCGATCCCCGGACCAGCCTCCGGGACCGGCGGGAGGACTGCGGCGGAGCTGGGGGAGGAACGCCTTCCTCCGCCCGGGAGATAAGTACGGGCACCAGGGATCTACTTGTAGGTCAGGAGGGGATTGGGCAGTTTAGAGGGAGAGGGGAGGCTGTCGTGATCGTGGGAATAAAGGAAGGGATATATTCACCAAACAGATAAAAGAAACGAAGTAGAATCATCATCATCATCGTCGCGGGCTACTTGCCCGGACCAGGTCCATTCGGAAGTAATATTCACAATACCAAACAAACAAACAAACAACTAAACCAAAAAAGAGTCGTGATTTTGGAGGAAATTCGCAACGCACAAAGAAACAAACAAACAAACAAACAAAGTAGGTATTTGGGAGGAAACTGATGCATTAGGGACGGTGGTGAGGATTGGGCCTGTTGTGGTGTTTGGGTGGTACATATTCAAAAAATAAACAAAAAAGCAGAGTTTTGGGCAATTTTCTCTTTGAGGCTATGAAATAAGATAACCACGAATTCATCTGGAACTTCTCAGAAGCTGGACATAAAGATGTCATCTAGAGCAATTTGTCAGTCAAGATCCTGCATTAAGTAGCTTTAAACACTCAAGTCCTTTAGCCTCCATAGCAGGCTCTCCGTGACCTTTTTTCGTCCTTTTTTTTTCTTTTTGTTGTTGCTCATAATACATTTTTGATGGCCATTCCTTTTTGTACTGGGTCGCTTGCTCGCTGACCCCGTAGAGCCTGCTATGGAGGCTACAAGTCATTGACGTACTCGTCTATTCTCTACTATACTTGAACACATTTAATTTAATACATACGCCTGTTGCATTGGACTTTTTGAATAGCCAATCGCATGCTTGCGTTACGTGACAAGTGTCATGGATACACGCTCGTTTACATCCAAATAAAAAGGGAAACCATCGCGTAAAATCGTCCGAGTAGAATAGCTCGGCAGGGAGTAAACCTTGGCCGTCACGGTTACAGAGAGAAAATCTGTTGCACTGAAACAGTTTCCAACGAGAATCACGTGCCAGTCTTTGTGTCGTTACGATCTCCATTCTCGTCCTCTCTGTAGGTTATATGTTTGTCGCACAAAGAACCAAGACGGTAACATCTGCAGGGACAAAAGGGCCCGGTCTGGCGCCTGTTCCAGGCTATTACGTCAGGCAGACCGCCTGGGCAAGTCGAATGGCTGCCAGCACCTGGCACTAGTCTATTGGGACATTTGTAAAACCTGCAGGCTAATTTCCTGTTAACGAATTTCATGTTCCTAATGTTTTATGTTACACCATTCTGTTGTTTCGTTCGTTCGGATTCTATGGTGCACAGAACGATATTTTCCATATGCATCTACTGCTATCATGTTCAACTCCTATATCCACTTATACAGTATGTAGCTACGTCAATTTATTTGTACAGTTTCTTAGTCGCACATGGGGTAGCGAGTTTCCATGTATCAGGGTATATTTTTACAAGAAGGTACTAGTACCTCTTCGCACGCGGGACCCTCATTTTACGTCGCTTCCGAAAGACGTGTGCAGCCCCAACCGAGATGCCCTAAACAGGATTGAACCGGGGTCGCCCAGTTACCAACTAACTAGAACCAGGAGGTCAACTGTGAGGCTGCTACCATGCAGTTGAGCTACAGAGACATCCCTCATTGCCATACACTATTGTATAATTGTTTAACTCCACCCGTTATTTATGATCATTCTCACTCTGTATTCTGATATGTTTTATATCAAAAGTGATGACTTGATATAATGTTCATCAGATATATGGGGCTTGTGGTAGGATATCTACATCACAAATGTTGTCAAATGTGTCGTCTTGTTCAGCGTATCATTCACATACTTTTTCTTATGTATTGACTATGGAATAGTGGAAAAGACTGAGGGGAAAATAAGTTGTCATACAGACATAGTCCTTTTACGTTAGAGACCCACTCTGCTGTTAGATATTTCATCTTCTAATCACGCTTTTATTACTTCTTCTGAATGTGCATTG
Source organism: Branchiostoma floridae x Branchiostoma belcheri (assembly GCA_019207045.1). Taxonomy (NCBI): domain Eukaryota; kingdom Metazoa; phylum Chordata; class Leptocardii; order Amphioxiformes; family Branchiostomatidae; genus Branchiostoma; species Branchiostoma floridae x Branchiostoma belcheri. Next base: position 7,667,006 of record CM033041.1, read on the forward strand.
TCCGGGTTAACGTTCTGAAACAAAGTCTGTGTGAAGTACATGTTTGAAAGCTTACAAATGGACCATTGCCTTTGTGCAATGAAACAACGCGGTGCTTGTACCGACTTTAGACCGACATTGTCTCACAACAAAAAAGTACGCGCTGCACGACATTTGACTTGAAGAGAAAAATAAATCGCGTGAAATTGGATCCCCAAGCTCAAGCTGCGCTCTGCCAAAAAGCCTTCAGGAAAACAACTGCTACTGTAGTTGTGTAATGGAAGTTGGCAGCTCGGCCAATATACCCGCATATCAAGCAAAGTCGCCTCCACATCTGCGACATTCTGGACCAGGTCACCCCTAGTGAGACTGGGCTTTGTCGTCTCCAACCACCACCTGTGAACTCATTTGTCTCACACATGCGCGTTGTACAGAGCCAGGGCATTGCTCCCTAGAGGGGCCTGATAGGCCTAGAGAATAAGGCCCCTATGGGATGCGAAGATGACGTCATAATGCGGACAGAAATACGGCAAATCACAGCGTTTTTGTGGAGTGAAGACTGTTGAATTGGAGCCAAAGAAGAAAAGCGTCCTGTCCACTTCCTGATACTTATACAAAGTCAGGAAGTTGCTTGTCAGTCTGGACGATCTGTAATTCATTTTTCTGTAAAAAAAATGTTGCATGCATGGTGGTCCCGGGGATATGTCGTGAGTCAGAGTTATTATTGCGGCTACCGGACGCTTATTAGATAGATATCCCCGTAGGAGTGAACTTTAACTGGTATGATTCACTTCCAGAACTTTCTTTAAAATACAACAGGAAAATCCATCGGCAGACGAGTAGCCTCTACCAGGCTCCGTGGATCGCTAGTCAAGTAGTAGAAATTGGACAAATAGAGTCAATAGTGCGCTAGGGGAGTCGGCCGGCCAAAGGAGTCAGTACGCGACCCACGGAGGCCGCGTTCTGACTCCCCTAGTGTCCAATGTCTACTATCTGACCGTGCAAGCGGTCCGCGGAGCCTGGTAGAGGCTAGCAGACTAGCTTTAATTGTCATTTTCGGCCAGTCTTCTCTTGTTCATTGTCAGACTGCACGATCTTTGCTGGTTTCATATGGAGCAAAGTCAACCCTTTAAGAAGTTTTTAGCAACGCAAAGTCTGATGTGCTTTTCCGTCTTCCCTTTACCACTTCTCCCATTCAGTCTATCTTCTTTCCCCGTATGTGGTCCATGCCAGGAAGCCCGAATCTATCGTAATGACCTTCAAACGTCTTTGACATGTCTTTACGGCAGGAAATACGATTCAGTTTTAAAGCCAACTCCATAATTAGGGTATCAGATTTCAACCTCCATGTGCCACTTTCCGTTTCTAGGAAGTCACGGGACCCACACGACATTCCCCACAATAATGTAATCTCCTGTGCAAGGCCATCTATTGGCCTAATTTGTACCATATTATTACCGCATACCGACAAGATCCGACAAAGTCCGGAGGATTGTTGGCCAATTTGCGGGCCGGTCCTAAGCTGGGAATGATTGGGGATCAGTGTCGCCGATCTAACGGTCTTTAGTCTGAATTTTTGTTCCCTCATGACGCTGTGTGCGGCGCTAACTTGTGCCATATTGTATGACTTCTTGGATGTGAATAATTCTCATTTATCATACTTCCGCTGTGAGTAACAATTGTGGTATTTTGATAAAAGATATTACGACAGTGGACAGTATTTAAATGCGAATCTTTAAAATACATCAAAGTCTTCTATCACTTTTCATGTTAGCTTTTTACATTATCTAATAGCAGATCTCATATTACGCAATGAAATATGCTGGGTATCTTATTTGTCTTTGTAAGACGTAGCTACATCAATGTAGTCAGTAACGAGGCGAAATGTCAAATCCAGACCTTTTCACACCGACCATGTGTGGGCCGGTGTTGGTCAGTAGTGTCCAGCGGAGGTCAGTAGATCGGAACTGACCAAAGCAGCTTGTTATCGCCGAGCACACACATCCCAACTCACCCACCCTGCCCCACCTGTCCAGCGCTTCCCACCGCCAACAGCGCAGACTGGAACCGTTAAAATAGATGATGACCTAAAAACCTGTCTACAACGCTCAAAAACGAGCTTAATGTCGTGGCAATTATTACAAAACAATTTTCATTCGTCCCTTCTTGACTTGTCCTGTTTCTGCATTTAAAAGAGCCCTGCAGTTCTAAAGAAAGCTGCTAGAGGGCACATGCCGTATCTTTCTTCCCGAGTAGATGTAAATAAATACTTGGTGTGATATATGTGAGAACAACAGGAGTTCCAAAACCCAAAGACTACGTGTTAAACCTCCTAAGAGTTGGAAGAACAGATTTAAGACTGCGGAAAGTAGAACACAGGACTGTGCGACATGGAGATTCATAACGGAGAGCTAGAGGAGCAAGGGGCCAGTGCCTGGCCTTAGCACTTAAATAGTAGGCAAGGCATAGCCTCTACCAGGCTCCACAGGGCGCTGGAAAAATAGTCGCAAACTACTCGTCTCCCATCTAACTCCTCTGGCGTGTTTTCTGTCTTATCTGGCCCATTTCTACTATTTGTCCAGCGACCTGTGGAGCCTGGTAGCCTGGTAATGGCTAGGTAAGGCATATGAGAAGAGTCCGGTGGGCGGAGTTAGGGGTCATGCACCTGTCTCTGTCCCGTTAGGCTGCCGGACAGCCGCGGCAGGTGCACCGTGCCTATGGCGGCTGGACAGGCCCTAGGATGGCCGAACTACTGTAAATGCATTTAAGTTCGCGGGGATTTAATTTCGCGGTAGCGGGAAAAGGGACTATTCGCGGTGGTTATAAGTTCGCGGTAGCATCATGCACTGTAGTCTCTTACTGTTATGAAAAAATGTTCGCAGTGGTTTTAAGTTCGCGGTGAAGGGTCAACCGCGATAACCACGAACATTAAACCACCGCGAAAGCTTCTGCATTTACAGTATTCACCAAGCCAAGACAAGAGAAATATTTCCTATGGAGCAAACTCAGCCCTGTATAAAGATCGGGGCTTACGTTTTAGGACATATTTGCAGCTGCGCAATCTGTGATGTATTTTTTCGTCTTTCCTTCTCCCATCCATAGCGTCTTGGAGAGTAGAAACTCTTGTATGAACACCAGAAATTACACGAAAGATGACACTTTGAACGAGCGTCATACGTTTTATTCTTATAAACGACAGTCTAACACGTTGCCCACGTACTGCAACTTGCCGGACTTGTGCCCACATTTATGACGTCCCGATGTATACCTCTCAATACAACCAAACCTGTACAAGCAATTACCTCTACATAAATGATAAAGACCACTTCGGCGATGTGACCGCCCTTTGGCAATCCATTAGATAATTTTTACAAGCAATACTAATCCTTTGTATAGTGACCACCTGTCCACGTAGGCCAGTTTAAGCCACGGAGTTTTTAAGTACTGTATCTGGTTGGAGAAAGACCAGCACCACACGTGTCCAGGCAACCCGCGGCGCTGATTGGCCAGTGAGTCAGCATCATGAGGTGAGTCATGACGGCAGAAGTTGGGAAAAGTTGAAGTTCGTGCTGTAGGTAATGAACGCAGCCTGCAGCTCTCCAAGGGTGGCGGGTCACTGTGAGATCACCCTGTGGCTTTGTACCTAATTTGTACAACGAGAACATACGGCGTAGACTCAGACATCGCGGCATGGCATGGCCAGGTGTACTCCACGGTCCCAGCCATTGCCAATTTTTCAACATGAGCACTCATCAGTACAAGATGTCTGCAATTATACGCACCTGTCGTTACGTTACCACTCAAAGTGGAACCATTAGACCCTTGTGCATTCTTTTTAAGACAACGTTCGGTTCGATTTCGAAAAAGTCGGAATGAACGGCCAACAAGGCTGCTAACAGGAAGATATGTCAGTCTTCATCCATCAACATCGTTTCAAAGTTCTTTTGCTCTCTAGTTTCAAAACCATCTTATTCCGCCACACATAATGCCACAAACGTAACAAAAAGTAATTAAACTTGATAAGAGTTTAGAAGTTACATACGTTGTAATTATGATAACATATGGGATGAAATATGGCTTAAAGTGGTGGAACGATTGGAAAAGTGCCGCATGCTCCTTTGTGCCTGTAACAGCGCGACAGAGCAGAGTTCCTGTCTGTTTCTGTAATTCAATTCTCAAGTGTCAGGTGTATTTAGTGAAAGTATATATCTTTTATGGGGTTACTTGGGGACACGTTAGGGCAGTGTTAGACCAAGAACGGCCAACAAGGCTGCAAATAGGAAGATATGACAATTTTAATCCATCAAAAGTACTCTTGCTTTTTAGTTTCAAGGCATTTTTCTTATTCCTATGGGTTAAGGATGAGAAAAGCAAATCTGATTAAAAAGCAAGACGACAATTGCAAATACTTTGTCTTCACATGGTCTAGCCTTACAAACTACTGCTACTATTCGTACTCAAACATATTCATATACATGGTGACCAGCCCCTCCAGCTCTGTCCTGCCACTCGCTAAATGGAATAATGCAATCGTACAACACAGGGCGACTGCTACCATACCAGTAACCATGGTGAAAGCTGTCTGGCCTAGGCCATTGACCTTACTGTAAGTGTAGAAACTTTCGCGTTGGTTTGATTTTCGCGGTGGCTGGTTCACCGCGAACTTAAAACCATCGCGAACATTTTCCATGGCAATAAGAGACTACAGTGCATGGTGCTACCGCGAACTTAAAACCACCGCAAAAAGTCATTTTTCCCGCTACCGCGAAATTAAATCCCAGCCAACTTAAATGCATTTACAGGTATCCCGGTATCTGTTTGGAGAAGAAGAAGTAGAGGAAGAAACGGAGCAAAAACAACGTGTTTAGGCAAACATAATAATTAAACTTGATATGACTTACTAAGTTACATACGTTGTAATTATGATAACATATGGGATGAAATACGATTTAAAGTGGTAGAACGATTGGTAAAGTGCCACATGTTCCTTTGTCTCGGTGATAGAGCGACAGAGCGGAGCTCCTGTCTGTTTCTAGCTGTAATTCAATTCTCAAGTGTCAGGTATATCTAATTAGACTATACGTCTTTTCTGAGGATACTTGGGGACACGTGAAGGCAGTGTCAGACCAAGAACAAGGTATAGTCCTACTTATGACTATTCTTCTCAACGGTTCCCGACTTTATGTATTGTAAGCAATTCTCATGTCCTTGCCCATGGTTATGCATACAGTACAATTATTGTTTTGTTTTTGTTTTTTTTTTGGTTTGTTGCTTTTTGATTTAAACATGTAGGTTTTTGTGATGTTGATACGTCTTTTCAAAAAATATTATGGTTGTAGCCCAACGACAAGCAAGTATTGATTCGGCGGTTTCCTTTGGAACTGCAGCTCTTTACGGTCTTACTTCACAGGGGAAATCGTAACCCTGGCCTCCTCGTTTACCTGTAAAGAAAAAGTCCCCCCTTCCCATAATGTTACTGATGATATTTTGTTATACTGTATCTGTATGTAGTTTAGTAGCCGTTTTGTTGCCATACCTTGTATCCTGTAAAATTGTGGAGTAATAAAGTTCATTCATTCATTCCCATATCTGCTTGAAGATTAGTAATCGTGACTTTATGGCAGGTTTTGTAATTAAGGCTAGGCGGTATGACGGGTCCAGGCGGTACCCGGTTACGATGGCCGCGGCCGTGATCAGACGAGGCCACCTGATCGTTTCGGCCTCAGCCCTGGATAGCCCCGGCCGCACACCATTGATATTGCCAATTAAGAAGCCATCAAAGCTGAGCCTGTTTTCCTTATCCCCGTGAAACGCAAATTAAGTCGGACCCAGCCCTGAGAAATTTCTTGAGTTACATCGCCCTGCGTTACGCCAGCCAATCAGGGCGCGAGGATGGGCCGACTGTGGGCCAACTGAGATCATCTCCCGGTTCACATCACCAAGGAACATGTCCCTCTTGTTACCAGCAACTTGGGTACCTAACCCTAAGGTCTACTTGGCAGAACTCACGGACTGTGACAGAGAAATATCTTGAGAAAATGCACTGACGTGCTGCAATAGCAATATGGAAATGTTAGGTGTCGTTTGAAAATGACATTGCTTTTATTATTGTATAGCATCTGTTTAATGTCCCATTCTCAGGACTAAAACCCGTTTTTGTTCCACGCAAGTCAGCCGCGTGACGACAGACGGGACTCGAACTCGCGACCTTTCGTTCCATGATAAGATCCAGTGGACCCGAACCAGGCAGCTGTTTTCAGAAGGCCCGGGAGGTCTCTCTTTAAGTGTTGGTCACGCTGAGACGAAACAACAGTCAGTGCCTATCCATTTAGATCAGTCCTCTCCTAGCAGGCTGTTGGGTATTCCCTAATAGTGCCACCAGGAACGCGTGCTAACCGGAGCAACTTTCCTCGATGACTAACAACACAAGAGAACGTGTGGTTACGGTCTCGAGTCCCACCCTGTTGGTGTGATGAGGGTTTTCCTTGGGGCGATTGTGGTGGTGCACACGACACGTACAGACTGACCGGTCGGTGTTGGGTTCTTCCCCGTCAGACGAGTTGAGGAACTCGCGGCGCGAGAGTTGGTGAGGGCACAGGGGTCTTTGTTAGACTAGCGGCCCTGCCCGAAACCGGCAGAGGAGGAGACAGTGTTTCCTTGGCGTGTGTTCAAGTCGGAGAGAACCCTTCTGGATTACTACATTTGTTGGCGAGGTGTGCCGCCGCGCGGGACCTGGGAATTTGGCTCGGGAGAGAAGTGCAGCGGGGCCGGGACGGACCCTCCAATTAAGGACGGCGCTAGGCCGCCACCACGACGGGATATGCCTTACACCACCTTCTGCCTTCGCCGCTGCGATGCCTTACTATAACAATGTGGAGAACGATACTTTTCTGGGTCCTGCTTAGCCTGGTGCCCGAACTGAGGTAAGATAGGACGACGTCTGGTCCGAAAACCTGATGTAATGATACGCTGTGTTTTTTTACAGGTCCGTAAGCTGTAGTTAGCGCGGGTCTCCCGAGACGGTAGGGTCTAGGTCGGCAGGGCGGACAGGCACGGACGTAACGCTAGACCCTGCTTGTGTCCGGCTTCGGTGTCCACGCAAACATTCCACTTTCTTGCTTGACCACCCAATCGCTTCATTTTATTAGCATACTTTAGAAAGCAGGGCGGAGAGGGCAAAATTTGATTTCGGGTGGTATGTCCGTGCAGCACCAACTCGGAAGCCTTGGTACTACTTGGTAGTCTAGCGCAGTTTGTAGGCCCGAGACATACTGTACGTGTACGTACGTGCTGCTTGCTACACAAACAGAGACAATAGGTGCAGGGGACATAGAGACGTCGGGAGAATCAATTGTCTCCGCTTGAAGCGACTGTTTTCCCCTTATTTTCCCGTTCTCCCTGACCGGGGCTCCCCGGTAGTATGCATGCCTCACGCCTCAACATTCAATTTTCCCCCTGCTCCACTGCGGAAGCGAAAATGGGCAAATAAACGGGGCTGGAAGAACAACGTTTTAAATCGATTAGGCCTGGTCCAGTTGACCTGTTTGTGCGTCCGTCGGAGGGATGCTTCAAAGGTTTTCCTGATTGTGCCGGACACTTTTAGTATTTTGTAAGAACAGTGCGAGTTTGCAGGACAGGAGAAGGGTGCTGGGAAGAAGCAAGCCTCCAGCCAAGCCGTGTGATTGATCGTATTGCGCCTTATCTGGGGCCAGTATCCAGCCCACCGGCGAAGACACTTTGCTGTCTTTCGGGCGATGCCCCCAATTTTTCACAGTTTCAAGTTTAGTATCAGAGAAGTTCAGACGACTTGAGGGCGACCTTCCACATTCCAGTCAGAACCGATTAACCGTGCTATGACTGACTCGTTGTCTATCTGTCTCTCTCTCAGCCGTGAAATTAGAAAAACTCTAGCGTAGCCTAAAACTTCGAATTACCATTATCTTAACACGGGTGTACTTAATGGTTTTGCGGCACGTGGCTTTTTCTATGGTTTGTTTATTAGCATATCACCGCGTGTCCGGGAAAAGGAGGGTTACGTCGTGATGGTTTGTTGGGAAAACAAATAAACACGACAACAAATACAGCAGGAAAACCTCAGACACGTTTCGACCCCTTTAACCGCTTCTGTCTGCTCCAGGCTCACATGCAGTGTAGTTTACAGGGAGAGAAGATTTCAAAAGGCGTTTTGTTCACTGTTCTCGTGTAATTCGTGACCTTGTAAAACATTTTGCGTTATTGTTCACACAAGTATAGTATAGTAGAAGCCAGTTAATTGCACAACGGATTAACGCATACTTCAGTTAACTGCACGGAATCTCAAAATCACAAACACAGTGCGGCTGCACCAGTCGGTTAATTGCACGAAATTCACTGGCAAATAGGCCGTGCAATTAAGCGGCTTCTACCTACATTTTAGCCATACATTTTAGATTTTAGTCTTAACGATTTAAGCAATCTTAAGTTCGGTTTGTAGAGTGATTATTTCTATGTTTTTTTCTCGGTGGTGGTGTAACGCAGGGCCACAGGGAACGACATCCTGGGCCTGAAGATTCCGGAAGACCCTGTGCTGAACGCCAACACCGTGTGCCGAACCTTCCCCGGACTCAGTAAGAAGCAGCTCCAACTGTGTTACGAGTACCCCGACGTGACGGCGGCGGCCATACAGGGCGTGCAGATCGCCATTCACGAGTGCCAGTGGCAGTTCAAGAACCACCGATGGAACTGTTCCAACCTGGAGACCAAGAACAAGAACCCGCACCTCACTCAGATCGCTAGCAAAGGTTAGTGCAAACTGGTACACAAGTTATAACAGTTATACAGTTTTAACGATTAATAGTTTAACAGTTATACAGTTGATAGCAATACTGTAAAGAGGGAGCTGTTCACCGGGGTTGAATTTCGCGATAGGTAGAATGTTCTCCGTTTAAGGTTTGCAGTGGAAAATGTACAGTTTTACTCTAAAACTAAAAAAGGGAAATGTTTTGAATTCGCATTGAACCGCAAGCATTTTCCCATTCACAGTATCCTCTCTCCATCTATGTGGTACCAAAAGCCGCGAGTTCAAGTCCCGTTCGTCCTTCATCACAACAAGAACATTCTAGACATTTCTTTGTAGTTGTCGTGCGGTTTCAGGGATATAGGAGTTCCTATAATCTTATCAAGACCTTGAGAATGGATACGCGCCACCACAGATGGGGTGTATCTAGTTCATTGCTGTAATAGGACTTTGGTAGCGGAGGAAGGGTGGTAGGCAGTCCCAATCTAAAACTCATTATCCCGCAGTGGGCGCACCACACTTGCAATGCAATTTCAGTGCGTGTCGAAACGAATAGGGAACAGTACGTCGATGTTACGTGATCGTTCTGTGTCAGAGCGGTGTGCTCGGTAAGGACCGGCGGTGGTTGGAGAGGGGTTAGCCCCCTGTCGCGAGGATCAAGCCGAGCCCTTATGGGCTAACCCGGGAGAAGAAACTCTAGATGAGAATTTTATCAGAAATAAGGAACCGCAGAGAGACGCGTTACGGGCCGGGCAGGGTCTGTTCTGTGTAGGGGAGGAGGGACAACCCGTTTATCTCCTCTGATCTGTACCGTGTAAACCCTACGGGAGTCTCTCGTTTTGCAGATAAAAGTTAGTTTAAAGTAAGAGGGAGGATTCCGGCCTCGTGGTCCTGTCAGACACGATCTGTAGAAGCAGGGAGAGGTCAGACTGGCTGCGGGGGTGACTTAGGACCAAAACATGACCCGATTTATCTTCATGGATCTTCATTAAAGCCGTAGTATGGATGGTTGACAGCTGTGACTGGATGTTAGGCAAAGGAAATTGCTTTGTTTTCTTCTCGGATTGGAGTAGTTTCCACGCTGGCAGAGTAATGTTTAAAACGCTTCTGTGTGAGGTTACTGTGAGAAAAGTTTGGCGTGGTCAGGATCGTTTGGGACTGACGAGAAAGGGCAGGAGGTTCTGAAGGCGGGTGGAAAAAGAATTACGATGTGTGTTATTAACCCGGAGAAGGACCCCTCCCGGAGGTGGGACACACTGGTGTAATGGAGGGTTCGCAGGCATGCTACCGGGCCTACTCTCCAAGCAGATCCTACGGTAGCACAACAGTTTCCAAAGTACCTGCCCTGTGAGTTGATCTATTGGTACAGTAGATATGAACGTGTTTCACCAATGTTATATACTAATACTCCTACACTACAGCAGATATGAACGTTTCACCGCTGATATATACTCCTACAGTAGATACAAACGTGTTTCACTTCTGTTTCCATTGCCATAAGACAGGGAACTAACTTTTCCCGTCCCTACCCGCTCTTGAGGGCCATCCAAAGTACCTGCCCGGTACGTTGATCTATTGGTACAGGAGATATGGACGTGTTTCACCGCTGATATAATTACTCCTACAGTAGATATGAACGTGTTTCACTGCTGTTTCCATTGCCGTAAGACAGGGAACTAACTTTTCCCGTCCCTTCCCGCTCTTGAGGGCCATCCAAGTACCTGCTCGGTACGTTGGTACAGGAGATATGAACGTGTTTCACTGCTGTTTCCATTGCCGTAAGACAGGGAACTAACTTTTCCCGTCCCTACCCGCTCTTGAGGGCCATCCAAAGTACCTGCCCGGTGTGTTGATCTATTGGTACAGTAGATATGAACGTGTTTCACTACTGTTTCCATTGCCGGCCGTAAGACAGGGAACTAACTTTTCCCGTCCCTTCCCGCTCTTGAGGGCCATCCAAAGTACCTGCCCGGTGCGTTGATCTATTGGTGCAGTAGATATGAACGTGTTTCACCGATGTTTACATTGCCATAAGACAGGGAACTAACTTGGCCCGTCCCAATCCACTGTAAAGGGCCGTCCCATCGTGCTAAGTTGCCAAAGTACCTGCCCGGTGCGTTGATGTATTGGTACAGTAGATATGAACGTGTTTCACCGCTGTTTCCATCCGTCACACCGCAGTGTACGCGGGGGCGAGCCGAGGGGGCGGACACAAACTTCTAGGTGGGACATAAGCGAGCAATTTTCTCCCCCAGCAGCGAGCACTTCATCAAATGGTTTAATTTCAGGGCGCACAGATGTGTAGGGGAGGTACAAAACCGACCCGCCGCTTCCAAACCCACAATTAAGTACTTGTTGTTCCTTCATTTAAACCGCTCCAGACTACAAACAGGCGCAACCCTTTCGCGTGCGAAGTTCTAAGTCTTAAATCACGAGACACCCTTCGCCGCTACACGGCTGGAGCGTAGTTTACCAGCGGGCACTTCGCAGCACGAACTTTTGACCCGTTCTAATAAAGCGCTAGTCCCAGAACAACGCCGCGCAGAAATATTTAGAAACTCGCCGCCGGGCATTTGGAGTAAATACAGCAGAAGACTTGTCTTGTGTGTTTTCCCACTACTGGAGATGGTCCTAAGAGAGCGGAGAGCTGCACAATTATCCCGCAAGGTGATCATAAATCTTCAGTCCGACACTCCATCTCCACATTTATGGCTATCCTGCATTCCTCCACAATGACCCATTGATACGGCTGTTCATCAGTAGAGATAATTAGGACAGGGGATTGGATTCTGAAAGGTAATAAGCTCATGTCAGGGACCTTTTGCCCCGGGTAGCAGCCACGGAAGACTGATCACTCCGCCAAACCAGCCAGTGAGATTAGATTAGCTTATCCCTAGATGACTCCTACTGTCTCACGCACATTCAGAGTCTGGAATTGTCTTATCTTTATTGTCGTGCCACGATTTAAAAGTTTGGCTTGCTATCTTTATTGTCGACTTTTAAAGTGTCGACTCGGTATTGTATTGCACATCGCTGTCTTCCTGACATTGTCCATGGATAGGTATGAGCGATGGCTTGGTATTCAATGTGACACGAAGAAATCCTTTAATGGAGAAGCCTAAAAAAACTTAGCGACTATGGCCTTTTGTACGTTCGTCGCAAGATAGGCTCACGACAGCAAACCCGTGGATTTATGGGAAAATTGTGGATGCGTTTTACAAGACTTAGGAACTTTCAACACGGTTGGATCTTTCAAAGCTCTACAAAAAAATGTACGACTAAATAAAATTAATGCTTTTCCTTTCACAAATTCACACAACCTAACCAACCAGTCTAGGAAACAGGTTAGGTGTATGATACATGTATATAATCACAACGGGTGGGATATGATGAAAATATGAAACATGTTTGGGAACAACAAAAGAGCCCCTCCCTCCCATTGATCGTACCAAAAGGTGAGAAGCCAGCGAACAAAGGTGTTAGCTGACATGTAGTTAAGTAGCACCTGAAGGCACGGCGCTGATGATATCCAGATACTGTCACAGGACATCAGCACCGTCGCCTGCAATCACCTCACGTCCTGACGCTCTGCCAAAACCCAACAACTCGTCCTCACTAAATCTGCCAGGACAGACATTTACATTGGCTGTGAATATTTGGTAGGGAGGGGGGGCAACTATGCTGTAGTCAGACGGGAGCTTTTTAGACAATTCATGTCCTGTCAAGTCAAGTTCTGGATGATAGAAAAGTCTCTTTACTTTTGTATCGTCGGTTACAGTCTTCACAACACTGTTGCCTTTGATAAACAGTTCTTCATTGTTGATTTTGACACTATATATATGATTTTGACACTAATCCTACACAAAATGACTTTATTTGGAGGTTTGAAAGTAGTTAATCAACCAACATGGCGGGAGAGAAAATGACGTCACCGACACGTGACTTTGAACAGCCTATCCCGTTCTCTCCACCAGGCCTCCCGTGTGTAGGCAGGCAGGTGCTCAGAGAGCAGGCGACAAATTTGTACCACTACAAAGAGGTCGTGTCCTCCTCCTTCAAGTATTCCTTCTAAGATTCCTTAAGCGTCACGGGGCCAGGTGTGGGGAAGACCTGGCCTTCTTTTTATAGAAGAACGTGGTGCGACTGAACGCTTTGCAGTTATCAGAAATGCCCGGCATTTCCTCCTTTGGCATTTTTTTCCCTCGCAGGACATTGTGTGTGATTCATGTGAACACAAACGTCGCGTCTGTCGTCGCAGTAATCATTATAGCCAAATTGGCCCAACATTTCAACATCCGTCCGACACTAAAGAGACAGAAAACAAGATGTCGGGGTGGCGAGGAGTTGCCAAGTTCGTGACCGCTAGCTTGCCGCGTTGTTTGGGCTTCGTCAATCACTCAGGGAGGCCCGGCCGCGCGCTTGTGGATAGTACACAGAACTTTAGCACGTCGTTGATAGGCGTGTACCGCATTAAGGGTTGGTGTGGTTACAGAGAATACAGTAGACGGACTTATCATTTTCGTATACACACTGGATCATTTACACATCTGTCCAAATTGTAACATGACAATACAGGAGGTTCTCAGGTAGCTGATAGTGATGACAGTTCATTTCTATCCACCACTCTCACATGCGATTCATAATGTCCTAGATTTGGTAGCCTCTACCAGGCTCCACAGGTCGAAGGAAAAATAGTAGACTGAATTGGCCAAATAAGACAGAAAAGACGCCAGAGAAGTTAGATGGCTGATGAGTACAGTTTGCGACCTTAGGCTATAGATTTGGGGGGTAGAGTCGCTTTGGTCTATTATGTACCAAAGCTGTGTATGTATGACGTATGTATGCGCGTTTCCGTTGGGACAGAAACGACAAAGTTTTGTATGCCCCGTTTCCATGTGAGTGTAGGCCGTTGATTGACGTGAAATCACAGCGCCACTTGACCCGCATGTTGGGCGGCTGTGTACGCGGCCAAGTCCGGTAAACCCTGAGTGGAATCTCCTGTACGGGGTCGCGACCTTGAAACACACCGACGACATACGCGAGCCACTCACTGCGCTGACTGTATCCCATTTGGTATCCTTCCGTTCGTCTATGACGCGTCAGAGACGCGGTAGCGGCGTGCAACAATGTATAATTATGTCGTTTACGTCGAGAAATACGAGCAGGAAGTCGGTCCCGCCCTCTTGTTTAAGGGAAATATCAGCAGACCTATCTCTCAGTCCGTGCCGGTGTGAAGTTTGCAAACATGGTCAAGTGCGGGCGTCTATTGTACATGTCTGTCAGCAGAGGCGGGGGCCTGTCTCGGATTGACCACGACCACCTACTGCGCGGTAATAGCAGTGTGTTCGGGAGGGGCGAAGGGAGGGGGCCGGGGATCAGGGTGGTCGCTAGTCACTTGGGGCTTAATCTCAAGGAGGACGTACGATTTGGGATATTTTCTTATTGGCAACGCCTCAGATGCGAGCCTAATTGGATGTATTATTATTGTAATGCTAACATATAAAAAGCGTCCCTCTTGACAAACGGACAAAATACCACAACACGACGCTCACAAACGAGCCGAAGTCGTACATCTGCTTGGAGTTTAATGGTAGTGGTTACAGTACATATATATATTCTAAATTACCAGATTGGTCCTTGGGAAATGACCATGCCTCTCAGGTTCCAACACATTCTAGAAATGATACGGTAATCTTATCAACAAGTACTTTGATGGCTTTGATACTTCTCTACTCTTAAAATCTTAGGTTTATCTGCGGCATGGTCTTGTTCCAACAGCAGTGAGATCGCGAGCACCCAGTGTCTCACAGAAAGTGAATCACCAATTTGCCACCTACTACATGCCACCTACCTTCCGCTAAGCCCGTCTAGGCGTGTGTTTGCCCCCATCAAATCATGTTGTGTCTACAAGGCATTCAATTACTAGTATCCGTTATGGACCAGATCTACCATTTATATCACAGAGCTTCATGATATCTAGAAATGTCCTATGTATCAGCAAACTCATTATATCACCCCCCCCCCCCCCCCCCCCCCCAATCATCTGAAGATAATGAAGATGGTTTCCAGGCCCCTCATTCCTAAAGTAGAAAGGATCAGGCGATGACAACCGGGATAAATATAGAAGAGAAGTGATTACCGAGCAAGGGCAACGTTATGTTGTTTGTAGTAACAAGGACTTTTTTACACGAAATGTACTCGTGTGTTTGTGCATGTGTGTTTGTGGTCGTTGAAAATTTGATCCGTGTATACATACCTTTATTTGTGTTGGAGGAAAGTTTAGCAATGTATTATGATTACTACCAACCAACACAGATAGGCTTCCAACATAAATTGGGGATAGAGATTTGGATAAAGGCGCCTAGGGAAAAATACGATACCATCTACCCTTGAACCCTGTATGATAGAAAAACAGCTGGCTATAGGTTCCATCTGATGTAAAGCACTGGGAAAATTGCAGGCTAGAGAAAAACAAGAGTGTTAAGAGTGTCGGAATCTGTACCATGTACGCCAAGGCGTTACTGACACGCGCGTCCTTCTGGATACAGCGCAGACCCCCGGGAGATAAGTGCTTGTCAAGTTGAGCGGTTCAAGAGCCGATGACAACCGTAAGCCTCTCCAAGTCCACTGTCATCAAACAGACAACGCCTCCCTTTGTATGATTGACAGCTGGTTCAGACGATAAGATCAACTCGGTGCGATAGCCCTTTTTAGTCCGGTAGCCATGACACCAAATGATTAATATGGAATATATCGTTCTGTCTTTGTAGAACATGATTGTTAGATTGGGATGGTTATATTTTGACAAGGCGGTTTACCGGG
Organism: Branchiostoma floridae x Branchiostoma belcheri; assembly: GCA_019207045.1. Taxonomy (NCBI): domain Eukaryota; kingdom Metazoa; phylum Chordata; class Leptocardii; order Amphioxiformes; family Branchiostomatidae; genus Branchiostoma; species Branchiostoma floridae x Branchiostoma belcheri. The sequence continues at coordinate 7,682,583 of CM033041.1, forward strand.
TATGCAATACAAAAAAAGGCAGTACAAAAAACAAAACTGTGTGGATTTTGTTGATTAGAGGATCTCTTTTTTGGTGTTTATCAAGAAGATAATGAGAAAGACGTTTATCAACACGGGGCCAAGGCTTTTCAAGTAAACATTGCAAGACAAATGAAGCATTTTAACACATGATAGATGGTAGAAACTACTAGAAAATGTTGCAGGTCATGGTTTTTTTAAATCCACTGCCCATCAAGTCTCAGTTTGCCAAGTTGGACCTGAATTAAACTGACACAATTGTCAAGCAATGATGCGAAGGATGACAGGTAGGTCGTCCAAAGTAAAACATCGCACCAAACTGGCATTGCTGTAGTAATCGCTTGTGGGCATCAGGCTTTTCAGCATGTCTTGAGCACAAGACTTAAGAGCTGGGATGAAGTTGTTTCCACTAACAAGGTCCCCAAATGTCTCGCCATGTCGTGTCCGCGGGATCCACCTGTTACACAGCTCACGGTCTGACTGGGCAAATTTAGTTCGAATGCTGCATGGGAGGGGGGCATTGAAAGGACGGATTTTCATGTGGCAGGCAGCGTGGAAATCGAAGGACCATAGAGTTGAAAAGAAAAATTCCTTGAAAAAAAAAACTTGTGACAATGCGGTTTTATTTCCAGCTGAAAAAACTCAAGGTATCCTTGTATGACCTTTGAAACAAGTTTGCTGTTTTCACAACAATCCCCTTCACCTTGTGAAATAAAATTTTTCACCTTCAGAATTCACCTTGAGTTTAAGCATGTTTGCTGTAAGCATATGTTCCAATAATTAAGTTACAAAACTTATCGTACATGCCTACTTTAGACTTCCTGTTTGGACTGGGTACTTCACAAGACAGGCATTGCCAGATGGGAGCTTAATTTCCCCGACTCTGACCAGTCTGGCCCGTCACTCACACTCACACAGAATCCCTTTCAACATCGCCATGATAAATCTATCCCCTTGTCCGAAACGACAATTTTATCTCGGACCAAAAACAGCAGAGGGACAAGGTCGGACCAGATGCTTTGCGCGATAACGGCCCAGCTTTGATCAGTCCACCGCTCTGTCACAATCAGTGAAGTCCGCCATCTTGGAAAGAATGCAGCTTCGAACTCCCGGCATGCCTTAGGGCGTGCGCAGTGGCACCTCTTGTCAACATCAATGTTTCAAATCTTCCATCTAAAACTTGTCGTAAACTATAGTTGTTGGTCCTGTCCGAATATGTAACATGTGATGTTTTGTATAAGAAAATGTATATGAAACTAAACATATTCAAAGAGTGTTTGAGGTAAAGATATTGCTCAAACTATTGCTAGTCACTATGTACGAGACATTGAAACAAAATGTAGACTTTTACTTTTGTGTATTCAGACAGCACCAATTCCTTTCTTTCGGTCATTGTCTGTACCTGCTGAATGACCGGCCGCCATCTTGGATCTACCCTGTCCACCAACATGGCGGCTGCATTGACTATGTTTAAGCTGCAAATACCGTACAAGATTTAGACTAGAGCAATTAAAAATCAACTTTGTACTGAAACAGTTTGTTGTCTTTTTTCCCGCCGCAGGTATCCGGGAGACTGCCTTCACCTTTGCGTCGGTATCCGCGGGAGTGGCTCACGCCGTGGCCAACGCCTGTAGCCTGGGTAAGCTGCACACGTGCGGCTGTGACAATGACTACCCCACCAAGCCTCAGATTCCTACCTACTCCCCCAGTTCATTCCCGGGGGCCATCCCCGGCGGCCCGATCCCAGGCTACCCTCCGGGCTACACGCAGGGACAGACGGCGGTCCTGCACACGAACAGTGGCGGCGGCAAGTCGTACAACGATTGGTCGTGGGGAGGTTGTAGCCACAACATTGAGTACGGCATCAAGTTTTCCAAGGATTTCCTGGACTCTCGCGAGACTTCGGTGGACATCTTCTCGAGAATGAGACTTCATAACAACAGAGCAGGCCGGCTGGTGAGTGGAAATCAGTTTCATATGTTGAAAAATGGTATTTTGATATTTACAGTTGTTTTCTGATATAAGAAGTGTGCGGTTTAGTGGTAAAGTGGGTTCAATGTTTGAGGGTGAGGAGAGTCTTATCTATTACTTGATGTATTACTCTAGTATGCTTCCTCTTATTCCATATATGCTTAATAGTCTTAGACCATCTATCTACTAGATTTTCCACCATTTCTAATACACCTGGATGTGGAGACTATGACGGCATCATACTCATTTCCACATTTGGGGAAGGATCGAAGTTAAACAGAAAAAAAGCATATGATGGCAAAGTTAGCGAAAATGAATTAAGGGAGACATTTTTCGCTCTTCGCCATCTTTGTAACAGTGAAAGACTTACACAAGAACTGAAAGCCTCGTTACATAACACGCTTCCGCCCTGTGAACAAGGACTCTCAAACATGCAGCGATTGGGCTATCAAGCCCGGTTTACAAGGGTAGTTAAAGGAGTGGTGGTCATTGGAAATAAGTGGGCTTTAATGACTGCTAAGACGACTGGCAGGGTAAGGCAGACTAGTCTGGGCACGACTCTGGGAAAGTGCAGGTCAAAACCTTCGTCTTTCTGCCTCATTAAAGAGGCAAAGCAGGCTTTCAAGTCGGCTGCGCGCTAATGGAAGGTAAATAGAGACACGTTCATTACCAGGTCGGGAAAATCCCGCTCTGCACCTCAAACTAGATGGACATACTTAAAGCGAAAGGAGGAAATTCTCCATGGAAAAAAGAAGAATTAAGATGACTTTGAACTTGCTATGGTGGTTGCTTAAAAAGTGTTCAGGTATTAAATGCTATGGAAGAAGGTTTTAGAGTTAGCCACTGTGAAAATGGTGTAAGTCGTAGTCGATACGTGTAGCTTAGAGAGGTATGAGGCGTCGTTTTAAGGGACCACCCAAGGTTGTTGTGTGTTTCAGCCGTTGATTGTTGTTCTTAATGTGTTGTCCTGAAAGGTACATTTAAGAGGTTCCTCTTTTCAACCTTTTTGATTTAAGTTATCATTCAAAAGATGACTTAAACTCAAGGGCCCAGTTACGTTACTTCTTTAATTCCTAGCACAGGAGCTATCTATTACTTAAAAATCCTGAGCATAGGTTGCATAGAATACGAGATATCAAAACCAAAAGTTCTGCTGTAACAATAAGGAAAGCCTCCAGGGGGCTCTAAAATATCATTTCTTTGATAGAGCATGACATACAGGACATGACATACAGACACTACCAAAAACGCAACCTCCTTGGCGAAACTATCTACTACCAAGGGTGCCTTTAAAACATTGCTGTATCAGCTATTCAGCTTGGTAACGAAACCTCCGGGGTCCAGGATAGACCTAAACCGTGTTGTGTTGAGGACACAGACTGGTCTGGTATTCCAACGGTTTACAGTGGAGAGATAAATGTATCAATGACGACACACGACACGTACATAAATCTTTTACTAGCGAAATTGAAGGTCAGATTAATTTGCCAGATTTCAACAGTTTAACGATTTAAGGGGGAAACTATAAAACAAAGCTTTACAAGCTGCGCTCAATGCCAAATAAATGTGATCAAAGAAGAAACCATGGCCATAAATGTTTTACAAGAAAACTTCAATTTCCAGCTTCATTTTTATTAAGCAGCTTATGACGCCATTCGTTCCATTTCCTGACATGTTGGGTAATGTCTATAACTTCGTTTATCGGGAATAGCCGGTACAGTCGATCATAACCGCAAGTTGTCAACGGAGAAGTCTTACAGCATAGACTATGACAAAGGTTGGTTCTGGGTAGCCTAGCCCTAGGTACCATCCGATTTTTACCGGGGCTCCTTACACTGGCTTCCCTAAAAAGAAGTGAGAAGCGAGTGTAAGGAGCCCCGGTAGAAATTGGATGGTACCCAGGCTAGGTCCTGGGCTTCTGCCACAACCTGCCCGAAAGTTCGGCACATCAAAATCAAATGTGACCGCACCGTATACGTACGGTTTAAGGTTTAAGGATGTGGCTTGGTTAGGAAAGAGTTTATATGAGGACCACACTAGTGGGAGAGTTAAGACCTGGGGTTGGGTAAAGTCCAGTAAATTCCCCGGGCTCAGACTGCTAATTGGTTGTTTTGTAACCACATTAGTCTAACATTGGGGCTGTAGGTGGGGTCTACAGGGTTGTGAGCTGATGAATGGTTATGATGAGTAAGGAATAGAGGGACTCGGTGCAATATGGCTGTATGAAGTATTGCTATCACCGATAGGGGCTTGGTCTAATTCGTTGTACGATCTTCACACGATCGCAAATTGAGGGCATTTTGTTGATTGTCGTGTAAGTGTCCTGTTAAGTTCAGTTGCCTTGTTTGTTTGTTTGTTTGTTTTATTGGGATTCTTGTTACGGAAAACGTTTCGTCAGATATTCACAACCCACTTGAAAAGCCCACGATATTAAAATTCGACGACTTACGACGAATGTGACCGCCCCGTTACATAAAATACCTGGTCTGTGAGGTTAGCGATCCGGCTTTTAGAAAGCAGGGTCTACTTGAGCGTCTATATATTGCTCAAAACGCATGAAGTGAACTCTGGGACATTGTGATGTGGGCCGGGAGGATTCGTGAAGGTGTCTGATATAAATATACAAATACATACATATATATATATATATAAATGACGTAAGGCGAGCCTTGCGGTCCTGTCCTCTTAGCTATGAATACTAATAAATCCTTTTATCCTTTTCCTGTTTTTGACTCAAGAAAGTTTTAAAATAAGCAGATGATTACCGAAGGTACGAGGCACGGGAAATGATGGCAAGTACAAAACGGTACGACTTTGCAAAATATAGCCATGCCGCCAAGTAGGGGGTTACCGACAGTATATTTAGAAAAGCCCGACTTTGATGTTTAAGACGACTTTCTTATTTTGGAGCGACTTCTATCTGGTAATTGCGCAATTAAGTAATGAGTGGAGATACGGGTCAGTAAGGCTATGGTTTATAATAGTTTGGCTCAAAACTGGTGGATAATTCGCTTATCTTGTAGTCACTATAAAATGCTAATTGCACAATATTCCAAATTAGAACAGAGAAGGCTACATGTGGTGCATAGCGGGAGTGCTTGTTCGCTGGAGGTCCAGCTTTGTGACATACACCGCACAAACTTGGCGCATATCTCTCAGAAGCTAAAAATATGGCCGTCTCTTGAGGAGGATCTGTTGAAGTCTTTTTGGCCATGTTTCGTGATGTCAAGTTTCTAAGTTATGAACAAACTTGACGACAAGGATTCCTCACTAAGACTATAGGAATGTTGACGCAGTGTGAGTGACGAATACACACACGTCATCTCTTCAAGTACGTTCATGTCTCTGAATCATAATGTTCTTACCTACAGTTACCTACACTACTAAGTAAGGACACACCATTACCAGAATTATATGTGTTGAAATGTCCCGACGTTTATATAGTTAAAATTCTTGGTAATTATAGCTTTCATCACCCCAGCTGTCATGGCACTTCAGTCAAATGACGTCGACATGAAAGATCTTCTCTCGCCAGTCTCTTTATCTGTGAACATATCGCACTGAAATATTTCAAAGGCATCTGTTTATTTCCGGCCAAGAAGTGAAATGACGCCTGACGGAGCTCTTATTTTTGCCTGTCACCTGTTTGGAACAGTCAGATGAACGGAAGGTTCTGCATTAATCATAACAACAAACGGGGGGGTGCGGGCCTTCATAAGGACATCTCTCTACGCTTGTAGCATGATTTACTGACGATGTTTCCGAGTCTGTTTACGGAGTGGGTTTAGATGAGATAACGGTTTGTTGGGTAGGATGTCAGCCACAAGGGCGAGTGGGTCTCCCTCTTAGGAAGACTGGGTCACGATGGGCAGTACTCCTGGCAACTCTGTTGATGCTGGCTTAGCCGTAGGGTCTTACATAACGGGTTGTTGTTTTTAGTGGAAGTTGGAAGCTTGTCTGGGTCCGTGTGAGATGACGGATTGTGGCGGGGTTGGGGAGACTGAGGGAAGCGGTCTGATTTTGCCGCCCAGCGGTGCCCCGAGCACGGCAACGCCGCGTTGTCAGGGAGAGGAAGCGAAAGGTACGCGCGAGCCGCGGGAATTTGGACGGAACAGGAGGACCATGTAATCGTGCTTTGGGAAGAAGCGAGGCGAGGCTAGCAGACGTGAAAAGCCCCATGGGGAGGGGGGCTGTAGGATCGATTTCACAGCATCTTGGAACAGTGGCGGTGCCAGCTTCGAACTCAAACTTCGGACAAAGCATAAGAGCTGAAAATGCTGTCATCAAAGGGTCTGTGTCCGTGCGGTGTTCTTTGTAGCGTGTGAGGAAGGCACGGGGTAGGACTGGAACAATACCGAGAAAAGGCGCGCCCCCCGCCGCGTGCAAGGGCGGGTTAACGTGGTAGAAAACCTGTCGGGCGCTCCGGCAAAGGAACGCCACAAAAACCTGTCCACACATATTAGCTTTGTTGGCTGGCTCGCAACAATCTGGCGCTGCTAGCAAGTCAATAGCGAAGAAGAAAACGTCTGAAGAATCTAAATTTAGATCGACAAACGGTCTTTGAAAGCTTCAGGCATTGAAAGCAAATCTGTATGGTGACCTACTTTTGAAGTCTTTTCGAGAACACCGAAACATTTCTTCAGTCACATTGAAGAAAACTCTATCAAACATTGTGTTTCTGACATGTCCACTGATTGAAAGTAGTCCTTCATAAAAGTACACTTAAATAGAATATTTGTGACTTTGTTGATTCTTTGTCACTTTTTTCTAAGTTAACGCACGTTCGTTTCGTAAAGAACCATAGCGACCGCCTTGCTGTGTTAACAAATAGTGTAGGCTGGCTCTGTATCAGTGGAACTTTTTATATTGTTTTGTAATAGCAAGAGAAGAAATTTTAGTTATTACTTCGAAGGTCAACATTATCAATGGAATAAAATATGATCACCAATTAGAAACACATTCCTAAATTACAATTTCATTTGTTCTCATTTTGAGTTCTATAGCTGACAGAATTCGAAACGGACAGAAACATTTGTCCGATTGTATAAGACTTGGACACTAATATGCAGCGACACCTTTTGGCACTCTTTGCAACAGTGGCTTTCCTGATGAAATGGTGTTGTGGCTACCGACCGTCCACAAGGCATATCTCTATGTATGACACGTGTATCTCATAAAGGAGGGGTTCATATACGATACTGGTCTGTAATAACGCCGCCGACAGATATGTAACATTTGTAAACATTTGGTCGCTGTTGATTGGAACACTTCACAACGCCTGAATACAATTGTGAAAGGGGTGGGAGAGGAGGAGCGTAGGCAAAGAAACAGCGATTATGTAGTACTAGCATCACAATACGTTTCGTGGCCTCTTTGTGTTGAGAATGCTTTTAGAATCAAATCAGACATTATAGCCGCCATATTGGAAATGATAGAACGTTTTTTTACTTTCACCAAATGGCCCAATAGATGAGTATATCCGATTGGTCTACGCTGTACTAACCACTTAGTGAGATAGATATCGTGATTATTTTTGACGCGTCATAAAAGGTTCCTCACCATCTATTGTCGCCGAAGGCGCAATTAACGGCAATGCTAAATCACGCTATACGCGTTAACCGATGTTAAAGATGTCTATACATTGTCTACATACTCTGGGAGTATAATGTTGACTTATTTTGCTTATGTCATATCGGCCTCTTGATTGCTTCTTTTCTCTGTGTAATACCTTAATGACCCTAATTAATACAACTCTCATGCAAACCCCGAAAGAAACCAAACAAGTGGGACGGGCGTGCCACGCCCAAACAAAGTATTATTTTCGTACTGTTTTGCTGGTATGCCTCATTATCCCATGTGGAGCACAATTATGTAGCACTTGTACAGGTGTTTCCCTTGACAACTTTCCGGTACAGTCAACACAGGTCTTTTAGGAGCTCTTCCGAGCCTCTCATGAGCTGATATGCGTGTCATTGTCCTCCCCCAACCTCAATACCCATCACCGAAACCATGTGGTTCACATTATTCTCATATAAAACTCAGGCGATTTTACATTTCTGGCATATCAGGCATCAAGTAACATCACGATCCAGGATAATTTGATAACACTTTAGTTTAAGAGAGGAATGCGGGCCCGAAGGATCACTAATCGGTTGGTGGATACTAGTTGACATCAGGGCAAGGGAGGGGTAGCCTGATACAGGATATCACCTTCATGGAATGCGTTAACGCGTTGTAAAGTATCTTCTAAACGACCATCATGCATGCACTTACATAAAGCTCATCATCAGTACACGAATCTTTAAGCTCACGTAAAGCCTACGCAAAGATGTACTTTTATGAAAAAATAATACCTTTACGCATGTTTGCTATCACACTTGCTTCATCTTCATTAATCACCTTCGCCAGGAGGTTATGTTTTGAGCGTATTTGTCTGTCTGTCTGTCTGTGTTTTAAAACTTAACAGCATAACTCGAGAAGCCCTGGATGGATGATGATGATATTTGGTAGGTGGGTAGGGGTCAGGAAAACGAAGGTCAAGTTCGATAATGGCACCCCTTGCGGCTTCCTAATGTACTGCAGTAAAACTTTCATTTTCGATAACTTTGTTGTTACTATAGTTAGTTTACAGCGCCGCCCTCCCTCTGTCTGCCGTTGCCTAAGACAGATAGGCTCCCGTGCCAAGTACACTAATCGGTCACTACTATTGGTAACTACATAATGGGGGTTGTAAATTCTCTCCAAGTTGTTGACGTTCCAAGAGGAGAGAATGAGGGCTTTATCGGAATAAACCAGGCTCAAGTTGTCAGCTCTTGGTTGTATCAGTGTGTCGTTGGCCGATCATCAAAGACCAACGGTGCTAAATGTGATTTATTAACACTTACATGTTTATCCCTGAAAGTGACATGTAATCAGTCAATGCGAAGAAATATGTGACTCCAGAATTCTTCCAACGTTTGTGCAAATCAGTTTCAGCTGTTTCTAGTACATTTTCCTTGTCCTCTTGTGATCTCGGTGTTTTCTGTCCCGTCCTCCGAATCTCGTTCAACTGCTAGCCGATCTTTATCTTAATAAGGTAGATTAGTGTCTGACATCGTATGTGGTAAACAGGCTTAATTTTAGCACGGCATGGCTATTTGATATGAACGAAGAACACCTGCTTATCGCTGTTTTACACGTTTCAGTGTTATATATATATCTATTACAGCAAATGAGTTTAACTCGAACTGAATCTGTATCTTTTGCTTCTAGATCCTAAACGTAGTTCGTTGCTTTTGTGTATTTTACTGACACATTTGAGGAGCCAATTGTAGTACTTTGTACTCTCCATATAAGAAGAAGACATCTTAACATAACATCTTGAGGTTTTGCAGCACTTTTGGGAGACATTCCCCAGAACATTGATGGCTGAACTTTTTGGTGTTGGATGTCTGAAGGCAATGATTTTGCTCAGGTCAAAAGACAACAGGGATGCACGTTATTGATGATCAAGTCTATGTCAAAGTATACTTTATCAACAAGATTACGGCACAGTATCCATTAGCTTGATTGTAATTGTCGAAAACTATGATTATGTATGGTCTACCAGCCAATGCAATAGAAGCTGTCTGAGGAGGTTCTACGTCTCACGACAGGGAGGTCCACCAGCTGTAAAATGCCCCACATACAAAAGCGAATATGCTCAGCTCCAAGGATACGTTGATTAAGGTTAAATATTCAGTTAATGAGATAATTTTGTTTACGGTCAGACCGACAGACCTTGCAGACCACATCGTTGTCCTTCGTCAGTGACTGAACAAGAATCCAAAGTCTAACAGACTTTTAACCAAATCTGTCTTTGAAGGATGTTCCTCATATAAACAGATTTACGACCAAAGGAAAACAATGATCTTGTTTTACCTGTTTCTCATTAAAACCAAAGCTCACTTAGGGATGACGCCCAACAGTTTTAATACAATAACCTAAGGGAACAGGACAGTTGTCTCCCCGAGGACCTTCACCTTACTCAATGTTTTGGCTGTCACGAATCTAACTTCCATTGAAAAATGCCGAGTGTAACCTCGGAATCCATCAGAATCAGTCGTCAGGACGACGGCCTTTTGTGTTTATAGATAATCAAGATTTCATCGTCATTTAATAGGAAGTGTGTCATCTTCAATTTATTTACAAAGAGATCCGTGTTAGATATAGAATCAACCTTTATAATTCCATTACCTATCCACCTGTTTCGTACCTTAGAAGGTGCTGTTGTGTACCTTTATGTTATTGGAACAGAATATGCCTTTAATTGGATAATTACGATGTATTTTCCAATACCTTTGCCATTAGACATCTACAACATCAGTTGCCCAGCTGCACTAAAATGTCAGCAGGTCTGAAGCCATTGGAATAGATTCTGGGCGTTGTTGGCACTAAGTTGTGACCTCATCATCGTCAAGACATTTTTATGTCATGATGCATCAACTGTGGATGGAACAGAGCGAATACCAGGCGTTCGATATGATCACTTCAAGTGTCTTTGATATACGTTAATGAGTCGCCCATCTTGAAGAGCTTTCTGTCATCTTTTATAAGGTTCAAATGTATGTTGTTTATTGAAGACGGCACTGTAAGAATATGTGTTTTAATTTTCTCCAATGGTTTCGTGTCATCTCCCATCACATTCTGTATTCCGTATTTCAGACAAGACCTGATACTATATGCATAACATACACTGTTATTATGGACAAGTATAGAATATTAAAGGTCACCATGGTATATGTGTTCATAATCGAAGGCACTTTACGTCATCTTACATAGTCTTCACTAATAGCCTAGATAGTCTACAACTAGAACCAGACATACCTCCATTCCTTCTAGACAAAATATAACTATTGAAGACGTTCCCGGCATTAATGACTTGGTAATCCCCTACAGCTTCGTGTCATCTCTTATCTATTTCCTCTCTTAAGTTGACCGGGGGTAGCCGGACACCCAACAGCGAGACAGAGGATAGATACAATTCAGTATACCAAAGCCTAAGCAACGTTTGGGGTAGCCTTAAAGCCAATGTTTGAAGGGTTAGATCCAGAGCATCAATGCAAGGTTTTGCAAAATTTTCACAACAAATCGTTCTAGTTTACACTTCGGTACTACCACCTGGACATTCTTAAAACCTGTATTGATGAACATGATTCAGATGTTTTACGCGTATTAGTTGCTGCAATGGCGTGTGGAGAAGGGATGCCCCGTTTCATTGAGAGGAAGCCCTATCATACGCACCAAACCCATAGCCCTGCATCGAATGATCCTCTAGAAGTGACCAACTTAGAGGACACTAATTTGTCCGAACGTGTCCATCCTTAATCAGACCGAAGACGTGCGGTTACCAGGTTACGGACATGTGTTGCTCGGCACAGACACTTGTCCAGGTACACGGCGATGGTATCACAGATACAAGGCCGACACCAGGTGATGTTTACAGCTACTTGGCACGATTTTATACCAACAAATCAGATTGACAATTCTTACTGTGGTGTACAACAGTAAGAGGATACTAGCAGGTTCTTCCAACACCTGGCACGAGTGCCTGGCCTTGTGGTAAGCGACCTTGTCCATAGGTCTGGACAACAATACACCATAACGGTTGTGGCGAGTTTGTTTTTCCAAATGTCACGGTGTATAGCTCAGGCCTTAGATAAAGATGAGACGTGGAGATCTCCCCCACCCCCTCCATAACGAACAAATCCTGTACAAATACTAGTGATAGGAAGTACTGAGAAAGGGTGACCCATCAAATAGCTCAGCAAAAAGACATGGCAGACTGTTGTAAATATGACCGATATTTTGCATTCTATGCTCGAATGAAAAGGAACAGTTTTCAATCCCTCCATTCTGAAGCATATCATCTGTTGAAGCGTGTTACAAGCAAGTTTGTATCAGCTAAAGATTTCTATCGTTATCTTGTCCAGAAATCGTGGCCGTGTTGGGTTAACACATGTTGAACATTTGTCCAATGTCATGGTTGTATAGGGAAGTCCAACATAGGCAGTTTTCGCTGTTAACAGTTGACCCTCGTCGCGAGGCCCATGTTGAGGAACTCCCGTCCCTGGAAGAGATTACAGCGGTCAAGCCCAGACACACATCCATCCCAGGAGCGGAAATTTGAAGAGTTACGGGTTCGCGAGCGTACAAGCTGTAGCACAAATGAGAACTAAAGCTACACGCGATCGAATCACTGATATCCCGCCCGGCAGGCCATGGGGGATGGTATGTTCGGACCTCATTGTCACCACCTTGTTGAGGGAGTCACGCGATGGCTGCAGATGCTGCTGTAGTCGATAGGACAGACGTGCTGAGATGCACTGACAGTTCATACATGGCTTGGGTTATCACTACAAGTGGTGTAAGGATTTCTAAAACTTAGAAACACTTAAGACTTGTTAAGACTTTCAATACCTCAACACACTATGGCGGGTGGTGGTAATGCTGGGATGTCATAAGTAATATAATGTTTTCGACATCTACTTGCATCTTTCGCAATAATATTTACAGGAAAGCGTTGGCCAGTGAAAGAACATTGATTCTCACCTTGAGACTCAGGTTTAGCTTCCTTTAAAAAAAGGACGGCAAGTCAAGTCAAGTCATGTCAAAGCATTGAAACTATATCTGTATCATTTACATTGGAGCAAGACAATACGGCTGTGGCGAGGCGGAGTTTACGACCATAGTTGCACCTACCAGAGAGGTTGTGGAGACTAACAGACAAACACTTCCATAGCAACACGGTATTGTATGACACCACGTATGTGTAATAACATGGCGAGGACAAAGGTTGTTTCTGTCTTGTTTTCATTTTGTCGTACCTAGTTACGTTTATAAGCCTTTCAGAGTGAGTGACGAGGAAGACTACGTTGGTAAAACAATTGCCCTAATGGAGGGAACAATTATGAAACAAGTCATTTACGAGTAGACTACGTCTTTTATCTGCTTTTATCTGTGATATGTCATGTTTCTATAGTTGACAAGTCCATTCTTCTATGGTGGTTATACTCTTAGGATGCAGTTTTAGTTGCTAGTTTTGTTCACTGGAATCTAGTGGTACCCTTAAATCAGTCTCACTTACTGTCGATTCTACCAGACTACAAATATCAGTCTTTACAAGTGTGATTCATTGCGGTGCTGAAAGTGGTATAAACGGGCCAATAGGTTCAGCAATTTGCAAGAGGATTTATTCGATCATAGGTTACACATGTGCAATCCTGGGTAACACTATGGCCGGTTTACTCCTCTGGGAAATAATTCAGCCTACTCGGCCCGTTTCTACTATTCTTCACCGCGGCCTGGAAGAGCCTGGAAGAAACTAGACAGTGTGGTTGAATTATAACAACAGTGAGGCTTAAATGTCACAGTTGGGCGAATCAAACGTACTTACTGCTGACGTGTTGTGACAAGGTTACAAGGGCACGACTTTGAACCTGACGTGGGCGAGGCGATAATACGAAATTACGCCTCGCCGTGCAGGTTATAACTCAATAACTCCCTTAAAAGTCAAGGGTGAGGAAATGGGATGGGTTATCAATTTGTCATCTCAGGCAGGTTTTGAGAGGAGAAAATCGAAAGAAAACACAGGAAAGGGTAAAATGTGAAAATGACACCAGTTGCCATTAATATCTCAGTAGGTGGAACGTAGAAGAGGTCAGTCTGCAGATGTCACCCTTGACTTCATCTTGAAGGTCAATGGTCTGTTTTGAAAGTACGTTATCAACAGAAAACTGAAGGTTGTCGAGTGAGTTCCGAGGATTATGTCCTCAAATATCTCGATTTCAATGGCAATGTTGCGTTTCCTAACGTATTCACACTTTCCTGCTTATCTTTCTTAAAGGTAAAAAGGGCAAAAGGAAAATGCTGGGCAAGGTTTATTCAAACTTTGGTTAACAGCAATTTAAAGCTTTATACAAAATTCCATTGATTGAAATGTGGAAAATGGATTTACTGTGAAGTCATTAATATCTAAAACTATAAAAGTCATGAATGTCGTAGTGGTACCAGTGGTAATTGAAGTTTGTCTTTTGATTTTAGTTTGTATATCTATTACCAGCATATTGTTACGATTTCATAGATAGGCCTGGAACCAAGAAATCTTCAATCGTGGTTGCCCTTGGCGCTTTGTTTCGAAGTGCAAATGTCTTTCAAGTTGTACATAAAAGACATAATTGTTCTCACGTTAGAGAAACATATGATGGTTTGGCGGAAGATTGTGCTCTTCCATTGATTTCTGTACCTTGCCTGAGGATGTCGCCGTGACAAGGTACTTGTGACTTTAATAAACCTGACAGCCCGAAGACACGGACTAACCTTCCACTCTTCTGTAACTAAGGCCTGTCGTGGGGGAATTGGAACCACGTGCGAGACCAAGGAATCATTTTCTCACCCAAGTGGACGAAGTCATAACAATGTCGAAACTGCAACAGCAATTCTGGAACCGATGGCTGGTGCACTTGTAGAGAACAGTACTGTTATTGTCCAGTTGTTGCACTGACATAGGGAAATAGTGATTTGTAAGCTTGTTGCAGGTTATGGGCCAGAATATCTGATATCTATGCCAGACACCTACAATCTGACACCTAATTCAGATTGTACCATCTTTGCTCTACTTGAAGGGAGAACTATTTTCCTTCCCCACTACCCTTGACCCACCCTTTTCTGACATTCTCCACCTGACTCTATTTCTCTCTCTCTCTGTCCTTGTCTCTTTCTTTTATTCTGTCCCTCCTCCATCTCTCTTTCTCTAATGGCCTTGGAGTTCCCTATTTATTCATGACATACTACCTACCAGTCGTATATGTCTATCAGGATTACACAGTAAGCCTGCTCCTACGGTCCTGCCTACACGTGCAACAAAATGGGAACCACTCGGCTATCTGGCCACCATGCTGGCTGCAATATGGGCACAGTCGATCGGTATGTAACAAGCAGATGGCCATGTAAAAGGCTGATGGGAACACAGTGCTCGAATCACCAACACATGTAGGTCTAGAGAGGATGTTAGGCAGGTCTCCCGGGCCCTTGTAGCTAACCTACTTGTTCACAGTTACTACAGTCTGGCTTTGGGAAGTAGGAAATATTAAGGCCGTCCTGAAATTAAAATATATAACTGTGAAAATTGTTAGGTCATCCTTTCACTTCCACCTGGTTCAGTGTAACGTTTAAGCGATGAAGATAACTTGGACAAGGATTTTCCGACAACGTTAGCTCGAATGTTTAAGTAGGTATGTTTGCAATAGATCATAGATTAACATTAGGTTAACACAAGACGGCCATGATAGTATAACACGCATAATATACCAAATCTGTGCACCTTACCAAAGGAGTGGTTCAAAGCTAAAGATATTTGTACCAGCACATTTTGATGACAAGCGCGAAATGAAGTGTGCAGGCCCGAGTGTTGAGTGTTAATCGCTTGGAGAGGCGGGTGGAGGGAGGGGGAGGGTGGAGCGGACAATGTCTGCACTCCGCGCGGAAATCAGAATGACAGGACCATCTGCTGGCATTGCCGCTGCATTCATCAGAACAAGAGTGTGGAATAAGAGGTTCTAGTAGACGAAGTAGTAGTAGTAGTAGTAGAAGTAAAAGTAGTAAAAGTAGTAGTAGTAGTAAAATTAGTAGTTATAGGAGGATGTCCGACTCTCTTTTGAAATAATTTGAGAGACTTGGTTGGAAGACAGACTTGGAACAGCCAACATCAACTCTCCTAATTCCACCAGGTGCCATAATAGGGCATAAAACATTGTGATAGAGGCCTTCTCAGGGCCTTCAATATTTTAAGCGCCTAAATATGAAGTGTATATACCTCAGAATTACTATGGTGCGTTGGTACATCTCTTTAAATCACTTTCAAAAACATTCATGTATTTTGCTCATGTGGCGGTATTATGGTATCCGTTGGAATTATGAGAGTTCATGTTGCATATACAGCTACAAATACAGCTTTGTTTTGTGTTTGAAAGACCTCAAGTTTTCAACTGGCAAAAAAACACATTGGTACAAGCTGTACCTCGTGTGTAGAAGTGGCCTCAAAGCTTTAAGTCAGATAGCTTAAAGATTTTGGGGCTCTGGTGTGCCAATTGGCAGCTTGGACCTGGCCTTCAGGACACGCGGTCCATTTTGTGTTGCGTGTTGTCCTAGTGCTAAGTACAACGCGAGGTATGTAGCTCATTCCCAAGTGGGAAATAGCTGTGTTTAAGGAAAGCAAACTGGCCCCCTTCTTAATCCGTACAAACCAGCGCTAAATGCGAGGGGGAAACAATCAAAGCGTTGTTGGTAATTCTTTTGGAAACAAAAAAGAACTACTCGGAAGTTTTTGCACTGCCGCGTTGTGGGAACGGTACGGTTTGTTGTGTTTGGCATTGGGTGGGCCGCTCTCTCTCCGTATGCGGTTTCCTGCACCACATCTGTATATATATTTCAAAACCGGGAATTGGCGAGGGGAAAGGATCTGTAGAATTTCCACTCCCGCCATCTTTAAGTCGACAGGCACTACACAACTTGATATGAGGCACCTGTCAGAGAAAGGCCAAGGGGAACCGGAAGGGTTACGAGGTTTACGTCAAGAACTAACTTTAACGTCATATCCAAATCTTTACAACAGTTGCGTCATACAACATGTCCTGATACTGGGCGACCATACGCTTTGCACTACGGGACATCACATACTGAAGCCTTCTTTAGAAAACGAGTGCCACATCTCTTTAATGCCACTATTGCATCATCTATTCAAGCTTCCAATACTGCTGGCGTTACAGAAGCACACTTTTCAGGTGAAGGTCTTTTTAAAATTCAGCTTGGTTGAAATGGGAGATTATTGAAAACTTCCATGTTCCAGTGTTTAGCAAAATGTATACTTCTGTGGGATAGTCTAGATCACTAGCTCACAAGAGAGTTCTATTTTCGGATATAACAGAAGTTCACAAGAGATCTAGAATTCTATTTGTGGATATAACAACAGTAGTTCACCGGAGGGACTGACAGTATTCTCTAAGCAGTAGACATGAAGAAAATTGTACGAAATAAAACGACAAAAGCACCTTAAACACGTCCAAAACAGCCGGAGCCGAAGCTCTGCTTGGACAGTATACTGCCACACCTTTAGCCATTTTCAACATCAAGTGGATCGGTTTGTCACCATCTCATTTACATAGTTGTTTCTTTTATACTCAGAAAATGCTTTGTCTACTGACTGGTCTCTGTTTTCCCATTGATAAATGTACCCTCCCGAAAACGACGAACCCCTGGTGGAGCCCGACTGACTAGAAGAATTACCGCAAGACGTATCACGGCAAGTGCTCGGGACCATCGCGCATTCCGCAGCGTATTTGGCCGTCGGCGCGGGGTTTGATTCTCGCAGACTTCCCCGACAGATCAGCCGAGAGGTGCTCCTGTGACAGCGGGCAGCGCGACTGTAATAAGTAAATGGGCACGCTATTTCTAGAAGACAAAACACGACGGGCTTGTGTTGCTGAGAATCTGAAAACATCGATGTCTACAAAAGGCTCCAAATGAACTTTTCCCTTTATTGACATTTGTGACACGCTACGGTGGGGTGGGGCATCTACTGTTTTAGTCCAACTAACAACAATGAAGAGGGGCGAGGCAGACATACCTATCTTCTTTGTATTCTTGGAAGTCCTTGCTGCGATTTAGTTGAAATGAGATAAAGCCGTTTCGCGAATGTCTTTCAAAGCGACGATAATCGCAACACAAGTTAATTGATAGCCTAACCAGGATGACATCCATGCCAACATCCCCACTGCGAATCTTGCCGGTCCACCCCCAGAGCAAGACGACTCTCAAGTCGTTTCTTGCAATATAACAGCCCACCTGTCTCGGATGACAGGATTTGACGGCTGCGTGTTAATTCTGGCTCAAGGACAGAGCCTGCGGGACCAGGTGAACCGGTGGGGGGCAGCTGACATCCAGACCCCGACCTGGATTTAGACCACACGGATTCAATAATATGAGCAGTAGATCCCCCACCTCTTTAATCTTTCCAAATCACAAGCAGATATGTTTAACTTTTAAGCAATATCGTTTGATTCTGAGAATGAAGTCTTTAGCTCAGAATAACAACCTAGCTAGAGACAGTCCCTGTTCTAAGCGAATAGGTCACTGAAATCATAATACTTATCGGTAGCTTTTTTATTTGATTAAACTTTTAAAGTATGTTTATAGTTTTGGTACCTACGTCTGCCTACAACAAGTACTCTCAGTTGCTTTCAACAGTCAAAACATATCAACTACTGTATACCTTTGATATTCAAGACCTTACAAAAGTTTTGTATGTCAAGTGCAACTACAAGCCGATTTATGGGGTTACAAGTGACGAAAGTTGGTTGCTGCCATGTATTTAATCTGGATAATTCATGGTCGGAAATCTGGGTGGGCTTGGCAATGATGGGTGCGGAGGAGGGTGGTTATGTCATCAGCTCTCTCCCTCTCCCTCTCTCTTACATCACCCGGTCACGGGGGTACTCAGTAGAGCAACATTTGTCTATCCATTTCACACAGCTTCCGTCAAGTGTCAGGAGGTTAGACATGTAACGGCGGGCCAGGTGGGACCTTGTACTCTAGCTGCCTACACTGGTAAATCGGAGAAAACGAATGTCTATGAAATAATAGGTTTGTGTAACTGTTGAGCCACTGGAAAAGTGACGGAGGCAGGACAAGATAAGGTGTGGCTTGGCAGAACCACCAGGAAATGGTGCTACCATTGGTGTTACAAAAGGAATGTTGCATTGTGCACAACATATATTGATTATGAGTCAGGTCCTGGCAGGCCCGTCGTAGAGTGTCATGGTCCATGAGCGTAGACCCGGTTCCCTCATCAGGGCTCTCCGGTACTTCTGTTTTTTGGGCTTAAAACTATTTGGCACTTCCTACTTCCTTTAAGGGTCATAGATCACAAAATACAGATGGAAAAATAAGCCTTAATTCGGAGAAGTCTGGGATAAGAGCTCGCTAAGTATAATTCAGAGGAAGATATACTTTGTGCTTTTGACCTAGGATCAAGCTGTGGGCACTGATTACATCTATCACACAGCGCACTTGCGGTCATCTTATCCTGGTATCAACTACAAGTACTCCATAGGCAGATAATACCTGTAAACTGGGTGAATGACTGAATGATTGGGTGTTGGGATAGAATTATAGATGTGATAATGCTGCAAACTGCGCAGTGTCACTGATGACTGAAGGTAGTGGATTGTACCTGAAACGTCTGACCGTTTCCAAAATTATCCAGTTGCTTGATAGCCTGGGTACCATCCGGAAAGTATTTCGCTCCTTCGTTTATCATACACTATATACACAGTGGTCGCTTCTCGCTCTGACAGCAGAAGCGAACATAGGAGCGAACTACTTAGTACTACCAGGATGGTATCCAGGCTAGTTGCTTGAGTAATTGCTATTTGAATGCTAACTGTTTATTGAGAGCTGGCTGATTGAATCACACTGTTGTGTTCCCCCCTCAGGCCGTGTCCACCAACATGCAGCGGCGGTGCAAGTGCCACGGGATGTCCGGCAGCTGCAACTTGAAGACCTGCTGGAAGGCCACGCCGGACTTCCGCGAGGTCGGCGTCATCCTGAAGGAGAGGTTCGACTACGCCACGCAGATCAAAGTCAGCAACGACAACTACGGGAGGCTAGAAACGATCTACGCCAACCGCCCTCCCTTCGCCACAGACCTGGTCTACTTCGACAGGTCGCCGGACTTCTGTGATAGGAACAGGGAGCTGGAGACTCCGGGGACGAGAGGGCGCATCTGCAACAAAACGAGCACGGGGCCAGACAGCTGTGCGGCCCTGTGCTGCGGACGGGGGTTTAACATATTCAGACAGACTAGAGTGGAGAGGTGCAACTGCAAATTCCACTGGTGTTGCTACGTCATCTGCGAGGAGTGCCGAATCACAGAATGGGTCAACTCTTGTAAATAGTCCCTCAGAATGCCACCGACGACGGACTACATCCGCGGATGGATACTTCTGTGCTAGTAGCAACGGTACCAGACAAGTTCACAGCATTGCAAAACTCCGCATGGCAAAGACAAATGTGCAAAACTGAGGGCGCAAAATGTTATCTGCCACGGAGCCACAAAGTAGAAAATGAGATATTTTCTTCTCATCGTAGCAACAAATCCAAGCCACTGAAATGCCTTTACATGCAGCTCGCCCAAGATAGAACGCTTGATGCTCGACTCATGGGAAAATGACTGATCTTCTAGTGTATCACCAAGAAAACACAGGCGACGAGCACGGCAAAAAAAAAAAGAAGAAGAAATCCTCAGATGTGGTTGACTTCTGTGAGCGTGTGGTACACCTGTTGTAAAGTGTGTTTCTTACGCTAGCATTAAACCCAAGACATTACTACACGAGGAAGTCGATGCAGTTTGTAAATCGTAAGGTTGCTAATCTTACCACTCGGGCGATGAAGAGGACGACCGAGGGGCTGTACATTTTGCCGAGGAGGAATGATGGAACAGAACCATTTCATATTAACGTTGTATATATAGGGAAGTTTACGGTAAGAAGCTATAAAGGTCGCACTAATTGAACGATTTTCTGGTGAGGGAAAGACGACAAGCCTTTTAACTAAATGGCGCTTGTGTGTGGTGGTATTTCAATGGACATTGTATTCTTCAATGGGACTATTCAGTCAGCGAGCATTTCAATGTTGGAAAGCTTGATGAAATTTCAAACATCTTCTGGACTATGGACACTTTCGGCATAATTGTATCAATGCAATGATACCTCGATAATTTGTAGCAATAATTGGTCGCATCTAAATTCATCACCAAGTTCTTTCTATACCACCACTAGGTCATCAGGAAGCATTGGTCACCCTTGACCTCTAGCAAGTCACCCTTGACCTTAGTACCATACTCTACATCGTGCATGCGTATCTCAGCTTATCGACAAAGAGCAGATAAAGCGTCATCACCACAGCTCAGTTAAGTTGATACGTAAATATTCTACCAATGCTGTACAACCCGTGGCTCTGACACTATGTGATCAGAAAAATAATAACTGCTACTACAAAAAAATGTCTTACACAACAAATTAACCTAGCGATAAAGTGACAAACTTCCTTATGTCCATATGATTGATTACTTTAAAGTTTACACTTTTCTATAAGGAAGAAAAGATAGAAACTGGTTAATGACGCTATAATTTAATGAAATATGAAAGCGTTTGAAACTGCTCTCCTCCCAGATGGTCGTTCTTACATAGTTTAGTAATGTATTGTGTTGCTTGTGTAAATAATGAAAAGTATGTGCGAGCTATTAACACTATTTCAAATCTATCTCAACCATTGAAAATTCTACACCTGAATTATCTCAAGGCTGACATTGTTATGAACCATACAGTAGTGGATAAAGCATGGAATAAGCATCAAGGAATAGCCATAAGTAAATACATTACATCATTAATTTCAACCCGTCTATGTTCACAACAAAGGAAGCTCAACGCACTCGTAAATACTGTAAAACCCGAGAATTTGAAATAGTCAAGTAACGTTATCTTCCCATAGGGATACATGAGACAAAGTATCAAACATGCTTTCGAGGAAGGATTCTTCATCCAATCGTACAGAGACAAACTCCTTGGCCATTTTCTTGCTGGCTTTTTTACCAGAGATGATGACGTCACAGAATATGTTCGACACCGAGGTGCATTGTGGGAAGTGTGCGCAACCCTCTTTGGGTTCTTCACTGACGGGTGCGTAACCGATTCCCCACTCGGTCATGACGACACCTGTGCGGACAAGTGTTGAGAAGTCGGGATTAATGTGGCGAGAAATAGCTGACGGTTAAATCAAAATGGCTGACGGTTAAATCAAAATGGATGACAGTGATCGATGAGAAAAGCATGCCGGGACGCTGTACATGTAAAGCTTCCTGTAATTTAATCTCGCAAATTCCTCTCTATATCAGAAACGGAAATGCTGTGATAAGAGAAAATATTTTGTTCGCGACGCCTTGATGACGGTTCGTCACACAAACCGCTTGATGTTACGTTTATATAAAGCGATTCCTCATTTTAGAGTAGTATGATATTGCAAACTTACATAACTTATCGACTTGTTTTGTGGGTGTGATGTGATATTGTCCATTGTTATTTCATGAAAAGCGTGAAGCTTGACACTTCTTACATGTGATTGTCTGTGTGCATTTTGCAACGAGCTGTTGAGAACATTATGATGTAACGTAATTATTATTTTGCCAGCAAAGTTGGGAATCATTTGCAATAAAAACTGTCAATATAGCAAACTCCTCTTTTGTGTCTAATGTGTCGCTGTGGTGATCAATTAAATGTATAGCACAAAGGTAAGAAGAAAATTGTTTAAAAAAAGGGATCAAGAAAATACAAAAAAATGCACGCCTCTCATGTAGATTTTGTAGTTAGGGGGTAAGCAACTGAAGAGTGCAGCCCCTCCCTATGATAAATCCAGTACAAAAAACGATAGGATGATAGTTGTTGAACATTACTAAGTAAGATGTACATGAACTAAGGCCCAGAGACATAGCAGGCTCTCTGGGGCATTTTTGCGTCTTTTTGGGCTCACAATACACTTTTGCTGGCCATTTCTTTTTGTACTTATTACAATCAAGCGGCAATCAAGCGACCCAGTACAAAGGAAATAGCCAGCAAAAGTGTATTATGAGCCCCCAAAAAAAGACAAGAAAAAAACAGAAAGACTGCTATGCAGGCTAGACAGTGGTGGCCTTTCCTCTTCAGCGTAACAGTATAACAGGTGGTGCCATCTGTCATCACGTGGCGAAGAATGTTAAAACTCGGCCACATTCTCACGGATATACACCTGACGAACCGCCATGTCGGACATTCTCGGCAAAATGAAGGAGAGGGAACTGTCTGGTGAACTGTCCGTATTCTCCAAGCAGAGGTTAGGTCTCGTAGATAGTAGTGGTCGGCCTTTTTACTGGCTCGCTTCCCTCGAGCCAGTAAAAATCCCGACCACTACTATATATCTCCTCGACCCAACCTCTGCTTGGAGAATAAACTGTCCGGCACGCTCACATCCGAAGTACGAGAGGCTTACGACAGAAAATTGTTGGGGACAGTCTTGTACTTGTCGTACACAATCTTGTGACAGAATAGGTTCTCGAAGATTGGTCTATGATAGCCTCTAAGATCGTACGACGACGACAATAGAAAACGTACGGCGAATGTGACCGCGTCTTCAACGCAAAGGTGTACAGGTCGCACCGAAAATAAATAAACAAACAAACAAAAAAACAAGACCACTCTTCAGTAGTCGTTATAAAGGAAAGCTGAGTCAGCAAGAACAATATGGCTTCTTTAGCCTAAGAAGAAGTCAGCAGTTTTGAGTTTTTGACGAAACAGGAGAATGTGATGAAAAGGGAAGGGGTGTCAGCCGACTCGGTCCTGAAACACCTGTTACAAGTATAAACGCAAACTACTACTTACTGGAAAAATGGCACCGTGAGTTTCAGAAATATCTTTAAAAGGACTGAAGATTCAAATCATGTTGCTGTTTTTATTCTATCCTCCTCATTATTTTACTACATGCAATTACTACATGCAATTACTACATGCAATTAGAATGTTGTTTAATCTATTTGCTTGGCAATCGTCTTATTTTGCATTGTCTTCTTTCTCCTGGATAAGACCAAATTACACATCATGATGAGAGTACGGCACACATCATTGCCTTGTGTTAAACGGGAAGGACGTGTGATGCTCATTTAGTGGATCGTGGACAAAGCAAACGAGGGCAAAGAATTTGACTCAAAGATTGAACAGACGTGACACAAGTTGGGATTAAACCTGAGTACTTTCATGTGCCGTACATGTTGCTAATTTGTCGGAATGTTAGCAAGACTTCAGTCTGGCTTTTTTCTCCAATAGAGCTATGAAGAAAGATATTATAACGTTATAGATATGTATTCTCATTATAACCCTGTTTATAAGGCATGGAGATCAAGTCTACATAATCCATACTTCGTAGTTTAGCCTTATAAATGACAGACTAGCCGAAACTAACAAGACATTTCCACACGAAAGTACCAATTAAAGTACTGAACCGTCTGAAACTATCGTGGCCAGATCTTCAGGGCTAAGTTGGTCGATTTGCCGGCTGGTTGGTCTAAGTCAACAGGGTAAAAGTTCTTTGATGTTATCTTTTTCTCATAGGAAAGGGGCACTAATAGTACATACTACAACTGTCAACTTTCTGGGGTATGTGTACAGGAAAAGGCAGATTTGGATACTTATCACAATCATTTATTTGACAACGACGTCAGCTACATGAAAAATTAATTAATGGTTGAAACTTTAATAAGCAATCCGAGAAATGTGGTGACAGTATTGATGATTAGATTCTTCTTATTCATTTATTGCCTCTCTTTCTCGTTCTTTCTTTCCCTCTTGCACACAATCTTTCTCTTTCTTTCTTTCTCTCTCTCTCTCTCTCTCTCTTTCTCTCTCTCTCTCTCTCTCTCTCTCTCCCTATCCCCCTCTCTCTCTGTTGGGGTATGTAAATTGCTAGTTGATTAACTAAGTTATTTCACAAGGTAATATCATGATAGCAAAAACGAGCTAAACTACGTACACACATGTACGAAAGAACGTAGCAAGACAAAAGTGACCACGAGTATCGCACACGACGTACCCTCGAGTAAAACCCTCCCGATCCCTACCTTTGATAATCTGGACGATTTATAATAGTCGGGAATGGCGAGTTATGTGGCAGGAATTTACTAACGATCGCGCATGTTGACAGAAGTTTTCCTGGTGCCCAAATCCGCATTCCCTCTGTACCTATCTCTTAATTATCGTAATTACACGTAATGGAACTACCAAATTCCCCTCCCCAGGAAAACAGTCTGATCCCGCTAGTCAGTACAGATAAGACTGGGGTGATGGTTTCAACATGTTAGGGGCATTCCTAGTGTAGCTACCAAGCTAAAGCTACGCGCGTGACAAGCCTATTTTATGTTTCTTTCGCCACCCATGAGTAAATAGCATAACAACAATCATATTTGTACCGGATGTATGTGAAAAATATCACGTAGTACATGTATGGTTCACGACCGGACAATCACACGTCTTAAAAAGAATCGCTAGAGCTGAATACATGCCAAAGCACAAAGCAGATAGGCTGCTTTGAAAAGTATTTTGGATCTATCCTATGCACAAGTTAACGATGGTGGCCCTTTTATCGGTGAGATAACGTTGCAAGCAAACGTCGATTAAGAAAAGATCCTAAACATCAAAACCTACAATTTTTCTAATTTTCCCATTAGTTCCAACGCAATACGTTTGGCTTACTTCAAACGAACAAGTGAAGTGAACTATACATATAGTGACTACAAGAAGAAAACATTGCTCGTCGGGTCGTATATTTCACAATGTGTAGACCACTTCAAAGCAAAGATAAAGGAAAATTGTGATCAGCGGTTCGCAAATGGAATGTTTTGTCTTGTGACATCATAAAAGAACTAACATATCTTAAGAAATGCAGGAAAATGCTACTATCGTTACTATTTCAATATTTGTTAAAACGCATGTTGATAGTATAAAATAGACCTTGTAGGCAAAAAGGAACGATGAAGATCGGGTGAGTTGTGATCAATCTTGTGACAAACTTAGTGGAAGGGTTTAGAAACCGGCGTTTAGAAAATTACAGAGTAGGCTCCGTCAGGTGGGCGGGTTGTCCGCCTATCTGCTCAAACATGTGCTAACCCACTTGCGTGTTCGGGGTCATTATATTGAGCTCACAAAGATTCAGCAAGATAGCCTATCATCACGGTTTGTCGATATTGGTAAAAGAACAGATAATATTGAAAAGCAGGCAGCTATGGTCCTTGTATACGTTTCATCAGAAGTGCTTGTGCGTAGGTACGGATACAGGTAAAACACATTTAAGTGTGACGAAAGAGGGTATGACAAGTGACGTACATTTTTGGGGGACACCGGATAATTAAGACTCATTAAGGTGAGCAAAATGGCCGCCGCCCCGGGGCATCATGGGCTGGACACGCACACGTTGTCCTAATGACGCATGCGCACTGAACGTCTTTTTTATTTGGAGCTGAGGTCAAAATAAGGTACTCCAAAATATGCCAAGAACATCTCCCAATATATTCCTTACACATAGGTAAAGATTAAGTTCTCGAATGCAGTTTATGTCGACGTTACCTCCATTCTGCAGTGTAATAGAAAAGTTTACCAAACAGTACAAATCGAAATTCATCACTCAATGAGATCGTTGCAGCTGTTTTGTAGCTTCAAGTCGAGGATTAGTGACTGGATAATTTGGACTATTTTTTTGGTGTGATTGCTGTTGTCAGCGAGTTCCTATAATACTTTAAATCTACTGACGATTCTAGATTTTGGGTCTTTCAGTGCTTTTTTGACATGATTTATTGAACTGTTGTGAAAAACAAAGCGCTGGTGTAGGTAAAGTATTTTGGACGTTCTGCGTTGAAAACGTGAATGGGTCCACCGACGGTTGCAGAATGCGGCGAATCGTGCGATCTGAAAGTCGTGATGGACATTACAACATAGAACGGTTTTGAAGAACGACAGCTTTTGTAGACTTAATCCTGAGGAGTTGAGAATGGGGGATCGAACATTTTTCTAGAAGGCGAACGTTTCAAAGTAATTCACTAAGAATTCCCGTCTTCAACGATTTCAAAGCACCGTAACAAAATATAGCTTTTTAAATGGCAAAATTAGGTATAAAAGTAATGAAAAGAAATCATAATATGTATATGATTGCTTGAAGCCTTAAGACGAAATATAGCCATTTTACTTGTTTATATATGACACGTGTACATGTATGTATGTGTATAACGCTGTATGTACAAGTACAACAAAGTCATTCCAAAACAGTTCAATAGTCTACAATTTCTTCCTGTACATGTTATCACAGCTTAGTATAATTACCAGTGAGTCTAATAGTCTAACAGACCGGTAGACGTAAGTGTAAACTCTTTGTAAGTGTAATTAGGTGCTGGACTGATCACAGCGCATCCTTTGGACATCCCCCGCGTTTGTTTGTTCTTCCCGCCCTGTATTTAACCACTTTTCAACTGTCCATAAAAAACTCGAGTTCGCGCCGAACATCCCTTTCATCTTCCCAGGTAACAAAACAAATAGGATTTCGGTAGACTTTTGATGTGACGCGAAGGGCAGGCAGTATATTACATGGGGAACTGGTCATTACAGGGTTGTGGATTTAGTAACGAAAGAGTTGTAAGTTTTCACGCCCCATTAGACTGATTTTGCGGAGGACAGGGAATAATGTTTAGCGGAAGGACGGGTGGGGCAAACTTGAGTCAAAGGTACTAGGGATTGTTAAAGATGCAGGAAGACTTAAGAAATTTACCATAGTATTGACAAATAATACTTGTATATCGTTGCCCGTCTAATAGTGAATGTAACATCATTGTCCTTTTTTTTTTGTTATTCTGTTTTAGTGTGTTTGGCGCTGTATGTTAATGCCTGACTCCAACAGGTCGCGTTGTAGAACGAAAGGTAAGAAACAGCGTAGCTGAGCAACTAAGAAAAGTATGTCCTTGTGTCATTTCTTTATGCCTGCACAAATTAGGCCCAATCCAGCAGCTTTAATTACAGATTAGTCAAGTTCCGTAACAGCGCCTCCTTGCGCTTTAGGGTACGATCACATGCGTCGTACGATCGTCGTACGATCCCAAACTGCAAGTGCCCCACAACATTTAGCTGCCTAGTTACAGAAAAGGCTGTCTAAAATCCTTGTCGGCGGTTGGACTACTTGAAAATCGTACGATGACCTGCGACAAATGTGACCGATTACGCCCGGTGCGCACAATGCTTGCTTATCTTAGCTAATTCTCATCAAGATTTTTCTTAAGAAAAGTGGACCACCAAGAAGGAAGACAAACTTCAGATTCTCCTGAATCAATATTCTTCAGACCAAGGGTTTACATCGGACTCACCTTCGCCCTACACGAGGTAACAAAGTTGTAAGAAAAACTAACATTGTCAACATAATCCTTTAAGACGATTATATACCTTAAGGCAATTGCTTAAAGAAAACACGTGTTCGTGTTTTTGTTAGCAGGAAAAACAGGGGCAGTCGAGGGTGGGGACTTGGCGCGCATCTTGAATCTATCTTCGTAAAGACTGCTTTGGAGGATTTGGGGATCTAAGACCTGTAGGATATGACCTCATGGGTTGAAACACAATGGTGAAGTTGTTCGGTACACTGTGAACAAGATTACCATGTTGGGAAATGTGACACAAAAATAGCAATCGAAGTCTTATCAAAAATGTAATACAAACTTAACAACTGTTTGCAACACCACAGCACAGAGTGCTCCTCTGTGAAGTATTCTCCAAGCAGAGGTTGGGTCGCGGAGATAGCAGTAGTTGGGATTTTTACTGGATCGCATTCCTTACGAGCCAGTAACAATCCCGACCCAACCTCTGCTTGGAGTATAAACTGAAGGAGGTCCTGATAAACAGGTCTACTACAATACGAGAGACAGCTAGGAAAGTAGAGGAAACCTGTCCGAAATACCTTAAAGCATGCGAAAAGATGCACTTTTCCATGACAGTAATGCTTAAGTGTGCTTTACGGATGCACATGTGTCACTCTGGTCATGAACGTCATGCACTTAAAAGAATATAAACATTACTAAGAACTAGGTACTTTTTTCAGACTGTCAAACTAGTATAATGGCAATGTTTCAAAAAGTTACTTAAGATATATCTTATATATATGGGACACTGAGTTTTACAATGTTGAAACATCCGGATCACCACCTGAGCCGACTAAGCGCAAGATGATATACATGTGCTAAGGCATTGTCATAAAACTTCTTCAACAAGAGTCCCAACAAACGTAGCTTCTAAGAGACACCAGTTCTGAGACATAAACCCTTGCTTAAGATATCACCATTACATTATTCTTTCAAGGTGGAAAGTTGGCGAACACCCGATCCTGATTATAAAGTAAAGCCTTTACAGATAACTCAATTGGGTAGTCAGTGAGAGGAAGGTTAATACCCAACACAAACCATCAAGGGTATCCTTTACGCTCGGATAAGCAATAATGTAACAAGTCTGTATTATTCTAAGGCATCTAAGGTTAAGCTATGACTTTGGACTTGTTGGTACTGATTTGGGGGCCTTTAAAGCCCTCATTACGTCCAGAAATTTGAAGACATGCTTTGTTCATGAGGATATATATGGAGATGGAGAAAGATTGGGAGCTTAGCACTGACTAAGTTGGAACAGTGGGCTATTGTGATGGGTAAAGGTGTGGATTTAGGAGAAGGTCAAGGTCTTTCGTAGTATGTTGTACTGATAGTGATAGGGTTGTGATCGTGCCAAAACTAGAGTTCGCAATTTGTCCATGATCAAGGCGTTATGTATGTGTGTGCAAGGAATGTGTGTGTGTTTGTGTGTGTGTGTGTGTGTGTGTGTGTGTGACTGTGTGTGTGTGTGTGTGTGTGCACTGCGCCTGCCGTTCGTACGATCGTCCATTTTATTTCACCAACAAGACCTACACACATACCAAATATAATCACAATCTACTAGTATTCAGACCTTCTTGATTTATGCTGGTCACAAATACGAGGAAACACAAACAGACGCACACACACAGACAGACGGACACATCAAAACAAATCATCCATTGTTTATGGAGGTAAAAAAAAATATACTTCAAATGACATAGGGCCATGAAAAGAACACTTGAGTTATCGATGAAAATCCACAAGTGACGAACACCAGGACGAGTTTGCTGGCTTAACAATTGTCAGAACGCTTCCCTCCGAGCGATCTCACCAATGTTTAAAGACTTCCTGTGGGATATCCTATGTGCAGCCCGACCGACCTCAGCACCCCTGATCTCTGCGGCACGATTTTCCTGTTGTGTCTTGTGGTGTTCGGTTTGTTCCAGCACCTGTTGGACATGGCATGTACGCTAACGAGGTTCCACCCCGGGGCCAATGTCACGTCACAACAACTGTGGTAGGAGCAAGCACAGGCACCGCGCTCAGGATATCAGAAGTGTGTTTGTTTGTTTGTGTGCCTGTGTGAGTGAGTGTGCGTGAGTAAGTGTCTCTGCCATTTGAAGACACAAACTGATACAGTTTAAGAGATGATGAAAATTGAAAAGCATCAAATATGAATTGACAGAGGTTTGTCAATACTTAATTAATCTAATAAAATACACTGACAAGGGCACCAGCAATTAAAGTAGGTGTACATGTAAAAACCTTGATATGCCAGATCAATGCTCATGATGCCGTCCCATCAAGACCCGGAAAACAACAATTCTAAAACTTGAAATCTCCCTATCTTGGGAATACTTACGCATGGACTTTTGATATTGTTAGAAACGTAAAACATTCGATAACTATGCATCGTTTTTTTTTTCTACAGTAGAGAAGTCAAAGCTTTATAAATGGCTTATGTAATGTCTTTGACACTGGAAGAATGTTCTGTGGGGTTTGGGAATTGATGTAAGAGGTAACTAAGGGTCATGAGGAGGCTACTTAGACATGAGGCCATTCAAGACATCTCCCCACCCATGTTATCAACATACGGCAATGGCTATGATCCTATATGGCAAATTGAAATGTGTTATTTGATTCATGAAAAGTCTGTCTTACGAAGTCGGTGGGGAAAAATCAAAGTGTCGTGTAATGATTTTGCTCTGGATGATACCAAGTGGCTTTATTTCGGCTTGATTGTTTTAGGATAACCAATGAACAACGGATCCTAGTCTGTGCGAGTAAACCCTCGTGATATTCACATTTCAAAAGCACGGGAATTTTGTCTCAACCTTCTCCAAGAGGAAAAGAATTAAGAACGTGGTGACCCTTTAAATGAAGGACCTCATCTGGTAGATTTCTGTTCAAGTTTCAGAACTCATGGCAATACAATGAGATCACATGGGAAATAAAAGATGCCTTGGGGTAGTCTTAGCAGACTTTCCCGTCTGGTTATCGGAAGTACGGACCGATAGCCACTGTCAGCTAACCCGTGGGTCGGAAGGATGTAGCGTGCCCACACTGATTAGTACACTTTCAAGCTCCAGTGAGAAGGGTTTGGCAATCGCTGTCTTTGTAAATGAACTCCAGAAGCTTAGCAATTTTCTGCCTGACTGATGACATAGTTTTTTTTCTTTAAAGATCACCAATCGGTCTACGAACTAAAACAGCTGAATTATATTTTGAGGCAATGATGGAAAACCTACACTCACCACTGAAAGATTAAAATCGAGTTATCTCATAAGTTAACCGGTTTGGCCATTGCACCGGTTCGGCCATTGCACCGTTAAGGTTGTCAGGGAAATCCTCCCCGCAGGTTCCCGACAAGAGCGGCCCCCACAGTCCTGCAGGGAGACAATTAGGAACGCCTCATTGGGGACAGAATTAGTTTTCTCGCAGGAAGGCGAACTGCACTGAAGATCTGATAAATCTGCCAGAACCAACTAGTGAGAAACAACATGTCCAGGTGAGGGTGAACCTACACCAGGGGGCAGACATGCTCCTCTCAGCAGGGGGACCTGCCAGCAGTAAGGGGTTCTTAAAGAAAAATATCAGGAATGCAGTAGATATTTTACACCTGAGAATTGCAATGTGCACATCCAAATTTAACATTGTCGACATTGATAACTGAGATATGATGATGTGCATGCTTCCTCCATAAGTGCTCAAAACAATCTAAGGTTAATGACCCGACCATGCCTGCTGAAACCTTATACAGTGTCATTAGACATGGTCGGGAAATATAACCACCGAATAAACCACCGAATGAGCGAAGTCAATAGCAGAAAGTGCAGATGCAGGTAGGGTGAAACCTGACAGGGCGGTGAGTGGGCAGAGCTCTCACAGGAGGGGGGGGGGTGTCAAGAGCAAACCATGTACAGCAACTATCAGGAACACAAAAGATGCATGTCCAATACCTGATAATGTCCACGTCAAAACTTACGCGTCGAAACTTAACACCGATATATGTCGATGTACATGTTGCTCATTGCCATGGATGTTTCCTCCATGTAAAAGACTAGGTGATAAGGCATTGGCCCCATCAGTTTTCTAAGGTCAATGAACTCCTCATTCCGGCCGTCTTGTCGAGCACGTTGTAGAGGACTATGTGAAACATCTCAGTAAGATATCCACGGCAACATGTGTGCGACGAGCTGACCTGCTAACCCCTTTCCTTCACAGGTGTGCTCATCAGCTTTGTAGTTGTGTCTGTGTGCGTCAGAAGCGGGTGGACATCATGCTGCTTAGGAGGAGAGTGCTCTTGAACTCATTTGGTACCAGTTCGCACGCAAAACACAGGGAGCCGTCCGATTGCTACAGTGACACATCAGATCACGTAGGTAGTTAACCTTGTCAGACAGTTTTCTCAGGTTGTAAGGCAGGGCGCTCTTTCGCATATCTCGAAAGCCCGAATAACACAGGTATTCGGTTTGTACTTTCATTCACATGAAAATTCATTGTCCAAAAGAGCAGCTCGAGCATTGCCAACGTAAGATATATCCCTGTATATTTTGTGGAGCATTAAAAGGCAGGTCACTAGCAAAAGCTTACTCTACATCATATCCCAAAGATATACCACACAGTTTAAAACTGCAAAGTACCAAAACCACTATGCGCTTATGTTAAGAACTAGATATAGTATATTTAGCTTTATATTCAAGGACACCAATAGATAAAGATAAACAGTGTTTGCTAGAGAACCTCATGGAGTTGATTATCCCAATGTGTCTCGCGAAGTTTATTTTCTTTGTATGTTTTTCTAACTCAGCAGGTAGTGAAGAGGCCAATGCCCTGACACTGGGGCCCCTCGAAATAAAAACATTGCGTCCAATATTTGGGTTAGTGCTTTTGTTACTAAGAAGAGTCTTTGGTCTATTTAGCGTAAAACGTTGCCGGCCTCGTGAATTTAGCGTAAAGCGTTGTCAGGACCCCCCATGCGTAAAGCGTTGTCAGGACCCCCATGCAGACCCTCATCTATGGCTTTGAAGAAACGCGAGAACTCATGACATCCAATTCTTATGTCCTTCAGATGTAGCAAAACGTTCGGTAAACTTACAGTATCTTTTGTCAACTGGCTCGAGAACACATTATTCTAATAAAGAGTTCGGTCATTCACCTGTAAACTGGAAGAGGTCAGCTAGCCAATGGCAACTACCTACAAATCTGCGAAAAGCAACTCATTTGTCACGATAAGTAACAGGTAACAGGTGCACACACACTACGCGCCGAGTCTAAGTGCATTCTACATTGTTGTAGGATAAGACCATAACTCTTAAATACTTAAAAGTACTGTCCACTCTAAATAAAGGGTTAATTCGGGACATTGTCGAGTTCATTGAACTTTGACAGTTCTATAGTGTGTCTGTGCCATGATATACAGCCCTGTCAAACTCCCTGCCTCGCCAGGCCCTTGAAACCACACTGGGCAGTGTACAGGGGGCCTTGGCAAGTCATGAAAGGTTGGGCTTGTCTGAACTACCTGTCAATCAAAGGTGGGTGTGAGAAATCTGAGTCGTCAGTCCCAGCTGTCAATCAAATGCATGAAAGGTAGCAAAAAAATCAAAGACCTTTAAACGTCGTACTCGTACTCAAATCTAATTTCTAAAATCAAACTGATGGATCCACATAAACGATAAAGTTTGCCTACTCTGACAGTTATTACCTTCTCCAGTATGTTATATTTTGAGCGTGCTTGTCTCTCCGTCTGTGTGTGTGTTAACAGCATAACTCGAGAAGCCTTGTTTTTATCATTATCTTAATTTATCTACGATGACCATCTACCCTAACTGTCAACCAAAGGCTGACATCAACCTGAGCGTTCGATGATCCTGTCAATCATGACGTCATGATCACATCGGACACCCATTGGGCCTGTGAATCATGACGTCATGGTCATATCGGACGCACGATGAACTTGCCAATCATGTCGTAATCGGACGTCCGATGATCCTGTCAATCATGTTGCCATGGCAACATCGGGGTCCAATGATCCTGTCAACCATGTTGTCATGGTCACATCAGGCGACAATCTGTCCCCATGGTCTACAGGACCGCCAATCACATTGTCATGCCCACGTACATAAGCGCTCCTCACTCCGACAGCATCCAAAGTTCGCATCTGGTCCTGCTTAGACGGATGCTACAAACCAGACGGCACGCACGCCCACCAATTCCACCCCAACCCTTTGGACGCGGCGCACTAATTTACTACATGAAGACAAATTCGGTGCTTGCCTTTCAGTGATGTCGATGATCTCTGTCTTTAGCTTCTATATCACTCTTTGTGTCCCGAAACAGTCGAGTGTTTGTATTGAGTACAAGAGAGCCGATATGAGAAATGGCAAGACTGGGCTTTGAGCCAAAATTAATTTCGCACAGGTACAAGCGCTATATGGTAAACTACGAGTCGAGACAAACTACTAGTACTGATGACCTATGCTGGGAGAAAAAGGGAGGCTGTGTTTGAGACTGTGAGAGATGTTTCTGTGCGTAGAGACACTTGATGAGCAATAACAACAGGTGGGACATAAGGGCATGAAATGGGGCCATTACTCTACAAATTGATTTTATATGGTTAGACTTGAAGTTTGGGTTCTCCAGGCGTGATATTTTCTTTAGGAAGCGGTGCAGTCAAATGGTCCATTTACGTAATTGGATGATACCCATTTCAACTAGAGAGACTAAAGAATGCTTTAGAGTTAATGCAACGTCTGAAGAATACATGAAGATGATACGCTTGCCAGAAATCTTAAATGGACCACTTAAGACAAGCTGTAGATCCTCAGGTACGTGGCCAGATGGAGTTCATAATATTGCACGATGCAG
Organism: Branchiostoma floridae x Branchiostoma belcheri; assembly: GCA_019207045.1. Taxonomy (NCBI): domain Eukaryota; kingdom Metazoa; phylum Chordata; class Leptocardii; order Amphioxiformes; family Branchiostomatidae; genus Branchiostoma; species Branchiostoma floridae x Branchiostoma belcheri. Next base: position 7,717,459 of record CM033041.1, read on the forward strand.
CATGTTGACCTTTACATGATACAGCATGGCCAATTTCCCACCGTTTCATGACGTCCCCAAACGGTACAAATAATCCCGACAACCTGGACTAGACCAGACCAATGTAACAATCGCGAACCTGTTTTGGATGAGGGTCATATTGGATCTAATGGCTGGCAATTTTCCGCAACTTAAAAGTCGCTTTAACGTTGTTGACCTTACTCCAAGGTCGCGATGTTCTGATGTAAGACGAACCAGGAGTAAGAATTAGAGGCTATAAATCACACTAAAGATGGGACAAGTGAGCCCGTATTTGATCTTAATTGTTTCAACAGAGCCCTAGAACTCTGGTTCTGTATTCAGCACAAGCTCGATGAGGTACTATACATTACGCGAATTAGATTAGGTTTCAGTTAACATTGTTACTTTAAAAAACGATGACTTTGCAACAACCAAACAATCAGGCAAGGTCACGAGATTCTTTGGCCTTGAAAATAATCTCAAAGAAGACAGTAACATTTCATGACTTGGTCCAGGACCTATCAGCTCAGAAACCGTTACGACTCTGCCCTCAAAGATCAGCCTGCAAATTACCTTGGCTTTTGGTGCAAGGCTTTGCTTCCCGACCCTGGTATTAACGACCATGACCTGGTATTAACGGCCATGACCGAGGGCAGCCGCTAGGCCCAGGGGATGTTGCTGTTAGGACAACTGCTGCGCGTGGGAAAATCCATCCGTCATCGAATAGTGAAAAGTCTGTTTACATAAAGGCAACGTGGCCACAAAATGTGATATAGGTCGGTAGCTAACCTTATACATACGTCGATGTAGGTTAGACATCCAGGTAATAAGATACGCCAAAAATAGTTACTCAAGCAACTGGATATGGTTTTCAAAACCATATCCAGTTGCTTGAGTAACTATTTTTGGCTAACCTTATACATATCTTTGAGATTCATATAGGTTAAACTACTTGGAATCCCCGACCTATTCCCACTGAAAACTCGATGGTCCACATTATTCCAAACGACAAGCAACAGTTACAAGTATGTAACCAATTGGTTTGCGCTGACGTACACATTAGTCACTATCAAGACTCTTTGGGCTACTACATACAGTACAGTGGTCGGAATTGGTCAGATGACGTGATTAATCTGTTGGAGGGGTCAGTCAAAAGACTGAAACCTTTGGCTATTGCAAAATCATTCACCCGACATGTCAGCAACCAAAGACGCCTGATGGAGACTAATTTGCAGAACATTGGATAGATGTACGAAGATTGATGAAAAGATCGCAGGACATTAATTTCCGCTGACCTGCTCACCATGAACACCTGGGAAGGTCAGCAGGAAAGTGGGCACTTTTCTGCGTCCTCCTGCGGAGGGAGGTTGGAATGGGACGTACCGAGCTGTGAAATTACCTCCGCCACAAAAGACGCGATACGGGCTTCCTCTGCGTGCATGGGGAGAGAGGAATTCGGTCAGGGCTCGGTAATATTCCAGTTGTAACAGTTGTCTGATGGGGTTAGCAGAAGGGCATGGGTTAGACCTGGTAGATGAAGTCTTCTGTAATACCTAGAGACAAATATTGCCTGCATCCAAGCCCTGTGGGTTTATTTCTATGGTCGAATAGTCTTGGGTCTATATAGCACTAGTTCACAGTCAAGAATGACCAATAAAGTTATTAAGTTATCTTTGTAAGTTGTGTACAGGTAGCAATCATTTGAAACTTTGACCATGTTCGATTCGTAGACTATCACTATTGACTACGGCTGCTGGACTTCGGGTGGTAGAAGTTTCTTTTTACCACTTCATTTTTCGGCAGGAATGAACCTTGTGGCTGCCGTGATTTTTTAATGTGTACTATTCGACTATTGTGATAATTGCCCTACCACAAAACTATCCAATTATCTTTTTTTTGTCCTCATAGACATGTGTTTAAGCAAAACACCAAGTCTGGTAACAAAATGGCAAACCAAATATCTTTCTCCTTTTATCCCAGATTCTCTCTGCAATTAAGACATCTTCTTAAGCTAACTCTTACGTAAGATATATGCTCTAGTATAAACAAGAAGATCCAAAGGTCAACTCATGATGAAAGCCAGACAACCCAGTAAAACGTTTGGCATACCTTGTCTGACAGTATCTTACATAATATGTTACGCAACAATTGGCAGTGGCATTCAAAAATGTAGTGCACACGTGCTAGTAATGTCGCAAGCATGTTACATTTTTATTCAATGGATGTTTTCCCTTGATCGATTTGTACAAATGTATACCTATTCATCATTATGTGCAATAGCTTATATTCATCATTAATAAAAGTCCTCTCTTCTTTCTTACCTTTTATAATATTATGACAAATTAGTGTTAATCAGATTCACCTGATTTTAAGCTTCTTGTTTGTGTTAATCAGGGAAACAAATGAAGACCGAAAAAGAAATGTTATCGAATGACAACTCGTTCTGCTCAAATGTAATTTTCTTCCTCAAAATGCACTCAGGTTAAAAGTTCCAATTTCCCACTCTTTATCATACTTAAAAGTTGTTAGATAATAAGATAATTTTTAATTTCTTATCATCACTATCATTGCCAATTATATGATCATAGTCAATGATTGAACATCTGTGTCAAATCTACTGAACAAATTTGTGAATGTCAAAACTTCTTGTGAGAAATTAGGAAAAGTACCACTTTACCTACTAGAACAAGGCTGCTTGTGTCTTAATCATATTTTGCTTGATTTCTTGACATACAATATAACATATATATTGCTTTAATTTCGTTACCACTCAAGCTTCCCAGTATCAAGCTGGTTGATGTGACTTATCAACCAACCAACTGGAAATTATTTGGGTTTTTAAAGGCAACTCAATCTCTACAACCGGATTAAATTTAGAGACATCCGGATGTTTTAATCAAAGTTTGGCTTGCTTGACTTTATCATCTCTCTGGTACCGCTCACATCTTGGCCTTTTTCAGCTGATCCAAGATCTCCATTTTTGCCACAGCTGTCAGGTGCACCTCGTCAGGGCCATCTGCAATCTGGATGGTACGAGCGCCGGCGTACATTCCAGCCAGGTGAAAGTCCTGGCACACCCCTGCACCCCCGTGCACCTGAATGGCACGGTCGATAACTCTCACTGCCATTCTGGGAGCGATGATTTTGATCATGGCAATCTGGGATAAAATGAGAAGGAAATTAAGTTAAGACATCCAATGATGCTATTGCAGCATGTATAATAATTGGATGCTTGTACCCTGTAGTTTTTAAGAAAGCTGTAAATTGGAAAGAAGTTGATTGAGGTTGATCTAGAGCTATATTTTGCCATGGTAAAATATCCATAGAAAAATTCTTGATCTTGACCAAGATAAAATCACCTCTCTCCTTGGCCAGTGACAGATGAGTGAAACTGATACATAACTTTTCAATATATCTTGTTTCCTATCATATACCAACTAACCAACCAACTAACCAACCAAACAAAGAAGAGGAGGTCCTGCTAACCTGACATAATTTTTGGAGCAGTAGGTGGTGGTCTCTATAAGCATAGCAGGATCTTGCCAGCGTTTTCATTTGTACAAGAAGCTGAGTTTTAAGGTATTTCAAGGTAATTTTAAATTGTTGTTGTTGGCATCCTTCTGTCTCGGGAGACAATGGAAGGTCTCGGGAGACAATGGAATTCCACACAACAGTCTACCAACGAGGAAAATCATTACAGTTCTGTTTGCAAACCAATACCTGTGAAAACATGACTGGGAAGTTTTAAAGGTTAACATCAACTTTTCTTGACAGGCACTGGAAAAAAGCAGGTACATGTACCTACTCTGAAAGAGGCACAACTTTGTGGACGATCACAAGCACAGTCTTTTGACACCCAACACTTTGTTTGCTTAAAAATAAAATAATTGCAACCAAGGATTACAAGAAAGTGACAGGTTCACAGGGAGTTGTGACTTGTTTCGCTTCTGTTGGGGAATTGCTCACTCAGGTTTAAATTGATTTCAGGAGTCAGGTAACTACTATTGTCAGAATAGATTTGTCAGACACTCAAAATGAGTCTTGCAAAAAATTATTGCACCAAAATGACTTGGCAAAACGTCCAACCCTTGCAAGACAAGGAATGATGGCCGATAAACCGGATAGTGAGAGTAAGTGAGTGTGTATTGGAAATTTGTGTTTTGAGAACTGGGAGGCCACAACATGATCTTGTGGTTAAGATTATTGACTTAGAACCTAAAGATTCTGGGTTCAAATCCCTAGCAAGCAGTAATGTTGTACCTTTGGGAAAGACACTTTCACCTGTTCCCTCACACTACTCAGGTGAAAATAAGAACCTTGGTCTGGAGGCTCCATGTTTGAGGATAGCCACATCTCAGGCACGTTAAAGAACCCACCACACTTCTCAAAAAGAGTAGTGGTCCATCCCAGTGTGAGTGGATCAAACCTTACCTTACTTGAACCTACTGTAGAAAACTGGCATTTCATGCCTAAAGGCAGTTTACTGGTTATGCAGAACAAACAAGTGAACAATTGGGAGGGTTGAAACAATTATGTTTAAAGCTGGAACACATCATGCAGCAAGGAGTACCAGAGTTCATTCAGGCACTGGGGTAAATTTTCCCTAGGTTATGTCAGACCTGGCATAATGTACATACTGTGTTAAATGGATCCCATCAGTTCACACAGAAACATCATCCTTATCATTTGCATTCTGGAAAGAATTAAATAACATGCACAGAGCCCTCCCCTTGGAACAACTCCCACATGCAAGTTCAAGTGTGAGTTCGAATGTTAGACAAACTGAAGTGCAACATCAGATGTTCGCACAGCAAGACGACTGACCGCAGCTTTGAGCGCCGCTGGATGGCTGCTGTGAAAATGTGTTCATGATTGCAAATTCACTTGGCTCAGTCTTTCACAGCTTTTTAAGGGATTGGTTGAGGAAGACGTTTAGACACGGAGGTAGGGAGTTGCAGAGCCCTACTGTGGTGCAAATGTGTGACTTATTTATAATCTTTTTGGGGATAGAGACATCATGGAAGCAACTTTTATCTAAAACAGAAGTAACAGTTGTGGACAGGCTGGATGCAGAAACACACCATCAATCATTGGACAATTTTAGAACATGGCTAATTCACATTGAGAAACAAGTTAATTAGATTACCAAACGAGCCAGCTAGTGTCTCTCTGAATTTGCAGTTGCCAGAGTTAGTTGACAGGGCAGGCCAGGTGCAGCCAGTGTGGCTGGCAGCTTGAACCTCTCACTCAGGACAACAGTTTCAAACAGTGCACTTTGATGTGGAGTTTGCCTCCCATTGTTACACCTGGTAATCAAACCCTCTTTGAAAATGATTAGGTGAGAGTACTGTTTTAAGATTAGAATAAAATAAAGCATTTGAGATACCAACCCTTCATTTGAACAGTTATTTGTTCCCATTGGAAAATGCTTATTACCTTATGTCATAATATATTAGGTTTAGGTGTTTACACATCAAAACCTAATATATTGCAGGAGATGATGACTGCACAATGTGTTTTTCTTATGCATTTCCCTTTTTCTTTTGAATATCTTTATTTGGTCTGACCTATTATAGCATGCTTAGATAGCACAAGGAGGTTTCCTCTTTTCAACCTCCTTTGATAGCATGACAATGAAATGGGACAGCAACAAAAAATAAGATTTTCAGACCTTAGATTGAATCCTGTTAATCCTAGAGTATGTCTAGAACAGATTTAAAGGATTAGGAAGCAATCAAGCCTTAATCTGGTACGGCAGAATCATAATGGCATAATCTAGTGACCTCATCAGCAACTTGACTAACACAGTCAGTGACAGCTCTATTAGAATCGTAACAGTATATAACATGGCCCTGCATAGCCTGCCCCAACTTCATGACCTATGTGCAGAAATGTTGATCACAGAGACACATTCACCCATACTCCTGAGAGTGATACTTCAATAGAAATTAGCTAGCTTACTAAATATAGCGGAAGGTGACCCCCAAACTTGACCTTCATAGACCACCTTTGTGATTCTGATCCTGTCCTACTCACCTCTGTCAACTTCAAGTTTATCATCTGTATTTCATCATCCTTGTTTCTATGTCTGAAGAGAAGGACTTATTTCTAGCTCACAAATGAGGTCAAAAGTTAACTGACAGACAAGAATGAAAGAGACAGGAAAGAGGACATTTCAGTTCACTTGGATGATAACACTTTTCTCCCCTCCCCCTCTTAACCACTAGAGGGACACATAGACCTGTGTAGTCCAGCATATAACAAGACTTACAAAATTCACAGTGTTTGTAATGCAGAACATTTCCCAAAACCTTTAAACAATTCTTTGTGGTGTCTTTCTCAAGTTATTATTTTAAACTTACCTCCTTACACGCTCTTTTCACATATCTTTTCAGCCTTAGTGTAACTTAAAGATGCTGTAGTGTCTATATCACACACACATGCATAAATGAACGCATGCCCCAACACACGACACACCACAGAAACCAAACACACACACACACACACGCACAGTGCTTACCTCCTTGCGAGCCTTCTTGGTGCCCACAGTGTCGACCATGTGAGCAGCCTTCAGCACCAGGAGCCTGGCCTGCTCTATCGCCATGCGAGCCTCAGCAATGTCATGTTGAACAACCTCCTGTAGAACACATGCAGGAAGAGGAAAGGAAATGTAGATGTGTATGCTTTTGATTCCTGAAGAGCTACAGTACTGTATTCAACCTTTCATAAGTAGCATACAAGTATACATTGTACAATGGATAAAGGGGTAATAAGTGGATTTGGGTTTAAACCCGGAGTCATGTAATATCAATATACCCCTTATTTCCTTCTCAGTGGTGTCATCCTACCAACCATTTACACTAGCTACAGGACAAGTTAGCAGGATGATGTTAACATAGATTTACGGATCTTCAAGATGAGTGACTCACTTGAGTCTCACTTAAAAAAACTTTATTTTCAAAATATGCAACTACAACCATGGTGTGTGAAGCACAGATACATTGGTTTGAAGTCATTGCCAAGTGCATCTGTGCCAAGAGTGGATATCATCAGGATTAAGGAAAAAGAAGATGGCAGCAAATAATATGGAAGCCAACAGTTGAGTCAATTGTAATGGTAAAGGGAATCCAATGTAGCTGGGAGGGAGCTGAGAGCCAAGTGTGGACAAAGGACAATGGCAAACAATGGTGGCTACATCAACATCGGATTATGTAATAAAACTGTGCACCTGTTCAATGATCCTCTTGCCAAAAGGCCTCCTCTTGGCAGCCCGCTCACACATGGCCTCAAGTGCCTTCTCTGCCATCCCGATGAGACGCATGCAGTGGTGGATCCGTCCCGGGCCCAGCCTTCCCTACAGGGGAGAGATGGGGATGTTTTACTTGAAAGTAAGTTCATCTGTGACAAACAAACAAACAATCAACATCATCATACAATTTTAAGCTTTATAACTGTACACAAAAATTAAGTGCTTACCAAAAACATCTCCTTGAAAATGGGGGTATTGTGTTATGTTGCAGTACAACAAAGTACAAGTTTGCATCAAACACAAAATATACTAATAGATATTTATTATGATTGTTACATTAACATGCCTGCATCTCAGAGAACCAAAAGACTAGCCCAGTGGTTTAGATAGATATTTTACTGAATTCAAAATTAAAGATTGAGCTGTGCAACAAATTTTTGATATTGGATGCACCAAAGCATCTACAAACGCACCCAGTAATTATTTGCGTAAAGTTATCTACATATGTATGGAATTCTATATACCAAAGTTTTAGGTTAATTACACCAGTATGCCTATTCCAAAAATAAATTTTGAGCCCCGATAAAAAATTACTTGCGACCACACCCACTATAAGTTGACTTGACACCTTTTGCCTTGATGGTCTAAAGCCAACATCATAATTTAGCACTTACCCGTGATCAAATACTTCTACCTTACACTTGTACATAAATTTACAAATTTACCACCATCTGATACCCATTAACTGTTCATATGATTTCTCGAGTTCAACTGACATTATCCCTAGAGAAAGGCTAATCCGTAAATTTCGAAGTTTGAGCCATATATTTCTAAGTTTGAGCCAACATCATAATTTAGCACTTACCCATGATCAAATACTTCTACCTTACATTTGTACATAAATTTACAAATTTACCACCATCTGATACCCATTAAACGTCCATATGATTTCTCAAGTTCAACTGACATTGTCCCTTGCGTAAGGCTAATCCGTAAATTTCCAAGTTCGAGCCATATGAAGCCTATTAATCTAAGTACAATGAAATGAGCCACTTAAGCTTACTTTGTTCAAATTAGTCTTTGATCCTCTTGTGAGAGATAAATCTTTTTACAGTTTTGTACATTGTACATTGTACAATCTTACTTCAGTCTATGACTGAAAGACAAGAATTGAAAAGGGTATCTATATGACTTTAGTAAACATACAAAGCATCCAATATCTACTTTCCTGAAAAGATTCATATAAAAACACGGCCATTGGGGATTTTACACTTGAAAATTACCTTCTTGGATGGATTTACAAGATACCATTTTGGGGTTATAGTGGATCTACATCCTTGTTTTGAGTCGTGTAATTCAGTTTTGTGGAACATAGCATACATGCATCTCTGACCTTTTGTTAAGTACCATAGGAAGACTAAAAATTTACCAATATTGCAACTTATACAGTATTTCATGGCATCCTTTTATAGTATCCTTTGATAGCTACACACACATACTTCTGCATAAAATAAGGTTTCCAAAGGATGCCATAAAACAAAGTTTAACATATAACTAGTGACTTGTCTGTCCATACAAACCTGGGCTATCTCAAACCCCCTTCCCTCTCCCAGCAGCATGTTGGTGACAGGGACACGGACATTGGTGAAGTGAACCTCGCAGTGTCCGTGGGGGGCGTCGTCGTAGCCGAACACCGTCAGCGCACGGACAATCTTCACCCCGGGTGCGTCCATGGGCACCAGGATCATACTGTGCTGTCTGTGTCTGAGGGACGCAAGGAAAATGGCAGAAACTTGAAGTCTAAACATTAAACATTGCAACACAAAAGGACCTATTAAAATCAAAATGAAGTCTCCATGAGTTGAAATCTCTGCCAAGACACAGTATTCCCCCCTATATCTAAAACTTTTGTTAAAATATCTATAGCAGATTCTCTGATCTCTTTGCCAGTTAAGAATCTTGAGAAAACAATTACAAGGTTCCAATTTGGATCAAAACAATATTATAGATTTAATGATAAAGCAAACTCTTAGAAGAAATTGTTTCTAATACTTACGGAGTGGCAGAAAACTAAAAACATGCAGTATCGCCACCATCTTTACCAGTAGTACCCACTATTTTCGCTGCTGAGAAAGTATGACAAACTCATTCAGCAAGCAACTGGATATGATTTTATCAGATGTTTCGGATAACATCCACTACCTTTTGTCAGTGACACAGTTGTGAACTCTGAACTGTCAAAAGGTATCTTATCACCCAGATGTCTAACCTTCATCGATGTATCATACACAATGTCATGTAGTATCATACACAATGTCACTAGTGACAAAACACAACTAAAAACTAACCTTGGCATTTTGCTATCCCCAGTCCTGCCCATGAGTACAGCGACCTTACAGAGAGGATGGCCGGCCCCACTGGTCCACCATTTCTTCCCGTTGATCACATACTCGTTCCCCTGTCGCTCAATGCTGCACTGCATGTTGGTGGCATCGCTGGAGGCAACGTCCGGCTCTGTAGATTAAAAAATAGCAAAGATATAAGAACTAGAACATTCTTTTATATTCCAACCTTTTCAAGCTCAAACAAGTTAGAAACAACACATCCGGCTCTGTAGTGAATGAAGACCTTTATTGCACGTTTATGCTCTATAACAAGTACAGGTCAAAGTGAATAGAATGCAGTTCATAATGATTCTAAGTACAAATTGTGTAAGGATGTCATATAAAACTAAAACTACAAAGTCGAAAGTACACTGATATGCACAGGTCTTCACGCTTAAGACAGTTGTAAATGTTAAAGCAGATGGACTCTAAAATACATATACAATCATGCCCGTAGCCAGGATTTCGGTTGGGGGGGTTCTTTTTAGTAAATGTGGGACCATCGAGCGCCGCAGGCGCGAGACTCACGCCTTCGGCGTGAGGTACCTAGGGGGGTCCGGGGGCATGCTCCCCCGGAAAAAATGAAATTTTGACCCTCTGAAACGCCATTTCCTGCATTTTGACCGTCAAAAATCGCTTGCGAAGTTTAATGGAATTTCTATTATAGGACAAGGCTTTGAGGCCAACTCCCTCGACATATTTTCACCATGTCCGACACCAAAGGCGTGAGGCGTCGCAATGGAGGTCCGGGGAAATTTTGAAATCTGGACCCTCTGAAAAGCCATTTCCTGCACTTTCTGGGGCAAATTTTGCTGATAGACTTACTACGATTGGCTGAAATGTCTATCAAGGAAAAATGCAAATCAGTCATGCCTTTGAAAAAAAAATCTTGGACATGAAAAAGTGGACCTTCGATCCTGAAAAAGCGGACCTTTTGAGCGAGTGGGGGGGTTCTTCCGAACCCCCCGAACCCCCCCTGGCTACGGGCATGTACAAAATAGCAAAGACTTAGAACTAGAACATCCACAAGCCTTTTCAAGCTCAACTTAGTTAGCAACAACAGGTACCACAAAAAATTGGAATGTCTGACAAATATATTTTCATTACAATATGATAGGTGCATTTTTACATGTTTCATCAAACATCCTTGTACTTGTATAACTCGTCTATGTAGAAAATAGCACTTTCTCTTCAAAAGGTATAATCTAACATCATGCAATCTAACATCATTCTTTGAAACAAGTCTAGAGTGATTGATTCATGCTCCATTATCTAAGCAGGAAGCTAGCCTGTGTTTGCACAATCTCTTGCTGGCTAGGGATAATGACTGCCTCAACTGTTAGGGCCAGCCTGTATCAAAAGTGCCACCTAGCAACTTATCAGTACAGTGCAGATTTTCACCTAAACCTCTCAGCTGAATGTGTGAGTGATCTTACCAGTCATGGCAAAGCAGGATTTAATCTTCCCTTCCAGCAGCGGCTCCAGCCACGTCTTCTTCTGCTCAGGTGTGCCGTACAGGTGGATAGTCTCCATGTTTCCTGTGTCTGGGGAATAAACAACAACAAAAAGTTCATATGGTCTGTCTAAACAAGTAAATAACTTACTGATTTGTTGGTGTGAATTTTAACAATGAGAAAAAAAATCATGTGGTCTGTCGGAATAAGTAAATAACTTACTGATTTGTTAGTGTGAATTTTAACAATAAGAACAAAATCATATGGTCTGTCTAAATAAGCTAATAACTTGCTGCATTTGTTAGTGTAAATGTTAAGTCAGCTGCCTCTTCTAAACCTGATCTGATGCCATATGATCCATTGTTTGGTCACACAATTTCTCACTTATATAGAGGGTTGTGAATATGATTAAACCCTTAATTTGTTTGCACCTCCTTATATCACATGCCACAACAGTGACAGACTATTCTATACTTGAACTTTAAGTGGCATCACTCTCAGTCTTGTATGTTTTATTTATCATATTTGAAAGATAATTGATGAAATTGATGATCACTCATTGATTGGCATCTGATTTCAAACATTTTCAAAAGGAAAATTATATTTTATTTTCTTAATGTCAAAGAGTGGAATTAATTCACTTGCTTGTTTTACTTTACTAGAAATTCCAACAAGTTACACCGACCTGGTGCACTACAATTGAAAGGCATTGACCCCATCTTCCCATATCGTCCCATTTCTTCTGCCACAAACGCGTAATCCAACTGGCTCAGACCGCTTACTGACGGCAAGAACAAGTTCCACAACCCCTCCGCCTTGGCCTTGGCCTACACAACAACAATAAACACGTAAACAAGGATGTCCAACCTGGGGCCTGGCAGTTGAAGGCTTCCGGTCCCAGCGGCATGTATCTCCCCGTCTGCTCTGCTATGAAGGCATAGTCCAATACGCTGAGACCGCTCACATCCGGTAAGAACAGGTTCCACAGACCAGCAGCCTTTGCTTTAGCCTGCAAAATTTTCCATGTTAGATATAGGCTTGGTTTCAGAATTATCTTTCCAGCCATGGTTGTTTAATAGGACACATAGGAAGTCCTGTGCTACTCATGGTTTCCAGTTTCCAGTTGTTTGACATCTTAAAACGATTCATCATAAAAGCATGCTCTTTTAAGTGACAAAAGAATTTCAAATCTTAGTTACAACATAATGTCATTATACTGTTGGGCTTCAAACATGGTACCAATGAAAGAGGGTTTAACAAGAACAAAATTAATGTAACTTATTTATTGTAAGTTAGCCATTCTAAAGGAAGTTAGGACAACTTACCCTTATTTCATCCACAATGGGAGGGGCACCCCATCTGTTCTTGGCAACTTGTTCTTCATAAGTCTGCCAAAAAGCAAAGCACACAATGGTAAGTTTTCAGTTGTTTTTTTACTCTGTATTACACAGAAAAATAGAAAGGGAGAGAAAGGGCATGAGGGAGGATGAGAGATGAGAGAGTGATGGATGAGAGTAAGAGAGAAGGGGAGAGTAAGAACAAGAGACAAGGAAAGGGATAGACAGTACATTTAAAAATGAAGTCAAACCTACACAAGAACACCTCTCATGGTCTATATGGACAGGTTACTTAAGACAAGATTCTTTTAAGAATCTTGTCTTCAGTAAAAATACTTGTGAATTAACAAAGGGACCTGTCCAAAAACTGGTGATAATTGGCCAGGTGGGCCTTGTCACTTGTACAGGTTTGACTAGAACTACATGCATTTGGAAGTCACTGTGAGTAAATCTATTACAATGCTACCATAATTACACTGCTATCTTTATAAATGGGCACAACATTACATTGATTGATACAGAGCTGCACATACCTTAAATGCTGGTGCCACATTTTGCTCCAGGAAAGCCCTGACCCTGTTTAATAGCTCCTGACCTTTAGGTGAAGGCTGAAGCAGAGAACCGGTCTGAGCTGACATCTTTCTGATGGGTGTAACACAAACAATATTGATATAGAAAAAGTCTGAGGTAAAATAGATCCCTTCCCTAATATCTTTGCTTCAGTCACCTTCATTTATCTTTATTGCTGATGATATCATTTATCTTATCTCAACATTGCATATAATGGGTAGAGCAGCAAAAATTGGGGCCAAGAAAAAAAGGAATATATTCCAGATATTGTGCAACATTGTCAAGGTGAACTGGTAAGTTCGAGGAGTTCTTTTCCCATCTGAATCTGTTATTTTTTTCCTTATAGTTGCACGTAACCTATTTTTTTCTTCCAGCCAGTTGCAGTTGCAGTGTTTTCAACATTATATTATAATGGGTAGACCAGCATAGATTGGGGCCAAGAAAAAAAGAGTATATTTCAGATATCAGTGCAACATTGTCAAGGTCAATTGTTAAGTTCAAGGACTTCTTTTCCCATCTGAATCTGTTCTTTTTTCCTTACAGTTGCAGGTAACCTATTTTTTTCTTCCAGCCAGTTGAAGTTGCAGTATTTTCAACTCATCCCGTCTAGATTTTTCATGACTTCTCTAGTTTTTGGTCTTTCTGAAAAAGAAAAAAAAAACAGGCCACCAAAATCAATTAAAAAATCTATTGTTGTCCTCACCGTTCTATTATTTTCACTCCCGCACCAGCCAATGGTTCCACTATAAGTCCAAATATTTCTGCCTGCGCAGCACTAGCATTGCCCTGCAAAGCTCTCTTATACACCCCCTGGAAAATATGGGGGAGAGGGGGGCTTGAAACAGGCAGTAAAAAATCAGCACAGAGGGCACCTTTCAGTGTATGGGCTTTGTATGATGTATGGAGGATACAAGTTTGTTCAATGTTCAACAGCTTCTGTAGGTGGTAATGCTGATTCAAAAGGTTTTACCAATCTTATGAGTGTTTTCCAGTTTGTGCATAAGCCTTGGACTAAGACAAAATATTGCATTTAAGTCTTGCTCCCTCTAGCAGATTCATTTCCAACTGCAGGGATCTGTCTGAGTAACACCATACTGACATGATGTACAATCTACATTTGTAGCTAAAACTTGGGTAAAACTAATAAAAGTTGTATCATTATATTGTACTTAAAACTAATGTTAGATTAACTATCCTTCCTTAGTTGCCTTAAATTTGTTGAATGTATTAGGGAACTATGGAGCAATCTCTAGGTTTACCTGGAAATTTATCTAAAGACGCAGCAACAAGTGGTGGGACCTGGCAGACATGCCACGGTTGACAGAGATATATAGCCTGATTTCTAGAACATATGTGAATCCACCTCCTTAATTAACCATTCCTGGCTATGTATACGCAATGGAAACCTTCATAATGGCTTGCAAACATCTTTCCAAAGTTTGAATCACAGTAGATACAGTAATATATATTATGTATTACTGTAACCTCAGAGTGGCCTCAGTGTCACACCTTGAAGTGACCTTGTTACGAGATGACCATTGTGTAAGGTCCAAAATGTCAGCATAAACCCAGAAGTATCTGAGACTCTCAGCACAGCAAACTGTTGCCTCTGGTTTGCACAGAAAGTCAGAAATACTAACCTGAAGCTGCTGTCCTTACACAAGTGTTTCACACAGAGTTTGCAGACTTTGGACAGCAAGAGTGCAGTGGCAGCTAGGGCATTGACCTTTGACACGGTAAACTTTTAACCTTTGACCAGTGGTAGTGCTGGTACACAAGCGCCACCTTTCTGTCTAACTATGAACTGCAACTTGCTTTTAAACTTTAAGGGGCAAGTTATATGAATGCATGGTTTGAGTTGTTTGTAAAAATCGATTTTGCCAATGATTATGAAAAGAACTCTTTTTGAACAGATAATACCTTGCCTAGAAAACTTAACACCCAATTTCGGTCCTCTCAAACTGTTATGATTTTTTTTACTTGATTGTTGTTGTTGTTGTTGTCCTCGTTTAACGTCTATTATTTCGCTAGACGTGGCCTCTTGGTTCTTGATTCAGTACCACTACCACACATCATTATGTACACTGAAAGGTGCCCTTGTACATTTGCGTATCATTGATATGATTATAAATGCACACTTAGTTTGTTTCAAGCTCAAAGCTCCTTCAAAGTTTTTTTGACAAAATCAAGAAACAGCATACACTAAACAGAACTGTGCAATTTTAGATGGTTCAGCTTCAAGGCAGCATTGAAGTAAAACAAACCATGTTGTGCATGTATGCCAAACTAATTCATTTCCTTCCCTCTCAGATTTTTGATGTTGAATGACAAGAAGGAAAATGCAGAGAAAAAAAATGTAATCTAAGAAAAACGTCTGCCTTTTTTTCCTCAGAACTTATATCTTCCTTGGAAGATTTAAGTACAGGGACTGAAAATATGTTTTGCATCACACTTAAAGATCCTGAGAACAAGGAAATGAACTTCGGCATTTCGTACATGTACAGTATGACTAACCTTAAAGCTATCTCAAGTCCTGTCCTAGCCCGAGGTTCAACAAGCACACCCACAGCATGTGCCATATCGGAGCTGGCGTTTCCCTGTAAGGCTCGGGCATACACACCCTGGTGGGTGGAACAGGCACCCGTCACGCATCTTCCCAGATGTAGGGCTAAGTGTTGCATTCATTGTTCCTTACGCTTTTCATTCCTCTTTTTATTGGTCTGTATTTGACCATCTTTCAAATAAAAGTCGACCACTCGGTAGATGAATAAAAAGCCTAACAAACACATGTAAAACCCTACATCTGCTTCAAGATTACAGTCAATACAGGAGCAAGTTTGGGACTCCTAGTCTCCAAGCAGTTGCCTAGATTTGTTAAGATTTCTGACAGGAAAATTGTCTTTTTTGCAGTAGTTTGGGTACCCTGACCATACACTAAATGGTGATCATTTGATATTGTCTCATTGGAGGCTGACATATCAAAGTCGGAGAACAGAGAATATCAGCTGTGAAGAAAGACAACATTGGTATGTCCTCCATAAACGTAAAATGCTAATTGTGGCCTTGTGTTAAGTTAGTTTAAGTCCTTCCCGCACCAGGTGGTGCATAGGGCGGTGTCCATCTCCATTTCAGAAGCCCTGGGCCACACAACTTTGTGCAATCACTACAGCAGGGGGCTAGTGTGACCTAAACAACCTTACCTGGCAGATGGAGGCTCCCTTGAAGAAGGACAGAGCCAGGTAGAACTCCCAGTTGTCGGGTCGGGAGTGCAGCCCCCTAGCGGTGCAGTACCTCTGTACAAACTGGTCCTGGCTTGGAATGCCTGCTACCTCAGTTATACGGTCCACTAAAGTAGAACAAGGGGCGCTAATGTTTACTAAGTCAACGCCTAAGTAGTGCCACCAGTAAATATTTACTCAAAATTATGGACATGTGATTAATTCTCATTCTCAAAAAAATTAATTGTTTACTGCAAGTTCTTGCCTGAGGGGTTACATTGTAATTGCAAGTGACAAAAAATGACAGACAAACAAACAGTATATTAAGAGACTACTCTAGTCTAAGGTTCAACACCAAACTGTAACTTATTGGGTTTGACTTCTTTTTCTGAGACGATAGAAGACGTATGATCCCCCCTTTTCTGTTATTTGTGGGTTTTGCTATGTTAATAAGAGGAGAGTAATTTTCTTTCTGTCTGTAAGTGTAAGTGTGGAATAAATACATCGAATATGAGTGATCTAAGTAAGAACAAAGGGAAACTTGCATACCACTTCCTGAGGGTTGTGCCATGTTGAGTTGGGGCAGATCTTCAGGCCAGTTGTAAGGTTGACAGAGGTAGGCCAGGTCTGTCAGGGGGTCACCCAGGGTGCACAACTCCCAGTCTAGAACAGCAATCACTCGGGGCTGCAGAAAACACAAAATTTTACAAACAAAAACTTTTTAAACTTTTTTAATCATAGGAAAATATGTCAATACATAAAGATGTTGCTAAAGATACTGCATAACTGGAAACAGTATTTCTTTGTGAATTTGTAACTTACACTGTTTCTATTGAGTGCCTTATAGTTTTTTGCTTCTTTGGACAGTCTTTAGTGAGTTTGTCAAAGACTGAATAAAAAATCTGAGACAAATATTGTTTACCTGGAGAGTGATATCATCTACAAATACCAGTGGGGTTCAAGCACCACCAACTGACCATTTCAAAGGGAACAGACTTTTGGTCAAACAGTTTTTAGCCCGGGTTCAATTTCTGGTAGCCAGGAGACTTTTTCTTCTTGCCTGCCTCTACTGTTTCATACCATTATTAACCTCCATCAACACATGAACATATTTATTTGCCTCCTTACTGCAGAAAGACGTACCTGAGTGGGGTGGAAGATGACGTTGTCCAGTTTGTAGTCACCGTGTACGATGGTGGTTTTGGTGTCCTCAGCAGGAAGGTTCTGGTTTAACCACTGGATGAGCCGGTTCATGGCCGGGATGTCACCAGTAGCTGCAGCCTGGTACTGTCTGGTCCATGTGGATAGCTAGAGGGTACAAAAAGAAAAAGAAAATCAATGGTTGCTTTTGACAAATGCAGAACATTGTGTCATCAATATCAATAAGGAGATCGAAAAGTCACGGGTTTGATTCCCAGGGCCAAATGTTTGTGTGTTTGTTTGTTTGAACCTTTGTTTATTCATGAGAAACCTCAAATTGGCTTGCAGGCCACTTTTCATTAAGGTCATGAGGGAAAAGGTATTAGGGTTAGTCAAAATACCGTCCTAATCAATCTATCAACATATCATCTTGGGAAAGGCACTTTCCTCACTGAACCCCACGTGGAATGAATACCTTACTACAATGGTAGGTAATAGCTTTGTGAAAACTATCATATCCAAAATGACAGAATTGATCTAAATCGTCTAAAATTGAGAAAAATAAAACTGTCACACCAGATGTCGGATTTGTGGGGACAACCCTGGTTTGCTAACAGTACAGTCTTATTACCTGTCTCTTGCAGTAGTTTCCCTCCTTGCCAAAGTCGTGCAGTTTGAGTTTTCTCCAGTCTACAGAGTGTAGCTGAGCCAGTGTCTCTGCCATGGCGTTGTACACTGCTGTCCTCTCTTCCGCAGGTAACTCATTTAACGACACGTCTCGGAAAACTCTTCCCTATCAAAGAGAGATGGAAGCATCTCACAATGAAGATGGGCCAAGAAAGACCATAGGGCATATGTGAGAACAGAAAAATGAACATGAAAATGTTTATTTTAAGATCAAACACACGTCTGAAGTTCTGTACACTGCTAGTAAATTACTACCGACAATATACATGTATAGGCTGAAACAATATTTTCAAAGCTATTTTTTATTAACATACACCTATTTTTACTTGTACAATAGTACAGGTCTGTGTTTTATCTACAAAGTACAGGTATTTTAGTTCTGACTGTGTTGATAACATTTTCTGCTTGTTGCTTATTTGTTTGTTTGTTTGTTCTATGGACTTACCTTGACATGCTCCATGATGTAGAACTCTGTGCCGATGACGTTAGTGTCCGAACAGAAGAGAATGGGACAGGGCACAGGGAAACCCACCGAGTGGAGGGCTGCAATGATCCTGTACTCTCGCTCAACCTTAACATGACGGTACAGGCAAATGTCAGATAACGATCACCAATGAACATCAATGAACATCAAGAACGTAGCTGTGCAGATATATGTAGATCTACTAGTAGGTACATTTTGTTTTCATGAATGTTGGTAGGGGTACATAGCATAAGCTACAACTCAACACACTGACAGGACAATGTGATGGGTTTCTTTTTTTTTGTCATCGTCTATGCTGACGAACGGACAAGAGAGAGAGAGATTGGTTTTCGTGAATGTTGGTTGGGATACATAGCTATATATGTCTTACGGCCTAGCACAAGAAAACTGTGAACAGTATACATCTATTCAATGATTTGGTGTTAAGTGTGCAATGGCCCAGGAGGCAAATTAGTCAACTTCCATTTGGCAGGTCGGAGATTCTTATTTACAAGACTATCTTGGTAATAGTGAAAAAATTCTTATTGACAGGAACGTTTAATAGTCTTGGCCTTTTATTGTGTTACCTCATTAACTGCCTATTTTCATGTGATGAAAAAGAATGCAATAAAATGGACTGTACCATGTGTGCCCCTTTAAGGAGGCGTCCCGGTGGTTTCTTCCGCATGACATAATCAGTCTGTCCCTTCTTCAGGTAGAATGTTGGATTGGACTGGCCAAAGCTGAAGTATTAAAAGTGAATAACAACAATTAAATTGTAGCAAAGATTCTGTGAAATATAGCTAATCTAAGATTATCTAAGTAGTTTTTGTTAAAGAGAAAATATTCTACCCCCAGAGACTTTGGCCAGCAGAATTGATAAATTAGACAAGGGTTATTTGCAGCATCAGAAAAGCTATTGTCACAAATTATTATTCACTTTTCATCAATCGTTGACGTTTGGTAGAGCCAACAGAAGTCTGAGGCTAGTTTGCAACTATTTTATGTACAAACCTAGAAGTCTTTGAAACTTAACCACGTTAAATAGGTAACGGTTATTTGGTCACCTTTGATATGTTTCTACTTATCAAAGCAGGTGCCTCTCTGTACAAAGGTCACCCACAGTTCACCTGACCCTTACAGAGTGCAGTGTGATAAATTATGATCTGTCCCTCCACTGTCGGATACAAGACAACAGCTGAAGTGTTAAACCAAAAAAGACAACAGACAGTCCCCTCAATGTATAAAATATATAGCGTACAGACACTTGGTATAACGTTACAATAAAATAAACTTTCATTTCTGCAGTTTTCCATCCTTCTGTAAGAGGTCGCCTATGTGTAGTTTGATAATGTTGTCGGGTTTCTAGCTCAGGTTTCTCCGCAACACAAGAGAGTAGAGTTCTGAAATTTGTACCTGAACTGCTTGACGACCAGTTGTTCGTTTTGCTGAGGAAAACCTGGCACGTATTTGAGGAGATGGGCATGAAGACGGTCCACATCGAACCGGTGGGCGGTCCGAAGTTCTGTTGTGTCCGCCATGTTGGGATGGAATCTACCAATATTTGGAAAGGGTCCCGCACACCTGCACACCTTTGAGGCTTTGAGGCTTTGAGTGAGACACACCGAGGAGCTTTCAACACATAAAACAACAGTGAACAAAATGAGTAATTCATAAATGATATGCTAATTATCAAGTGCTAAGATGTTTGTTTTATTAGAATCAATGAAATTCTACGACACTTTTATGACTGGATTCTTCCAAAGTATTTCACAAAGAAGAACTTTGCGGTATCACAGCGACACTATGCAACTCATTTACAAACTGCAGGGCATTGTTTCAGCCCAATAATACATTGTACATAGTCTTGTACTCTGTTACTCTACCATCTTGTCATCTAGAGCAAATTTTCACCATGAATCATAATCTTTCAAACATAACATGCTTTGCTTAAACAGCTCGCGCATTTGATGACAACCAATGAAATACAATATCACATTTTCAGTGGTAAGAAAATTGTCTATGGTGTTGACATAGATATCCGATATGAGCAATTTTCGGATAAAAATGCTCAGGCTGACGTCAAAGGGTTTATATATAAGACCCAGGTGTTGTGTCCAAGGACGGTCTAGACACAAGGGTCACCAAGGGCGACAGGTCCAGATCTTACCGAATATCACAGCCGAAATTCCCGCCTACAATTCAAGCGAGACTAAAGAGATCATGTTCAGCAAATGTCCCTGTATGTACCATTGGGCTGATCAACAATGTATGTTGCAAATGCTCATTCGTGATGACAGCCAAATCATTCTGAATGCTTTATTTAACGTTACAATGTTAAATCGTCCGTTTGTCAAAGCCAAGAAGCAAAAGCAATAGAACATTCAACATTTTATCTTGTTAAACCCAAAACACCTTCTAAACCGTTGACCTTCTTGTCCAATGACTAAGATGATTTGTGATATCCTCTATCGCACGTTAATTCCGTAAACACAGGGTGTGTCCTTGACAGGTGTAAGACCTAATTGTCCAGAACTAAGCCTTCTCCTTATCGTATCACCGTGAAACTATGACAGGAATTTCATCCGTGTAGCCAAATCCTTCAATGGTTTAAATATGAGACTGCTACAAGGTGACCTTGACACCCTTAAGAGCCCAGTGTCCTTCTCCGGCTGTCTTCCTCTCCCAGTCTCTCTCTCTCTCTCCCTGTCCTTCAACAATTACATGATCAAACCACACCCCAGACGATGATTTTCCTAGTTGGAACAGGGTAGTTACGGTATTATGTGGGATGATAGAATTTCCGTCGACCTTTGTCGGGAAAGGGGTCTTGCACGCCAAAGTGCTTCAAAAATAGAAACTGTTGAATTCTAATAATAGAAGAGATAAGAGACCACTTTAATGAAGTAGTGTTCCTGATCTCTTCCTATGTACTAGTGTGTCCTGTCGTGTAGTTCCCAAACGCAAACGGTCAGCAGCGCCACTTGTTATTTTGTTTCATATCTGCAACGTGTACAGTAAAGCTATCTTCCTTGCCTGTTGTGTCTTTTCTCACCTGACGACTTTGCCCATAAGAGCATGGGCGTAAATTGGAAACTAATGCAGTGCGCCTTCATGATGGATACCCATGATTTATGTTTAAAACAACTATTCTATATTAAGAATGTCTGTGCTGCAACTACACTGGAACCGTTTACCATGATAGCTGCCGAATACAAAGGGATGTGTGAGTCGACGCAAGTTATCACATCTCCGATCATCTCACGTGCACGTTTTCATGATCAACTCATGACCTCACTAGGATAACCTCACGAGCAATCGCCTACATCCCAGATCATTATCTAAGGCCCAATCTGCACCCTATCGTGATTGAGCAAATCCAGGGGTATAAAATATCAACACAAACCAGTCTAGCTGTCAGATTGGTAAAGGTTAGACCTTATGTCTGTCTGTTGTCTCTGGTACTCTTTAAAGGGGGCTTTACTATTTTTTAATGCATACCGTAGAATATCGAATATCCCTCAAAAGTCCAGTTCTTACTTGTTGCATATTAGGCCGTCATATGTAAGTTTTTGCTCGTGAGGTCAAGGTTATACTAATAATAGAGATTTGTCGTCTCTGAATGGAATAAAAGGGGAGTGGTTGGTGCTGTACATAAAGGCTCAGGTTACCATTTGTGATAATTTCCATATCCGCAGGGCCATTCTAATGGTTTTCTATGGTATTGTATGAAACACAAGGTAACGTGTTAATGTTTGTTTTGTGTTTGTTCCCTGACGTTTCGTTCAGAAAGATCTCTGTGCCGACATTGCCGGAGGACAGGATCAAAAATTCTCCGCCTGGTTTAACTGATGTCTGCACCATCATGTCGTTAGCACAAACACTGTTCGCTTTTGTTATAGAAATAGCGCTGCAGTAAACTGCCTCATTACACCTGGCACTCACATATAAAGGCAACTCTGTGTGGAACGGTTAATCGAACAGTGTGAGATGTGAGTGTGATGAGTTTTCAGTACCTGTGGATGTCAGAGGTTATAACCTTTCAACCCTGAGGGAACTTTGGTGTTCTCATCACCCAAAATTACAAAGGTTGCTTTTGTGTGATCCTAATTGTCAATTTTATGCTACGATTTTATTCTAATGAATATCGCAGGGCATTTCACAATTATTTATTGCCATGTACGTTTTCTTGATTCTTACCTTCGTTGTGGTGGGAGCAACTTAGCAAGGTTTCTTGACGCACCCTTCTGGCCTGGCTCCATGGTTTGCGAAATTAATTTCTTTGCTATGTTCTCTTTGTAACCGCAAACAGTGCGAATTTCAAATTTAAAAAAAAAAAACACATTTAATAAACTCTGGTAGAGTAGGACTGCATCTGCATTAAGTGGCTCAGATGCATCAATAATGGGAGCTTTTCGGAAGTGGCTCTGGCTCATGTTGAATCGTATGCGAGATGAAAAGGAACAGTGAATGTATGATGACTTTAGTATCAACACCTGGCGAGACAATAATCACCTAACTGTTACAACCATATATAGGAATTCTAATAATACCCTGTGTTTTGTGGCGGTCACTCTCATGACCATGTAATAACGACCCCTGAAGCGTGTGCCCTGTCATTATCACCCCATTACTCGCAGTTATAAACCTGGGCACGTAAATTAACACCCTTTACAAACCCACAGGTGTCCAGGTTATAAGCTGAAGATATAAACTCTCATGTTCAACTCATATATCCGTCTACGTAGGCCAGTTTCTTTATAATGTATCCCAAATGCGAGACTAGATTGCTCATACATAACTGTACTGTTATCGATAATGTTTTGTTGTTGTTTTGTATGTAGCCTCTTAGTATCATTGTCAGTGTATACCTATTATCTGTTATTGGTTGCCATACATTGTACCCTGTGCGATTGTTGAGCAATAAATTCATTTATTCATTATGAAGACATTGCTAAAGTTATGTGCGATTTCAAATTTCCTGATATCCAATGAGAGATTGGATGATACTAAGCATTGTTAGCGATGCTGTCTCTGGCATTTATATATTGTAAAGGTCAAAGAAAGATACCATAATGTTCTGTCGACATAAATTCGTTAATGTTTCCTAACATGCATCTTTGGTTATCAGTGATACATATCATATTAAGCGATATCATATATCTACAACTTAAAGAGGAGTGGTACAGCTTTGATAAAAGATAAGATGGGTGTCAAGACTTTTCTTGGGCTGAATGGGAAATGAGCAAGTTTATGGAACTCTATTTAATTAGTAAGTCTAATATATAGCTGCTCTCCAAGCAGAGGTTCGGCTCCGGCTGTTGACGTGGGTTTAGGCGTTTTTATCGGGCTTTCTATTTTGTGCTGTTCTTTATGTCCTCCAGTCAAAAATACTACAAAACAGAAAGCCCGATGGAACGCCTAAACCCACATAAAAAAGCCGGAGCCGAAACTCTGCTTGGAGAGTAACATATATTGATTTTTTAAACCTCCTTGCATATAGCTACTACATAGAGTTCAAACAATACCCTCTCTCAAAAAGATGCCATACTTGAAGGTGTGTTATTACATCGGGAACATTCCCACCTCCACATTCCATTCTGATGTGATTCTCGGATGTCCCGAACAGTTCGCGGAATGCTGTAAGACTTCCGGGTTGTTCTTCCCACAGACAGGTAATTGCGGACGTCCCAGTTCCGAGACAAAGTCGTTTATCTTCTAGAACCTGAGATTTTACCTGTCGGCTCGTCATTCCTGTGGTTGATAATTGTTTCCTCTTGTCCTGTCTAGGCGGGTCCAGTTGGAGTGTGGAAGCTTCTGTCAAGGCAAGGAAGTTCTATCTTTGGTCAAGGAGATACTATACTCCATGTCCTTGATCAATGAGGTTTAAAACCTCCTTGCTGATTGGCAAACTTCATTTGGAAGAGGAGTCCGTAGTGTCGTCTGATATGGAACTCGTCCCGTACTACAGCGCTTCTAGCGGAACTGTCGGAAACTACAGGCAGAAAGTTCACAAGGTATAGACTGAACAAAACTTGATTTTTCGTCATGGAAACTTGGAATCAAAAGCATGGGCAGGGCTGTTTGTCGTGTGTTCATGTGCTACCTGGCTAAATCCATGTTACATTACATTCCATTATTCGATAATACACGAATATCATATATTGTGCAGAAGAACATATCAAATGATCTTAAAATTTAGTTCGTCCTTCAATGGCCAGTTTCAGCGACGCCTGTGGTAGATAGGATAACTTTTCGAAAATACATGTACATTTACGAGTAAACTATGAACTGAATACACAATAGATTGTGATACATGCTTAACATAGAACCTCGACCTTTAAGTAGCCAGCTAGTGTTTTATCATGGTTCCATTGCTCACAACAGCGCACGTTAATTATCCCGGGCACCTGTGTTTTGTCACAGGTAAGACAAGACAAATGAACATCGCGCCTTTTGTTGTTGTCTACTCCTGACGGACATCAAAGTCCCGCCTCTTCTACAACTGACCTCATTTTTTCCTCAGCTAATATATAACACAATAGTCGGGATGACACCCGATCTAGTCCACACGATATGAGCGATGGCACGGGACAAGGAAAAAATAGTTCGATATATTTACAAAATAGACGGATGTCTGTCAATTACCGGGAAAGGCATTCCGGAATTCCGTAAAAAACTTTCTAATTCTATTGACTGTTGAGTTGGATCCAGAAATAGCAGGCTTACAGTCCGACTACTAGTATTTTCGTGATTCTGTTTCGTTTCGTAATTCTGCTTTTGTTTGTTCGTCCGTTTGTTTATGTGGCTTTGACACGAATAGGCAAAAAAGTTCCACTGTACTTGAATTTAATTTGTTGATAAAGAAGAAGAATACATTGTTCTAACGTTAGTAATGTTAGTATTTATTTCTTTTCTATTTGAAGATTTCTTACCATTCTGCCATTTCTAATAATCCTTTTCTTTTTCATATATCATTTCATATTCCTACGATTCCACATAGTATAAGAGATAGTTGTGACCACACAGTGCTTGTATGACAGCTATGTAGTTTGTGTACATGTCAGAAGAAAAGATGTGGCTAATTTTCTCGGCAGGAGGTCCCGGATGTTGATGGTTGGTCCGGAACATGCCGAGGTGATGAAATTTCTCGAGCTGATGACATCTAGCTTTAAATAAATGTTGTCTTTACTTCACGTTATACTGGTGAATATATACATGTACACATCATTATTCTCAATGGAATCCTACAACAGCGTCACAACTCCAGCAAACAATAAAACTTGAATTTGCGTCATGGACATTCAGATAATAAAATACTCAATGCCAAAGTGAAAAGTGTACTATTATTGCCTGATTTTGACTTGAGAACTCTTTTTTCTTCATTCCTGCGACATTTAGCTCGCTTTTTGTGTGGCTTTTATGTGTTTTGTTTTGTTTTGTTTTGTCAGGTAACCGACAACTAGGACAGTCCCACAACTAGGATGACACATTTACCTGTAGACTTTAATACGTAGTTGTGCTGTTTTACACGACTCCCCACTGTGCCCGACTCACAGACGACACTACCGGTCATTAATTCCCGCCCAAACCCGGCCTCACCCCCACGCACAATACGTCACCAATCCATGCTGTCACACACCGTCATGTCAGGATACCTGTCCTGTGACGTCACACCTTCGGTCCTCCTGTGAAGTGGTGAGGGGAGGGGGGCGGTGTAACCACATCAAAGTGTCTGATTCATTCCATTTGGCGACATACAAAAATCATGATTCCGTAGGCGAAACAAACAACAATGTGTGACAAACTTGTAGTCTCACTTTCAAGACAATACCATCGGAAACAATTGTACTGTTAGAATACAATGGATTTTTGTCATAGATATACCCTTTCTCTTTTTTCTTCTTGTTCAAAGTTTGCCGATGGCATGCAGGTATGTATGTACCTGTGACAAATTGTTATTTTCAATTTGAATTTCCACTCAACTGGGCGCGAAAATTGAGAACAATTAAAGTCAATTATGTCGGAGTCTTACAGATCGCCGCCATGTCTTGTAATCTTCTCTGAGTCATCTCTTGTGCTCTCGTTTGTACAGAATGCTGCACGCAGTGAAAGAATGTTGAAGAGCCAGGCACCACAGAGCCAGCTGCAGCATTCTAACTCTGTTCTTACCTCGCGTTTTCCTCGTATTGTCTCTCAAGTAGGGAAGGACCGCCTCGAGTCAAGTGACCCCGGATTACAGCCGTAATTACCTGACCTGGCGACAAGTGTGTGGATGATATGACTTGTCCTGTCCCGGTATGACGGCCGTACGGCCCTGCACAATTCGCCCCCTCGAACACGGACCCCCATTTGTACGCCCCATCCGAAAGACGGGTGTAGCCCCAACCGAGGCGCCCTAAAAGGCCCAGTATCCAGTGAAAAAAAGTGAAACCAGGAGCAAAACTTAACTGTGAGGCTGCTTTAGTTGAGTTTTGCAATATACGTTGTAGTTTTAAATATAGTTTTATTTTGTACCTGGTAGATATATGTGTTCAAAATATTTTGTACTTAGCCCAATGTGGCAAAAATGTGCAATAAAGGCCTTTATTCACTCATAAAAACTGACCATCAACTGACTTGGAAACGTTTATAGGTGGGTTTATGTTTATTTCAGTCGCTAACTATCCGATGCTTCGACTTTCCCAATAAACACATTCGTCATGATCATCAGCGACACGAGTTGTCCCGATCGGAGACGAAACCCTCACGTTGGGAGTCCGAAGATCACCGAATATTGCCGAATGTCACCGAGTATGAATGTCCATCTGGACGTTGCAAACCCAAAACTGATGATAAAAACAACGCAAGAAAAATGTAAAAAGAAAGCCAAGTAAGATTGTTGATGAAGTCAACTACTACCATTGAAAGCCAAATCAAAACATCGAGACATTTCAACAGTGGAATTGGAGGACTGACTGTGCTCTGTATAAGAAGATTGCGCTTTTCCTGCCATTGCATAATAACTTAGCCTCTACCAGGCTTCGTGGTTTGGTGGTCTAATTGTAGAAATTGGTCAAATAGAGTAAATACAGTACGCTAGGGGAGTCAGCCGGCCGAGTAGGGACATTCTCCCTACTCGGCCGGCTGACTCCCCTAGCGTACTGTATTTACTCTATTTGACCAATTTCTACAATTAGACCACCAAACCACGAAGCCTGGTAGAGGCTATAATAACTCTGTTTCTCAATACTAATCTCCAAGCAGACGTGAGGCTTCAAGTTGTTTGAGATACCTCTTTTTACATTTTTCAAGCGTTGTTTGAAAGACGAAACGCTATAAAAGACACCCAAGAACAAGGCGAAGCCGTATGTCTGCTACGAGATTATCTCTCTTCTGTAAACAAGAAACAACTTTTCCACAAAACACGATTCTTTCCTTGCCATGTTTTTTCAACATATAAAAGCTCCTTGAACCTACTAACCGTTTTGGTATCACAGCGAGGTCACCGTTGATAGTTGGACATATAAACATTTTAAACAACTTTTCTTTCACACCGTGCCATTTAACCAGCAGGGTGGCGGGGAGGAATGTGAAATGTGCCGAACTCTGCGGGAGAAATGGCGTTCCAATACAGCACACTGCCACGGTCCTACCCCGGATAATAACGCCTCCCTGCCCGGGGACCCTACAGGACTGCAACCCGCCATTTTACCGGAGAAATGATCCGTTCTAATCTGTTCCCATCCCATTCTTCCCGCCACAATAACCGCCTGCCCGGAGAAACGGAGTTGAAAAGTCCACCAAACAAACTCATTCAGGTCTATTGAATAGACGCGCAGTCACGGGGGACTTGGCGAAACAGGGTTCTTATAAATATGTAATTAAACATAAACAGGGGGTTGAAGTACGCATTGTGTGTGATATAAACACCCAAACAGAGCGAATCATCAACAGTAGCATGGTTTCAGATCGCTATCGGGGCCTGGCCTCGGCAGTTCGTGTAAACCCGGTAGCTGTGAGGGGTTCGTATTAGTGACGGTTGTGATGTGGAAACAAAGACCACCCAACTTTACAGTAGTCTGAGCAGCGTGCATGTGACTTCACAACTGATACGCTACAATATTCACTCACTCAAAACTGACAGAAAACTAACTTGGCTTGCACCGAAAAACTGTCTCAGAACAGAAGTCAAACTTTGGCGTTGCTGATAGAAAAGTTTACGAGGAAATGGTCTATAGAACAACTTGCGCGCCATCATCATAAGGACGCTGGCATGCATAATTTCAAAGAAATAACATGTGCCATTTTCAGCATTAGCACAATTATGTGTTAATTGGCTGTAAATCGACTTTCCAGTCAGATTTGACCCGATTTTTATGACTACTTGCATTTGCGTTGAGACGTCGACAATTGTTCCCACTTAGAGCCGGGCTGACAACTGTTTTATGGCTTGATTTGTGATGATAAGAGTGCTATGCAAAACCGGCCTGGTGTGAACGGCTCCATTCACATGCACGGTCTCAGACGGACCAACAAAGGACCCAGTCCCGATGACTCCAGCACAACGACGCGGTGCTATCGGACAAGCTCACCTGAATGGCAGAGGTGCGAACACAGACCTTTCTCAGACAGGTGTGAACTAGGTACACGACAGGACAACATAAAGGGCCGTCCTAGGGGCGGGGCAGCGGTGACGAGTCGTCGGATTCTTGTGCAAAACTCTCACCCCGATATCCATCTTTATGGGCCGAACATCAACTCTGACACGGTTTATGGAGCTGCTATGAACTCGGTGTATAGGCTGTAAAGTATCGCACACACGGGGCGCTCGCCGTTTGTGGTTTTTGTAAGGATTATCCGCAATCGAGTGTAATATTTAGAAAGGTTTTAGAGCCTAATCCCATTGCCAGCGCGCCGTAAGCTCGGACGGGGGTCGACTGTTGTGGTCTGTGTTTGTGTTTTTCCACTTGAGGAAAGGCGCAGGGGTTGTGGTGAATGGGAAGTTTGCATGGGCGAGGTTTGGTATCGATTTAAAGGCCGGACTGAGCCTGGGTGGCAGCCGTGATTGACACGACATGCTTACCGATTTGTAGATGCCCCGTGGCGGGGAAACCCTCCCTTCTGATTGGTCGGTTCTCCCGCGGGACAGCCAATCCCGTGGCCCGCGGGGGGCCTCCCTCATTTTCGCTGCTTTAACTTTTGGAGGCATTCTTGAGTGGCGCTATTATCGGAGGTTTGACCGCAGCCGGGTGCGAGTGAGCTACCGTGTCGACCGAGCAGGTTTTTCGGCATCCCATTGGAAGTACTCCCGAGCGCGTTATGGATTCAGTGCGGTGCCAGGTGTCGGTCTTGCTCCTGTTCGTCATTTGGTCTCAGACGGCGGACGTCGGCATGGGTTCCCCCGGCTGGTGGTGAGTGCGTCTTCCGTCTGTCTCTAGTATCGTAATAACGAAGCGCCTGATAGAATTATCTGTCCCCATAGCGTGCAAAACAAGCTTTTCTCATTGAGTTATTTCATTACGACGTGCTCAGAGACCCCAACCATGCCCGTAACACGCCGTGAGTCTGTAGGAGCTCCCGGCGCAGTGACAGGGACGGGCGCAGGACGGTGACTCAGGGATGCGCCGTCGCGCCTCGAGCGCGGTTTTGTACCTTTTTGTTGTGCCACTTCCTATTTGATATTTAGCCCCAAGTGCACTTTTATCCAGTCCCTTCGTCCAAGTCTGTTGTGTATCTACAGGTATGTAGTATCAAAGCACGGTTTATAGTCGATTAACGTAATATCGGAATATCTCGCAATGTGCTGACGATAACTACCGACTAAACCACCGATATGTCACACGAACAGTATCGGCTAGACCAGACCTAGCCAGCCGAGGGTATGACAAGACCGTGCCGGTTTGCCCTGACGGGACGAGTCGTTTTTCTGGTTAGAAGACAGCTAGCCGTGTGACAAGCCCCGCGATTAGGTAAGGGTCGCAGGGCCCTTTCTTCTGTGGGCTATTACAGTGGCGTAATTTGGTGGCAGATATTGGCAGCGCAGTTCGGCACAGCCACGGGCGCTCACTGCACAGAATACCGCGGTGCACAAGAGCTCTGCTCTAGGAGTGACGTTCTCTAAGCTCTATTATGATTATCTACTCAGTGTTTGACTCTGATCTTGCGCCACACTTTTCAGTCTCAACAGCGACCAAATTGGGCGTAATAAGAACATTTGAATTCGCGCAGGATCATGCATGGGGTTCTCTTTGGGCTGGCCCAATTGTCATGACAAAGTGGGATTCGTTTCGCCTCTGCCCGTCGCTTTCCATATAAATAGTGGTGCAGGCGGGAAGCGGCCGGGCAGGGGGAGGCGTGCAGGTGTTGCCGCGTCTACGGGCCCCCGCGGCGCCGGACACGGCCCACGGCTGCCGCTGGCACCGGGCAGGCCTCCCCGCAAGCTTCGGGCAGGAAAATATGGAAAAGTTGAACTGCTCAGGTGGAGAGCGCGCGCTGAGAGAAACACAGACCTGTCAGTGAGGTATAAACACCAGTAGTACACCCATGTTGTACTGCGCTAGCCTCGTACACAGACGTTTACGCTCACGGTTACATTTCAAGGCGCTAGTCTGGTAAACAGGCGTTTGCGGCAACGGTTCTCTTCTCTTTGTGCTAGTCTCATGAACAGCCGTTTACGGTCACCATTCTCTTTACATTCTCTTTTCAACGCGCTAGCCTCGTAAACAGGCCTTTACGCTCACGGTTCTCTTTTCATGCTCCAGAAATAGAAACCACAACACTTGATGTCCTTTCCAAGCAATAGAACCCCTCTGTGCCCACAAATTTATTCCTCCGTCACCTTGGCTGAGTCCCGATGGCGGGTTTCCCTGCCCCGCTTGGTTGTTGACTAAACAGTTTGTTAATCGCTGCCCGGCCACGGATGGTGGGTAGATAACGTGCTGTGACAGTCGTCAGGCCCTTTACACGTCTAACTGTAGCTTACACGGCATCTAGTCTATGTGTAAACAATTACGGGGCGTTTCAGACTGCTAGCTTGTTTGTTTAAGAAAGCCAAGGCTTTGTTTTCGATTTCTGTGCCTTGCGATCAGGATTTGTGGAATCGTCTCGTCTTCGTCTACAAGACGGCACGCCCTTGTCGGACGCTGTCACTGCGCGTCTTCTGTCATGTCTTATGATGCCAAGTTTGCTCCCACCTCAGGGCGAATGTAATCCATCCGATTGGCGACATGGAAACCAATTGACCCAGGCTCACCTTTGCACAGAAACATCAAAGTCGAGCTGTACGTCTCCCGACACGACATCCTAAGCCGCGAAGCGTGTAGTTGTAGGTCAGAAAAATCCCCCCAGAGATCTTCAGATAATCTCGATCACAATGGGATAGAAGGCGGCCGAGAATTATAGATTTTATTATAAACCACTTACAGAGTAGCTACTGTTGAAAAGGGAGGTCGTACATAAAGGCAGGCGAAGTCTAGAGGCGAGGAAAGGTTTACCGGTTCAGATATACTTGCACTTTAGTTCGACTTTGAAGAAGCGCTTCTTCCGATAGCAACTCTTCGGCAACAATAACAAACAGGAGATAAGATCAGGTGCGCGCAGGTGGGCAGGTGGAACAGGTAAGGACAGGTAAGACGAGATGAGAGAGAAGAGACAGGGATTGATGCGTCTTATAATTCTAAGACACGCCGTCAAGGCTGTCCTTTTATCGTCGCATTGTTGTGCCGGACAAAAAAGGACAGTTTTGGCGCAATGACGTAAGATGATAGAGACTTCAAAGCACGTGAAGCGTTCAGGTATTTCCTGTTTAAATATCATAATTACAGACTTCTTGTGTCCATTCTGCACCTGTGACTTGAAGGAAGTTGTGAGCGTGACTGTATCACATCTTATCCAATAATGTCTTCTTACCTCATCCCTTCTTTATTTGTAGCCAGAACCAATGAATGATCGATACATTCCAAAACAGATGATTGTATTTTGTGTTTCGTAACCGTTTTCCGGATCACGACACGGGAAA
Source organism: Branchiostoma floridae x Branchiostoma belcheri (assembly GCA_019207045.1). Lineage (NCBI taxonomy): Eukaryota > Metazoa > Chordata > Leptocardii > Amphioxiformes > Branchiostomatidae > Branchiostoma > Branchiostoma floridae x Branchiostoma belcheri. The sequence goes on from CM033041.1 coordinate 7,749,960, forward strand.
CTTTGCCGTGACGGGTTTATCTTTTTCTTCTTGAAGTTCCTGCCCTCGCGTGGAAGTCACAACAAGCCAGTCTTGAAAGCGTTATCATTTCTTGAGTAGCTCTAGCTCCTTGAGTTGAAGTTCATGATCGCGGTGTGTGTGTCGGTGGTGTGGTGTTCTGTGTCCTTTTCACCCCGTCAGTCCGTGTTCCTCCGACTCCCCTGTCAGATAGCCTCATACGGGAGGAATGTAAGTTGTATACAGTCGCACGACTTGGTGGCAAGGAATGGCCGGGAACAAAACCAGCAATGTAGCAAACTTACCCACGAAAAGCGCGGTAAAAGGGGCTGACGGGTCACGCATGCCGGGGTCGGCATTGTTGGGGGGCGGTGTGGGTGGGATTGGGTGATGGCAGAAGTTGGGGACAACAGAAGGGAGGGGCTGGGTGGGGTGAAGCCTCCATCAGACCGCCCTACGGGGGTACGGGGATGGTAATCTCCAAGCAGATCCTACGGTAGCACAAGACAGTATCTAAAGCTGGCAGAGGAGTGAAGATTGCTTAGGAGTGTGTTTCGCTACTTGGCCAGTTTGGTACTATTTCATGCCATTGTAGGATCTGCTTGAAGATTACGGGGATGGTAGAATTCGGCAGAATGTCGGAAAATTGGCGAGGGTAGTCAGTCCATGCTAAGGTTAATGTTGAGCGGCAGGCCAACTCCTGTGGTAGCAAAGCTCCCCTGGCAAGTTATTCTCCCTTTAATAGGCCAACGTAGTCAGTGTGGTAGAGGATGGGGAGGTACTCAGGTAGGCAATGTTGATATCCAAGCAGATGTGAGGAGGAAAACGAGATGGACTTGTAATATTGTAAAATGTCAAATGTTTGCGGTTATTTGATTTCGTAGTAGGGATAAATGAAGTGTTTTGAGTTCGAGGTGGAAATAAGAGGTAGACGGACAGAAAAGAAAATTCAAAATAAATCGTGGACTGGTGGTTTTGAGTTCGCGACGAAGCGGTCAACGCAAAACCCGCGAACATACAGTCACCGCGAATACTAGTTTTGTAGTGTTACTACCACCCCTTTCTTTGTTTAGTGAACAGTTTATGTCTTTAAAGTCAGCCCTTTGATATACCTGCAAAAATCCCCCCAAAGGAATTCTCAAACGTGGTGACATTTCTCGGTAGTTGTAAGGTAGCCCATGTTATGCCCGCCATGTCCTGTGAGGTCCCTCTACAGTTGTTATCACACCAACTATCATTAGCCAAATCACTGTTTGTATTTTACCTGTCTCTTTGATCCTATTGGCCACCGTGCAGCTTGTTTTTACCGCAAATTACAACCTGAAAGACGTTAAAACTACACCTCGTATACTTAATGATAGTCCTTCATTAGAGATGAAGTCATTTTTAGAGGAGTGTTTGTTGTCTGCGAAGCTACTCTGTTGTAAAACAGATGTTGCGAAGTGCTTAAGGCAATCTTAAAAGCGCATACAAAAATGTCCCTTTTTTATTCTTAGAAGAAAACTGGCATAACTTATGTCTGAATCCCAGAAGGTATTGCAGAGGCTACCATGTGGTTATGCTTGTCTAGATAGTATTCTAGCCTCCGTTGTAGATTTCGCCGAACTTCTTTCTATACGTAGGGTTGAACTGAAGGAAAGCTCATGAGTCCTGATTGTATGCTTCTAGCCTCGTCCTTAGGTCGCAAACTGTACTCCTCGGCCATCTAACTCCTCTGACCTCTGGCGTGTTTTCTGTCTTATTTGGCCAATTTCTACTATTTTTCCAGCCAACCCATCGACCCGTGGAGCCTGGTAGAGGCTAGTATGCTTCGGCAGGAGTCTACAAGCGGGCTACTAGTATTGTTCCTTTGTAAGAGCCAGGCCCTGACACATGTCCGGTGTCAGACAGGTTCTTTCTGTAGGTCCGTGTCAGGGCAGCGGTTATTTCTACAGACAATGTGGGAACAGATGGACGGTGATTACAGGTCGGTCGGGACACTGTAAATCACACAGTCGTGCAGTAGGAACATGGGATAAAACAGCAATGGGGGAGGAATAAAAGATGTACTATAATGTAGGTAGAATTTTGCCGCTCTCTGTCACATACATCGTCGAAGAATTGTCAACTGGGGCATACTTTTGACAGTTGTGCATGTGATTTTCAGTCGCGCTTTTCTCGCTGTTTTCGCTTTATCCCCTGTTCATCCTCCAAACTTTGACGTCTAACTGTGTACAAAAGCTCTAGGAATAGTAGGATTCCCCTACGTGTCTATTTGTTTGAATGTTACATTGATTCCACAGAAAAGGTTTACCGCAGCCGACAGTGACATTAACTGAACAAAAGGATGCTGTTTTCTGTTTAGACGTTTAAGACATGTTAAAGAACACCAACTATAGAGCTAGAGGTTAGACTACAAGTTTGTTGGGGTGTGTACATAACACGGGAATTGTTCAGTGTTTCAAACGCGGGTCGTTAAAAGCTTCCCGAGTGTTCTAGTCTAGCCTTAGACAGAGGAGTCCTGTTGTCGTCCTCTTGTCATGCTCTTCAGACAGGAACGAGACGGGAACACAGTTTCTGAGACAGATGTTACTAGACTTTCTAGGGACCAGGTTTGCATAGAAAAAAGAGACGCAGTTAGTAAGTTGCTCTCTATAGTCCTTACACACTGTCATGCATAATGCCTAACGTACTGAAATGTCAATGTCATAATTTTACTATTTTTAGATACATCATCTATAGTTATATATACGTTCTATTCGTACACAAAGAAAAGTTAAATACGCAAAAGTCAATGTAATAGAAAATATCTACACCCAAACAAGAGATGTTCAGTTTTGCCGAATATAAGTAACGATTTAGCCCCATACAGCGTAGCCGCACGATGCGATGCTGGCGTCCAGGTATGTCATCCCTGGTCCATTGTTGTTTCCCCCTCCATTCTTTCATCGCGATAAGTTTGTTTTTATCAGAACTGTGAATACAGTTGGTGTGAAACCCGATCTGCCCGGGAGGCCGGTCCGGGGTCCCCCTGCCCACCTGATATCCTGTGTTTTGTCCTAACATCTCGCCCATTGCACGGCTCAGTCCACTGCCCCTCCCCGTGGTGTGTTCCAGCGGCGGTCTGGGATCAGGGGGAGGGGCAGGGAGGGGCACCCAAACATAATCGGCGAGTTTTCAGCAACCGTCGTGCAATTTGCACATCACTGGGAGAATCGCAGACTTCCAGCTGAGATGTCGTATATCTGATGAGATATTGTCGTACGCTAGGTCATGAAAGTGTAGTGCGACACTTAATTCCTCTTCACACACCCGGGAAGAGGAACTTTTAATGCTTCACGTCAAGCATGTCTATTTCCAGGCTCATGAGTTTCTGAGTTTCCCATTTTACCTGCTCCAATATGCCACATAGGCTTCTACTTATATGTGCTTATCCTAACATCAGCAGTAGTAGTGTCATTGAACACACGTATGCAAAAGATGACGTAAAACCTCAAATGATACTTGCAAGCTATCGTGATGTTCAAGAAGACGCTTCAACAGGTATTTCTAGATGAAACCTAGAACCAATTTGTTTAACCACGCCACCACTACACCAGGCCTTCCTACGGGGATGGTACGGGGATCGTAGAATTCGCCAAAAAAATTGGCCAGGGGAGTCAGTCCACCCTTAGGTTCATGTTTCCCCACCGGCCGACCGGCCAACTCCTCTGGTAGCTAAACTCCCCTGACAAATAATTCTTCCTAAAATAGCCAGCGTAGTCAGTCTGGTAGAGACTACGCTATACCTACATGATGTAACAGTGAAGTACTCAGGAACCTTCCAGACCAATCTCGGAGAGACCAGTAAATCAGAGCTCCCTCTTGTCTCCAGACAAGCCGGACTAATAGACAGAAAGACGGCTGCCATCTGTCTTCCCTACCCGGACTAGAGTAGAGGCCATCACAAAACCCATACATTATCCTTTACGAGGCTATTCTGGAAAATTGAAACCGCTTCTCCTTCAGTCAGACTGAAGCAACGTTCAAGCAGATACCGAGAGGAAAAATTGTTACAGTCTCCATTCCCCAACCTGGAAAATGCTACAATCAAGGACGTTAGATATAAAATCCTTGAACTAATGAAAAACAGCTCATAACGGATGTGATATGAAAGCGGACTGTTCTGTGAAAGATTGTGTGACAAGGAAATAATGTTGCCAAAATTGAAGCGATGAAACTAAAATCCGGACAACACACGCCCTAATCCTAACAAATTGAAAGATTGTGTAATGGTGTACTCAAGATTCTAGTGACGAAGTCGATAATTGAAGATCATTGGTGCCATTTCCGAGAAGATGACTGCATGTGATTCATCTAATGAGGCGTGGTGTGAATTGGTTTCTGTTTGAGTGCCTGTGTTCTGCGTAGCAAATTGTTCTGGCATGTACACTACCCTGTACACATAGCAATCCATTCTGGCATGTATACGTAGCAAGCTATTCTGACGTGTAATATCACACGTAGCGATTCATTCTTGCATGTACTATCTTGTAGACATAAAGTCGTTCTAACATGAACCTGTACACGTAGCAATCCATTGTGACACGCACTATCCAGAGTACAGGTAGCATGTACTACCTTGCACACGTAGCAACCGGTTCTGACGCGTGTATTTTCCTGCACACGTAACAAGTCGTTCTGACATGTACATTTACCATCCTGTACACGTCACTCCTGTCAGGACTGTTAGGATCAGGTGGACCTGATGTCCTCATCTGTCATCTGTTGGGTAACCTGAACAGCATCAGCCACACCCGGACCTGATGGACCTACTTACACTCCAGATACAGGACTTAGGTCACACCTGATAGTGGGGGACACATGTCGTCCATGTATTTGTCATACGGCTTAAAAACAAAACTAGGCTTTACAGCGTTTAAGATCCTAAATACGTATCAATAATCAAAACATAAATAGCAAAACGCAATGGTTTCCACAATCCGTTACTGAGCTAAATTAGTGGAAATAGTACAAACAGGACGATCAAGTATGAAAATGACATAGCTAGTAAGCACATACCTATAGATTTGGGTAGAATAAGATATACATTGTAGCAAGCCCCCTTAGACACCCTATCACTTTGATATGACATAACAGCAAACACAATTACAGAGTCATTAATCTATCCATATGCATCTTTAACACCTTGTTATGTAGAATCATGGCTGGCTATTCTCCAAGTCAAGTGTACTAGAGAGTTGGAGATTTCAACATCAGGTTTTAGATTAGAGCTTTTTAAAGTATTGCTTGGTTCCTCTGGATTCAGGTTTGTTAGAAACTTGGCTTCCTTTTTCGGGTTGAATGTTGGAATGTAGCTAGCTTCTCCTGTAAGTTGTAACCATGAGGAACAGTCTGTTCCACACACGTCAGGCTTGTTGCCAGTCCGATAGTTCTGTCAGGGGTTCTGTCTCACACTCTGGATGATGAATGTGTTTGCCGTCGTTGATCGCAGGTGCCTGTTTTATTCTCACCAATAAAGATAAACAAGCAGCGGTCCAATTAGCTGGGCACGCCGCCGGCTGTCACTGACGTGCCGGTGGTACTGACCAGGCTGCCTGATGCCTGCAGCTGCCGCGGCAATCCTGACCATGTCCAGGGCTTCCTCACGACTTCTTGGAGATACACTTTAGGGGCAATGTCGAGAAATTGTGCCCACTGATATGTTTTAAAGCCTTGTACGTACATTCTGGATGGTGATTTTACTTGTGATGCAAGTAATACTGGTTGTCTGCCACCTCCAACGCCCATATTGGTGCACAGGCTGATATATTACATAACGTAATGGTAATTGAATCGAGAACTTGAATGATTAACTTAGAGACTCTATACAAAATGCAGCAAGGGTGTTCATCTATAGCATAAAGATTATCCTCTTTAGCATATGCATATCTGTTATTTTTCAGTTTATTCTGAACTCTTAATTGCATCACCGTTGAACAAAAGTTACATAACGAACAAGTCCGGATCTTGTTCAGGGCCCCTCGTTGTGGTTAATGCTTAGCCCTCCTACAGGGTTACGGGGATCGTAGAACTCGCCAAAAAATCAGGAACTTGGAAAGGGTTCATGTTTCCTCTCCGACCAACCCCTCTGGTAGCAGACCCCCCCCCCCCCCCGGAAAATGTTCTCTCTATAACAGCCAGCGTAGTCAGTCTGGTAGAGACTAGTTATTGCTTCACCCATAGTTGGCGTTGAAATTAATTACCAACCCTTTCCTGAAGATTTCCCCTGAGATTGATATGAAATTTGGACCAGTAATGATCCATTGTGTTTTCCAGCACCAAATCTCCGGGGGTTAGACCTGTTAGCTCCAGCCGGTGTCTTTTTCTTACGGGCTGATTTTTGTGGCATTGATCCAACTCATCAATAACAATGTCGGGATGATAGCCAGTAACGAAAACAACAGATTAACGTCAGGGAACAGCAAAAAGACGATTCATCTCCGTCTGGTGTTCGGTTATGGTTATGTTTCTTGCCAGTATTAATGTGATGCAGACCCGTACATTGGAATTGGTATACGCAGTGGTTAGATACATGTTGGCATCTGATGATGTCCTCGACTGAACTGAACTGAACATTATAGATAGAGGTAATATTGGCTGGCATAGATCGGATTGCCTCTCAAATCTTGTATATAATCAAAGCCTGTAGACAAATGTAGCAGCATAGAGATAATTTCGGACCGTAATGCTTATAAAATATAATTTTATGTCACGTAAGTCCCACAATAGATTCTGCCACCCATTTTGTCCCACACCAATTCACCTTAACAGCTCTAAAGCTTATAGTTATAGATATTTATCAGATTTAGTTCATGAATAGCCATGGATATATCCGTATCAAATTATCATACCGAAGCAGTATTTATCTGTGGGAGAGAAGATCAGAAATTCACCCACGGCATAACTAATGCGTCTATTGTACATACATTACAGGCGGGAGTGATCATTATGATAAACGCTCTATTCAATTGATATTTTGTTCTTTTATCAAGGAAAGGCCCGATGAAAGCCCTTATCATTGTCCATTATGATCTTTATCGCATAACAATCGGGTCCGTGAAAGCCGGGGAGATAATGTGGCTGAAAAATACATCCATCACCCCAGTAGTCACCCGGGTTTTTATTGAGCCGACGACAAGGTTTCTCCTCGCGCCTTTTGTCGATGTCTATCTCCTCTTCATCTGTCATTATGGCCCTGATAAGACGTTTTGTTAAGCCCCTAGTCTCCGGGAGGATTAGGACGTCTTCGGCTGCTTTGTCGTCGATGCAAGACGTGAATATTTATATTGATTCTGCGACGTTACCCCGGGGCCAGACATGTTTGTTTTAGCGGGTTGTAACGTCCAGTCAACCCCAGGACGTATAGCAAGGTTCTCTCGGTTATAGATACAGCTATTCTTGCAGGGAAGTCCACGGGACGGCGTTCACGTTTGGCATGGGGGTTGCTCTAGTTGTTTGTAGCTGGCGTGTAACTGCAAGGGTACGGGCGTACGTTCGGAGTGGGCCGGCTTGCGTAGAGACTGGCACCCAGGGTACGGTACTTACTGCCTGAGACAAAGTAAACACGGAAGTGCGCTGACACACTTTTTGCTGCGTTACGTTTGGGCTCTGTGAATACTCCTAAGTAATAATGCAATAGTGTATATTCAATCTAAAAATATATATGAAGATTACATAAAGAAATGACCAACACATCATTGATTTTGGATCGTTTTGCTAATCAATGTGATCACTGCAATTATGAGTATTGACAATACATCGTAAATATGGCTGCGTTGGTTGTTTATTTACCATCAGAGATGATATCTTCACCGTGCGTTATCAGAGTTACTATTTACACTTTTCATGTGCTATTCCACTAATATTGTTAGGGACGATTTGGTCTATTCAAGTAGGTTAACAAATCTATGATTCTTCATAACCAATGCCACGACTTATAAAAAAAGAGCGAAACTTTATATCCTGTAACTACAGAACAATCAGGTTCTTAGAAATGGCCCTGCACTGAGTCTAAATCGTCAGGCAGAAAATAGAATTCCTCTCCGCTTTAGTAGATAAGATCTCCCAGCCAGTGAAAAGGAGAATGTGGCGGGGTAATAATTAGAGAAGAGGAGGATTGAGATGTTACTGTGCAGGTGTGCATCCATCATGGAGGTGCTCGCTGCTGACAGGACTGTTCAGATAACCTTTCTCTTTAGTAAGATAAGATTCATCTAGCGCGTGAGCTGGTCTTCCATAGTTTCTACCAGACTAACTGCACTGGCTATATGGGGAGTAATTTGCCTAGCCTCCGTTGCAGTCTTCGAACGAACTTTGCCCCGTCACGGCAAACTCCCTTCCACGGCAACTCCTCTCCTCGACAAACGAGAACCTATCCAACGTTGAAAATCACCAACCAGCGCACCCCCGACCTGAAAAAAGCCAGCCCCATTCGAAGACTGCAACGGAGGGTAACCCTTCCCTAGGACTGAATCATGGCCAGGTATCCACCCTATTTTAGCCAAATTCTTCTATAAGAGCTTACAGAACCCCTGGAAGGTCTGGTAGAGGCTAGTTCTTCCACACTCTTGCATAGGCTCCAGCACTCGTTATTTCACATTTAAATTTGGGCCATTTAAATTGATGTTTTCAGAAAACTCTGAGAATGTGAAAAATCTCATTAAATGAAAGGGAAATATCTATAGATCTAAAGATAGTACGTAACCCAGAAAGGTATGTTGCTTTAAGTGATATCCGAAACTTTGCTCTACATTTAACATGATTTACCAATGAGCTCGGCCGCGGGTAATGACGGTTATATATGGTGATACGAGTATGATACAGTATGTAAAACTGTCATCCAAATCTAAGAGAACCACTGTTTCTTGAGTTCAACTTGTCGCAGAAGTCTTGTACGGGTTTTCAGTTCGAAAATGCAAGGGCTTTTCAAACGATGTCGTTCGCAAGACTGGGTGAAATTACTAAATAACTTTATCACATAATCCAAGAACTTAGATCTAAGAATGAATATTTCCTCCTTGTGCAAATGTCTTTGATGACACCTGGGCAATGACATCAGCGTAAGTCAGCTATTTGGAGATTGATATTGTGTACGTGTCGGCATATCAAATATGATCATCCCGTAATCGTTACTTACACCCAGACATCCCCTGCATTGTACATGGGTCTCAACCATTTCTGCCGGTGACACTTGCGGCACAGGAGCGGGTTTATCTACATATACTAATGTATCAAACACTCGGCTTATTTGCTTATACCAGAGTCAAAGGACAATGGCATTAGGAGGTTCCCGGCAGTATTGTTGGGTGGTTGATGTGTCTGAGCCAGGATATCCGCCGAAAGGCTCGGGAAGAAAAGGTTTTCCTGCCGCAGGACTATCATGTGGTTCCATCCTAGGTGTGGGCAGAGCTTTGCTGATCTTGGTGGCAATGGCGAGGTGACGCCCATTGACATCACCAGAAATAGCCGTTGGACTTTGAATGTTTCTAGTGAGTTTGAGCACTGTCTGCATTTCCCTATGGGTCGTACGATCGTCTTACGATCGTCACAGGGCATTTTTGTGACAGTCGTGAATGTGTCTTGCAAAGTTGATATGTCATTGTAACGGAAAACGCTGTCTCAGATCCTTGTCGACAGTTGGTTCCGTCACAGCCTGCTTAAAAGTCCTTCAACCAAATCCTTCGACGACCTACGACAAAGTCGTACGACGACATAAGACGAATAGGGCTGCGCCGTTACTTGTGACGATTAGTTCAGCCTCATCTTCCATACGGGTTTTGTTTTGGATCTTTGTTTTAAACTTCTTGCATGGTTGGAAGGCAGAAATGGTAATGGTCAGTGTTGTTTATGTCAGGAAGCATTGTGATGGAGGAGACTGATTTGTTTTTCAGTGCTGTTATCAATGGCGACATGCTGTTCTGAATACCTACCAATAATTTTGCAAACTTAACACAACCATCACTTTGTTGATTTACGAACCAGAACCGCCCTGAACCCCATAAAACGTTTAGCTTCTTTTTACGTCTTTCATCACTTCATGTGGAAAAATGCCGCAACAAAAGGGGGTTTACTATCTTTTTCAATGGAAAATTGTACTTTTCGTTATCTTCTTGCAATTAGGTCCCTTTACAGCCCATGTCACTGTATCCTTGAGGACGGTTGACAACTACCAATTAAGGTCGTCCAGGGACGTCGAATGCCCTTAGGAAATCTACGAAGATCTTGTGCTATTGAATTCCTCTGTACAGCTTTACGACAACGTGATGTCCATATGCATTAGAGAGCTGCACCTTATACAACTACCACCGAATAGACAAGACTACATGGTCTGTAAACCGGGGCACAGATGTCTCAATTTTTCAGGTATGACGATAACTTTCCGTGAGCCGATGTGGAATGTGATAAGACGGTGAGGCAGGAAGACATGACCCGCGGACACAATACGACACCGGGGTCGGAGAACGCTACAGTGATAGTTTACTCCCAGGCAATGGAAAGTCGATACACCAACTATCATAGCAGATCGTAACTGATAAGTCATCGCTTCCTGTGTCAAGCTATTTACAACATGACGTTTAAAAGGCACTAAGTCTGTTTTCTCTTGTAGATACAATGATTTACGGGAAAGGGTGATGTTTCTACAAAACATCTTAATGCTATATATCTTTTACCCATCATAGCATGTTTGTTTGCTGTCATAAGCGTATTGTGCTCTCAGGCAGCTCGTCCAAAGACCAGACTCCTTCCCCCTCCATCTCTCATTTGATCGGTAGTGGGCCGTACAAATACGCTGTGTAAACTACTGTAACCGCTATGACTAACACTTTATTATTCTCCAAGTATCAAAGGTTTCGATCTATCCCCCGACCACAACCTTTACTTGGAGAAAACGCTGTGTAACCTGCTGTAACCGCTATGACTAACACTGTAACATTATGTAACCGCTATGACTAACGCGCGAGACACAACCTTGCACCAGTCTGTCCATGACATGTGCGTCTTCATTACTACATAATTGAGGCGCTTTGAACGCATTTCTAACCATGCGTCCGACCAAAACAAGGTATCATCCCCATATCGACATCTACCCAGACGCCGCAGACAGTCGAGATTTGATTACCGCACCAGGACGGTAGATAGCTCTCCCTATATGGCCATGATGTATAAAAGGTACAGTAGTTTGCTTTGTCTTGTGGACGTCTTTAGAAAGTCTGATGTCTTCAAACATGATATCTCGTCCGCAATCGGTCTCAGACGTCGTTTAGTCGACTCCGTTGCATCAGTTCTTGTTGTCTGTGTGTAACTCTAGGGATTACAGGTCTCAGTTCTTGCTATGTATGCTTGGGGCTCGGTTGGGGCTGCACATGTCTTTCTAAACTCCTAAGGGACGTAAAATGGGGGTCCCATGTTCGAGGAGATGCGCGTTAAAATAAAGGGGAAGATCTGGCAAACTCTTCCTTTTGAAATATAGCTACAGACACCACTACAATGTACCATTAGCTACTGTACATGTACTACAAACGTCTGAACGAACGAACGAATTCCGTCATGCGTAGATGAACTCAGTACATGATTGGTCAACCCAACCGTCTGAACCGCTGCGATGTTGACACAGGTTCCGAGCCACTGCATATGCGGTTTAATGCTGATGGCTTCCTAAGTAGCTCCACATTGTCAGCCTGCCTGTTTAACACACTAAACAGTTACTATTTACACGTGCCACCGACCTTTACAGGTGCGCAGTGCTGTTGGTCTAGATCTTGAATGACGAGAAGGTAATTGGACATGGGCGTGTCTAGATGGGCGTAAAGGATTCCCAGTCGCATTCATTTCTTAAACTCACAAAGAAACACATATTTGGCATACTTGCCGCCGTCTCCGATTGTGATATGTCAAGGATCAGTTGAATAATTCATAGAAGCGAACGTTAGCAAACAGCGCAGTAGTGCGTCTTGTTGGCAGGACTTTAGACCTACAGTATGTCTGTAAACACCACTCATATCACCCCTGGGTCAACGACAAGGTAGGTATAAGATGTCAAAAGTCTCCTCACGCAAACGGCCCATCCATTGTGGGTGCAAAGCCCGGGAAATAAAGAGAAGACCGGGGCCAGAAAGCTTTCAGATCCAGCGAATATCGGCGGCTCAAGAACGCGTGAAACGGACAGGCTTTCAGGGAGGCTGACCAGGTGGCAACAAACAAGCTCGCTTTCAGCCGCAATTTCTCGCCAGGTGTGGGGTGGACCGCCGTCATACCTGTTGTCTCACCTGAGGAAACCTGTCTCATCATGGTGGATGGCGTAACTAACGTCTGATAGGAAGAAGCTTTAAGAACGAGAAATAAATAACTGAGACTTGCATACGCCAATAGATCGTATTTATAGGTATAAACCCCAAATGTGACATACTGTAAATGCATTTAAGTTCGCGGGGATTTAATTTCGCGGTAGCGGGAAAATGGACTTTTCGCGTTGGATTTAATTTCGCGGTAGCACCATGCACTGTAGTCCCTTTCTGTTATGAAAAAATGTTCGCGGTGGTTTTAAATTCGCGGTGAAGCGGCCGCCGCGAAATCCGCGAACATCAATCCACCGCGAACATTTCTGCATTTACAGTAGTATGTATGATATGTACTACCTGCCAATTGAAACTACTGATCATACGAAAGTATATAATATTTTCACTTCAATGATCCCCCTACCTCATTGCACCTTTGGTACTATTCTTGTACTATTTGACCATCAAAAACATTTTCACCAATGGATAGGAGATTCCATAAACTCACACCAACTGTTTTTAAGATCCGATAAGTGCAACCTTTTGCGAAGAATCTGATGGAATGTGTATTTGACAGGGGAAATAGACAGTAAGCTGGAATTCTTTTGTGCCGGTAATATGTTCAGTCAGCCATCAACGCGCCTGTCGTCAAAATGTAATAAACACATGTCAGGAACTCCTGTGGAAGGGAGCGGTTAGGAGACAGGCTTTATCCACTCACGGTCGGGTTAGATTAACCTTTGTTACATGGTTCCTGATTCCAGGGGCTTATTGGGGCCTCTCCGACACCTGACTAGAGGAAGGACTGTAAGTAGCATAGGGTTCTTAGTAAATCAACTACCGGTGTCCAGACACATTCGAGAAAACTGAATTGTCGAAAACGCTAGGATTATGCATGATAACGTAGACTCGGTCTGGTACAATGCAAGATCTGATGATATTACTTCATGCAACCGTTGTAAAGGTAATAGATACGTAATCTGTAAGTCATTGCCATGGATGACTTATTCGTTGTCTCCTATTTTGAAGACCACCATCCCCGCCTCCTCTCTCTGTATATCACTTTCAATGGTCCCCCAGTCGTTAACCCATACATGTACATAAACAGAAACAAACTTCCAGACATCTGTCATTGTTTAGGGATTCCCTGACTCGGCCAGTAGAAAAGGTCATCCACCAGTATAAAGGCCACGTTGTTGATGGACATGTCTACAAGAACACTCTACCTGACATAGACATGACATTCCATTGTTGTCCCCATGCATAAAGAATGTGTCAACAATCGTCTAGTCCCCAGTAACTCTTCGTTAGATCCTGCAGCTAGAAACTTAAAAGTCCATCCCTTGTGTTTTTTGTTTGTTAAGTGCTCTTAATTGATCTGAAATAAGTAATAATTCCATTATCTTGGTACCGTAAAGGAAACAGTCATTTTCCGTTGAGGTGAAACATGCTGTGTGACTCTCTAAACCTCCTTGGTAGTAGGCAATGCGTCGTCGCTACGGCTAGCGTATTTAGCCAAGCGCTAGCACGCCGGGTCATGTGCCAAATACTCGATAAGTGTGTGGGGTTCTTATACGCACACAGGTTGAACGCCAGAGTCACGTACCGAATACTCTTTTCAATACGTGTGTTGGGTTCATTTACGCGTACAGATGATATATAGCATGAAACCCCATGAAAAGGACATTGCGACTCCCATTTCCAGTCGTGTCCGGACTCGGACTCGAAGCTGGGCTACTATCACCATGTACCCACGTCATTAGAACCCTACTTACTGTTGAGAGAATTATAATGGAAACTCCTCAAAACATTGCCTTCTCCTAAGTGTTCCAAGAAGAACGACTGGTATGACGAAATGCAACTGGCAGTTGTCAGTATACCTCAAACATGCAATTATTACATAGATAATGAGCGATCAGACTTCAGAATGCCTTTCTTTGATGACATCACGGTTCTTTGAAAAGACGATGCTACAGAACGTTAGAAGCCTGCTCTTCTTCTATATCATGTAAATCACTATCACGGGGGCACATATCAGTGGGATAATGTTTCTGCTCCTCTTCTACGTGCAGCAAAATTAGAGGGTGCATGTTTGTTTGAAGAGTTTGTTCCCATGCCTTCAGAGGCCGCATTGAAAAGACGATGCCACAGAATCCTGTTCTTCTTCTACACTCTCCCTGGGGCACATATCAGTGGGGTAATGTTTCTGCTCCTCTTCTGAGTACAGCAAAATTAGAGGGTGCATGTTTGTTTGATAAGTTTGTTCCCAAGCCTTCAGAAGCTGCTTGCCGCCCGCGCCTGTGTATCTCTCCCCGCCCCCTAGCCCTCCGGCCGTACACCTGTGCGGCCTGTTCCTCCTCAATTTCCACTCCTCTAATTGTGGTGAACAGCACCGTTTGTTCTCACCTGCGCGGTATATCACCGTACATCATCATAATCACCGCCTTCACAGCCCCCCTCCCCACAACAAAGACGCGCAACCAACAGCCTGGAAGAAGTCACCCCGGTTCACGGGACAATGTGTGGTAATGATGCCCGCTCGCCCTCGGCGCAATCTTTGGAGATGATCGAACCAACTTTGTAACAGGCCAAACCAGCGAGGCAATTTCACGGCAATTAATTCAAACCATAAAGTTGCCACTTTGATGTAGTCTGTACTACACTTAACTGTTGGCTAAAAAGAACATAAAAATTGGCCAATCAAGATCATTAATCTGCCCAATAACATCCACCGGCTAGCTGCCTCCGCAAATAATTTACCTTATTTGACCGATGTATACTACTTTTTCAGCCACTCAAAATGAATCTCGATCTAGTAATTAGGCAATAGCATCCGCATCATACAGAAAACTTTTTGTAGATGTTGTTAACCAGATTCTAGATGCGTATTCCCACCCTGTACCGAAAAATCCCATGCCTATTGTCCCCACGTTGCGTGATTAGTGGTAATGTCGGGGAGCAGAGGTGTAATCTGGGGTGTAATTACTCCGAGACTACGTGCTTATCTCACCGCTCGCTATGACTTCAGCACAGCTCCTAAGGCATGGCGCAGAATGAGTCCCCTGTCATTAATGCCATACTTACTCATTAACTGCTTCTGTGTAATTAGCGGGTGATTACGGTGTTCTGGGCGGCGGTACTGTCAGGGGACGGGGAGGGATAATTGTCCGCGGTGCGTGGCTCTTCGTACCACCTGAGTTGTACGTAAGCGGAGAGGAATTTGCCCATGCACCTGGGCCGGCTAGTATTGCCGCACTGCAAGGTTATGCTTCTCTCTAATTATATATACATATATATTTCTTATACTAAAATGTCTTGTGACGGAAAAATGTTGTCGTATCGACAAAAAGAGTAAGACGAATGTCACCGTGCTCAATGACAAATTTTGTGTCTACGACCAGGGCGACAGGCTAGCAGCAGTGTAGCGTCTATCTGAACGTCGATGATGTTTTCACTGGTAGATAGACAACGCTGTCTTCAGGTCTCTTTTAGTATTGAGGAACGACGTGTTTGAATGATGTTCAAATCATCACATCCAGTAGAACACCAACTAGGACATCAATGACTGGAGTTAAAAAGAGTATTGCATTGACGAAGGCAAACCACTATCTACACAATTATATCATAATCCTTCTTCATATATTCCAATATGTGTGATGATCACATCGATACAGGTGGATTCCAAACGTTAGAAACACAATTTTTAATCCGATTTAGCTCTTGATCCTGTGGTTGCAATAGACTTGAAACAAACGAATTGTTGATGATGATCACAAATACAGTACGAGCATTGATACCGCAGAGGATGTGGTTTTCCTAACATCATTTCACTCTTGACCTCACTGGGTAATTTGTGTAACCCAAGCCTAGCATTCTGTTCCCCTTCCTTTATACTGGTTGCTAATAGCACAGAATTACAATGTCTTGTTCCGGACCAAGTTAATTTCACCAGAAGAGCAATAGGTAGTTACCACAAGGCCAAGGACATTATATATTCACCAAGGAATAACCTTGGTGACCAACACAGAGCTACAGCGCTAATTCAGAAGCATGTAGCAAATAATTAAAACTCTCAGTAGGAGACCAGTCACATTCGTCGAACGATCGTCGTACGTACGATGACAAACTGAGTGCATCAATTAGGTACATATGTTGAACAAAATTCATCCGCTTTGGTACGAAAACGTTTATCATTATATGTCAGTTATTAGTTCTGTCAGAATCTGCTTAAAGACTCTACCACATCAAAGTCAAATGTGTTCGTGTCACCTTTGGAAAACAAATCACAAACATGGCCCCCCGAAAACAGATAGGTCACATTCGTCGAACGATCGTCGTACGATGGGAAACTGAGCGCGTCAATTAGGTAAATATATTAAGTTTTTTAAATAGAATTTCTAGTTTCATCCTTCCTCAAGAGTATTCGTATTGTTCATAACATTTTGATCAGCCATGTATTGGCATACATGGCACCTGGTTCAGATGCTCTCCTCTTTGTTACGTTTGTAGCTAAGTTTGAGTAATGAATAACATCCTGACTGATAACATCAGTGACCAGTGGCTGTTGTTAATGTAACGGAAAATGAAGCGGCGCTATGTCGGCTATTCACTCAGCAGATATGATGATTTGTCAGTCATTCAAAGCCATGAAAGCCCGAGAAAGGCCACGCAGCGAACCGTGTGATTCAGGCCCGGTCCTGCCGGCGATGCCTGATAGGGTTCAAGAAGGGGGCACCCCATTATCTCTGCCATTGTTCTCCTGTCAGGTAGACTCTGTGTGCCAAGGTGAAACTGGTAACTATATTTGTCTAACGTTTGCTGCAACAGTAGCTTGTTTAGAGACATAACACTACATCGTTGGTGAGCAAAAATCAGAGAGAAATCTTGCACAGCAATCCTGAATACCTGGAATGGTTCGATATGGGAAAACTTACTATTACAATTCGTACAAAGGCGTAAGGAAGTACAGGAGACGTCCTTGTGGATTAATTGTAGTCTTTACCGTGTTGAGATACACGTCATCATAGAAACAGGTGTTGTAGCTTCACAAGTCGTGTGAAACTTGCACGTACACTTTAAGGCACACCGACATAGACATACCATATACACCCCCTTCTTGTTTGTGATTTATTTACCTTGATGTAATTATGGGATTAGTGCTTTATTGTGCAAGCTATTTCAATAGCCTTTAAAAATCATATGATGATCAATATGATTATAAGTATAACATGATGATACAACGAATAGGTACATGTAGCTATTTTCTCATGCTACAACAAACCGGTTTAGAGAATGTCTACTGTGGTAGGAAGCTTCTCGACGTTTGCAGGATGTGAGATTGTTAGAAGAGATAAGGAAAGGTGCGTAAACAGCCCTGGGGGTGGCGTGTTTTCAGGTAAAGCTTTCCGAGTGGTGTGTGGTCCAACACTACCGTATTTACTGCGGTCATGTATTGTATCGCCAGGATTATAAGACATGGGATAAAGCTGACTTAAGCACCCTTAAGAGAAAATCGGAACTTCAACGTCATTACGTTCTTAGACATAATTAAAGAGGAAGGTTGGATTCTTCAGGTTTCTCGGGATCTAAGAGATTATTTGTTGTCTCTAAAGAAAATCATATCGGGATGATGAATAGGATTGGATAAGGAATGCCGGCTGTTGTGTTCTAGAGCCTGCCGTACTCAGGACAAAGTGTCGGCAAGGGTAAAACACAAGGGCGGTGCATGTCTGTATTATAGACTGTCTATTCTTATCGGTACATCTCTGAACGCAAAGTGCATGATCAGTGACCCATCGGTAAGGATAAGTCTACGGGTCAGTGTCTCAACAATACTGTCACATACTCAACAAATACAACAACACAATGGAGGATAATACACACAGGTTTTAAGAGCTGGGTCATCAAAAAGGTTTCTTTACTGATAACAGTCGAGAGATATAAGTCAAGTTATGCCTAGTTATCGCAAATATCGTGTAGCGGATGTGCAGTTGTTTGTGTTGTAGGTTGTCTGTGGTTAAAAGTATCATAATCGAAGCTTAACATTATTATAGGGTAGAATGGCTAATGTGTGGTCTCTACCAAGAATTTGAGGTAAACAAGCAATGCTATAACATTCCTTCTTAAATTGGGTAGCTTTTCATCCCGTAGTATCATAGGTCTATGTTTTAACGCCCCCATCTCTCCTACTGTGGAGGTGCAGGAAGGTCCCATATTTCCCACACATCTCTCTTGCACTTCATGTAAACACGTCAACGGCTACTCTCTTGGGGGCTCCATGAGCTGGCATCAACCTCGGGAGTTAGGACTGACTGTACCATGGCCTCATCAGCCACTACAGCAGTCATCATGAGAAGTATTACAGTGACAAGGCTGCAGATCGAGTTGAAAGTATTGGTAGCATGAATGGAGTTGTGTACGTCACGTCATGGTCATATTCGTCTTGTAGGTAGTCGTGCGATTTTTATGCTGTAGAAGTTTCATCCATGATATGACGGTATCAACTATAGACAAGAATCTACGACAGCTGAATGTTGCTGGACACATTCATGCACAGCTATCACAAGAATTCCTCCAGTTAGAAATCGTAAAACGATCGCAGCAACGTATATGTGACCGAGGCCTTAGCTTGAAGCGTTAATGATCACTAATGATGACATTTGCTTTGTTAGAGCCCACACAATCCACTTCTAAGCCAGGTTCAAGAATGTTCAGCGTGTGGAAGGGGTATAGAAGTACCCATACTGATCAAAGGACTTAACCTTCAACCAACGTTAAACCAGTGTTGAGCAGCCATTCAAATGCAAGGATACCGTACGTATATAACCGCGATCATTAGTCAGTAGTTGGAGTCAATGTACAGTAGTCCTTTCAAATCGGGCATGGGAAAACTAACAGCTATCAAATCTATTGTTAGTTTGGGCCACTTTGTGTGAATAGTGTAATGTATAGGTCCACAATTATGTACAATGTAAAAACCGCACTCTTTAATTAGAGGCCATTGCCGTCTTGCTCGTTATGACGACACCGTTTGTCCGGTCCACAGCCCTTAATGACACACGCTGCGTCTTCAAAAGACAGCTGGTCGGCGGAAAAGTCAATAGATTTTACAGTCACTGGAGAAATACAAACATTTCTATGCCAGTTCAGTTCACTTGAATACTTGCGTAACGTGCATAAAGGACTTTTTGTGTAAACGACTGAAAGCATCGAAGAGTTGAAGCGAAATTCCAACGCTTTTTTTTAATCACGTGGCTGTCATTAGGATTGCAGAATGGGTTTGGTTTCGTGAACTAAGAAATGACCATTTTCGTCTTTGTAGTAATAGGTATTCTGATATGTGACTGTCCTTGAACACAGAAGGACAACGAGACTAAAAGTAAAGTTGTTCATTATAACATTTTCATCGATTTAGTCAAAGGTCATTCTATAGCCAAGAATAGTTCAATCTATCTAAACCTCTCTCACCACCATGCCACGGTTAGCATACATATGCTTCTCGCCTATATTATAGCGGAAAATGTGATGAATTATAGAAAAGTTGCATTGCCAAAACAGTCTGTCTGCACTTGCTCTATTTCCGGTACACCCGCACACGCTCTTCAGAATTCACTCTATAGTTTTGACCCTTTGGTCATCTCCAACTGAGCAACAAGACGGCTTGTAAAAAAATGTGGTTACAGAATGTTGCGACGGTCTGCCGTGAAATTTTATTGACAAGAAAAGTATTTTTGCATTTGGTGGGTGAATGATAATGATCCGGGGTGGTGGACCTTGGATCGGGTTTTAGTAGTCTATGTCTACTACCTACCTAGTCCCTATTTTATGTCTAGCTCGCAGTGATTTCATAACTGTCTACAACGTCAGATAACATTATTCTAAACATTTCTAAAATGTCTATAAAATAATAGACAGTTAATTTCAGCTAGGCCGGCATACATTTCTTGCTGTGCTCGGGAAACATTTTATGTCGTTTATAGTACTTTCTAGCACACAAGTACTTGCTTACGACCCCTCTCTTTGATTTAGAAGGTTGTAAGGTTCTTGCTACAAGAGAATTCCATTAAGCAATCTCCTTGAGCAGTTGCCCTGAGAGTATCATTCGCTACTCTCCAAGCAGAGGTTGGACTGGAAAATCGTTGCCTTCTTTCTGACAGCCATCCATCCTTCAAACATTCACTAAAACGACATGGATAAAGGCATTTCCTGAAAAAAATTATTGGAGGGATAGCTATCAGATTGCGGTATACCAATAACAAGAAGATGAAGCTACCCCTGAATACTAGCCGACACCAAGTAGATCCTTGGTGAGTGACAACCAATCAGATGGCTTCTCTTATTGTCACTAAGGCCCAAGGGTCAGCAGTAATTAACAACTTAGTTCGTGGGCCCTGATTAGTTCGCTACAAAAACTGTACTGAATGTCGTTGACAGATGACCCCACTTCTCTACTTGGAGACTTTGGCTAGAGAGAAGTTGTTGACGCGTAGGTCGTGCCACTTTGCCACCTGCTCCAAACCAATTGACGAGAAAACACTTCTCCTGCCCAGCACGCGGCGCACTCCCCCTGTTGAAGCTAATTGTGTGGAGCAGGAGAGGTGAAGACCATATGGTACACAAATTGAATCCGTCCCACGTAGACACCTCTTGAGTAGATGAAGTGCCCGTAATCTGCGGAAACAAATCTTTGGCTCTTAATGAAACGGAGGGCCACAGCTCGCCCATAGTGACAGCTTGCTTCTCGAGTTAATTATAAGATTTAGTGAGCTGACCACTTTCAGCGAACATATTAATGATATTTGGTTATACAGTCGTGTTACAAAAGTTCGCTATAGTTCGATCAGCCCTGGGCATTCTAATGATTGCACGCTGCGAATCAAATTGAAATCGTTGATAAATTTCTATTGCTTTTTTATTAAACTTTTGTCATCACAATGGACTAATGCAAATAGAATTAAATTGAAAAAAAATTATGATGTTGTAAGATGATACTAAATATATATATATATATATATATATATATATATATATATATATATGATTCTAAGAGCCTAACATTTAACACAGTTTTTATATATTTTTTCTGCAGGTATCTAGCGGTGGGACCACAGTTCAGTTCGCTCGCTGCTTCCAACGCGGGAGGGCAGGGGAGAAGATGGCCGCTGGTCTGCAGTAGTATACCAGGTAAGGGTGTGTATGGGGGTGGTGTGTCTGCAGTAGTATACCAGGTAAGGGTGTGTAGGGGGGGGGGGGGTCTGCAGTAGTATGTCAGGTAAGGATGTGTGAGAGGGATAGTGGGTCTGTAGAAGTAAAATGTATACCGGGTAAGGGCGTGTATGGGGGATGGTGGGTCTGCAGTAGTATACCAGGCAAGGGTGTGTATGGGGGATGGTGGGTCTGCAGTAGAATACTAGACAAATATGTGTACGGAGGATTGTGGGGTTTGTTTCACAACGCACAGAGCTGAAATGAGACCGTCAATCATCTTAAGAAATTCCAATACAACTGACTATTCTTTCCTTCCCAGGTTTAGTGCCGAGACAGATCCGGTACTGCCGAAAGTTTCACGAGATCATGCCGTTCGTTGCGGACGGCACGAAGCTGGGGATCCGGGAGTGCCAGCACCAGTTCCGCGGCCGCCGCTGGAACTGCACCACCGTCCAGGGACAGGTCTCCATCTTCGGACCAGTCTTAGACAGAGGTATTGCTATTTATCATTCACTCAAGTAGCGTTGCTAGGTAATGTGAAGAAAGTCTGATCGTTGTTTACCCCAGAGAATAATGAACACTCACTGAAATTTCGACCAATTCTTCTGTCATCCTTAGACACACGTAGCCACCTATTTCCGACATGTACACATTTCCACAAAGTTATCTGGTATCCGGTGCTACTCGTCACCACAATCACGTTTTTCCTGCACTCACGGTTTCTGCTCATCTGCTTCTTGTACATTTTACCATTCATTTACATCTTCTACTGTACCTGCCCCGCAACTCCTCACAGATATCATCATTATCATCACCACCACTAGGGTCGGACCAAGTTTAAAGTCATCATGTTTCCAAAGTTGTACTTTCAAAATGAACCAATGTTGCATCAGGCAGAAAGTTCGTAGTTCTTTTTAGCATATAGAAACTGCCTTGACAAAACTGCACTGTTGGTTTGTTTCACCAAGGATGTTATGTCATGTCCTTGGTCTCACTCGTTGTTTGAACTTGAAGCCGTTTCCAGACCCGCCTATGTCTGACCATGCGGGAGATGATTTGGTTGATATGCATGTGGTCCGACCCTAACCCCACACTCTTACATCTCCCACCATAGGAAACATCAGTACCACACCAAAAACACTCCCACGACCACGTGCAGGGGACTCCATACTCGGTCCGGCCGTCAACAGAGGTAGGTGTTGATGATGATGATGACACCAGAAGATCAACACACGTAAGAAAAACATTAGGCGTCGTATTGTGTGTGTGATCCAGCGGTTAGCGACCCTGCTTCTGGACCAAAAGGTCATGAGTTCGGATACTTACTGTTGTCACTCATCCCACCTTGCGTGCTGTTAGTTTCTTCTCTTCTGCTTATGTTTGGAAGCGACCTACACCTGTGTCTTCACAATTGATACATCATCACATTCACAACACACATATCTAATATATTATATGTCTGCAATCTTTAAACACTTACTCTTCGATCAGACTTGCTCTGTGGATTTACACAGACGTCAAACAAACATCAGCAGCACGGAAGACATTCCGAAAGACTTATCATGATAATCTTCATTCTTTGTGATGTAGCTCTTAAAGATCCACACGGATGCGCGCAGAATTTGTCTCATGACCCCTCGTGGGTGGCACGGCTATCAATGACCACCATCTCGTAGCTCGTGGCAACGCTGTCTGTACCTACTACTTACTCTCTAGCAACGTCTTAACCCGTCGTGTTTCTGTGGTTAGCCATGACTATTTTAGAACCAATCTGGATCCTTTGATCTACAGGAATATTGATAGTCTGTAGTCGACCTACCACCTTGTGAACTTATGACCCTGGGTTAAGTGGTAGACACAGTGTTCTTCACCTGGCACGGTTGGCGCCAAGATAAAAGAGTTATGTGTCGCGCATGTTGATTCCGTACACATCGCAACTGTCACGTGAAGAAAAATCGTTTCTGTCCACCAGAAGATCTCTTCTCATTCTTGTCACGAATTCTAAGTACTGTACATGTAGCCTGGAGTCCAGTCCTGTTCGCTTTGTTCCGCTCCCCAAGGTCGCTACTTGGCGGAGTAGCGACCTTGGGGAGCGGAACAAAGCGAACAGGACTGGACTCCAGGCTACTTTACATGTCGGAAATGTGCAAAAAAAAAAAAAAAGAATAGCTGTGATGTTCTAAGCAGTCACTGACGAAACGTGTTTTGTTGTGTTTTTGTTCAACAGCTTCAAGAGAAGCTGCCTTCGTTCACGCCATCACCTCGGCAGGGGTGGCCTACAGTGTCACTAAAGCATGCGCAGAGGGAACCTCTCCGGACTGCGGCTGTGACAACAGACACAAGGTAACGATTTTGATCGACGCTTTAACCAACAAAAATTAATCTCCAAGCAGATTCCTCCGGTGGCATAAAACAGTAACATAATAAGCTGGGGAAGAAGTTTAGCCGACAGAGGAGTAAAATTGGCCTTACTCCTCTGCCGGCTAAACTCCTTCCCCAGCTTATTATGTTACTGTTTTATGTCACCGGAGGAATCTGCTTGGAGATTAAACAAAAATTGCGGCATTTCAGACGACCGAGATGAACAATGTAATTTGATGGACAAAGTAAGGTGACCAAAATGGGATTGTAGATTGAGTTACGCTGGTCTGTGTGACACAAACTCTGCTGTCCGGGGCTGTAAATGACCCTCTTGATCTTCTAGGAGAATGGTCGGATGTTGGGAGGGCTGCTATAAGTGTTGTTTAACCAGGCTAGAGTTACGCATTTTGGGCAGAATTTTACTACAATGTTAGCACGAAAGGTCGACGCTAACATGCGTTTGTCGCCTGTAGGGACCTCCCGGCGAGGGATGGAAGTGGGGAGGATGCAGTGAAGATGTTCTCTTCGGCACCAAGTTCTCGCGAGACTTCGTGGACGCGAGAATACGGGGAAGGCGAGACGGGCGCTCAGCCATGGACAGACACAACAATGAGGCAGGCAGACAGGTAGAGAAGCACAGCTAAAATATTTACTTGGTAAAATATAAGACTTTGGTGGCAACAACTGGTACATTTTAGGACAAGATAAACCTGTCCCCTTGAAAATGATATCTATGCCCTTCCATTTAATTGAAATGCTCTTGGATGACTTCAGATCATATATAAGAATTTGGTTTCCGATCGCAAAAGCCCGTGTGAACACATAACTCTTTTTTTGTATAGAGAAACATTTGGCTCATGACGTTGAGGAAGCGGCGACTCTTTGAAGTATTCATCATCTATATATACAATCCAACTGTCATCGCTCTCCGACGTCATGGTTTCTGATGCTAAGCCAATGGTTTTGATGGGGACAAATCCTACATTTCTACAGGTTGTGATTTTGGCCGTCTATTTTCAAACCCCGCGGTGCCTTTGATGTTTCGGACCAAAATCATAGCTCAGACGGTTCTGTGGCCTACAGTTTGTCCACACTTCAAAGGCCAACGGAACCAATGACGTCGCAGTCGAATCAAACCTATAATTTTGACAACAAAAGCAGGCTAAAAAAGGAGTTGTAAAGTCTCCAGGATCAGACGGTGTATGGTATTGCACAACCAGATTCCAAACACTTAATACTACACACTGCAAAGGTCGAATTTGAGGCAAATGACTAGGTTGGCGTTGAAGGCATTTGTAAACTTTGCTCAAACTTTGCACCCGTGTCGAGCGTAATATAAGAAGGATTACACGACTTAGATGTGAGAGATTGAGCCTTGGGGGATAGCCCAGGACATAAAGAAAGGCAGGGTAACCTGTCCGTATCCCCACCCTGTTGTCACAACAGGTCGAATCCCCCGGACAAACCGCAAAACTCGTGTTTGTGAGAACTGGACTTTGTGCATTAGCACACGCCAGTGACGCTTTCACAGTGGTAAAACCTTAAATATAACTTTACAGTTATACTGGTGGAAGCTGAAATGTCAAACTTTTTCTTCTTTTTGTTCCGATTGTGGTTGGAGTTGCTTTAGTGAATAGTGTATCCTTGGTGGAAGTATGGCTCGTTAGCTTTACGTCAATGCCTTTACAAACACTGAAAACCACAAATACGACCTGGGATGATGCTGGTACAGACTAGACAAGTCGGCCATTATTCGTTTTGTTCCCGTGATGGACCATGACGTTCACGTGAAGATCGTGTCTCCTTCCGTTGAAGCGTGGCAGACCAGATTCACGTCACCACGTTGTTTAACATGTAGGCCGTTAATGGATACATGCCACAACCATTAAAATTTGTTCAATTATACCTTCATTTTTGGCGCTGTTAAAAATAGAACTAAAGGGAAAATGTTAGGTATCAATACTTTATTCTAAAGATATCCGGTGACGTTAAAACGAAGAGCATACCCGCTTCGTGGAAATTTTCAAACAGATGTTTGGGGGTTATGCTGGTATTTCGACCAAGACCAAGTGGCTCAAAAACCATTTAACGTCTTATGGCGCTAATAGAATAAGAAACAAAGCAGCAAATATTTCTGATAGGGATTATTCAAGCAACTGGATATGATATTGGAAACGGTCAAACGCTCTCCAACGAGATCTCTTTGGTGTCACTGACGAAAGGTAGTGGATTCTGCCAGAAACGTCTGACCGTTTCCAAAATCATATCTAGTTGCTTGAGTAATTGCTATTTGACAAATACTGATAATCTTCTTAGATAATCTAATTAACTGAGTCTGATGATAGACCTAGTTGAAGGGCATTATGGTAGGTGTTTCCCCTTTTGGTGCATGACATATGCTGATGATTTTCTCCCATTGTTCCTCACAGTCCATCATGAAGAACCTGCAGCTGAAGTGTAAGTGCCACGGCCTGTCGGGCAGCTGTGAGATCAAGACGTGCTGGTGGGCCCAGCCGGACTTCCGCACGGTGGGAAACGTGCTGAAGGACAAGTACGACTCCGCCTCGGAGATGGCCGTGGAGCGCCACCGCGAGCCCTCCGGCATGGTCGACTCCCTCTACCCGCGGTACAGCTTCTTCAAGGCGCCTGGTAAGGACGACCTCATCTACTTTGAGGTCTCACCCAACTTCTGCGAGCCCAACAACTCCACAGGCTCGCTGGGCACCAAGGGTAGAGAGTGTAACATCACGAGCCAGGGGATCGACGGGTGTCAGCTGATGTGCTGCGGCAGAGGCTGGAACACGCGGACGGAGATGAGAACTGAGAAGTGCCACTGCCAGTTCCACTGGTGCTGCTACGTCACGTGTCAGGAGTGCCAGAAGAAGCACCAGGTGCACACGTGCAAATGACGCGACAAAAAGTGGTGGCGAGGCGGCTGGCATATCTTGTTGATGACATCATCGTTTTGGAACATTGCCGTTGACACTGACATCACACGAAGGAAACGGTGGCCGCGCTTAAGATACGCCTCCTACAGCCTTGCCATTAACGTCTACCGTTCATAGAATATAGATTAAGTCATGTCCAATGGCAACAAAACAGTCCAAGCCGGCATCTCTATGTGGAATTTTTACACTGTTAAACATGCACCTGACAACCTACATACGATTTCCATTCTTTACCTAGGAGGGAGAATCCCAAGGCACCATCGAATGTGCTAAAACCACCCCAAAGAAGTTCTTTTACTTGAAGATCTAATAGGATCAAAACACTGCCCAAAGTTTCCTCCCCTGAGGTGTTGCCAAGAACGCCTGCGTAACTGCCCCCATCAGCTACTGAAATGTATTTTTTTCTCTATCAAAATCTGTAGGATTTAGTCAAATTTATGATACAATCAAAACCAACGATACATCCCACTTTTCTGGACTTCCGATTGTCAGGTCTGATTGGGGGACCATCAGTGACCAATGAAAATGGGTGTTTGGGTGATTCATTTGCACTGGGTGATAACAAAGTTGTGCCATGACTAAAGGCACTACGCACATTTCACTTTAACCAAGGACGTTACGTCATTGCTTTAACACAGTATCAACTCAAGATCATTGTTGTGGTCTCTGTCATCATGGTATGTCCTAGTGTAGCAACTCGACGAGTATCTATGTTCCTCGTTCATTGTGATGGTTAGGCACATTTTAGTGGGGTTCTTTTCAATAAGGAAGGTTCACGATCCCATGTCCGCATGCACAATGTCAAAGGTGAAGTCCCCTGACGTGCAAACAGTTCTTATCTCGACCATGCTTTATACATGCCCAGATGTATCTATGGCTGCTGTTTTATACCTCAGGGTTCTTCACCTTTGACCTGTGCATGAGCAGTTGGACTGGTGAATGGGCTTATAGCAACAGTCTATCATGGCCATGTATTGTACCATATTTTTATTGACGTGTTTCTTTGAAGTCTTGATACTTTTGGCTTCGCTCTCTCTGTACATTTGTAAAGAATGAAATGTTGTACTTACTTTAAAGGAGAAACATGAGGAAAGGCTTCTTCGAGTCTTCTTCTTACGATGGTGACTTTCAAAGATGTTCTATTTATTGGTTCCTTGTAAATGTTATATTGCTCGTGTGTTATGACTATCATGATGTAACTGTTGAGATGTTAAGCCTTTCTTCGAAGGATGCAGTATAAGCTTCCCTTGGGTCAATAGACCTCGCATTTTGTCATTGAAGATGTTTTAACCAAAGCCACAAAAGCTTTATATCTATACATTTACAGATATGTATATGTTTCATGTTGACATTTTAAAACTAGATAGACCTACGCTATCAGTGTGTAAAATATCTTTTTATTAGCTAACAATATCATAGCATATTCCCTATTGAAGCTTTTTAGATTCTTACCACAGACAAGTTTTAATCTGAACTGAAAGTACAAGCTAGGAAAGGTTTGGTTTAGTTTTGTTTTGTTTAAGTAAAAAAAATCTGTGCTTATGAAATTTGTTTAGATGAGTACATTTTGTACTTGTAGAAAAGTTTTTTCAACACTTTCTTCACTGTCACAGAGAAATGTAACTGACTCTGGTGAATAATTTTATCATGCAGAGATGCTGCAACATATTAGAAATTATGTTGTTTAACTCACACAAAATCAGTGAGACATGTCGACAGTTTTGATGCAAGAAGATGAAAAAGAAGATCAACCTGTATTTAAGCCATTCCAGTACCCCCGCCATAGTAGTGAAGGGTAGCCATCCAGTATAGTTGTATCGCAAACAGTCATTTGCAGTTTGTGACAGTACGTTTTTAACAGATGTCTTAAACAGATCCGTGTAGACAGTACGTTTTTAACAGATGTCTTAAACAGATCCGTGTAAAGTTGTGAAAAGTGTTGTTCCTCGTACATGGTAGTTAAGATTAACCTTCTCTGTGCTGACTACCCAGTAACCAATGTCAATTTGGTGTTTGGTTCAGGCTACCAAAGTAAAGCAGCTGTAAAACTTTTAACCCTGACACCTGAAACTGGCTTCTGGTATGATTGAGCCTGGTTTTGCTGGTAAGATTTTTATGACGAGTAAAGCCAAAGGCATTTTCAAAGTGTTGGAGTTTAACATAACTTACAAAATATCATGGAGTCAAATAGGGAATGAAATGCAATATCAGCAAAGTCAAAGCATCGTTCATACCAGAAGCCAACAACAGGAATGAGTCAGCACTAGTGAAACAGTTATTAAAAAGAGTCTACATTTGCCCATTTTGTGTTCCTATGGCTTCATGTGACGAATGCTGTAAATATGGATACATGCGCCAGGTTTCAATAAATCATTCTATTTTTAATACGAAACTCTCTGGGATGTTAACTGCCTTCTTGACTGTCAATAATATGCTCCCCCTTATCATCATCATCGTTATGATTATAATCCTAATAATCATTTGTAAATATGATTTTTAGAGCTGGAAACAGCAGTTTATAACGTAAGCAATGCTTTCTATTCCTCACTTATTTCTGAAGATAACCCATCTTACATCAACAATATGCTTTGAAGATAGTTACTATAGGATGAAATACGAAATTCTGTATGTCTTGATGGAGGGGACTTCAAGGTATATATACTAGTAGTTCTTTACAACTAGAATCGCTCAACAACATTACAGACAACAACTTGAGACTTTCACCCTTCATCTGGTTTAGATTTCTATCTTTAATTTGGTTTTCATCATCATTCTGCATCTAGCAATAAAACACATGTCCGACATTGAGATGACTTTTACAACACAGATTCTTCAGCATTTGCAAGACTCTTGGTCCCATATACAAGTATATATCTCCTGACCAGGAAAAAAAACCAAATCAACTACCATCAACTACCATCAACTAGGTAGTTTACTCTGTGTGAGGCATATCCTTAAGCTAACAACATACTGAGTCAGTGCGGACAGGAAGAAACATTACCAGCACTGTGACAGTCATTATTGCTAATAATTCCTTTACCAATATTACTAGCTTTGAATGAATCATCAAATTTGTGGAGAATACAGAGCCAGTGTCAAATTCAAATTTCATCAAGAATAAGGTTTTTTAGGGAGGAAAACACGCTAAGGAGAGTCCAATAATGACACGTTGGTAAGTGGGTTGCCAAAATGTCAAGAATCTGGCTTGGACTGGAAAAGCAAAATGTTTTTTCTAGCTCCCATGGCCATGAGGTAACCTCTGAACTTGAAATGGTAAGAATGTTGACCGTTTCCACAGCAGAATTTTGTAAGATATTGTATCATCCTTGAGTGTCCCAAGCCCACCCACAATTTCCTGTCAGAACCCATCACATGACCAATGTGACCTGGGTCTAACCTACCTACAGGAATGATAGCTTTATAAGTTGCTTATTTGCCACATGTAACATTTGGTAAATCACATAGACATCACGTTACCTTTATGTCACAAATATCACATTTAAACCCACACATCAAAATCTCTTATTGTACAGCTCGTTGTAAATATTTCACTAGTCTAAGAGCAGTACATATCTATACATTTTTGTTCTTAAATAGTTTACCTGATTAGTTATCTGAAATCATGCAAATTTTGTCTGCAACATGTGCATAGTTTGCTCATCTCAATTTTTCTTCCCAATTATTGCTTAAAAAAGAAATGCTTCTTTAATTTCATGTTGCTCATTTGTTATAAGCCTCCAACACAAATGACAAAGTACCATTGGGTATTTTACTTGCAACATACTACTACATGTGCTAAACATATAGTGAGCGCAGGACTTGAGTTATCCTTGTTTTAGGAATTTGAAAAGTGTTAGATCTAAATTTTTTAAATCTGATTACCACAACATACATGACTGAATCACAAACATGTCAACAGAGACAATCTGTAGTGGCTAACATTGACCTAGAAGCTATCGTTAAACACTTATTGGCTGAAGCGTTGTTGCATATTATGTTATTCTGCCACCTTCCAGTTTGCACTAGGACATCGACAACCTGTGGGAAAGATCGAAGAAGAAATCGTTATCCCCGAAAAAAAAAGACAGCATGGCCTAACAACAAAAGAAAAAGACTGGTATTTTAGCACGGCCATCCCTCAAGTTGATGAATGGCTCCCTTCAGGTCACTGCTGTGATGGAATTTTCTGTGTCAAGGGAGCAGATGGGGAAGCCATAGTTTACAGCAAGTGCCCCCCTCCCGACTCAAGGTCATAGTTCAACAGGCCCATTGTAGGGGCTGAATGCTGCACAATGCCGCTGTGATGAATCTGTTTCCCCGCGAGACAGGCGCCAAATTAAAGCTGCCTGAAGGTGAATGGAAGGTCATGACAGGCACTGTTATATATCGGGTATAACCGCTGAGCAGGGGTGGATTTGCTGAGTCCTCTCTGCTGCAGTGTGAGATGCTGAGAGCAATGATTATGTAATATACAAAAAAAGCAAATGACCCACATGCAAACTCAATTTCATGGTATGGAATCAAGAGTCTGTAACTCATTTAGTTTCTATGTTAGTGACTGCTTCTACATTATATCATCACAAACCTTCTACAATCACTTTCAAATAACACAAAACTCAACACACAAAATGTTTCTCACAAAAGACACTTTTCCTCATAGTAAACTGTTGACAAAAGCTCCTTGGTTAAACATAACACAACTGTACACACAAGAGACAAACACGTTCAAGATATTGTGTTGTGTTCATGCAAGATGAAATGCTCAACATCTATCTCCAAATGTGTTTAAGATCTAATATCTTTCTACAACATGATACTCAGGGTTCCTACCAGTCCATTAGTTGTGTTACTAACCACGACACCCCCTGTACTTACCCTCCTTCCTCCTCCAGCAGAGACAGGAACTTCGGGATCCGCACCTCCTCATCAGTCTAAGAAAGACAAAATAAAATCAACATCTTTTAACTCAAACTCAACAACAACACAAAGATCTCACACATCTGTGATATGTAGACTTTCTTTGCATGTCTTGATTGATAAGTTAATTGTTGGTAATTATGGAAATAATGTTTTGGTGAACATACAATGTAACATGTCCCCATTGATTACTCTATGGTGAACGTGACTACCATATGAAAATATGACAGACCAAAATCAATTAACCCCATGACCTGAACTGTCTGTCATGTTTGATGACCAACTACATAAAGCTCTATCACCTATGAACTCCTGCATGTCTGACCTTTGCAATGACCCCATCTTTCCACTCACTTTCTGCCTACCTACTGACAGTGTATTCAAATAACTACTATACACGGCAACACAAACAAACACGCAGAAACAACACCTCCGCTTCCAAGGAGGCAAATATCATCATAACCTCTTCATGGACTGAAGTAGATTACTTCTGACTGAGTCAAACCCTGTGCCACAGTGTAATTGTTCCTGCATCACACAATCTAACAACATACTGCAAACCTCATGGCCACTGCTTCAAGCTCAATCAGACTCACTTTGCACCATACTGTTATATCCAAAGGTTTGTAACACTTGGACGAGCCTCAGACCTAATCATATATAGCAACACTGGGGAAACAGATGTAGAGTATTTCAGTGTGGCCCTCCATGCCAAAGTCATCCGGAGGTAAGAAAGACGTAAATTAGTCCACGTTCGGACTGTGGGTGTGAAAGGGTCACGAATTGTTCACACGCTAAAGTTTGTATATATATATATATCTATATATATATATGTGTGTGTGGAAGGGCTAGGCTGAGTTAATATGTTGTGGAAGTTGAAGGCCAACACTTTGAAGGGTAACTTTCACAGCCCGTCTTTACATATAGGGAGTGGTTTTGATTAGTAAACATGGTCAATCGCTGATACTGCTGGTAGAGAGCCTTATTGGACAGAGACTCCTATCAGGTAATGCTAGTTCACCATTATCCACTGGGTAACCTATTTCCATTGTTTTTTAAATCAGGGCATTTAGGGATATCAAGTCGATGGACATTGGTTTCAACTTACAATATTTTCAATGTATAAAGATATGAAAAATATTGCAATTTGATGTTGACTTGATACCCCTAAATTGAAACGTTAAAAACAACGGACATAGGTTACCACACGGATAAAGGTGAACTAGCGTTAAAGCTATTAATGTATAGTTACTGGATGCTGCTGTAACAGTGGTGTTCAAGGACTGCTAAACCAAAGACGCCTAATGGCTTAAGCCTTAATTGGCCGAACAGTTTGCACGTTCGATTTGTAATCTGCCCGGGTTCAATCCTAGGTGGCGGCATGTTGTTTCTTTCTGTTCTATTCGCCCCTCTGGTTGTTTCACTGCCTCTGCTTGGATCAGTACAGCCTGATTGCCAGCATGGCAGTCAGACCACCACAGAGACCAATTTCACAGACATGTCGATAGCCTCCATTCCTCATCCTCCTGCCATCATCCCTACATTGTCTGGAAACGTTACAAATAGCTCCATTTTCCAAAAGATGTTATACAGTGTCCTTGATTTTCGTAACTGCAGGGCATGTTCAATACCATTTTTCTTCATATCATTTACATCTTCTACTAGATTTGCTCCTGTAACTTCAATCCATGAAATGTTAGGGCATCTTCGGTCTGAAAAAATGTTCTTTTTTTCCAGACATCAGTGTAATGACATGATGGAAATAATCCTGAGAGAGTGAAAAATGCTCCTTGTCATTCAATGTTGCAGTCATTTGAAAAACCCCTCTCATTTCAAATACAGTATCATGTCGTCATGCACGTAACTGGGAGTGCCAATGCAGTGCCAATACCATGGAGTCAAGATTAAAATAATTGCTGCTAAAACTGTGGGAAAGTGTATTTTTGAAGTGTACAAGAATACACGTTTTCTAAAGAAAAACTTTTGTAAGATGCTGTATTTGTAACCTACTGGTTGGACAACTTTTCTTTCAAACAAGTTGCTCCTGAAAACAAGCTAACCTTGACTCTCTAGCCAAGCAAAAACAAGTTTCAGATGCTGGGAAATTGCAGCGATCTATCACAGTTTCGCAGACCCCTTAGAGCAGCAGCCACCTTATCTTCTGTCTGTGTCCTGACAGAGACAGATTCTCTCATTCTCCCTAGACATTGATTTTGCTGAAATTACTGCCAACTCTTTAGAAGCAGAGCTCCAAGTCCAGGATTCCGTATAAGAAATGGTCTGCCGGTGGTAGTTAGCCTGTCTGGCTGGCCAGACTGGAATGGGGTACAGGTAAGGATCGTTTGTCTTGTGTCTGCTGAGGTTCAAGGGCAAGACAAGAAGTAGTATCACGGCAAAGTTTGCACAAAAGGATCCATGCCGTATGGAATACTTTTTTAAGAGTTGGCTGTTATCATAATGAAATTTAGCAAAGTCGGTAAGAGCATTACAGAATAAAGACAAAATTCAGAGCACACATACCTCCGTAAAATATTTAGAGTTTGGGAATTTTTCACTTCATCTAGTATTGTGAATCTCTCACTAATGCATTTTCCTGACAGCTTTCGGGACCAACTTTGGACCCAGGCCAAGACAACCTTCCCATCCTGCCAGTCTCTAGTCACACCATCTTCTACCTCACATCCTGTCATTCTTACAATATTATTACAATATCCACTGACACACACCAGGACAAACAAATACACAGACCAACAACAATACCTCCATTTTTACAGAGGTAACTGAAAGAAAGCTTTGCCATGCTTTAGACAGACAGCAAATACAAACTTTATTGTGTTAAGGTAGCTCACCTGTCTCGCCATCTCTATCAGAACCAGCAACTTCTTAATGCCGACCCAGAGTCTGTGAAACAAATACATCAACAATACATACAACATGATGGTATATACAGTTTCAGCTATACTGCTATCATCAACTCTCATAATTCCACCATATGCCATAACACTGCCGCATGGGAAAAAGTACATTATATATAAATTCAAAGTGATCTAAAGAGATGTACCAAATTACTACCAATGCAGCATTGTGTGGTAATCCTCAGGTATATACGCTTCAGACTTATTTAGGTGTTGAAAATAATCTTCTGTAACAAGGTTTTTCAATGTGACAGTATAATAGCACCTGGTGGAATTATACAAGTTGATGTAATTACTTCACAACAAAACATAGCATTTCAGCATATAAAGTATTGTCATTATACTATGATTTACAGGACATTTTTCACAGGAATCTGTTCCAAGACTTTCTAAGGTACAAAATAACTAAATTCACATTGCCAGATAATAAACGACCATGTCTACAACACTAATGCCTTGCTATTGTCCTGACTTCCGGTGCCAGCTCAGCAAGCAGTGCAGAAATAACAGTGTTTTGTAGGAAAGGATGCTGGACCGCAGGGGGCCACTTTCCCTCTAGCTCCCTCCTTTTGTCACAGTCATGACCTATCATTTATAGTTTCAAAAATGCAGTCTCAAGAACAAGTGATTTTCTCCAAGGAGAAGGTTAAAGACTTAAAGGAGCCCCTGGTGGTTTCTGACCCAGCTGTCAGCACGTCTCAGCTCAGGGGAGTAATTCCTTGGGACAGTTTTTTCTAGAAAATTCCTTCTAAACATTTAGTCAAGGAATTGCTAAAAGACTCCATCCAATTGATGGGTGAAATTTTGCTTGTTTAAACGTTTGTAACATATCTTTAACTTCTTGAAAGATGTATGAATTAATATAGTCATGAACCTGAACTTCCAGAAAAAACATTCAACAATGCAAACACAGTAGTTTTACGTAAAATAGTCATGGACCTAAACTTAAGGGTGTTGAGATTCAA
Source organism: Branchiostoma floridae x Branchiostoma belcheri (assembly GCA_019207045.1). Classification (NCBI taxonomy): domain Eukaryota; kingdom Metazoa; phylum Chordata; class Leptocardii; order Amphioxiformes; family Branchiostomatidae; genus Branchiostoma; species Branchiostoma floridae x Branchiostoma belcheri. Next base: position 7,785,566 of record CM033041.1, read on the forward strand.
CCAAGGAGGCTTTATCAAAATAAAACCTCCTTGATGAAACAAAAACTGTTAGCAAAAACATTTAATAAAGAAAACGCTGTAGTTGCAGCCTTACGAACACCATACAAGTCATAGACATCCATCAAAACTTGTAGAAATCTCAGGAATCTGGAGGTACTGTATCTCCCATTACCCAGCGGGAGTCCTTCCCTCACACTCCCTCTCCCATTGGCAGCCAGAGGTAAAGGATGTGGCAATTTGGCAGAAATTGGATCCCATGGACTATTTGTGGCAAATTACGGGCGGGCCGCGGAGTGATGGATGGAAGACGTCGGAGAAATGAAATGTATTTTACGGGACGGACGGACAGACTGGCACCGACCCAGCTGCAGAATTGGACGGCGCGGAAATTGTAGACTTGTCGGCGCAAGATATACGCTGTGTCAAATGTGGAGCTAAACTAGCCCCTCTGAGGTTTTGTTGCCTGTGTATGTGCTTTTTAAGTAAAAAGAAATACATTCGATAGGGGAAAAGTAAAAATCTGAACCCCATAGTTATTCTACACTAGATAACAGGACTATTTTTAAATCAATTCTGTCTCTAGCTTGATATGAGAATATTAAGGCAAAAATGCAGAGTTTGTTGCACAGAAAGTCAGGATCCCACGGATAGTGCACGAAGTTTCAACTTCACACATAGGCTACAGTAAAAAAAAACTAAATAAGAACTTGTGACCAATTCTGTATTGAGAATCATCCGGACATTATGGTCAATTTTTGGAGTTTTCCCATTGACTGAATCATTAAGACTCACTGTAACAGACAGTGCTCTTTCTGACTTCGTAGACAAGAAGAAAAGAAAACTGGCGTACTTTTTCCCATCAACTTTTTTGGCAATGGAATCCAGTTCTTTCTTGGAGAAACACTCAAGGAGCTGAAAAATAACAAAAACGAATTACTCTACTGGTTACATTTAACTCACATTAATAGCAATCATTACATTAGGAGCAGAAAAATTACCATCACCGCTATTTTACCAGTACCCAGTACATCATTTTAGTGGGAGATACCAGTACCGGTAGTGCATTTTGCAAATGATGTAGGCCTGATCTGCACATGCATGGCATGTGGCGATGGAAAAAAAATAAACTATACTACTTGTGCTTGCACTTGGTAAGGATGATGTGATTTATACAGGGATCATTGCATTAAAACAAAAAGGACAAATGCTATGTTTAACACATGTACTACTAGTGCGCTAGATGAACATTCTTTTTGACTTGATAAACAATGGACCAGTAATTGCTTACAACTTCCCAACACAGCATAGACTGCAGCCCTTTCCAGTAGCATACAACTAACTTACTAAGACACCTTCACTTCACTTTCACTAAGTTCTATTTCATCAGGACTGTACCATTTGGGTGGTGAAGAAAAAAGGCAGATGGCAATGAATGAAATACAAACCTCGAGAGCATTCATGAGTTGCTCAGGTTTGGACAGATTAGAAACGTGAATGTTGGTGTTGAAGGAGTTTGTCATCTCCATCTCCTCTAGAACATCCCGTCGGCTTGTGGTGCCAATAATCAGCAACTTCCGCCCCTACAGTAAGAAACAAGGCAATCAGAGATGGCAGACTTCAACCCCTTAAGTATGCTTTGGGTATGGCTTAGCAAAATTTAACAATATTTCCAAACAAAGAAAGTCAAGGATTGAGGTGTTAAAAAATTTGTTTTGCTCTAGAACTGTTGTAGAATGGAACTTGTTGCCACCAAGTACAGTAGGGGTATCCTTTTGTTAGATAGCTTTAAACAATGGTTGCAGCTAGATGTTCAAAGGATACATTTTTGTAGGTGTTACAGTTTGTTCAGTGTAACTTGATATGACCAGCTGCTGTTGTGCTGCATGTCTGTACATGTAAAGCTGGTGTGTTGTGCTGAAGGGCATTTATACTGGTTAAAACACAGATACAGATAAAGATATCCAATATTTGTTGGAAAAATAGTCAGTGGAAATATCGTCCAACCTTTGGTGGTGGTTTCTTCAGCAGAACAATTAACCCTTGCAGCACCAAGTTGGAGAATCGAGGTCCGATCGGGACGTAGTCTGGAAATACAAACAAAAAACTTACTTTCATGAATAATCATCATTTCTTCCAATGTAAGCAGCCGTTTTCCTGATGTTAACAGAAATAATTGCTGCCAGCATATCAACAGCATACAAGTATTGAAATCTATCTAATATGTATTTTATTTATTGTTTTGGTTGGTTATTCACATAACCAGCACCAGGGATGCCCAATGGCCTGTGGCTATTGTAAAGAGACAAAGACAATACAAATACACTTTGACATGGACAGAATAACAATCAATAACAATATTCTAAGTGCATCTATCTTTGTAACAAAAGCTTTATCATAATCTTACAACTAGCTGTGTTTTGTATCTAGGATGTACTATTACAGTGTTTCATCTCACCTATGAGTCTTTCAATGTCATCCACCACTATACAGCTGAGTTGGGACTTGTAAGCATCATCAAATACCTGCAGAGAAATTTCAACTATCAGTTACTTAAAAAAGGCAACATCTAATCTTTTACATATGAATGAATACCGAGTAACTACAGGTAAGTATTGCACAATGGATTCCTTGTAGAGTATACATACCCTAACTTTCTTTTAAAGATGAACAGTGAGAGTTTTAATACACTGAGTTCCTAAACCACCATCCTGTTTAGATAACATTTGGCACAGACTGTATTTGCATTGGTTAGATAGAAGGGAGTAGGATAAACATAGGAACTCCGGATTCCAAAGAAAAGTTGCTACGATGAAATGTATCAAAAGCAACCCCTAGCATCTAAGTTCTGAACTGCCAGAATTGCTTTTTAACAAATACAGGCACCAAATGTTACAATAGCACTAGCCTCTACCAGGCTCTACAGGTTGCTGGAAAAATTGTAGAAATTGGCCAAATACCTGGTAAGACAGAAAACACGCCAGTTTTTCAAGGAACCTGTGGAGCCTGTTAGGGCTACAATGGCACTGAATTCCTGGATATAAACCTATCATAGAATCAGTATTTCAAGTATAACTCTTGAAGGAGATAATAATGGTTAGATCTAAGATGTCTTGAATGTGTACCTTCTTGATAGCCTGACACTTGGCGCTCTCGCTGAAGCCGATCATGTTCTCTGGTGAGCAGATCTTGATGAAGGGGAACTCAGAAGACTCTGCGATCCTGGCAGCCAGCGCCGTCTTACCACTCATGGCTGGACCTGCAGGAATCAAGCAAGGAAATCTTCAACTTCTTTAAGGAAACGAAAAAAGAAGTGTCTTGGAAGTATCTCCCAGCCTTCAAGCTCTGTATTGAATTGCTTTGGTAGCTATATGATGTATGCACTCAGCTATTTTGTTTTTTTTTGTTTGCTTATTTTTCATAGCCAGTAAACCATCTTAAGCAATAACACACCAGTTTTGAACAGCAGTTACAAGCTGCAAAAGCTGCTTGTAGGTCTGATTCAATCACTTCAAGATCAACCCCTACCTTTTCAATAAGTGTGGTGCCCAACTGTGTTTGAGGTGTGGAACCTCTCAAATTAAGGGCTCTAGCTATTTATGTCACATCTAAGAAGATGCCTCTAACTAGATCTTCTCTAGTCGAGTGAGGATTTAGGTGTCAAGTGCCTTTTCCTAGAGAACAACATTTGGAGCCGGCAAGGGATTCAAACCCAGAACCTTTAAATTCTAAGTCAACAACCCTAACCACAAGACCAGCTTGTCACCATCAATGTAGCTATTGCTTGGATACCTCTGATGGAGAACTGAATCCTCTTTGAAAAGAAAACCCATAGTTCCCTCTCACCTTCCAGCAGTACGCTGACCAGCGGTGTTTTCTCGCTGACTTTCGTCTGCTCGACCAGCAGCTTGCCGTCATCGAGCACACGGTGCACGGGGTCGCCCCAAGATATGATGTCATTCTGGATGTAGCTTTCAAAGACCTCTGCTTGGTGGCCAAAGGCCTGGTACAGTGTACAAATAGACATGTGTCAAATTAGACTGTAAACAGTTAAAGTGTCTGACACACAATGTTATACATTTTGTAAGGCAATGCCAATAAATGATTAGTACACATGTGCCAACGGAAAACATAAATGAACTGATGGTGAAGAAATAAAGTTAGTATGTATTTCTTAGGAACTTGTTGAACATTTTTCTCAAAAGGATATAAATCATAATGTGTGTAATAGTAATAAGTGATTTGAGCTTACAACTAGGAAGTTTACAATTGAGTAGTTTCCAAGACTCATCATTTGTCATAAAATAAAAGGGAAATAAATACACCACTTACCGGCTTGATATCATTTTCTAGGGCATTGAGGAAGTCGTTTTTAGTGACCATGACCTTCTCTGCTGCCTCTGGGTCCACTTCAACCTTATTAGAAGCCTGGAGGGAACAGACTTTCACAATGAGTAACTTGTCATTTTTCACCTGTTCCTGTGCTACAATTCTTTAATGGTAATTTAAGTCACAAGGTTTGAACGAAGGAGGAATATGGGGCAAATTAAATACACAGAACTATATACATCATTAGACATGGGATTGTAAATTACAGCAATTGGAAGAGAATTGACTGATAAATATGTTGTTGCATCATTGTTCCTAAAAATATCAAACATTTCATCATACTTGGTGTCAGAAGTGGGATACAGCAGGGGTCACTTTGGCTGCTGACTGTACGAGGTTCTGACATACCAGCCCTGAGTTCCTCAGACAAACCTCTTGAATATTTTGTAGGCTTAGGCAAGGAAAGAATCAGCAGAAATTTTTTAAAATGTTTTTCTACCGGCTGATGGTGCAGCTTGCTTCGTAATGTCTGCTTGCAATGTTTTGGCCAGCTTAAAGTGTGACAGGGTTTTATTTTGCCTGACACTTCTCTCAAACAGAAGACGGACAGTTTAGTAGTAAGGTGCCTTCAAAGGGATTTATTAAGAAGTTTACTTCCTGACAACCCCTCCCCACCTTGATGAGTCTGTTCATGGCTGTTGACTGTGCTGCCCGCACCAGACCCTCGATCTCAGCACCGCTGAAGTTCTTACTGATGATGGACAGTTCATCGATGTCGACGTCGGGAGCAAGCTTCCCATTGTCCCGCATCCTAGCCACGTAAATCTCAAAGATCTGCTTTCTTCCTGCCTCATCCGGTAGATCTGAGATATTGCAAAAGGACATACTTTTTAAACATCTCAATGGTCACAGTAATGTGCAAAAAATATCCATCAAGAACTGTCCTTAGTAAAAGTAACTACTGTACAAACAATACGTCCAAACAGGATCTCACTATTTCAGTTCATCCAGAAGTGCAGGTAGCACAAGAAGAAAACATGGTTGTATGATGTAGCAAAGCCAAGCGGAGGCATTTTGTTCAATAGATATTGTTTCAGTACCATGGACAGATGACTGTTGCTTTTAGTTTGTCATACTTTCCTCTTTTTCTTTCAACTATGTGTCATTAAGACGTATTTCCATGGAGACACCATGGCAACAAGAGGTACGTACTGATTTCCATCTGCACCTCCAGACGACCAGGTCGAAGCAGGGCTTCGTCAATCAAGTCTCGTCTGTTGGTCATACCTGAAGGAGAGAAGAGTCATGATCATAATCATAGTTTTAGTGGAAATCTTATACAGACAAGAAACTTCATTCAAACTTCCTGCCACCTTGGAACCAATTCTGTATTCACATGCATGGTTGGCCATACAACTTATGACAATTATGTCACAAACCTCTAACAACTAAAATCCTCTACAAGAGTTACAAATGGACACAAATTCAAAATAGTTTTGTGTGTTTTCCATTCCCATCAATTCACAATTCTCAAAACTTCTTACAAGTTTTACAATTTCCTTTAATTTTTTATTACACTGTTGCACAGTCAATGAGCTTCAGCCTTATTTGTTGATTGCTAAAAGGTTAACCGATTCTATTACCTGCGCATATTTTTCATCTGAAAATCTACACTTTCCTACTCAATGGAATTTGAGGATTTGAGGACCTACAAACATCAGTCAAACACTAAAAATTGCATCAGGATCACCAAGTGCATTAACACAAAAAATGCCATTCAGAGATTGCAAACTCGCAGTCAAACAAACTTAACTATTTTTGTGATGTGTGATAGGGATGTTAAGAAACACCTAAAAACAAACATCCTGTTAGGGAACTAATAATATCAGTACTGAAACACTTTATATGTAGCGTACACCAATACAACAGCTGTCTGGACTGTCAAACTCACCAATGAGCAGGATGTTATTCAGCTGTTCCACGCCGTCTATTTTGGACAGCAGCTGGTTCACGACTGTGTCATGTACGCCGGTACTGCCCGAGATGCTGCCTCTCTGCTTACAGATGGCGTCGATCTCGTCAAAGATGACAATATGGAGGCCACTGTTCAGTCCACACTGCGGATCAGACAGCGAAGTCAATATACTAACAATGGACAAGGATTATCAGTGGATCAAGTATACAACCTACAGCTAAGCAAGAGAAGTTCTTCAGCCCTTAGCACTAAATCTAAGTCACTGTTAGGTGTAATATAACCAGCTGCTGCTGCGCCGCGTGCCTGCAAAGCTGGTGTGTTACGCCAAAGGGCGGTTATACCGGCTATATAGATACAGATACAGATACAAACTTACGCACATTCTTTTCTAAAGAAATTAAACCAAATTTTATTCATAGCCCTCGGACTGTAGTCACTTTTACCCCCAAACCTTACTTTAACTAGATACAAACCTCAAATCTAAACCCTTCCCTGAACCTACACTTTGCAACTAAACTTAATAATATGTTACAAACAAGTTAGTGTGGCAAAACAGCATTTTCTCCCTACCCGTCTTTGTTCCTCCTCTGCATCGGCAAATAGTCGTCTGATGTTAGCTTCTGACTCTCCTACATACTTGTTCAGCACCTCAGGACCGTTCACAATCTTTGGTTCTCTGGCGTTCAGCATCTTACCAATGGTTCGGGCCATCAGGGTCTTACCAGTACCTGGGGAGAATGTATGGGCAGATGAGATAAATGTCAATGATACCAGTTGTCAGGGTCTCACTATCACCTTGAGAGAATACACTGGTCCATCAGTAAAATAGTGATGACAGTCAAGATGAAACGGAGGAATCGCTTACCTGGCGGCCCAAACAGGAGGATGCCTTTCACGTGTTTGCCACCTGTAAGAAGAAACAAAAGTCAAGATATACAAGCAGCAACACAAGTATACAACCATCCATCTATTTATGCTACAGTGACATTTTCAAACAAGGGTCAAGACGTTTTGGGGAACAGGAAATAAAATCAAGGAATATAAACAAATTACAGCCATGACTATTTTTTTACACTCTGTGTTTTCTTAACTTTTTTGTTACAGGAAACTGACCGGCTTGGACTATATTATTACCTATTCAACCAACTAATCCACAAACCAGCCAAAAATATACCACTGTGAATACAATGCAATGGCAAGGACTAAATCATCTATCCCCCACAAATTTCACATCGAGTCCACATCTACATACCAAGGGCCTCCACCACCTCCGGAGGGAACACTCTGGAGGCAAACGCTCTTCTGAAGATGTCAGAAAATTCCTGGTGAGGAAGGAAATTTCAAGAGTTTAGTTTAGCAGAACTTGAATAACAAAAATGTTAGCAAGCAGCTACAGGGCTTGAAATTCAGTTTTGGGATTAGATGCACTGGTGCACCCAGCTTAAAAAATTGGGTGCACCAAAATGCACAAAAAATTAAGCAGAATGTCAAAAAAACCTAATAACAAAAGTTAGTTACAAGCTATCAAATTCTTAAACAAGTAACATGACAGACATTTTTATTATCTTTCTAACACTTAGATGTCGAGAATATGATGTATACTAGTATACTTTGATATCTTTCCATACATAAACCTAAGAAAATATTTGGGTGCAACCTGTGCACCCACTGAAAAAAAATTGGGTGCACAGTTCCAATTTTGGGTGCACCCAGTATTTTGAGCCCTGAGCTACTGTATTACATCACACAAATTTGGAAATTGGAGATCTCTACCTCTGTGAAATAGAGTTTTTGTGAATGTCCAAGACTTGCCGTATCAATTGTTGTACATTTCTGACTAATTTTGTCTTCTTCCTGCCCATGCAACTTTGGACACGGATCATGCCATCCTCCCCATCCTGGGGGAATAACTTTCGATCACGTTCAATGAAGATTAGACAGCCATGTACTTTCCTAACTGAAAACTGCTTACCCTGTCCAGCCCACCAATGCCCATCTTCTGGAAGTCCCAGTCTGGGTTGATGATAGACTGCCGAGCAGACTTCCTGTGGAGTAAACACACAAGTCCTGGTTAGTTTAAACCAAAGTCATCACATTTCTATTTCTTTACCAGGTATCAAAGTCATATACAGATACTGTAAACTGTAAACTCATGGTTCAATTATTGCTTTTTTTAAATGGCCTCTTGTACTGCTGAATCTTTCACTGGCAAACTTAAAAATACAGCAGATACTACTAAAATAAAACAACATTGACTGTAAAGTAAATGCATGATGATGTTTGTCCATGTCACAATTTTGGTTTGAAACTCTTTCTTGTAGTATGCAAATAACTTCATGGGATAAGAACTCTTAACCTTTTGGTCAAAAAGCATGTTGTTAACCACACATCGCTTAAGTGGCTTAAGTAGAACTCACCCCTTGGACTTCCCAGTCAGGTTGATAGGAGAGTCTGGAGACTTGTCGAAGATGATTGTAGTGTTGGACATGCACATGCCTGTCTGGATCTACAGGAACAGGGGAGGAATTGTTATTGTTACAGTTATTGGGCCTCTCTTCACAGCCATGGGCTAAAATGCAAGGAACTTACAATACTTGCACGGGACTGGAGCCATTTGGCACTACCTCTGGTGAACTCAGGACAGCATTAATTGCCCCAGGTATGGCCACAGGACTGTGAGTTTTGCACCAATCTCACAGAGAAGGACACCTATTCTTTTCTAAGTGTGGTGGGTTCTTAAACGTGCTTGAGGCATGCTCCTCAAACACAGGACCTCCATTTAATGTCCTATCCAAGAGACAGTATGAGTTACTGCTGGTGGTAGAGTGGACATAATTTCCTGGTTCATATGACTCAATGTTAACTTGAATTTGAACATGCCATCGATGCCATATTCTTTTTAGCACTTTGCTTTGAATGGAGTAATTCAGATAGTTTACTTTCGTACAAAGTCAAAACTACCGTCTCACCTTCTTAGCCTTGCCAGATGACTGTCCTCCCTTCAACACTGCCAGATCAGCAGCTGGAAGAGACAAGACAGACATTAATTAATTAATGTAACTGTTATGGTGCTGCATTTTAGAGTCAATTGTTATAAAAGATGTTTCTTTTTCCAGTGTACGTTGATATGTTCTGTCAATTTGTCATGGAATCTTTAAGTTGACAATATTTACAGATCTGAAAGCTAATTCTATGCTTTCTTTTTTGTCAGAATTTTGTCATGCTTTAATAAATAATAACAGATTTTAATAACCATACCTTCTTGATCCTTCACAATTAGCTGTAGCAGCTTCTTGTCAGCAAAACTGAAGACCATCTACAGGAAAAAAAAATAGTCATGAATGATTTTGTGGGGAAAGGGGTCAAATTCTGGTTATCATGGAACAACAAACAGGTTAAAGAAAGTCCCACAGAGACAATCACATTAAAGACTTCACCAGCATATAGATGTATATGTGTAGGCATGTATGGATACACAATAGCCTTCAGCTGGTACTATAGATTGAAGTAACATAAATTGTACAACACCCAGATCATGGTAGATTTGAATTAAACACTGTAAAAAGTAACCAAACCAACCATTTGGTTCACTGTGAGAGCCATGTTGGAAAACTGCATCAAAAACTCGGCAGCCATCTTGTCCGTGTCAAAAGCATCCTGATTTGCCCTGTAGAACAATAAAACAAGTATAGTTGTTTACAATGCAATTTTTCACTTCACCTGCTAATTCATGCATTCTGACAGACTGTAACATTCCATTGATATCTAATTCTGTAAACACTTAAATTTATTTCTAAAGGAAAGTACTACTTTCTGTACCACTCATGGTCTTACAAGCCCTATGAGTGCCTATGTAATCAATCTGTACAACTGGATAAGAAACAGACTTTACTTCTGACTGTTTTGAGTGACACCTATCACTCTTTTCTCTGTCAGTTCATTCCAGTAATACTGAAGAAGAGTGATGGATGTCACTCAAATAATCTAGAAGTAATCTCTATATCTTAATCCATTTGTAGAGAGTAGATTGTTTTTGAATATTGTTTACCTGAATTTGTAACCTTCATCAACAAATAAATACTTACGCCTTCTTCTGTAGAAAGTCCACATTGATGGTGACTGAACTCAAGTACTGGGTGTTGGGGTCGAACCGGTAGGGAGTCACTGGAAAAACAAAAACATGTGGCCTCTTGTCATAATGACTTCACATCTTTTCTTGGCAGTTATACTTTCAGATATGGAATATTTATTTTTGTACATTTGTACTGACTTTCACAGAATTAATATATTCAACAGTTACTGTTTATCAACATTGAAAAAGAAAAAACTGAAGATAAGTACCTTCCACTTCTTGATTGAGTGACAAGGAGGCCCATTTTCTCTGCAAGACAAGAAAACAATTTATGTTTTCAGTGACATGTCATCACACATTGTGAAACAACAACTTGTATGCAAACCTTAAGCTACATATGGATTTTGGGGAAAACTTTTGCATCCATCTCATCATTTTTTGGAGGGCGCACTGCCTTTTCTGCCATGTATGGAGAAGAATCAGACATTTCATCTCTGCAATATAAAGACTCAATCACATTTGTCAAATGAATATGGGTTGGGCCCAGTGAGCTATGGCCAAATGTAAAATTATAGGGATATTATGGACCTATCTTCTGTTACTATAGTAAGGTATGGTATTATTTGCTCTTTGTTATATCTGTACTTAGGTTGCTTGGTTTGAATGAATGCCTTCAGGATTCAATAAAGGCAAAGAAATAGAGCAACAGATTCATCAAGTTTCCTCCACAAAGTACTGCAGTAAGAGTATACAAAGCCCCCTTCCTTCCCAATTCAAGGTTCCTCTATTCAATAACGTGATAAGCAATTCCATGCACAGGCGCTATCCCCTCTGACACCCACTATCAGTATGATACATTACACTTGTGCTGCAACCTGACACATGTATATGGAATCATGTGAAGAATACAAATGTCACACACTGCAGAGTTCATGCAGACCTTCTGATATATTATCTAGCAGTAACAGCATTGAAAGACCACTCGTTAATAAAACATAACAACACGCTCCTACTCTACTGTACATTTATCATATGATACAGAACACACTGGGTACAGTCTTTTCCTGTAAGTCTGTTAAATGAAGAAATTATGGTGGACTTGAAATCATTTTCCTACATGTTCCTATATACTGAAAGATTTGTGAAAGGAAAAATATATTCCAATTTATCTTTTTGCTATTTTGTAATGGGGTTTTATTCTATTGTGACAAAATGATCTGATTTGCTTGAGACTTGATTATATCTATGATTACCGAATCCCCACATTGAATAAAATCTATCGAGTGCACATTTATACAACATAATGGAAAATAATCTTATAATAAGTCAATGAAGGTTAAACATCCAGGTAATAAGATATGCCAAAAGCAGTTACTCAAGCAACTGGATATGATTCTGGTATCACTGACTCAAAGATAGTGGATGATATCTGAAATGTCTGACCATTTCCAAAATCATATCCAGTTGTTGGAGTAACAGCTTTTGGCAAATCCTATAACAGAAATCCAAATTTTAATAGTAATCATTTCCAAAATGCTTTCCATGAAAAGAAACAAATCATTTCTGCACACAGGACCTCTACACAACAGTTTAATCCATGAATACTTTGACCTTTTGATGTCCCTTGATATTAATCAAGTGACAATCACTGCACAAATCTGATTGTGTGATTACATTAGGAAACGGATAGCCATTAACAACAATAACCGAGCAGTAGGGATCTGTCCTTGGTGCTGAATTATGTGTAAGACTGTTATGAACAGTCTGGTACAGGAATGCCTTTTCTACCAGGAATGAGACAAACGCAAGACAGAAAATCTTCTACGGTGATTGTGATGATATTCTAATGTATCATGTGCCTGTTGTATTTCATTTATTTTCGAGAGGGACTCAACTTCACATTAATGAAAAGGAAAGGGACATCAAAAAAGCAGTTACTCAAGCAACTGGATATGATTTTGGATATGGTCAGACATTTCAGATAGCATCCACTATCTTTCGTCAGTGACATTGAAGAGCTTTGTGAGGAATGGGTGATCTATACCCTAACTATGAAGAGCTGAAGACATAAAAGGAAGGGAGATTTTATGTGTTTGAAGTGCAGAGTTGAAACAATTCTGTAAAATAGTTCTTGCGTTACGCATTGGAAATGCATATTCATGGTGGAGAGGTCACTGTGAAAACTACAAAGATAACACCACTGCATACATGTCAAGATTTACAGTAAATGATATAGATTTGGACATTTTTTCTAAAGAAATAACAAGACATATTGCATCAATCGCCTTAAAATCAGACAGGAATTCTAACATACAAAGATAAGTATGGAAATATTGTGTTTACATGTCAAAACCGACGTGCCCTGACAAAGGGAGATTTTATATCAAAATACTGGGAGACAAAAATTGCCCCGTGTGTTTTTTCAAGGACATACCCTCAATTCTTTGTGCATTAGTTTTTACTATAACTCTAAGCTCACGTTATAATTGGGTGGCATTATCCATACACCGTTGTCAAGGTCGAGGAGGGTTGTATTTGGGATGTGATATGGTGTGTGAAATTGAGTCATCACAGGTAGCCCACATTGATCTATTTCCTCTGTTCTCTGACATCTTAAGAACAGACAAATGTGAAAACAGACGGCTGAGAGGAAAACTCAAATTTGAATACATTCAAAAGATTGTAAAATCAACAAGGTATTCCAAAACACATCTGCAAAATTGAAACAGATATCCTCTTAGTCTTAGTGGTTTACAGTGAAAGACGGAGAGCAGTGTTATTCCCAAGAGACCACAGTGCAAGCCGACCACTTCAAACAGCTCTGATGTACTGAATTATACATGGCTGGATTGAGCAGAGCCTTGAAAAACCCTGATTAAGTGAAGGGATAAAAAACTGAGTCCATTTTGTAATGGAGACATTCGCTAAGACAAAACATTGTAATTTCCCTCTTGAGTAGTTCTGATTCGCTGGTGGTCTGATATCTTATCTCATGGGGTTAGAAGTCATGTTGGAAAGGCATTTCAAGGTTACGTGTTCAGGGCTCAAAATATCACCACCTGCATAATGTTAGTTCAGGTACAATTGGAGCTGTGCAGGTATTTCTGGTGTCTACTTGCACCTAACCTGCACTGGTTCATGTACTGGGTTTTATACATAAATGTCCTATGATGTAGGTGTATGTTGATTGTTATTAGCTGCATTGCCTGTTACCACCTATCAAGTATAAAAGAAAAAAATAGCAATGGTTCCTCAATAATTTTAGTCCAATTTTAATCTACACTTCCTAAATTCAGAGTGGTGCAGGTAAAATTTGTCTGGTGCAGGTAATTTTCAATGTTACCTACACCAGTGCAGGTATGCAGAAAAAAGGATTTTGAGCCCTGAAATTGTTAGAATGATAGCAGCAGTTGCAGGATACCTCCATTCTCCATAGACTTGTCAGAAGACAAACTGAATACAGAATTATCAGAATGTGATTTTTGTGTTCCCAGTAATATTCTACTAATAATGGCCCTTTGAAGAATTAAACTATTTCACACCATAATCCATTAATGTTTTAGTACCACTAAAAAGGGAGCCTTACATGATTAATGTAATAATGTAATGTGATTTTCCACATAATTTGTAGTACCCTTGGTTTAACCTCCCCATTGCTAAGGTAGCCTTAGACGCCACATTTGCATTGCTAATTAGGCATAGGATGCCGGAAGGAGGTTAATAGAATGATCAAAATCAGACCTGATATGTGCTATAGATACAAGATAATTATCATCATTCATCAGCACATCAACACTCGTTAGAACTCGATGTAATAGTAAATTAACCTTATCAGTGAAATGCAAATCTACTGGCTTATCCTAAATCAGGACATCCAAATAGCATATTGATTTTTGGACCTCATAAAGGATAATTTGGTCCACATTCATCAATGCATGTAAAGGTCATATGAACCATCACTATTCAACTGCAAACATGACCAACATTTCTTTACATCTTTTGTAACTGTTGGGAATTGGAAATTTGTCAGTCAGTTAAATCCATATCCTTTTAAGCCTTGTAAAAATTCCATGTCACCACAAATATGCCCATAATTTCTCCTGAGTCATTCTAGTGCCATTATGGTAAGAAAGTGTTTTTGGTTGGTTGATCACGCTAGCTATTCCTGGGGGTTTGTAGGAAAATCAATAAAACAACACCAGGGCTCCAAATACTGGGTGCATGTGCACCCAGGTGCACCCCAAATTGGAGCTGTGGGTGCACAGGGTGTACCCATACCCAAATATTTTTTTAGGTTTATGTATGTAAAGATATCATCATACAAGTATACATCATATTCTTGACATGTAAGTGTTAGAAAGATAATAAAAATGTCTGTCATGGTACTTGTTTAGGAATTTGATAGCTTATAACTAAGTTTTATTATTAGGTTATTACTTTTTTGGTGCACCCAATTTTGCACCAGTGCACCTAATCCCAAAGATGAATTTCAAGCCTTGAACACGGTGTGTGGTGCCCAGAATTTCTCTGCAGTCATTACAGTGGTGCTATGGGATTGCTCTGTTGGTATCTTGGTCACGATTCTCAACAGTTATACATACATATATATAGAGAATCATTAAAACAACATGATGTAGGTAGATTTTCTGCTACTTTATAACACTACACAGTAAGGAATCGAGTAAGCCTCTAGCTTCTGAAGAAGTTGCATGCTACGAGACCATTTTGGCAGGCTGAATAGAGTTTCTTAACTGGAATTATGCCAAATGTCTTACTGAGGGATGACTTGGGATGACTGCAGTACAAAAGATGTCAGCTAGCTGAGGAATGACTCCACTGTACTACATACTAAACAGTGGGGGATGATTTTTCGGTCAGTTGGTCACGATTTCCAAAGGCTTGCACAAAATCAATATAGAGGCCAAAACTGCACTGGATGGAGATGAAATAGAAATACCTATGGTGGAATGTCATATGCAATCTAATTGAAAAAATCATAGCATTATAAAAGAACATATGGTGGGAGGGTTATAGCAAAACTACACATGCATGTATCATCTTGCCTCCCAACATATGTAGTAAATTGTAAAGCTGTCATTGTGGTTGTATTTCCGCCATTTTTTATGTAACCTTTCCACTGGGATTTTATAGCCTGGTGGATATGCCTTTCCAATGTAATTGTTGTTTCAACCATGAATTTAAAACATTGCGTAAAACTACTTTCCTCCTTCCGTGAAAATAACAAAAAACACAGCAAAAGTAAATGCATTTTTAGTATTTTCTTCTTGTCTAAAATAGCCCTATTTCTATGCAAATCACCTATTTTAGCCCTGCTGACTGATTGATGGTTCATTAGCAGTACTGTGGCTTTACTAATGACTTTGCTTCATCTCTCCTGGGATAATCTAGCACAGAAATACTATCAGTAATCTCCATGTTTTGGGTGAAGAGTACTGTACTAACTTTATTTACTTTTGTGGAGGAATTATTTTGCAGTATGAGGAGGTTTTTGCATTGTTTTAGATTTGGGGTTGAAACACTAAAAATGTGGTACTGTATAATCAATGATAATATAATGCTGAAAAGACATGTTTGGATGTCATGAATTTGTGAACACTGAATAAGAATAGCACAGAACATGGAGGAAAGATCAGACCCCACAGCAAAGGACCAGGTGTTATGACAGCATAAAGGCCCAGGTGTTATCACACCATATACACCTTGGGGCGGGTCATTAACCCTTAATTATTCTACACATAATAAAATGATATGAACACAAAGGTTTTTGTAATCTGCATAATTATAAGAAAACTAGTTCCACTGATGATCAAAATACTCTTTAATCCTTTGAAACATGTCCGTGTTGGTCCCTATCAAGGATGATGATGATGATGACTATTCAATAATGTTATTACTAAGATAAATAGTAGAATTATTCAGACCAAAGCACAAGCCAGGCCGAGGGTGGACAGGTGATGTTTCTCTTGACCAAAGATTTTGTCAGTAACATTCTGGGACAGCTGAATTAGGTAATCCTTATCAGTAAACCAACTGACAGCTGGTTCTACCTCACCAAGGGTTCTTCCTCACCAAAGGTATGTTTTGGTTACATGTTCAAGAACAGCATATCTCTGGTGTAACTTTTTTAATTTGTAATATAAGTTGGAACAAAATTGTCAGTCAGCTTCGAGGCTCAGATTTGTGCCCAAATTTTGTATTTTTATGTATGATGCTAAAGTAAAGACGTTCTAACCAACTTAGCTCATGGGCTTGAAAGAACTCATGGCTTTAACTGCTTTGGGGAAAGTTGACAAAGATGAAAATAGTTAGACTTGAAAGCTTGATACAACTTCATTGTAATTACATAAACATAACTTAATAAGGTTAAGGCAAACTGGACCATGAGTCATGAGATATACATGTAGTGAAATGACGTATCTGTTGTCATCTTTGCAAATAACCTGCTGTCTTTGTCTCTGCTTTACCTGCTATAGTATGATAGGCTTGTACAGCAATGATGGTGGGGCAAAAAATTTTCTGAATGGAACTTTTTACCCTTACTGATTTTGTTTCTGTAGCAAGATTTAAGAATTAGTAGTCTATGCATATGAAAGGTTTCTAGTTTCAAGAACCTCGCAGAAACAACCAACATGGCAAGCCAACACACCTGTCCTTGTGCAAGTAAAGCTGAATATTCAACAAATATTTCTTGTCTACAGCATCACGTCCACACCCCCTGAACTAGTCTAGAAGAAGTTTCAGGGCTGTTTTTCTTTCAACAAATAAACAACTGTTGACATCACACAAGGGGCAAGGAACAAACGAATATTCAGCTTCTTTCACACTGACTCAAGGACAAATGCTGGCATACTATACTTTTGATCATGTGTCAACCAATCCCTGATTATCATGTTTAGCAGTTCAACTATCATTCAAAGATATCTCACTCTGTGGTACTGATTCAACTTACATGACTATAGTTCTCTAAGAATGTACCCATATTTGTCAGAACTGTTAGCTAACAAAGTTTGATAGATATTATGTATATACATGTATCCATCCACTAAATCTCGCTTTGATTGAATTTTTCAAATTCTTCAACAGTGACAGAAACTCTGCAGGCATATACCATGAATAGATCAGACAACCCTACATATTCTACAAACCATGGGGATCCTGACTGGACCACAAGCATAGTAAAAACCAAGGGACCAAATGCCCTGTACAGACAAAACATCAGCCAAACCAAACCACCAGTGTATGGTAAAGACCCTCCACGTACTAAAGAGGGGTTGTCATCTAATGAACATAACATACTGGAAAGTAGAGACACTTCTGAAAGTCAGCCTGATACTACAACCAATAAGAATCCTACAAAAAATAATGATATTCCCAACAAGGAAGTCTTTGGTGATCGCAACATTGAACCATACACTGTCCCTAAAGATGCTAATATTGAACCATATGCATGCACTGTATTGGGCAACATCAATATTGAACCAAATGCTTTATCCGACAATACCCACACTGCATCCGATGATACCAGTATCAAACCATACGCCGTCTCCTATGATACCGATATTGAACCATACGCTGTATCTGATGATACCAGTATCAAACCATACGCTGTCTATTACAAAGCTGATACTGAGCCAAGCGCAGTATCTGATGATACCAGTATCAAACCATACGCTGTCTATTACAAAGCTGATACTGAGCCAAGCGCAGTATCTGACGATACCAGTATCAAACCATACGCTGTCTATTACAAAGCTGATACTGAGCCAAGCGCAGTATCCGATGATACCAGTATCAAACCGTACGCTGTCTCTTACGATACTGACAATACCAATAATACCAAACAATGTGTCCGGCGATACCAATATTGAACCATATGCTGTGTCAAACTTCAGTGAGATTGACCTGAACTGTGACAAAAATGCTTCAAAAGCACCACAAACAAAGACAAGAAAAACTCCCAACAGACATTTCCCCAACCCAATGTGCAGGTTAGATGGTACGCACCAGACAGCAGACCCAAATGGAGACACCCTTCTTTCTAATCCTCTATATGTGGCAAACAAGAACCAACAGGCAGGGAATGGTAGGTCTTACCTTACAACATTGTTGCGTTTCTTTGGTTGCCTACTTATAATGGAAGCTGTCTTTGTGCCATAGTATAGAAAACATGGTCATCTATATATATACTCTCCTATATCTTCCTTCAGTAGACACTAGAAAATGCTTTTCCCTATTTTAGAGATGGTTTTCAAATGAGTGCTGCAAAGCAGGCAAAAACTGCAAATTCAAAATATTCAATACCTGAATCGCATGTGTATATTCATCAAATAAATGTTAAAAATGTGGTAAATCTACTGATTCAACACATATACATTTTTCAATATACACCATGTTCCTCACAATTCAAAATTCAGGCTTTTTCACATTGCTTTATTGCTTTGCTTTTCAAATGTTTAATGTCAAACTTGATACACAGATCACTGATTTTTCCAAAAGTAAGAAATTCCTCTATCTTGTTTCCTTTCTAACGTTATGATTCTTGTACATGAACTACAGAATGCAGTTTCTGTGCCTAACAATTTATTCTGCATTTTGCCATCAAAAACTGTTTTATGCATGTCATATCAATTACTTTGCTGTACACATGTATAAACACAACATAACATTTTGTGTTGGCACATGCTGCAAAGGAGTTATTAATTTATGGCCATTTTATCTCAGAAAGCCAGATTGATAACCTTTAGCCAAAGCTCAGAGATTTAAACTGGATTTGACAGGCTGTCCTGTGTATCGGCACTGCTGGTTGGCTGCCTGGGTTGTCTCGCTGGTCCTGGTTGGCTCAGTCACTGCGGGAATCTTCCTAGCAGTCTACCAAAACACCCCAGAGCCAGACATTCAAATGGTAAAATCTGATGTTATACAATTTTGATATCACAACTGTTACATGTATGCCATGGGTAATTGTTGTACGACAATTATGCAAACTTTTACATGTGGGTATGAGGAGCTGTTTTATACAATTCTGTTATATTTTAATTACCTGGTATAGCAGTACTAGTACCCTTTGAAATAACAAACCAGCTTTACAAAGGAAAAGTCCATGGATTGTTATAACAGTTGCTGTTGTTTTACTACTCCTCAGCCCAGTCCCCCTAGAAATGTGATCAAATTCACCACTATCGGTACCATAATGAGTACTGATCCACCTTTCCTTGGGAGCGCCAATGGTACCAATGATACCAATCCAACCATCCCTGGGAGCACCAATTTTACCAATCCACCCACCCTTGGAAAGACAAATGGTACCAACCCAATCATCCTTGAAATCATCAATGGTACCACCCCACTCACCATTGAAAATGCTAATGGGACCAACCTACCAACACCTGGGAGCTCTGATGGTACTAACCCACACATCCTTAAGACCACAACAGGTATTTCTTAATACAATCTATTCACTACCTGCTGATATTCATCATTCATGTAGTTTTTCAACAGAGAGTAGTAAATGTAGTTGCATTGCACCATTAGTCTATAAGCTATATTTTTTCTGTAGGAAAGACAACTCTGAAAACAGAAGAAGCCAAAATAATATTTGGAAGGAGGGGAACAGGACAGGGTCAATTCTTTTTCCCGCATGGATTGGCCGTGTCCACGACCAACGAGATATTTGTAGCCGACATGAGAAACGAACGGATCCAAGTCTTCAGCATGCAGGGTGTTTTCCTTCGCTCTTTCCCTTGCAGCACCAAACACCTAAAAGGACGCATGCTTCCACGAGTCGTTTACATGGATCGTAACGGTTCTCTCTGGGTCTTGGGTAATGGTGGAGATACTAGTGAGTTGGTCAACCGGTACAGTCAGAATGGTAGCCTCCTCGCTCAGTTTGAATGGACAATGAAAGAGGCTACCGTTACTGCAATTGCTGTGGACACACTATCTGACAATATCATTGTGGCAGTGGCATACAGAGGTAGAAATGCTGAAGCATTTCTTTCCCAGCCGGATGGAAAAATTGCAGGAATATTTGGAAAACAGGAACTGAAATCCCCACGGTCAATTACAGTGGATCACGAAGGCTACATCTTCATCGTAGATCAGCATCATAGCCTGATCTACAAGTACGACAAAACTGGGACTTTTAGGACCAAATTTGGAAGTCCAGGGACAGCTATGCTAATGACTCCTTATGGTATCTGTGCTGACAAGTTGGGCCGCATAATTGTGACTGACACAAGGAACAATCGTGTAGAGATGTTCACAGGTGATGGAGTCCATATCCGTACTGTTGTCAATATCAGGAAGCCTATAGATGTGGCCACGGGTGGGGAGGGCCAGCTTGTTGTGAGCAGTAACGACCACACTGTAACCATCTTTTCCAACTACTAAAGTGTTAGTCAACATACACATGTTTTCCGTCAGGATCATATACATTTACAGCTGGTTTAAAACTTGAGACGGGATGTTATGCTCCACTGTTGAAAGTGCTTGTGGAATAAAGCCTGGGGACAATGAAACTGTACAATCTGGTGGCATTCTGGCCTTTAGCCAGGGATGTGTCCATGCATCTTTTGGACTTGTGGTTCTAAAAATAGTTTGAACAGTAATCAAACACCATACTTTTGAGTAAGACACCCTAAAGACACCCTTTCTCTGGGGAGCACATCCTCTGGCAAACATAAAATTCAGATTGATCGAGGATGCTACTAGGTCACATATGGCCACGGTCTTTAACTGTGACCTATATGAGACTGAAGACCAAAAGAACACCAGTGTGACTGACCTGACTGAAGGCAACAAGAACACCTGTGTGATACCTTACAGTAAAACTAACCTGTATGAGACTGAAGGCGATGGTACCAGGTACAACGCTGCTGTGAGACTTCAGAGTAAAGATAAACTTGTCTGTAGGACCAGTCCTCACTGCTACATGTCTGGAAAATAAATGGAAAATCAGCTTTATACAAAATAGAGAACGTATGCTTATCAAGCTACTCTGATCAATAATATGATGATATCAATGATACTAATGATGTGAAATGGTATCTACAATCAGAGGCATGCAGAGGACTCAAAATCATAAAAAGGGGACATTGAGTTTGAGATATGTATGTACATACAAACTGACTTGCCTGAACATTAATGGAAATTGGAATGCTAGCATAATACTTATAACGATACTTACTTAATATGTTCTTGGTGCGAGTGAATGCAGATGGACTGGTTCAGGACATACAGTCACTTATAACAGTAGCATGATATAATAAATTAGTCTGGCACATGATGATTTTAGTTACTTGCATTCTACTGATCATTTTTGTGAAACTGATACTATATGTAGCTTTCTTCAATAGATGATTATAGGTGTGTTTTCAACAGGGCTCTAGCCAGCGTCCGTTTTTCCGTCAATTGACGGAAATTTGCTGCGTCCGACGGAAAAATTTTAAAACCAATCCGTCAACCTTGACGGACAAAAATCCTTGGTGGAAGCTACAGGCGGCTTGGGGACGCCGTCCACGGCCATAAAAGCCACACACTGTTTGTTTTGCTATTGTTATGATTGTTGACAATGTGTGTTGGCGCCCTTTCGCATACGATAATCTCATTAAAACCCGTTTTTCAAGGTCTCGGTTCAGCCCTTCTAACTAATTTTCGCGACGATTGTAATTGGCTGACGGAAAAAAAATTCGAGCTGGCTAAAGCCCTGGTTTTCAAGCACTAATCTAGAAGACTTTACAAGACACCCATCACCAATAACACAAGGTGTACAGATGGACACAGAAGATGCCCCACCTGATCTTCTCCACATCAAACTCCTTGTCGTTGACAACAGCACAGTTGGACAGAGACAGCTCATCTGTCGGACAACGGGCCGCTTTCATCACCTGGGAGACAAACATGTGTTTACTTGTTTCCCATGTTGTTTTCTGTGCTTATCTAATGTTGTTTTGATACTTTGTATATCTAAGTAACGCTAGTTCACCTTTATCTGTAGGGTAACCTATATCCGTTGCTTTTTAAAAACAGTGTATTTAGGCGCATAAAGTCGGTGGGTGATAGTTTTAAGCTGCAATATCCTGAAAATACTGCAATTTGAAACTAATGTCCATCAACGTGATATCCCCAAATATCTTGTTTTTAAAAGCAACGGATATAGATTACCCAATGGATAAAGGTGAACTAGCGTTACACTTATGCTATTGTAGTGTATACTGTTATGTAACATCACTGGTTTAATGTTTGACCAGGAATGCCTGAAAAAACAAGTGTAGTTTTCTGGAAACGACCTAAGTTGTATTTTCCTGGATAGAATTTAAAAAATAAGGTGAACGACTGAAAGTGAAAGTGTTTGATTGAATGTGAGGTACAAAATCAAAAGAGAAAGTCAAATGACACGCCCCCTGCACACACAAAATTGATTGATGACAAAGTAGACATTTATAATTTTTCATCTTTCGCTTCGGCATATATTGCTTGATTCCAAATCTACAATGGACAGATTTTTCAGTATATTGTTAAAAATCATAAACCTTATGTATTGACGTTTTCCTTACACTGTTACAATGAGAAACCGGTATTCAAAATTCAAATGGACATCAGTGTTTTATGAGTTGCATAATTTGGGTCACCCTTAACACTAACAGTTCGTAAGATAATGGCCTAAACAGCAAAATGTCGTGTTCATGAATAAAAGAGTAGAAGCGAAACTGCCTTTAGGATTAGGCAGGTTGGATTTTATACAACTCACAAAGGACGGGGGATTTTCCCACCTCATCACACTATATATACAGAAAGGGGAAACTGAAAATTTTCGATCAAGTGACCGACAGACTGCAACCGTCAGGTTAGCACACTGATTTACGAGTAAAGGCTCTAATAACAAGACTATCACTCGGTCACTACTATCCCTGGTCATGTCCACTATCACAAGTTTGGTACTGACTATCGATAAATGACAGGGTAAGTTATTAGTGACTAATTTTCGGGAGCGAGTCGGACAGAAACTCACCTTCGCTGCCATCTTGGATTTCGGTGTGTGTCAGGTGACTCAGCTGTCCTATGTAACATTATAAGTGCCTAATAAATCTGTTTTCTATATCTGTGAGTTTTTATGATCTTATATCAAAATTATGAAATAATATATGACTATAATATAGAGTTCATGAATTACAAAAATTCTTTGTTGATTGCTTTCAAAGGAAATGCCAAATTTCGTTCACAATTTTGACAGGCATAATATGGTTGGACAGCATGTCAACAATCTCCACGTGGAGACTGCTCCGTGGCAGAAATGACATGTGGATGAGTCATCGTGTGTCATTGGACGTTTTCGCTTTCATAATTAGGTTCATAAACCGTAACTATGGGATCTGATGTTCCTTTACAAATGGCACAAACTACAATCAACTCGTGGAAGATTGTCCAGCAATCGAAATCACTTGAAAACACCTGCCGTTCAAGTAACGCAGTTACATGTAACCAAGGAGGTTGAATTTTTTTCAACCTCCTTGATATAAAGTTAACGTTACGAGCACGTCAACTTGATCCTTGCGCACATGTTGTAACCATAATGTATCGTTAACAAATAAATAAATGCAAGGGAACCAAAATTACCAACAAATGATATCATCCTTATTTCAAGTATACGGGTCCTCACAAGGCCAATATCTTTTGAGTGTAAAGTGCAAGTGGGACTAAAACGTGTCAAAAGTGTCAGTATCAGTATTTCACCCGAATTTTTCAGAATAAGAACTTGAATCAATATCATTCTCCTCAAGCTCCCCATGCTTGTAATCTTTGATCTTAGGTTTGTTGAAGAACATTCTCAAACTCATCTGCTAGTACTCTATAAAGTCTATTCATTTCTTGAAAGTCTCTTCTCGCTACGGTACAAGGACGCCATTAATCCTCAGCGGAATAAAGCAGAACTGCAACTCAGGTTGTCGACTTTGTGATACGGTTGCTGATTGGTCCAATAAATGCAATAGATCAATCAGTAAAGAGAAGTTTTGCTCTACGGAAATAGTAATGTGCATGTTAATTGACTAACCAATGGGTACGTCAAGTGGATTTTTAATTGACCAATCAATGGGCTGTTGTTTTGTCGCCTTAGTCAACAGCACCCCTGCATTTATTCAATTGACTGCTAGAAGTCGCTCTTGTATATGGCATGTAAAACGTATTGGCAATATTATTATGACGCTATTCTTTTGTAATACGCTTAGCAGCGCACTTGACACGCAACTATTCTCAATATTGAATTGGTTTCTATTGTTGGGCAGAGAGTGTTAGAGAACATATATTTCATGCATTACGGCAGTGGTGACTTCTGAAACTTTTTCTTTTGTTGCCTTTCATCTTCCCAAATAATGAGAGGAAAAATGTTACCAAATATTTATGGCGTACGGAGTCACACAGGAACTACCATCCAGGGTATTTTGAGTAAGGCAGAGTAGAGAGTTCTTTGTTGGGTAGAAGTATCACTGCAGTTGGAACCTCACTCCTCTAATTGTGATAACGTTTATCGAAGCACCTCTGTGTTGACCACTTTGATGATATAGTGTTATACCTTTAATTACTTGAGAATATTAGAAAAAAAACATCAGACAACCCAATTGGTAATGACCTGTCTTCCAACTTCCAAGAGGAGCGCTAGCCATATCGTTGGGATTAATTCAGTAGTGCTACTTCATTACAATTAAATTTAAACCAGACAAATATAATTGTGGAGTGCATCACAGGTGTCAGCCTCAGGGGGACCGTGCTGAAATTTCTTTGGGGCATTTTGGTCCTGGAGCCAAGGATCTGGCCTGTGTAGGCCATGGAAATAGTCTGGCCTCCAGACGTTGTACTACCTACTGTGCAACTGGGTACTTCAAACACTGCAGGTAGAAACTGACCTAATCATTCAATAGAGACAATAATACAGTACCACAGTATGAGTGCCAGAGACATTTACTTCAAAATATGTGCAACTTTATAAGTAGCAACATTCAATTAATTTAACCTTTTCAAAAGTCATGACATAAAAAGACTTTGAGACAGTCTTAACTTTGGTTCAGTTCACAGTGCTCTGAATACTGATATCTGGATTACAAGACACTTCTATCTTTAATACCACTGTGTAAGTGTCACAGACATTTACTTCAAAATATGTTCAACTTTGTAAAGAGGAACATTCATTCTTTTTAACCTTTTTGAAAACTAATGAAGCATATAAAGAGAAAAGACTTTGAGACAGTCTTGACTTTGGTTCAGCTCACAGTGCTCTGAATACTGATATCTGGATTACAAGACACTTCTATCTTGTAAAGTTTAAACAACTCATAAAATCAGCTCCATTTATTATTGAGAGCCAACACAAGCTCACATGTGAATCTCACATAAGTGACAGAACCATACTGTTTGGCAAGATATTGGACCCTGAGACCTTTAAGTTCTGTACCAGAAAATGCAACAAAAAACTTGATGTGCGGAGGTGTCTTCCAGTATGTTCCAGGTCCTGCTTAATTCTATTGTTATCTATCACTCCACCAAACATCCATCTCAGTAGTGTGGTCGTGAGTTACAGGCCCATCTCACTTCTCTGTCTCTTCCATGAGGGCAGAACAGGACAGTTTCCTCACGGTGCCTGCTGCTGTCTTGTTGTAACAGTAAACATTCCACCTGTTGGAATAGAATTTAGCAAGCAAATCATTCAGCAAAATCATATGTTCTCCTTGCAAAAAGTTATTGAAAAACATACAAATTCATGTATATTACCTTACAACATTGTCAACATTTTCAATAAAAGAAAAGGGAGATTTGAAAAAGAATGAATGCCTTCTAGATCTGTGATATCAATTATTGTCATTTCTTTTTATTAAATTCTTCTTTATTTGTTCAATCACAAATGATGTTATCACCTTCTGGCAGTGCAGCAAAGATATCATCTAGCGAGTCCCCCTGGCTGATGTGGTTGTGAACTGCAGTCAGCACATCATCCTCACTCACTGCTGTTGCAAACGACTCCCTGACAATATCCTGTCTGTCCACAGAAGCTGCATCATCCTATAACAACATGATAAACATTCATCAATAATATGCAATACCAACTGGTTGAAATGACACTTTTGCAATGGCAAAAATGAGGACCACCATGCCATCTGACTTCTTTCACAGCAAGGTCTGGTGTCGCCACTGGGTGGGATTTGGGCAATGCCATTTGGTACTACCAAGGAGGCTGATTTCAACCTCCTTGGCACTACCGTAAGAAATTTAGTCAAGAATATTCACCAGAGGACTATATACATGTATATATGTCAGACTGTATAGCATTAAAATGCAAGATTTTTGTGTAATCCACACATTGGTACTCTGATACAAAAAATGGTGGATGTTGAGCAATCAAAACCACACATTGACCAAACCCCTCAGCACAGTGCCATGACTTCTATGTGAAAGGAGTTAGATGGGGGGTGAACATTGGTGATCTTTTCAGTGTGACCTAGAAGATTTCTGTATGTCTACCATAACTTTATGTGTACCAAGATAATTCTAAAGATTACCTTTCTGATCCCATCGGCTTCATCAACACCTTTCACTCTGCAGGCTGAAAACTCCTTAGCAATGTCTGCAGCAGTCTGATTGGTCACTGGTTGGAACATCTTTAGCACCAATGGCAACACTTTATCATCCTGCAGGATCAAGGCACCCAGTGAACTTTTACATTGTGTGAGGTATTAAAAGTACATACATTTAGATTTGCCTACTTGTCTAATTCAAGTTGGAAAGACATTGGGGATCTGAAAAATCTTAATATATATCAATCAACTACAAACTGGCAAATATCCCTTTATAGATGCTATGCTCTAAATATTACAATCTTTAATAGAAGAATGCATGGTGCACAATCTGCAACAAGATGGAATATAAAGATTGAATGCTGAATAAATGAGATGAATTTTAACTCATAGTTTACATAGCTTACATTAATGAAGGTTAAACATCAAGGTAATAAGATATGGCAATTACCAATTACAATGTACTCAAAAAACTGTATATGATTAAGGAATTTAGAGATTCCCAAATCATATCCAGTTGCTTGAGTAATTGCTATTTGGATACACAGTTTAACAAAGCACAGAGTTCTACCTTAACATGTTCCTGTACTAAAGCTTCTGTCCATGAGAAACGGAAGCTCTTAGCCGTGACCATGTACAGGAAGAGCTGCAGTCCGTTCTGCACATCCAGACTGAAGTCATCGTTAGTTACTGCAGGCTGCAGGAGGGAGAAGTCAATCACCTTCACACGCAGGTCTTTACACAGCATCACATTTCCAGCTGGAAAGGTAAAAGGTAGTCCCATAGTTTTTTTGAGGCCGTAGGGGCAGTGTGTTTTTATCTACTGTGTCTAGGGCACATTATTGGAAAGTGGAGCCCAACCCTATCCTTTCACTGCTTTTTACCTCCAACTCAAAGTCAGATACCTATATTTTTACACCTGGATGGAGTGAGACAAGTTGTGATACATGTAAGTATTGTAAGCATGACAAGCCTGGGCCTCTGTTCAACCCTGCAATGGACAAAGAACTGTTCTTTTGGCCTTTTTAAGATATCTTTCTGCTTGTTTTGTTTACCATTAATGTATAATGAGAAAATGAAGTGTAAAAAGTAAAAAGGACATTGTATCTAATGCAAAGACAACACCACAAAGTGAGATGCGTAGAGATGATGTAACGAATGCGAAGTCAGTACAGAAGACATATTCAATAGTAGAGGGCATCTGTCCCAGCATACTTCAATTCAGAAACAGTTCTTCCCTACTTACGATGGAGATCACAATGCTTGACACTGTAGCTGTGAATGTGCGCAATGGCAGAGAAAATTCCCGTTGCTATGGTAACAGCATCCCGCCAGTGAAGAGGTTTGGGCTGATGGATCTCCACAAGCTGTTTCAGAGAAACTCCTGGGAAGGACACAAATTATAACAATCTACAAATGCTTTGTATATTTTTGTTAACAATGATAACAACTGGTAATTGTATGTACATGTATGTCATATCTGGGCCGCAATAACATTTGATACAGATTTGCCGGACCGAGTGATAATTTTCCGTATCACACAGGCTTCTTACCAAGGCTCTGCACCAATGACACTAGAGACCCAGAGCTGCACCCTCTGTTATCATCGTTAAATGGTCTCTATCTCTCCAAGAAGGTTAAAAATCACAAAAATTGTTTTTTAACCTCCTTGATCTCTCCTTACTCAGGGAAGTAAACATACATGTACATAGAACGGCGTGTGTATTCAGTATGAGCCTCTACAATCATGTAGATTGCTAGGGTTTACTGTCCCTTGGAACTACGGTCTGGGCATGTCTACTGACAGGGGTGGGAAATCTACTCTAACACTTACTGGGGTTGATGAGCTCCATGTGCCACCACACGGCTCCGTCCTGCAGCGTGACGGCATTCAGACCGCAAACATGGCGGCTGAACCCCAGCCTCAACCACGAGTCCGCTTCTACTGGATTAAACTCACGCAGCTTCGTCTGTAAAGAAACAGAATCATAATATCTTATTTGTGGTACCGGTACTGTAATTTTAGCACATTTATTCAGTTTGTCACATCTGAGTAATGGTTTTTGGTCAGAAATTTGCTTGAGCATTACCATAGTCTTATCTGTCTTTGCATGTTTGCAAACAAACATATAGAGTTTGATAAAAGGGGCATATACACCTAGCCTGGGTACCATCTGATTTCTACCGGGGCTCCTTACACTCGCTATCCTAAAAAAATTATTTTAGGGTAACGAGTTTAAGGAGCCCCGGTAGAAATCGGATGGTACCCAGGCTAATATACACCAAATTCATCCTTGTAGAAAATTAACTTTTCCATAAAAAAATACGTTTAGTTAGCTGCATATTCACAAATGTGCCCTGGACTTTAATATGTTTGACAAAGTAACAACCAACCTCTTTCACTGCATGTTGTTTTTTGATGGCATTTGCCAGATCCTCACATAGGTGCACTTTTCCATAGGCCCCCTCCCCCAGCAGCCCCCCTGTCACCCACTCCGCTGACGAGCTGTACCTCTCACCCCGCCGGTAGTGACTCCCGTCTGGTCGGATGATCTGTAGCAACAAACACGTCCATGGAACACAAATGCTGTACATAAATCTCTTTCCTGCATTGTGCGATCACTGACTGTAAAACCAGAAAATTTAACAGTGATACCTTCATGATATAGACTTCACACAAACTGAGTAAATGTATAACATACTATGATCATATTTCAACTGTGCAATTGGCTCTCATAGCAGTTGACATATTGATTGTGATGTATAGTTTCATGTGAGATATAATCAAATACTGGATACTTTTACATTGTTGTAAACCTTTTGTAATAGGATGGAATTCAGGTCTCATATCTGCAAGGTCTTTACTGATACTGAATAAAAACCATACCAAAAGGATGTGTAGGAAGTCAAAATGCTACCTTATCACAGTTACAATAGCTATGAAAATAGCACCAATACTAGAGCTGCACCTCCACTCTCTTCCCTGTGCTTGTAACTATGAACCTGGAAAACACCACTCCCTCCTCCAGCTGGACATAGTCCTGGCACCTGCTGGCTTGTGTTGTTGTTGCCCACCTTAAGAACTCCTCTTCTTCCCTTCTGACCCTTTTGCTCAGTAAACTTTCACCTATGAGAAATACAAATGGCTTATAACAACATTTGCAGAGAGGACGACAAAGACTTGGTAACGTTAGACATAAGAAGGATGGATACCAGGCTATTGTAACATATCAGCATTTAGAAAATATGAACTATCATAACATTGTACAATCAGACTAAAAAAGGTTAGAGTATGGATCTTGCTAATTTTCCATAGTTTAACATGACCTAACATTAAGATGGCTGATTTGAGTTCTTTACCTCATTGCTAAAAGAAGAAACTTACATTGTGGCATGTATATGTGTAGTATAAATTTCTGATCCTTACAAGTCCATAATGTTTCTTATTAGTTAGTCATGAATACGCAAAAATGTTTCGATTTCTCCTCTTTGATCCAGCAGCTGCTATGACACCCTCGTCCAAGATGGCTGTGCCTTTTAGCTGATTGTTGGATCTTACCACTTTTTACTATACTTTTATCAAAATAATCTGTCAACGTGCTTCAATCAACGTGAAATCAGAATTCTCTCTACCTTCTTCAGAATGACAGGTTGGCTTCTCAAGAACTGCATCGACTGTGTCAGAAGTCTCCCCCCTGCTGAGATGCTGACTGTAGTAACCAGAGTCCTGCTGTCTCGTTGCTGATCCGTCCTTGTGTTGTTTCAACCCTTCAGTAGTACTGGGAGGCCTACACATGTGTAAAGTAATTGGCTATTTGTTAAAATAGTACTATGGACTGCTACAGGAAACAAGATGGCTGCCCCCATGGATAGGAGGTAAAACAGAACAGGTTACTTGTTCAAAACAATATGTAGGAAGCTTAAGGTGAAAACGGTATATGTTATGATACTTCGACATGCATCAGAGCACAAGAAAAAAAATCATTTGTAGTGATAATTTAAAAAATCAATACCTTTTCATACAAATTCACAAACACCACAAAAACAATTGAATGAAGGAATAGCATATATGAGACATGGTAAAGCAAATGAGATTATAGTGCCCCCTACAACATTCATGGTAAAAAAAGGAACATGCATGGAATTATGATTCACAGGTTTACATAATTTGCATAATGTCAGATTCATCAAGAGCTTTTATCATCATTATGTGACAAATTCTGAACAATTTTTGTAGGTTGATTATAACTGCAGACTCTACACGGGACTTATATGCTACGAAAGACGTGTTCAAACGTTGTCAAACGTACGGAGAAGTCTCAGAAAGTCCAACTGCAACTGCTTGCTTTTTGTTGTGACTGTCCGCCATGTTGGTACGGCACTTCCGGGTTGTGTGGAATGTACCATTACTTTAGAAAGATCTAGAAATAGGGGTGATATCTTCATCAGTACAATATTGCACCGGGACCTGATTCCAGATCATTCTCTGTGCGAGATGAACAAACAAACGCAGTTGAGACGTCTTCCGAAAAATCCCAGGGGCCGAAGTTTCGGTCAGTTAATGACCTCCTGTAAGGTCTATTTCAGTCGCGCGCGTCGGGGAATACCAGGTGTGTGTGACGTAAGGAAACTGGAACGATGCATTATATTTTATGGGGAGATTATAGGCCGGTTGTTTTATTCCAAGAGCAGTGTTACAAACATATGATTAAATTTTTGTACACATGAAAACAAAAGGTAAACTTCACTGCTGTTATATCAAATTTATACATTATTTTGTCTCTAAAATTGCCATATTGTTGGTTGTTACAGAACTTAAGATAGTTTCCAACCTTTAACAGTTTGGTTTAATCTAGGAGGAATGATTTTAGTTAGGTGAGGACGAAAACTGGAGTTGATAACCCAAAACTGTAGCTGAATTGAGACTGGTGCAGACATATCAATAAAATTAAGACTATGTTTGTAGAATAGTCATATGATATGACAGTTTCTATTCATATCCTATAAAATTTGTCTTTATTTAAGGCATATTGTATCGAACCATTACAACCTGTCCTCCTCCTAATAGGCTGGCCTACGTGTATAAACTAACAGGTGTATTGTTTCGGGGTGTGTAAAGTTTCGGTTGTGCAATCTCTACAAGACTCTATGCAAATTTGGGGGATTTCCTACAGTACGGGTATATAAAACGACGTTTTTTCGAAAACATACGCCCATCCTTTAATTCTAAACGTCTGGAACGTACCTTACAACATGTCGCTCTACAGATTCTGCAAGTATTCCGTACTTGTGGGCACCACCACCGTTGCAGGAGCTCTACTCTTCCAACAACGCAGACCAACTCCTGACTGGCAGCAGGTAGCGCGGCTAGAATTCAGCCGGCCGTCCTACAACCCCGCACCGCCGGGGTACAGGGGACCGCTGTTCCAGCCACGACTGGACTTTCCCTCCACACAGCCTAGGGACGAGACTTTTCCCTGGCTGGACATGGACTTCAAAACAGAACCAGAAAGGTATGTAAACTTCTGTCGTCATTTTCATGTCCGAACATAATGTAGTGTACAAATTTTGAAAGCATTTGTGCTGAATAGCCCTGAAACTTTATGTAACTATATGTGCAACCCCTTACCATATCATTATACAGTAGTATTTAGTATTATACTCTGTAGCATGTAGCTATAGGACACGTCTGAGCAGATTATTCCAACTACTTAAGACAAGAAAGTGGTTGTGTAACGCCGAAGGGCAATATGCTTGCCGTATGTTCACTGTGTTGTATTACCACAGTGCATTTCAGCTATGTGTACCTTATATTCTACAATACTGTAGTAATGTTTGAAAGTGACTGAAACCAAATCACCATCATCATTTTCTTGAAATATATTTGGTCAACTGGCACTTGTCTACTTACGGTACTTAAACTTCAGTTACCTGAACACCCATAATCCTAGTTTCAGACCCAATCAATATTGAGTTTCATTCTAAAATCAATAAAATTCGTCATGTTTGATTTCAGATATCTGCTTACCGTTCGGGATTACTGTTTGGAAGGGAACACCGAGTGTGACTTCAGAGTAGCGGAGAACCAAACCCGTGACTGGTACCACATCCCGTGGATGTCCTTCCTCCCCACGGGGCGCGAGCCTATCCACGGCATGACCATGGAGCGGCCAGCTGCCCCGGGTATGTTGGCGGACACCCAGCGGCGGAGACTACAGACCTGGGCCGTAGCGTTCTACAACGCGCCCGGTGCCTTCGTGATCGGCAACGTCTGGGAAGAACCGTCGCGCCCTAAAGTAGACGGTGTCGTCTTTCCTGAAGGAACGGTCGGCTTCAAGCTTCTCTTTACAGAAGGGAGTGCTGAAGACATCCCGTACTTGACGGAAAGTCCCGTCTGGAAGGCGGCCATTGCCAAAGAGCCTGAGGAACCAGGTGACAGGGGCCCACTTGTTAACATGAGACTCATTCAGATGGACGTCGCCGTCAGGGACGAACGCGCAGATATTGGTATGTAGTGGGTTTTTTTAAGTATAAAATGATATTGCTGATATTTTGTTGTTTCAAAGCTCTGGTAAACATGTCTTGTATTTATCGTAAAACAAAATTTGCTTCCAACAGAACAAAATCACTGATGCCTGGAATTTTTGTGTCGTTTTCTTCCTCTTCTTGAAATAGGCTGGGTGTTTGGGACGTTTGTGTACCACATCTCACAGTGCAGTGTCGCCCCCTGGCGGAGACTGGTGCCCGTGTGTCTGCAGTGGGGGAACGATCCGGACCTGACTCAGCAGCGGTACCAGGAGGGCGCCAGGCCCGTACAGACATGGAACAACCCGCGGCTCAGGGACCTAGGGATACTACCAGGTAAGCTATTTCATTTTTCTCAGATATTTTGAACTTCAGATAGTTTCAGTACGTAGAAGACAGTTCTTTTTTATTTGACAGAAGCAAGGAAAGTATATTCTATTCTAGTCTTAGATAGTAGATGACATCTTATCATTGCTGTAATGTTACCGAGCAATGGCCTTAACGTACCACCCATCTATTCTCATTTCTATAGCTTCCCGCCCGTACCTGGGCTGGCTGGGCCGGGCGAACGGACCGGTGGACAACTTCAAGTCCTGCTGTGCCTCCTGTCACTCCACGGCCTCCGTACCGGACAAGGACAACTCCGTCCCTCGGCCGGTACCCCCCAGTCGTCCCGAGAGCGACGGCGAGTTGATGCGGTGGTTCCGTAACCTGAAAGCAGGGGAGCCCTTCGAGGAAGGACGAAAGTCGATGGACTACTCCCAGCAACTGAAGAGTAGTATTAAGCAGTACAACGAGTGGGCGAATGAACACAGACCAAAAACACTTCTAAACAGGGCGGTGGTGTGGTGGCAAGGACTGCTGCAAGTGCGACCGTTTCCCAATGCGCCCACGCCTCCTAGCGGAAACGATAACTAATGCAATTAGTCGACCGGCAAAGACAAAAATTAGACAATGGGTTAAATTTAGAATTAGAATTGGGTTATGTTGTGTCGGGTGAGCATATTTCGCCGTTGATAGAGAAAACGAACAAGAAAATATGTGCATTCTTCTACTTGTAGGATTTATTTAAAAGAGAATCTCTACAATTTTGCGTGCAAAATGCTGCTGAAAATGTTACTGCCATATATTAACTAATTTGCAATTAACAAGAATGCAATGATGGGAAACGGACCTCAAATATTGGTGGTGCTACTGGTCTAGGAAGGAAGCAAAGATTAAGTAGTCTATATAAGCGTTAAGGGTACTGAAATGCTGTTGTATATATTGAATTGTTGTTACAAGAGAAAATGTTAGAAAAGAATGTATGAAAAAAGGGGTTTTCTTATTTTGATATGTATATACGCACAAATGTACGAATCGTAATCAGCAGTCGTTAAAAGATTTGTGTTGAACTACCATTACATACTATAGGATATGATGAAGTGGCAAATTTAGTGGTGAGAAATTACTTTTTCGTTGTGAAGAGAGTGAAATATATGCGTCCTATATGATATTATAATTATGAACTTTTGAGACAGGTTTTAAAGTATATAACGTTACATCTATTATATAGATATGTGTATATGCTGCAAATCAACTCACTGCCAAGTACTGAGTATGAAATAATTTTTGATTAAAAACAAGTCTTACAGACTAGTTAGGTCTAGATCATAAAATAGTTTAAAGTTTATTTTTGCATATGACAAATGTAATAAAATCTCTTTAACGTGGCAATCAAAATCGGCTCTTAGTCAATCCTTAATGTAACGAATGGATTCAAAAGAATGTGAATAAATGTAAAAGAAAAATACTGAGTGTGCTTTTATCTTTTCTATTTGTGGTTTGTCCGTAAGTTGTTACAACCGCACATAGGTATACGTACAGGTACAACAATAGACTAAAGCTATATACACCTGTATCCATCTCATGCTACGTTCCCAAGTCCATGCTACTTTAATAAGTCCAACTCTTCGGAACAGCTTATATGCTTAGTTTCAATGTTAGCCCTGTACAACTCACTGGCACAGTTTACACAGCCCTGTCCGACTGCATTGAGCATAGTACAGTCTACGTCACATTTCCAAACTGGGACCCGGCCAGGTGTGATATAAAAGACACCAAACTACACGACGTAAAGAGAACAGTCGTGGGCATTATTTGTGTATATTTTCCCGTTTCCTCAAACAGTCCGGTTTGGCGAAGGTTTGGAAATGTGACGTTATAATATCCTAACATAGCTGAAGGAAATAAACAGCTAAATCACGCCCCAGTTCTTGACTTCCTGTACAATCTTCAGCAGATCCGGCTGTTGACTGGGGAGAAGCCACGAACAAAATAACACCCGTTCAAACACGCCGATCGCACAGTCAGCACGGAAGTCTGCTTTCAGCTGATCCAACGTGTACAGCTGTAGACCGATGGATTCTGTACGGATAGAACATTATATGTATTTTTATAATTGTATAATATATGTCAAAGTAGAGATTAGAAATAATGAGACTTTCGAGGTCTGGTATGGCAGATTTGCAGATTCTCCAAAAAGAGATTAGAATTTTAATGTCTCCCTGGAGAGACTGGGAATCGACCAGAATTCTGTTGGAATTCCAATCTGTCCTGAGGCATTAAGGGATCCTCCTAGGCGAGATTGGAACCCACATTCTTCCCGCTTTAGCGCAGTTGGGTGTCCTGAGATCTTCAGGTGACTTAGTCAAATGTTTAGTTTACAAACTAGCATCTAAGAAACTTATAAAAAAAGTCGACACTCACTCTTTTCTCCCAAGGTCTTCTGTAGTTCTTGGTGGTAATGTTCCAAGATGGCGTCCCGCTGGTTGTGGAAAATGTCCCAACTTTGGTACATGAAGAGGACAACCAGGTCAAAGGTCGGTGTCCGGTAGGAAGGAGTCTGCCAGTCCACCAGTTTTACGTCTGTGGCTTTATTATCTTCGTACTGAGGAGGGGCAGACAAAGTAAAAGGACTTAAATTGCTAATTGAACGCACAAAACATAGTCTCATCATATAGCATTAATGTTCAACAACACCGCAGTACATAGAATGACAACAAAGTGTCCGGAATCACAGAGTTGACTCCGTACCTTGAACATAATGTTGTTGTTCCAGCAGTCCGTATGGCTCAGCACCTTCACCTTTTCTGGATTCTTCACCGCCTCATTCACCGTCGGGACAGTGTTCAGCTTCTCCAGACAAGCCAACAGATCTGTGGCGTCAGGAAAGGCTGATGCGAAGGCCTTGACCCCCTCTAGGTAGGCCGCTCTGGATCCGTACCACTGTTGTTTGGTACCGTGAAGGTCCATCATCCAGTCGTACCTGTCAGGTAGGGGGACTCCAGACTGGAGCTCTAGTCGATGGGAAAGACCGTGGATCCTGGCCAGAGCTCCTACTGCGAGCTTCATCTCCTGGAGGTTCAACGTTTGCGCCGGGAACGGTTTGATCGAGAAGCCTTGAGTCTTAAGATTGTCCATCACACGTACTGACATCTTGGAGGTCTGGTCACTCGTGGCGAAGTAGCACTTTGGGACAGGCACGACTTCTCCTTCGGCCATGGCTTCGGACCCCTTAGATGCGGGTAACATGGACAGTAAGTCCGGCACTGCCACGGAGTAGAACTTGGACTCTGCCGTGTCCATACGAAGATAATCCTCCACGGTCATGTAATCTACTTCCTCCATTATTTGGAAACTTGTCAGTTTGGCCACAAGACGGTGCCTTTCTTCTTTACTGTCCTTGTTCCCAGTGGCTACGAAGGCGACAAGGCTGTTCATATAGCCCTGACCTTCACCTATGTTTCCCTCGATGTTGACATTGGTGATACTGACGTCAGGGTCGGCTTTGTTGAAGACCTGTTGGACCCAGGGTTGGGTGATGTCTTCCACAGACCGTGGGACGGCGATCGTGTCGGACGCTGACATGGTTTAAGGGATCAGAGCTTTCTGGTGGAAAATGAAGGGCATTAGGACTGTGTTTTAAATTGCCGATGTTCTACATACATTGTATAAATATATTAGCAAAATTCTGGTCAATCCCCAGTCTCCTTAGCGTAATAATATTATTATCAAGCGCTAACTTTATTTTATGGATTTACAAACTCCTCAAACATGGGACCTCCGAAGCTAGGTACTTATGTGCACCAGAGTGAAGCGAGGGAATTCCTGTAAAGTGCCTTTCCCAAGCAAGGGCACAGTGTCGGACCATGTCAGGGGACTCTAACCCAGGACTCTGGGCTTTGAGCCAAACACCCTACCGTTACGCTACGCGAAGCTGAAATCTTGTGTGTAATGTTATGCTGCCATTCACTTTGGCGGACAAAGGCTATTAAACCCCTTGGAAAATTTCGTTTGACCTCCAATAGTTTGAAACGCTCCCTGAATTACCAGTGGCTGCCATCTTTGATTTTGACGGTGTATGTGTGACTGTGTATCTTCAACGGTACGAATCAACTTGAGGTGTTCTGGCATCTGGATCTGTGATGCCTCGTCAGTATCTGATCTTATTCTCAATCATGATATGCACAGAAAAAAAGCACACTTAGAAAACCAAGTGATTATCCACTATATAACTGTCAAACACCTGGTAAAGAAATATATGAGTTACCTCATAAGTTAAGGACCTCCTTAAGGTTGCAGAGCGGAGACGATGTCTATCTGGTTGACATGGGATTGTGGTTCACACCTCACCTCATCACCTGGTAGAATGTCTGTGGACAAAGTGCCAGCAGTGCAGGGCATGGTTCTTACTAGAGGGTCTGCATGGAGGGTCCTGACAACGCTTTACGCTAAATTCGGGACGGTCGACAACGCTTCACGTTAGATTCACGAAGGCCGGCAACGTTTTACGCTAAATTCAGAAAGGCTGGCAACGGTTTACGTTATTTAAAGATGTTGCCCAATTTTCCTGTCAAGCGTAAAGATGAACCACATACTAGAGTCGGCCTGAATGTTTTGTCTTGCTGTTTCTGTTATTGACTCAAATACAAATCAACGAGTAGATACATGTAGGTGTTGTTATGAACACACGAAAGCCTACACAGGCTTTGACTCATTCTCTGCATTCTCAGGCATTCGGATGTAGGGATTGGGAGTGACCAAGTTAAGCCGGACAAGAAAATCCGGATACATAAAGAACAAGTTACAAATGTTACCGAATTGGTGTTACCGATTTAAACGTTCTGTAGAGTACGAAACTACTACAATGCAAACAAATAGTGAAGATAAACGTTGACTGCAGTTTTACCTGTCAATGCCGAGAACAGCCCGTGTAGATTTAGATGGTCTGGTATGTAGGGAGTAGGACTCGGAGCTGCCTTTATGCCTAAAAACTGGTCAGACCGGTGATTATGAATCACGAATGAACAGACCGAATCACGAATGAACAGACTGAAGGAGATAATAGCCTTTTGCATATGTAACTATAGTAGTCTGTCCGTAATTAGATGGAAATTTTCAACAACTTAACGTATCTGGATAGTACTCGTGTTGAACGTTTTCATGTCACACAGTGACGTTACACAGGTCACCAGAAAGTTAAACCCGAAATGATAGGCATGTTTTGATTTATAATATCAAGGACGTTACATCAACGTAACGTCCTTAATAATATTGAGAAAACTGTGGCTGTAAGTGACCACTCGATGCACAGTTCAGTGTTTTGTGCAAGTAAATTACCAGTATTTGGTCACGGGGGGCATGACAATTAGGGGCAATTTTGGAAGAATGTTTATATAATGGCTGTAACCAAGAGACCCATTCAAGTAACAGCCACCTGACGAGAAGAACAAATGCAATTCTCAGGACCTAAGTACTTCATGCCCACAATAGAACAAATAGCCAGCTTAGCTGTCAGTATACGCCTAGAAACAGCTCGTGCAGCCCTCCGAACTCTAGATGTAACCTGGGAGCACTGCCCGTGTTGTGTGTACGTGGTAACCTATGACTATGAGTCAGGGCTACACGCCAGTGACAGCCGCAGAATCCAGGTCCTGGAGATGAAGTGCTACAGAAAGATACTGCGAACTGACCATCGCATAAAAGACTCTGTTAGAAGGGCTGGGAGCGGATAGAACACTACTTAACATAATAAAAAGGCGAATACTCTAGAAACAATTCTTTGGCCATGTCACAAAAATAATAGTGGTTTAACTAGAAGTAGTATAGAAACCTAAATAATAGTTTATACCTGATTACACCATCCCCATGGTGATGAGTTTGACACTGAGCATCAGCCCGAAGATGACCGCCACCACATAAACTACCTGCATGTTCAGACTCACCTCTGTCACGACGACTGTGTACAAATAGATTATTTCGGAAGTATACGTACGCCTCCTGCAACAGTGAAGGGATAGAACTCTACCGACTACATCAAACCAAACGAATTCTGTTGTAAGAAAATGTCGAGCCACGATGTCATTATATCTTCGCTTGTAACTTTGCAATAATTGGACCCGCAACATCTGGAACACCTTTGACCGTAAAATTCTGGACAACACTCGACAGAGGCGGGGGCATGCTCCGCTGGGAAGATTTAAATTTTGACTCTCTGAAACACTATTTCCTGCATTTTGAGGGCAAATTTTCGCTGGCAGACAAAAGTTAAATTGCATATCTAATCAAAGATTCCCAGGGATTTGGCGTAAGCTTTTGAGGGTGACGCCACACAACTTATTTTTGCCATGTCGAGCGCCGAAGGGGTGAGGCGTCGCAAGGGAAATCCGGGAAAATTTTGAAATCCTGACCCCCTGAAACGCCGCGTCCTGAGTTTTTCTAAGAAAATTTTGATTTGATGGATATTATATAAAGCTAAATCTAATGACATTTCTATCAGCAAAAAAGGTGTTTGAGGTTGACACGTAACATCCCCAACATATTTTCAGCATTTCGAGCGCCGAAGGCGCCATGCGGCGCAAGGGAATTTTGAAATCTTGACCCTCTAAAATGATATTTCCTGCATTTTGATGGGAAAAATTTGCTAACAGACTAAGCTAACTTCAATGACATTTGTATTAGCAAAACAGGTCTTTGAGTTTGACACATCCCCAACATATTTTCAGCATTTCGAGCGCCAAAGAAAGTAGGCGGCGCAACGGGAGGACCATGGAAATTTTGACATCTTGAACCTCTAAGATGATATTTCCTGCATTTTGATAGGCAAATTTTGCTGCCAGACTAATCTAGCTACCTTCAATAACATTCCTATTAACGGCAAAAGGTGAGGGCGAGGCCTCCGATACATATTTTGGCTTGTCGATGACCGAATGTGAAAGGATTTGCAAGGGAAATTTTGAAATCTTGATCATCTGAAACGCAATTTCCCATGTTTTGAGGGGCTAAATTCACTGGTAGACTACCCTTCGACTTATGAATTTTGGGAGACCAGGCTACGATTTACGGGTAATTTTTAGGCTAGATTACGCTTTACGTGAAATATTTTTAGGCTAGATTACGCTTTACGTGAAATACACTGGCTACGCTTTACAGTCAATTTTCCATCCTCACTACGAATTACGTGAAATAAAATAGCTTCCCTACGAATTACGCTAAATTAAAAGGCCTGCCTACGCCTTACGGAAAAGAGCATACAGACCCTCATTAGTGATGTAAAGAATATAACAATAATGTTTTTGGATGGAGTGAACTGTGTGATTCTGGACACTTTGTTTCGTTCTATGTTCTGCGGTGTTGTTAGCCAGTGACGCTATATGGTAAGACTAGGTATTGTGCTTTCATTGGCATCTTAGCAGATGATGCAATTTAACGCCTTTCACCCCTCCTCAGTACGAAGATAATAAAGCCACAGACGTAAAACTGGTGGACTGGCAGACTCCTTCCTACCGGACACCGACCTTTGATCTGGTTGTCCTCTTCATGTACCAAAGTTGGGACATTTTCCACAACCAACGAGACGTCATCTTGGAACATTATCACAAAGAACTTCAGAAGACATTGGGAGAAAAGAGTGAGTGTCGACTTTTTTTATCAGTTTCCTAGATGCTTATTTGTAACTAAACATTTGATGTCACCTCTAGAAGTATATCCCAGAACACTCGACTGCGCTGAAGAGGGAATAATGTGGATCCCAGTGTGTACTAAGAGAATCTCTTATTGCCCCAGGACAGATTGGAAGTCCGACAGAATATTCTGGTCGATTTCCAGTCTCCCCTAGGAAACATTAGAATTCCAATCTCTCCTAGGAGAATCTGGAAATCAGAATTCCAAAATCTCATCGATTCCAATCTCTACTGTGTACTACTATATATATATATATATATATATATATATATATATATATATATATATATATAACGTTATATATATATTTATTTGTTTGCGTCAGGCCCATGGTCCATAAAAGCAGACACCGTACAGAGATTTAAAAAAAAACTACAAAGACAACAAAAATTACAAAGAGTTAACTGTTATTTACATAGTGTCGCAAACAAACAACTTATGTTTGTATATATATATATATATATATATATATATATATATATCCAATTGTAAAAATACATATCTTGTTTCCGTACAGAATCTGCAGGTCTACAGCTGTACACACTGGATCAGCTGAAAGCAGACTTCCGTGCTGACTGTGCGATCGGGGTGTTTGAAAGGGTGAACACTGCTTCGGGGCTTCTCCCCAGTCAACAACCTGAACTACTGAAGATTGTACAGGAAGTCAAGAACTGGGGCGTGATATAGCTGTTTGTGTCTTTCCTTCAGCTGTGCTTATACGTACGCCTTATGTATCCTGATACTAACATTGTTACCAATCGTGAAAACTGTTAAGTACCATGAGATCGATCCTAGACAGATACAGATAGCATTAGTCTGTTCTGACTGTACCCGTAGGTGCGATTGTGAAAGCAGACAGCTGACACACCACAAACAGTATTTCCTTTACCATGTTTACCTTTCTTATTTTTCTATTACCTTTCAATCACACCTTTTCAATTCATTGTTAAAATCCAAAATTGACTTAGAGCCGATATTGATTGCCACCTTGCTTTTCTATATTTGTCATATGCAAACAAAAATTCAACTATTAGATAGTCTAGATCTAAATACTTGCTAGTCTGTGATATGTTTATCCTGAAGTTGGTTTGCTTAACATGACAACAAACGTATGACTTAGGAGTATTATCCCAAATCTTTTCTAATGTATGCATTATCATCCTTGCCATGGCCACCAGAAGACGCTGTTGCTGGAAATGGGTGTGCCTCCAGCCACCAGTCCTTTAGTCTACCTATGAGGGTATTTTTCAGGTAGGACTTCTTCCACCCATTGTAATGTTTGATACTGCTGCTGAGCTGCAGGGAATAGTCCAGTGACTTGCCGCTTTCCTCAAAGGCCTGTCTGGGCGCCAGGTTACGGAACCACCACAAGGCTTGGTCGGCGGTGGCGTTCGTCGGAGGGACTCCGCGAGGGACTTTGTTGTCCTTGTCCGGTACGGAGGCTGTGGAGTGGCAAGAGGCGCAGCAGGACTTGAAGTTGTCCACCGGTCCGTTCGCCCGGCCCAGCCAACCCAGGTACGGGCGGGAGGCTGTGGAAAGAATAGGCATGATAAGGATAACACATGATGGAAAGTATGGGGGTCGTTGCAAAAATTACAAAGTAAAGATAAGTCCAACTAGAGACTAACATTAGCAATCAAATACATAGTGTTTTACATCCACGTGGTCTAGGCAAATAGCAATTACTCAAGCAACTGGATATGGTTAGGGAAACGGTCAGACGTTTCAGGTAGAGTCCACTACTTTTCGTCAGTGACACTAAAGAGATTTCGTTGGAGAGCAGGTTTATATATCCCAAGTATGAATTGACAGACTACTTCTTTTAATATTCTTACTAACGCCTCCGGCTCTCTCCTAGCTGTCAGTGGCTGCATTATCATTATGTAATTTATCACCTCTAGTAACCATGGAGACAGCCGTCGGGTCTAGGATCGTGACCTTATTCTTTAGAAGAATAAATGAAGCTGGAATAAACATAATGAAGTGCTTCTTATTGTGTTCTAAGTTTTTCCAGGTTACGTATTGTTTTCTGACTGCTTCTGTGCTCAGATGACTGTTTTTTTATCGTGTATAATAATGACAGCAATTTGTCATCAAAACTTCTAACGTACCCTTTGTGACCAGTAAGTAGGAAGAAGTAAAGAGGTGTTATTCACCTGGTATCATCCCCAATTCCTTGAGCCGCGGGTTGTTCCATGTCTGTACGGGCCTGGCGCCCTCCTGGTACCGCTGCAGAGTCAGGTCCGGATCGTTCCCCCACTGCAGACACACGGGCACCAGTCTCCGCCAGGGGGCGTCACTGCACCGGGAGCTGTGGTACACAAACGTCCCGAACACCCAGCCTAAAAAAAAATAAACAATCTATGCTAAGTGTCATCATTCTCTAGTTCTACTGCTTTCTTGGCAACCTGTACATCTTGTATTGGGGGCAATGTGTATGCACTTGTGCGTTTGTCGCGTTGAAACTTCGCCGTTTCCTTACCTATGCCGGCCCTGTCGTCTCTGATGGCGACGTCCATCTGGATCAGTCTGGTCTCCACGGGCGGACCCCTGTCTCCGGGCTCTCGCGGGGTTTTAGCGATCGCCGCCCTCCAGACCGGACTGCCTTTAAGGTAGGGAACTTCTTCCTCCGTCGCCTGTGTGAATATCTGCTTAAGCATCACAGTTCCCTCTGGAAAGGCAGCGCCGTCCTGTGCAGGTTGCCAGGGAAGGGACCAGACCCGGCCCACGGCGTACGCTCCCGGAGAGTTGTAGAATGCAACCGCCCAGTTCTGCACCTCTCTCTGCTGCGAGTCCGACAACATCCCCTGTTTGGACGATTTCTCCATGGTCATGCCGTGGATGGGCTCCCGTCCCGTGGGCTGGGAGGACATCCACGGGACATGGTACCAGTCACGGATCTGGTTCTGTTCTACCTGTACAAAAATAATAACAACAACAACAACAATAAACAAGTTGGTACATCCACGGGACATGGTACCAGTCACGGGTCTGGTTCTGTTCCACCTGTACAAAAATAATAACAACAACAACAACAAACACGTTGGTACATCCTCGGGACATGGTACCAGTCACGGGTCTGGTTCTGTTCCACCTGTACAAAAATAACAACAACAACAACAACAACAAACACGTTGGTACATCCACGGTACATGGTACCAGTCACGGGTCTGGTTCTGTTCCACCTGTAC
Organism: Branchiostoma floridae x Branchiostoma belcheri; assembly: GCA_019207045.1. NCBI lineage: Eukaryota > Metazoa > Chordata > Leptocardii > Amphioxiformes > Branchiostomatidae > Branchiostoma > Branchiostoma floridae x Branchiostoma belcheri. The sequence continues at coordinate 7,830,242 of CM033041.1, forward strand.
AAAAATAACAACAACAAACACGTTGGTACATCCACGGGACATGGCACCAGTCACGGGTCTGGTTCTGTTCCACCTGTACAAAAATAACAACAACAAACACGTTGGTACATCCACGGGACATGGTACCAGTCACGGGTCTGGTTCTGTTCCACTGTGCAAAAATAACAACAAACAAGTTGGTACATCCACGGGGCATGGTCCCAGTCACGTGTCTGATTCTGTTCCACCTGTACACAAATAACAACAGCAACAAACAACTTGGTACAAATGTATACGTACAAACTATGATTCATTAAGTACATTATAGCAACCTTACAAGAAACAGCTTCGACCATGCGCATCAGAAAAATGTTCTTGAATGCGAAAATGTGCCAGTTCTGTGCGACGGGCGTGAAGTTAGATAATGTCTATATATATCAATATATGGTATAGCGTGTCTGCGAGACAGATGTGTTTCGTATAATGTAATTCGCGTCAAACATACCCGGAAGTCGCACTCGACATTCCCTTCCAAACAGTAGTCGCGAACCTTCCGCAGGTATCTCTCCGGCTCCGTCCTGAAGTCTATGTCCAGCCAGGGGAAAGCCTCGTTCCCTGGGTTAGCGCTCCTGGGGAAGTCGAGTCGAGGTTTGAAGACGGGCCCGTCGTAATCAGCAGGTGGAGGGTTGTAAGATGGGCGGTAGAATTCACACCGGGCAGCGGCCTGAAACTCGGCGGCCTGCCGTCCCCGGAGCCCCGCCACCACACCGACCACCGCTCCCGCCGCTCCGGTAAAAGCAACTACACGACTGAAACTGCTAGAAATCATCTTAGCGGTAAGAGCAGGATTTTTACCTGCGCAGTATGGTTAACGTCCCTTTAAAGTGACCTTTGTTGATAACGTGACCTTTGGTGACACTTTTAAGAAGTGAGAAACAATATGGACATGCATAACGAGTTGTCCAATATGCCCCTAGGCTGCCCTACATGTATGTGGTTCTTCTGCATTTCTCCTTGAATATATACTGAGAAGTGTCAGACTCACGCATTATTTATGTTCAGTAAATATCAACATGGCACAAAACCATGATATCCTTTTCTTTTGTCAAGCATATGCACGCAGATTTTTTTCACTTCATGTAAGATTCCAAATTACAGGTGTCTTTTTACATTTGACCGGTGTTATGACTCTTATAACAATATATAATTATGTGGATGCGCATAAAATGGTGCTAATAACTATAGCACTAAGACTTACTCTGAAAGTTCCAGTGCTATACTTTGGTTACTGCAGGTCACTCGACAACCGTAGTTAAAAACTACTAGTAGACTTGCCATACTCAAATTACAAACTAAGAAATTCCATTATCTAATAGTTGAACGTTATAGTATTTTTGAATGTGACAAATTTTAAAAAAAATTACGTGTCAATCAATATCGGCTCTAGGTCCATTGTGAATGTAAACAATGAATTCAAAAGCGATTAGAATGTGATATAAAATCGTAGTAACCCATCCTGGGTCTGTTATTACTTTTGTAAAGGAGGATATGTGGTGTGTCAGATTTTAGAATCGCGCCTAGGTACAATGTACGCAGCCTGGGGCAAACTTCCTTGGAGCAAAATAAAGAAATAAGGCTGGACTGATACTACTTTACCAGTCCTACTCGTCGGTACAGTTTATATGCTTAGTTAGCCCCCTACGAATGTCGAACACTTCGGCACATGGACACTTCGGCCCCCTGCCAATCAGGACATTTCGGCCCCAAGCCGAGGACACTTCGGCACTGGGTCCAGGCCCCGATAGTTATCTAACACGTAGCCCGCGTTGTATAATTTTAGGACGTATAATTTTACTTGTATAGTATTATATAGTATTCTCCTGCATGATGTTTTGCTAGATCACGCCCCAGTCATTGACTTGGGATCCTTTGAGATTTGGGACTTTTAAAATTAATGAAAAATTTGAGGCAAAAATATCCTTTCGTACATCTAAAATGTAGAAACAGTACTCAGGGGACATCTCCACGTTTAGAAACATATATATGACGCATCGAAACTAGTTTCACCCTGGCTCTGACCTGTCAACAATGGTAACGGTGGTCGTGAATAAACAATAGACTTTCACCTGGTTTATATAGGGGGAAATCAGACCAGTCCAAGCACTACTGTTGCTATTCCGCTTGTCAACATTTCCTGCGAGGTTCGAAAATGTATAAACAAATTGCCAACAACTGATGAAAGGCACATTGAAGTCATTATCGAGACTAGAATATCAATTGAAGATGCGTATGAAAACCACATAATTTTCAAATGTGAGTTTCGATGACGTAACTTGGCAATGTGGCAAGGTGATTTCCCAATGCATGCTAGCCTTTTATTGCCTTTAAAACTGCGCAGTTAGAAATCGCGCTCTTGCCATTAAGATGATTTCTGGCAGTTTTAGTCGTGTAGTTGCTTTTACCGGAGCCGCGGTGGTCGGTGTTGTGGCGGGGCACCGGGGACGGCAGGCCGCCAAGTTTCGGGCCGCTGCCCGGTGCGAATTCTCCCGCCCGTCTTACAACCCTCCACCTGCTGATTACGACGGGCCCGTCTTCAAACCTCAACTCGACTTCCCCAGGAGCGTTAACCCAGGGAACGAGGCTTTCCCCTGGCTGGACATAGACTTCAGGACGGAGCCGGAGAGATACCTGCGGACGGTTCGGGACTACTGTTTGGAGGGGAATGTTGAGTGCGACTTCAGGGTAGGTTTGAGTATAGGTCAATTACAATACAACACACACCTGTCTCGCAGACACGCCATACCATATGCAATATATATTTATATTATGTAACTTCATGCGTCGCACAAGACACATTTTCGAATTCAAGAACATTTTTCTGGGTTCGTCGACAACACTAATAGGTATTGTCGAAGCTGTTTCTTGTTATGTTAGGCAGGTATACGGCACTTACTAAAACATAGTTTGTAACTGTGCCAAATTGTTTGAAGTTATTTTTGTACAGGTGGAACAGAACCAGACGCGTGACTGGTACCATGTCCCGTGGATGTACCAAATGTTTTTTTTGTTTTTTGTTATTTTTGTACAGGTGGAACAGAACCAGACCCGTGGCTTGTACCATGCCCCGTGGATGTACCAACTTGTTTATTGTTGTTGTTGTTATTTTTGTACAGGTGGAACAGAACCAGACCCGTGACTTGTACCATGTCCCGTGGATGTACCAACGTGTTTGTTGTTGTTATTTGTGTACAGGTGGAACAGAACCAGACCCGTGACTGGTGCCATGTCCCGTGGATGTACCAACGTGTTTGTTGTTGTTGTTATTTTTGTACAGGTGGAACAGAACCAGACCTGTGACTGGTACCATGTCCCGTGGATGTACCAACGTGTTTGTTGTTGTTATTTTTGTACAGGTGAAACAGAACCAGACCCGTGACTGGTACCATGTCCCGTGGATGTACCAACTTGTTTGTTGTTGTTGTTATTTTGTACAGGTGGAACAGAACCAGACCTGTGACTGGTACCATGTCCCGTGGATGTACCAACTTGTTTGTTGTTGTTGTTATTTTGTACAGGTGGAACAGAACCAGACCTGTGACTGGTACCATGTCCCGTGGATGTACCAACGTGTTTGTTGTTGTTATTTTTGTACAGGTGAAACAGAACCAGACCCGTGACTGGTACCATGTCCCGTGGATGTACCAACTTGTTTGTTGTTGTTATTGTTATTTTTGTACAGGTGAAACAGAACCAGACCCGTGACTGGTACCATGTCCCGTGGATGTACCAACTTGTTTGTTGTTGTTATTTGTGTACAGGTGGAACAGAACCAGACCCGTGACTGGTGCCATGTCCCGTGGATGTACCAACGTGTTTGTTGTTGTTGTTATTTTTGTACAGGTGGAACAGAACCAGACCCGTGACTGGTACCATGTCCCGTGGATGTACCAACTTGTTTGTTGTTGTTATTTGTGTACAGGTGGAACAGAACCAGACCCGTGACTGGTACCATGTCCCGTGGATGTACCAACTTGTTTGTTGTTGTTGTTGTTATTTTGTACAGGTGGAACAGAACCAGACCCGTGACTGGTACCATGTCCCGTGGGAGTACCAACTTGTTTGTTGTTGTTATTGTTATTTTTGTACAAGTGGAACAGAACCAGACCCGTGACTGGTACCATGTCCCGTGGGAGTACCAACTTGTTTGTTGTTGTTATTGTTATTTTTGTACAGGTGGAACAGAACCAGACCCGTGACTGGTACCATGTCCCGTGGATGTCCTCCCAGCCCACAGGACGGGAGCCCATCCACGGCATGACCATGGAGAAATCGTCCAAACAGGGGATGTTGTCGGACTCGCAGCAGAGAGAGGTGCAGAACTGGGCGGTCGCCTTCTACAACTCTCCGGGAGCGTACGCCGTCGGCCGAGTCTGGTCCCTGCCCTGGCAACCTGCACAGGACGGCGTCGCCTTCCCAGAGGGCACGGTGGGGTTTAAACCGTTATTCACACAGGCGACGGAGGAGGAAGTTCCCTACCTTAAAGGCAGTCCGATCTGGAAAGCGGCGATCGCTAAAACCCCGCGAGAGCCCGGAGACAGGGGTCCGCCCGTGGAGACGAGACTGATCCAGATGGACGTCGCCATCAGAGACGACAGGGCCGACATAGGTGAGGAAAGGACCAAGTTGCAACGCCACATTTTTTTTTTTGGCATACACATTGCCTGCAATAGTTTGTAGTTATGTAAGTTACTTCGAACTTTAAAAAAAAGGTAGAATGATGACTGATTGATGACTGATTGTTATTACCTTTCAGGTTGGGTGTTCGGCACATTTGTGTACCACAGCTCCCGGTGCAGTGACGCCCCCTGGCGGAGACTGGTGCCCGTGTGTCTGCAGTGGGGGAACGATCCGGACCTGACTCTGCAGCGGTACCAGGAGGGCGCCAGGCCCGTACAGACATGGAACAACCCGCGGCTCAAGGAATTGGGGATAGTATCTGGTGAATAACACCTCTTTATATCTCCCTTTTTAGTGGTCACAAAGGGTACGTTAGAAGGTTTCATGACAAATGGCATTCTTTTACATGGGAAACCAACAGCAGAAGCAGTGAGATAGCAATATGGTAAAAACGCACAACAAAATATGCCATTCACTGGATCTATTCTGTTTACTGTAATTTTTGCTTCGACCCTTCTTCCAATAAAGGCAGCAGCTTTCATCTTATTGAAGACTCTGCTACCTTTTATAGGCTTTGTTGGGAAAGCTTGTTGCCAGCTGGAGTTAGACGTAAGCCTTAATGTTAGACTCAATGTTTCCAGAGATGGTAAAAAAAAGGCAACCTCTACAGGGAGGTTGTACCATTCTCAGACTGTATGTGGGAAGCATGTCTGAAGAGTGTTCTACTCTGGGGAACTTGATATACAGCAGGGTGAGTCTGCTGGGAACTCGAGTCCTGGGTTATTTTTTTCCATATTGTGTTGTCCTTTAATATCATAGCTGTTCCTTCCAGCCTCCCGCCCGTACCTGGGTTGGCTGGGCCGGGCGAACGGACCGGTGGACAACTTCAAGTCCTGCTGCACCTCCTGCCACTCCACGGCCTCCGTACCGGACGAGATCAACAAAGTCCCTCGCGGAGTCCCTCCGACGAACACCACCGCCGACCAAGCCTTGTGGTGGTTCCGTAACCTGGTACCAGGACAGGCATTTGAGGAAAGCGGCAAGTCACTGGACTATTCCCTGCAGCTCAGCAGCAGTATTTCCCAATACAACGAGTGGAAAAAGTCTTACCTGAAAAATAACCTTAGGTAGATTAAGGACTGGTGGCGCACCCATTTCCAGCAACAGTGCCTTCTAGTGGCAAGGATGGTTAACGCATTCATTGAAAGATATTTAGGATCAGTCTGTTGAACATGAAGTGAAAATTTTTCTTCCTGAGATTTCCAGCTGATAACTTATATGGATAAATGGTTGGGTCACAGGCATCCAACAACATTGTAAACCAGAAAGTACTAACTTAAAGATATTTTTCTACCTTTATTGTATCGAATTTCAACTTTATAACAGGAAGTGTTGCAATAATAATAAGCAACAAAATAGCTACCATTTGTCTGAAAATATACATATACATGTACCAACTTCAGGCTAACCCAAGAGTACCACTATTACCCAGTAGGTAACCAGTAGTCAGGACACTGAGTGGCAGTCGTTCTCAAACACGGACGTTGTAGCTCCCAAACACTCTTAGTCTTACTAACTATAGCAGAGGCAACCATGAAGCTAGACGGATGTTAATCAAGACTCAGTATTGACATAAATGTATTTGTGGCAAGACATTGGAGCTACAATGTATTTCTCTGATCATTTTCATTGAAACTAGAATGAAAGGGGAGTAAACCTTTCAACATCATCTCAAATATGATGCAGACAAATTGTGAAATAATTACTGTAAATGTGGGAGAGTGTCACTGTTAACACTTGTTTGTAGTAGTCTTGTTCCAAACAGCTTTTTGAGGAATATACACAAATCTGTCACGGAGTGAGTGTGAGTGAGCGAGTGTGAGTCACTTTTGAGTTTGACCCTGACTTAAGGAAGTCACATGGTACGTTTTCAATTTTTTTCCATGTTCATGGCTACATGTAAAGTAAATTTCAATATGGCACAAACTCACAGTGTTCAAACGTAGATGCATTTGACTTTGTACAAATTTGCTGGAGATTCCAAATTCCAAGAGTTTTTCCACACTAGACCAGTGTTATGAGAATGCATATGAGATGGTGCTAAGAACTACATGACTAAAACCAAGCTAAGACTTATTCTAGAAGCTTCCAGTGCTGTACTTTGGTTACTGTCCAATCTGCTGTCACTCCTGGGGTGAACTCTCGATGGAACCTAGGGGGAAAGAAGACAGGGTTTAGGGTATCAAAATTGAAAACAATCAAGCTCCAAGGAAGGCAGGAGACAAACTACCAACCTAAAGCACCATGTAAAGAACCTGCCACAGTTATCCAGAGTTTGGGACTAGGGGTCAATTCCAGCTTGAATGAATAGAACCTTACAGTCCACTCTTATGCAGATTGTACTTACTGTAGAAGACTGGTGTGTTATGCAGGAGACAGACAAATTTACAGGTTTTGTTTGTCTGTCTGCATACACACCAGTTTTGTACAGGTGGTTTACAGGTTATAAAACAACCAAACGACCAAAGAAACAAAGTTGTGCAAAAGAAAACTCCAAGATCCAAAGTGAGATACATGACTGGAAAGACTTACTCATAGTTACAGGTGAGAATCTTTTTGTCCTCCTCTCTGCCCTCCATCCCATCTATTCTGGGAACCTTGAATATCTTTATCCCTTCTGGGTCGTCTTCCATGGGGTGCCACCTGGCCTTACTCAGGAACCAGAACCTCACCATCACGTCCACAAACTTACGGCCTGGACAGGGGGACAAACAGATGCTGAGGTCATGTCATAGAATGAGGGGATCTGCCAGCCATCTTCCATGCAAATTGATGGTGGTCGAATGTACTTCCGGGTCTAAAACTTCAAAGATTTTTTTCCTGGTGAAATGGGTAGAAATGCTTGCAGTTTTTTTAGGAGGATGTGACAGGGGAGGGTTTTTACTTTCTGATTAGGGCCGAAAAGCTGAGTTTGTGTGGTTATCAGGGGATATAAAGTTGGGACATTTTTGTCCTAGCACAAGGGTTCCCCCACTGGTAGTTTTGTGGTCAAGAGGAAAAAGGTTGATTAAGCCAAATACCAGAAGATTTACCATTAGATTCTTGGCGACACTTTTTCTTTTTGATAGCTGAGATGACAGGTTTTTCATACGAGGATATGTTTGTATGCCAATAACGTCAGAAAGTTGAGTTACCAACAGTTGCTATGGTGTGTGCTATGGTGGTGTGCTATGCTTAAAGTTAAGGTGGTTTACCGGTTATGTGAAACAGACAATATCCTACCTCCTTCATCATAATAGATAGCGACATCCTGAGGAAATGTGATCATGATGTCCTCCTTGTCTACCCTCAGACCTTCCCTCTGACTCAGGGACAGGGATGTGCACTTGTCTTTCACTGTGGGTAAGGCCTGTGGAATCGAAGTCAACAAAAAAATTATTTTTTCATCATAATTGATGATATTTTTTTCAATGTCACTTGAAAGATTATTGAACTCCACGAACCTTTGAGATGTCATCCAAATGAATATAGAATAAACAGGCATCCACCACCTTTGTTTTTCTGAATACCATTGTTTGTCGCCATATGTCTGAAATTGAATGACAGGTTGATACAGCCCTTTGACCCTTGATTAATATAAAACATCTTACCAACAAATAGTACTGCCAGAGAGAGGTAAATCTGTGTTCATATTGTATCTACGTAAGATAACAATTATAGATTTATATAGACAGTATAACAGCCATGCACACCTGAATCATTGCACAAACTACACACACATCAAACTGAGAGTCCAAACTTGCCTCTTTTGATATGAGCTGGTCCAGCCCTTCAAAATTGCACTGTGAGAGTTTCTCTGAGATAACCACCAGGGCCTAAGCAAGTATAAAGGGAAGATAAACATGTCAATAATTGTACACTGGGAATCTAAGGTTTTGCAATAATAAAGGAAATACGGAAGTTGACTTCAGGCAATTTAATGCTTACTGGTTATGCAAAATTCCCTTACCTGTTTTGCCCCTGATATGAAACCTGCATACGAGAACTCTGGGTCGAAGTAGATCTGTATGAGCCAGAAGTAGACCTTATTTCTGATCCATCTCAGTGGACTGGGGACCCCGATCACTTGTACTGTCGGTGTGGGTTTTTTTTCTGGTTTCTCTGGTTTGGGAGGACCTGGAAGACCCAACATTGTGAATCTCAGACACATAATTATTGATATTAATTATCATAAATCGAAATAGCTACACCTCACGGAAAAAGGCCATGGAGACCATTCTTAGCTCAAGTGCTAGATGTACATCTTGAAGTGGTACTGTAAAAGTTTTTATGGGTGTACATTGTAGTTTTGCAATCATAAGCATAGTTGCCACCCTGGTTACAACAGAACCAAAAGTGTTACGCCCACTTCGAGTGGTCAAGGACACAGAGGTTCCCCAAGAAGCCAACAAACGGCACTTTGAGTTCTTATTTTTTTCTGGGCAATTCTTGAGCCTCAACATCTTCATTTATTAAGAAAACTTTCCTCTGAAACCTCGCAAATTCAATAAAGTAGAAGACTGGATGCATGTAAGCACTGTTGCGACATGTTGATCACACAAAATAAATACCTTCTTCTGATCCGGGCGACGAAAATTGGCGAGCTGAGAAGACTGCTGGCTGAGAAGGGCAACAAATTTGGGACGTTCTGCGGTATTTAATCGCTCTGGAATACCGATGATCTTGCGAAAAGGATCTACCACATATCTGCAGTATATGTTGTGAAGATCTGCCGTTGCTAGGTGAAGTTACAAGGCAGCTTTGAGGTAATAAATTGCAGAAGCCGAAAATCCGGCGTCCGAAAACGCTGGCGGCAGCCATGATGGAAAAAAATAAAACGCTTAGAAATAAGAAATAACATACATAAACCACTTAAAGAAATAGTTTTTGGCTATAAAAGACATATATAGTGTAGAATAAAAATATTTAAAGCAGAATAGAGTTTTATATTCTTTCAACTATTCACAATATTGAAAATATCGAGCAATTATACTCACTGTTTGGATGCACTCTCATATATGACCTTTATGTAACCTCATGTCAACTTTGACCTGAAGTTTCAGACGACAGCGCGCACTTTTTTGCAGAAGGCCAGTAAAAATTCACCTAAAAAACCAAGATGGGAGATTCGGAAAAGGATGGAAAGGTGCCATTGTATGAAGATGTGAACAAGGAACTTTTTCTGAGCGAAATATATCCAAAGGTAGGGATCGTTTGCAGAGAAGACTGGTTTATTTTTCACATGAACCAAGGAGGTTGTCCTCTTTCAACCTCCTTGCATGAACTAAAGCCAATTTGGTGCCAAATTTGAAAATATTGAGAATTGTATCATGCAAGTCAATGTGACAAGTTAGTTAAAGATATCTTATCAGTTATCACTTAACCCCGCGGTATTTGTTTGAGTCCGTCTGTCTGTATTTCTACAATTTCTTTAAAAAGATGATATGATAACCATACATGTAACTGTTATCATAAAAAGGGGACCACAAAAACTGAAGCCTGAAGGGAGAGTGCATGACACAGTATTAAATTTTATTATAATTTCTACACTACATAACTGCAAAATGTATACAATGGCTTTGGTAGTAGGTGCAATTGCTTCTATTGTTGGAATCCTGATATTAGTAATTTTCTTTGGCAGCATATTCATTATTTTACAAATATGGCATTTCAATGTATGATATTTTTTATTGTTCCTCTCAGAGAGTGCCGGCTGTATTACGTGGAGTGGACATCGGTCCCTGTGTGAACCTCTGGACTACAGACTACCTCTTTCAGAAGGGTGGGAGTAGACAAGTCAAAATCCACGTCTGTCCCACGGCACAAATGGACTTTATCAACAAAAACTTTGCTTACAGGTAGTATAAATTATGATATATATTTTTCCTTTTGAAATGGAGCGAAGACAAAAGGAGTTTGTAGTTGTTTGCCTACCAGTAATATATTCTCCCTAGCACAACTTTTAAGAATGCAATGTTTGGGTCCTCTCTTATTCTTTTTTTGGGGAGGGGGATTTCACAAAACATTCCAATTTTCTTTGACAAAAGTTGCTAGAAGTGAATAATGATTAATATGTGTAATAATAACTTAATTTCCCATTTAGAACATTGCCATTTGATGAGTTTGTGACAAGAGCTGCAGAAGAGAAACACAAAGATTTCTTCCATTCACAGGTATGTAGCCATGCTTTAGATATTATAAATTATAAGGCACATAGAACAATTGTAATATTTGATACAAGGAATGTAACTTACATATATAAGTTTGGCCTGAGTATCATCCTAGTTAGTTTACTGGGACTGGTGAGAGAAGAGTATGGGAACCCCCATAAACCAACTAGGATGACATTCGTGCTAATGTAAGTTGTTTTTGATTTTGGTTGGTTAGTTAGATAAATTCTATTGTAAGACAATATATGTGGCAGTACTATCATTGAATTTTGGTGGATTCAATTCATTGTAACATTATGCAATTGTTAAGTGCATCTGTGCTTGTCTTACAGGATGAAAAATATTATCTACGTTCATTGGGAGAAGACCCAAGAAAGGTACTGGAGTTTTCTCCTCAGTGAATTTAACAGGAACAGAAAGGTATCTGCAAGTTGCAAGAACTTATTGATATTTCAGATAACTTGTTATACTGTCTTATAGTTCTGGTAATAGAGGAAAATATCACAAGAATGTGAAAATTGTTCAACCCTTTTTTCCCAAGGACATAGCAGACATCAGGACACAGTTTCCTGAACTTGCAGATGACATCATCTTCCCAGAGTTCTTTGCTCCCTCCCAGTTCTTCTCCAGTGTGTTCAGAATAGGCTCACCCGGTGTGCAGCTTTGGACGCATTATGATGTATGTTTATTTCATTATTTCATTATTCATTTCTAGCTTGTTTTAGCCTGAGTACCATCCTCTGTATGTACATAGTGACTGCTGGCTGAATACTTTCTTTCTAGCAAGCGAAAGTATTGAGCCAGTGGTCACTATGGAGGATGGTACTCAGGCTTACTTAGTACTAGTAGTTTGTTTTGGTAAGCCAACTTGAAATGCATATTTTTGCTTGCAGTACCAGTGACTGTAACTAGATGGCAGCATTGCACTGGGCTAGCTACTAGTATGTTGACATAGGTTAGAGCAAGTCAAACAAATTTGATGGTGAAATTTAAACTTCATACAGTAGCTGCTGGTACATTTTGTACATATGCTGCATAATGTCATACCCAAGAACTTCACTAGATGGCAGCATTGCTCTGAGCAATCAACTAGTACTGTATGTTGGTGTAGGGTAGAGGAAGCGAATGAAATTTGATGGTTCAATTTAAGCTTCATGTAGCTGCTGGTACATGTAGCATGAAATTGCCAAGACATCTCCATTAATCACATATTATCTTTCAAAACATGATAAAGGCTTTGACTTGACTTAATTTCTCCAATGGTAATACATGTATGTTTGTTTGCAAAGTAAACTTTAACGTTCTTTTGAAAGATAAACTGCAGCAGTTAAAATGATCTGCTCTGACACCTGCAGATTATGGACAACCTTCTTATCCAGGTGAGCGGCCGGAAGAGAGTTGTGCTGTTCAGTCCACGAGACGCCACACACCTGTACCTGACAGGTAAGATGCATATACAGACCTGTCAGTCTCACCTGGTGGGTCTGAATGTTACAATGAAGATCCTAGAGTGATGATGTTGTCTTTGACAAATGAGAAATGTTGGTGAAGCAATAATTGTATTATTGCAGTATTGGCAAAGGTTTGTGAGAAATTCTGCTGCCAGGAAAATAAATAAGGAAAAAATGCCAGAATATTGGGAAGATATTGTCACAAGAGAATTGTGATTAATCCATTTACTATGTTAGAAATGATAACATATGATATTCCAGAAAAGGACATATACATGTATCACCATAGTGTGGTAGAAACTGGAAGTCAGCTGATTGCTGTTGGATGTTTTTCTCACAGGTGACAAGTCCGCTGTTCTTGACCTTGAAAACCCTGACCTTGAGAGATTTCCCCAGTTCTCCCAGGCCAGACCCTACACCTGCACTCTACAGCCTGGGGACATCCTCTTTCTACCAGGTACTTTCTGTTTTGTTTTGCTTTAGAGAAGGAAAGCCAAGGTCAAGATTGAGTGTACTATGTCATCTTCCACAACACAAAGGCCTTGCATGGTAAAATCTATGCTGTTCTCTGGTCTATGCCATTATGCTGTGATATTGTATTATGGATGTACTAGAGTATTGAGTCTATAGCAATCCTTGTGTATTATTAAGTGTGTGTGTGTGTGTGTAATGTGGCTTGTTGGATTCTTGTGATTTTTGAATATATTCACACTTCTGATAAGGAAATTCTTATAATTGATGCAAAAAAGTTACTTGAAATGCAAACTGCTCCAAAAGGGTTTTCACTTTGAGTGTAGCAAAGTGTTATATGTACAATGCAACATTGTTGTGTTTTCTTCCAGCTTTGTGGTTCCACAATGTAGTCTCTCTTGATTTTGGCGTGGCCATCAACATCTTTTGGAGACACCTAGATCCTGGTTTCTATGACAACAAGGATCCCTATGGCAACAAGGACTTATTATCGGGTCAAAGGGCGCTTCAGATACTGGACAGAGCCCTTAAAACTTTGGATGAACTTCCAGTGGAGTACAAAGACTTTTATGGGCGTAGGATGGTGTCCAAAATACAACAGACAGTATTAGACAAAGAACTGCCTTGACTGCAAAAAAAAGACTGATTTACATGGGAGGATATACACTTAATCAAGTCAACGTTTCAACAGTGAAATGTGAATCAACACCGTTACAGATACGTTGGTATAAGATTCACATCCAAGGCAATCTGTGTGTTTGCTTTAGTATGCACAACAGTGAAATGTGTCTACAAATTAATGATATCCAGTGCTATGGGCAATTCATGCCTACAAAGTCTTTTTCAACATGCTGACTTTGACAAGGTTAATTTCTTGAGCGGGTACTACACTTAAAAGCATCTAATACCAGCATTAAAGTCCAGTTATAAGAACATATTGAATCTTGTCCTAATATTTTGTAAAGAGAAAAAGCCTTATTGAGGTTTTAATTACGGAAAGAAGTTGAAGCACAACAGCATTTTCCAACTGAATATCACACAGAGCAAGGTTCTATCAAACCTTATAATTACACCCAGTGAAAAAAGATAGCCACTGAGGGTCTATCTAGATTGGCCTTTGTCTTCCAAGAACTACTCATATACCAAATACCGTCACTGTCCATCCAGATCCTCTTAAGTTATGTTGACCACAAATATCTGGAAACACAGACGGACAGACTCACACACAGACACCTGCCAAACAATACCTCCATTGTTCTTGGAGGTAACAAGCATCTATGAAATGATGATAGTACATGCTAGTGAACTCTGCTATACCTTTTTGTGGTGATGTGCTGTTTACTATAAACATGCCATATACAAAATGTATATTGTGATGAATTTAGACTGCACCCTCTCCAAGTAGCTGGTAGATATATATGCATGTTATGTGACTCTTGGTGTATTGCTTCTGAAGTTTTTGATAAAAGCCTAACTCCGTCCCAAGCAAGGGCTCAAATTTGGGTGTGAGAATATTTAGTATATATACAACCACGGATGTTTTTTTCTGCTGCTGACAACAAGAGGAATCAGGACAGGATAAAGTGAAAGTCCTACGTTTTACTCATCAGGAAATTTTACCCTGGAAGTGACAGATTTTGGTGAAATACAAATGAGGTAAGTTCTACATGTACTTGTGCAAACGTCTACAAGTGTTAAGAAATTCTTTGGGAAGATTTTAATGTACAAATTTGCCAAAGTTTGAAGTGATGACTTCAAATATTTGAATTTTTCAAAATATTATTGGTTTCAGTGCAACAAAAGACAGGAAGAGATGTTGCCAAGCATTCTGAGGTGAGTACTGAATGTCTAATGAAATGTTTTTGTTTGTGTGTGACACTTGTGAGTTTAATCAAAGGGGACAAATATTTACATAGCTCAACTAGATTGTAAAGCCATTGCTTAAGCATGCAGCTATGTGATAACTGTTTTTGAGTAATTTTGTCCTTGCTGGGGTAGAAATATCATAGTTGACATGTTTAGGGCCAGTAAATTTTCCAGAACCTCAATTAAACAGTATAGCTAATACAAACAAAGATGATTTTATTTAGTTTTTCGTTATTCTTTCTTGTCATGTAATTATAGAATACACATTTTGATCTTTGAAGAGGTTTAGATACTAGGTGTTTATGTCAGAAGATTCATTTTTGGAGTTAAGTTTGAATTCAGTTACTGACGATTGTATCTTTATTAAGATAACAAAGCCACTGACTGTAAACAGCATTTAATAAAGGCTATTCAAAATTTAATCTATGAATAGTATGATTTACCACCCAACAGTTTACTTGTTGTCGCTGTGAGACATCATGATTTACCATTGCGCTATCACTATGCTAGCAATGCAGGTGGTGTTGTGATAAGAAGAGCTGTAAACCTTGTGGTTTCTGATATTTGCCCATAGTTTAGTTGCTATAGACAAGCGACAGGTATAGATATCTGAATTGTACATGTCTTGTTTTCATAGCTACTGTTCTTAAACTACTGCAGACACAATATTATATCACTGTTCTAAAATTACTGGACACTTTGTAATACTGTATGTGCCAGCCTTTTCTTCCAATTTCTTATGTACAAACTACAAAGTAATCTAGTTCACAAACTAACAAATAAATGCTGGAGAAAACCTACCTTACCTAGTTCCTTAACAGTAATAACGAATTGTTTAGCCAAGTGGGGGGTCTGATTGTGTCTTACACATAGTTTTTGTGGGCAGTTTCTTGGCGGTTATGTGATATATTACACTTTCCTATCTGCCTGCATCTTGTTTATCCTTTGAGGGTGAATGCCTGACATTTCATGTAAATCAACTGAGTGTGTAAATTTGAACAGTAGACCTCAAATATTATAGGGTGAGTACTGTGAACTTGGAAAAAATGAAAAGTTGCACAAAAAGTGTCTTGAAAGTTGAAGTATGCCGGCGATACTTTTTACTCGATTTCCTCCTGAAGAAAATGTCTTGAATGCCATTCAACCACTTCCGGTACATGTATGACTAAAAGCAAAAAGCAACATTGTCCTCATTTTTTTCCACCCACCCCCTCCATATAAGCTCTGTGGACTGCTCCATACTTTGATGTCATATTCCATACTGGTATTCTACATTGCAGGTGCCGACCACGAGCATGTGGAGCAGGTGTGTGATTCTCTGATCAGGATACAGCTGGAACTTCTCTGTTAGGTGAGGGATTTGAAGGAACTTTTTGAATTGGTGTAGTCTTTTTCATGAAGATATGTTGTTATTGAATATAATGTTTTCCATGTAGGCAGGTTGTACTTGGTACATATAGATATACATTGTATTTTTTTATTATGATTAATATATTTTCAAGAAGTCCTCAAAGATTTGAACTGCCTTATGATATTACATGTATGTGTACATATTATATGTTTCACATACTGTGTGATTATATGCTGTGCTGATGTTGTGCTGTTATGTATTGCAACTACGTTTTCCCTTATCTAAACTGCTGATGGAATAGCCTTCAAGTAGATAGAAGTAAATTCAAACTGAACTCCATTCCTCCTCAGCTTTTATTATACCACAGTAAGTTTTTTTTATGGCATATGTTTTTATCAACATTGCAACTTTAATTCATCTAATACATGTACCTACATGTGCCTCGCATAGTTATTTTAGCTTTGTTTGCAGCGATTTGATTGGTAAGAAATCGGAATGTTTGAGTGACACAAATATTGTTATTGATGTTTTTACAAGCAGGTTCTTCAAACACTAGGCCACCTGCGGCTACCCCCCACAACCCACATAACTAACTGTACAGTTACCTTCTAGTATACGAGTATTTGCTTCTCCCTATTATCTGTAGCCAAGAAACTGCAAGTATGTGTGATTGAGATCCAAGGGAGATAGCATTAGTCAGTTGTTATTTTATCCGTCATTCTTCTAGTGAAATATGACACTTGTTAACTTAAGTAACACCCAGTGATGACTTATGACTGATGATATTAACTTGCTATGGCACATTTTTTTACTAGTACCTCAGTAACATAATTTGTTTTATCAATTATGAAGGCGAAATTTTTCCAAACATTTTTCGACAACAGAATGGTTGTCATGACAACCTTTAACAGGTGGTTCCAGACCATAAAGTTCAAAGGTCACACTGTCGGGTCATTGCAATTCTGGAAAGCCATTTTCAGTGTTTAAAGATACCAATGGCATGTTTAAATCAGAAGTAATAACTACATTCAGATAAGTCAATGTAGGTTAGACATCCAGGTAATAAGATACGGCAAAAAGTAGTTACTCAAGCAACTGGATATGGTTTTTAACCATATCCAGTTGCTTGAGTAACTACTTTTTGGCGTACATTCAGATAAGTCCTGTTGCTTGATATACAATAACTGTTACAATCAATCTTTTACTTTGTCCTTTGAAAGAGCATTCTTCCTTAAGTTATCAGTGTTATGCTTGTAACTTCTTTTCTAATATGCAGTAAAACTGTTTTGCTTTAAAAATGCCTTATATTGAATAGGTATATTCTTAACTTCCAGTGTCCTAAATGGAAGCTCTAAATGTCTGATTACATACATTGTACATTTTACTATGCATGTAATAATAATTTTAAGGGGGCCCATGTATTGCCATATGAAATGAAAGGTGCTTTGCTGTTGTAATATCAGGTTGAAGTAGGTGTTTGGTTATCTCTCACCAGCTGACAGATATTCTATTCTCTAACCTCTGTCTGTAACCAAAGAGCCTACAAGCTTTAGGCATGTAGTTTACATAATGGTGACACTTTTGATTCAGACACTTTCTTCTGCTATTTAGACAGCAATACTACTATTCAAACAGCATGGAATGCTGACATTAACAGATGTTGGCAGTTTAAGATGTTAATTGGAGTTTGTTTGTACTAACTTATTGTATCGGTAGTTGGCTGAAGTAGAATTATATAGAAACAAATTTCTTGTCCTTAGGTCAAAACTTTTTCCACATAGGTAAAGATTTGTCTTGAAAGTTGTACTTAATCAGTAAGCTGTAAGTTTTAATGGTTATCAGAATCTTTTAAACTTTGAATTTCAGTAAAAAGTTGCACTTACGTTAATACCATACAGTATTGAGGTTGTTGCAGAATAGTAAATGTAAGTTGTTTTGTACTGCAGATGTACCTTGGCATTGTCTTATCCTCTCCCATCTATAGCGCACAACCTAACTGTAAGGAGGTGAAGTCACTTTGAAAGTATGTGGTCATGTGACACTTAAGTAATTCAGACATATGGTCAATGTTTATGGCAAGGCAACTTTGCACCCCAGACATGATAAATGGATATAAATCAATTAGCCAATAGAGATATGTGCTTACACCTTTTGGTATGCAATGAAAGAAAGCATAACCGCGGTCTTGTTTACATTAATGGTTTATTTTTACCCCTCCATACAAAAAGGATATTTCGTAAAGGAATGGCAGCTGTCAGATGGCAATGTAGCGGGTAAACAGAGGTCAACTACGTGGTCAACAATGAAGGAAGAATGGGACCAATGGTGTGTGTTTTCCCCAACCCGTATCTAATAAGGACACTCAATCAGTTGATACAGGGAGCCAATCACATGGGCTTTGAGTTTTTCTATGCCAGGTGTAATCGAAGCCAGGGATGAAAGGCTTGCGTGATGTTTTGCGTTGAAGCGTGCCTGTTTGTCTTACTTGGTCCGGCGCCAATAGGGGCAGGAAAAGCCAGCTGTGGTTTCAGAGAGAGTACAAGTCACGCTGCGTACTATAGGACATCAACAGGTCCGATCTGCAGGGAGATTTGAAAGTAAGTTGGACTTTTGCGTCCTTTTGTAGCTGATCTTCTTATCCGTATGTTTATGTAGGGTGTTTGATGGTAAAACATTTACCTGTGACAAACAGGTTCTGTTTATGATTTCGAGAGTTCTCTTGGGGGTCTGGAAAGTACACGGTTACGTCTTGTAGTTAGTTCTTTACTTTTTCTGCAAGAAGTTTTGTTTGTATCTTGCAAAGTAATGAGCAGAAGTTCTGAAGATGTCAGCTTGAGCATTTTGAAGTAAAATCTTTTGAGACAGCGAAATCAGTGAGTATCTGAAATTGTCAATTTGATTGTTAAACAGAAAGGTGTTGCTAGCATCTGCCTTTGGAAATTAGCATGTACATGTAATGTTACAGCAAGCTTAAAGATGTTTGAAGACTTTCATACAGAGATTATAGTGCCACTCTACAAATGACTTAAGACTAAGTGAGTTTCCTTGTAGGAAAGCCATTAACCACTTGATACAGGGATCTATTGTGACTATTGAGAGGTAGTCATGAATGCTGTGGTGAAAAGACTATCCACTTACTTGGAATACAATCCTTTATGGCTGTTACTTTCAAGTTTTCAGATGTCTCCTGCAACAAAAACATTATTGTTTTCAACTTTTTCACATTTGGTACATTGTCATTTTGCATTTGATCAACATAAGCTAAATATTAATCATAGAATATTGTTTTCTGATATAAGAGAAATTAAGGTTTTTTAAGTTTTTCCTAGGAGCTTGACTGTGTTCTTTTGTACCATTTTCTGAATTATTGTGGTTTAAGAATGTAAGATTCTTCCTTTTATTCAGACCACTGTCATTGGTGAAAATTTCAAAAGCTAGTTAAAGTCCGCTGGTAGTTTTTAGAATCAGAAACAACTTTTTGAATCAGACAAGTGCAGTCGACTGCTTTTATAAAGTTATGGTATTGTGTAGAGTTGTAAACTGCTTCTTGTAGCTTCATGTTTCCCCTAGAAATGACCATTTAAAAGTTTGTCATGTCTCCAACAATTTCTAAACCACCTGTCCTTGGCTTTGTGACCTTAGATTTGTTCTAAAAGTCTCCTACAATGTTCAGGTGAGGACACTATTTTCAAGGTCATCTCGGCAGGTTTTTGTAAGGTGGCAGACATGTTGTTTTTGCCACTGGACTAGAGGTCTCGTGTTCCCCCCAGACCCGAGTTGTTTTATTTGCCCCCTCCTTACGTGCTTACTGCTACGGAGCTATGTAAACAGTCTCCCCTTTTATAGGTTAATCCAGCACCGTGTAAGCAGATTCCTCGGACATGGGATTTGTTCATGGATGCTACTGAACTTCATGTTACTGTTGGCATTGTAATGCTAGTTCCCCTTTGGTTGGGGGGGACAACCTATATCCCGGGTAAAAAATAGCGTATCTAGGGATATCAAGTCAGTGGACTGTGGTTTCAAAATTAAGCTGCAATGCTTTGACAATTTTGCAATTTGGAACCACCGTCAATAGACTTGAAATCCCTAAATACCCTGTTTTTAAAGATAGCGGATATAGGTTACCCTGCGAATAAAGGTGAACTAGCTTTGTTTAAAATCATGATACAATCTCAAGGTTTAAAATGCAAGCTTGTTATAATGCAGACAATCAAATTTTCATCACAAATTTCAATGACATAGAAGAAATTTAAGATTCAAAGTGGCAGACCATGAATTATAGCTGCATCTTTCAGCAAAATGTGTACATTATTTCCACAATAGATTGCAAATTTATCATATTTCAAGGAGTACTGGAAATGACATTTACCACAACAGAGCTTCTCAAATGAGTCAAAGCCAACTCTGCTGCCTTCTTTTGTCCTTCAAGCATTTAAGGTAGAAAATAGACTTTAAGTGTCAGGTGAACCTTCTTATATGTTATATGATCACTTACTTGTACCATGCAACTGTTAAGCCTGTATAGGCAGTTGCCTTGAATTTGAAGTGCTCTCTACTTAACCCTCAGGTATCATAACTTCCGATGCATGTTGTGCTGTATGCAAAGTCAGATCTTTATGTCATTAACGGTTGGTTTATTCTCCGTGTTTGTTACATTCATACAGCAATTAGTATCAATGTTATCAAATGCTGTAATCTTAATTGCCCAAGCCTATTGCTTTCTAAAGTTGTGTTAGCAAAACCTGGCAGCTGAGTAAAAATCATGATTCACAAGACTTTTTTCATACACAGGTTAAATCTCACATCTCTCTGTACTTTAAGTTCATCCACTTACAAATAAGTTGACTCTTCTTAATAGTAGGAAGAGTGAGGGCTCTTAAGATTGGATCATAACGGTGAAAATTATCCGCAGATAGATTTTCACACCTTTTCATTTGTGATTGACAGGACCCTTTCTGTCTAAAGTGAGTCTTTGATCGTGTGCCTTTGTCTGGGTGTATTTGTTTTGATTGTGAAGTACCACACACTAAGGCTCCATTAGTAGGATAGTGCAGGAAGAGCATTATGTAAGGAAGACCTTGTGTTTAATGGCACTTGTTGATAGCAAAGTTCATTAAGAACAATTAAAGGACTGGAGCAGTAGAAAGGATCAAGTAGTAAACAGGTAAACTGTGTTCATACATCACAAAGAAGTGAAATATTTATTGCTGCTCTCTGTACTGCAGCCTTCAGAAATAGTTGTGAGTTTAATGTTACTTTTCCTTTTTGGTCTAGTGGTAATTTTGTTTTCCATGCTGAGTATCATATTGATTTCATCGCCATTTGACAGATTGAAAAAGAAACAGAAAAAAAACTTGCCGTATTTTAGGTTATATCTGCCCCAAGTTCTTAAAAATGGGATTTTTCATCATGTTTCACTATTCTGAAAACTATAATTAAACCACAGTTAGGTATTGGTATTACGAAGAGACTATTGCCGATTGTAATAAGTTACATGAGAATGTCTTCTTTCAATTAAACACCTAAATGACCTTGCTTTGCTTTACTTAATTGAAATTGCAATGAAAACAATACAACTTGAAAGTGGTACGCCAATCAGCAATTAAGCGTATGTTGCAGACTACCGACATTACAAGCACATTTAATACAATGCTAAAATACTGAGATCCATAAAATTCCATACATAGAATGACATTGTCTATTTGATGACCTTTTATATGAACTGGTCTTATCAGTAAGTCACACGTGGATCCATCTCTAAAGTAGAAACTTAACACAATCGGAACCTAAGAGACAAACCATGATATCCACACTTAAACCCACAAAGCCCATGCCTCAGACTATAAAGCCCTTTAGACACAGGAAGCTTACGCAGTGTGTTTATCCGGATTAACAGGTGAAACTAGAGATCCCTGAAAGACGATTAATCCTGTCCCAGTCCATTGACTGTGTGGACAGCGTAGAAGCGTGATCGGCCGCAGTTTGGACGAAGATTTGATAGTGATCCTAGAAACAAAAACAAGCGACTGGCTTCTTTTTGTTAGACTGTTTTTCTAGGTTAAATTCTTATGGTATATTGGATAAACTTAGGATAAAGATATTAAGGGACTTTGTGGAAAGGGTCTCATGCATGGATTACAATACTGTAGAAGATTTTGTATGGTTTTTGAGGGCTTTGGATGTTGTTGTTTTTCGTAGGATATATGTTCCAGGTGTCTGCCATGCTGGCATGATGTTTGCTCGACTTTTGTTTTGGAACAGGTGCAGTGTGGGGTCAACGACCTGTTGTTTTGCCGAGAACTTACTTCTCACTTTTCGTTGTCTTGATCAGAGGTGGTTAACTGATGGGGAAGGAAGGGACAAAAATGTCATGTCAGTGACTGTCGCATTTGAACTGAATTAGAGAGAGACAAGTGCTTTGTACCCAGCAATTAAAGAACAGTTGTGGGCCTTTCAATATGGCTCAATTGAAATTCTTTAAGAATAAAGAATTCCCACTTTGACAGAATTTGATTACCTTAAGACATTTCATCAGGAACACACATGTATCTAACCAAGTCACGTGTTGGGAACAGCTCCCAATACGTTATGATATGCCCATCGTTATTGTCTGAGTGTACGCTATCTCTGGTATCTGTGTCACTGGTAACCATATGCTGGTGTATTATCACACGTACATGACGCAGTTACAGTTGGGTCACGTGGCATTCTGTTACCTGAGGTCATCTCAGTGTTGAAAGAATTCCATAAAGGTCTTTGTGAATAGTTTCTTGAGCAAAGCTAATATAAATTGTATTCAGAAACCCATGGCCACTATCAAACAGACAATAGAGGACAGGAAATTATGACACAACATACTTTGCAGTTGATTCAGAATAGATACAAAGCTTCACAGACTTAGTGAATAGAGATTTCTGCCAAGATAAGGCGATATCAGTGTGTCGATCAAAGAATACCACAATGAAATCAGATCTCATCTGGATTTAAACAAAGTATCTGCAAACATTTTGAGTCTTTGCCTCTCGCTCCCCATCTGGACACCTGTCCATCAAAAACGGGGGTAGAAGAAAGCAAGGCCACCTGCTGTGGAGTGTGGGGTGCCTGTGTGGCCTAATTTTCAGATGATTCGTTTAGTTTGAAAGTCTGAAAAGCAATTAGCTTTCTTACCACCAAAGAAACATTTTAGCACTGAATTTGCATGAAGGCTGCAGGGAAAAGATGCTTTATGTGTCACTAAAGGGCTGAAAAAAACAAATTAATGGATTCTAGAACAAAACTCCTGGCAATTAGTAGAACACTGTATTGAAAGTTCTGTCAAATTGCATTACTATTTGCAAACCAATGATGCATTCTAATCAAATGAAACAACAGGTGTTTGGCTATTGTCCAACTTTCTCTAATTATACCAAATACAACTTAATCTAATTATACCAAATACAAACAGTGTGAACAAAATGTTCTTAGGTAAATCTACTTCTAGCTAACATATTCATCCATGACTTATTATACTTCTGATTTGAAGACTGTTTTTTTCTAGCCATTGCAAACATCATAAGATTGCTTTGAGGTTATCAACTGTCATCATTTTCTTACTAGATTCAATATAGCGTGCTTGCTTAAAGTTTAAGTCTTTGCTGTAGTTGTCAGAGGTTAGAGGTGAGGACTGACGTGTTAAGAAGCATGTCATCTTACATACCTGTCTGCTAGCCTGCACGTACCTGTCACTCCTGGCTGCAAAGCGTTTTGTTCAGGATGTATGCTAGGCTTAACATACGTTAGCCAAGGGTATTGATGTGTGCTTGTCTTGCAAGGTGCTTGAAGACAGCAGGCCAGCGAACAAAGAGTAGCGAATGCTTGTCACATGTATTTGCAGGTGTTAGTTTTTTTTAATGCATGGTTGGGATGTTTTGAAAGCCAGAGATTTTTCAAGTGAGGTGTTGTAAGAAAAGCTGTCATATGTTTCTGTTGTGAACAGTTGTGCTGTTTCCCACGATCAGATTCTGTTCATGGTAGGCCATTAGGGTGATAGAAAATGTGTCATTTGTACACTGGGCACTTCAACAGAGTGAGTATTTTTACCTAGCCTTTCAGTGAACATCCAATTACGAGAACTGTTAAACTTGAGTGTAAGATAGGCAGAGGGCTCACTGTAGGAATCAATATACAATGTTTTCTTATAATCAAGTTCAGCTGTAGTTGGTTAAACTTTTGTCAGTTGAAGTTCTTAATATGATAATCATTGTATGAAGTAGCTTCAGTAAGTCAGCACAAGGTTCTCTATTAGGCCTGGGGAGCCAAGTTCTTTCCAATGATAAGCTGTTTTGTGTGCCTCACTGGCTATTTTTGTATAAACAACAATGTTTTCCTTCTGAGGTAGCCCCATGGCCCCAAATTTCTATTGGTTTTGAGATAAGCTAGTTGGGAGAAGATTACAAAGATGCATGCATGGAAGGACATGTTGATGTAACAAAACCTTGAAAATGCAATTTAGATTCCATATCTCGAAACAGCCACAACCGCAAGAGAGCCAAACTTCAGAAATTGTAAAACCCACATTCCACTGCTGCCCATTTTTAACCACCTGTTTGCAGTAGTCCACTGGGTGTTTTGAAGTTTACCCAATACTACAAGTGGTGTGTCAATGTTTGTCTGCTTGGATGGACTTTCCCAAGTGCTCGGGGGCTATGTATGTACCTGAGGTCATATTTGCACTTTTCTAGACTTTATACTTTGCTGTAAGGAAACATCATGTTTTCACAGAGAACAGCAGCATTTTATTATTTTTTTTAGACTCTATTCTTTGAATATTCTACCATACCTCTAAGGTTGGAAAGGAGTTTTTAGAATTATCATTCTATTCTTCTGTCAATTTTCTGAATACTAGTAGCAAATCATTTTCAAACTTGTGTTTTGCAAGGTTTTCCCCATCCATCATTCAATATTGCACCCCGTGTAACTCATCCTTGTCTATATCTTGAAACTGGAAAAAAGTGATTTTTTCAGATTGAAAAGTTACTCAATTACCCACATTAATTTTTTTAAAGTTAAAGTTAAAGTTAAAGTTAAAGTTAAAGTTAATTCATGTTTTAGCAAAGTTTGCTTGCTGTTTCCTTTTGTAGCCAGTGTTACAAACTTAGTTTTACCCAATATGGCTCATGTACATCATTGATAAATCATTTACTATATAGTAGGTGAAACAGATTGATGTGCAGGTAGAACATTGGAATTCTCCCTTGTGGTAACCCCTATCATACCCCCTGAATACTTGTGAAACCTGTTAAGTGCACATTTATTGATTTTCTAACAGTACAGAAGGAAAACTTTCAGGCAAGTGTTAAATGATGTAACTTGCAGTGCCATCTTGCAAAAGGATAGACAAGGTGTAAAACTTGAAATCAGAATCTGATGACTTAAAACCTCGTACAAGGTGATCAACTATTTGTTTTCAGTTGTTGTTCTGCAAGCAAGTTGGTTTGTTAATTTGTTACAAAATGATACAATATAAGCTGCAACCATATGCTTTGAACAGGTGTGATAGTTTTACGGTATTTGGATTGGATAGAAATGAAATACCTCATATAAATTGTCTTAATGTGTTGTTTTACTAAACTGTATGACACTGTTGATAATTGTTTTTCTCTAGATGGCCTGATGTTGTTCTCACATACTTGGAAGAATGACCTTCCTGTTTAATTGTTAGTTAAGGTACCATTATGGATCGAGGAAGTTAACTAGATTGTCAAGTTAATGAAAATTGTAATCTTCTTATTCACTCAATGGTTCAAACCAGACTCATCTGGCTGTAAGTGTAACAAATTGATTCTAAGTTTAAAGTCCACAACCAGACAGTGGTTTGCAGCAGCTGTGTTGTTGTTTTCTGTTCTTGTTGCAGACAGACAGAGAAATCAATTCTGCACAGTTTTATTGGTGGTCATGATAACATCTCTCAGCTGCTGAGTATTGCATAACATTGTGCAAGTTGTATTCAAGCATATATTACACTAGAGGAATGCCAGATGAATAGGATGTTTTTAGAGAGTCAACCTGTTTCGATTATGTCATTCTACAAAAATTGTTTGTTATTCTTGTACTTGCATTTTACAGCTGAAAGGAAACTTGGGCAATGCTTGTTTTTTTTCTCATGGGGGGCTTTACTGTTGTGGAGGTCTGATTCTTACTTAGATATCCACGTCATTGACAGTTGACTCAAGTTTTTTGCTGTCTTCAACTCTTTGCGTCAGTGCGTCAGTGTTGCCAATACGCCTTTATACACAAGCATGCCATTCTAGCATTCAAGGAACTTTTAGGTGAAGAATTTGTTTTTGTTTTTTTCTGGTTCTGGATAGTGAATGGCCTTAGTATATCCAGCATGACCAGGCTTTGTGAACAGTCCTCTTGGCATGTTGTACTGACGTCTTACCTGCAAAGATGCGTAGAACAAATGACATGACTCAGTGACACCTTTTGGTCTGCACTTGAACTAGAGAAACCCTGTGCCAAAGCTCAGGTTTGAACCAGGATCATATAGCCTCTCAAATCCTGAATAAGTCATCTCCTTCTTATCTTCAAGTTAGTAATAATACATTATATAATACCGTAAAGCTTGCTCTCAATGCTGCCTCTAGTATGAGTAGTTTTGGAGCTGTGTCTTGGCCCACTTTGTGTGTTGAGTATTCAGGTATGACTCCTTTGCATAAACTTAATGCATTCTTCTAAAAGTAGGAACTTAAAATATTTGTATCACTAGGTAACGATTTTGGCATTTTTTGTTGTTGAATGTTAACAAAATTTACCAGACTGAGGGTGGTTGCTAAACTGGAGACCAACTTCAGGCATCTCAAGTGTATCACAATTATCAGTGGTGTTATACTTTTTGTTATGAAAACTAGCATTAGGCTGTGTGAACCATTTTCTTCTTAAAGGGTGAGGAATGCAGGAATGCAGGAATTTTGGTCAATATTATAAACATCCTAGAATTGAAGTTGGTCCCACTAAGCCGTTAACTATGTCTAGCATTAGCATAGCTGGAACTCTAACACATAAGAAACAGGATGTACACCAATACTTAATCCCTAACCACTACTCCACTGCACCTATAGGCCTACCACCATTGGATTGCACCAAAACACCTATCTTAAGCTTAGTTATTTATTGTTTAAATGCTTGGATGTTCACATTGATTAAGTTAGTCGTATATTTAGTACCCCCCGAGTGCTGATTTTCTTGGTTAGATAAAGGCAAAGGGTGGCTAGATTAAGCTTTGGCGAAACATGTTGTGACAAATATTTTGTGACGCACTGAAGCATATGTATAGGAATGCCTTTTCTGACATTGAAATATCACCTGACCTTCAGAATCCGGGATCCCTTTGTGGTATAAAATGTCTGTTGTGCACAGGTCAGCGAGTTTAGATAATGTGGGCTGATAGAGATTTATGATTTGAGTGATACATGGATTTATGTTTGCAAACATATTTCTTGTAATGTTTTCCAGAATTCAATATCAAATTAAAGTTTGCACCTTAAAGTTTCCTGAAGAAAGATAATGGATTCAGGTAGCTCTAGAATAGATTTTAAACAAAAAAGATTAATATATTGCTGACTTGTAGAGGTGTCTATTTTTTGTATGATTTCATTTTGCATTGGAGGTTGGTGCTTTGTTTAGAAAATGAATGTTTATACAGTTTAGCAAGATAGATTGTATAGAGTTAGTAGCTGCCAAAACTTGTCAAGATTTAAAAAGCAACCAACATTTGCCTGAAGCTTACTTAGTCCTTAATGGAGTAATGTATCTTGAACATACTCAGTATTCAACACATGCACCTCGTATGTAACAATGTAGTAAGAGGCACTAACTTAAATGTATCAAATGAATTAAGGTAAGGTACACAGGCATTAAGAAGAGGAATATTGCATAACTAGTCAACTTGCTCCCTGTGCCATAGTTTTATATAGGATAGCTGTTGTGATTAATTATTGGGCAAATTCTTCAACAGACATTGAACCGACAACGTGTGGTCTGCTGTGACCATAAGGCTGATTTTTACGTCCGTCTTGTAGTCATGTTTTAACCTAGAACAAAGACACAAGGCCTGGCTCCCCCTGGAGGAAACACGGCAGCTCCTTATTTCCTTGGCATTCAACCAACACAATAAAACATTCACTCCACATCTATTATTAATGGATCTCCCAAGAAAAAACATTTGTGTAACATTCAATCTGGCGTGCCATGTAAAATTCATATTTGATCAAAGCAATCGCTGTGTGCGTAACACCACGCCGTGATTGTGTAAGGCATTCTGTACGCTAATCTGATGTGATCTGTATTATTCACTTTGAAGGCATAGTTTCCATATGTATACAATGTCAACAACTTAAACTGGCTTGTAGAGTTGCTGAGTCAACAGTTTTTTTTGTTATCATCAAGATTCAGTTCTCAGTTGCCAAGTTGCCATGGTGATGACAACAATAAATGGCATGATTTTGGTTTATGTATCGCAATTTTTGAATTAAAAACTTTGAAGTCAAAACAGCCAAGGATACATATATTGAAACCAAATAGATGTACTAATAATATGTTGATTCGTTTCTTTAATATGCAACTGGCTTGATACTTCTTTGCGTTATTTACTTTTGATTGAAAAGCTGGTGCAATCATTCTACCACAGAGTGGCAAAGCTTATAAAATATGACATAAAATGAAATACCATATACATGTACATGTATCATTATTTCTCAAAGTATCTTATTAAATCACTCCAAAATGAAACAGAAACCCAGAGAATTAGAAAAAAACAGTTCCTACAAATATTCTATAAGTTTTGTGAACTGAAGGTGATTGCCCTTAAGTTATAAGGTCCCAGGCATGTGCTTAAACCAGAAAAGTCAAAATTGTCTGACAGGGGTGTCAATCAATCTGTCCTTATGATAAATCTGTTCTGTTACTAAGTGGGTCATATGAACTATAGATAATGCAATGTTGGGGTCACTTGGGGGCCAGCTGACATGATATACTGTGTTCATTTTCCCATTAAACAACTTGCCTTGGCCATCCTGTTATTACACCTACCGCACATTGTCATTTCCTTGTTGGAACGTACCAAATTTCCCAAAGAGGAGGGACACCCTTAAATGTTATACTGAGTGTCATCTAGTTTGACAAATTAAACCTAAGATAAGATTCTATCTTTAACTTAATTGTAATGATATTAAGATAGTCAGAATTCATTTTAATCAATTAGCAGGATACAGCCCTATAGAAGCACATTCCTATTAGTTGCCACTAGTGGTACAACCCGCAGCTATTGCATATGCATGTTGTACATTACTGGTTGTGGTGGCCGTCTGCTTGCAGTATGCATGCGCCGTGCCGTTGGGTGCACAAGTGAGATGTATTGGGCTGGCCGTTATGGCCTCCTAGACGAAAGGCTTGGCTTGGTGTGGAATATACATGTACTGATACGCACATGAGGGTGTGAACAGAATATACATCCCGTGTTAGGCTGAATGTACGTAGATGTTCTGATGTACGGGACTGAGTAGTGAGTACCCTATTCAAAGGTGAGTCATTGTCTGTTATTCTCTGTCTGGCAGAATCCAAGCACAGGTTTTATCACCATGCCTAGTATGTACTCTCAGACTAATCCATGAAAGCCAGTCGTGACTTTGATTTGAGTGTATCGATCAACGATAGATTTGAAGTCTGCTTGTGAAGAAAATGGAAACAGATATATACTAAGCCCTCTTTTGCAGTCTCCAGCATAGAGTCTCGTTGAAGGCCTTGCAATCATTCTGAGCTTTCAGTACCCTCTTGCTTGGACTTGTGAAGAGTACTGGTTGGCCTTTGTGAGGGTTTAGTGCAGTGGAGTGCAAAGTGGCTTGGCTTGAATAGGAACAGATGAGGTGTTATGACGGGGTGGGGAGACATCAATAGAATTTTTTATGGAATCTTTTAAAAAGTATGAAATTTAGAATTAACTGCAATACATTAGGAACTCCGAGAAAATAATGGTTTGCATGTCTACATGTTTGTCATCGTATATAAAAAATAATGATTATTACACTCATGAGCCTGGTACTGCAAATTTTGAATAGCTTTTCTTTGTGGAAAGAACCTATATTTATTGTCATATGGCATTTGGCATGTATGGCAATTTGCAAGGAATAGAAAAGTGGGTCAATGATATGCTTTGCAGTGCATGAATACTTGTTATGCACCTACCAAATTAATTTCTGTAACCTTTCATAACATATTTTTTCTGGGTGAAGAACAGTCACAGATGCTAAATGTAAAATACATGATACTGGTGTCTTTTTTTCTCTAAAATAATACATGAAGCTATTTGTGAGGTATGTCAATGCTTGTGGAAAGTAACTTTGCTAAGGTATCAAATTGTGTGGCCATTCTGTGATTATAGAAAATTTTACATCAAATTCAATGGATATAACATCCTTGAATAATAGCTGTATCTTGAAAATTGAGCATATGAGAAACACTGTGTATGTCATTTCTCAAGTAATTAGCACATTAATTAGTGTTCAAGTCAAATTTCACCAACAGCTTCTGCCCATTGATTTTCATTTGTAGACTGATAAAACTTGTTTGGGATCTGAAGTTTCAGTCTTCACAGACTACTCCACAGTCTGGTCCTGCATGGCTTCTTCAGTTCTAATCGCCTATTTACGGAAGATAACGATCACTTTTCTTATGATAATTAGATTGTTGCAGGCACAAAAGCTGGGATGATTACCATGTCAAACAGGCTGCTCCCCTGCCCACAATATATTGAATATACTACTCAGGAAGTGATGCTTTAAGACGCTAGAGGACTCAAGATTTCCAAGAACTGGTACTAGGACCCACCCTGACTATTGTTGCCCTTCCCCCTGTTGGTGAGTCCAAGGAGCCTTGGTGAGTCAGAGTGATTTTATGGTTTAATGCATATTACATGGTCTACCCTTGGGTACTGCCAGCTAGTTCTGCATCTGTGTAAAGTGGTTACAGCTGTGCCACATAGACAGAACCTCACCCATCAAGTTAGGTAAGAATCAGATTATGATCAAATCCTTTGTTCGATGCTTTATGTGAGGACAATGGTGACGTTTAGGCCGTCTTGTTATCTCGATCTTGTAATGGTTTCAGAGCATGTTGATCATAAGGTCTGGACTCTTTCCTCTCTCACAAGGTATCGGCTTTGGAGACAGAGCTCACAAAAGCTGCAGCTATTTTCAAAATGTTCTGCAATGAAGAAAGACTGGTTTGACTTTGTGGTATTGTACAGAAATGCATTGTTGGGCAAGATTGTCTTCAATACTGTGATGTCTGCGTTCTTTTGATGTCTTTTTTTTTTTAGTCTTTGCAATGTTGCATATGTTTAGTGGTTGGGTCACTTTTCCCTCAGGCTCTCCTTTCTGCAATCTAAAGCAAAGGCAATGTTTTGAGGAACAGATTAAAGGGTTGGGCAAACTGACAACCTGAATAACTGGTGGTCCCAACAAGTCCTTCAATTGAAGAGCCCTCACGGTGTCGAACAAGTCCATTTCATCAGATCTCATCCCACTTACAATTTTATCCACACCGAATTGCATGGACAGTTTGTTTTCCGATGTATCACTTTATTCAGGTACATACCACGACCCCCTTTGTTTCCTGTTGATCCTGAACCGCGGGCAAAAGCACCAGATAAAATCAGACCTGCCCTGCCGTGTTTTGGTTGGAACTCTAGCCGCTCCGAGAGGTAGCGCAGCCCGGCGCCCGGCGTCCAACTTCAGAGGGAAACGTGTTTGTTTTGACTTTGCGGCAACGTCACCAGATGCCGCATAACTGGGCTCTCTCTGTCATATCCTTGTTGATATGCATCGTTAATGACAGACAAAACCACCTGTTATAGTTAGCAACCCACAATATTGAATATGGGGCATGGTAGGTCAGGGGACAACAAAGAATACAGATTGTACACTCTACTGACGTTACTCCAGTTACAACTCAGAACGTGTTGTGCAATGTACAGGCTGACATTGTGTACGTGCCATGTGCAAAATGGTGTTGACGTCATTTGCCACTATATTCTTTTATCATGATTCTTTTATGACGTACAATACAATAGTGGTCTTTCTCAAGGCAATTGTTTAATTGCTTTTTGTTTGAAGGTCTCCCTATATGATTGGTTTATTTGACCTTCAGCACCATATGTGTATGTTAAAAAGATCACAGTGACAGTGATTTAGATTTTCAGACTTCAGAGGTAGAGACCAAACCCTGTTGCACAACTTTCAAGAGTTCATCCCATTCGTAAGGACTATAATTTCTAAGTCCCAGAACAAAACATTGTACCTGCATTGCATGCTTTATACTTTTGTGTTGAAATGCTTAAATTATATTTGATTTGTAAGATGACCATCATCATTAAAACAGTTCTTGCCAGGCCATTTGAAATTTTGATCAAAAGTTGAAGCTAAGACATGTTTCTTTGAAGTATGATCTTTTCAATATCAGAAGTAAGCCTCCTAAAGAATGTGAATGTTTTAAACATATAGTTAGATGAATGTATATGATTTTGCATAGCTTTTAGACTGAATTTTTACCAAATTGTCTTTCTTGATAAGATTCTTAAAGACATGGGAGTTGTATATAGTATCTGACAGAATTCTTGGTGCCATTCGCCACAAATGTGATGCCTTTTATATCGCACCATTCTCTGTGGATTTATCAATTATGTATGGAGTGTTGTAGGGGGATGGATTGTCGGTTGTAGAATCAAGAGTTAGACAATTAATTGGATGGAAGGAGAGCCGTCTGGACTGATTTATAGCTTTGACACAGTTACGATCGTATCAGGCTCAGTCTCCAATGTCTGCATGGAAATATGTTTGACAAATACGTGAAGATCACCACAGCAAGTAAATTTTGTCAATAACATCCTCAGAGTCTGCAGACTGCAAAAATAATGAGATACAGGGCAAAAAACAAGACCAAAAAAAGCAAGATGGCTAAATCTACAAAATAGACACCATAAACATTTTAACAAGAGTTGAAAACATGGTACCACTGACAACAAATCATTCAAAGTATTCAAGAAGTGAACTAGTGTAGTAAAAGTGACACTAGTGTGGTAGACTGGTCACAACATACTTTCCCATTTTGTTACTTTCTTGTCATGTTGACCATCTCCGAAGAAGAAAAAATTCCAAGACTTGTTTTTTTTTTTCTGAAATCAGGCGAAATTAATGAGCGCACGGATGTGATCCATAAAATTTACTTGCTGTGGCCTTACAATCATATCAGGTGCAGTTCCAAATGTCTGCATGGAAATATGTCTGACAAATAAGTGGAGAGCACACGATTGTTGTGTCAGCACTTGGGGCAGTATGCTGTATATTATGTACACTATATGGCCGAAATTAATATCACAAGTATAGAAAGTTGTTGTAACCAATATGGTACATGTGTGTACAAAAACCATCTGCCTTTGAGACTGCACCATTGTATGGTTAATAGAGGTCAAATGTCATTAAACAAGTGTCCTTCTATCCTATCTTCTAATCAATCTAAGTGGGCTTTTAGACATATACATGATTATAGATAATGAGAAAATATATCCTGATCAAATTTCTAACCTTTCTGGTATACCTGGGCAGGTGGCCAAAGAAAGGATGCTCAACACTTGACAAAAATAGATTGCTTGATTTTGCAATACAGGAAAAAACAAGGACGTTAACTTCCTTGGACTTGAAGACTTAGTCTATTCCTCCTAAAGACTCAAACTCTTCCTGGTAGTGAGTAAAAAAAAACTATCATGGTACCAGGTAGTTGGATGAGAATGGACAATCCAGGATTTAAACCCAGGTTCTAGCCAGCATCCGTCCGTCCATCCATACTTTGACGGAATTTTGCAGCTAGGGACGGACAAAAATTTTGCCCATTCCAACCTCTGTGACGGACAAAAATTGGCATGTTAAGATTCATATCAAACAAATGAAATTTCGGAAACATCTCCAGAAATTGAAACAAGCTCTAAATATTTTGGTCGAGAATCAAACTTGCAGTGATCTACGATTGTACATGAACCACACAGCACAAGTCAACTGTTGACTAAAAGATTAAGCAGTGACTTTATTTCCAGTCGACCCAACTCCTTGAATGTGTGGATTAAAACCCTCTCATGCATGCATGTCTTTTTGACAGCTCACTTACTGAAAGGTGGATAACATTGTTTAAACTTTACTCCTGTCACGGCATCTTAGCCCAGACCCATTGCTACATTTGATAGACTTACCCACCAGTAAAGTCTGCTTACCCGTTGTCAAAGCAATGTCAGATTCGAGATTAGAACCAGGAGCCTCACTGTTTGAAGTAATTCAGTATGAAATCTGTTCATCCTCCTGTGAAAGGAAAGTAACAAGTTAATCCTTGCTGATGCGTCCACCTGTCTTTCTTGGTTTGCTTCAAGCTTTTGACAAATCATACTTGAAAGCTTTGCCCTTATCAGGACATCTTGTTGTACTGTGTCGTATTGATTTAGATATCAGGAAGTGCACATCAGAAAGTGCACATCCTGTGACATTGCTTGGTCATGTGTGGCCTGTTTTCAGAACACATGTGGCCAAGCAATGCATGTCAGTGATTGTCAGGCTTCATCATTGATTCTATTAGGATTGCAGCAATGCTGACTGTACAACATTTCTGCAAAATATGTCAAAATGCACAATTTCTACCAAATCCTGAAGATAATTGAATGAGAAAACAGGTGGCTGTGACTGCACACAGTGTCATTAGAGGGAGCAAGATTGGTTCAGAGAAATTCAAGGTCCAAAGGTGCAAGGAGGTTGAAAGGTGGTAACCTTTACCTTCATAAAATCTCAACTGTCCCCAGCTGGCTTTCTGCATTATGTATCTTAAGTGATCCTTGGATTGCAGAGAACATTTACTTGGTTCAACTTCAATTCTACGAAGGACCCTTATCCTTAGATGGAATTTCTTGATGGTACTCTAGGTGTAATTGGAAACTCTCGACATATTATATAATGTACTCTTCAATCATCATAGTAACATTTGCATGTGTGCTGGTGTCTATATCGAGTTTTTCTTCCCTCTTCGCTGTGCTCCTGTTTTGTTGTTTTTTTATTTTAATTTCTGACAGCAGCTTATCGTATGATATTAATCAGCCTTGATAGAAAAGAAAACAGTTTAATTTACATCATGCCACACATGCAAAGAGCAGGCTTACAGAGCTGTCTGGCCTTCAAAAGAGATGCTAATTGCTAGAGAGAGCTCAAGGTTCGAGCAACAAGAGTTCGGTATCAAACGGGCTCACAAATCTTCCCGAGAATAAGGTTAAGGCACGAGCTTGATCCCACTGGCTTTGGGTACATTGTGTTTCAGAACAGAAGGCTTTGTGATCATGATGTTCATAAATCCAAAGATATTGTGGAGAAATGTCAAAACAGCTTTGTCCAGATTCCATGGCTTAATCTGTGACGCACGATGCCAGGGCTATAAGGCTTTAGAGATCCTGCCGTTCTGGTAAACATGTTTTACTACCCAGTTAAAGGTCTTAAACTTCGTAATTTACTACTGACATTTGATTCCATCTGGGGGTTACATAAAGTGCAGTATTTATTATTTTGACTTTTACCGCCAGCATTGGATTTGGTCCCAGAATGTCAGTGTTTCACTCTCCCTGCCCTTACTGGCTTCTTTGTATCCAAAGTCCCCAAATCTGAAGTTGTGCAAGTCACAGTGGAAGAAATTCAGGTTATTCTGCAATTGGAAAAGATTCTACATCATTTATGCGTCTGTGTTTTTTTTTTCCAGAATGGCATGTTGACAATTACAACATAGTCTTTCATTTTTTTATAGTAACTGTTCTATACTAAGATGAATGCATGCTAAAAAGTTTATGGCACACTCTAAGTAACTTCCCCAATGCTTTTTGCCTGGATGCATACATTGTGGCAATTTCTTTTCCCATCTGTTGCAAGGAGCGACAGCTTTCATACGTATTTGCTCAAGGTTTTGTGGTCTACATGCCAATGCCTTATATAAATTCTTTTCCTGCATAAAATCTGTAATTGAACCACAGATTACCTTGCAGTTGATCCAAAAATCTTCTCAAATACACTCAAGGTAAAATCTACATGTAAATGCCTTAGTTTATGATGCTAGGTTTAATGTGACAAATTAAGGACTACCATTTATCCAGTCAGGTGATTTTACGCATGCTGTATCTATATGTGTAAACTTTTGTTACAAGAGTCCAGCAGACAACTGTCTGAGATGCATGAAAACACCTCTACATCTTAAGACATGTGTTTTAAGCGAGACAAAAGGCATATTTTCTGGCCAGCTGCTCCACAATGGGTAGGCGCTTATCTGGATGGCTGGACAATAGATGAAATGGAAGGAGGTAAATGGTTTGGTCCTTTGTGACTTGATCGCTTTGATAGTTTTGTGTTCTTCCACTCTTCTTTCTCAGACAGCTAAATAGAGTACTAAAAGCATCTACCAGGTATCTAAGAAAATGAAATGTCAGAACTGTTCTCAGAGACAGTGATTTTTGAAGCACTGCTACTTTTGTTGGTATTGTTGCAGTGAAAAATCTTACGACATATTCAGTTTAATCATAAAATGTAGAGATGATAAAAAGATAACTGAAGGTTGTAAATAAATGGTAAACTTCACCAACCTCGCATAATTTAACTGAGCATAGCGTTGCAACAACTTTGTAACTTGATATTATTTTGTAGTCACAGTTACTTGACTGCCTAAACTTTGTGTATTATCATATCTTTTATGCTTGCTTAATTTGCTTGCGTGTACAACTGTATACTGTAACTAAGTTACATGTAGTTCTCATAGTTATGATAATATTCACTTTATACCCAAAGTACAAGGTTTTTCCTTAGGAAATTTTTTCTTTGAAAATTCCCGATTTCCTTACTAGTTACAAAAGTTATGATATGTCTTAAGGTCTGTGAGAAAGAGTATAAGACTAGAGGCTTTATGATAATGCCCCAATGTCTTGGTTCTCAGCACCTTAAAAGCTGGTAATTTTCTTGGCATTAAAACAAGAAGCAGGACCTTTCTACCTGTTCATCCCAGGATTAAGTGGGTACAAAAGGGAACTGCTCTGTTGAGCCTCTCTTTGTCAAATGTCCTAAAATTGGAAGTAGCTCAGGTGAGAAAATATGCCAAATTTGAAAATGATATCTATCTCCCTCTGCCACCCACTCCATGCTACTACATAAGTACTAGTCTTACTTGTGTTATATTGTTCATAATTATGTTATACAATGATATCCAAACACGAATAGACTGAAGCACTTAAAAGACGTGTTACGTAACCTTCCAGTTATTGTATAATTTACAAAGTGATCTTTGTTTCAAGTGTTATTTTCTTCAAACATTATAAGCATGTGCCATGTAAACTACTGTCAGGCTAGCAATCTGGACAGTGCTTTCAGTATCCTAGATAGGTTTTTAATTGTGAAATGCACAAACGCACATTTAACTTTTAAGCATTCATTTAGTTTATTTTGGTAAACTAAAGGTGTTTCGTTTTGTCTAATAATAGTAATTAAGCTCCTCTCCTTTGTGAGCTGTGGTATGTTGAACAAAAAACAGAACTATATTTAAAAGAACATAACTTAAGGGCAAATATACCAAACATTTGGATCATCGTAGGGTTTCCTTTTATTATCAAGAATTGTTCAGACCTATTACAGTGGATAAAACTTTTTCAATCACGTAAAGCTACTATATATAAGTTCGTAACGTTCTCGTATAGCACAGTGTTCCTTGTGCTTTGAATTGACACTAGTTTGTTAGTTGTTTTTTTTTGTATCTGATAGAATTAAGATATGTTGTAGTTTTTACAAGTGTGCAACAACAACACAGGCCAAACTTTGAAATTTCTGCTGACAGCATTCCCCGTAGACCTGATCCTTGGTGGTTGCCTACCTGTAACAGTTACTGTTAATTGCAAACTAAGGCCCACCACTCCATGACTCAAACCACACAGCACAGGCTGCACCTGAGGCAACTGAATGCCTAATGACTTGTGCGCGCTGCTCAGGTGTGTCTTTGTTTGTGGCAACGGCATGTGGTTACCATGGCAACCCGTGCTTTAATTAGTATTTTTCCGGAAGCTTGAAGGCCGACCTTCGTGTCAAGTATGTATTGTTCCACATGTGCAATCGGTATTACTTAGATTGCCTGCTTTACTGAAGCTACACATGTAAGATTAGAAGTTGTCTTGTTCTATATGAAGATTTGCCGTAATTACAGGCGCAGTAAAATTAAGATTTGTTTGGCAGCTTTATGGTAAAGTGTTGGGTTGAACCAGCATGCTTGGCCATAGCGTAGCCCTATTGTAATGTCAGCTATATATGATTGAAAATAACACTTCAGTTCTGACCAGCTTTACCTTTTTTACACTTGACAGACTCAGAAGCCACTAACAAATGTTGAAACTTTGAAAGATTCTATGATGTTTACAGGTTGAAGTTGTCATTAATTTTGTAGGACTTAGCATACGTTGATTTGCCTGGACATAGTGGCTGTGGTAAAATTGCTTCCTGTATTGAGGCCAGACCAGAAGTATGCAGACAAATTACTAGTCAGGTGGTGAATACTGAATACATGTATGTACACACTGGCCTTTCAGGGCCCTTACAACATGATGTGAATCAGGTGATATCTGGGATGGTCATGAAACATTTCTTCTTTTTTTTTTAAAGATATTTTCTAGCTTCGTATATCTACCTTAAATTATAAACACCATTATGTGTAGCCAAGAGATATGCTTTCTGGATTATACTGTCCTGCAATACTCTTATTTGCAGTGATCAGTTCAATACACTCGCTTTTGTTATAAATTTAAGTACAAATATTTTTGAAATGATAGCACAAAATAATTGGCATTGAAATGAAATTGGCTACCAGGTGATAGATTTCATTTGATTTGATCACTTTATTGGTTAAGCCATTGTATAGATTTTTATGATATTAGAAATTCAAGATGGGCTACGAGAATCAATATTCCAGATTATTATATTGTCATGTTGAATGGCTGATCAGAAATCTGCTTTAGTCCAACGTACAGTCACAGCCTCCATGATGGTTTGCTGTTTTCCTGGGTCTGATTAAGATACAACAGAAATAATAATAATATAATTCACATTTTTTGTCAGAATGCAGATGGATGATTGATATTCAATTAAGCCCCTGCTGGTTTCCATGTTTTGCATCCCAGTCTTCAAAAGTGTCTGTAATCAAAAACTATAGTCTGTGCGTATTGGATACTAATCATTGCCTTGCCTACAGTACAAACCTCTATGGCTACCATCAGCCAACAAAATGTAATCAGAAAGGACGGTCAGGGAGACTCTGAATGATTGAAAATCAATACAGTCTGATTTGTGTTTTCCTCATGTGATGCTTATAGAATAGCAAATACACAATCATTTGATGTACATGTTGGCATTTTGTTCCAATCTTTCCAGGGATTAAAAAAATTTGGTACATGTAGCAAAGATCTCTCATATAAGATGGAGGGAGGGCAACCCTGTCTCCGGAAAAAAATATCTGCTTTACTCACAGCCCATATTAACGTTAACCTTTTCCCCACCACCTGCTCCAATATCCAAGGAAAATTCTGGGCTCAATGGCTACCTTGGCAGGAAGATAAAAGTTAAGATTTCAGCTTTATTTTGGGCACTTGGCCCATATCAACGGACAACAAAAAAATATAAAACACACAAGACATTAAAATACATAGTTAACTGTTGAGTAGGATTAGCCAGGGTGTTTGAGGACAAGGTTGATGTGAATTTTTATCTTCAGAATGTGCTGTGATTGAAGGCATCTGAATGGAATAACTCGACAATGATCTGGTAGAGGAGGGCTAAAGCATTGTTGCTGGTATTTTTCTCATGATATCTTCGTTGTGTGAACTACTTTGCTCCATATTTGGGCAATACGAGGCACAGGTGTACAAACTGTACATAAGGGTGTCATCATGTTGTCTAATTAGCTTATCCCTAATGGAGGCATTGTTCTCCACACAGGTGTGCCTATATAGGGGTGAGGTGTCCTAGGACAATAAAAGCTAGACAATAGATTTTGGCACCTGTGCAAAATGTTTTGTGGGCATTTGGATTGACCACCTGTCCCTTCCAGCTGCTGTATGATATTGGACACATTGATTATTATCAATATTTAATAGTAAGTACAATGCTGATTTTTTAATTAATGTGGAAAGCTCTCTCTGGCCTTTATGCCTATTGAATTAATTTGTGACTAGTGAATCAAAAATCGTATGTTAATTTCAATCTAAGATCATATGTGGGGGATAGTCGCTGTGTGAAAAATACAGATGATTACATTCCTAGTCTAATATAATATTAATCTTGTAAAATGAATGTGCATCATAATAGTAATACTAGTCATGGGTGTTTTTAACAGATTCAGTGTTCTGTACACTAAACATTATGAAGCAACACCCTTTTTTTAGAGCAATGTCATGTGAAAATGTAGATTTTCCACTGATACTAAATGTTACTTGATAAGTTAATATACACACATCAGGTATTCTTGCTTTAGATGTATTCAATTGTATGGGGCACAATTCATGATGATGATAACATTTTACTTACTATGTGTAAGTCACATATTAATCATCTTTTATCCAAGGCTTGAAGTTATGATAACTATAATAATTTGGTTGCATGTTATTGTGACAGTCGCTAAGCTTTCTTTCATTATAGCTGACAACGTAACACGAGTTATTGTTACATTGACATTATTCTTGTAAGGACTCTAAATAAATGATGTTACCTTCAAAGGAGATATCATAATTCATTATTGCAGTAGCCTTCTATCTGTTATCATAGACAGATATATTGATATATTAGATATTGATTACTGAATTGTAAAGGATTCTCCTGAAGGGGGTGGAGGGGAAGGGACACAGATGTGACTTTCTTAGTATAAGTTTAATTATTCCCCTGAGATTTGTGCCAGACATGTGTCCGATAGATTGATATATCATAGCTTTGTTTGTGGTATTCCATTATTTGAACACCAATTCATTACATTATGTGTATTTCTGACAAGGGCACAATAGCAAGAAAGGTGTTAGTATTAATTTAATTTTGTAAAGATTGAAGTCAAAGTATAATTTTAACTATACTCTTATGAAGGATTCATTGAGTAGATGGATCAAAAGGTAATGGACCAAAATCTATTTTAAGATCAGGATTGCTTTGGTGCAAGTCTATTTTCAGATCAGCATTGTTTCTTGCAGTCTTGAAAAGAAAAGTTTGTTGCAAAAGAGAAATGCAATACTGTGTACAACAGCTGCACAACAGTTTTCTTAGAAAACAAGACTGAAACATAGACTGTCTCTCTTTCTTAGTGTTATTACAGTTACACTGTATGCCTTAAGAAAAGCATGCAATGGTCGACGACCTCAGCACTTCAGGCTCTTTTTGTTCTAACGTTACCTTGACATTGACTACGTCTTTTGTAGTGGACCAAAACCCAACCAAGACGCAGGTATCACATTTCATGATACAAGTAGCGCAGCTATTCATGTGACCACATACATGTGCTTAAGGTCAAATGAAGTTCATGTCTGAATAGTCCGTCAGTATTCATAAGTGACACTAATGTTTTATTTGGCTGTGACCTGCATTGAAAAGATGTCAATCTAAGTTAGATATGGGGAGCTAATATGTTAGTATAGACTTAACAAGCTCAGCATATTGTGGTTAATATATAGTTACTGTTTAAAGTAAGCACCACAATCTTCAATTTCACATTCCATATTACTATGGATGTTTTGGCATCAGCTTTGTGGTGGTCCGTGTTTCCACAATAGTTAATATTCAAAAGGTGTTGAAGACTCAACAGTATCAAGTGCTGAATGTTTATAGGACCTTATGAACGTGTACATGACTTGCACAATCCCCCCTTATGGCTTTTTAATGGCACTGACGATACTAGCCACCTCATGCCAATAATATGTGGTAAACTTTAGCCAACTTCCAACTGAGGTTACACTTTTGCCACTATGACAGTCAAACCTGTTAGTACAAGTGACCACTTCAACATAGGGGCCACCTGGCCAATGTGACTCTTAAGTTTTTAGAGCTTGGATAATTGGTGGTCGCTTAATAGATTATTTGTCCTATTGACCACCTGTGCACATTAAATCAGATTTCTTTGGACCCCTGAGTGATCTTCATGGGCATTTTTGACTGTATATAGGTGAAAGTTGTGAATTTTGATCACTTGTATATACTAAATAACTCAAATGTCCACAAATTCACTCATGAAGCTTTTGGGTTCAGCGTCTGCTTTTAGTTTTAGTTTTGCAGAAGAAAAAGTATCAAGCATTTTTACCTTCTACCCACCATTTAGTCAATATTATACCATTGTGTGAAGAGTTAAGTGAACACCAGACAGTCTTCTAAAGACCACTAGTCAGGAGATAGATCACCTGGAATTTGACAATGGGACCCTGCCGATAGTTGGGTGCAGTATTTATCCCAAAATAGACCTGCTCTCACTGCTGGTAAAAGTATAGCTCACTGTGGGTAAAGAAAGTAAAACTCAGGTAAACACCAGACCTCCCCTGTGGGGTGAAGTAGTGCGATCCAGGAGTTTTCCAAGGGAATACAGTAGAATGTTGTTGTCTTTCTCAACTTCGGCCTCTCAGGTTAGTTGTTTTTAATCCCAGATTTTTGTATACTATTATAGTATTAGGCGGTGATTGAGGGGGATGCCATAGCCTATTGTTTTATATGTTATGCTGGAATTGTCATCTCCAAAAATAGTTTCATCAGGATGAAGAAGTAACATTGATATTGCATAACCAGTAAAACTAAAAAGAAAGAAAACTTCAATATTGTATCTGTTGCAGGTTGACAATATAAGGATGTTAAGACTGGAAAAGACTATTTGCTTCAAACCCTTATGAAAAAAACTTGCACAAAGAATTTTCTCAATAATACATTGTATTTTGAGTGATTCCACTGTGTATAGATTACCATGGAAACCATGTAGAATCCATTAAAGTATAGCTGCTGTACTTCCCCCTCTCTCTTGTCATTCTAATTTAAGACATGTTCCAGTTTAAGACTTCCTGTCCACTCATTCACAATTAGATTCAGCAGCTTCTAAGAAGCTGACTTTGGTTTGATGAGTAGTCCTCTTGACAAGAGGAAATCCTTTGTTGCCTGTCACTTTTATGTTGATAGATCAGTTCATGTACAACATGTATCAAAGACCAAAGAGTCCAGAATGATAGATATC
The DNA here is from genome assembly GCA_019207045.1 of Branchiostoma floridae x Branchiostoma belcheri. NCBI lineage: Eukaryota > Metazoa > Chordata > Leptocardii > Amphioxiformes > Branchiostomatidae > Branchiostoma > Branchiostoma floridae x Branchiostoma belcheri. The sequence continues at coordinate 7,873,564 of CM033041.1, forward strand.
CCACTCAGAGTTGATTAGCTAAGAAAATTATTGGAAACCATTTCAGATTCCTCGTAAGCCTATAGAATGCAGGAAGTCTTTTGTTTCCAGTGTTACTTTTTGTTAACCACTGCAAATGTCCTTGCCCCTGTTAAGGGCTTGCCTAAACTCCATCCAAAGGAGTGCCCAGGTCCAATTGATTTGGGGGACCTTGCATGACAAGTACATGCAATGTAGTCTATGAAATTCTGGCACTTCTTTTGTCATAATTTTTTTTGGTCATTCCTTGTGCTCAAAGTGCTGCTCCAGGTTACTATGATACTCTCGAAGAATTTCAGGAAGAATGACAAGGGTGTACAAAAACATCTTGCTTTTCATTATTTAGCAAATAAGACTGGTCAATATTTTAGTGTACAAAAGAATCTTACATTCAGCAAATCCATAGAAAAAGCTGAATACATATACTAGTGCAAGTAGAAGCGGCTTGATGAAACAAGCCTCTACCTTGGCCCATCTCTGTAGGAGGTATGAGCTGACTTTGACAGCATATTGATTCCACGGTGATTCTTTTTACTTAATCGTTGGCGAGCCGGCAAAGCTCAGCAAATATTGACTGAGTCTTTCTGGCAGTTTGTACAGCGATACCGTTGATCCCACCTTGTGCCCGTGTAATGACATTAGTTTGTGCCATGCGTTTAATTTTCCACTAGAGGGCACTGGATAATGTGTACAATAGGGTACCCCCTAGGGCGGAGTGGGCCAGTGAAATATTATAGCATAAAAGCTTACATTGGCTGCCCATGCATGCATAATTAGGGGGCTTGGCTGGTGGGAAAGCAGTTACAGACAGCTTCAGAAGTGTCTCTGCGCATGGTTGTAGCAGCAAGCTTGGTGAGAAAGGGGGATCTAAACTCTTGTACAACAGCAAGCAGGTAACTTTTGACTGTCCTTAAATTGTGCGATCAGATATTGGCATGTACTATAAGTTAACATTAACACATTAATAATACATTAACATTACATTATTATCATCATTATTTGTTTGTTACAAACTTAGAGACTTTAAAGATTAGAGGTATATACATGTAGATTAAGGCTTTAGGAGTCAAGCTTTCATCTGATGAAGGATTTCTAAGAAATTTTGCTGGAATTTTCTGATACTTGACAACAGTTTCTCAGGTCATGTTCTTTTCAGAGAATATTTCTGAATCAGGCCCTTTTATTCTTGTGGCATTTTCAACATTGCAGCGGATGTTTATGCATGGCTGTGCATATCATATACACTGAGTTACAAGTAGTGTCAAGCATACATTATGTACCAACTGGCTGCTGGAATGAGTCAGGAAAACACTTTGTTTTTACTTTGCTCTGTTTTCTGTCTTGTTTTGACTTCAAGACTTACCTGTATTTTGCACAAGAGAGACATACATGTACAGTACTGCTACTACATGTACAGTAGATCTAGAGCTTGTTAAATTACTGTACTACTGAATTATCCGTTCTAAGATGTTTAAGATACCTAGAATGCCAGGTGTAACTGATACAACTGCATGCTTTAAGGTGTTTGAAAGTTTTTGTGTGGTGTGTGACAAAACCTATAGTAAGCTGATTTATAGCTTAAAAAGAAAACCATGAGTGCTTAAGTTATGCACGTAGGAGCCAGTGAGGTTATTTACTATAAACTTAAAGATAAAAGTTATGTATTTCCAAAAGCCTGGTTCAGAAATATGAAATCTTCTTGCGATAAAGACAGATCCATTACAGTAAATACCATCTGAAAGGCAATGCCAGAGAAAGAGAAAAAGGTCTTAAGTTTTCAAAATATTTATTTTTGACAATAGAAAAGTATTACAGTCAAAGTTATGAACTTAGAGCTCTTTACAATAGTATTAATTGCATGATGGGCTTTGTTAACAGCATGAATTGAATGGTAAACTCTGTCAGCCATACAAGAGTTCTGTGTGAAGGATGAAAATCCATCTGTTTATTACAATTTTTAGTCTGCTTGTAATCTGGGCTAATCAAAGTTCTCATGTTGTATCTAAAAATATAAAGAATTAAAGAGCAATTTAGAATTTTTCAAAATTAATGTATTAAGATGTCATTACCTCCATGAAAAAATGGAGGTATAGTTTTGAGTGTGTCTGTGTGTGTGTCTGTGTGTGTGTCTGTGTGTGTGTCTGTGTGTCCGCATATTTGTGGTCAGCATAACTTGAGAACCTCTTGATGGACTACGATGATATTTGGTATGTAGGTAGGGGTTGGGAAGACGAAGGTCAAGGTCAATTTTGGGCCCCCTGGTGTGTGGCCTTGGTACTGCAGCGCAACTTCCGGTTTTGCTATCTCGGTGTTCTGAACATGCTATGGTCAAGATTTTTAAGTATTAGATAGCTCTTGTGCTCAGGAAAAAATTACGTAAGTTTGGGCTCCCTAGCGTTTAGTTTTGGAATAGCAGGGGCATTTTTGTCAAAAACTTCTGACGAGGATAACTCAAGAAGGGAAGAACGGATTTTCATGATTTTTGGTATATAGGTACCTTAGACAATGTTGTACAAGATTAAATACTAATTATGCAAAATAAGAGTACATTTGCATAATTAATGAGGATATTATATCATGGCAGTTTTTTCAATGTATCTCTTGTCCTGGATGTGATATGGTCTTGACAGTTGGCTGGTAGATAGCTTGCAGTGCCATGACAAAGTGGGGCAGGTTTCAGCCCCCTAACATTTAATTTCGGAACTGCAGGGGCGTTTTTGTCAAGACATTCTAAAGAGGATAACTGCAGAAAGGATTGATGGATTGGCATCATATTAGGCATGCGGGTACCTTAGGCAAAGATGTTCATAATGATATACATTTTATGCAAATGAGGACTTAATTTGCATAATTAATGAGGAAATTGTATAATTCCATTGTTTTCAATAACTGGACTTCAATAAATGTAACACATGTTAACTATGATAGGTGGAATATAAGCAGATACCAAATATGGTAATGAGGAAATTATTTGCATAATTTATGTAAAAATTGCAAAAGCGCTTTTTGATTAATAATGGGAATTTTATAATTGTGACATTTGTACGTTAGTCAATGATGAACAATACGATGCATAAATTATGTTAATGTGTTAGTCAATTGCATGAAATTTACGAAAGCTCTAAATTTTCATGGAGGTATGAGGTCGCCGAACTCTAGTTGATACAGTCTTCCAGTTTTAGCTCAAGAAACTTTAGTTGTATAATTGGATGGTACAAAAAGTCAATATCTAGCTTGTTTCAAGCCTAGAATGGACAATGGACAATGGCCACTGACCAACTGTGCTCGTTTACACAATTATCGATAATCATTATTGGTATGTCAATATTCATTATTGACCTCTATGATCTTTGACACTACCCGGTACAGTAGATAAAATCATTACAATTTTTGCACAATTCATTATGTTTATATCACTACAATGTACCATTGGTGACGCTGTCCAGAGCAGTAATTAGAACAAATTCAACTGTTGAATTGTAAGTTTTAAAAACATAATTATGGATTATCTCTGTTCGCCTTACCAACTGTAACATTAATTGGTAGCCAGTTAATGAAGTGGCTTAGAACAAAAGTCCAATGGCAGACACAATGTCTGGCCCTCTATTAGTCCTGGCAGTTTCAAAAACATCTAACAGTAACTGTTGATCTGAAACATGCTACAACCTTTGAAGAACCCAAAATATATTCAGGTTGTCATGGCAATTTCTACTTTTAAGCTCCAGCATGCTTTAAGGTCACTCTCTCAAATCGGCAATTGCTTACTCTGAACTTCAGCTTATATTACGAATTATTGCATATTTGGCAAACTGCCATATGGTGGCCGCAAGCATAGCCTGCAGTGTGAGTAAGGAACTGACTGCTTTATGACTTTTGCTCTTTGAAACGGAGTGTTCCTTGAATGTGCTTGAGGTGCTACTCTCTTCAAATTCAAGGCTTAGAACCTTCTCTTTAAAGTAATACAGGTACGTCTCAGGCACTGGTAACATACAAATGTCAGGTTCTAAAACTTAAGCCAATATACAAACACCCAACATTTTCATTTAATCAGTGTTCTTGATATGGTGTTCTCTGCTTTCTTACAGGTCTTTTGAAGAGTTCCTAATGTGAGAGAAATTGTACCAGTCCTTTCTTCTGGTGGGCCGACATGGGATGAAGGGGGCGGTTTGCAGTGGGAAGGAATTCTACACCGTGTTAACAAAGGCTGAAGATCCCTGCTGAAATGGCCACCAATAGCCCACATATTCACAGGCAAGAGGCCGTGAAGTGGGAAGGACCATCCACGTCCACTTCTGGAGTGTTAGTTTCGAGTGGTGGAACAAACCGGTTGCCCACCGTCTGTCCTAAACAAACACGCTCAGAACAGGTCAAGAATGCATCAAACACGGCAGCCATGCCTCAGATGTTGCCAGAAATGCAAGTTCTAAGGAATGGCAGGCAAAATAATGCAGACAGTTCACATATGACAGCTGCAATGGACGGAACGTCGGCAAAGCAGAGCTTGGAAAAGTTGAGGCAGATGAGACAAAGACTTCACAGTGATGAAGACCTGAAGCCCAACAGTTATGACAAGTCCAAACATCCTAGGACACTCAGCGATGGAGCTTACTGGAGACCAACTAGTCCACAGGCTGTCAACATTGTGCATAACTCATACCATGGACCTGTTTCTCCTCCTGCCATTGCAAACTCAGGAGACAACAGATTTTCATTTGAGAGAGGGTCTCCAAACCTCTTCAACATGAGACAAGCATCCCTTGACTTTGATGTTAGCTCAGAACCGGCATCAAGAATTTCAACACCAATAAGTGTTGACACACCCCCTATTTCTGCGAGCACTTCTCCTGTTGCATCACCAAGAAGTCTGGAGGGAGTCATGCAAGACGGTGACACAAGCAGCATGTCTTATAGAAAGTTGTGGCAAAATCGGTCTATCAGGAAAAAGTCTCAAAACAACCAGGATTCAAAACCCTCTCTGGAAAACGGATCAAGAAAGGTATTCAAGAGAGGCGAAAGCAGCCCGACATTGTTTTCGAGAAATGTTGTAACGGAAAAGCAGCTGTCAACACAAAACAAAGAACGACAGGATGACAGAACTACCTCTGTAGACCAGTCAGAGTGTGACACTATTTCAGAACATCTCGATACAGGTTCATCTTATTTCCGTAGGTCTTCAGAAGGGAACTCTACAAGACGGTCACTACGGGCCAAATACCCCAAAGCGATGCAGCATATCCCCTCCTTCAATGAATTCCGAAGGATGCGAAAGGAAGGACATGTCAGTCCAAGCTCAAAGTTCAGTAGTACACTGTTTGATCCAGTGGAGGAGAATGAAGATTGCAGTAGCGTTGCTGAAAATGCTCAAGAAAAGGAGCCAGAGAAGAGAGTAAGTGACGTGGCAAGAAGGGACAGTGCAGAATTGGCTATCTCTAGATCTGTGACAAATGGTAACTACAAGAAAGAATCCAGGGAAAAAACTGAAGTGACAAAATTGGGTCCTCAGGATTCGTCTAAAGATATGCGTACTCCACATGACAAGAGTGAGGAAGTAAGCAAAGATGAGGAAAAGTCTATCCTGTCCATCTTGTCTACATACTATGCAAAAGAAGGGGCAAGGTCAATGGAGGTTTGTAAGGAGAAAGATTCATCTTCACAGAATGTTTCAAGAAAGAGGGACACAGATCAGCAAAGTCAAGACCTGAACTCTTGTAAGAGCACCCCTCAAAATTGTTTCGAGGACAACAAGGCAAGAGACAACAGTTCTGCAGTGCAAAATACAGCATCAACCATTCCTGGAGTTTTGCCTCCATTCTCTCATAATGGACATTGTCATGAGAGAAAAGTTAAAGATTCCCAACAACACACAAAAGAGTATCAGATACCAAATTGTCACGACCCCTTGAGTCACTCTGTATCACCTCTTAAGGACAATCATACACCTAAAAGACAAGAAACATCTTCCAACTTGGTGCAGGACTCTGAAACTTCCTCTACCAGGTCAGACTCTTCTTCAAACATAGTAGGGAAGGAATTGTTGAGAAACCTTAATGGTCAAGGACATGATGAGACCAACTCAAAAGCTTTGTTACACAACTTTTCAGGTGAGAAAGTCTGCAGAAAAGCAAGTGATCAACTTGTTCCCAAACTTGATCTAGGATATCTCAATGAAGAAACTGATGCACTCTCACCAAGGATTGAAGCTAAAACTCCTGAAAAGCAAGTCAATAGACATGTCCATATAGCAGAGAATTGTATGGATCATTTATCACCAAGGGACAGACATGTTGAGGTTTCAAGGAAGTTTGCAGAAGCAAGTCTAGATGCAGCTGCTTCTAAGTGGACTGGAAAAAACTGTTTCAGACAGAATAGAAGTACCAACATAAATTCTGTGGAAGACAACTTAAGAGGTGCTTCTCCCTCTCAGACAAGATTGAAGCAAGATCAAATGTTGCACGAAGACTACTCCAACACCGTTGAAGCTGTTAGCGGGACCGTTAGCCAGCTTAACTGTAAACATGTCAACAGTAAACACATCCCTGCGGGACCCCTGGAGACAAGAATTTCAAACACGATGAGTGAAACGTCCACGTCATGTTCTGAAAAAAGCCAAACATCACCAAAACCCTTCGTAGATGCCTCCCAACTCAACCAGATTCATAGATTCAGGACTGGGGACTGCGGGTTAGAATCATTCCAGATCAATGCTGAAGCAAAGAGAGACACTACAGATGTTGTGCCAGCTGCAAAAGAAGTTCACTGTCCGCTTACTAAAGAAAGCAGCTCTGTTCAGGAACTAGGCCAAGCTCCGCCAGTCACAACAGGACAGAAAGACTCGTGTTGTGAGAAAGTGGAAACGGATACTATGAGAACAAACTGCGACGGCTCAGACAACAACAGTCCACACAAAGTGGGGGGTATGTCACTAGTCACAGTCGAGTGGACCCTACGCAGGAACAAGGGCTGCCTAGTGGAAGCTGTAAACAGCAACGAGGATTCAGCAACTCCGTATGTTTCTGCAAAGGATCAGCTGAAAAGTCTCACCAGTTCTGAGAGCCCGTCTGGGAAGGTTTCGCCCCGTAGTTGGTACAGCCGCCACTGGTCTGCACCGATAACTCCCAAACCCATGTTAGAGACCAACCTGGCTGTGACGACCAGTGTGGCCAGCAATGACTCGAGTCCTGCCTCCACTCCTCGAATGAAAAGGAAGCAGATCTTTGACGTCTGTACGGCCGTGTCAGAGAAGTTACAGGGAACAGAATCTGCTATGGCTAGTGATAGGCAAAATCATCAGCACACTGCAGATCATAATGGCATTAGTAGAGTGGACTCCCAGCCAAACGCCTATCAAGAGAAAGTTGAGACCAGAACAACTTGTGAGGTTTTAACACAACCAGAAAGACCTCCAAGAACTAAGGATTGTGGTAGTCTGTTCTTGAAAAGTGAGAAAGTAGACAGAAAAGATGATGCTATCTTCCAAACAGTTAAGTCTGAAAATAAAAGTCCCTCAAAGACTGAAAACAGCACTGTGTCCCGCACAGACTCAGATCACAAAGAGACATGTAGAACTGCTGAAAACAGAGAGGAAGATGTATTGGGTGCAGAGAAGTTGAGCATGTGGGGTTCCTTTGCAGATGGAGATGGTGGTAGCAGAGATGGCAGTAGAAGGGGAAGTGGTCTCAGCTCACAAAGTGACAGCTCAGGAGACGACACACAGGTTTCCATGCCTGAGATTCAACTCATGTTCCAAGACAGTCCTGTTCATCAACAAGAGAAGTCTCTAGAACAAAGTGATGACTGTGTGTTTGACTTGACCGAATTTGTCCAACAAGAGAAAGAAGCAGGCATCAACATGCATGACAATGGTCCTGAAGAAGTATTTTGTGATGATAGTAAGAGGGCACCTTTGTCAAATCAACGTGATAACAAGGAGGAGAGAAAAAGAGAAGGGATGTTTCTACCAAAGTCGGAATGGACTGATTTTGACAAAATTTGCAATCATGATGAAAGTGAAGCAAAGGACAAAAACAGAGAGAAGCAATCTACTTCCAACAGCAGAAGTGACAGCTATCGCAAGAGAGGGCTGGAAAGACAGAAACCAGTCTCCAGTACAAGCGAGGAACTCTTTGCCAGGAAATACAAGAGTGAGAGGAAGAGCAGCACTGATGGTAACATGCCAGTAGAGAAAGGAAAGACTCCCAAACGCAGCGTCACTTGGCATGCTCTGGTCAGGACCTCAGAAGTTAAGACAGAGACAAAACAGAAGGTGAGAGTAGTTTCGAGTTTCTAGATACATGTAACTTTCAAATACCACTGTTGCATATAGAACACTAAGTTTATCTATTGCCCAGTCTCAATTTGTCCTTCTCTTATTAGTACGTACTTAACTGTAGAAACTGTGTTGAACTTCTCAATTTCTGTATAAGTCGTGTATCTCAGGGATAGACAAAGGCCAAAGGACAACAGCACATTTTGTGTAGCCTTAACTTAAGGGGAGTAGCCTGGGTTCCATCCGTATTCTACCGGGCTCCTTACACTCGCTACCTAAAAATGCTAGTAGTTAAGGAGCCCGGTAGAATACGGATGGTACCCAGGCTATAAGGGGAGAGCCTTGTAGAGACATTTCCTTAAAAGTTGTTCCTGTTCTTCAGCCCCCAAGTTCAGTAGCACGATCCACATCTGATGTGACCAACTCCAGCAGCAAGGAGAGCAGACCAGACAAGACTCCCCGTCCTGTGAGACAACACCACAGTGACCCCTCCTCCATGGCTCTGCACAGGACCAGGTTAGTGAAGAGCCTTTATTTCAGGCCACATTGGTGAAATTTGTTGATTCTTGGATTTTAGAAAATGATGCTGAACAGGAATTTAAACATGAAAATGGGAAAGTTTCACGGTATCATGGAAAAACCTGTATGCTTGATCTTGTGTTGACCAAGATTGCATAAAAACTTTTAGTTCTTGGTGCCATATTAGTGTGATTGTGACTGTGCTTTTTTCACACTTAAGACAAGTTAGTCAAGATGTTTGGTGGTCGTCACTGCATCGTCAAGTTAGGAATTCATGTGTAAAGTCCCTTTCCCAAGGGCACATCATCAGGGCATTGGGAATATCAAACCTGGAACCTGTTGGTTCAGTGTTCAATGCTGTAACCATTATGCCACACCTATGCCACTATTGATGCACAACAGCCAACAATGGTGTTGAATTTCTTTTTCTTTTTCTGTAGAAACTGGTTGCACAGACACCATGGCATGGAGGACCTGACCATAGTGGAAGGTGTTCCCTCTGACCAGAGTGACAAGCGAGCCTCCAGGACCAAGTCCAAGAATCGCCATAGCAACGTGAGCACTGCCAGCGTGGACAGTGGGGTCATCGCCCTGGGAGAAGAGAAGGCAATCATGGAGGTAGGGGTCAACTTCAAGCTACATAAATCCTTGGTACATTTACATGTGAATGAAAAAATCAATTAAGCCAATATAGATATATACTGAACGCCATTTATGTGCAAGATAAGAGAAAATATTTGAGACTATTTGAGGAAAGTTTTTCATTTTTGTATACATATAGCTCAGCAGAAATCAAAAGTAATTTTTTTATTAACATGGTATTGCGTTATCTGTTTGGATCAGAGGTGAAAGTGCCATTGCTTATTTTTATCCACAGAGAAGGTCATCTGCCGTAGACATTGCGAGGAACGACAGTGGAGTTGGAATGGAGACCACACGAGTCCCCCGCAAGACAAGAGAAACAACGGTAGGAAATCATATTCAAATTTTTAAAACTTGTTAAACTTAATGTTAAGAATCTATATGCTCATTTCAAGTTGTAAGATTCCAATTCAACAACAAGTTATATTGCCTTTTCAAAGTGTGACTGAAATGTTTCTAATTATAATCTACTTTATTCCAGGATGAGTCCAACTGTGCAGACTGTGAGAAAGTCAACACTGTCATTGATGTAGAAGAGGAAGAGGAATCACCCAGGTATGGACTTTGATGACTTAATTGCTTTAATTTATATCCACATGTAATATGACATTACAGCAACATTTGGTCATGAAATGTAACTTTTAAAACCTTTGTAATGTCAATGAAGGTTTGACATCCAGGTAGTAAGATATGCCAAATAGTAATTACTCAAGCAACTGCATGGATATGATTTTGGAAACAGTCAGATGTTTCAGAGAACATCCAGCATATTTTGTCAATGACACTGAAGAGATATAGACTTGGATATTAATTCATAGTTAGACTATGAAAATCTGCATCTCTTCAAATCTCTTCAGTGTCACTGACAAAAGAAAGCAGATGTTATCTGGAAAGAATCATATCCAGTTTCTTGAGGAATCATCCAGTTTCTTGAGGAATCTCTATTTGCCATACCCTTTGTAACATTTGTAAATATGTTTGACCACCAGGAGTTACCGTACAGAAGACACAGCGCTGTGCCCTCGCTGTGAGAAGCGGCGTGTGGAGAGGAAGGAAGCAATCCAGGAGCTGGTTCAGACGGAGCTGAGTTACGGGGCCGACCTCCGGGTCATCAAGGAGGAGTTCTATGAGCCGATAGAGAAGGCCGGGCTGCTGACTCCACAACAGCTGCAAACCATCTTCATCAACATTCTGGTAAGTGCTTTTTAGTACATTTATTAGGCAATACTATAAGATTTAGAATTAAAGAATGATGCACTCAAAGACGAACATAAAAACAGAGTCTGATGAGAAAGTCTGAACATGTGCCTTCAAGTTGGTAGAAGCAGTTTCAGGGAGGGAATACAGTTAGACAAAAGCCTTCCTCTCAGCTCTCTATGTCTCACTGTCCTGTAGTTAAATTTTCATTACATGTCCAAGAATAAGAATACAAAATAGAATTGGTGTGGCATTATGAATATAGAAAAATTATCTTTTAAAATGAGTAGGTAGTCTTCTAACGGAAACATTTGTTTTTCACCTTTTTCCCAGGAACTGATTGAGGTGAATGACAGGTTTGCAGATAAGCTGCAGGACGCCATTGAGCATGCCCAGGAGCAGGGAGATGAGGACTACATCTCTGTGAACATCGGGAGGATCTTCCTGCAGGCAGCCAACATGCTCATGGCTTTTGAGACTTACTGCACCAAACAGGTCAGGAGACCAGGCAACTCTGGGCATAGTCTGTACATACTCAACTTGTAACTCAGGATATCATAGACACTTGTATGATTATGTTTATTGTAATTGTTTATTTCTTAATAGTATTTAAGTTTATTGACTTAAGCAGTCACTATTCATCACAGTTAGTGTATCTCTCTGAGGCCAGATAGGGCATCACTGTTCATACTCACTGACTCAGTCTGCTAAAATTAATGATCTGAGCTACTCTCTTTCCCCCCAACTGCTTAAACTTCCAGATACAAATATTTAATGATTTACAGAACTACTAGATTTGTGTCAAATCCCATGCCCTATATTGCCTTTGTAAGCAGGGATACCCCTGTATATTAGCCATATGCTAGTTAGTCATCTATGCTGGTATAATGCTATTCAATCTTACACCTTTTTCTTTTCCTGTTCCCCAGCCTGCAGCCCCTGCCATGCTGAAGACCCTGGAGAGTGAGAAGGACCTGTTCCGCATCTTCCTGGAGGTTTCCCAGACAGACAACTCCGCCCTGCGCAGGATGCACCTCTCCTCGTTCCTCATGGCTCCACTACAGAGAATAACAAAGTCAGTTCTTTATTTGTTTTGTGGTTCAATTTCTTATTACCTCTTATTGAGTTGAAAGGCCATTTTATTAAACTGTCCTTGGCGCTGAACAGACTTCTTGTCAACCTGTCCTTGGTGCAGAAGAGTCTTGTTATTAATCTGTTCTTGGTGCTGAAGAGGCTTCTTATTAACCTGTCCTTGGTGCTGAAGAGGCTTCTTATCAATCTGCCCTTGGTGCTGAGGAGACTTCTTATCTTATCAACCTGTCCTTGGTGCTGAAGAGACTTCTTATCAATCTGCCCTTGGTGCGGAAGAGGCTTCTTATTAACCTGTCCTTGGTGCTGAAGAGACTTGTTATTAACCTATTCTTAGTGCTGAAGAAGCTTCTTATTAACCTGTCCTTGGTGCTGAATGGGGGAGGGGGGGTTCTTATCAAATAGAGGAGAGGAAAATTTCATGATTCTTTGTGTATGATTGCTGTCCTTGGTGCTGAAGGATCTCCACACAACCTTATCATTCAATGAAACAACTAGATTCTTATTTGGGACTCTTTATTTCATAGAGTTCTCCTTGATGGCTATAATGGATGCTTTGATGTACTCACTATTGATAGAAAACATCACATCTTTTGTGAAAAATAAAACATGTATATAAACAAAACTTCACAAAAAGTTACAAGACATTAATTTCCGTATTTTGTGTTGTTCCCTTGCCAGATACCCCCTGCTGCTGAGCCGGCTGTACAAGTCCACCTCCTGCCGCCACCCTGACAGGGACCGACTACTGGAGGCACAGCAGTTAGTGGAGGAGCATCTGGAACATATCAACATTGTAAGTTGTTTTTGTCATTCTACTCTAGAGAGCATCCTGTGACCTTTATTCTTTGCAAGAAATTTGAATACAAAAGAAAGCATTCAATTTCAAACCATGTACATCAAGCATAAATAAAATTTAAATAGTTAAATCAGGTTGGTACGTCATTGAAAAAAGAGATTTACCAGTTTTTAAACTTATACCATAACAATTAACAATATCATTGGGATGAACTTTGATTATATCTTTGTCAGTCAAGCCCTAATTTTTCCATCAGACCATCAGTCACAATGACTCTTTCTCATGCCACAAAGCAATTACCTCTGACATTTTCCATCCACTTCAGCCCCTTTGTTGTCAAACTCTAAAGTGTGCCGCTGAAAATGCTCACTTTCATCTGGACAGCTCACATGCCATGATGTATTTATGGTGGCGTTGATTGATATATAACCCACTTTGACGTGACACATTTGGTCCACAGTGACCAATTTTAGGACCCTAATTATCTTCCATCCTTTGAAGACTGTCGCTATATTGTTGAGTTTGGTTTCAGTTGGTAATGTCTACTTTCCCAAGAGATGAAAGTTGTAAATCATATGCTTGTCAATCAAAGTTGGCCTTCTTATAATAGGCAGGTATTTCATATCAGGTTTTTATTGTGTTTCCTGGGTTTGAAACAATAGCAGTCTCAATGAGTCTGGCAATTACTAGGAGAAAAATGAGGTATCATTTATTATCTTTTTAAATGACCCTGGCAAAGATTGACAAAAGCAGGGAGATTTGAAATTTTCTGTTCTTTTGAGCTTTGAATTGATAAAGAAATGAAGAGAATTTGTCATATGTGCATGAATCTTTTACCATACAATTATAGTTATATTTTTACATTTATCATGAAGGAGGACAAGTGCCGAAAACATACAGTGAAACTTCTTTTGACTTTTTTTCTTTGAGTCAGATACACCAGCAAATCCCATCATCCAAATGTCTTTAACTGAATCCAGTTCTAAGTCCCATTTGTTTCATCTTTTCATCTATAGAAAACCCAGGGCTCAGGTGGGCTGATGAGACTAAAGAAGAAGAGCAGCAGAACTAAGAGCACCAGTAGTGTGGAGAACATTGAGCTCAGAGAGGTAGGTACAACTTGTGTTGAACACGGTAAGAGTTCTGAACATTTTGGTATCAAGTTCCAAAAGTTGAACATCCAATGAATATGCTATTTGTTACTGTACATGTACATAGTGTCTGTCTTCTCTACCACGACCTGTAAACAAAAAGCTCTGCAGTAAGCTGAACAGGATCTATATTACTTTCATTTCCTTCAAGCCTCACATCTTGACTTTCAACATATTTTGTCACTAGGATCTGCTTGAAGATTAGATGATAGTAATTTTTTCTTAGACGTTTTCCTTCAGCCCACACATCTTGACTTTCTCCGTTTTGTCTCCAGATGGCCCTGGATGCTGTGAGCTGGAACAAGGACGAGGTTCACTTTATCCAGATGGGGAAGCTGCAGGTGGTGCAGTGTGGGGACACCTGGGCCAGGAAAACTAAAGTCTGCTCAGTACATGCACTTCTACTGGTGCTGGGACAGGTGGGGAGCCCTCACTAAGTTAAACATCACACATTGAATCATATCTATTAGGTGAATTCAGGAGATATAGATAGTGGCATTAAAATTTGATGAATACCGGGTAACTAAAATTCAAAGTGACCAGTGTTTGTTATTTGTGCCAAGCAGCAATTTTGGTTAGTATCACATGCACTTTTGCTGGTGCTAGGATAAGCGGCTTAGTGGAGATCTCGCTAAGTTTAAAATCCAGGGCTGTCACCAGGACCCATCCCTATAGTCCCAGGGCAGAAATTTGCTTGTTGGGTTTGAAAATAAATCCCCCCTTCTATCCCAAAAGGCTTAACTTCATGACATAAAATTGATGGACATGTAGTTTGATTTGTAAGCATAGAATGACAGATTTAACTGTAAAAATGTCCTCATGCAGTAAGAATGCAGTGAGTAGTGGTCAAGATCTTATTACCCAACAGACAAAGAAAAACTTGACTCAAGTCGGTCACCCTTAAAGGAACTGTCTGTTGTGCAGTAGCTTTATTCTGGAACTTCATAGATTTCAATATCTAATTAATTTTATGTTCACATTTATTTTGCAGATGCCCAACCTGCAGGCCCTGGAGGAGAAACGCCAGCCCTCCGGAGACAAGCCAGTCAAAGGAGGAGCTCTGGTGCTTATCAGAGACAAGGGTGCTGGCAGGTTCACCACACTCAGGGTAAGGGGTCTTCATGTGGACATTGCAGCCAAAATTATGTACTGTAGCTTTGGATGGATGTGTTGAATGTGGTGTTTTGTACTTGTTGTTTTTTTGCACAGATGATCTACAGCCTGGAGTCTAGCCTTGTTGTGCTTTTAGTTACTTCCCAAAGGTACGCTTCGGGGAGCGACTAAAAGCAAAACAAGGGTGGGCTCCTGGCAATAAATGATTAGACTTTAAGGAATCCAGATTTGTATCAGATTCTGGATCCAGGAATTTTCATGGAAAAATTGCTCAGTACACAATCATGTAAATGTATGAATTGTTATTTTTTTCAGGACCCATTCTTTCTTGACAAGTGTGTTGTGTCTACGGATCCAGACTCAGAGGAAACCTTTGAGATCACAGAGATCTACAAAGATCCTTACATTCTGAAGGGCGAGGATCCATCCGACACCTCAAGATGGCTGTCCCTTCTTCAAGGTCTCTCCAGAGATCTGGGAAACTGGAGGAAAAGAAGGAACGCACTTGCAAACATCATGATCCATATGGTGTCCAGAACTTGAGGGATCAAAAGCACCACCTACCAGTTTGATTCAAAACTGCACTGAAATGGGAGCTGGTTGTTGCATTGGGGGTGAGGCAAAACAAGCCACCAACAGCTATCTGTATTCTGGAGGAATGTTGAAAGCTTGACTAAAATCACCCCCGGTTGACATATGAATGAGATGCAGCAAAGTTGAAAAAGCCAGAGTTCTTATGAGCACCTCCTGTCAATCTGTTGCAGAACTGCAGGGCACAGCAGGTGTAATGTGCCAATCTGCAGACCCTTTTTCATCAAAGGTGGCATGTTGGATCACATTATCTTATCATATAGTGTATGAACTTATATATTATATGATGAGAGAGCGAAAAGAAGAATTGGCCAGAAGGAGAAGCAGCAGCTATTTAAGAAACCAGCAAAATCATTGTGCCTTTTTCACAAATAATTGTAAAGAAGTTGGTTGAAGAAACTCGAGGCAGGACCTCAGAGTTAGTGAGGGTTGCTTACTGTTCAAGATATAAAGCAAAAGCAAGCACTTAAATTGATTGCAGCAAGTTAGAAATCAAGAGTTCACGGTTGGCACAACTGTCCAACACAATAGGAGACAGAGGACATGTTCACAATGTGAGGAGTTTGCAGAGAGCTCTCTGATAAAATGTGAACAGGAAACAGCCGTGAACATTAATAATTTGTTGTAATATGGGCACTGTTGACCTACTTTTGCACAGTGTTTGCAATATACAATGTACTAGTGTGCTGTGGTGCAATTGGTTTGCCTTAGGTTGGTAGCTGCTTTTAAACTTTACATTGCACTATGTTTTTCCTTCAGCACAACCATATATTTAAGATACTAAGTTTAAAATTGGCAACACTTTTCACACCTCCGTCCATACTATAATGTGAGTATAGTTTAGATGTTGCAAATCACCAATATAATAGCTCTATATGATATTTTTGTACCAAACAAATTATACACATAATTTTGTCATCAAAGACACTGGCTCTAAAGAATGTGTAAGTAAATACATGAATTTTTTTATAGTTGCTCAATGTGCCAAAATTTGCATGTAAGGAATTAGCACAAATTTCTGTCGTAAGGCAGTACATTCTATGTACATATGAAGTGTTTTTGGGATTCGGATAATTAAAGGAGCATATTTATTTCGTTGTAATATAATAGAAAATGAACTATCATATAGAAATGCAAATTAAATGAAATGTATTGAGACAACTCGATCCTCTTTTGCATAGGTTTCTTTTGTTTTATTCATAAAACTATTTTGTTCCACACAATAGATTATGGATACTGTAACTACGTTTTGTTTTGTTATTCAATGTACATTTTGGTAATCATATCAAAAATACAGGCAAGGAATGGATAAATATAAAGTTGAAGACAAGTGTACATCATATGTGAAAGTAAGTCCTTAACTTAGTAAAAGAAGAAAATACATATCATTACAGTGTGCATTAGTTTGTCAGGGTTCGCTGTTTGCCTATGGCACGAAACATCCTCTTTGCAGCGCATTTTGTTCTGGATTGGTAATGGTTTTTTGTTGCATTTCACGCATTCAGTTTTTCAATTACTAAATCTCATTCAACATTCACAAACTCAGGGAAAGTACGTACACATTACATATATCAATTTGTTGCCAATTTTAGGGGAGAGAAAAATTAAGAAACAGTCATATTTGTGTTGATAATGTTGTGTAGTGCTACAAAATGTACCACCGTAATACGGTGAGTCGATCGCCAATGGCGCTTTCTGTCTGCAACTCAACTCAGGTGAAAATTAGTACTTAGCTTCAGCTAGGGCCTTCCCTCGGATAGGACGTAAAATGGAGGTCCCGTGTCTGGGGAGAGCCATACCCCAGGCACGTTAAAGAACCCCCACACTTCCGTCTAGAATTGGTGATTCTCTACAAATCACCCGGACTCCAGGAAGAATAGTGACATATCAGTCACTAATGGAGATCTGTATAACCAAACCAAACCAAACTATTACATGTCCCTTAGTACACACTTTTTAGCTTAAATAAAACATAACCCCTCCTCTTGATTTTGATGGCATGTAGTGAAATCGTCTAAAACTTAATGGTTACATACTAGTATCCACATGCACCCTTGGAGCCGGCTGTAAAGTTGATATGTAAGACACCTCAAAAACTCCCGTTCGGCCGCCAAAAGAGGTGCGTATTTTATGACATTCTAAAACCTTGGAGGAAATTGCAGGGCTTTTCTAGGCTACTAAAAGACGTTTTATCGTTCAGGCTGTGTTTTATGGCAGTGTTCGCCCCTCCAATGGTTGATCTCCGTTCCCCGTGCGACCGCTAGCAGTTCTTAAGGTGGTATCTCAGTGCACTTGGGGCACCGATGTGGCACTGCGCGGTTCGAAAGATTACTCAACAAATTTCAGAGATAAAGGACGAATTTTCTCACGTTTTGTGTATTTTGCTGTCTTCTAAGTCATACTTTTACGTATATCTAAATTCATTATACAATATAAAATCGGCGAAAATAACACAACGGTACCGCAGTGAACGAAACCCCGCAGTGCAGCACCGGTGCCCTAAGTGCTGTGAAATAACACATTTAATGTTGAAATAGCCGGTCTGTGCTCGTGAGTGCCCGTGTGGCAGCCAGGACGGATGGTAAACCCTTTGTTTCTCCCACAGGCAGCCGGCCACTCCGAGGGGTTAGATGTTAATGGACGCCGGTAGAAACGGTATTGACCTGCCGAGGAATCCTACCGCTGGGAACGGTACCTGGAAATGTATCTCCATCAACTTACATTTTACTGGAAATAGCTATCCTCTCACTGGTTGTACCAGGAAGAACGGATTTTTAACGTATACAGCATAGATATGGTCATTGTATGTGCGAAATTCGCCTGTTGTTTAGAAGTATGATGGAGAGTAAACAAAGCTTGTGGAGTCTGATCCGTCCTAAAGTTAACGGCGAGCGCACACAAATAATGACTCTCTCTATCTATCTATCTCTCTCTCTATCTATATATCTATCTCTTCCGCTTCCTTTCCCCCTCTCTCAAACGTATACTACAGTAACCTTTAGAGGTTGTTAGAGAAAGAAATGGAGGCGAGACGCCCAAAGTGAGTTGTGATTCCTATCAACGGCCGTCTTTCCTCGTTCCTTTTTCTAATAACATCCTTAAGGAGGTTGCTTAACAAAGTTCACCGTTCTAACTCGATGCCTTAGTGTTAGTGTATCACTAGAACGCGCCACAGCCTCTGTACTAAGCCATTGCGCCCGACAGGGGTCAGGAAATCACAAAAACCGAATGAGGGGAAGGAAACCAGGTTATCCAGTGACGTGCGCCCTTTTCACTCTGATTCAGGTTTTATCGAGTTCCCATTTCAGGATCGACGTCTGAATAAGCTGACAAGAAACTGGTGTTTTCGCTATGAAGGTCAGACTGTATTGCAGCATATTGCGAAGTACCCTTTTGCCCTGTCCCTGGTGCTGATTCTGATGTTGCAGATTGTGTAGACGAAATCACTTTGTTGCGGTAATATGTGACTTACTGTTGTGCGCATGGAAAAGTCAAGATAGTTTAGCTGTGATTTTTGCATGTAAGCTGGCCACGGAAGGCTGAAAATGGAAAGAGTACACTGTAAATGTTTTCTTAACGTTTTCACAAGAAAGTTGACTAAAAGTGCCGGATTACAATGAATCTTGACCTAAGAACTAGTAACAACCAATTTATCTCGCAGTTATGACGTGAGTACTGTGACCACGCCTTCCTCTAACTGTAGTTGATCGTTTTGTTGTCAATGAAAGAAAAATGTCGTAACATTTTATGTCCAATTTCAGTTCTCATGCGGTGTTTTTCGTGCTGCGTTTTGCTTTTACGACCACTTCGTACTTAAGAAATGACAATACTAGAGGTGGGTACTGGTATAGAGAATTCAGGTTCAGGTCTTGTTCAGGTGCACAAATGCCTTTGTACAATTGACTGTAAAGCTTGGTAGAAACAAGGAGCTTTCATCAAAGCTCATTGGTAGAAATAACTGTAAATTTTACTCTTCTCCACTCTTGTTATTTTCTTCGACCAGTAAGCCCCAGGCGATATAAATTAAGTGTCAACACCTAGGTAAGCAACAAGTGGGCATTTTGTTTGTTATGATACCGTACAAAGTCGTCTGTTTGAAACTGTATTGTATCAAGGAAGGTTTAACGCTTAGACAAATGTAGTCAAAATTTTAACCAGGAAAGGCAACATAAGAGGGAAACGCAGACCAAAACTGCCTGTAGTCATCAACTTCACTAGCGGCATTGATTTCTCTGTTCTCGCTCTCTCTCTCTTCTCTATATCGCTCTCGCTCCTCTCTTTCCTTTTTCCTTTCTGCTCCCCCCTCTCTCTTTCCTATCTCTTTCCTACTCTTTCTCTCTTATTTTTCTATCATTGAGGAGTTTCAACATTGCGTTCTTTGATGATGACAGTGTGATACTGGACAGGAAAAGCTTGTATGAATTTCCATTGATGTGCTTCAGCCTCTCGCACAGTCGTAGACCAGACCAAGCGTCAGAATGTCTAATGGAGCCAAACTTCCAGGAAAGAAAGAAAGACAGGCCTCAGTCATCTGTATTCCCGGATTCCCTCTCGCAGCGGCTCTTCCGCATCCGTGCGAAGATGATGGATGCTGAAGTTTGCAGATTCTTACGTCCTGACAAAACACTTGTCTTTTTCGATACATGAAGAGGCCTGTGGGACCTCCCTAGCTTCCAGCTACTGTCATGTATGATCTTACGCGTCAGAAGGAACGGAGCGAAGAGAGGGCATATTTCCTAAGGGGGCTAGCAGACAGGGCATGGAGACGTAAACCATTCCAGCGCACCGCAAATGGGTCGTATCTATTTATTTCAAAGTTTGACGATAATGCAGAAAGCCAAAAGGAAGTTTAAAATGTCAACGACAATTCGTTTGTCCGTCTTATTGCTGTGTTGTGGTGACGCAGCACTGCCAGTAGGTCGTAGTATTCGTTATATCACGAACTGTTGACTTGCACCACTTCTGAAGCTATTACGGCAGGAGTTGTGTAGTTTTGGAATCTACCAGAAGTTATTTTCTTAACATGCTAGTATTTCAACGTATGCGTACTGTCGCACGTACGCAATTCAAAGCGTATTTCTTTCCCCATAACCGCTCCCATTGAAAAACGGGTTCAGCCATTGAAACATCTGCGTCATCATTGATGGCCTCCGCGATCTCATCAACTGGGGTGGTGCCGCGGGGCCAGGGTATTATGTAATCCCAAGGAGATCAAATCGTTTTTCTTTTTCAAGAATGGTTCAGCGATACAGCAGCGATGCAGTTATTCTTGTACTTTGCTCTAGAGAAAGAGCGAGGAAAAGAGGATATTAGAAGACAATGGCATGCCAAAAAGCAGTTACTCAAGCAACTGGATATGATTTTGGAAACAGTCAGGCGTTTCACATAGTATCCAGTATCTTTCGTCAGTGACACTGAAGAAATGTGGAAGAAGCTGGTCTTTTACACCCTAACTAAAAGACAATTGACTTTGGAATGTTGATGTACTCCTGACAAGTTGAGTTGCTTAGCGTGGTGTCGAGTAGGGAAAATGAACTACAAAATACCGTTTACGTAAGAAGAAAAAAGACGTACACAAAGAAACAAATCGAATCATACATGTGGGATTTACCACGAGATTAATGCAATTACAAGTGTAGCAAGTGAGTCGAATATTGCTGTCATGGAGGTCTCTTCAAGAGGACCCTTGTGGATCACGCAAACGACCGTTTTTTAAAGATTTGACGTTGTAATCTGACTTTTATAGCTTATAGTTAGATTCCATCCGAAAACAGTAAGTCAAAATGTGTATCCAATCTATACAAACAATGCAATTATGAATTATATCGCTACTTTTTCTGTACAAACAATAGTTTCACACATACAAAATATACCTCACATTTACGTTCTAAATTTCAGCAATTTCTATGTTATCCATAAAGTCCTATACTGTATATGTAGGAGAGCATGCTGCGTGTGCACTTTGCAATTTTGATCTCAAAAGCATTTTTACAGCTTCTTTGAGAGAATTCAGCTAATCTTAAGTGCATTTTACCCTCGAGCGTCTTGATGTCTGCCCAAAATACGTCTCTTAAGCCTCCTACGATGTCCACACAGTAAGGCCACTTAAGACGGTGCTTTGAAGAAGGTGCTTTGAAAATAAAGACATTGCCTCTTTTTCTAGGAAGACATGCGAAACTTGGCGCTGTTGCGTCAGTATGTGCTACTTTATGTTACACATGGGGCCCAGTCCTGTTATATCTCTCTCTGAAGAGAAGCATACTGATATAGTAGCTTAGTAGTTCTTAGCATTCATGTTTAAGTTTTTATGGATCCCGTACACAGTTTCCACACAGCCGTGTCCAAAGACATCTTATGAAGTTATGTGACTCACGAATGAAGATCTGATGAACGGTTGACCATCATCAACCAGATACCATGATGTGTTTTATTTTTTCTTTCCGAACTTCAAGACAACAATTCCTCGACATACTAGATAACACCACATTGCGGTCAGTGTTAAACGGAGTCCACTAGACGACTTAATGTTGTCACCGATTATTAGTAGCATTGAGTAGCTTTGGTTTGCACTCTAAGCTATTTATTGAGTGTCTTCTCCTAGCTTTAGTTTGTTCTGTGCATCATTAATCTATTCCCGCCACGTTCTTACCACCTGTAGATCACTACCAGCTCATGTACAGCGCCGTATCACTTCATGATATGGTGATTCTTACCGCTAGGGACCAGCCAAGCGTTATTGCACGGAAAGGTAGACGCAAGCCTGCCCTTTTCTTGGCTTTCCCGAAGGAATCGGAGGTCGTACTTTATTCTTCTTAACGGTTGGAAATGTCTTGAGATATCGCATCTGTAGGGAAATGTAGGACAACTTTTCTTATGAAAGTCAATCAATAAAACACGAAGCGATAGAAATGCTTCACGCTTATAAATAACATCCTCCTAACGCCCGGTCCCCAACGGCATTACCTTATGGGGCCCTTCTATCCCATGCCCTATCAGTGGTTATAATGATTGTCGCCACAAACAAGCTGTCAACCAATCAGAGAATAGGCCTTTCTTGGGCTTGTTGTTGTCGCAAGCTGTCTCGCAAAGGCCGCTGGGAAGCTATCAGCCAATCATGTTACGTATTACCATGGCTTTGTTTGCTCACCATGCCTACGCCCGATCCCCAACGGCTGACTGCCCATATAAGGGCAAGCTCATTAATATTTATAAGTAGGGCGCTCCCTAACTGGTCTGATTGCACAAGAAAGCAGAGGTAACACAAGTCGTTTTGACACGACTGTGGTCCCTCTGCGTAGGAGAATAAATAAATGAATGCAGACATTGACTAGTTCATGCAACTTTCAGTGAACATCTAAAATTGTACAACAAAGCTGCAAAATGATAAGATATTAATAAGAAAAAAGTTGCCTAGCAACAGTTGTCATGTCAAAGCAGGTTTTTATTGCCCCCACCCCTGGAATTGTTTCTATTTTTGTATAGAACAGTTGTGACAATTTTGATACTTTTAACATAATTTGAGCAATTTTTGTACCAGTCACCAGACTATACGATGTATTGTGTGTATCAGGGTAACTATATATCATATTAGAAAGACAACTTTTGATAAAAGAGAGTGCAAGGATACCGAACAGTTGTGAATCGTAGATAGAACTATCTGCCAACACACAACAAGCTATATTTGCTTTATCAGACAGAGAAACAAAATGGAGACGTCCATACATGAACCGCCTCCAGGCTTGTTTTCTTGGAAAGCCGATAAACAGCGCGTTCTTACCGTAGTTCTGCTGACTAGACTATCCCTCAACTCTTTATTACACTCTTACAGAACGTCATGGTGGCGAAGGTACCCTGCCGGGAATATGTGCAGTACGACCATAACCATCACGGACGGCTAAATCTCCTGATGTAAGCCTCAGGGCCCGGTACCTAGCGATGGCACTCATTTATTTGTAGTTATCGGTTTGTTTTCTTAAACTTGGATTACGTGGCCACAAGCTCTATTGAAACAGGAATTCACAGCCACACTCCTTTAGGAAAAGGCTTCGTTAATTCTGTAGCCAGCTGTTACACAGAAGATAAACACAATTTTCTTGCATATCGTTAAATGTACAATGACTGCAACACTTTAAACCGGTTTAGCCATCTACTTGTCTGGGCTTTTTGCACACAACTTTTATTTATCTTTTTATTGACACTCACCACTTTCGTGAAAGGTATGACATCACAGGTGACTATGACGTTTTCAAGATGTCAACCCGAAGACCAGGTTGTAAGGTTTGATCTACTCCCAATAGGATGATCCCCTACTCTTATCGACAAGTGTTATGGGTTTTTAAAGGTTCTAAATGCGTGGCTGTCCTGAAACACGGGACCTTCCGCTTAACGTCTCATCCAAGAGGACGTCCCTAACTGACAATAGGTTCTCATTTTCACCCGAGTTCAATAAAGTGTATTTCCGAAGAGCATGACACTGGGGCTTGGCGGGCATTTGAACCAGGAACCAGTCAACAAACCTAACCAGAAGACCTAAACATGCAGTCCAATGAACTGCGAGGGGTTGTATTTCACACTCTTAATCCCGTGTTTTCGGATATCCACTCGTCAAGTACGTATGATAACACGCCTCACGAGTGTCGTTCGTGATCACTCTTGTATGTAAAGTAAGCTAGGAATAAGAACAACAATTTACACAAGCATTACATGAAAAATGCGAAATAACAGCGCTGGTGGCATGCCTAAAATGTTATAATCCAGTCGTTATATCACCTGGGTAAATATATGACTGTCTTAAAGTACCACTCAGGCAATACAGAGTCTCAGACGGAAACAAAATAGCCTTAAGATGTGCGTATATCATAGTGCTTTTGATTCATCGATAGACTGTCGTTAAAGTGTTTTGGGCCGGCATGGGATGAACAACACAACCGTTTGTCAACATTGTGATGAAAATAAATCTTATCTAGATATAATATCCGTACACAGAATGATAACTCCTATACTCAGGCCTCTTGGTGATGGGGAGTATTCCCATCTCATATTCTCATCGCTGTTGTACGAACATGCTTATCATTTGGATTTGTACACAGGGCCCTCCTATCCTCGCTAATGGCCTTGCCGGGAACCTAAGACTGTTACGGTCGTTAATGGCAAAACAGTGTTTTATAGTCCGATAATGCCGCACTTCAGTCTTAGCTAACGAGTTGTCCTATCGCGCCCATCTTGTCGCACGGTCGGGCTACACAAATAAAAGGACTGACTAATTGTGGAAAAGTTGTGTAGACTTTGGTACGCATGCAGCTCGCCAGGGCTGGCGGCGACAATAGAGGATGCGCCCGCTTTCTACTACCCGCGGACTCGGCAACAGGTTTCTGGTGTAGTTGCGTTTCTGCTTGCTGCAAGTTCTCCGGAACAGGTAGGTCGTCCGTGCCGCTTACCTTGTTGTTTACAGTGTTGGTTTAATTATCACCGTTGTTATTGATTTTGTTGTTGTTGTTGTGTGTGCACGTGCGTGTATGTGCGTGTGTGCGTGCGCGCATGTGTTAGGCTCCTGCTGCTTTTTTTGTAAGCGTTTTATCGGGCTTTCCATTTTGTACCGTTTTCTTGGTGCCTCCCGAGACAAAATAACGGTACAAAAAAGAAAGCCCGATAAAAACGCATAAAAACCGTCAAAAACAGCCGGAGCCCTACCTCTGCTTGGGTAGTAGTGTATGCGTGCACGTATATATATATGACAGCCTATGTTATTTTGTGTCTGCGGAAAGACGGAATGTACGGCCTATGAAACAGCCATAGAGGGTAATCTCAAAGTTTATCAGAGGACAATATTTGCAATAACGCTATAAAGGTCTCTTCAGGACATGACTCACTATTAGTATATGTCGTTTGGTGGACCTGAATATCTACTGACGTCCTGCCATATGAAGGACTTCTAATCCGGCAGTGATACACTGCAGGATCTTCTTATGTCAGGAGCCTTTTGTATGGGCCTTGATAGGGAGCTCCTTTTGATAGAGAACTTACTACTAATGGTTTTCGAATTCGCTGCATCGCTTTTACATATGACGGACATTTTCTCTAATGCTGAAGTCTGTCTGATAATTCTTACCCCCAAAGCCACAAGCGGATGTCGGCATGATGTCATAATTCGTATGATTGCAATACACAGAAATATGTCAGCACAACTATACCTCTTCTTTTAAAAGTATAGGTGGAATCGAAAGTAGAACTTGTTAGTGTGGTATACCAATGCTGACTTTCCCATTGACTTTGAGAGAGAGGAGGCATCCAATTGACTTTGAGAGAGAGGAGGCATCCAATTGACTTTGAGAGAGAGGAGACATTCTCGACAAGGTGTGTACAATTACCGCGTAAAAGTGCTATTTTCTCCTTGGTTATCTTCTTCTCACATCGACGCTGACGACACATCACGTGTACATGCGTCAACCTCTCGGAAGTTACGTCATGTTACGTCAACATGACTTTAGGTAACCACATCCATTTCCGGTCCATGTTTAGCCACAACTGTTGCGGACATTTGATACCGTAGCAGAATGGTCTGTGCGCGTTCGACTTTGAAAAACGTAGACTGCGACGGTATAATCCCTTTGTGCGTCTTTGCACTTTACGCGGCGATGCGAGAAAAAACTTAGGTCATTAAAATCCCAAAGAAACTCCATGAAGACTTTGTTTCAAAGAAAAGTGTCGCCGCATCTAAGCTCGCCTAGCCAGTTTTGAAAAGGCGTTTGTTTACCTCTGTTTGTTCCGCAAAGGTCACTGCATCAACGCAGCGTCACAGAAATAGCAACATCTGGTGTGTTATCGCTCGCCTTGGGATCATGTGCCTCCATTAACGCACACTGCGTCATTGGTTGCGTTTAATTATTCAGAGGAGTGCCCTGAAATTAGCGCCTACAGGGAGCATTCCGGGCTATGTCCGGAAACATCATTTCTGGCAGGATGATTCATTTTGATTCTTATCCGTACAATGTTAGAATCCTCTTAGTTTCATTACAGTACTAGGCCTTTGAGCCGGGGGCAAAGTAAGAGATCAATGACTCGGTATGTACAATCAGATGGTCACAAAAATAAAACCTAATCTTAAGATAAAACAACCACAGGGAAACGTTTAACAAACCTTCGGTCAGGTCTCTAGCCTGTCTAAGATTTGTGAATTCTTCTTAAGCTTTTCAGTCCAATAGTCTCATTTTGCATCGTTGATCTGGAAAGTTGTGTTGGATTTTGCCTGGTCTTCGAAACACATTTACATGTAGATAGCGTTAGACGCAGGTTCAAAATTGGTTTTGAAGTTGCAGCTAGTGGGCAAATGCAAACCTTCTCATTATGTATGTACTGAACGTGTCTCTTCCAGATATATTGTCTTCAATTTATACGCATGGTTTATTTCATCTATCGTTCACGATGACTGGCAACACCATGCGTCAATTTGTGTAATAACATTCCCTTAACGATATTGCGTCAACGTGTTGTTCACAGTATTCACTAGACTGGTCATATCTGTATCTTAGGCAATGGAAGTAATATCCGGACAGTGCTTCATCAAAGTGTTTGCCGAGCCAAATGTGTTATGCTGTTCTAAGAGTTCTTATCCAACATCTTGAGAAGCTGTTGAGGTTTCACAATGTCCTGAAGCCACATGAAAGTATAGCAGTTGAGAAGTCATTACACCTCACTTACATCTCATTTTCAGGCGTCAAAACTGAATTGGTCTTTGTGCCAATGCTTATCAGAAGTTCCGATCAGCAACAGGAGCCACGCGCGGGGCAATGCCGCCGTGAAATTAAAGGCCACATCTCCCCTACGCGTACCTTCCCGTTCCAATCATCTTCAAAGTGGGCTCGCCACCTACTGGTAATGCGTGCTAAAGTTTCTGGTTTTTTTTTGAAAGAGACTTCTGACGCATGCCGCGCCCCAGTGGGCCTTCAGCCAATCATCCAACTCACGCTCAATAAAGCAAGCCACACAAACAATTGGGGTCTGGGCGGGGTTAATCAGTTCCAAGGGTTGCGTGGGTAGGAGGAAGGTAGAAATGTAGGAGACCCTGACCCCGTCACGAGTAGACGTGGCAACAGTTCGCACCGCGGGTGTGAAGTCCCGTTCCGTTAGGTAAAGACCGTTAACTTGGTGAGTTGTCAGTCACAGCGGACGGACGTGCGAAAGGTAGGAACGTTTCAATAGTTCTGTGGCTCGCTTTTCGCTTAGTTTTAGGCATTGCTTCATTCGGTATATGGCTTTCCCTCTATGTGTAAGACACGAGTTTCGATGTTAGAAATATCGTTTGTTAGATAGCTTTCCCTCAATGTGTAAGACACGAGTTTTGCTATTAGAAATAGCGTTTGTTAGATGTTTTCCCCTCAATGTGTATGACACGAGTTTTGATGTTAGAAATATCCTTTGTTAGATAGCTTTCCCTCGATGTGTATGACACGAGTTTTGATATTAGAAATAGCGTTTGTTAGATGTTTTCCCCTCAATGTGTATGACACGAGTTTTGATATCAGAAATAGCGTGTATCTGTGAAAGGACCCATGCTAAGAACAATAACACGTTTCTTAGCACCATGGACAGGTTGTAACCGTTACTCGAGTAATCCAATGGCTGCTGTTGTGTTTTTTCCTTGTTCCTGATGTATGGTATTTTTGTACTTTCATTTTTGCGCTTTGTGGGAAGCCACACTTTCGGCTCTCCACTTTTCTCTGTTATTTGGTTGTTGGAGTGCATTAGTTGAAATAACAACAAGGCGAGAGGCTCTTGCTCTGGATGGTTAGAATAAGCTACGTGCGCAGTATTTCTATCACAACTCGTATCTCGAGGCACAAGTATTGTTTTGTTATCGAAAATGTGTACTTATTTCTTAGTGGGGCATTTATGAACGCCAGATCGTTTTACATCTCGGTAGGTAATTAGCTGTCTATTTTAGGTCAATGGTTTAAGCAGTGCTATTCCTTACTTAAGTAAAATGAAGCGTAACCTTATTTCAACAGTTTGCACTAGATATTCACGAATTCAACCATTTGTAGCTATAGATTTATTGGTATATAATGGAGTCTCATATTATCTGTGAAATCCTTTCTTATCACACCCATACAGTCAGAAATGGAATACGTTTATATATACCTGATATGGCGCAACCCTGCATCTTGTGTTTCTCCTGAGTGTTTACAAAATTGTTATGACTGCTGCTCTGAAATAGATCAAAGTGTCTAATTTTTGCAGCAACCTGATAAATCTAATGTACTTCGAAGGATCTGCTCTCTGTCTCGCATGTCTACACAATTATCGAAGTGTGCGGATGGTTCTGACGCGATGGGACGAGATTCGGTGCGCTTGATAACAAGTCAGAGTGCAGAACTGATGCATCACGCCATGTGGCAGTATCTAGTCACACAGTTCTGATCTATTCCCATGCCAGTATACTATTTGTAACATTTATTCACATTTCAAGTTGGAAATTGTTGTTATTGTTGTTGTTGTTTTACCTGAATCTCACTTCTCTTTCGACCACATTGCCACGAGTACGAATCTTGGCAAAAGCTCAGCTGTCGGTGGTCAAAATTCCCGTTTCGCACGCTGTGAGGTCGAAAGCGAACATTGATTCACCGTTTCTGTGATAAAATTGATTTTAAGCCATGCCCTGATAATAGTAAAGAAAAGAGCACCACGGTTCCTGATTAGAGTCTGAAAGTTTTCCCCCCAGCGTGGGGCAGCTAAGATCCATTTTCCAAAACTCACACGATGATCCTTTTGCCTTTGGCTACTTTGTCGGCATTGAGAAACCTACGGAATTAACGAGAGAAATCCTTGTGTTATATCAGGCAAACATTCTTGACGCAAAATTGGCCTAGGGCTCAATGCTACGATGCTATCAGACTCAAAAACAAGTGCGTCTCACAGCTCTACGCGTGCGCTAATAATAAGTGTTGTTTTACGCGATGTGTTTTTAACGACAATGGCCTTGTGATAACGGTCGGCTCTCCTTGGTGAGCGAACTGTCGCGACCTGCCGGTTCTTATCAATTATTAACGGGTACCTCCGGAACAAGATACCGCCTCTTTCATCCGATGCCACCCCCATCATTTTAAGGAATCACCAGATTAACATTT
Source organism: Branchiostoma floridae x Branchiostoma belcheri (assembly GCA_019207045.1). Classification (NCBI taxonomy): domain Eukaryota; kingdom Metazoa; phylum Chordata; class Leptocardii; order Amphioxiformes; family Branchiostomatidae; genus Branchiostoma; species Branchiostoma floridae x Branchiostoma belcheri. The sequence goes on from CM033041.1 coordinate 7,903,072, forward strand.
TTCTTCGCGTCCGGATATTGCTCTTTGATGCGATAAGAACTTAACGAAGCGTACACTTTCGATCTTAGCATTATGTTAATAAACTTTTAAGCTGCAGCTGATACTGTGAAAACATTGGTGTCCCTGGCCGTGTATAAAGCTAAGGGGCTATTCGTTCGGGAAATGCATACAATTGTGTTAAATATGTTGGGTTAAGAGCTATGGATAAGGCTGATGTTAATTAGGGTCGGGTTAGGGTTACGGTTAGCTTTCACAGCGCACCCCCCCCCCAAATAAACTGCTCAGACATCTGCTTGAAAGTTGCCAAAACTTCCACTTCCCACGAGTGTGACAAACTTCTCTCCCCTCCTTTGGGATACTGGAAACCCCCAATCAGTATTGGGCCAAATATTTGGCGGGGGCAGAAATTTGGCTTGTCACCGGGGCATGAAAAACCGCGAAATCAAAAGACAGCAAATGAATGTGTCTCGTTAAGAAATGAGGTTAATTAGTCTTTGTCAATCTGTATCAAGAGTAAAAGAAGTGTATCCTTTCGCCAATGATTTCTGCTATAGACATAAGGTTATACATACGAAATATAATGGATTCCTATTTACAACAGTGGTAGGTCTCTCAGCACATTTGAGCGAGTCCTGTGTTTTTTTAGCGATATTACTCAATTCTTCACGTCCTCGACATTCATCGTAATGTCAAGTTCATTTCATTACCAAACATTGGACGTTTTTATCGCTGCAGAATGTTGCCGGCAAATTAGATTTATGGCACTCAGTCCCGTATGTACCAAGGTTGTCTCACGACGGCTCTGATAAATTGGAGTATAATAGATCAATGTAACAGACATAAATCAAGGCATCCACCGGGTTTTTACACCGTTGCCTTATCAGGTTAGTATGTACTAACTGGATAATGCTATAGTGTAAAAGCGAGATGGATCGCACGTACGTCGGAAGGTTCTGAGACCATCCCGACGAAGCTTGACGAAGAGGGCGCTGTACCTAAACGTAAAGTACGTAAACGTACCGGGAAGTTTGACACGTAGGCCTCTTTTCCTAAGATTGTGCATTCTCTCATATACTTCCTCTCTAATTCCACATTATAACATTATTTGTCTATTTGATGTGTTGTATAGAACCTATACTCTATACGGTCTTTTTAAACATAAATGTAAGACTGATGGGGCACTACAACCGGGACTTAAACTTTGTCGAATAAGAATATAAAACAGACCCATTCACTCATGTCTTAAACATACCAGTTTACGTTACTGTAAGAAAAAGTAGACAACAGTCTCTGTGTAATTTGTACCAATGGAAAGATGCTACAAGATATCAAAATGAAAAGAGCACTGCCCCACTAAAGCCGTCTTAGGCTTAGAATGTAACAACACCTCCATCGATAATCTTGCCCCATTAAGGCCCCCTCTCACTTGACGTGCGGCACGCTTGCGGCATTGCTGCGTTCGCTCACTGCGTCACTGTTTTGTTATTTTCTTCGATTTTTTATGATTCAGATATTGCGCAATACGTAAAAGTATAACATAAAAGACGACAAAATATACAACAAGTAAGAAAATTCGTTCTTTATCTCTGAAATTCGTTGAGCATCTTCCGAACGCAGCAATGCCGCAAGCGTGCCGCACGTCAAGTGAGAGGGGGCCTTTAGGTAGCGTGGCTTCCTCTTAGATCTTTTACCTGTGAAATCCTTTACACGCCCGTATGAACTGTTGGTTAACCTGTGGGGATTTTAGAGCACCGCTGCGGTAAATGGAGCGGTAAGCAATTTCCGAGAACCCGGAGCGCCTGAAAGGTGTCACATTCATGGGTGGCTGTTGGGGAGGGGGGCACCGTTCTTCGTAGGGGGCGTAATGCATCATATCTCAATCTCATGGGAAAATTCATTCTAGAAGAACATCATTTCTTTTTTCAAAGATTGGCAGCTCACAACTCATTTTGCTTTAATTTTTCACGGGTGTACAAATATTTGTTCCATTTTTCCATTAACTCATCATTTGTGGTTTAAAAAAAATAAGTGGTTAACAATCCAGCTTCTAGATCGGGAGTTGGCGACTGCAAATCCGGGCGTACCGTATGTTCGTTCGTTCGTTGCCCTACTGCCCTACTGGTATGTGAGTAGAAAGGATTCCGGTCATAAATCATAGTCTTACAGTTCATAGCACTCATCACAAATGATGCATATATATTTCCCGGGACATTGAACTTAACCTTGTCAAAGAATTCGGTGAACAAAACCCAGACCTGACATAGAACCAAGGAAGTGATGGCAAGTGATATATCAGAAACAATGATATCATCGATCATGACTGATATGTGATGTTTATAGGATTTGGTGTTATTCTTTGGGGGTCAGTGGGTGGACATACTCATACTTTACACACTTTACTTAATAAATCCCATAAAACAGTGAACTAAGGTGTACACAACTTAGTGGTAAAAAGATCAATAAACAAGTAGCCGTCCATAATCTATGCCTCCTGGGCAATCTTAAGATACTGTACTTAAGATAATCCATAAAATCTCCGATATAGGTATGCACTTAAGTACACGTTTTATTTGTAGTACAGCTCCTCTTGTCCGCAATTGCATTTCCGTTATCTTCATTTGCCTGCCGTACTCTTGGGTATGATGATCATGTTATATAACATAAGTAAACTACCTTCTGATATTCTTATCGGCGAAATGATACCTACAGCATCTTTTCTGCTCAGAAGCAATTGTAGCATACATAGACTTGTACAAACGTGGTGTCTATATGAGAACAATATGTCTGTAATACCCTCATTTTCCAGTTCAAGTTCACTATGTGTCGATGACACTTAATATAGTACTGTACTTGAGTGGGTGCGAGAGTTTTGCGCCTCGGTCCTTTCTTAGCTACGCTGACAAGGCAAATTGTCTTAACCGTAATTCCACGCAAATCTGTCTTTATGAATGAATACTAGTATAATGAATAAAGATAATTAACGGACAACAAATACATAATTTGGTATTGTGTGTCAAGATACATTGCTTTGTCAACAAGGTGGCCTGTGGAGTACTTATTGGAAGAGTTTTGTATTCCCTAAATAAAGTTCAACCAAAGGGCATGTAATGTTGAAATCTCTCAAGTGCAGCTATATCTTTAATAATCTTTCATTTCATCTGCAACCTTTTCAAGTCACGATGCTCTCGAGATGAGTTTTATTTCATACAGTAACCTTACTTTTCCCTTGGTTGACATTTCTCAGTGTTGGTTACGACGGCTGATGTATTATCAAGTTTTAGTTCTTTGCCATGTTTCAATACTTTTCACCCACAGGGGATCCTACACTAAATCTTTTAAGTGGTGATCGATAAATTACTACCACTTTGCCTTCCTCAGTGTGATTCAATTCAAGCAACATGGATTAACTCTAAAAGGTGAACATGTTAGTCATTATGAAGAAGTTTTCCAAGACTTTTCTTCATCGTTTCATCGCTTCGTTGCCCATTTATAACGCTTTGCATTTTATAAGAATGATTTCTTCAGGGCATTATACATCATATTCCTGAAATAGTTCAAAATGAATCTGTATTTTCCTCAATCTCGCTTTCTAGATTAGCCACCTTTCAAGCCAAGATGCCCTGAAGATAGTTATAAGTCATATCGGAAGGTTGGAATCCCCTTGATTGTGGTTTATTTACCAGTGCTTTGTATGACGGGATATGCGGCATTAGGTGCACGCTTTATGTCAAGTTCCCAGACCTTATGTTACCTACAAAGATTTATCTGTCTTCCGCTCTGTCTTACACGTTGGACCCGTCAACATGAAAAAGTAAAATTTCTGTCTTTGAGAATACGTTTTTATGGTCCTTTACCTCGTATTTGACTGACATAGTAACTTGTCGACCATTGTGTACTCCATTCAATGCTTCGGAGATGCTTCGAAAATCATGGTTTAAATTGGTTACTATACCCTGCGGTTTATAACGCAGGTAATGTACTATCCAATTTCAGTGCCTTACCGCGTCCTTAGACATTTACCCATTGGTTATCATAAACTATCTGTTGGGGGAATAATATCCTCTGGTTTCTTGCTATTCACATGGTGACAAATGACTAAGTTGGCATGAAAGCGTGTGCAACGTCTTTTATATCTATCCTTTGTATGACATGGTAGTATTTCCTTGCCGCTTTGTGCGCAGTACAAATGTTTTGTGATAACACTAGAATCGTGGTTTTAACCTTGGTTGATCGGACGTTTATTTCCCAATGTTGAGTATGGCAGGTTATGTATTCTACACTTCCGGTTATGTGCTATTTTCAAAGATCATTCATCCACCGAATATCTTTAATGGCATCTCTCAACTAAACATTTTCTAATTTACTTACGTCTTCCTCGTTGATGACATTGCAGTTTAACACAAAAGAATGAAAATATATTTCACATTCTAAACTTTCCAAAGTCTTCAATTTGCCATTCTATCTACATTTTATCATTTGTATGTCGCAAATCTTTCTCATCCCAAGTCTTTTAGTGTCATATTAGTTGCCCTTTGAAGCCATAATGCTATGGGAACGCTTCCCATATTGGTTGCTCATGATAATTTTCTTTGCTAATGTATTATCAGGTCCCTGGACATTATCTGCTGGTGCCAACGCTGTGTCTTGTTTCGGAAAGAGGAATCAGAGATTTTTGTTTTCAAGTTAAGACTAGATATGGAGATGCTATACCAGCATTTGTGTCCCTCTGTGTGTTGCTATTGCAAGGATAAAAAGGATGATAAGTTAAGAACATTAGTGAACAATAAGAGCATTGATCAAAATGCGTATTTCATTTGTCAAGCATTTACCTTTCATCTACCCTTCATGAATGTTTTGCATTCTTTTCAAATCATCACATTATATCATATTGTTATGTTATCTATATAAGTTGATTTCCCTTGACATGGTTATATATCAGCAGGACCATCTTTTATGTCCTGGTCGAAAACGCTCTACCCTTAGGGAGCCGTGGACTAAATTTGCTAATTGAATGATCAATAAGATTACAGCATTTCCCTAGTACGGTGTACACGTAGCTATTCAAATTGCACGCGGTAACATGAATGGATAAACTGTCGTTTCGATTAGGAAAAGTTTACAATTTATTACACACTTAGGTTGGATATTCGAGGCAACACCGAATGAATGGTCGTGTAGACTACCGCCATACTCTTTGTAAATCAAACTGCACGGGAATATGAACATTATTTGAAATGGCAATGTCCTTTAAATTGCGTAAACAGTCGCTCCTCTTAAAGATTGTCAATCATAGTATGAATAATACAACTGCAATACGTGCTTCATAAACTCGCAAACCTTATAAGAATAATGTAAGGCTGTAGTCCACTGTCACGGTGTCACTGTCTTCAATCTTCTGTATTCTATTTTTTCCTTCATTGCAGGTAGCATCAGCATTTATTTACGCTTTCAATTTACTAATTTTACCCTGCACTCAGTCTCATTCTTCTGGATGGTTTTGTTTTCGCCATGAATTCATTTGACAATGATTCAGTAAGTGAAGCATTAAGTACTCAGTGATCCTGCTCTCTGATCAAAGACATGGCAATTGTCCAATGACTCATGGCAGTCCTCTGCGATTTGATGTTCACGACTTGGCAATTGCAATTGGCAAGGAAAGGCCACTCCTTGAACCTTTGATATTTAAGAAACTTAGTTTGGTACGCTGAAAAGTTTGACGGCATTTCCTAAAGTTTACTTCCAGTGCATTGTAGTACGATGCACAAGCACACCGACCATGGAGTAGGTTTGAGAAAGCACACAATATATTACCTTATATCTGTAAAGATTTAGCATTGATAGTTATGTACATTTCCCTTTACTATTTTTGTACCCAAGGGAAACCTGAATGTTCCGGAAGTAAGAAGTATCCTCTTTGATATAAAGGAGTCCATCAGCATAGGTCATGGATACGATGATGCAGGGATATAATGTTTTCATCCTAAGAAATACTTATACGCAGTTGTCTCTTAAGGCAATCTAACATATGATCTGAATAGAAATGTCATGGTAGTAAATACGTTCGTCTTGGCTTGGATATAGCAGATTCTGCAGATCTGCTTACCAAAGCCAGCATCATTCCGTGTCTAAGAAAAGGCTTTGTGGGCACTTACTGTCGTCTCCTTGTCTGAACCAGCCGCATTTTCATAACTATGCTTCTATCGGTGACAAACTATTGGTGTTTACCGTCTACCGTTGATGTTTCGTGTGCTCAATGCAAGCCCTTTGGCTAGATGCATTGCCGTACTTGATACATACAATCCAGAATTTCAGGCAACACTGGGAGACAGAAAGAAGTATGCGCATGATTATGAATTTGCATGCAGTTGCCTTGAACATGTTGGCTCTTTTTCAAACAGAAATTAGAGCTTCTTAACGATGGAGCTTCTAAAAATACATGCGGGTAATTAATAAGAACCCCTTTGTTTAGCAATAATATGAATCCAGTAATCCAATATGTTTTGGAATTTCGCTCTGAAGCGAAGGCATCTAAATAAAGGGAATGACTTTCGGGATGTCTGCAAATTCTTAAGTTCTCAATACCAACCCCTTCACACATGTAAAACAATGGAGGCAGCGACATCGCAAATACTGCTTTCAACCACCCCGCTCACAAGCTTTGCTAGCAATACAATTGCCTGACATTTATTCTAGAGGCATTCCATATCATTCACATGACGCCATTCCTTGACATTATAAATTGACATTTGATGCACTGACGCTGTTGCCGAATTAAAATTCTTAGCAATTCATATTTTCATTCATCTGAAATGTTTCATAAAACGTTCGAACGATCAAAGAAGACGTCCCCTTTGGGATGTTCATTAAGTGCGTGTCTGCTGTGTCGATGGTAACCGCTGGAAATCAGCAGATTGAGAGGCAACTTTTACCGTTTGGTGAGAACACTGATGTCATAAATGACGTAAACACATTGCCATCTCGACTGGAGTTGACAGACCGTATCCCTTTGAGTACAACTTCAGCTTCTAGCGATGTATGATCTGAGTTATGTCAGTGATAGCAACACGCATCCGCTGTTTGGCACAGGAGTGAAGTTCGTGGAATGAGCTTCACGACTGTGTGATTTAGCAAGAACAAACTTTGTCACGGGAACGTATTTCAACTTCTTCAAGGGAGATCTGTACCTTAAGTTAGTGCATTACAGCAGATGGAAAGAAATATTAGTGAGGAGGAATACTACAGGGGATTTGTTTTTAATTACTTAAGATTCACCGCAAAACAATGGTCTATGAGCCATTTAACGTTTCAATGTACAATTGTGATGACACGTATTTGTTCACATTTGACTTAAAAAGTTTAACGTTGTGTCCCTTATCAGGCAAGCAATCACGATGAAACTTACTAGTATTCGTATGCTCACGACTTGTAGCTTTCTAACAAACATCTGTAGGTTGTTCGTATACTTATCACGAGGATCGTGCACTTAACATTTGTAACATAAATTGACAATGTATAAAAGAAATCAAGATCAGTTTAATGCAACATGACCATATAAAACCATACGACATGATATGATGTACTGCAACAACCATCCATTAAGCAGCAAATTTGAAGGATAATCTGACACGCATCAGCATTAACGACAATGATATTAATTATTTCATACTTCTATATCTCCCACCAACGTTATGTACACCCTGTGGGGGCCATTAATGATACATGATTTGATAAATTCTGTATCTCATACAGAGAAGATATTTCTTTCCAGTAGCACTTTGACTAATGCAATGTTTGTATTTTCATCTTAACGTAATTGAATTAGCGCCTGATATTGAGTTTGTAGTTATGTACCTAACTGTATTTTCGTAGCGCGACCTTGTGAAAACTGTCACATTCAATCAGACGAGTGCTTGTTCTTCTCTGGTAGCGGTTTTTGTTTTCATAAGAGACTAATGTAGTGGAACGTATCGCGCTTAATAATCGACTTAGCTTTTACTCTCTCGCTTCTGGGTAAATGGCGTAATATGATTTTGAATTTTGATCTATAACATCTCCAATGAATTTGTAATTTCTACACACTCGAGTCCCATTTTAAAAAATTCCTCAAAGAAAAATGCCGTTGCAAAGCTACTAGGACAGTTTTACTTTCACACCATTTGATTGGTTGGAAGTTTTATACCACAATGACCCACGGTCACACCTCCCTTTAAGTTGTGTCGAAAGTCACTTTCAGAGAACCGGTTGGTTAAAGCATTTTCCAGACTATGGAGAAAACGACTACTGTAGGACATTTCTCACTTAAATCCTAATATGTCTCAAACGGGAAATAGCCATGGCCTCTTGTTATATTTATTAGATTTCTACACATTCAAATCTTCGTCATCTCTTATAGCTGACCTTTCTCATCCTCTTTTATCATGCTTTGATAACTTACGTCCTATCACCAGCCCTGTAGTTCATCATTCTATTCTACTCCGCTCGCTTCAACAGGAGAACGACATGTAATTTAACCGTAACTAGAAAGTTTTATTGCACCTATTGATGGCTTCTTTGCTTTCTACGAACCAAACTTGAGGATAACATTCGTTTCCCTTTAAATCTTCTTGTGTCGTTTTGATATTCTATGCTAGTAAAAGTAGTACTCTAAAAGGGTAGTTATATTTTATGTTCACAAAAGCCTTCGCCTTGATGTCTGACGTAATCACCAAACGAGTAATGATCTTGATTTCATCTACTGTCTTACTAAGTATACTGATTGCTCATACTGTAAAAAAGATACTAATCTGGCGGCACATCTCCAAAAAAATTGTGCAAACGTATCTAAAGTTTCGAATTTTGCATACATGTAGCTGAAAGTATAAGTATAAAAAAATCCCAATTTCTTGGCTTTTTTATGGCTATTTCAGAACAAAAGTGTATGTTTTGGGTGTATGTGTCCTAATTTTGAAACCAAACTATCTGAAACGTTAAATGGGGATGCCGTGCATCGTTGCTCTGATGCCCGAGGATAGTTACTGGCATTCCCATCATTGACTACTGACTTGGGGACATAGAAACGTTCACCGCGGTGGTTAATGTTTTCGACATCAAACTGGTAACAACCTGGACTTACACGTGTATACATCCAAACATGCGTCATACTTCATGGATATCATTACTCAAGAATGTTCAGCCTCAAGCTCCCTTGCGAAACAAAGTTTTAAAGGAAAAGGGAAATGTGTATAAAAGTAACGGATGGAGTACAGCTAGCTGCCCATCTTGTACCATCTATTCAATGATATCTATCACATAACTGCTTCTGCAATATATAACGGTATACAAGAAGAATACAGTAAATGTAAGGTTTATCATTCATTTGGTTAACTCTATGCTAGACGGATGCTTAAGTGTGATTAAAACAGTGATATAGCTATGATATAGTTTGGCGCGCTCTCTTCATGCTGATATAGACAGGGATGAATTGTGTTGAACATTTCTGATTTTTACGTGCTTTTAACCCACCAACATGGCGGCCGCTAAATGACGACATAGTCACGTGACTGCAAACACCTGACGTCACAGTCACGTGCCTTGGCAGTGTACTGACAATTTCTAACTGTGCTCGTTCTATCAGCCTCTTCACGCATAGTAATGTATATCTTCTGTGCCAGAAATGAAATGATCCAGTGAAGGTTACAATGCCTATCATATCACTCAATGTAGGGTACATATCAGATCTGGCATTCTTGTACAGGGACTTACATCCGCTCGTTCAATATGGGCGCCGCTTCAACAAGTGTAAAAAAAATTCCGGCTTTACCTTTAACATTTCTGGTTCGTTGATAAGATAAGAACATCATTTATTCCGTTCTGGGGTTTATTCATGTAGCAGGAGAAGCACGGTTTTCATTGAATGCATATCACGACTCTCATCGAGTTATAATCAGTTATAGGAAACAATCTTGTGGATTTTGATTAATGAAACACCCGTGGACCTAAGGTAGACTAACAAAGTATTAAGAAAGACAAACAGAGATAAATGAATGAATTACACATTTGCCATTTCCTGTGATTAAGCTCGTGCCCATGAATGTTTAAATCAACTCCTTATTCCTTTCAATTGCAGTGTGTTTGTTAAGACTGACAACTATTAATGATGCAGTCGAAAATGTTACTCCAGAATTTGAAAGTCTCGCATGATACGTCACTCGAGCCAAATTAGTTATCGTCTCATCACGTCCCAATTTTGCTCTATTTACAAGAAGGTTTGAAGTTTGCCTTGTATGAATTTTGCACATAGGATGAGAGATGTGAACAAGTATTATATATATAAAGGGCTGGAAACCATCAATAAAGCAACAGAAACAAATAACCATGTCCAAAATAGCCTCTCGATGGTCCCCAACATTACCCTTTGCTATTGTAGGGGCAGTCTTCCTGAAATGGGTTTCGCATTGTTGGCGACAGTATTGCCATATTGCCCGACCAGAAGGGCACCTTCTGCAAAGATCTATTTTGTTTGCCGAGGAAAAGGTACATTCAGCTATTCTAAAGAATTTTCATAACGTTGGATGGTACAATAACCATTTAAAATAACGTTTCTTTTGACATATTCATACTTTTGTCAATGCGTAGATAACCAGGAAATGAAAATCCTGTGCCCTATTCTTTAGGAGTAAGGTAGTGACTAAATGTACTATAAAAGGTTTACAGTGCAGCATCTGTTTTGGATTATGCCTTGCAGTAGTGGATTTATTCTATGTTTTATGTAGTCATAGAAATAGCACGCAAACATATAAAAAGTCTCTGGACTTAAACCGCTATTTTTGCACTCATCTTAAGAGCTATTCATTTTGAACAGGGTCACCGTGCAGCTGCAAAGGGACCAAAAGGCTTGATACGCTTAGAAATAACATCCAAGCGTCCCCAACACATTCAAAGAGACTCAGCTTTTAGAGACCATTGTCACGTCCATGTTCGTCGTCAGTAATTACTTTCGACGTACTTTCGAGTCACCATGTAATTCAAAAGTGGTCAATATCCAGACAAACGGGCGCCTTTCTCATGTTTCCTGCTCACAGCTGCCTGAATCTATGCTATTATGCATTTTGCCACATGGCTATTATTGTTGTTCTCACATTGCTTAAGGAATAAAGAAAATCACAGACACGCACATATATAGAGAGATGGGGAGAGAGAGAGAGAGATGTGTGTGTGTGTATCTGCCTGTCTGTCTGTCTGTTCGGAAAATCCTTTTGTCGTTCCGTCAAACTCTGTCATTTGTACTTCCCGTAAAATCGATGACTTCCTGGAAAAGACACTCCTGAATCTGAAAAGCAAAGCCCCTTTCTTTTAGTACCACTATCTACCCCATTCCCCCCGAAAATGTAAGCCTTTGACAGCATTTATTTCATGTTTATAGGATCCGCGAGAAGCTTCCTCCATCTCCTCAAGAAAGATATCAATTTTACCCTTCAAACATCGCAGTTTTTTATGCGTATATTTAATGACAGAGATAAAGTAAACGATGTGTCTAACACTTTTTAATCAAGTGTCAGTTGTACACAAAGCCTTGTTGATCCAACCACTGGACTCACAGGACCTAGGGGTGAATGGACACCGTTGCACCATCAGAGCATTAGCACATGTACATGCACGCAGGTGATGGGAAATGATGCTGTTGATGAACGGTAGTAACTTCTTGCTTCTAGGGTGGATCTGGCATTTGCAAAATGTACCCATTCACTCCATGTCCGCGTACGGTCTGTTTCTTATTCACACCTTCTGGCGGACACTTAAAAGACGCGAGTTGCTGGCTTACTACTCCATGTAAATGTCCCATCACGATCCGTATCACACCTACACATATGGCCAATATGAACTTTATGGAAAACTCAAAATGGGGAGTTAGCTACTTTTTACAACATATGAATATTTAGGTTCCTAGTCTTGTTTGTCGTGTTACTTTGCACATGCATTTTTCTTTGTTTAATCTTTGTGTGTTGTGGTATTTCTAGTACAAATTTGGTATTCCATCATTACTTTACAAGGCCATTTTGTCGTCAACGCCTCCACCTACCTTGATCTGTCTCTCACGACTTCTTGAAGGCGTCAGAAAGATTGGGTCGCAGTGAAAGCTACCGGCAGTCAACGACCTTTTGGATTGATCGTAAGATAAAGTCATAGGAAAGTCGCCCACAGGCAGACCGGGGCCCTCAGAGAAGTCCTTAGGCCTTAGGCGTATCAACGTTATATGAAGTGTGTTATCAGAGCAATCTGTGGGCAGCAATAAGCCCGGGCTAACACAACAAAGTAATTGCCATCAGTCGGTGTCAGTGTTGATGTCGTGACATAGCCCCTCCCTCCCTGGCCCTGTACAGCTGCACATTCAAACAGCGTATTCCCAGTGTGCCTCTGGCTGCAGGGCATTGCCCGACGTTTAAAGTATCCACCTAATAATTGTCTTCAGGAAAAAGTTTGAAGTTCAAAAGTTTACGATTTTAAAGTTAAGATAAGTCTAAGTTACAGGAGCCTGAAACAACTGGAGGAACATCGTTGTGATAAACTCACAGTGGGTGACACTAATGACCTGACATTTCTGTGGTGCAGCCATGGGTCATCCTCTACAGATCAACTACAACACCACTGTACCCGAGACAAACCATACTTCCAATACTTCAAGTATTCTATTACATCACTTACGCCTTACATGCTGGCACTCTACAATATTCAGATAACATCGAACAAACACAAAGAAAAACAAACACACCAACTGATTACAATATGCTAGGTTGGGAGGGAAAACAGACAGATATTTTCTAGTATGGTATCTATGGTATTCTAAAGCAGTGACTCCGCATACTAGTGATCTACACAACATAGATTATGTACTGGAATTGTCGTCTTGCTTAAGTAACTACTCCTGGTTGTGTTATACATCGATTCCTCCTGGCCTTCCTCCAGTAACAGCATGCTGTAGTCATTAAACGATAAACGGTGCCTCGTGTACACTAAATATAGACCCTCTACTGTGTGTGCGTGCTTGTGGATGGACAGTGTCCCAGTCACTCAACAGGTGCTCTGACGTCACCAATCGTTACTTGTCGAGTTGGCCTCACGAGAACCCATGCGGAACCACTAGGCAGCTTACATGACATCTATCTGACTTCATATTTCCGCGGAGTGCATGTGTTTATTCCGGCTAGATGGTGCTTTGCACAGCATAAAACAACGAACTCCCTCCGAGGCACATACTTCCATAACCATCTATTTGCCAACAAAGTAGTTGCAAGCTTTTGCTAAGGCCACAGCAAGTACCTTATATGGAGGACGTGATCTGCAGACTCCAAATCTACTACGAAGAAAAAACAAGCTTTAAGGCAACAAGATGCCTGGTTTCTTACAACAGAGACTATAAATGTTATGAAAAGAATTTGAGCGACAAAACGTGTTATCATATCCACCAAGACCTCTGCTCTTTTATTAAGAAGTTCAGAAAGTAACGCTAGTATGGTAGCCTAATATTACTACAACTAAACTCAAGGCTAACACACTGGTGCTGTATTTATAACTATATACACAACCATGCGACACATTTTTCCATTTTACTACTTTCTTGTCATGTTTACCATCGCCGGAAGGGAACGAAATTTGTGTATGTGTTTTTTTTTTAATCAGGGAGAATTCATTTACACGTATACGTTATCCACAAAGTCTACTTGCTGTGGCCTGAAGTGTGATTCTATGCTATAATTACATATACAATTTATATATAGCGTGTCTCATTAGGAATTATTATAGATGTTTATCGTCCATATCATAATATAGCGTGATATGTTTTGTTTTAAGTTCCTTATGTTTTATTGGCCGGAATGTCTTCGGGCCGAAGTAGTAGTTGCTATCAATCTTATGACTTATTACATAATACAATTTAGCATGTCTCATTAGGAACTATCATCAACGTTTATCGTCCATATCATAATATTCTGTGATATTTCAGTTTCATTGGCCCGAATGTCTTCCCGAATGTCTTCCCGAATGTTGTCGGGCCGCAGTAGTAGTCGCTATCAATGTTATGACTTATAACATGTCTCATAAGGAATTATCTTCAACGTTGATGATGATGATTATCGTCCACATCATAATATACTGTGATATTTTAGTTTCACTGACCCTAATGTCTTACCGAATGTTGCCGAGCCGCAGTAGTAGTTAGCCGCAGTAGTAGTTGCTAGCAATATTGTGACTAATTACATATACAATTTATATATAGCATGTCTCATTAGGAATCATCATAAACGTTCATCGTCCATATCATAATATTCTGTGATATTTTAGTTTCATTGGCCCGAATATCGTCCCGAATGTTGTCGTGCCGTAGTAGTAGTCGCTATCAATCTTGACTTTGAGTGCACCCAGCCAGAACCGTGCGCCAAAGTGGGTTCACGTGCCCGCGCATGTAGAGAGTCAGATGGGACTTGGCGAGTGACTCTCGCTCTTGGAAAATTGGCGAGCGAGATTGGCCAGACCAGCCGGCGTTTGTCAATGGTGTCGAGAGTCCAACTGTTGGAGCAGCCGTTTTAAGTGGGATCCATCTGGCACAGTGAGGGTGAGTTACCCGCGTATTGTGCATCAGGTATACATTGCTGAGATGTTTCTTGTTGATAAGGAAGATTTTCCAGGGCACGTAGAGAAGCTGGATCTACTTTAGTGTCGTCAATTGGCGATACAGCAGTAGTGTTGTCGTGCAATACGGTCTTAGCACAGCTGGGAGAATGAAAGCAGCGATGGGCGTTAGATAGAACAAATTTGTTTGGACTGGTTAGGATTTGATAAGATTTAAAATGGTGTTCACCTGTCCTCAATTCAGTGTCATTAATAGATACGAATCTTTTGCTTTGTATACAACGCCCGATCGAAACTGTATTCCTGTGGTTGACAATATATCTATGAAGTAGATGTTATACTCGTAACTAAATCATATCATTTCTTCACTTTTAAAGCACGTATTTTGACAGACTGAGTATAGTAAATGATTGCAAATTATAAGATGACCATAATTTTACATTTACAAATGAGATTTTGTGAATTGTTTTTGTGACCAAATGTACACGATAATATCATAGTCAACGACTGAGTGAATATCCTTATCTGCCTCGTCTTAAAAGCTGTTTACATTTCGTCCTTCGGCATCACCAAATGGCGTCATAAAAACATCTCTCCGGAAGGCGTTATAAAATCGTTTCTCTTGCTGTTAAGCACGATGCGTTGTTCCTTGCTGGAGGAGAAACATTTTTCTCTCGTGGCCGCTTTTCATCTTGAAGTTCAGCATCTTTGCTGAAGGCAAGGACTGGTATCCATAGCCATCTTTCTTGTCGATGGATAATCTTCTCCTTATATAACTTCCGGCGATAGATTAATCAGATAATCGTTGTCGGAAGGTCCATTAATTGTTGATTGTGATATGCCGCCAGGAGTGCTAAATCTGCCACAGCATGTCCCATTGCGACAAGATTGCCTAGCGGCAAGTTACTGACGCTGAATCAACTGATGTTGGGAAAGAAACTTTATTGACTTGACAAAAAGTACATCGACTTTTGTACGGTCAACTACAAACTACAACAATACAAATCTATTATGGAATAAAGGCTAAGATAAGTAAATCTGTAATATCTTCAAGTTGTTACAATCAAATCAGTTGCCTCTGAACAGAAATATCAAAAAATGGAAGTATCGTTTTTTTGGCGTGTGTGTTTGCCAGTCTGTGTTTCTGGATATTTGTGGTTAGCATAACTCTTGACTATTATGACATTTTGTGTTTGGGTAGGTCTTGGACATGCAAAGATCAAGGTCAAGTTCTCCCCCTGGTGTTTGACTTTGGTAGTTGAGAAGATCGTCCGGCTTTTGCATCTTCTGTCCTTGACATACTACATGTACATGTATTGTATTAATTTTCTGTTGGCAGATGTTTTTGTGGTGTAGGTGTAGCCTTCTATCTCTAGAACTGCAGAAGCGTAAAGTAAAAAAAGAAATTTACAAAACCTTTAGATATTTCATGGATGTATGATGTCTCCGAACTCTTGTTGGGAGTGTTTGTTCTATAGGGATTTACATCTATCATCAAAGCAACACCTACGCTTTCAAACCAGCTTCTGATTATCCACTCCAGTTGTTAATTACATCGCAGTCAGTCAGACTGTGCTGCAAATGTCATTTTACACCCTGTTAGCGGGTCCATGTCTGTGTCTATGTCGCTCGGGAGAACCCTGCCCGACAAACTCGTCTTAGAATAGCTTCTTGTCACATTAATGATTACTTAACTGGGACGCTGAGGCGGTAAATGCACTATTCCCGCTGGGTAGCTTCATTTAAGCAATCCCAACTTCAAATTAACGGAGACGCGACGTGAGTATTGATTCTCGCCTGTCGCTGTGCTAACGACTGCTTACAATTAAACAGCCATGTTGTGTTCACAAGCGCACCTTCAGTGCAACAGGAATTAATGTTCATAGTTTTTTCTACGAAAAGAATACAGCTTTTAATGGTAAGTAATAACATAAAATACCTGAAAATGTTTGTCAGCCAGTGTGTTCATAAATATGTAGATGTAGTAGGTATGAAAGCTATGAAGGAAATGCTGAGTCTAAAAGCTTGTCTAAAAGCAAGATAGTTCCATCCTTTCTTTATTTACCCTACCAGGTGTTTGTCTAGACTGTGCGGCATTACACTTTGTTTAATAGATATTACATCGTAAAATTTTACAATGGAAATGACTAAGTAAAAGAAGTATAACATTACCAAGAAAGCATATTTAGAGAGGACAATGCCATGTAGATAAACTTTTCTTTCTTTTTATTCTATAACTTAACGTTAGCATCTGCATGACTTTTACAGTTGGCATGTCGCCAATGTTTTTATATATCTTATTGCTGCTCGGGTCTTCTGATCCATACGTAGGACCGCTTTCGTGTTTTGAACTTTTTCGTGTTTAAGTCTACCATTAGTATTGCATAACATCAGTGGTTAAAGCCTTTATCATTTAAATCTGGCATTTCTGTAACGGTTGCAAGGCTAAGCCTTACTTCCATAAAACCCAAGTTTGGATAGACAAGATTTGTAAGTGCACTTTTGAAGCCCCGGTCTGACTAAGCATTGCCGTGAGTGCGGCTGTGAAGCATGGTCATGGGTTGGTATAGTCGTGTCCTCACAACCATATCGGACATCTAGATAAGGTTGAACAACTTCTCTAGAATTCAGTTGTCCTATTGGACAAGAACTTAAAAACATTTACTTTCCCGCGAGTAAGGCTGTAAAGCCTGGGTTGATATAGTTGTGTCCTCACGACCATATCGGACGTCTAAACAGTCACGTTCTACCAGTTCCAGTTCGTTTCTACTCTTGGATGATGGCTTTTGTGTGTTGGATCAATCGAGTTCTCTCGTTTGTTCGTTCAGACAATTGTATGTAGTTCAGAGTGTCAGCAAGTTCTTTGCTGTTTCTGTATATTTCGCTAACGTTCTCGATGTACTTCCACCTCTGATGTCTAGACAGTGCACCTTTCAGTACCTCTTGCAAAGGCATCTGGTTTCCTTTGGCAACTACCGGTTTGGGAAAAAGACTGTGAGAGCATGGGTCATTTTAAATCAGTCCTTGATGTCAACGGCCATGCATACAAAGCCTGTATAATACCCATTTGAATGAAACATTTGTTCTGTGGCCAATTTGGTCACTTCATTTGATTTGTACCAACGTTGACAAGCAAATGTCGCCATGGCTAGTTTGTTCAACCTGTGCAGCTTCTCACCAGAAATGGTGGCCTCTAATGCAAAAGGTTCAAGGATAAAACACAGGGAGAGAGAGAGAGAGAGAGAGAGTTGTTTTGTGGCTAATTTGTCCATCTGATTTGTACCAGTCATATTGACAACCAAATGTTGGCTAGTTTGTTTAGCCTGTACGTATACAACTTCTCATCAGAGAAAGGGGTTGTTTAAAATTTGGCCTCCAATGCAAAAGGTTCCAGGGCAAGACACAGGGGAAAGAGAGGGAGTTGTTGTGTGACTAATTTGAGCAGTTCATCTGATTTGCTCCGGTCACTGGAGGTTTGCTGGGACAACAAAATGAATGTACATGTTTGTATATCCTGTTAAACTTCTCACCAGAGCACTGGCTTCTTTGACCTAAGATGCAAAACGTTCGGCTGCGATGCCTTATTAAAGTGGTGAAACAACACGAAGAAGGCACATGTCATGACTGTCCTTGAGTTTTCTATCTAAAGTATTACGCAACGGGAAATTGTAGCGGCGAATCGGTGCAAATTGGACGCGGGGAGCAATTTTGTGTTTATACCTCTTGGCCTTCTGGATGTCCCCAGTCTATTTCGTACGTAGGAGTAGGGCGTCTTCGCTTCCCTGGTTTCAATTTCCTTCGCCTACAAAATGTCACAAGACGTTTGCGCATCTTCTATCTATTCACTCCTTAAGGATTTCACATATGAGGTGTTTGAACCGCACTTTGATACGAGTTTGATCGGTGAAGTTGTAGGCTGACTTTTGAGATGACGTCATTGCATCAAACTTTCAATGAAGTGTTGGTGACGTATGTTGAGTCACGAGGCGAGAAGGCGTTGGCGTGTTGTGGGAATTGATGGATTAGAGATTTATTATATAAATACGGATAAACTCTACTGCACAGAGGACACGAAATCAACCGACACTAGTTGCTGAATTACTCCAACTTTTAGTTGACGACAGTATTATTAGGTGAGATTGCGAGCATTTGATCAATGTTTGATTTTTGTTCATCAGTTTTGTTGTTCACCTTGTAGTACTTAGTGAGCGTAGGTGAGTAGCGTTTCGTGTTGTTTCTGTAGCCCTTTCCCTTAAACGTGCTCCAGGCACCTCCTCGAACACGGAACCCTCATTTTTCGTCCCTTCCGAAAGACTGGTGCATGATTTGAACTGGTATCTCCAATGTTCGCTTTTCATGGGACCAGGATCTGAGCCATGAGGCTACTATTAGATTTAGTTGAGTCACAGAGGCATTCCTTCGACGTTGCTGAGTGTCAAAATGCCTTTGACGTTAATTGTAACTTGGTTCTTCGAACTTCTCGGTCTCAACAAAGAATGGGCTACAAGTTGGCTGACAAGCGAGAATATTTTCTATCATGTGTTGAACTCGGTTTGCTGTACGTCAAATCTGAATCTATCTACCCTTGCTGCGCCCCTGACCATAGCACAGTATTTTAGATTCATAATTTCCTGTAGATGATGTTATGGCTAATGTAAATTACCTCTTTCCAGTTATAAGTGCAATAGTGCTTACTAAATCAACTGACGTTCAAAAGTAATGGTCCTGTTCCATCATATAAAAATGGTTTTTAAAATCTAATGGATTTGTGCTGAGCATTTACAATTTCTTTATTTACAATCAGCTTACAGTCACGTTGAATATTATTTCTTGCTGACACTTACGAATAATGGGCGGCGGGTACCGTTATGTAGGAAGTGGCTTCTGGTCGTGATTTGCTGGGTCTGGTTAAGTACGCAATAAGTGTCCTGTGAACCATCAAAGGTATTCTATTTTTGTGTGTCTATAGTGGACAATTGCTATGGATTTGCTGTGTATGTGTGTTATACCCTTTCCGTTGACTTTGTTTTTATTTTCTGTTTCTATGTGTTTTGAGTTTGCTACTTCCTCATCTTTGTCAACGATGTTGGAATTGAGAAATCGAAGGGACCTCTCCCATTTGTGGTTTGAGATCTATACATGGAAATGATATTTACAAGGCCTTCAAACTTAACTACTAGCTTTCTCTAACGCGTTTTTCTGCCTCCTCCCACAGACAGATGCGTTGCATGCATGTACTCCTGGCGGTGCTGTTCGTTGGCCTGCTGTGCAAAGGATCATGGGCCTTCCCGAGATGCTGCTGGAGAAGGACGTGCAACTGCCCGCACTTCAGACGTCTCTTCGGTCCCCGTAACCATGGACACGGCATCCTCACCGTCGGCAAGAGGCAAAGAGGCGAGGGGGAATACAAGTCCCTCCCCCGAGGGGAACACGACCCCTCCCATGGAGGACTCCCCACCTCTCTGGTGGACCTCCACGACCGGGCCCAGGTAGACCTGGACCGACTGGAAGGGTTACCGGAACTTACGTTAGACCACGATTATAGGTTAGTTCCGTTCACTATCAGATAAGGTCAGGCGATTTGTGTTCATCATGATCGTCATCATCACCATTGCTGTTAAGGCTAACGTTACATTTCCAGACCGGGGCCCGGCCGGGCTGTTTGTGGAAACGAAAAATAGAAATGTTTACGTAAAAATATACACAAATAACGCCCACGGCTATTCTCTTTACGTCTTGTGTAGTTTGGTGTCTTTTATATCACATTTTTCGTTCCCCAAAGCTGTCCGGCCGGGCCCCGGTTTGGAAATGTAACGTAGGCCTAAGGCTTAGGTCACAATTCGAAAAAGGGGCCCTGCCGGGCAATTCACGGGCTGTTTTTTGGCACTTTCGGGCGTGACCCCTGCGTTGCCCTGTGGGACACCTCGCGGCTGCCGGGGTATTTTGAGGCCCGGCCGGGACCCTGGTTCAATTTAAGTCTGAGTTAAAATGAACCAGGGACCCGCTCGTACAACCACCCCGCGACCTAATCGTGACAACACCGAGCGAGAGGGACCCCTCCGGTTGCCGGCAGTCTGTCGGAATAAATTCGTTACGTCAAAGACCAGGTTTACGGAATAAAAGTGTGTAATTCGTAACACCGGGTCAAATATGTGACGTCACAGATCACGTGAAAGAACAAAAGCCGTGAACTTACACGTATCACACAGTTCTCGTATTACAGTGTAGTTAAGTGCATAGCGCTATACCAAGGGAAAGGAGAAGACCAGGGGAAACAGCCCTTAGCCCACTAGGCAGGCAGAAGAATTCAGCAACAGAAACTTCTGCAGACAAGGGCAACAGAGGGGGATAGGACAACACACCACGCAACAGACCACATAATAGGCTGCATCACTGAGAAGCAGGACGAACAGATAGCCTCCTTCATAGAAAGCTTCTATGTTTTTTACGATATTACAACCCCAGACTATAGAAACAAGCTGAAGAAAGATGTTTGGCTGAAGAAGGACGTTTCCTCTGCAATTGGCCGACGGAACGCCAAACTTGCAGTCATTCGGACCCATAAGCCATTTTTTTTCGTTTTACAAATATAAAAATATAGGCCTCAACAGTTTGGCAAGTCATCCGCCGATATTAAAAATTCCAATAACATGTTTATTTAGTTTAGTTTAGAAACGTAACAGTGCCGCACGTCAGTGCGAGTGCGAGGAAAAGTTGGCGAAAAAAACCGTGCCGCAGTGAACGGACCCCGACGTACCGCACCAGTACTCCAAGTTGAATGATGTACTACCTTAAGTGAATGCAGGCAATGCTTGTTTTTATACCCCTTAAAGAGTGCCCACCAGGAGCCTGCCTGGTTCCCTGCCGTTGTTCGCAGGGCATGCGGCAGGGACCCTACAACTGCCCCACCGGGCTGTGAGAGACAAACGTTACCCTGTCGGACCCCGCAGGGGTGACTACAGGACACCGTCAGAACATCTGACGGGTGTCTGCCGGAGACGAACCTAGGAAGGTGGAAATTTTTTAAAGAAAAATGACGGGGTGCCCGCCGGAACACTCCGGGACCCCCATGGGGCAGCGCGAAGGCAACGTTTGATTGTGACCACGACAGCCGGTAAACAGCCGGTGTCCGCCCGACTTCAGAGCCCGGCCGGGGCTACATCCCTGACGGGCACCGGGCCAATTGTGACCCTAGCCTAACAAGGGATCTCCTCACGCCTAGTTCCCTATTGTCTGTAAAAGTGGTAGGAATGCCCCTATAGCAGCCGCACAGTTGAGCTCCTGGTTCCAATTGATTGGTAATAGGGAGACCGTGGTTCAAAACTTGGTCGGGGCATCTTCGTTGGGGCTGTATCCGTCTTTCGGAAGGGACGTAATATTGGAGTCACATATCAAATGCATGGGCTGGCACGTTAAAGGGCGAACAACTCTTACCTGTAAAAACATATCCTGCTACTGAAACTTTCTATGGAAACTTTCTGCCCTAAGTGATGGGTCATTATATGTTAGACTATACGACCATTTTCGTTTTAAACGATATACAAATCATCGAGATAAAAAAGTCCAGTATAGATAATCATACTTTTAGACAAAACGCATAGGCCTTAGGCAGATTTCAAACTATTTTCGTTTCAGTATGTTTACCGACTCTCTTTGGAAATTTCCTAACACATCGATCCCTGCCTTGGAGTAAAGATCCAATCATGTTTGAAATGTGATAAAACAATATTTCTGTGGTCAACCCGCCACAGGGAGAGACCAGAAGAGACCCATATCCTTACAAGTTATCAGTGACCTCGTCTACTTTTGAACATACTGAAACGACAAAAGACATCTAATAACACGATCGTATCTTTAAAAATCATGCAATCTAATACTACATACCAGTAAGTAGATCTCTACGGATGAGGGACTAGCTTGCAGCAATACCACTGGTCAATCATAATAGACATGCACCACACAGAACAACCGGCATATCTGTTGGAATTCCACACGGAGAAAGCAATCAGAAGTTAACGGCACGGTGTTGAACAGGAGACTTGTAAGGTGCTGCCCTCCGCCCGTGGCTGTAATATAGCTGATGACAAGCTGATTCATGTGAGGAGGTCACTTGGGATCATCGAGAAATGGGACGTGATTTCTGATAAATGTCAAATCCACCCCTTCAAACCAAAGGTGACAACAAAGAGCCCTAAGTCACAATTCCATGTCGGTTTAGGTTTCTATTGCTCGAGTTCGTCACTATGACAATTAAAAGGTCGGCCATCCTTGATAACCTCGTCATTGGAATGACGTCTGCCATATAGGCCATAGGTATTTGATGTTGGTTGAATGTTGGACTGACGTTGATTTCTTGATGACTAAAGACAAGAAATCGCATTGTTTTAGCCATGAAGGCTAGTGCTGACAAGAGATATGTGTTAGTTTCCTCACGTATAAGACAGCAGCAAATTATTATGTTGCCCAGCATTCAGGAACTAGGACGATTGATAACCTCTGAACGAATGACTCCTGTTCGATAGACACTATCAAATAAAATTGTCTGATGGAATAGCCAATCACACGATGGAGATGCTGTTGCATCTGTAAGTGGTAATTGGTTCTGAAAATGGCCTAAAACAGTCTCCGTACGATACGAGTCTGTTTTACATGGGTTGTCACGTTGCATTTTCCTCCAGAAGCTTTTTGCTTCGCACGATGGCTGACGATTTTTTCAGTTCCAATGATGTCTTTGAAAGAATTACCTAATCTCCAAGCAGATCATGCTGTGGCAAATGGGAAGGAGTTTAGCCGGCCGAGGAGTTATTGGCCACAGCGAAGCCAATAACTCCTTTGCCAGTCAAACTCCTTTCCATTTGCCACAGCAAAATCTGCTTGAAGATTAAGAATTACCCATAGAAGCTGTACAAGCAACCTGCAGAGCTCCTCGATTGAGATTGCGCGTACAACCCTTTGACTCATTACTTTGGGCACGTGACCTTACAAACACGTGACCACGCATAAAGCCTGTATCGCCCTCCGTCTCTGTATAACGACAGTTAGTGGGATTTGCCGTCGCCTGCTCCTTTCGTCGTTTAGGCAGAGTTCAATGTTATTTGTCTTCGCGAGTGATCTTTTTTATTTTATTTATTTGTTCAGCTGTTTACAAACAGACAGGGCTGCCCAACTACCGTAGGCTATTGCTAAGGGCTAACCCTGTAATCCTGCGAGTGATCTTTCATACTAACGGGAAGTTCCTCTCTATTGTTTTGCAGTGAGCGGAAGAACCAGCTTGAACATTCCAAGGTGTGGGAACTCCTGCACCATCTCCGCCGGCTGCTGAATCTGACAGGTGGGCTGGTAGCGGTTTCATCATGTTTTCCCAAGTATGCAAATGAGTATGCTAATTGGCGTTAAGTATGTAACACGGTATGCAAATAGGTTATAAGTCAGAGACACACAGGCACATCAGGCAGCTAAATCAGGAGAAACCAGACTGATGCGTATGGTAGATGAAATTAAAGCGGATCTTGAAAAAAGAACTGAGTCAGCCTACACATGTGCTTCATGTGGCAGAGACTGTCATTCTTGTATAGGACTATTTTAAACAGTCCTATACAAGGATAGCCACAGTCGACGCTGTAGGCTAGGGCTATCAATTAGGATTTTACCATGGTCAATATTGACCGAAGGAGACCGTATTCATTGTCACAGTGACAGTGTCGACAAGTAATTGTGGTAGATAAGCCGTCTGACGGTCAGATGATGATAAACCGTCAAAATATCTGACGTCATTTTTTCCTATTTTCCCACAGCTGAGTCTGACGCCAGATCTAGAAGACGACAGACCGAACTGCAGCCATACGAAACGACTCCGAGACATTGGCAGATATCAATGCGCCGTTAAAGGCACCCCACATAAGGACGTGACCCAAGACAAACAACATTAAGTGATTCAGAAAGTAAACATATATCCAAACAAAGGCCACATTGTTGAACTCACATTTATCTGTAATAATTGAGTCGATAAAACTGATGTACATTTCAAACAGCTCAAACACATTACTAAGCAAAATAAGTAGGGAACTGTTTTTTTGTTTTGTTTTTTGTTTCATTATACCTACAAAAACGTAGTTGCCCCCCCCCCCCCCCGACAATTTGTCAATTTGTCCAACTGGAAACTAAGACGCCGATCTTACTTTACTGCACCTTTACTGCACAAACCTGTTTCCGGCTGAATGCTGCAGTAATAAAGCAGTAAATATAGGATGATCCTAATCTCACCTTGTGCTTTCAATTTCCGTGAAAAATAGCAAAAATTGACACTTGAAAATGAAAAGAAAATATATTTCATTTGGAAGGAATTTTGCACTTAATAAGTTTGGTCCAATCGCACATCTATTAGCAATTAACGCGACGCCCTTTTCGCGATGTTAGAGCATTTTATGCCCCATCCAATTAAACAACATATGTATTCATATAAGCATGCATGTTTCTTGAAAGAGTTGGTACAATGAATTCCAAGATTCCCAGCCATGTCTTGAACTTTGCATTGCTTTTTGTTTACTCCAAGGCGGATCTTATCTGTCTCAACTAATCTATAAGTTACCAGGAATTCTATAGATACTTACCTTCTCATTGAAACGTTTTTCAGTTTGCGTGTGTTAAGAATGCCTAGCTGTTCTAAAGTACCACGTAGATAGTGTCCCTGGGGTTGATGGAATAGCATATTCATCCAAAGCAAACAAAGAGCTATGTAAGAAACTAGGCAATCTCACTGTTGCAGTAGGTGTTTCGTGTGTTTCACAGTGCGGTAAAGCGTTTATCTCTCTAAACTGCTCCAAATTGTGAAGGTTGTTTGCACTGCAAATGAATCTTAACCACTGTACATTGGTGTGGTGGCAAAACTACAATTTCCAATAAGGTTACTGACTTGGAGTCAAAATTGAGAATGTGGTATTCCGGGCGCGGCCATTTTGTTTGTAAGAAAAGACGAACTTCGCACCTGGGTCTAACGTAAATGTAACGGCAATTGCAAGGGAAAATTTGCGAAAATTCGCAATTTGGCGCAATTTGACGCAATTCAGTGAAATACTCACTTCAACGTCATGTGATTCGGCGGCATTGATGCAGTAGAATACGACCAAATATAAAGATTGTTGCGGTAACATGCATGGTCAATGTTTCTTCTTTCGTTTCTTATTGTTGATTTTGCCATGCGGCTAGCGCTTTGTAACAGTACTGCAGTCTTTGCTGCGTGTGAATGCATGTCTTTCTGTAGCCCCAAAACATTCAAATAGATAAAGTATTAACTAGAATTAATCAAGAGGTATAGAAGACTCACAAACCGGTGATGGCACTGTTTGGAACATGTGCCAAGTAGGGGTGGGTACCGGTACAGAAAATTCAGGTCCACGTCCGGTTCAGGTCCAAAGGATCTGAACCTGGACCTGATGCAGTATGACTCATACCAATGGTCCATTCTACTACAAAGAAATCTGTTTGGTGGAGTATTAGTACTGGCGTTTTACAATCATACAACGCTAACTGCACCTGTACGATTGGCTGTAAAACTTAGAAATTACTATAAACTCTACTCTACTTCACTCTTCTTATCTTCTTCAATCTGCAAGCGCTAAAACGTGTGAATGCCTGATAAAATAATCTGTTAATTTTCTAATCGGTCCAACATCCGGTCCACCTAATTTTTCAGGTCCGGTTTTTCTGGTAGAAAACCCGGTTTTGTACTGGTACGCTGTACCGATACCCAGCCCTAGAGCCAAGCAAACAAAAACATCGCTTTCTCGAAAGCAAATAAGATTTTAACCCCCGCCTTATAACGCATTATACTCCGAAAATAAGCTATAGATACGACATACCATTAAAGGATTGTCTATGAGTGTAATATAGATTACCCTTTTTCTCTCCCAGCCTTAGCGATAGGCAGGACATCTATTTCTAGGAGGACTTCGCGAGGAAAACTGCCTAATGTTTTAACCTTTGTCCAGTGTCACGCTCCGTAAGATTAAGGTGGATTTGTGACCTACGTCATAACGACAGAAGATAGCACAGCACCTACGGCAGCTCCTAGGACAAACAGATATTTCTTCAAACTCTTAACGTGTCAAAGCATTCAATCCTCTAGTATCATGTAGGGTTTTGTGTCGTGTGTATGGGTAGTAGGTTCATGTTAGGGTGTACGAAACACAAGCAATTACCATGTATAGTAGAGATTCATCAGCGCACATTGTAAGCATATAAAGGTGGAAAGCCCTATAACACCTCAATGTGAATTTTCTTTTCTTTTTCCCGGATGTCTACACTATTGATAGGAAACTGTGTAGAACAATGACGGCCCGCTCCAGTATTAGTAAACATTGACTGAACTGATATGCGGCGAGGATGATGATGAATATTGATACCTGAAAATGAACTTTTTTTCTTTTTTCGTTCATTTGTTTTTAAAAAGGACACTTTCGTAGCAAATATGAAATATGGTATTTTAGCAGGATTGGTTACCAAACTTCTAGGTCGTTAAAATGGCATGATAACAAATATAATA
Source organism: Branchiostoma floridae x Branchiostoma belcheri (assembly GCA_019207045.1). Lineage (NCBI taxonomy): Eukaryota > Metazoa > Chordata > Leptocardii > Amphioxiformes > Branchiostomatidae > Branchiostoma > Branchiostoma floridae x Branchiostoma belcheri. The sequence goes on from CM033041.1 coordinate 7,930,217, forward strand.
GCTGGCTAGTGTTTCAATAGCTTATCGTAGGGTCGCTTCTGGATTTAGGATCACCGGAATGCAACGGTATCTGTACTGTATGAGCGGTAAATACTATAATAATAAGTCATATTTTGTCATACTTCCAGCACTGACTCCCCAATTACCCCACATTTTATGACCGGATGCTGTTATGATTTGAACTAGATTTGTGTCACATTATACTTGATGTAATAAAGCTATTTAACCATCGAATGCCCGGTGTGGCATAAAGGCTCATCTTCATTCCATTCAATTCTTAATGGAAAACGCTTTAAGGTTTGTTTAAAGAGTGGTTTTCTCCCAATGACCTAACTCATCTATAATGGTAAAAACAGTATATCATACATGTACATGTATACCTGCTCAATGATATTATGCCATCAGAGTTTTTCAGACAAGTTTTATTTGTTCATCTTCACAGTTAAGAAATTGACTGCTAAGAGTTATCATACGAATTACTGCTTCGTCTGTTTGCAATTTTTACCAAGTATTCTTGAGAAAAATAGTTTACTAAGTTTGAGCTTTTTTACCAACTTAGTTTGAGCAAGATGTCTTAGATGTCTGTCTTCAAAAACAAAGTATGAGTTTTCCTGCACCGTTACAAACTATTGTTTTAAGTTAGGTACTCTGAAATGCTATCATGGGTACCCCCTTTTCCTTTTCTGTGCGAGCGTTTTGGAAACCTCTTTTGCGAATAAAATAAGACTTTTCGCCTTGTAATTGTACACCGCATTATACATAGTTTAACGAGTAACTTTCGGAATGAATTAGTAAAACTAGTGGTGTGTGGTATATCTAGTAGTAAACATACGCAGACAAACCAACCTCAATCAGGAAATTTCATTTCTTGTCAAAGATGATAAGATCCTACATATGGCATTTACCGAGTGCTATAGATGCCCTGAAGCAACAAAAGATATCGCAATCATCTATAACATCTGGAAAACATTAACACAAGGATTTGTTGTTCCTTGCTTTCATTTGTTTGTAAAGTACTTGCCAGGTCATGATTTCAGGTAGTAATCGTTGTTTAAGGTACATAGAGAGAAACGGTTCTTCCATAATATAACAACAAATCTGTTCTTGTGATCGTAAAGATATTTGCGAAGTAATCATATACGCCTTACGTTTTATCTTAGAATACTCGTTTCTTTAATCATCAACATCGAAATACAGGACAAAGTCCATGACATTTCGTGATTGCCTTCGTCATTACGGCATCATAAATCCGTTGTTATTCAAATCTCGTTCCTGCTTGCTGGTTGGTTGGCTCTAGTATCGGTTGACCTATCCCCGTGCGGGTTGACCAGCCCTACCGCCGGTCCATAGCGCGCTGCTGTGTAGAGGCGGGCGGTTCCACCAGGGTGAGTCCCCGCCCGGTGCTCGGCCACAGTCGGGAAGCTTTCGTCAACGATTTATCTGTGACATCAATGAGTAAACACGTTACAAGATAAATCTGTAGGAATTCGAAATCGAAGAAGTCGTAGCTAGAGCAACATTTACACGTTTTCCATACTTGTTATGTCAGTTTGTAATACAATTCGTGTAGTTAGGGCATCTCACTGGTATATTCCAAATTGCGTCAGGCATTCGCAAAATGTCGCACATCAGTCAATCGGCACAATTTGTTGCTAGAATTGCGATTTAAGATTTTTTTTTCGAAACATCGCAAAATGATGATCGTCTTTTTACACTTCAAATCTCTTTTTGGTACATTTTGAATCGTTGGGCATTAGTTTTAAATTCTATGGCATCATAGCAATTTCAGTTAAAGAAACTGAAACTAAGAGTGACATTCTGGGCGCATCTTTTACACTTCAAATCTCTTTTTGGTACATTTTGAATCGTTGGAAATTAGTTTTAAATTGCATCACTGCGATTCCTGTTAAAGACACTGAAACTAAGAATCTGACATTCAAGGCGCGGCCATTTTCTTTAGCTCATCTGGGTTCATACGCAATGCGTCGCAAGTCAGCATTGTGGCCGAAGGGGAGAAATCGACACAAATTCGCAAAGTTGACGCAAATCCCTAGCGCAGTCCAATGAGATACCCTCTTAAGCACATGTCGTTGAGTGACGCCATCCCTGCTCTCAGTACACTTAGACCCAAGACGCCGCCACAGGCAAGTACCACCACTAGAAACCGCTTCACCGGGAAGCCACATTTCCCAAATCCTCCCCCACTATCGCAGGAAATAATTTGGATACAGATCTTTGAACGATTTTGGCTCGCCTTAACGTTAGATTCCGGAGTCTCCTGGCATCTCTGCTTCTCCGTGACCTATGCAGACTGCTCCACAGACGGTAGCGGCCTTCAGCGGGTGCCAGTATGTCTGTTTGTTTCCACGGTTTGCAGTGAGATACAAATCTCCCCTGGCTCGAAGTGACTCAGACACAGTATGGTTGATGAATGGTGCGATTAAGGGATAAGTGTAAGGAGGCTTCCCCCATGTCTTACTTATTGCTGAGTCTGCATGTTAGGTGGGACTGAGCCAACTACTTAGAGATGCACACAGTTCCAGCTGTTAGAGCACCATCATCTGGACGTCATGGTCACGTTCGTCGTACGGGATCAGTCGCACGAATGCGCATATTCCAGTCCGCATGAGTTGCGTATTGACATTATTTAAGCTCAGGTAAACTTTGAGGCTGACGAAGAAGTCTTTTTGGTTGGATAAACCAGGCTGCACGACGGTTGGTCAAGTTAGAAGAAGTTAGCTTCTTTAACGCAAACTTGACCTATCAAAAGCCAAAAATGTAAATACGTAAGTCATACGGACTTGAATATAAGCATTCGTGTAACTGAACAACATTTCCCACTATGGGAATCCATTACATCACAAGCATGTTTAAATTGGTACTGGTGAATGCCTTCAAACTTTTAAACTTGGCAAAAAAACTTGCCTCTATGAAGCACATATGTTTCTCCTTTGCCTTTCCACTGCCTATCATGCTAGAAGCCATTTGTTTAGCATGACGAACTAGATGAAAATACCTTCTGAAGCTATATGTAAAAGTTCAACTCTTACACCCCCACAGGCATAACGTTGGCGTCAGAAGCTGAGACTTGCCTAATCGCTGTTTGTTTACAGTCATTCCTGAATGGAGTACAACTTAATCTCCGCATTATCAGCCCCACGCTACGATCATGTTTTTATCTCACCATCACACCTTTATGATTCAAGCAAATTACCTGCCATTGGTGTGTCTTAGGGTCTAATTGTTTCAGGATCATCGCTCCTAAACTAACGGATTAACGTAATCTCTTTCTATCTACATGAAAAGAAATGGGATCTAGATTACTACGTGAGCCACCCCCTCAAGTAAGTCACTGAATCCATCCTGTTTGATTTCTATACTTTCTCCCGAGGTGTAGGATAAAAGGCTGTCATTTGTTGGTTGTTTTACCCTTCTGGAGAAATTTTATCAGTTTTTGCTGAGAACAACTTTTAACGACCACTTTGCGTTTCATAATCATGAAATTACAATCTAGTGCCGTGCATGTACTGTGGTGTCTTACTATGTTATATACGAGTAATTGTGCTGCAGTTTAAAAACCTGCCTAAAGTCACTGAGTTGTTCGCTTTTCATACATAAACTTTTTTTATTGCTTTCATCCTTCCAGTTGGCAGAGACCAAAATATCTGGTTAGAGGATAGTTTCAATATTCCATGGGTTTTATGATGTTCGCATCATCTGTGATTCTTGTAAGCCAAGGTTCAGAAGATTTTATCACTCTATAAGTACAGGGTGCCCCAAGAGAAAAAGTCAATGAACCTTTCTTGCTTTGTATTCTTACTCATGTTGTTAACATGCGGCAATATAAAAGGGGATCATTCCAAGCGCGTGGATGTCACTCAACTTTCACGGGCAGATAAACACCACAATTGTGATGTTTTGTAGACTCACACAAAGGCTGAGTTCTGATTGCATATCACTCGTTAACTGGCATCGCAATGGAAGCACACAGATTGTTAGAGTGATATTAAGGTCGGGTGCGCTTACCTCTGAGGTTGTGGAGTCGCTCGGCCAGGCGGTGCAGTCTGACACGGACGCTGATGACGGGGCCGTCTCTGAATCATAAGGAAACATATTTGACTAGAAATGTAATATTTGCAAGCAAATACAGAATGTTACCTTCACATGTTGTAGTCTAACACTGGCAACTGTTTTGTTCATTCTTATTTGAACACATTTCTAAATGTAGTAACCCGAGCCCCTCTAGATCTGACATTTGCTACATTATGTAACCGAACACCACATGGTGCCTGCTACTTTACCGGTTACCATGGTGACAGCCGTCTGGTCCAGGTCGTTGACCTTATTTGTGCGGAAAAGAAGAAGAAGCAAAGCAAAAACAATATGTTCCCTGGCCTTCTGTGAAGGTAACATAATAATGTATTCTTTCCGGTGCAATGGACGAGTGGGAGAGAGTTTGCCTTGCATTCGGTAGGTAGTGAGTTTGATCCCGTCTCTGAATCATAAGAAAACATATTTCATAATGTATTCTTTCCGGTGCAATGGCCGAGTGGGAGAGTCTTTGCCTTGTATTCGGTAGGACGTGAGTTCAATCCCGGCCGAGTCATATCAAAGACTTTAAAACATGGTACATGCTGCTTTATCTGCTTAGCACTCAGCACTAATGAGGAAGAGTATGGGAGTAAACACACATCAGTACCATGTACCAGTGGACTAGCTCCTTGCTGTAGTGGCTTGCAATAAGTGTGTCTTGGAATTCCTTACGTGTTGCCTCCACGTACGGAGGTCTATTTTTCATAATGGATGTTCGTGTTCGTGTGTGTTCGTGGCTATTTGAATGACAGGAAGAGAATGGGAAGCTGGATGGTGTTACCCGCAAAGTCAGACTCTCGTGCGTGACAGGAAGTGGAGTTCAGAGGTGGTAGAACTAATTATTCGTCAGATATGACTGTCATTCCAGGCTACTGCCACTAAACTACCTCACGGGAAGGTATTGTCTTGGTCTATCTGTTCGTGTTTTCACAGAAGTGACCAATGTTTTGTGACAATATAATTTGGCACACAACACGCTGTCTAATAAGTAAACAAGATAGATGAAACCTCGATACGAAGAAACCCACCGATTTATGGCAAATGACATCGGTAATCAATACTCTCCTCACAGGATGCTATAAAACAATTGACTTATATAAGACATGATTTGCAAACGGTATTGATGTGCGCATTTCCATAGCAATGCACCGTTTTATTCCACCTAAAGGAATATTCTACCATATCCAAAAATGATCAGCTGAAGACATCACTGCATCTACTTCGATCATTCTTTCCCTAGAGCCAACAGTTCTAGCTGGTTTGTCTGTCTGTGATGGATAATTGTTTTCCTTTAAAAAAAGGGTGCCCAACGGGATGTTGAGACATTCCTAAGATCAAAAGAAGAACCGGTGGCTATCCGTAAGGCTGGCAATGGTGTCGTCCAACCAGAGCCGACATCTCGCGGGTAATTCCGGGTCAGTATTGTGTCTAGGACGTAATTGCACATATGGCTTTCAGCAACCATTTGGGAGACTTGTGGGCGCCTTTAAATCACCAGGAGGACAAAACTTAACCATATGATACCTAACGTGTAGTTGGTCCTGTTGAGAGAAACTCCAGAAACCAATCTCATAAGTAACAGAATAAACAGCGATACATTATAGACCGTTGTCTACTCATTGACCATCAGTATAGCGCCAGATGCACAGTTCGTAGATATTTTGATACACTGTCAGAAGAGTGGTAGGAAGGGAGTAGGAAGATGGCTAAACTTTCGGAAGTGAGAGTTCAGGGATGGTAGAACTAGATGTTTATCAGACATGACAGACGTTCCGTTTCAATTCTGATGCTCTATGGTCAACTCAACGGCATTTTTAGTGCCAGTTGCACAGGTTTCATTAGACATTACAACAGATGATCGCTTGCCGTGCTTTCCTAAAAGCTTAGCCCTCTGAGGCTTCCGCCTGGTACTAAGCTTACCTCTTCGTCTTAAGATCCCACGTTGTCACGTCTTTGCCGGAAGACCTGACAACAGTATTCAATCGGGAGTACCGTACCATCTCTGGTCAAATAGAGTATGGATAGGTACGAATGTGTGACATTAACTTTTGTGTCTTGACGTTACATCTTTTCGCTAGAGTTATTTTGCTTATTGTAGAGTCTGCTCTAAAGCAACTAGGTAAAAGATTTTTGGTGAACGCATGCGTTTGGAAACCTGGTCTAAATCCCCACGTCTAAATGGTCTCTATGGCAAAACATATTTCAGTTGTCCAAGGTCATGTAGAAGCCTTTGATGAAAATGACAATGAGTCGGATGAATCACAAGAAGTATTGTGTAAAGCGCATTTCGTCTTCATATATGTAGAGCCAAGATATTCAGAAAATGCTCATTGTACACAATTGATGGTGAAACAAAGTTGTAACATATCCTACGCCCTATACATACAGCTGTCAAATATTCTATAACTTGTCTACGTGTAGATATATACAACATAACGTTAAATATCTAAATTAGTTTCTTGTTACAATAAATATCTATAGCTTTCTATGTATTTTTCCTATGTCTCTACCACACCTATTGTTTACGAGGCAGCGTACTTACAATTAGCCTATGGGTGCATGCGAACCTGCAAAATAAGATATTACAAGTATATTTCATTATGCAAGCTCAGCTGTGTGGGTAGTAATCATAGTACAATGCTCAACTTTCTTCCAACTCATCAGTATGCACGGATGTCGACAGTGGTCGTTGACAATTTGATCCATATATACTTTTGCTTGGAAGAAAGTTTAGCATTGTTCTATGTATATTTCAAGTTGAAGTTCAAACATAGTTATTTCACCTGTCTGAACCCTCTAAAACCGGGACGCCCTGTCCGTGAGACGCAGTGACAAGTTGATCAGGTGACAGGGTGGCCGGGCCGTGTCTCCACTGTCGCTTCCCCGTCGTCAGAATCCCGTAGCCATGATTCCCCGGGCTGTGCAGGCGGCTGACGTAAGGACAGATGCACGAGCCGGACTCACAGCACGCTGGCTTCTGGGCGCGACAGCGGAACAGCATGGCCACGACCAGCACAGCGACAGCAACCTGCCTGCCAGCCATTGAGCTGTGCAGATGGGAAGAAACAGAGTGAGATACTCCTAATAATGCTAACGTCATATTTCCAAACCGGAGCCCGGCCGGACTGTTTGTGGAAACAAGAAATAGAAATGCATACATATACGTAATCTGCTGACGTATTGCTTAAAAATATACACAAATAATGCCCACGACTATTCTCTCTACGTTTTGTGTAGGTTGCTGTCTTTTATATCTTACTATATGTTCTCGAAAGCTGCCCGGCCGGGCCCTGGTTTGGAAATGTGGCGTAGGTCATTAACAGATTAAGTTTATCCAACATCTTCCAAAGATGCTCATATTTCAGTTATTGAAATCGACAATACTAAGACCATTGCATGTCCAAAAGATGCTAAAAATGTACTTTTGTTGCAGTACCAAGGCCAGTCGACAGAGGGCCCAACATCGACGTTGTTCTCCGTATTCATAACATCTACTAATGTACCAAATGTCATCACAATCCATCTAGAGGTTCCTGTTATGGATACACTGACTTACAAACAAACCAACACCGTGCATGTTTCCTCATCCATTTTCACGGTAGCAATAATAGTATCCCTGTGATTACTGATTTACGTAAACAGGTACTAGGTACATATTCAAGTTAGTTAAGCACAGAGATAAATCAAGATAGAACAACATCTATCCTCACATCGCTATGGTCTAGTATAGTCCGAGACTCTACAATAAGAGATGAATTAAGATAGAACAACATCTATCCTCACATCGCTATGGTCTAGTATAGTCCGAGACTCTACAATAAGAGATGAATTAAGATAGAACAACATCTATCCTCACATCGCTATGGTCTAGTATAGTCCGAGACTCTACAATAAGAGATGAATTAAGATAGAACAACATCTATCCTCACATCGCTATGGTCTAGTATAGTCCGAGACTCTACAATAAGAGATGAATTAAGATAGAACAACATCTATCCTCACATCGCTATGGTCTAGTATAGTCCGAGACTCTACAATAAGAGATGAATTAAGATAGAACAACATCTATCCTCACATCGCTATGGTCTAGTATAGTCCGAGACTCTACAATAAGAGATGAATTAAGATAGAACAACATCTATCCTCACATCGCTATGGTCTAGTATAGCCCGAGACTCTACAATATGAGATGAATTAAGATAGAACAACATCTATCCTCACATCGCTATGGTCTAGTATAGTCCGAGACTCTACAATATTTGATGAATTAAGATAGAACAGCATCTCTCTCCACATCGGTATAGACCGAGACTCTTAGTTAAGATGAATGCTAATTGTTTGCAAGCTTATACCAGTAATGTAACATTTGCGTAATAGTGTAATTAAGACTTAAATGGATACTTAGCAATGACATTGCCGTGCCAATGTAGCCATCCAGTGTTGGCATCATCACGACTTATAGGGGTTAGATGAAATGAAACCGCGCTACAGATATACATAGTGGATGTCTATGTTACAGAACGCTGGGGTCATGACATCCACATTCATTGTCCAGTACTCACTGACGTCATAGCACTCATTTGCATAAGCGCTCACGGAGGTAATGATGTAATGATGTCATATCTGAGATATGGTCTTCAGCCTCTAACTGTCTTCCATGAGAGAAGATTGAGGTGACCAAAGTTACGCGCTATCTTGCCAAAGGGCCTGGTACGGTAACCCACGTGTAATCAGGGTAAAATTAGTTTGGCTGTTGGCACCACTTTGATGGCAACGATGAAGAACTTAGATTACTTGTTTGACAAACTGTGGCATTATTGCAATCAACAGTAGATTGCGTAGCCATAGATAACACTTAAATTCAAATCTCCATGGACATAAGGCACTCAAGTTTAGTAGTATAATCATAGTTTGTGGTTTTAGGTCCAACAAAACTGCTAACGGGGTACCTGTGAAGTAATGAGAAGTTAGGGCGCATTATAACTTTATTGATTGTGCTGATAGTTAATGAACGTTTGATGTTTACCAACCTGTTTTTGTAGCTCATAACGCGTAACGCTGTCTAGAGCAATCTCAGGAAGAAATGCCATCTGCCGATCATCACCGGTAGGACAGTACATGTCTTTGCCATGTCTTTTCTATGATAGAGGTCCTCCCAACGTATCTCTTTTGCCGCATGTATAAGCAACGCTACCTATCGACTTTTCTTATTATCACAAATACTAAAGGGACGTGTGGTAAGCTAAGAGTCAACCTACTGACGAAGGGTACATAGAGGTCTTCACTACCACGCCAATGATTGGCATCATTTCGCTTTACGCTAAAGTTCATCAGTTGGAGAAAGTACAGTGTAATGAGTCACTTCACGGTTTCGACTGCGCAAATAGTTCTTGTCTGAACCATGCTTGATACCATGTCTAGATGATTGTGATTCTTTTATGTCTCAGGGACCTTGAACTTTGACATATTACCCACAATGCACAATCACGCTGTACATGAGCAGTTCAAATCGAAAACCAACTTATAGCCACGTGAATGCAGCTTACGGTTTTCGGAATTTCTCCCATCTGTAAGAACATAATAAACGTTTCAACTTTTTTCAAACTCTATGTAGGATTTGTATGAAAGCACAAAATGAGACTTTCGGAAATATTATTCATTGACGACTACATTATACATTGCACGCATATACACGAAGAAATTGCTGTCCTTTCTACTTTGGGCCCAGTCATATTCGTCGTATGATCACGAACTGACGGCAATCTTGGGATAGTCCTGAAAGTGTCTTACATCCTAGTTGGAGGCCGGATGTGTCACATCCTGCTTAAAAATTTCAACAACATCAAAACCAGACGACAATCTATGACAAATGTGACCATGCCGTTCCAAATTTTTCATACCTGGGCCCTGCCGGACAGCTTTCGGAAACGAAAAGTATGATATTAAAGACACCAAACTACACAAGACGTAAAGAGAATAGTTGTGAGCATTGTTTGTGTATATTTGCATGAATACATTTCTATTTTTCGTTTCCACAAACAGCCCGACCGGGCCCCGGTTTGGAAATGTGACGTTAGCCTTAGGTTTAGGTCCCGTTTTCGAAAAGTGTTTACCGAGGAAGATACGGAAATTATGCTCCTGGCAATTTTTTTTACATTTTGTTTGTTTTGTTGCCTTTCTTATCATATTTATCGTCTTCGAAAGCTACTCGGCCGGAGCCCGGTTTGGAAATATGACCTTAGCCTTACAGTTGTGGCACCGATTTTCTCTCGACTACAGCATTGAAAGCCATGCTCACTGGACTTATATCTTATGAAGACCATATTAAAGCTTTGTACTAGATCTAGAGTTGTACCATACCATTTCGAATTTCATTCATGACTAGATTGTTTGATAGATAGATTTGAGTATAATCCACACACACAGGCCTGCCTTTGCCGCTGAGGGCGCTTGTCTAAGCGAAAGACTCACATGATCATATTCAGTAAGGTCTTTGCAGTCCTATATATATATATATATATATATATATATATATATATATGTATACGTTGAAAGCTGATTACAATGCATGGCTCCACCATAGCTTACGTATTGACTACATGTTATCTCGTCCACTGCCTGTGTGAAATCTTCCCCTACAGTTATGTTCTTACGTTGAATAGCCTTGACATAAATCATGCTTGAATTGCAGTATGTGCTACACACAAATATAATGGCTTCATTTCCACATGTCAGCCCTATACAAGATCTTCACACACGCGCTTCTGTTGAGAAATGTACTTAACCAAAGAAAGTACAATAAAGACTTTTGGACAAGAATAATGTGTTTTGACCAAATCTTCCAACTTGAGAAAGTACTTCGTGCGTACAAACAGATTCGCTTCATTGGTTGCCTTATCTTTAAGAATTACATAGATTTGTACAAAGATCTTAACTTCTGTCTTAATGGGCTTTGGTGACGTCAGTACGACAGTCTTAACTTAAGAGCCCGTCCTTCATCCACTATCTTATCTATTACGATAAACAGTTGCAAATTATTTAATGCAGATTCTGTTTAACTTAATGAAGGAGGTTAAAAAAAGTGATTTTTAACCTCATTGGTTTAATCATGTAAAGTTTTGTATAGACGTGGGGAAAACGTGGCGTAACTGGTAGAGCGTTCGACACGGAATCTAGAGGCCCCGAGTTCGATACTCGCCGTGCCCCCGAAGTTGTGCTCTTGGGAAAGGCACTTAACACGGCCTTCCTCACTTCACCCAGGTGAAAAATAGGTACTGGACTTTGGTCGAGGAGGTAAAAGGGAAGACTACCTTTACATTCTGTCTGTACCGTGTATGTGGCCCTAGTATTAATATAAGTTATTAACTTGACTGCAGTGCCACATTGTCCTTGTCAGTCCAAAACCAAATAGAAAAAAATCATAAATTCATAAGGTTGGTAGAATATTGCATGCACATAGGATAATTCTTTTACGCGACCAATTTGTACTTACATTGCTTATGGATTACGTTTCGATGTCTCTCAGAAGTTTTGAGGAAGGTGTCTGAGAGACATCGAAACGTGAATAAAAACTGGTTGTGTGAAAGAATTGAATTTCTCCCACGTCAATTTTTCAGTCATTACAGAGTTATCGTAAACTCTCGAGGCCCACACACATAAGGCATGTATGGTATAGATAATTACGGAGTCTACAGTGGAGTCGAAACACGACTCACAATCTCTTCAGCCATTTGTTCCATGCCATTAACGCACTTTACTTCCCCTGGGGTTTTATGGAATCTCTCTTACCACATTGTTTAATGGCATCGTTTTCTGTAATGTTGGTGTTTTCAGGCTCGTCCTGTCGCAGCATTGTAGTTTCTTGGTACGTAATTTGTTTTGTTTTTATGGCGCCGGTGTTCATCAGCAGCATTCCGTATTATGTTTTCCTACAAAACGGTTATATTGTGAAACAAGCAGGTAACCAACAACAATGCTCTTAGTGTAGAGGTTTGTAAACTTCGTGAACGTTTTTATCAAAACGCGATCAAAACTACGCAATAACAAAAGTTTGACAAGCATTTCACCTCCGCGTATTGAAGAATGGACGTTTAAAGATTTTACGGTGAGAGTCCGTAATGATGTACTTTTACCGAGCCTATAATCCTCTTTCTCTATCATCCTCGCGCTTTATATAGTGCTAATTGAAAGGCAATATATACTCACGACTCTTCAGAGTGAGAGAACACATTACGGTAAAGACCAGCTCATCTGGGTTGCTATTTACAGCGTGGTTAACGGCGAATCTTCAGTCATTTTTTCTACGCATAAACATTTTTCCTTTTTACATATGCATGATGTGTCTTACAGTATATGACTGCGATTGCCCTTTGTTTCATATGGTATGCAGTGTCTATTTTGCCGGGTTGCAAAACGGTCATATTTTCCCTGGATCTTAACTTTGATCATGCAAATAAGTGAACGCGTTTACTTTCATGTCTTGTCATTTCTAGTTATTTCATTTAGTAAGGTATTTGCATTCGTCTGATTTTTTCATAAAAACAATGTCTTTCCAGGTTTTAACAGCCGGCATTTTTACACGGAAAATTCCAAGAACGCGTTCCGTCATTAACATCAACATTTTTTTCATATTTACATATACATGATGTGTCTCACAGTGTAAAACTGCGTATTACCCTTTGTTTCATTTGCAGTATTTTTGCTGGGTTGCAAAACTTGCAGTTTAGTGACTGTTCTCAAAAGTGGCCGCGAAAATCCAATTGACTTGAAGCCTCATATTTTCATTGGATCCTAACTTTGATCTTGCGAATAAGTGAACGCGTTTACTTTTACGTCATGCCATTTCTATCTATTCTATTTACTAATGATTTAGAAAGGTATTTGCCTTTGAAATTCGTTTGATTATATCATAAAACCGATGTCTTTTCAGCTTTTAACAGCCAGCGTTTTACACGGAAAATTCCAAGAAGGCGTTCTGCAAAGAGAGGTCATGGTCTAGCGTGGTCTATCGATATTGTTTGACCGATCTGACCGTTCTTCACAGTTACGCGACGCGGCAGCATTACACGACTGCTTCTAATCTTTGTAAACTAACTCCGTTGTTTGAAGCTATCCAGTGATGATGCCCCTATGCCGCACTTGCTGGCAATGCATATGGCTCTCTCGTTCCTTTCGACCTGTCCGGAAGAACTTTGCCTAGTTTTCTTTATTTTCAATCAATTTGTGCAGCATTTTGTATAAAATTAAGTTAGTTAATTGGAAGAATGTACATCTTATGACAGCATTCTTGCTAACGCCATCGTCACTAGAACACCCCACATTTTAACTCAAGTTTCACCAAATCAAGTCATCGTATTCTCTAACACTTAGAACTAACTTCCAACAACCTCTATTATAGAAGGATAGTTTTAAAATGGTCAGAAGCTGTAAAAGATACTCACATTTTCTGTCAGGATGTTGTATACCGACCAGTTGCCTTGTTCTCGGCTGTTGTTGTGTTTTCCAGGCGACGTGGGGTGTCTTGTAAGAGGCGCGGCAGCAAAGTGCCTCTCATTGGCCAGTTCCGCAGCTCCAATGCATGGTTGATTTGTGGGTTCCGGCCGTGCCAACACGCGGGCTCCACACAGCAATTATTTCACAGATCCCCGTGGACTTGTCAGTGGATTAGCCTCCAGACAGTGCATTAAAGGGAGTAGCTAGCAATCTTATCGACAAGCTCTATGAGAAATCCCGACGGGGTGTGGAACTCTAAATGTGTAAAATCGACAATGGTCGAATAAACTCACCAGAGGCCAAAGATGCTAAGTATCCAGCCGTATTACGCACAGGACATAAGAGACTCGGGAGCTCTAATATACGGCTGAATACCAGGCTACAACGAGGCAACCTGTTGCTGTATTCAGAGATGGAGCGACACGATACGATGATGAACAGTTTAGTCGCTTTTCTTTTCTTAAAACTTTACTAAGTCTTAACATTCATGACGAAAAGATTGAGAAGTTCTAAAAGGAAACAAAAGGAGAGTGGAATAAGGAAAGTTTTGAAGATGTGAGAAGTGGTAATGCTCTTTCACGAGGACCAACAAATACATGGAGGCAGCGTCGCTTTGGTGAATTCATGGAGCGTGTTTAGATGTCTCCTTGAGCTATTTTCTTCTCACGACTCTAAAAGGACCCATCAGTCTTTATCATAGACTTAATCTTTTGATGGATTTCTGAGAGAAACATCAAAACACTTTTTGGCAATTTCAATGAATCAAGATAATCCTAGTATTCGTGATATGTTTCTTATGTGGCTTTACCGATTACGCTAAGTACACCAGTGTTTGTTTCTGTTTTGTCAACACATACATTGATTGATGTGAAAGTGTGAAACGTGTGCCTCCAGATTACCAACCATAGGAACTGTTAGGAAAACGACAGTACAATGAAAGTTGAACACAGAATCATACACATTCTCCGCTTTTGTCAAGGCTGCTGGTACATTTAATCTATATATACTGCTAGCTGCCGGCATCGTATTTGGTGCAAGTCCTTATGGTTCCACATGCTAAGATACAAAAAGGGCTACGGGCTTCATAGCCCATGGTCTATCTTAAAACAAAGTTTCCATATTTGTTCCCTACTGGGAATTTGCTTTTGATGACAACACCACATAGACATAAGTGTATTTGGTAATAAACTGGCGTTATTTAGCTTGTATCGGGAGAATGAATCAAACCAACCGGAGCAATTATCGGTTATGCTATCATTTTAACCGTTCTAAGTCTTTAGGAACTATGGCAGCAACCGCAGAGACTTTACATTCACATACAGACTTCGCCTGCATCGTCCTCGTCTGAACCCTCAAGAAACTATGTCAGAAAATTACCGCATTTCGTAAAAGGTTTCTTCAAAATACAACTTAAAAGAACACTGGAAATAGTACTCAAAGTTACTTCTCTCTAAGTATGACAAAAACAACAGGAAGACTGGAAAACACCTGCTGGACGTGATAAGAGAGTCGAAACGGTATTTAAGCCGTGCAGAAACTTCTGTACATCTCCATAACAATCTTGTCAAACACGAACTACAGTGTGCAGTTTTCTTTATTGATGTTTGGTAGTTTACTTGGATTATTGTATAGAAGGGTTAAGCTATCTAGCGGCGTGTAGAGCACAGTTATCATATATAAGTATTACGTAATTCTTTTGTGATACCAGTGTGTTTAAAAGTATGTGTTTGAGTTTCAGCGTTTCTTTGCATCTTGCATATGTGTGTATGTGCGGGCGTATGTACATGTATGTATGTATGTGTGTGCATGAGCGTCTGTGCGTGGATGAATGTCTGTGTGTGCGTGCGTGCGTGTGTGCTTAATAGCACAAGTCGAGATTTTCCAAGGAACATTGTCAAAACTGAGATAAGAAGGTATAATTAGATACGAACTTCGTACTTTGTATTCCACTGCTTTTGAGACATCACCATTTACATTTTTATTGGTTCTGAAGTTTTATATTTTAATGCATAGAGTTAAAGAAAGTTCAGTACATTACATTATAAACTTTTTGCTCCCACAACCTTACCAATTAGGCTACGGAATTGCGCTATTTCAATAGAAATCCAATGTCTCTCATTTCGATGCATTCTGAACCCTAAATCTCTGCATGTCTAAAACCAAGAATAAATTCCGTTATAGACAGCTGTATAGTCGGTATAACCACCTCAAGGCATAACACGTAAGACAGCAGCTGGTTATATTACACTGAACAATCTGTCAACCTTTGCACATTTAGCTGTAAGTGTAGTTTGGAGCTATTTAGTGAGGATGCCCCTATACTGAGCTTGGTGGCAATTGGGACATCCTCATCTACAGTTCATCAGAACAAGCACCCGGCTAAAATTGCCCGCCTACAGGCTCTGCCGCACTGTCTGACTCCATGCTCTATAGAAATAGATGAAATCCCTATAGATGCCGCGATGTTAAAGGGCAGATGATCGCAATTCAGGCCTGTAATCTCGCTGAATTGAGCCCAATCTTCCGCACTGGGAGTTAACATCAACAGACAAATCTACCCACTGTTCAACACGTCTTTAACTTCTAAGCATGCCATCACGTCTTCTTTAAGACCTCAGCTTTACAAGGATCCAAGTTATTACCTCCTATTGTCAGAGAACATAACGTGACGCTAGACGTGTTTGTAGTTGGTGCCAAGATTTGTGGAAAGACTTACCCATTTTTTTGTAGACTAAGGCTTCTCAATAGGCATTATCAATGTGCGTGCTGCTAGATAACACGCGCTAGCATATTCAAGTCGTTTGTAAAATTGCCGTGAATGCGTCTGGTGTCGAGTTGAAGTTTGCTGAACATACGTTACGTATTGAAAGATGACACGTTTTGTCAGATCGTTACAAAGTCTGAACATATCAAGTGCAAACATATTTGCTTGGCGCAATTTCCCAATTTGTTACATTTGAATGCGCCCGTGCGGATTTTGTGTTCTCTTTGGTTAAGTACTCTTCTTCATTCTCTTTGGTTAAGTACTCTTCTTTATAATTGTTTCCAGTACGTTTAATTATTTATCGTCGGTTGTAAAAAAAAGATTTTTCGTAAGCTATAAGAAACTTTCAACTAAATATGTCAACCACATGATAGGTAATCTATCTGGTAATCTATGCTTTGGCTCAGCATTGACAAAAGAATAGAACGAAACCTAAGGTCTTATTGCAGAAATTGGTTTGCCTCGCTTCTCCGGTAAGATATCACTTGTCTGTGGTGGCTTGAAGAGAAAAACAAATGGTGCACACTTCTGGCTAAACTGGTAGACTGTCTCGTCGGCTTTCCTCGCCCACGGCGTTGTTGTCAGAGTCAGTCTATGGAAGAAGTGTCTCTGGAACAGCAGGCTAGTCCGCACACATTCTAACGGAGAACAGACTGGTAGAAAAACAAAGCGGCGCCACAGATGTCTCCTTCAGCAACAAGGCCAGACACCGGTACAATAGCCTAGTGGGTAGAGTGCTCTCTTTACATTCAAGAGGTCGCGAGTTCAAAGCCTTGTCGGGTCATACCAAACATACATAGTGGTTTCTCTTCTTAGCACTCAGCACTTGCAAGAGATAAAGACCTTGGACTAAGGGCTATAGAAACGAAGGTGTGCACTATCCTATACATCGTGTGGGAAGTGTTTTAACTTTTTAAACAAAGACTAGACCGTTACTTGAACAGCAGGTGACCAAAGAAACTGAGTTTTAGTAAACCTCTCACACGTTATCCTGAATGAAGTAACTCCTGCTGTTGATAAAGTTGATTAAGAAATTTTGTAGGACATATGCAGTACATGCCAACCTCGTGCTACTATATGTTTGTAACGTTTACATTTCAGCTGCAGCGTACTCACTTAACTTACAGCAGTTTTGATATCAGTTTGACATGTCTAGATCTTCAGTCAACGAGGATCTTAAGCAGATGACAGATGCACGCAACATTCTGTCCACATTTATGAACAAGAAAGACATTCTTAACGGTTTCAAATCCGTTAATTGTAGTCATCTTGAATGTCTGCACTGCTATTCTTGGGACAACTGTACATGTATTCCCAACATCTGGTTCTGGTTTTCTGTGTATTGCTATGAGTATGGCTATACGATTGATTATTCGCTGTGCACTACAACAAGCGTACCAATACGAGTCAATATGTTGTTCAAGAGAACAAAGATTGCATCTGACAATACAGAAAGCTAAAAATTCTCACGGACATCCAACCGCAAAGAACCTTCGGGAACCGTGCAGCATTCTTTCTCGACAATAGGGACACTCGATGGCGTGTGTGGTTAATTGTTCTGAGTTATGCCATTGCGTTGTTGGTATCAATTATTCATATAGTGGAAACGATACATTAGGCAGTTGGTAAAGAATGGTTTGATCTGTTTTGACAGTATCGCATTGTCCGAAAGCACGTCACAGGCAGGAAAAAGATCTAGAAGCAGATTTGTTCATTTCTCTGCAACGACCAGCATGGCGCTGAGGACGTGTTCACTGTGGCTGTTTGTCGCATTTCTGGTAAAAACAGGTAGGAAACGTTTCGTGAGTTCTTCTCGTCAGTCGGTTCATACTTAAGATGAATATCTAGCCGTCAAATGAATGGGCGAATCTCATTTATTCTCAACAATTCTTAGTCATGCTCTAACAGGGATCTAAACAGATGTTTGTCGTTGTGTTTTTTATTCGATTCTTTCTATTAATAAATTCTTAGTCATGCTCCAAACAGGGATCTAAACACAAGTTTGTCATTTTTTCTTCGATTCTTTCTTATTCTTAGTCATGCCCCAACAGGGATCTAAACAGATGTTTGTCGTTGTTTGGTTTTTCTTCGATTCTTTCTAATTCTTTGTAATATGCTCTAACAGGGATCCAAACACGTTTGTCGTTTTTGTTTATTCTTCCTACCAGGACTGAGTCTGAAATGTTACTCGTGTGAACAGACGCACGACAACCGGCTGTGTAACACGGACAAGTGGGTGGTGGACTGTCCTCAGGCTGAGATGGACACCTGCATGACAACCATCGACTACGACAGTGAGTTTTCATTCTCACTAAAAGTACTCTTAATTGTACTCTATGTGGGCTGTTGGGCCGCAGAACTGAACGTGTTCCGACATAAAGGTTGCCACATTCGTCGTACGATTTTGACGTCGTAGGGGGCTGTGACTATAGCTAGCCTGATTATCTACTCTCCAAGCAGAGGTCGAATCGCGCAGAAATAGTAGTAGTCGAAAGAAATACACTCGCGCAAGAGCGATTCGACCTCTGCTTGGAGAGTATGATTATCATCCTGGTCGGGCCTACGTCACATTTCCTACCGGTATACCGTGGCTCGACCGGGCAGCTTTCGGTACGAGAAGTATGATAGAAAAGACGTAAAGAGAATAGTCTTGGGCATTATTTGTGACGTTAGCCTAAACTAAGCAGGGTGATACTCAGGCAAGGCTGTGGCAAAACTAACCCCGACAAAGTTCTGTAACATTAACTTTCTGTAACGAGACAAGTGAAATTTGCACAATATATGCACGGCTATACAAAGAATGCTGTTAGTGTGCGATCGTACAACAATCGTACCACTTATGTGATAGGGCCGTTATCAAAACCACTGCACCTGGTATAGTACTTAATACATTGCTCTTTTTTGGCAATTTGCGTAGATGACTCAGATATTTACATGCATAATAAAATTGAAAGATTGTGACTAATTTCATCTCTGACGTCAGAGCTTGTTCAGAAAGATCAACTCGCGTGAGAACTACGTGGGAACCGTCAGGAATAATTAAGACACCGCTCAACATCCTACATATGTTTGTCAGATACCAAATGTGACTCAATGATTGATCATCTATGACTCTTATATGATTGAAAGAAAGGAGGTACTATAAATAGATAAACTTTTTCGTGGAAAAACACTTTGCCCAAGTAGAGAACAAAGTTTTATCAACAATAAAGTTCAAAAGAGCTACTTTATAAGCTGGAGGTAGACGTCGAGAATAGGGTCAAATACTCACTACTGTGTTTTGGATGCTAGCTCTGTAAATAAATGAATGAACAACCAATTAACGAACAAATGAATTAATGAAACAATGAGGGAGGGAAGGAACGAACAACGTTAACGCACGAATGAATGAATGAATGGACGGACGAACGGTCCAACGAATGATTAATGGATGGATTAATTTATGAACTAGTGTAGTAATAAATGAACGAACGTATTGATTAATCAATTAATCAATCAATCAATTAATTGATGATGTTTCATCCTTTCCCAGAGATCCGCGAGCCGTGGCACCAGAAGATGAAGATAGAGAAGACGTGTTCCGTGAAGTCTGCCTGTGAGCTGGAGCAGGAGAGCGGCCTGCCATGCTGGCGCGCAGACATGACCGGCGACAAGTACGCATGCGTCGACTGCTGCTGGGAGGACAAGTGTAACGTCGCCGGGGCGGTTGCCATGACACCGCAGACGACATTGCTGTGGGGGCTGGTGGGGGCGGTGGTTCTCGTGCTGGTTAGAATGAAATAAATACTCTGTGTTTTAAGTGGTCTGTTTCACCCGAACAGCATCCATGAATTTATGTATTAGTCAGGTGGAATTAAGTCTCTATAGCTAGTTACCCTTAGAAATATGCTACCATAGTAACTGCTACTTTAAGTTCACTGCAACAACAACGCATGTCTTAGGGAAGGGCTTAAACTGGGCCAACTGAGTAACCAAATGCATTGTGGATTATTGACACCATGTTAAGATCATTTAGGTATTATTGAACGACCATATTCTAATCCACGGTTATATGAATAACATCTTCAGGGCCCATTTAAGATTACGCCCTGGTAAAACATTGATAGGTAGCAAATGCTTGATGGTGTAAAACAAAAGAACTTTAAATGTATTCAACGTGTATCATAAAGGATGATAAGACAGTCAATGACCTTGTCACTATAAGCTGCGTTCAATGTTTTCTGATGTTTGTCACTTGTTGTAGATACTTGTAAGTTATATAATGTTTAACAATGTAAAGAGTGCGTTCCCAATTACAATGTTATGAATACCACTGTTGACTCAGTGCCTTGTCTTATTGAAACAAAATCACGTTCACAAATACACGATATATACCGTTAATAATGTTACAGTACTACGAAGGACCATTGGGACAAAACCTGTTTTAGCGAAGGAGCTGTGTGCTCACAGCGAAGGGGCTGCATGCTCGGCGAAGGAGCTGTGTGCTCACAGCGAATGGGCTGCGTGCTCGGCGAAGGAGCTGTGTGCTCACAGCGAATGGGCTGTGTGCTCAGCGAAGCACTTGTGTGCTCACAGCGAAAGAGCTGTGTGCTCACAGCAAAGGGGCTGCATGCTCGGCGAAGGATCTGTGTGCTCACAGCAAAGGGCTGTGTGCACCAGGCTGAAGTTGGCCGCCGATTGGTAGCCTAAGATACAGCCGCCGATTCGTCATTAGACAAAACATAGGATCCCATTCAGACTCCCATTCGAAGAAACTAAAAATTCCTAATTTCATAGGGAATTGTCTAGGGGATTGGTGCAAAAATTGCATGAAACTTGGCATATGCGTTCAGTACAAAAATGGAAACAAGTCTAGGGGTGGAGCCAAAAGAAGCCAGATCTAGATTTTACATGGCAACTGTTGCTTTTATGAAAAACCTGTTGTATTTTACAGCATATTGAGGGGAACTGATTTTAGGAAAACAAAACAGACCTTTGATGCAGTGTACACTGGATCTATAATGTGGTACTTCTCTCCACATTTTGTGCAAAAACTTCCCCTATACCAAATCACCCAAATTACTACATGTAATTTATTCGTCTGTCACATAATGAAATTAAGAAGTTCATACTATTTTAAGGTAGAAAAAAGGTTCAAGTCAGCATCATAACAAAGTACACCGTGAAAGAGGTTTCAAGAGTCCAAAATTTGAGTTCACATTTCTCATATTCTGCTGCAACACGACAATAGATATTAGCATGGCTGAAAAGGTTGTGCAGTGAAGTATAATTCTACCGATTTTTCTTGTTGGACCTGTCCGGTAAAACCGGACGTAAAACAGTGGACCTGATGTTGTACCGATTCGAAAATGAACTAATTATACTGACAGGCGTCCACATGTTTGGGGCTTACATGTCGACGCAAATAACAAGAGCGTAGAGAGTTTATAGTCATTTTTACCGAGTACTGTAAATGCATTTACGTTTGCGGGGATTTAGAATTAGCGGTAGAGGGAAATGGAGTATTCGCGGTGGTTCTGAGTTCGCGGGTGAACCATCCATGCATGTGAGTACTGCACTGTAATGGAAAACCTGGCACATTTACCAACCGCCAGTCGGAAGCCACAAATAGTGGTTACTCGGCAAAGGTGCTACAAACGGACAGAACAGTCCACTTTTGACTTTGACAGTACTGGCGTGATCAACTGTTACTGATCCGTAATTGCTCTCTTAATACATAGTACAGACAGTACAACTTTCCTACCATGGTGTTATACAGGGTGAAATGAATAATTACGAACCCCAAAAAAAGTATTCATGTGTATTCACAGCACCTGAGCAGAAAAAAGTATGTATTATAGAATCTTGTCATCAAGTCACTATTTTATACAACATAAGTTGACACTACAGTAACACTAAACAGTGATGTTCACGGCGTATGAAAACGACTTTGTTTTGCCGTGGGAATGTTTTAAATATAAACTAGTCCCACAACCACTTGACTTGTCAGCCATATTTGTCCAAATGGGAATTGGTCGCGATCGGCTATCACATATTTTCACGGCTTGCTATTGTATACTGATGGTGAAAATGTGGAAAAAAAGTAACGCAACAAGTTGCAAATTCAACCTGAATGAATTTTTTTAAATACAAAATATTTACAGCCATCTGAATTCCGACAATACGCCTCAGATTACGTTTAAACACCCCTGTAACTAAATGGGTAACACCTGAATATACAGCTGACATAACTCTAAATGAACACATCAGACGGTCTCTTTTGACTTCTGCATTCAGAGGAAGAAGGCACGACAAGTAAACTCCCAGGTAAGGACTCAGCGATGTGTAGTGTACATTCGACACTGATGCTGCGGTTTCCACTAAGATGAATTAACTATGATTTTGTGTGCATTTTTGGACGAAGTTTAAACAACATGCTCACAAAAATGGTATGCTTAGAAATCCAGTAAGGTGTCCGAACTCAATATTTGATAACTTCCTGGATCGACTATGACATAGTTTTCATTTTATACGCTTGTGGTTTATAGAATAAAGTTTGATAGAAGCACAAAATGATCAGGTGTTGACCCATGTTGATGGGACACAAGAACATTTAAGACCAGTAAATCATATATGTGTAAAAGAACAGAGCAAGTATTGTACACGTATTTGTAAGTCTCGTGACGATCACCAGATGTGGGGGTGTCGTGAGAATATTCAAATTAGATACGCACTGTATTGTCAACTATATTGTATATTGTCACCAAAACTTATTTTCTTCAAAGATAAATTCTTAAAAGAGACGTACGTCAACAATGACTATATTGTTTGCCAAACCAAAGAAAAAGTCTTACATGTTACTCGTCAAGGGCGCTACAAACGACCAGAACAGTCCACTTTTGACTTTGACAGTGCTGGCGTGATCAACTGTGACAGTCACTGATCTAACCATATCTACCCTCTGATTACTAGTACAGTAATACTTGTAGTTGTATACCATGGTGTTATACAGTAGGTGTTATGTAGAAATGAATGAATGCGAACTAAATGTCATCATACTTTCATCATGTAACGTTATACTACATACATGTTGTGAGAAGGGAGTGCCGTAGACGGCACGGACAGAACACAGAAGGGAAATGTTTGCGGTGGTTTTGAGTTCGCTATGAAGAGGCCACCGCGAAAACCGCGAATATAACGCCACCGCGAAAGAGTCTGCATTTACAGTATATACAGTCAAACTTGATCTAAACAGGCAGTTAATGATGCTTACATTAAAACGCCAGCGAAAGTTTTTAGTATAATACGTTCCCCTCTAGTTTATCAATTAAATCCGGTCCTTAAGATTTGATACTTGTATTGAATACGTTGGTGTATATGCAATCTAAATTCGTATTAAAAGTTCACGGGAGAGGTTTAGATAAGTAGCAGAGTGCTCTACAAACCATATGGCAGCCGATTTTAGCATCCCCTTTGTTTGGGTATTTCCTATTAATTAATTCCCCTCTAGCCTCAATAGCAGGCTCTCTATGGCCTTTTTTGGCACTTTTGCTGGCCATTTCTTTTGTACTGGGTCACTGATTGCTGGCCTCTCTGATATCCGGCCATTTTAAAATGGCCGGCTATCAGAGAGGCCAGCAATCAGTGACCCAGTACAAAAAGAAATGGCCAGCAAAAGTGCCAAAAAAAGGCCATAGAGAGCCTGCTATGGAGGCTAATTCCCCTCTATCATTAATTAAATTCGGCCCGTAAGATTTGATACTTGTTTTGAATACGTTAGGGTATGCGCTATCTAAATTCGTCTTAAAAATTCACAGGCCACGTCTAGATAAGTAGCAGATTGCTCTACAAGCCGTATACGTATGGCAGCCGATTTTAGACCAGGCTGAAGTTGGCCGTCCATTGGGCCTACTATTTGTGCTTAATCGTTGATATCATACTTTCTGTTATTATTTATGCGGTAACAGACAATATCTAGCAGTTATTGATATCCATTTAAGCTTTTAAAGGAAATTAGGAATTTTTTGTTTCTTCGAATGGGCGTCTGAATGGGATGCTATATTTTGTCTAATGACGAATCGGCGGCTGGATCGGCGGCTACCAATCGGCGGCCAACTTCAGCCTGGTGCACACAGCCCTTTGCTGTGAGCACACAGATCCTTTGCCGAGCATGCAGCCCCTTTGCTGTGAGCACACAGCTCCTTCCCCGAGCACACAGGTACGTCGCTGAGCACACAGCCCATTTGCTGTGAGCACACAGCTCCTTCGCCGAGCATGCAGCCCCTTCGCTGTGAGCACACAGCTCCTTCGCCGAGCATGCAGCCCCTTCGCTGTGAGCACACAGCTCCTTCGCTAAAACAGGTTTTGTCCCAATGGTCCTTCGTTTTGTGATAGTAGGACATTTCACTCAGTTTCTTGACAATTGTCTCATTTCTTTTCGCGATCATAGAGAACAAGCTAATACACAGGGGAATTGCGGGGGGGAAAACAACAAGGCCCCAATGTTACCAACTATTTACTGCCTTGGTTGAACTTTAATAGGGCTACAGCAAATGAACTTTTATGGGTGACTTTCGCGCGCTCATTAATTATCGCCTGAAAAAAAATGATTTTTTTCTACTTCAGGGATGGTCTGATAGACTAAAATGAGCAAATAGGTTGTGTCTTTGTTTTCAAAATTTGACATTTTATTTTTTTACCCACGTCGTTTTTTACCCATCTCATCATTTTTTGCAGTCTGCAGAGGATGTCATCCATAAAATTTACTTGCTGTGGCCAAAAGTAGAGTTAGAGTTACAAAATGACCTTTGCACTCTGTGCCTTGCACTCGTTACGGGTCACGAGATTTACGGTCCAAACTTCATCAACAGAGAAAGCCGAAAAGACGCGTGTGTCGGTTCGCTGTACAGTTACAGTTGTCATCTGACCAGGTAAGATGTCATATCAACAAGAACTGTGTAATATGTTTATAGAATTAGACAGTGCACTGTCGTTAACGTCACGGCGATGGCATTAACAAAGCAATGTCTTTACTTTACGATGGCCAGCTCATAGGCCTTCTATTCTGAAGGAAAGTTTTCTCTTTATCCTAGGCCTGTTACTTAAAAGCCCTTGTAACAAATTGTCTATCATACATGTCAGTGATGATGTCACATCATGATT
Organism: Branchiostoma floridae x Branchiostoma belcheri; assembly: GCA_019207045.1. NCBI lineage: Eukaryota > Metazoa > Chordata > Leptocardii > Amphioxiformes > Branchiostomatidae > Branchiostoma > Branchiostoma floridae x Branchiostoma belcheri. The sequence goes on from CM033041.1 coordinate 7,955,706, forward strand.
TAACATAATGTTAGGTCGGTTATAGCATCGATATTGGGCAAATCTCACTTTTCTACTTTGCACGAAGTTATTTGGTCACTTCCGGGATAATGTACTTGTAACGTTAAGTATTATTGTGAGGTACCTCACACCAGGGCATAGCCGACGTACACGGACAGAGGAGTGGACGGACTTTGGAACATACATGCCGACCGATAGTTGTATGGTGGGGGCGGGGCATATCGTATTATAAAACGGAGGGGGCAATGTATGATCCACAGAACTCAAATAACATATTTATTGCAAGAGAGCTTGGTCTTTACTGTTCACTGTTTTTCTCGCCTATGTGCAAATTATTGGTCTGAACCTAATATCCTACTTTAAAGTATGATTTCAGGTTGTAGTAGACTACGAAATACATTTAAAGGTATTTGTAGTCTACTTAAATCTGTGATTAGCAAGCAACCCCATTTCTGGTGAAATGGCTAGTCCAGTAACCACCTGTTAAGGGTTTCTGCACACTGAACTTTGGACTCTTATGTCTACAGTAGCCTGGTAACCATTCCCTGGCCTACTTAGGGGTGTTCTACCGACCCAGGTCTTATAGACGTTTTTCTGACAGCCTATCTCTCCAGCTGGCCTTTCCCATGGATGGGAGCAAATTATCGTATTATGAATGTGAATAATAAGTCTCCACATTTTAATATTTATTGTCACAGTCACTCAAAGGCCAACAAACCCCATGGGAAACTGAAACCTGAGCCCAGTGTCCTTGAGGGCACATTTCAATATGCACTGTTAAATTGTTAAAGGTTTGAGACTCAAGCAATTACTCAAGCAATTAGATATGATTATGGAAACGGTCAGTCGTTTCAGGTAGCATCCACTCAGTTACCTTTTGTCACTGCTAGTCAATGAGTAATTGCTATTTGGCATAAGCCTGGTGGATATACAGTGATATAATTTTCTATAACAGGATATATTCCCAGCATGGAGTGGCTATCCTGGGCGGCACACTTCATAGTTTCACTCCTCCTTCAAACTATTGTATCATCTGTCAACTTGATATCCCTACATACACTGTGGTTAAAAACAATGGATATAAGTTACCCCGCAGCTATAATTTTCATGGTAACTCCACGAACCCCATTTTATTTCATACTGTCCCTTCTATGATCAAGAAAGAAAGGAGTTTTTTAAAGAGGCCATCAAATTCTGCCCATATCTTCCCACATTTACAGACAAAAAAAAACTACCCTCCTCTTAACATCACAAATTACCCACACATTATTGAAAAGGTGGGATCCTTTGTCTTCTACTGTCTCCATATAAGAAGTCAAACCCAATAGCCAAGTTTTTGGCAAGCTTTGTTTAGTTTATTTAAATTTATCACTCGTCAGAGTTAGTCATTTACTACTGTATACTGTTTACCATTGTCACATTTTGTCACTTGCAATTAGCCCTCAGGCAAGAACGGCAATAAACTTTCAAAATCATCCAGCATGGAGTGGCTGTTGTGGGCGGAACACGTGCTAGTTTCGCTCCTCCTGGCGGCACTAGTACGCCTGGCGGTGACGGAGGGACTGCAAGGGGTCCTGCGGGCGGTGCTCGTGGGCCTGCGCTACGTCCCGGGGATCGGAGAACTCATCAACTGGATCGTCCGCACGATGGCCGCGCAGTTCGCTCCACAACTGACAGGGGGCAGCTCCAGCAAGAAGGACAAGAAACCTCCTCGCGTGGCTCTGCCTAAAAAAGGTTAGGTCAACATCAGAAAACAACATTTATCAGAGTATCAGAAGCTCGTTTTACCCCCGCATTCATCACTGCATTGCTATTCAAAATGAGACATAAAGTGGCATCTACCAGTGCCCAGCCAAGAGGCAAGTATACTCCTAGAATACACTCTGGTAGTGTGAACAGGGACACATCATCATTGATGAACCCTAAGTGATGAATACTAAAAGCCTGTTCATCAGAAAGCACAATGTTTCATATAGAGACAAGAATCATTCAATCGTCAATGTGCAGCAATCTACTAGTAAGTTTGTGGGTTTTTTTTTTCATTTCAATACCCACTAAACATGTATAAAAAGTTTCCATTTTTTTTAATGTCAGAAGTTTCCTATCATTACAAGATGTTAAAACAAGTTAAGTTCTCTATTTCTTTCTCATGTGTTAGTGCTCACATACATTCTGATGCCATAACAAAGTACTACTGGGTAGCTAGTTACAATTATACACTCTTACAGTCATGTATCTTGTATCTGGCAGTCATTTGGTAATAATAATGGTATGTGATACATTGTATATTTAATAGTAACTATGTGTAATGTGAAACACTTTCTATTAGGCAACTTGTGTCCAGTATTTTGACTAATGCCAATCCAAGGAAATTGTATTATAAATCATTTATTAATTCACTGTCATTTTTATGTTCTTACGAGAAGCAAACAATAGAAAATAAAAACATGTTGTTGTGACATATTCCCAGGTCTGTCCTATGAAGTCATACTTGAGGAGATGAAGAGGTTACAGAAGGAGAAGGATGCAGACCCCCATGCTGGCAGGATGTTTGCCTATGTCTATACTCTAAAGGAAGATGATGCATCTAAAGTACAGAAGGTAAATGATAATAATATTGGGTGTATTTTGCAGCCAGTAGGTACCCAAAGAGTGGGTAATGAGGTTGTTAAACGTGGTCGAGGCACCTCCTCGAGCATGGGACCCCCATTTTACGTCCCTTCCGGAAGACGATTTCGTGGAAAGCTTCGTGAGGCTACAGCAATCCGGTTGTCCTTGGTTGGACTCCCATCCAAGTACTGTCCGGACCCCGCAGTGCTTTAACTTCCGAGATCGAGGGATCGTGTGGACCAACGCGCAATGCGGCAAACATATAATGCTGGTTAACCTTTATTTGCTGGGTAACCAATATCCGTTGTGTTTGATAACAAGGTATTCAAGGATATCAAATACATGGACAGTGGTTTCAAATTACAATATCTTCCAAATATTGCAAATTGAAATCACTGTCCCTCAATTTTATATCCCAGATGATAAGGCTATACGAGGTCACTCCACAGATAAAGGTTTAAACAAAAGGTAAACAATCTTGTTAGGCCACATTGACTTAATTTCATGGATGACATCCACGTGTGCATTGATTTCTTTCTGTTTTCCAAAGAAAAAAAACTGTGGCCACATGTCACCCAATAGCATTCCCGATGTATTAGAATTTTATGCTTGCCAGAGGATCTGCTGACAAAGTGGGCACATGGTCAGGGCTTGGGGCGCAGCACCCTTAGACTTGTTTCCCTCTGTAAACAAGAATAAAAGCATTATTGAAATGGTGATGATTGTCTCTTACAGTCTTACTAGAGATGAACATAATACAATACAGAATACAGAATGGACTGGATGTTACGCAGCACTTTTTTTCAGGATTTCTCTAAGATTTTTTTTTTGCCCTCGCACATTAGTTTTGGGTTCTCCAGAGGATGTCATCGAAAATTAAGTCAGTGTGGCCATACCATCTCTGTGGCTTGAACTCGACTGTCACGAAAGTGCAACACCTCATTGTAGAAAAGAACGAAGCCAATTAACAGCCTATTAAGCCTACATGTATCTGCTTGTATGTGTATGCTCCACTTTTTTCCTGATTGAATTTCCCGTACTGTTTTTGTCTGCTCAGGAGGCAGTAGAGATGTTTATGGAGCAGACAGGGCTGGGAGACGATCATGACCGGTTCGTGCAGGAAGTCTACCAGTCCTTCCTCCACACCAACGCACTCAACCCTCTTCTATTCCCCGCTCTCAGGTAAGGATGGAACTTATACCAGACACATTACTGTAAATGCAGAAATGTTCGCGGTGGATTAATGTTCGCGGTTTTCGCGGTGACCACTTCACCGCGAATTTAAAACCACCGCGAATATTTTTCTATCATGGTATGAGACTGCAGTCTATGGTGTTACCGCGAAATTGAAACCACCGCTAAAAGTCCTTTTTCCCGCTACCGCGAAATTAAATCCCCGCGAACTTAAATGCATTTACAGTACTTAAATGGTATTGTTTTAAAATTTGTGTTTTAGATAATACTATGTGAGATTGTGCATATGTGTGTGTGTGTTTGTGCTTGTGTGTGTGTTTGTGTTTGTGTTTGCGTGTGTGTATGAATGTGCATTTGTGAGCATGTGTTTGTGTGTGTGCAATTGTAATACTATATGTGTATGTGCATATGTGTGTGTGAGTGTGTGTGGCTGTGTGTTTCTGTGTGTGTTTGTGTGTGTGTATTTGTGTGACTGTGTGTGTTTGCGTGTGTGTATGTGCATTTGTGTGTGTGTTTGTGTGTGTGCATGTGTTAACTAATTGTGTATGTGCATATGTGTTTGTGAGTGTGTGTGTTGGATCACAGATTCTTTCACGTGCCTGCAAATTTAGAAACATAAGACTACAAGTAGCTGATATGAATTCATAGTTTGTAAATTTTGCATTCCACATGATTGTGTGTAAATTCTATTCCATGACACATTTGCAGGAGATTTGAGATAGAGACAGTGAGCATGGTGGCATCATTTCTCCATGGCGACGACCAGGTGGTGGGGTCACTGACCTCGGGTGGAACAGAGAGTATCCTGATGGCTGTGAAGGCGTACCGAGACCGAGCCAGGAAACTCTACCCACAGATCACACAGCCAGAGATGGTCAGTAACTTTCAGTTAGATACAATATAGAATACATCAAGGTGTATTCCGTGTCACCCGAGGTACCAGCCCGAACGCGGGAAGGATCGCCCGACGGCCGACGGTCGTGTCATAGATGTGTGTGTAGGGACCACCAATTGACCAGGTCATTTCACATACTTGTTGGTAGATGTAGTCATACCTCTGCATAGGGACCACTTGGCCATTTATACATACTAGGCACTTGTCTAATGTGACCAGTCAAATCCCTAGAGTGGTCACTTTTGGCAGAAAGTTGTACTTGGGGTGGTATTTTAACAGTGTTGTTCGATGCAAGGACTGGTGTCGACCACTTCTAGGAACTGAATTGAAGTTTAAGAGGTAAGGATATAGTACAAAATGTCACTTCTCAGGGGTCCACAATACATTTTAGTGCCAATTTGCCAGGTACATGTATAGGGTAATTCCCATGGCAGATTATGAAGATATGCACTCCCGATTGGACATGTTTTACTATTTTCTTATTACCCACGGAAGTCAGACAATCTGCTCTTTCTGAGTTGTAGACTCAGATAACACACCTGGTCCAGCTTTGCAAACTTAAGGTTACCCATAGTAGTAGGTTTTCTGTAATACATTTCTGAAACTTACTGCCTTCAACAGGTTGCACCCATCACCATCCACCCTGCGTTTGAGAAGGCTGCAGCATACTTCAGTGTGAAGATGGTGCACGTTCCTGTGGGGTCGGACTTCAGGGCAGATGTTACAGCTATGGAACAGGTACACACAGCATTTTTAACCTTCAAAATGTTGACTTATGTGAATGTTATCAATTTACGGTTAAAGATATGCTGTTTTTGAAAAAAAAAAGTTTATCTTCTACATTAACTTACAACACAAACTGGAGAAAATATGAGAAAAGAAAAAGGATTTTTATGACTAAAATCTTCTTAAGGGCCACCAAGTGGCCACCTGTTTACATAGACCGGGTTTTATTGGTCCCATAGGTGGTGGTCTTGAGCAGTTTTGTCTGTATCTCAAAGTTGTGCAACACAGACCTCATATGATTTCGGCTCAAAACCAATAGTTCCAGGGTTCAATTCTACCCTTGACCAGACCTGACATTGCAGTGATGCCTGTCGAGAATCTTTGGTTTATCAAAAAGTGTGCAAAAAAAAACACATGGCTTTGGTACACTAGTGTGCCAACTTTGCACATTTGCCACCAAGAGCAGTACCTTTTGTGTGTGTGTGTGTGTCTGTATCAATAAATATTCCTGTTGCTATATTGTGTAGGCCATCACAGGGAACACCATCCTGCTGTGTGCATCTGCCCCCCAGTACGCCCACGGTATTGTAGACCCTGTATCACATGTATTCCTGTTGCTATATTCTATAGGCCATCACAGGGAACACCATCCTGCTGTGTGCATCTGCCCCCCAGTACGCCCACGGTATTGTAGACCCTGTATCACATGTATTCCTGTTGCTATATTGTGTAGGCCATCACAGGGAACACCATCCTGCTTTGTGCGTCTGCCCCTCAGTACGCCCACGGTATTGTAGACCCTGTATCACATGTATTCCTGTTGCTATATTCTATAGGCCATCACAGGGAACACCATCCTGCTGTGTGCATCTGCCCCCCCAGTACGCCCACGGTATTGTAGACCCTGTATCACATGTATTCCTGTTGCTATATTGTGTAGGCCATCACAGGGAACACCATCCTGCTTTGTGCGTCTGCCCCTCAGTACGCCCACGGTATTGTAGACCCTGTATCACATGTATTCCTGTTGCTATATTGTGTAGGCCATCACAGGGAACACCATACTGCTGTGTGCGTCTGCCCCCCAGTACACCCACGGTATTGTAGACCCTGTATCACATGTATTCCTGTTGCTATATTGTGTAGGCCATCACAGGGAACACCATCCTGCTTTGTGCGTCTGCCCCTCAGTACGCCCACGGTATTGTAGACCCTGTATCACATGTATTCCTGTTGCTATATTCTATAGGCCATCACAGGGAACACCATCCTGCTGTGTGCATCTGCCCCCCAGTACGCCCACGGTATTGTAGACCCTGTATCACATGTATTCCTGTTGCTATATTGTGTAGGCCATCACAGGGAACACCATCCTGCTGTGTGCATCTGCCCCTCAGTACGCCCACGGTATTGTAGACCCTGTATCACATGTATTCCTGTTGCTATATTGTGTAGGCCATCACAGGGAAGACCATCCTGCTGTGTGCATCTGCCCCTCAGTACGCCCACGGTATTGTAGACCCTGTATCACATGTATTCCTGTTGCTATATTGTGTAGGCCATCACAGGGAACACCATCCTGCTTTGTGCGTCTGCCCCTCAGTACGCCCACGGTGTTGTAGACCCTGTATCACATGTATTCCTGTTGCTATATTGTGTAGGCCATCACAGGGAACACCATCCTGCTTTGTGCGTCTGCCCCTCAGTACGCCCACGGTGTTGTAGACCCTGTATCACATGTATTCCTGTTGCTATATTGTGTAGGCCATCACAGGGAACACCATACTGCTGTGTGCGTCTGCCCCTCAGTATGCGCACGGCATTGTAGACCCTGTATCACATGTATTCCTGTTGCTATATTGTGTAGGCCATCACAGGGAACACCATCCTGCTTTGTGCGTCTGCCCCTCAGTACGCCCACGGTATTGTAGACCCTGTATCACATGTATTCCTGTTGCTATATTGTGTAGGCCATCACAGGGAACACCATACTGCTGTGTGCGTCTGCCCCCAGTACACCCACGGTATTGTAGACCCTGTATCACATGTATTCCTGTTGCTATATTGTGTAGGCCATCACAGGGAACACCATCCTGCTTTGTGCGTCTGTCCCTCAGTACGCCCACGGTATTGTAGACCCTGTATCACATGTATTCCTGTTGCTATATTCTATAGGCCATCACAGGGAACACCATCCTGCTGTGTGCATCTGCCCCCCAGTACGCCCACGGTATTGTAGACCCTGTATCACATGTATTCCTGTTGCTATATTGTGTAGGCCATCACAGGGAACACCATCCTGCTGTGTGCATCTGCCCCTCAGTACGCCCACGGTATTGTAGACCCTGTATCACATGTATTCCTGTTGCTATATTGTGTAGGCCATCACAGGGAAGACCATCCTGCTGTGTGCATCTGCCCCTCAGTACGCCCACGGTATTGTAGACCCTGTATCACATGTATTCCTGTTGCTATATTGTGTAGGCCATCACAGGGAACACCATCCTGCTGTGTGCGTCTGCCCCTCAGTACGCCCACGGTGTTGTAGACCCTGTATCACATGTATTCCTGTTGCTATATTGTGTAGGCCATCACAGGGAACACCATCCTGCTTTGTGCGTCTGCCCCTCAGTACGCCCACGGTGTTGTAGACCCTGTATCACATGTATTCCTGTTGCTATATTGTGTAGGCCATCACAGGGAACACCATACTGCTGTGTGCGTCTGCCCCTCAGTATGCGCACGGCATTGTGGACCCCATCCCTGAAGTCTCAGCCATGGCGCTCAGGAGGGGGCTGCCGCTACACGTGGATGCCTGCTTTGGGGGATTCATGTTACCATGGTGATTTAATCATGAGTTAGTCTCGGAAGCCTTTCGCATAAAACACTAGAGTTGTAGACACACTTTCCTCCGGTGCCCATCCTTGGTGCTGAAGGACCCTCCCCACTTTGTATGTCCTGTACTATCCTTTTCCTTGGTGCTGAAAGACCTTCCCCAACCCTGTACTATTCTGTACCATCCCTTTCATTAGTGCTGAAAGATCCTTCCTCACCCTGTACTATCCTGTACCATCCCTTTCCTTGGTGCTGAAGGACCCTTCCCCACCCTGTACTATTCTGTACCATCCCTTTCCTTAGTGCTGAAAGATCCTTCCCCACGCTGTACTGTCCTGTACTATCCCTTTCCCTAGTGCTGAAGGACCCTTCCCCACCCTGTACAATCCTGCACCATCCCTTTCCTTGATGCTGAAGGACCTTCCACACCCTGTACTATCCTGTACTATCCCTTTCCCTAGTGCTGAAGACCTCCCCTACCTGTATTATCCCATACTGTCCCTTATCAATGCTGATTTTAATCCATACAGTGGATACTAAACCGTCTACAGTAGTTTGAGGAAAGAGCGACATTTTGAGTTAACACTTAACTGTTGATATTGATCTTCAGTTTGCCCATACTTGTAGGGTTACTCTTAAAATCCCTCCTCTCCTCTCGCCTTCCAGGATTGAGAAGTTGGGCTATCCCGTCCCCACCTTTGACTTCAGGAACCCTGGAGTCACCTCAATGTCAGCAGATATCCACAAGTATGGATATGGGGTCAAGGTAGGCTTCCTTCGATGATATGATTTTATTACATAACAAGTTGTTAACTTGCATAAGTATGGATTTAGATGATAGTTTGAAACAAACAAACAACAAACATCTGCAAGGAGGCACCATAGAAATTTTGTTTGTAGTTTGCTGTTGTTAAAGTGTAAGTTCTCTGTGTTCTAAAACTCTGTGGACAGCCAACATAACAGTTTGTACCATAACTGAAGGGTGTACCTTGTTTATATTCAGTAACAGTTGCCTTTGGAACTGCCTCTCTCCTTTCATCTAAAGGGCAACTTTGTTCCCTATATGAAGTTACACAATGTTTCATTCTACTCCCTGATGTAGTATCCAGTATTTGATTAATAACTACTGCATGGATCTCAACAGAGGGGTAGGCAGCAGTCGGCTAGTCTTCATGCCATGCTTCCATGCAGCTCTGTCCAGCAGGCTAACCCTAGTTAGAAAGCACGTCTCAATGTTCCTCCTAACACATTCCATCCAAGATTTTCTTGGTCTACCATGCCCTCTGCTGGTGACATTTTTGTTGCTTACCTGCTGTACTAGGGTGCGAGTGTAGTTCTGTACCAGTCGACAGACTACTGGCGGTACCAGATGTTCTCCTGCTCCACCTGGCCAGGGGGGATTTTTGGGTCCTGCTCCATGGCTGGGTCCAGACCAGGTGAGGCAGAAGTCTCATTTGATGTTTCCCATGGTAAAATTCTTAGCATGGAATGCCTTTAGTGGCTAGACGAACGTTTCCTATAATTTGTCCAATGTTTAAATTCTTAGCATCAAATGCCTGAGTGGCTACACGAACGTTTACTTTGATTTGTCCCATGTTTAACTTCTAAACAATGAATGCCTTAGTGGCTAAGCAAACATTCCCTTTAATTTGTTCCATGTTAGACTTCTTAGCATTGAATGCCTTAGTGGTTGAGCAGGCAAATGACACAAGATGGAGGGGTCAGGGGTTTGGTTCCTGTCACTCCTAACCAGACGTTGAGGAAAAGCACTTTACATAACTTTTCTACCCAGATACATATCTGTCCACCTAGGTCAGTATATATATATAATGCTATGCAAAAGAGAAGTAGTGCTTTAACAATTTTGAAATATACTATGCGACCTTCTATTATGTTAGATTAGTATACTGATGTAGATAGTTTGTAGTTGCTAGTAATACATGTTACTTGTCATACATTGTACCTGATGCAATCATTGTGCAATAAACTTGACTTCACTTGTAAAATTGGGTCCTGACTTTGGCTGGGGGAGGGGGGTAGGCAAATGGTGGTTGAAGGAGACAGATGGGCTCTGCCTCCCAATACTGTGCCAGTGGATAACAACCCTGTACTATGCTGCACTGTCCCTTTCCTTGGTGCTGAAGGACATTCCCCACCCTGTACTATCCTGTGCCATCTCTTTTCTTAGTAACCCTGTACTCTCCTGTACCATCCCTGTACAGTCCAGTACCACACCTGTATTATCCTCTACCTTACCTTTTGATTTGTGAGAAACTGTCCAAATTGTTTGATTTACCCAGGAGGAAACATTGCAGCAGCCTGGGCCGTCCTGAAGGCTATGGGTGAAGATGGTTACATGAAAACAGCTCAGGAAGTCATGGAAACAACACAGTTCATGATCAGCAATGTCAAGAACATTCCAGTGGGTATCATGTAATAAGTTATGAATCGGATTTCTTATTAAGATTACATGGCATTTAGTCTTAAGTGTTGAACATTTGTTTGATGAAGCTAAACTGAGTCTCCTTCCATTTGTTTTCACTACAGAATGGGAAAGCACAAATATGGAAATTGCTAAATAAAAATTAAGAAGCTCCATCTTAAGATTGGAATTCCGTTTTTCCCATTTTGAAATGTGCTAATATTTTCAATATAAAAGCACTTGGTGCAAAGTCTTTACATATGATTGACAAGTATGATGCATAGTTGTGAAATATGATAATAACTTTCATGAATATTCATTTTGAAAATTTTCTTCCTGCAGGAATTCCTGCAGGAATTCCTGCAGGAAGCGTTTTTCCTGCAGGAATTCCTGCAGGAAGCGTTTTTCCTGCAGGAATGCTGCAGGCATTCCTGCAGAAATTCCTGCAGGAGAAAGGTAAATTCCTGCAGGAAGAATGTTTCCTGCAGGAATTTCTGCAGGAATGGCCTTATAATTCATATCTAAATCAATGACACTAAGATAGGAGTGCTACACACCGGCAAAAAAGTATGCAACAAACGTTTTAGTAGTAGTTTCTCCTATTCATGCAACTTTTTCAACATATACATTTACATTTTGTACTACAGTTAAATGTAGAGTATAATCACACCCCGCGCAACATTTCTACCCCCAGTTCAACCTGTATGGCCTCACAAGCGCCATGTTTTTGTTGACTGTCGACGCATCAAAAGCCAGCCAATTTCTCAACAGTTATCATATATAATATCAATGTCACTAAATCCTTCAAAATTATGAGGTAGTCTGGCAACATTTTGGAAGCACGACGTGTGCCCGACTCGGGGTGGTCGTGGTCGCAAGTTTGAGTTTAATCCGATTAAATGTGAACGCATTTTTTTAATCCAACAGAAAGCTTTAATCGGATTCCTTATTTAACTCACTTGTATTTTTTCATTTGAATGGGGTCCAAGTTGCCCATGACATGTTCAACAGTTGTGCCGACAGAGCCATTACGGCTGTTCACACATGGGTGTTTTCATCAAATGAAAACTGCTCTATTCGAATGCTCCTTCCATGCATGCAATGATATCTTGTAAATGCAGTACCAAGTTGAACGTGGCAAAGAATGAAAGCTCCTTGGTCAGCAACTTGAGATTTGTTTGATCTGGTTGGTCATATTTTGACCATCATAAGATTAACACTTGAATTTTTGTTCCAGAGAATATTTCATAAAGTTTAAAATTGGGCCTAAGAAAGCCAGGGGCTTGCTTCCTCTTGTTGAAAATTCAAGTAAGTATGCGCTATTGTAATGCGGGTTCAAAGTAAGGTCAGCTATTGTTCTATAGATATGCAAAGGATGCTGGTGTCCAATTATCAATTATCAAAGGACTAATTATTCCCCAGGTCCAAACATCCTGGCTACCTGTAGTGCTGAGGACCTAAGGCCTTCAGAAAGAATCCTGGAACTTGGGGGTACACTATTACAAGAAATTACAGACTGAAGAATTACAGAATTTCAGAAACCTAAGTTCACTTTTACACTAATCTATTTAATATGAAATGGTTAAACCTAAAGGGTAAATCAAGGTTGTCTTTGTCAATTTAAAGGTAAACTATGAATAATTTTTCTTGAAGTTTTGTGAAAATTTGATGGTAATTGTGGACTCCACTTATAATAAGGTAATAAATAGACTGCTCAAACCAAGGAGGTTTAATATAGGCATCATGGAATGAAGTCAGCACCTCTGTGCCTAATTTCCAATCCAGCTGTGCCTTGCTCAATTTGCCCTTCAAGCTGCGTTACATTAAACAACTGCTCGCTATCAGACCCCCTTCTGTCAGTAATGACCATGGTAAAATCAGACCCGAGTGCTCGAAAATAAAAGCTGGACTGCTTCTAGTTGGGGGGGCTACTTTCAAAGTTGGTCATTTGGTCGTTTAATACCACTGTTGCACAGTGACTATGACTGCTTCCCAAAAAACCTGGTGCAGGATGAAGACCCAAAAAAAGTTTGCTTTTGCCCAACTAGTGTAACAGTGGGTTCAAGTAGTTCCTACCGTCCTTGCTAAGGAGCTCTGAGCTTTTGTGGCGACAGCGGTAGCGTACTGGATTTGTGATCCGGCTGCTGGTTTGAATCCTGGGAGTTGGGATGTTGTTTTTTCTGTTCTACTCGCCCCTCTGGTTGTTTCACTGGTTGCCACACCAGATATCGAACCCTTTCTTGAGTGACAGATAAAGCTCCTTGGTTAATAACAAAGGACACAAAATATGCCAGGAAAGGAATATACACCGGTAAGCTTGTACGGGCTAGACGAGTTCGGCTTTTTTTTTTTCGGCCCCCCCAAAAAAAAAATCGCCAAGCTTCCCAGAGAGGCCGGTGAAGGAGCCGAACTCGTCTAGCCCGTACAAGCTTTCCGGTGTATATTCCTTTCCCGGCATATATTCCTTTCCCGCAATATTCCCGATTAAAATCGCGAATCGACCCCCCCCCCCCCACCGAAAAAAAAAACGCCAAGCTTCCCAGAGAGGCCGGTGAAGGAGGCTACTAGCCTGACTAAAATCGCGCTCCTAGCGGCCGGCCCTATAGTATTGCTGCTGCCCTAGGAGGGGTCATTAAACCCAGCCAGCGCTAGATTGTGTAAACACAGGCTACTCAGCCTAAGGTGCATGCAAAAATGACTTTCAAGCCTGTGATGCAAAAAAAAACAAGACAGTTTTAAACAGTTTGTATTTTGCCTTATGATGCAAACTGGTACCAAGGCTAAAACCAGTTCAGTTCAGAAAAAGGGATGCATGGTAATGTGACCTTTCCCACTGACACATAAGAGGGTCTGCATGGGGGGTTCTTGGTAACGCTTAACGGTGAATTCAGGAGGCCCGGTAATGCTTAACGGTAAATTCAGAAGGTCCGGTAACGCTTAACGGTAAATTCAGGAGGGGTTACAAAGCATGACAGTAAACATTGACGTTCGTTCCTCTTTGTACGGCGCTAAACTAGGTTACCTCGATGGTTGAAAATATCAGACTAATGGCATTGTGAGAAGGAAAAGGTGCCCAGAGCCCGGAGGAATGACAGGGACAATGTCTGCTGTGTCTATGACGTTTGCTTCCCTGGGTCAGTGCTCCCACCAGAGGCGGCAACAGCAAGTTTCTTGTAGGCTGGGGGGGACTATTGCTGACAAAATTTCAGCACAAGGAGCACCGAAGGCGCAACGCATCGTATGGGGGTAGGGGGTATGCTCCCTGGGAAATTTTTTAAAATCATGGCCCTCTGAAATGCTATTTCCTGCATTTTCCGGCAAATTTTGCTGACAGAATAATGAAATTTCATCAAAATTACACATGGTTGTAGCAATTGACCTCCGGCCTCCGACATATTTTTACCATTTCAAGCTCGGACGGCACGAGAAATTGCCAGACAAGTCCGGGGAAATTTAAAAGTCTGGACCGTCTGAAACGCCATTTACTGCATTTTGAAGGACAAATTTTGCTGGCCAACGAAGTTAAATCAAATGACATTTTATTAAAGAGAAAATTTTTTGGGCCAACGCCCCTGAAACATGTTTTCAGGGGCGTTGTCAGGTCGTCGTGAGCACCAAAGCCACAAGCCGTTGCAAGGGAGGTCTGGGAGAAACCTCATTTTCTGCATTCGATGAGAAAATTTTGCCGGAAACTATGCTAAGTTGGACACTGAAATCTGTTTGAGTGAAAAGGTTTTTTGGGAGGGGGAGGGGCGACGCTTCCGCAACATATTTTTACCCGAAGCGGCCGGGAGGCTCGGAGAAATTTGAAATCTGGACCCTTTGAAACACCATTTCCTGCATTTTCAGGGGCTCTATCTGGCATTTGACTTCGTGGGTATAACTTGTTACGAAGATTTCTTGGTAATGCTTAACGGTGAATTCGGGATAACAAGTAACGATTAACGTGGAATTAAAACGACCAATACGCTTCACGAAGAATATACCGATAACGCTTAACGGTGAATTAGAGTGGGTCGGTAACGATTAACGGTAAATTAAAATGGCTCGTAACACTTAACGGAAAAAGGCATGCAGACCCTCACAGAAGTGCAACGTCCTTCACAACCTTACACTTCTGAAACACAAGAGAAAAATTTGTGCCTGGCTCCCAGGATTTTAACCTGGGCCCGCCAGCTCATGAACCCAACACATTTACCACTCAAGCTAAAAGTTGACAGAACAGACTAATTAGACTAGTCAGTTGGTGTCCTCCGAACCCTACTGTGTCATTTGCACTGTGCTTCTTTGTCTATCATGATCAGAATCTCCAAGCGGATCTTGCAGGCTGACAATACTATCTTATGCAACCGTAAGAAGCTACATTCTTTCATGGCCTTTCAAGTGCCTTCAAACACATCCTGTTTCAAAAAAATTTTTGATTCAGAAACATGGCCTAAATATAAGATTATTATCTAAAACTTTTATTTTCCTGGGTGACGCCACAAAGTATGACGTCACATACCTGGATGTAACCTGGATCCAAGCTTCAATGGTATATAATATTATATTATATTATGTAAAGTGAGAGGTTGGCTAAAGTGCAATGCAGAGCACTACCTAATTTACCATTTTTCTGAATTCTAAGATTTCCATTAGTTGGCAGTTCAAAACAAAAGTGTTGAGCCAGATCAAGGAGGTTGAAAGAGGGCCAGATCAAGTTGGTGAGATCAAGGAGCTTTTATTACTCCTTAATTTGCCGATCTGGTTTAACCATTCGAATCCTGTAATCTATCCCAGAAGTGATTTTCAGGTTTCTGCAATTTTGAAGTTCTTCTAGTTCTAATCTGGCTCAAAAGCAGTTCAGTATAGAAATATCTCAGCAAGAAGCAACCTCCTTGATCTCAGGGAGGTGTTCTGAATCTTTCCATCCAGTGCTTTGGGACAGTCCCTGTGGGACTTGCTAATTCAACTTGCTAATTGGGAAGCATAACAATAACTGACCTCCTTTGAACCTGCATAACAATGTGCATAATTACCAAAAAGAGGAAAGTGAGTGCCTTATATACAGGCCCATGTAATAGGATTTGGAAACTACAAATAATCTCTGGAACAAACTTTTGCCTGTTGTTTCTATATAATGAATCAATGACCTTGATTGTACATTTGTGCTCAAACAAGCTAAGTACAGATTGTAGCGCTAGTGATAATGTACAATTTTGATTAAAAAAAGGTATCTTGTCACCTCTACAAATACTAATACATTCCAGTATTTACAAGTTCAACTTCTTCTCACCTCTCAACAGTTATAAATATAAGTACAGATGGAATCAATAATGTATGGTTGATCTAATTGCATGAGAAATATGAATTTTTTTCCGTGGTATTCAAGTATTGGAAATAGGGAACATATCTTGTATATTTTCAAAGAGGACGTTTCTTTTGTTGTTGTATAAAGTACAGTAAACAATAAAGTGACACTCATCCTCTATCTTATTCAAGTTACAGTATTGGCAAATTCTTTGTTCCAGAGGAATGCGGTTATGTCGGCCTTCTGGCTTATAATGAATCATACTGGTAAACAGCTTCATAGCGGGCTTCAAGTTTATTAATAGTCAAAAAGATAATGGTTCTTTGGACCAGATAAAGCCCAGGTTATCAATAAGTTTGGTTATCAAAAAGTTTGTTGTTATTTTGTGGGCCTTTCTGCTTTTCAACGCCTGGCTCTATAGTACAAAAATTGCTTGTATTTGCAAGATACTCCAGGACCCCAAATTTTACATATCAATACCCTCTGTGTTGGCAAACTTTCCTGGTTGATTTTGAAGAGTAGAAGGCCTGTGGTATATATTTTGATGTGATACTGATAGCCATTCTGGAATGGTAGCTTTATTCTGGCTATCAGTATCAGCCTTCAAACCCATCATCAGGAACTTTTTGTCTGAAACCAAGATAAAAGCCCCTTGCTTAAACAAGAGACCTAAGGTAGCCAAGACAAGAGTAAAGATTACCAATTGAAAGGCAAATAGTAAAAAATTATATCTATTCCAAGGTTGCTGTAAAACCTAGGTTAGGTCAGTGAGATCAGAGAATTCTAAACTCCTTGGTGATCTACAAGGTAGTTAAACCTCTTTGGGTAAACTTTAGTCTTCTATGCAGTGTTAAATACTGACCTGTTCTATACACCAGTGGAGGCACTGAATAAGGCAGCTACCATTCACTTCAGTCTCTAATTACCTGTCATTATAAATCAATACACGCATTGTTGTTGCTGGCTTTAAACACCTTCATGTAGGTGCAAAGGAGATTATATAATGACTTCTCTAAAGATAGGTGAGAAAGGGGAGGGGAGGTGATAATATCACACTCTTGTGATAAAAAGGCCTTTGTCCCAATCTCAAGGATTTTAGAGCATGTAAAGAGTTCCAGATGAGGACAGGGTGTTGTTCTGATTGATCAATGTTCTGTGATCTGATCTGATCTGGTGACGGTTGATTATTATTTCTATTGGGCACTTAGAACTTCATTAAACACAGCTGTCCAGTAGGTATCAAAAACCTAATAAATAAGATTCATTTAGCACCAGTGTTTAATGAATTTCTAGGTGTCCACGCACCCGACTGGTGAATGCCACCTGGCTATATGCTAATAAAGGATCAATGTTTTACCCTGAGGGGCGCATCATGAGATAAAGCCGCCAGTGGTTGGTTTCTATAACCCAAACACCAGCTATCAGCATGGCAAACAAGGCGGTTCATGTCATCTACTTTTCCACCAACTGAATGTATCATTTGATTTACTACAGTTTAGAATTCAGTAAATAGTTACTGGAAGTTCCGAAAATAATTTCATCAGGTTGGCACTGATAATAGGATAAAGGTTTTTACACAACATGTAACTAAAAGTACTGTACTTTCATTGTACAGTACTTTTCTTATGGACTCCAATGATTATCCTATTAGGGCACCCTACCCTTACAGTACATGTGCAATTACAATAATTGAATTTATACTTTTAAGGGAAGCTTAGGCCTGTCATGAAATTTATGAATTTTGTGTTTATGTTCCTGACTTGCACCTACATGTACAATCAAATTGGCTTAGATACTAATAAACCCTAAGTGGTGATGTTAAAGAATTAAAGAAAAAAATGAAAGAAGTAACCATGCCCAAGCTTCTGTACTTCTGAAAAATATGAGTAGCCACTGAAGGAAATGCATTTTCTTGAAGTGAAGTTCATTCATAGGTCAGTTATTTCTAATGCCAGGCATCTCCAGCAACAGTCAATAAAACTAGGAAAACAAAACAATAAAAAATGCCTCCATTATATATCTGTTTTATATACATAGTTAAAGTCAAGTCTGAAACATCTAATGAAATCTAATGCATTGTTTAACAGTTTCAAAACAAAATTAAATGCATAAAGAATGCTTCCTGTCATTGTCAAGGCCATTCCTGCAGAAATTCCTGCAGGAAACATTCTTCCTGCAGGAATTTACCTTTCTCCTGCAGGAATTTCTGCAGGAATGCCTGCAGCATTCCTGCAGGAAAAAACGCTTCCTGCAGGAATTCCTGCAGGAAAAACGCTTCCTGCAGGAATTCCTGCAGGAATTCCTGCAGGAAGAAAATTTTCAAAATGAATATTCATGAAAGTTATTATCATATTTCACAACTGTACATCATACTTGTCAATCATATGTAAAGACTTTGCACCAAGTGCTTTATATTGAAAATATTAGCACATTTCAAAATGGGAAAAACGGAATTCCAATCTTAAGATGGAGCTTCTTTTAATAAACCCTGTTGTACATGGCTATCAAAAGGCTTCTACCCCAGGATAGTTATTATAAACTTTATTATTGTTTGCAAGTACATGACTAATTCAGTGGATATCTGAGGGTAAATGTCATGTTGGACAACAATATACTACTTTAGCAACATTGATTGAAAGAGAAACTGTTCTCACAGGGATTCAACCTTTGTGAAGACTATGAAGTACAAAAAGAACTCATTGACAAACTCATCTACCAGAACAATGATGTTTACCGTCTCTTGCCCCATACAGGGCCTGTGTATACTCGGAGAGCCTCATATGACAGCCTTTGCAATCGGCTCCAGGGGCATCAACATCCTGGCTCTAGCTGATGAGATGGAGAGTAAAGGTGTGATGATCGATCAAGTCTTGTCTGTGTCTTCAGGAATAAAGAAGGAAACATAGTGGAATGTGATATCAGCTTTATCTCCTTGGAGTGTTGTAAGGCCTAAGAAAAAACATTGTGTTTCCTGTTTCAGTCCTGAAAAAATTAGGGTCAGTAGGTAAGGATCTTCTTTTTTTTTGGGTTACTTTTTTAGGCTGGCTGACTCTATTTATACATATTACATGTACAATACAGTTGAACAATTTAAACTGAAATGCATAAGGTATTTCAATGTCAAACTTTAATTTTTTACATTATAGATATATTCATCCTTCATATAGGACTGTGTTGAAGCAGTGTTTTTACTTCAATAGGAAGCAGGCTGAATAAAGATTCTAACATAATGTTACTCCACTGCCCACTCAAAAAAAGATTGGCAGGTTTTTCTAGGGTCACAGGGTAGGGAAACAGGGAACACAATATTTTTCCTTGGCGTAACTTGGTCAGTAACTAGACAGTGATGGGTATGTTTTTAACAGATGTCCTCTTGCTGAAAATTAAGTCTTTCACACTCACTCACTCACTCACTATCCGGTTTAGCGTCTGTTGTTCAACTCTTGCAAGAGTTGGACGTTTTGTCAAGTCGTTTCAGTCTGATTGCTGCCCTCCATCCACCCTTGTCAAGGGGATGGCTTTTTGCAAGTCCAGTTTTCTAAGATCTTCATTGACACAGTCTGCCCATCTCCTCTTGGGATGCCACATGGATTTTGTTCAACTACTGACAAGTTCAAGACCTTTCAAAAAAACCTTTCACAATGTAACAGTAACTCTTACTACTCCCCAGGCTGGAGGATGGAGAGGACACAGAACCCTAACGGCCTCCACTGCACCGTCATGCCTAGTCACACCAATGTTTGTGACAAGTTTGTGGAGGATCTGACTGCTGCAGCAGAGTATGTGAAGGTACGGATGCAAGGATTGACTCAATAAGACTTGATATGTACAGTCTATTATCCAGTGCAATGTGGGTAGACTGTTTGCCTTGAATTCGGTAGGTCATGAGTTTGATTCCCAAGTTTGGATGCATGCACTGCTCTGCCAGAAAACAATATTATACAAACTTTTATAATGGACCAAACTGGTAACCTGCATGCGAAAAAAATCATTTTCTCAATTAATGTAACAATCAGTACAATCAGTGAAATACACAATCATACATTTAAATACTCACATGGTGGCGCACTAGATATCTGAAGTACCTGAAGAAATGACCAATCTTATGTACCTGCACCAATTTCTATGCAGGTCACCAAGTATTTCCAGCCTGGTAATTGTTTCTAAATGTAGTACTTTTTTCATTGCTACAAGATATCTTTTCCTTTTCCTTCAGATTCACAACACATCTTCAGAGGAAGGAGCATCCATGGCTTATGGTCTGGCCGGTAAAATTCCAGATAAAGGCCTTGTCGATGACTTCCTTAAGGAGATGTACATGGAGTTTTACTCAAAGTGCTAGGGACAGGCTGAACCCTCTCCTCATCTATGCAATGCTGTACAAGTTTTCGACACCACCCCTAAAGCCAGGTTCACACATGCATACATATTCAAGTCTGTATTAGTCTGTAAGGGATTCTTAGCCTCTACCAGCCTTCACAGGTTGCTGGAAAATAGTAGAAATTGGACAAATATAGACGCATAATATTCCAGTTAGCTGGCCTAGGAGTATGGTTTGTGATGTGCTATCTCTGCTGGCATGGTTGTATTTGTGCAATTTCTATTGTTTTTCCAGCAACTTTTGTAGCTTGGTAGAATCTAAGATTTTCATACGAACCTCATACAGCCTTAAATATTCACGCACGTGTGAACACACCCTAACACAGCACACGTATGCATTTGTAACTTTTGACAACAATGATCTTGTCTCTGTTAACAGCATGTGTTAGAATCTGACCAATCACTTTTTAAAGCAAAGTCACAGTTACTTTTTGCCATATTCTACATCATTTTTTCATCTACCTTATCACACTGTACAGCATTATGTTTTCAGCATATAAAAGTTAATGTGACTTTGTGTTGTAAGAACATATGTGCACCTCCCACACCATAAGTTGAGTAATCAGCCATTGGTCTTAAACTTTCCAACAGCTCAGGGAGTTTCTGGTTGCCAGGCAACTAGTGTACATCATGTAGTTTGGTTTCCCGTTCTTTACCATCACTGGAAATGTGGAAAATGATGCAAATATTTAGTTGCAAATCTCAATCTGAATGGAGACTTTTACATATTTGTAGTGTTTGCCCCGAAATTCTACAATGCACACCTTTAAAGAAGTACAATATATGTTTTAGTAGGTGTGATTTTCATTCTTCTGTTGCATAATGTCTTCAAAAATGGAATAAAAAAGGATAGATACATGTATCTTGAATGTTGTTAAATGGAAAACTTCCCTTTGTCAATTTCAATGTGAAAGAATTTATAGTAAACACAATTTATAAGTTGTGATTATGTAATTTGAAGCAGCCAGTGTTTTGTGTTGATGATATTGAGATGAGACTTTAAAGGTATAGCTGAAAACACTGAATTAAATTAAATGAACTAGATTATATTAATTTGAAGTTTGCTTGTATTTCCAAGTCCAAAGTTGCAAGAAGTGTTATATTAACATTGTTGGTAACTTGCCATGTGAATTTTTTTATCCTAGGGTGTTAACATTAACATTACATGATTTATCTGACAAACAGGAAACTTTCTAAAGGAACAAGAGTAGAAAGCAAATTCACTTCAGTCTCTGAGGTGGAAATCCTCACCAGGTCTCTGTGTCCAACAAAGATATCAAATTCAATCAAGGAGGCTCTTTCTTAACCAGGACTCCTTGCTTCATTCAATAGTGATATTGCTGATAATGATCATTAGTAAATTAACTCATTTCTTATTACTGAGGACTGGCAGGGTTGAAAAATGATTGACTTTCTCCCACCAGTATACCATGTAAGCTGAACTATGTCACCAAAAATAAAGTTTCCAACCAGTTTCCAAGTATTTCTTCTAGATCTTTCTCATTTTAAGGTAGGGTCTGAGTAGCAATCTAGAGCAGAAGGGGATGTATTGTTCAATATAAGTACGTCCTTTTTGTATCACATTGAGTGTTAATGTGGAATAAAATCTAATTAAGGATTGATCACAGTAGCAGTTGAATCATAAAAAATTCAATCTTTCCTTGCTCCTCTACTGTCCCATAGTGATGTCGCATGTATATTGCATGATTCACACATCTTATATTTATGTATTTGGGATGAACAGCAAGAACATCGTTAGAGCAAGAAAGAACTGGAGTGAACCCTCAGAAGATCCTCAATTTGCATTGGTCACCAATAGCTTAAATTTGCTTTGAAACGGTAGACGAGTCCGATGAAGACGGAGTAAAAGAGACGACTAACGGTCGAATGAAATACTGCAGCATGTACAGCAGATATGATCTCAACACTTTACATCAACAATTTTTCACGAAGTTAAGGTACAATAAATTGATCAGTCAATCAATCACATATATTGTTTGGTCAGTACTTTTATTCAGTCAGTCACGGTAAACGAGTTTTGCTACTAACTGCAGCGTCCTCGTGCTAATGAGCGAGATAAGTGAAGTTCTACACCTGCACTTAACGTGGTTCAAAAGCGACGCGCTACGGCTGACTGAAGAACTGCAGCACGAGTTTTCCGCAACAGTGTCTGTATCTGGTTATAGACTTGTAGTATAAACCATCGCATGCTCCCGGCACCGGGGCGCTCAACCACACCGAGTTCACTCTATAAACATCAGGCCTTTCTGATCGGAAGCGAGTTAGTCCAACACTCCCCGTAAAAATCACCGGCGTGCACCAGTTGACCCAGGCGGCGACCAACGCTCACAGTGCCGAGGATGTCGGGGAAGCCCCTGGTAGGTTCATTACCGAGCTAGGAAGCCAGAGTATAATGGAAGCCAGAGTTCCCTACATTGCTCCAATACGTTTAAAGTACCGTCGGGTACATAGAACCCCCAACGTGTGGCTTGGGATTGACTATGGAGCCAAATTAAAGCCCCCCTCCCCCCAAAGCGGGGTTCTCGCGGCATTTTGATATAACTGTATAGACAACAGACACCAGCTCTTGTACTGTGGCGTTGATGCCACTCAAAGGAACGACATTTTCGATACCTGGAAAAGACACATTTCGTTTTAATCAACAGGTGGCTATACTACTCTATGTGGGTAATCAGGGTATAGAATAGAGCGTTGACCTCCCCACAAGAGCGGGTCACTGTGAATGAAGGTCATAGGTCACAAGCGTAATTCTTTTCCCTGATTACCCAATTAGATGGTTTGCAGCACAGTTTGACCGCTTGTCCGCTGTGACCGCTTGAATTTTGCATTAACTGAAAAAATTCCCAATTTTAAATCCAGATTAGCCTATGTATAACTGTGTTACACAATCTCTCTCTTGCTGGGGTTAATGACCGCAGGGCCGGCCGACAAGAGCGCGATGATTTTACTGGGGCTACATCCAAATGAGCCACAGCATCTTCTTTTAGTGCGTGCAGTAGTTGGCGTCTATATGTCATAGTAGGGCATTGTAGCCAACGTAGATAAATGATTTTAAACCGTAAGTTCAGCACCTTTTGAGCAGGCCGTTCCACATATTTAGTTATTGCCTGTAAATTATGATTTATCAAAGTAAAATGAAAAGACTTCTTGAGATTTAATTAAGTTAATGACATTGGCAATGATCTTTATTGCATATTCCTGCCCAACATGAGCTAAATGCATTGGGTTTGATAACTTAAGTATACGTGAAACAGGTTACATCTTATATCATCTGAGGTTATATCTTATATCATCTAAAATCTACATAACGCCGTTAGTCTCTTCTCTCTTTTTGAAACTTGTGTGAACAAATTTACAAATCTTTTAATGAACATACTTGTAAAAATGCAAAACCACAATAAAATCATATCAACTTTGCCTGTGTTAACTCGTCTATCGCATTATGGCTAATCTAATTTTCGACTTCATTAAAAACGACATGCAAATTTTAATAATGATTATCAACAGGTAGTGAGACCACGCCGTTACAAGATGGCGGTGTGTCTGTAAAGGGGCAGAACACGGCGGTTAAAACAGCTCACAGAAGGCGCACAACGTCCGTTGTATGTGGTGAGTGGTACTCAACATTGTCCTCTATATTTTCGTGAATATTTGGACTGGACATAACTGCAGAGAAATGAAATGAAAATGCAGTATGGCGTAGATTATTTGCGGCGATTGCTTCCTGGGTTAAGTCCTGCACCTAGTAAAACGACCGCTGGAGGGCGTTCCTAAGCGCTGTTTGAGAGTTTGGACCTTATAGCTACCAAATAATTGTTTCCCCTGCAAGCCGTGCAGGGAGATATAACCCCATTGATCTCTGCCATTGGATAAGGTCAAATCACTTTTCAAAAGAAAAGAAGGCACACAGTAAAGAGAGGCTAAGAAAGATAATGAGGTCGCCGTGTTTTGTACCGTGGTTTACATATGCAGACTGTCCAAAGCCAATATAGCAATTTTTATGCTGCACTTAGTGATTGAATCACTAGAGGGCGCTCTTAGACCGTGCGCGTTCACGTGGCGTGCATGTTATAACTGCAGTTTGCATATCCGCCGCTAGACGTCACTAATAGTGTATCCAGTAATCAACATACGCTGTGTTGATTAAAACAACTGCATTTTTGTAACTTTTTTTGGGGCGAAAGTCTTGGTGTTTCTATGTAGAAATGGGTTTTCCGTCGCCGACAATTGATAACAGGGTTTGATGAATGAGATATCGAGAAGGTGTACAAAGTTGTTCTCCTGTGTCCGTGTTGCATAGTCAAGGCACTCTAGCTGGTCTTGCAAGGTTCAGAAAGCTTAATTCACATTCTGGATCTCTTGGCTTAAATCCAATTGGAATACATTAGGTCCTGACAGAATTGCTGTAAGAGAAAAGTGATGTTTTAGGTGAGATGGAGTGTTGATAATTAAGTTGATGAAAACTATTCAGAATCATCATGATGGCATTTCCACTACTCTGTCTGTGTCAGTTGCTGTGTGCTTTTGATCAGAGCAATTTTTACATTGTCTACACAGTTTGATCATCCGGTGAAATGCATTGCCTTATCAAGAAAGCAAAGGGGTTCACAATACTATTGCAGCTGACAATTCTTACTTTTTTATCATTTCGTGCTGTTCTCTTCATTCATTGTTTGTCGAGGACGAACAAAATAGAGTGGTGTGGCAGCCAGACCTATGGAAATTCTGAATAAAATCTAGGTATATAACGGGGGCTGCCCTAAGATGGTTCCCGTCCTAAGACGGCACGGATTTTTTGCTGATCTTATTATCCATAAGTACACCGTGTTTGTTACCACTGACTATGCTGATTACAAAGGTATATAAACCAACTCCATGCAGACAGCTTCAATTTGCATTCCAAGTATACTGTAACATATTTACTTTATGTTTACTTCAGAATTCTAACAGTAACGTTGACAGTGCTGAATCACTGCGGTCACCGGCCTCTGCGTATTGGCGGCTCGTGTCGCTAACTATACGAACTCTTTCAAGCAGTTACACAACTGCCATGATACACATAAATAAAGCTCCATTAAACACTATGAATATGGGTCTTGTTTGTTGAGTAGAAAAGCAAGCAAAAGGAAGTGGTCATACCTTGGTCATACCTTGGTCATACCTTGGTCATACCTTGGCCATACCTTGGCCATACCTTGGTCATACCTTGGTCATACCTTGGTCATACCTTGGCCATACCTTGGCCATACCTTGGTCATACCTTGGCCATACCTTGGCCATACCTTGGCCATACCTTGGTCATACCTTGGCCATACCTTGGCCATACCTTGGTCATACCTTGGCCATACCTTGGTCATACCTTGGGCATACCTTGGTCATACCTTGGCCATACCTTGGTCATACCTTGGCCATACCTTGGTCATACCTTGGCCATACCTTGGTCATACGTTGGTCATACCTTGGTCATACCTTGGTCATACCTTGGTCATACCTTGGCCATACCTTGGCCATACCTTGGTCATACCTTGGTCATACCTTGGCCATACCTTGGCCATACCTTGGTCATACCTTGGCCATACCTTGGCCATACCTTGGTCATACCTTGGCCATACCTTGGTCATACCTTGGTCATACCTTGGTCATACCTTGGAATTTCGTAAACATTTAGCAGTTTCTGTATTTGATAAATACAGGACAAAAACTGACCAAAAGTGGCATCAAAATAAAATAAAAATTGATGCATAGGAACAAATCCTCAAAGTCTTAGACAAATACAAAAGCAGTCTAACATACCTGCTGCCGCCTATGCTCACGATCCTCACTGATCCTGGATGGCTTCTCACGCGTGCACGTTTGTGGGTCTGTGGGTAGATGGGAGTATATCTCCCGCCAAAAATACGCGCAAAGGACCATGGTAACGTTACCGCCCTCAGCCCACCTCTGGAGTTGCCCCTTCCCGTCAGGGTCATGCCTCCTCGTAATGATTTTTTTAGAGCTCGCAGACTCGTCGTCCGATCGATTTTTGCCTAATGTGAGGGGGGTATAATCGCCAATTTATAATAGAGACTGTGATTCCTACGTGTATTTCATGTGTTTCATCACAACCAATCACTAGGAGGAATAACGTTATATCCAATAATTATCTCCATGAAAAATAGAGATATAGTTTTGGGTGTGTCTGTCTGTGTGTGTGTGTGTGTGTGTGTGTGTGTGGGTGTGTGTGTTTGTGTTTCCGGATATTTGTGGTCAGTATAACTCAAGAACCTATGGGCGGATTGCCATAATATTTGGTATGTGGGTAGATGTTGGGAAGACAAAGGTCAATGTCAATTTTGGGCCCCCTGGTATGTGACCTTGGTACTGCAGCAGAAATTCCGTTTTTTGTATCTTTTAAATTGGATGTGCTATGGTCTTAATTTTTGGTAGCAGATAGCTTGTGACGTGAGGAATATGTTGTGCATGTTTGGGCCCCCTAGCATGTTGCTCTGGAACTGCAGGGGCGTTTTTCTCAAAATCTTCTAAGGAGGATAACTGGACAAGGGAATAACAAATATAGATGATATTTGGTATGTAGGTAGCTTAGACAGAGATGTACATAATCAAGTAAAAATTATGCAAACTAGCACTTAATTTGCATAATTAATGAGGGAAATCTATATTTGTAGTGTTTGCCATTGTAGGTCTCCAATACCTGTCATATATGCAGTTTGTGGCTGGTGGAATATTAACAGATATCAATTACCTAATTATCTAATTATCAATACCTAATTTGCATAATTAATGTAAAATGTCAAAATAAGATTAATTGGCATGATTTGTGTATATCTCTAGGTATACATTATAATTTTTCGTTTCTTAAAACATCCCGGCCGGGCCCCTGTTTTGAAATGTGACCTAAGCCTAAGACGTACTCCGATACGGTTTTAAAGGAAAGTAGGTCACTAATGAAGGAAAGTCTTGGTCCAGAGGCGGGAAAACCTGGTTGACTGGGTTCTGATCCGGGCCGATATGTTTGCATTGTCTGGTCAGGCAGGAGAGAACAGTGCTGTGCATTCAGTAGAAGTGAGGTGAAAAACCGGAGACGGGGAGCTATAAGGGGGTTCTAGGGTATGGGTTCAGCAAATGCTGTACCGCGTATATAGCCTGGGTACCATCCTATTACTATCGGGGCTCCTTGCACTCGCTACCCTATATTTTTTAGGTCAGCAAGTGCAAGGAGCCCCGGTAGAAATAGGATAGTACCCAGGCTACCGCGTATACAGATAAAAAAAGATAGCCTTTGAATAATGCCCAATGAAAGAAACAATCCATAGAGTTGTTTTGTTGTTTTATTCGACCTTTTTATAAGCTTTTTGTAAGGTGCTTTTCAGGAACTTGTCAATTTCATGCGTTTTTCCATGGAGTGGAACCGTCCAAGACGATCGTTTCTTGGTGTAACCTTAGCTACATAGAAGCACCATCTGAGCAGCGCTCATTTCTTACAGAAAAAGTATAATTTATGTATCATTTTGTCAAAGTAAACACAATGTGATGTAGGTATTCTATAAAACTATAGCAATATCTCTGTACAACTATAACAGTCCAATAACAGTCCAATACGATATATTCATCAAACCCCTCACACACCCTTCGCTGGGCAGTGAATACTGCACAAATGTCCACACATCCAGGCTGGGCGTGGCTGTAATTTTTAGTCAGATCCGTGAGTTTGGGGCACCGTTATGCGCGCTAAAGGTAAGGCTAGCTGATTGTGTTGCTACATATGAATGTATCTTACATATGAGCCATACAGTTAACGTTCACGAAAGTTCATTTTGGCTGTTAGAAAGTAGTCTGTTATGCTGCGACCTAGATTCGATCGATTTTGCCCCATGCACGTATAGAATGTGTTCATTTACATGGAACCAGGCTGAAAGTTGTGCTGCTATTCAAGGTATATTTGAATTTGTAGTATTGGTCTTCAAAAGTACTGTTTGCTAGCACCGAAAATACATTTTGAATACCCTGCTTCCAAAATATGCAAAGTAACATTAAACTAGGTAAGGCCTAGTTTGCTTCTGTCGTATTTTGGTGCACCTGTCTCGTTCCTCGGGATTGGGATCTCCAGTCATCCCATTGAACAAACGTCTCATTTTCGTTCGCGATGTTACACCTTTTGTAACACATGCGTACATGGATCTTTATCTTTTCCGTTGCTGTATATTTATAAAGTTTTGCTATTATCGTTATTTGGTAATAAAAGCACACCCTAATGTGCATCACGTTATTGTTTTCCTTTCCATAAGACATGGGATACTTGACTTCGTCAGAACAATGACTTGACCCAGAAAGACAAAATCTAGAGTCTAACCTAAGGTGAAACGACTCCAGCTAACTGACACTGTTTGGTTTTTGACAATTTATTTGACAGAAAGGAAAATTCGGCCGATGAGTGACTAAACGTCGAAGCAACAGAAGAAACACGACTCGCTAAAACTCGACAGAATGCGTCATCTTAACGGCCAACAGAGACCTCTGGACGCACTGACGATGTTGCTGTTTATTGGTTCGTTAGGTAAGAGACCGCATTTTTTGCGACGCCTTAGGAGCGGAGCCATTTCTTACTGCAATGTCTTTTAAGCTTTATGCGAGACCATCGTTCTAAACCTGACACCAATGACTGTATCAAAGCGAAAAAAATAAGTCTCCATACTTAATCATCATCTCTTAAAAATGTACAAAAAGTCGTAACCCTACAACTACAATCCATTCAACAATCCACTGCACGAAATGCAATATTTAAGCATCCTTGATGAAAAAAAAAACGCAACCTTTACGCATGCTTCAAGGTATGCGTGACAATTGAATGCACCAAGGTATATACATGTATCAGTTTGTTTACTTTGATATTTTCACTTATTGCAGGTTCCACCGTCACTACATCGGGAGGGACTTCTGTTCCGACGTCCGAGCCTATCCCATCCACCCGCACAATAACAGATATCTTCCCCACAGCCACTCTCACAAGCTTACACGCGTCTATCAGTGCGACCCCTCCACTCTCCTTACCGCTAGGCACCTTACATCCCACTGAAACGTATAGCCAGACAGTGCGCCCCTCCACAGATGTACTTCTTGAATCTAGAGATATTTCTTTAACAGCGACTTCTATGCACACACTTGTATCTCCCACTATGGCGTATGGGTCGTTCTCCCTATATCCGACTGAAACTGTTCTTTCTCTCGAAAACACGGAGACGTATTCTATGAGAACCAAACCTTCTTTCTCTACCCCTATTTCTGATGATGTAAGTACTGCCATGTCCTTTAGTTCTTCTTTGTCAGATGATTTCGGAAACACCGTCCAACCAAGCACCGAGGTAGGCACGACCTCTCTTTCGCTGGAATACAGCACTTCCGAAGTCCCTTCCATAGCCACCACTGTTCCCATCGTAACAATGCCTCTTCTAACCCCTTCTGAGCTCTCTGCTGCAACATCTGTTCTAACAGATGCAACTCAAAAACTCCCGACCATATCTACAGACCTACTACTAGCCACAATGTCCGTATCCGATGATTTTAATTCTATTTTGACGCCATCTTTTACCACACTGAGCCTAGAGACTATCACTTCCAATGTAACGATGTCTTCTCTGTCTATTTCTTACGATTCTATTACAATGACATCATTCCCTGCAGCTACATACACAACTACAAATATCGAACCATCGACGACTTTGGTCACATCTGTTGCCTTAGACGATGTTTCCATGGAAACTTCAATCCCATCAGCCTTCAGTATCAATGGTATGACGTCACTGTCACCACCTGGCACCCCCACACCGGCCTTCCTGTCTTCATTTGTTGTATTTACCACTACGATGTCTGACGGAATATTTGATACTGAGACGCCTAGTATTCTCATTGACTCCATCGCCGAAACATCTAGCTTTCCCATTGCACCTAGCATTTTCGAGACGTCTAGCCTTCTCCTCGATTCTAGCATGAATGAGACATCTAGCTTTCTCATTGAACCTAGCATTTCCGAGACGCGTAGCTTTCTCCTTGAACCTAGCATTACCGAGACGTCTAGCCTTCTCATTGAATCTAGTATGAGTGAGACATCAAGCTTTCACCTTGAACCTAGCATTTCTGAGACGCATATTTTTCTGCTTGAACCTAGCATTACAAACAAGTCTAGCTTCCTCATTGAACCTAGCATGACTGAGACGCATATGTTTTTCGTTGAATCTACCATTGCCGAAACATCTAGCTTTCTCGTTGAATCTAGCATTTCCGAGACATATAGCTTTCTCCTTGAATCTAGCATTTCTGAGACGCGTAGCTTTCTCCTTGAACCTAGCATTGCCGAGACGTCTAGCTTTCTCATTAAACCTAGCATTACCGAGACATTTAGCTTTGTCCTTGAACCTAGCATTACCGAGACATCCAGCTTTCTCTTTGAATCTAGTATGACTGAAACGTTTATGTTTCCTTTTCAATCCAGCATTGGGGAAACGTCTAGCTTTCTCCTTGAACCTAGCATTACTGAGACGTCTAGCTTAGTCATCGAATCTACCATTCCCATGACGCCTAGCTTTCTCAATGAATCTTTGTCACCTACACCTTTCAACCCGACTGTTACACCCGCTATTACATCCAGCCTGACCTCTTTTACGGAGACATTTTTCCTGACAGGTTTTAACCCGTCTATAACTTTATTTGAATCTGTATCTTTTGAGTCCCTTCCTCTGACATCTATAGATTCTACTTTCGCTCCGACACCCACAGCTGTAGCTACAGAACCTTTACTTTCCACCTTTTCAAGTTCTATTCCTGTACCATCGCTTATTGAAGAAACTCCAAACCTCACATCTGAACCTATAGATGCGATTACTTTTCTGTCTACAATCCCATCTCTTCCGGAAACCCCATCCTTCAGTGTTTTCCCTTCCATGATAACAACTGAAACAGAAGGCTTTTCACTATCAGTAGACACCACAGTGGATATCTTAGCGCCATTGTCGTCCCCCTCATTCCTACTTCCCTCTTTTGAAACATCAAGCTTGGGGACTGAAGCATCCTTGGTAGCAACAAGCACTTACTTTTTATCTACACCACTTTTGCAGCCATCTTTCAGTCCGATGACGATAACATCTTTTCCTGAATCTAGCTTTGTAACCCTCACATCTACACTTACACCCCCTGATCCTACAACTGCTTTTGACCTCACTGCGTCCACTTTGCTTGCTACGACTTTTCCTTTTATTTCACCTACCCCATTAGCAATGACAAGCACTCCTGAACGCATCACGTCTTTTTCAATGGACACTTTTATACTGTCAAACTCGACAGTCATACTTCCCCCCTTACCAGCAACGTCAATCTTAGAGAGTGAATTCGTCTCTCCCGTGAACACGGTCAGTAGTACAGCTGCACTGTCTGCAGTGGACCAAGTCTCTACACTAGTCAACAGTTCTACAGTTACATCTTTTGAATTTTTGGCTACAGCTACAACCATTCAAGATTCTGCTTCTCTCGCACCGTCATTTGTAACGGTTGATGTTACAACAGTTCCTTCGTTCTTTCAAGACCTCTCTACACTCACTCTTGGACTGGAGGAATCCACTCTCAAAACCACTTCCATGTCTGAAACTACAGAGACGATTTCTCTTACGCAAACCGTCGACGTTTCAGATACTATTTCGTCAACTTTCATGCCAACCATAGATGCCACACAGCTATCCACTTTTCTCTTTGTGACGTCGACAATAGAGGATGCGTTTACGAGTTCTGTATCTGAGCTTTTGCCTGCTGAAACTATGAGTACTAATTTCGTGGACACGTTTTCCTCAGCTACCATTTTGTCACCAGCTTCTGTCATGTCGTCTGAGCTCATCACGCCGACATTCATTACATTCACAGACTTTGTTTCTACCCGAATTGACTTTTCAACATTACCTGCTTCAACGTCCATTATATCCTCATTGTCGGTATCGGACACCGACACATTTACCATAGAAGCTGTTTCTTCCACACTTGAGCTAGCGTCTGTAACTCCAACAGTAAGCGCTCTCGAAGAAGTCTCCGCTTCTCTGGCTGTTTCTCTCCCATCAGAGACTTCTAGTGACGCTCCCAGCACAACTGTTTCCTTTCCGACTGACCCTGCTACAGCCTTCTTTAGTTCCATTGCTGTTACAACTCCTATGGAAACAACAACAACAGAAATGGCGTCAGCACAAACTAACGTTACGACGGATGCGCCAGTGACAACAAGCCCTCCAACGCAGGCTCCGACCAATACCACACCAAAAGACATGTCTACAACAGTAACCGCAGAAGTTACGTTTGAAACAGTCTTCTCCACAGAGGTGGTGACAGAGATAGCAAACGTCACAACAATACCGTCAAACGCTACTGCATCAACGTTAACTCCCACACCGACGATGAATGCTACATCAGCGGCAAATATGACTGCTTCGGCGCTGACAACATCGACATCAGTCTTTGCTACCACAGAGATGCTAACAACATCAACGCCACCAACGACTTCGAGTTCAACATCAAAAACATCTACGACATTCAACACGACAGCAACAGTAACAGCAACAACAACAGTGGTGAACAGAACAGAAAATGTTACAACACAGGCGGCCACCAATGGAACCACACCAGCACCAACCACCGCAACAACAGTCGTCCCGACTGCGCTTCCTACAACTCCCGCTAGGCCAGGTACAACTTCGTTGCTACTCTTGCTTTCAGAAAAGTTCGTATACGTCAGATAGATAGTCTGTAGGAAGTTCCTTTTCAATCAACTGCCCTTAGTTCTGTGATTAGGTAAGAGGAATGTATGGGTGACACCATTAAGATTCAAATAGGGCTCTATCGGAGGAATGTGGCTAACTTAACGAAACGATAGCAAGGTTAATTTTCTCTGAGAGGTATCACTAGGACGTTGTTTTCTAAGAATTGCCATTGTTTGTACTTTCGTGTCACGACAGAGGGTCCGCGGAAAGTGGTACCAGCAGGCCTCACCATGCAACTGGACTTCAACTCAAACTACGATGACAGGAATTCTGTGGAGTTCACAACCCTCGCCACACAGGTGGTAGAATCGGTAAGTCAATGTATTTGTTGTGACATACGCATTGTTTGTTGTGTGCCCAGTACCAAATTAAAGTTGATAAATTGAAGTGTTGTTATGTGTTGTATACTTGGTTATAAACCAATGAAGGGCAACATACGTATTCATCTTGACTTTATAGACATGTTTTTGTTCACACAGCTTACAGTTGTCTACGTGGGAATCCCAGGATTCATTGAGATAATTATAATCAAATTCGTGTAAGTAAATCTCTTTTTATCACTTGAAAGTTTATTATTGTTCTATCTTTTTATCACTATTGTTATCAGTGTCTTCTTATTCTTTGTGCCTTATTTTGATCCGGAGATCTTTTGGGGACTCTTGCAAGTCAATGCTGATGAATGCATCACAAGAATAATGAAAATCCATTCATACGTTCTTGAGCTATAACATTTGTCAAAGTCTCCGACAAACACGCCACACTAGACTAATTTCAAGGTAAGCTAAACCTGAGCCAATCTGTTTTTGGTCAGAAAAGTTATCTGCCATCCAAAATCGTGATCATCATGTCTACAGAACGTCAGATGCAATAGCCGGAAGTTCTGCTTCAGCACCAAGGACAGCTCCAGGGCACCAATACTTTTTTTATTGATAACACAACTGTCCACACATATCAAATTTATAACAATCCATCTATAATTTATCATTATGCCATTTGACCACAAACACCATTACAAGCAAATGATAAAGAAAAAACGTTATACACAAAGCCAGTCAAATCTGTCTATAGTGGCCACTCAAGAGACTGGCCAAATATGGCCACTATAGACAGATGGCCACTATGGATGGGTGACCTCTTGTACAGAGAAAATACTATTCAATGCACACATTATTACAGTACCCACTATTCTTTGTTCACATAAACATTACAGAGGTAAGCCACGTTTAGATTTACTGTTCAAATGATTCTTAACACATGTAATACTGCAATGATTGTGACACTACTTTGTACAGTGTACAGGTACCATTAACGTACCATTGAAGATTCTTGACGAAAGTACTTACATGAGAAACTCCTCCTCTCCCCAGCCCAGGCAGTGTAGTTGCCAGATACGCCGCTGTGTTCGCCTCGGACCAGGCGGAGTCTGACAGCACGATCCAGCAGCAGGTACAGACCAACCTGCAGGTGGCTATCAGCAATGGCACCTTCAACGGTACACTGAACGTCACAGACAGCCAGGCAGTACAGCCTATAGCGCTTACAACGGACGGTAGGTGAAGCTACGGACAGTGTTAAAGCTTAAGACTACAATGTATGGGTAAATAGATAGATGTATGGACGGTGGATGCATGTATCTATGTACGTATGTACATGTGTATGGATGGATAGATAGATAAATCATAAAGATGAATGGTTTGAGGACATGGAATAGATAGATACTTAGTTTATTAAATACATGGATGGATGGATGGCTGGGTGGCTGGCTGGATGGATCGACCGATGGATAAATGGACGGATGGATGGATGGATGGATGGAAGGAAGGACGGATTTATTGATTGATTAATTGATTGATTGATTGATTGAATGGATGGATAGATGAATGGTGGGATTGACATGTAGATAACAGGTAGATAGCTATAGACAGATAAAGAGACTGATGAATAAGTGGATGTATTTACTCACAAATCTCCTCAGTACTTTGCGTCTTTCAAGAGATGAGTTTAGATAATTTGTTGCAGAGTTGGAGCTGGTGTCCACAGACTCGTCCTTCTGTACGCTGACGTGTGGGGAGGGGGGCGTGTGTCAGCTGGGTGAGAAGTTCCCCGGGGTGGTGATAGCGGAGTGCGTCTGTGTGGAAAACTACTGCTTCGCTGGCATATGTACTGTCATTGTGGATCAGGGCCCAAAATGCAGGTCAGTCCTACTTCTTCGATGATCAATTTCTGGCTCACTTTCTTCATCAATCCTCCAATCTTCTTCTTCTTCTAGTGTCATCGCTACACTCCTCCGCTTCCGCTCCTCGCACGTCTTTTCTCCAATTATGTCACTTTATGCGAATTAGACACGTGACTCGGTGTGTATTGGATCGAATGCTGCAGATAATCCGTGGCGTACCCCATCTCAACGCAAAGCTGAGGTTATAGAGAATGAGAATCATTATTACCTCCATGAAATGTCATGGAGGTTATATTTTACCCCGCGTTTGTGTGTCTGTCTGTGTGTTTGTGTGTGTGTGTGTGTGTAAACAAAATAACTCAAGAACGGTTGGGTGGATTGGTTTCATACTTGGTATGTTGGTAGGGTGTGATGAAAGCTGGAAATGATTAGATTTTGGGCCCCCTAGCGGCTCCCCTTGGTACTGCAGCGCAACTTCCGGTTTTGCTATCTTGGTGTTCTGAACATGCTAGGGTCACGATTTTTGACTATTAGATAGCTCTTGTGCTCAGGAAGAAATGACATAAGTTTGGGCCCCCTAGCGTTTAGTTTTGGGATAGCAGGGGCATTTTTGTCAAAAACTTCTGAAGAGGATAACTCAAGAAGGGAACAGCGGATTTTCATGATTTTTGGTATGTAGGTACCTTAGACAATGTTGTACAATATAAAATACTAATTATGCAAAATAGGAGCAAATTTGCATAATTAATGACAACATTCAATCATAGCAGTTTTTTCTATGTATCTCTTGTCTTGGACGTGATATGGTCTTGACATTTGGCTGGTAAATAGCTTTCAGTGTCATGACAGAGTGGGGCAAGTTTCAGCCCCCTAACATTTAATTTGGGAACTGCAGGGGCGTTTTTGTCAAGATATTCCAAAGAGGATAACTGCAGAAAGGATTCACGGATTGGCATCATATTAGGCATGCGGGTACCTTAGGCAAAGATGTTCATAATGATATACATGTTATGCAAATGAGGAGTTAATTTGCATACTTAATGAGGAAATCGTTTAGTTCCATTGTTTTCAATAACTGGACTTCAATAAATGTAACACATGTTAATTATGATAGGTGGAATATAAGCAGATACCAAATATGGTAATGTGGAACTTATTTGCATAATTTATGTAAAAATTGCAAAACCGCTTTATGATTAATAATGGGAATTTTATAATGGTGACATGTGTACGTTTGTCAATGATGAACAACACCATGCATAAATTATGCTAATGTATTAGTCAATTGCATGAAATTTACAAAAGCTCTAAATTTTCATGGAGGTATGAGGTCGCCGAACTCTAGTCTATTTGTAAAACGTAGCAGCCTTAGGGCTGCATTGTGTATGTGATGCATTACAAGGGAAAATGCTCACATTTCTTCGATATCGTTCTTTTAAATTACAATTAAAACGGTTAATGTTCGTCATAAAAGCATCAAACAAAGAATGATAAATCCAAATGACTCATAACAGTATTTAAACATTCTATGCTAAAAGCACTAAGGCATAGATTATTCTTACAGTTGCCCAGCAGACACGCTGTCCTGGTACCGAGGGGACCGGTGCGAAGTCACCTTCACCCAGGCCCAGATCATCGGGTTTGCCGTGGGCTGTACAGCCGCTGTGCTGGTGCTCATCATCCTGCTGGTGGTCTGTATGGCCAAACGGGCTAAGAACATGCTGAGGGCACAGAAAGCCAGACGGTGGGCCTTCCATATATAACATGTCTGTTGGGTAACCAAGTAGTGTGCAATAAAACTGTTACAGATGATTTTGAATGATATTTTTTATAGAACATCTTACAACATGCAACTTTTGCAAACAGATGTAATTGTATTGTGAATTATTTCATAAGGTTGTTTAATGGCTGATAAACTCGTTATTCATATCACAATTGTTTTATGTTTATCACATTAACCATTTTATATCTTTGGTCTACTTGTATATTTACAGGTATAGATACGACATGGGTGGTTTTGTAATGGGAAATCGCTACAGTGCACATCCGGTAAGGGAGTCTGGTTCTAATTCTAAGTCATTAACACACATTGTAAAATATATTAGTCGTAGTTTTAGCCTATTATCCCTATTGGCGCTTCTAAAGCTGCACAAACAGTCAGCTGCATGCCCCATTATAAAGCTGTAGGTCCCGTGTTTGACGATACACACACCAGTACAACATCAGATAAAGTGAGTGTTCGGCGGTGTGAGTGGATCAAACCTTACAGCCAGGTCTCCGGTTTAACATGTCTAGAAGGCGAATTAAAAGTCATCAGTTATGTCAATCCGTCCACAGATATGGTAAACCTAAATAGGAAATGCAAAGAAGCAATGACCATTTTCTTCCTCTTCAATGTCCATTGGACGAACACAATAGATCTATTAAAACCGTTCTAAAGGCATTCTTCATATCGCTGACATTGAACACTCTTTCATGAATTGCTTTAAACATTTGAAATATAAACGTTAAGGAAGATACAAGGTAATGTGTGATCTACAGAGTTCTTCTCCACACCCACCAGCTCGCAGATACAGGCTTCTTCCACCGGACGGGGAAGTACAGCATCCCGCACACAGACAGCACGGCGTCCAGCCGGCTCTACACGTGGAACCCTACGGTGAAGAACGTGCCGGGTGGAGAGGTAAAGGCATAGCATTGTATCCTTAGGCTTAGCTTGGGTCCCAATTGCACCGGTGCCCGGCCGGGCTTCGAAGCCACAAATTGTATTCCCCAAGGGTAGGTCACTGCGTCTATTCGATACTGGGTCCCGACTTCATTTTAAGTCAACCCGGTACCTCAGGAGCCACAATGTGCCCCACGGGGCCACGTAGGGGTGATGCTAGAAAGTGCTATAAACAGCCCGTGAACTGCCTGGAAGCTGGGCCCCTTCTTCCAATTGGGACATATATAAGATATACTCAGAGCGAGCCGCGCAAAACGCAATCCTACACTGCCTTGTGTAATATGACGCATATACTTGAGCATAATAGAGTTCCAGCCTTTGGAAACGGTGCCATCAAACATGATGATTATCTACACAGACATTTTCATCTCGAAAAAATGCTTTCTCTATCACTGTTCACCAACAGCTCTGCCTTAGCTTAATTCTGTTTTGATACCTTTGCAGATAAAGATCCCACGAGTGCACGCGCCTGGAAAGGTCTTCCCGAAACAAGAGCGGATATACGCACAGGTGCCGTCTATTTAGTACTCTCATCAAAACGATCGCGCAATGTTGTCTTGTGTGTAATTCAATAGGTTTTAAGGCAATAACGACGAAAAAGATATAAGCCGGAAATTTTATCTGAGTTTGTTGAATTATGGAACTGTTCTCCAACTAAAAAAAAACTCGCCAGAATTTTCGCCTGAATCGCTCAATAATCTCCAGCAATCTGACCCAACAAATGTGACGTCAGCAATGGATAAAAAAATGTTGGATGTCCGTATCGCCCCCCGTCTCGGTAAAGAGAGGCACAATGTTATCAGCTAGTTATCATCATTATCATTAACATTTTCACTTTTTACAGACCATCGAGATGCGGTTCTGATGACTACATGTCCCGGTTACCCAACCTACAACGTCTTACTATTGATAGCTCAAATTTTATTTTTATAATGTAAACTTGCCTTGTTATATCATCATGAAATCTAGAGCATATAGAGTTTAAAGACATATGAAATATATTCAGATATGTGTATATATTGAATTGGCTTATCTACTATCACTCTAATGACTTTTAGGCCTTTTATTATCAATATGCAGTGACCTTATATAGTATGAACATTTGTCACTAGTAACTTTTCTGTGTACCACTACCAAAACAGTGTTCACAGAGTGCTTGCTATTCTTTCATAGCCCATACGTAGAATTCCGACTGTAATTGTTGAGTATGATGTATTGTACCGTTAGACCTATATACAGAGATATGTTGATAATGTCTTTGTTATATAGCGTTATACCTTTACATGTGTACATGTGTTGTCTTTGTATTTACCTACGTCGACGTTTCTTTCACCTCTGTGAAATGTACATTTTACCACTCAGTATCACCTCACTGTAGTCTGTACTGTTTGTTCTACACAGTTTATATGGAGAATATATTAAGTAAGACCAGATTTACTCATTTACGTTACAGCGTTATGTATGAGATAGAATTATAGTAAAACCTAGATACTCTTCTTTTTGTTCAACCCTGCAAATATAACAATTTTTATCAAAAATTCCACAATGTTCAGTATTTTTGTGTAAGCTGATTAAGACCTCACTTAGCGTTGTACATTTAGACTCTCTCACAAACGAGGAGCGCTGATTCTCGATTCTCAACACATGGACCAGGCCTATGAGTATATCGGGTATGTGGTATTTGCCGCTCTAGAAGAATGAGAACCTGGCCCATATATTGAAAATCGCGAATCAGTGCTCTCCCTAAGATAAACACCGCTACTCGAAAGCTGCAAAGGTAGCTATTAATATAAATATTTGTATGAATACGACGGGCGTACACACGTACAAACCTCACTTTATCAATACAGAAGTGAGTGTTCAAGTAGGACCCGATATTAGCCAATACCTTGTACGGATTTGGTGTGAAAATAAAGCAGGTCACATGGTGATGATCTCCAATCAGATCCTCATTCACAAACCACCGTAGGATCTGCGTGGGGATTAATATGTCTAATACGTAAGTCAATGAATCGTCCAGGTCTTTTTTGGCGACGCCTCAAGAACGGTGCGTTTCCTTTCAACGGAATAGTGACAGCCGTATGTACAGTAAAAGCAGTTCAGTAAACAATTACGTACTTATATATGCTTTCAAGTGACAGGGGAAGTTTTAATAGTGCACTTTGATTATTCATTCATTGGCTGCCTCTTCAATAACAGATGGGCGATTGGTCTCGTTCGTGGTGGAAACTGTAGTGCGGCTCGGTCGGAATGTTGACCTGTCGGTCGCTGACCCATCATCGCTGTTCTTTGACTCGTTTGCTCCGGCTGGATCTGCTTCTTTCCCGAGTGGCTGAGAACAGAACGCAAGAAATATAAGGAACTACGCACGTCAGGCATGATTTATCACTTTCGGTGCCGATTTATTTTGACACCCTTTTTGCGACCCACTTACATATAAAGCATGTGGTCTTCTTGCTCGACCCATGAATGCACGGTCGTAGCAAATGATATATGATATACTGTGAAAAGAACTAACGTTACATGTTTCAGGTTGGAGATTTCCCTTTAATACTCCCTTGAAATTACCCTGTAATACTATCGTGAAAGTACCTAGTTCTGAGGGCCGTCGCTCGGATAGGAGGTTAAATAGAGGTCCCGTGTTTGGGAGAACCACACCTCAAGCACGTTAAAGAACCCGCAACACTTATCGAAAATAGTACAGGTCCTTCTAATCTCCAAGCAGATCCTACGGTACCATAAGACAGTATCAAAAGCTGACAGAGAAGTGAAGCCGGCTTAGTAGTGTGCTTCGCTACCGGGCTAAAATGGGGACACCTCTTGGCTGACTACACTCCTTGGCCAGTTTGGTACTATCTTATGCCATTGCATAGGATCTGCTTGGAGATTAATGTCCTTCCCGATGTGAGTGGATCAAACCTTACAGTCTGGTCTCCGGGTTAATTTGTTGAAAAGGTGAAAGTCACCTGTTATGTCAATCCTTCCGCAAACGCGGTAAAACTACAGAAGTAACTACTACCGTGAAAGTGTACAAGTTCCCGTCAATCTCAATCCTGCTCAGTCGGACGGACGGTCCCAGGCCGGTGGACGGCCGGCCATGCATGACGTCATTCATCCACAGGTCTGGAGTGCTGGCTCTGTGGGGAGGACAAACAAGCGCACATTGTGTGTAATGATATGTCAAAGGTTAAGGCCCCTGAGAAAGAAAGAAAAGAATGCACGTCCGGACATTGTTATAGTTGTCCTAAAGTTCAAGTTGATTCATTGGAAGGAACTTCAAACTCACACATGAGAGGATATGTCTTCCTGCTGTTGCTTTCTTCTCCACAAGACGATAGGCACGACAATCAACATCAGAAGAGCGCATGCGCCTCCAACCCCGATCCCGATCCATGCTCCGATCGGAAGCCCTAGTGGTAATGACGGGTCCATTTGATTGGTCGGAGTGCTCATGGCCTGTGACGTCACAGAGGAGTTACTATCAGGTGTCATTGTGCTAGTCGACATCATGAGCGCCGTTGAACGTCCGGGTGTCATGGCAACCGAAGAACTGCCGGGCGTCATGGCAACCGAGGAACTCCCGGGTGTCATGGCAACCGAAGAACTCCCGGGCGTCATGGCAGCCGATGAACTCCCGGGTGTCATGGCAACGGTAGAACTGCGGGCCGTGGAACTTTCAGTAGTCATGGCAACCGCGGAACTCCCAGGTATCATGGCAACCGTAGAACTCCCAGGTGTGGTGGCAATCAAAGATGGTGGTTTCTCTGACGTTGAGGAATTTGTCGTTGTATCACCCATTCCTGTTGTCGTGACATTAACAAGGACTGGTGACGTAGTTGCGTAAGCCTTGCTGGTAGTGACGTCGTTGGTTATGTTGGTGACGTCGGCAAAACCGGGGGTTACTGTGCTTGACGGAGTTGCACCCGCACTTACCAAAAACTGCTGTGTCGTGTTCGTCGAAGTT
The DNA here is from genome assembly GCA_019207045.1 of Branchiostoma floridae x Branchiostoma belcheri. Classification (NCBI taxonomy): domain Eukaryota; kingdom Metazoa; phylum Chordata; class Leptocardii; order Amphioxiformes; family Branchiostomatidae; genus Branchiostoma; species Branchiostoma floridae x Branchiostoma belcheri. The sequence continues at coordinate 7,997,732 of CM033041.1, forward strand.
GACATGGTTGTGCCTCCTGTCGTGGCATTCGTGACGTCAGATGTAGAAAGTGCCACTGTCATGTTCATCCCCTGTATCGTCATGGTAACGGGAGCTGGAGTACTGCTACCATTGGTTGCCGTTTGGGCGGTCGTATTCTGGGCACAAGAGTCTGGGAAAAGTGCAACAAGTGATTTAGAGAATGGAAATCACAAAGGAGTACAAGAGAAAAAGTATCATTATCATTTGTATTCTATAGTGTGCCTATATAAGTTACACGAGATCTTTCAATCATGTTTGGGACCACACTCTTGCCTAAAACTTAACACCGCTGAGCAGGTGACCAGTAACCACTCGGCACTTTTGTTTGTTTGTTTGTTTGTTTTTGGCTATCATGAGTAAATGGGTATGTATGTTAGGTAAGTTTGTTGTGTAGCCTCGGTACATACATGACGTGTACAAAAGTCAAGAAAAGATTGGGAATTTCCAAGGAGGTCATGTACGAGGATAATTATAGATTATTATGTGTAGGGGAACTTCACTTCCTCCCTGTAGTTAATCAACAGTAGGATACAGCATTTTCTCTCTGATTCAACATTGGATATGAAGTGTTTGGGAACGTTTTATCTTCACTTTTTTTGTAGACCTAGCCAAGGGTGGAACCATCGAAATTCAACCTTGATCTAGATGCAAATAAACCATAAAAATGGTCATAAACTAAAATGCCAGACCACAGATGCCAGACCAGTGTGTACAAATTAATTCAATTTGTACACTGGTATGTTAAACAGACTGTTTATTGCTCGATTGCCACATTTACCTCTGCGCTTCTCTTGCTTTCCTCTCCTTCTAGCAATTAGATGATCAAGTGTTTTAAAGACATGAACATATCTAGTTCTTCTGGAAGTGTATTGCGAAAGCCAAATGTCGGTGGTTTCCAACCATTCCCAGTCTGACCAAAGGTTGAATGCAGGACGGGTCACGGCGGAAGTAGAATTTCTCGGTGGAACTAATCACATATTTGGTCAAAACATTCAAACGAGTTTCAAGTCAACAGCTTGGTCCTAGCTGAATCTTCAGTCCTAGGACCGTCAGTATAATATCCCTATCATGAATGATCTCATGGTGATTGTTACACCTTTGAACAATATTGTTTGAATAGAACGCGGGGCAAGAACTTGGCCACTGCGCTGCAAGATGGTGTTTGTTGAATTCTAAATTCATCCATTTCCTATTGGACTTGTATCTCGATACTTTTGTTATAAGACACGTTAATAGTTTTTGTTGCCTCAAGAAACAAATCTTTCTTGCCGTGTCAACCACCTGTATACTCTTATGTCAACATCATATAAGGTAACATTTGTCTCGGATTTCATTTCCGGGTTCGGTCTTGACGCTTGTTCCTCAAAATTCACTCTTGTTGTAGTTTCGACAACATAACACAACGTTATGTACTTAAAACTGATAGCTATGTCCTATACAAATAAGTGCATCATCATCTTTTGAGAGTTTTATCTGTGATTGTCAACGAGTAGGTTAGTGAATTGAGGGGGCGTTGAGCAATGCCAGAACTGGACGACCTGCATATCTACTATCCGAACACTTGTACGTGCAAGTTCTGCGTATCAATTATCAAAACTTGTGTACGTGCGATGTCAGAAAACACTGTACCCTAGTACAGGAAACGTTGGGCAGTAAAACTTGATAAGAGAACCAACACTTACCTTCAATAACATATGCGACTAGATACAACAGCCCAAACACTATCCACACTTTTACAGTCTGCATGACGAAATGTTCCACTTGACAACAAAATCCTGTTCAACTGTTCCCTGTCCGCAAGTAAGATTTGACCTCCGTCTGAACAAGTGTTTTGGCACCCATGTAATTTTGGCCCCCGCCTAGTGATACGTTGTTGTCCCAAATCTATTTGTAGATGCTGGGCCGAACCTTGGACCACACGTGAAAACTATGCGGTGTAATGTTTAACGTTGACTACAAAACCCAGTAACATAAGAGTAGCACGACCAAAGTCACTCCGAGCAAATGCCTTGTCGGACAACTTTTCTGAGGGCATGAAACTAGGACGCGGGTCAGTGCCCAATTTTTGTTCGTCTCTCAACAAATTTAGAAGCAGGGGGAAGTTCTGAAATCAAAGAAACAATTTGAACGGAACTACTTGTTATGCGAGGGACGTTCAGGAAACGTGAACATGTACATGGGAATATTGTGACCAAAACAATAGCCTATACAAAAACTCATTATGGAATTTCACTTGTTGTATCAAACACTAGCAAAACGCCTCCGAGACATGTTATGGCTGTGACGATAGTGCCATTGACAATACAACACTACAATTCTTTGCAATACGGGTATACAACTCGTACGTCACTATTCTTCATCGTTGATTCATTTATATATAATATAAATTATTATCACATTGGACCTGACATAAAACACTATTAGTTGTTACATGTATACAACATTGTACATGTGTCGATGGATACAGGGTCAGAAAACTGCACAGTGCAGAGTCCAAAGACAAACAGCTGGTTATGGGACAACAGGACTTTGGTCTCTTAAGCATAAATATAGATGTGTGTTCCTGAAGCATTTGGCAAGTGACATATTTCCTCATAGCCTCAAACCAGGGCTCCTTAAGCTATTAACACAGGTACGTATCATTGAGTGTAACGGAGATATTTAGGTCTGTTATACATTGGACATCCGACATTGTCTTCAGCTCTTTGGCATTCATAGTTAGGGTTTAAAAGACAAGTTTTGCAAAGATCACTTCAGTGTCACTGACGAAAGATAGTGGATGCTATCTGAAACGTCTGACCGTTTCCAAAATCATATCCAGCTGCTTGAGTAATTGCTTTTTGGCATATCTTATTACCTGGATGTCTAACCGTCATCGACATACTTATTATACATTAGATCAATCATACCCTTGATGATCAATAAAGACATGCCCACGTTTAAAATATGGTGCATGTATGTGCGAAGGCAGGTAAATATTGGAGTCAGCCTATCTTTCCAACACCTGTTTTAACATGCTTACAGACCATCCCATCACAATAATGAGCAAGTGGCTGCATGTCAGTCAAATACCTGCTTTTCTGTGTTGTTATTTAGCATTTCTACATTTTGACCATGGACATAGCTACAGGATCAGTGCATTCTGATTTGTCCATTGCCCATAGCCCTATTTTGTTCATTCCGTTTGCATGCTGGAAAATGCAGGGCATTAAGGATGCCTAAAATGTCATTTGCATGTAGTGTATTCTCCAAGCAGAGGTTGGGTCGCGGAGATAGTGGTCATGCTTTTTACTGGCTCGCTTCTCTCACGAACGAGTCAGTAAAAATCTCGACCACTACTATCTACACGACCAAACTTCTGCTTCGAAAATATGTAGTGTACTGTGTCTAGTCCAGTCTATGTTTTCATGGTAATGACTTTGACTTCCAAGAGAGACCTATAGTGCCACTTGTCTAACAAAAATTCCACTGTACAGAGTTGTAACTGGACCATCCCTGTAGAGGATAGAAGTTGCGTGGGCTGCCTTGAGAAAGATCTAATCAGGCTACAGTGGCCCATGTCTCATAATAATTTAGAAATAAGCAACGGTACCGATAAGAGGGTCTATGGCATCTTAGTCTGAATCGAAGAGGCACAATTGGGATATTCCAAGGATCCCAGTTGTGCCTCTTGGATTCAGACTAACATGCCATAGAAGAACAATGCATTATGTAGGATCCATATCTGATCATCAGCTTAACTGCCTAAAAGACCAGGGTTTCAAGATTTTCTGGCAAACAAACCACATCACAATGGAGTTGAATTAGTATACCATTTTTGTATCTTTAGTTTTGAGTTGTACAATAAAGGGGAAGTGTTTGTATGTCTTGAGCAGAAATGAATCTGGTGACTAAACGTGCGAGTGGTTATCTACAAGAAGTTGTGCTACATGAATCAATAACATCGCCAGCATATGTTAACACCAGTAAAACACAGACACTCCAGTTGAGCTGATGTTACATGTTTATTCCATGTTTAGCCTCCATGTATGTAGACAGCCTCTAAGTCCTGGGCGGCCCTCCTGGACCACCACCACCGCCGCCTGGACCGCCTCCCTGGCCACCTTGGCCTCCAGGCCCTCTCTGGCCCATCTGTGAACAGAGAAAGGCGATGAGTGGGAGCGTACAAATTTCAATCACAAGTTGTTTAGGGCTTCAATGGTAATGTTATGCAGGTTTTACTAGCACTTGTTTATCAATGTAAATTCATTAAGTCTAAAAACCCACATATCATAGTGGGAAAACTTGCCTTCCACAGCCTCAAAAGAAGAAGTCAAATGCAACAAAACTATGACAACATTATTCATGGAGTCTGTCCAAAAACACATGCTTCATGCACCGTAGACTCTAGCTATATTTCAGAAGTATATCTTATGTAAATTCATAAAGTCTAAGAATCAACATATTATAGATGAAGTGGTTAAATTTGTCTTCCTATACATAAAAAAAACGTCAAACCCAACAATACTAGCACTATAATGTACTAGAATGTTGTATAACATTGGATGTAGTTCCTAATATCATTGTATTTTGTATCATTACATGCTTGTACTTTGTAATTAGTGCTTAGTCATGTATTTGCAATAAACTTTTCATTTACAGTAGAAGCCGTTAAATTGCACACCCCATGTGCCAGCATATTTCGTGCAATTGTCCGGGTGGTGCAACGCTGCGAAGTTATCTAGCTAGACCACACCGGTTTGGAATTTTAGGATGTCCTGCAATTTATAGACCTGTGTGGTAATCCATGGTGCAATTAACTATCTTCTACTGTAATATGAAATTTAGACTGTGGACTGATCAGTACGAGTGGTTTACTTACTCCTGGTGGGCGGAACCTGGGCGGAGGGGTGCGGTCCTTACGAGCCTCGCGTGACCGGTTCCTCACCACCTTGCTATGGATGGCGCAGCTCACACAGTAGTGAAGCTTGGCATACAGCTTGGGAAGGGCGTACACTGGGGAAGGGTGGAACAGCAACCATGTCAAAACATTAAGGTTCAAAATTACTTACGAAATTGGGGTTTGAGCAAGGAATTTTTGTCCATAAACGGTACTATTGTACATTATTTTACAGCATATTCGAACTTGAAATTTGTGTATCAGAAAAGTTTTGCTGTATTTCTAGTTAAAGACTTTTGATACAAGATCTGAAGACAGGCAAGTAAGGTTTGTAATCAAGTTTGCTGACAGTTTTTTTAGTATAGGTGTAACAGGCATACTAAAAACAGAATTTCGAGCCAAGTGCATACTAGAGTTTCAACTGTGGGTAAGGCATCAACTTGATCAAGGAAAATAGAACATTGGAAAAAGAAAAGATAAGTAATGATCATTTCCCTTTTCAACTTGGGAAGGACGAACACTGAAAGTCTTTAGCCAAAAACGTATATATAACTCTTATACAAATTAGTAATTTTATACCAGCTGTGCTGTTACTTCTTCATCTTTTTACCACAAGGTAAAAACCGTTGCCTCACCTTCATACACGCTGGCCTCAGAGATATCCCTAACGGCCGCGGCCTCCACGATGTTGCGGATGACGAACTTCTTGATGGCCTTGTCCTTGGGGCAGCAACGTCCGCAGTTGGTGCAGCGGATCGGCCTGACGTGGCCACGCCCTTTCTTGGAACGTCCGTTATTACGCCTCTTCTTGGTCTGTAGGAATGTGACAATAGTCAGCAGCCAGGGGGAATATTGAATATTTCAATCTCTAATAAAAAGTGTGAGCAATATGTTTTAATGTAGAAAAATCATGTAAAAATGTACAAGGGCCCATCAAAAGTAACAGGTAATTTTATGAGCATACAATGATCAGAAAGACTGTATGCACTAATGCAGTATCAAGAAACTGATCACTGCGGACATTTTGATACTGATGTTATACTGTCTAAATAATACCTGATTGTATCAGGCATAAGTCTCAAAAACTCTTCTGGTCCAAGTAAAGTAAGTGCAAATTGGATGAAATAATGATTTCTTCTTTTTTTTTTTACCATCTTCGACTTGAGATTTGACTGCGATGTAAACATTTCCTGATTATCGTCCATAGAAATACACGTATATGTATAATTACTCTTCTTGTACATAACTATCATAACAATCTCTCCAGGACATAGCATCTTTATCTTTCACACAACAGGGCACAGACTCCAACTTCCAAGTTTGGGGACATGTGGTTATCGCCCCCCTCCCCACTCTGACGATTTCACTTCAGACTAGGGCTGGGTATCGGTACAGCGTACCGGTACAAAACCGGTTTTTCTTATTGGACCGGTCCAGAAAAACCGGACCTGAAAAAATTAGGTGGACCGGATGTTGGACCGATTAGAACATTAACAGATTATTTTAACAGGCATTCACACGTTTTGGCGCTTGCAGGTGGAAGAAAATAACATGAGTGAAGTAGAGTAGAGTTTATAGTAATTTCTACCAAGTTTTAAAGCCAATCGTACAGGTGCAGGTAGCGTTGTAGGGTTTTAAAACGCCAGTGTAAGTCTAATACTCCACCAAACAGATTTCTTTGTAGTGAAATGGGCCATTGGTATGAGTCATACTGAATCAGGTCCAGGTTCAGGTCCGGACCTGGACCTGATCATCTGGACCTGAACCGGACCTGGACCTGAATTTTCTGTACCGGTACCCACCCCTACTTCAGACATATTTTTCATGATTTCGACAGGTTTCATTTTCACATTTTTCCTCATCGTAGGGCAAAATGTCCCCAGAAAATGTATCATAGAACCTTCTAGGTGCTTATTGCTACATATCTAATACCTTTAAACATCCGTAATCATTCAGAATCTACAAAAATGTTCCCATTTTCTGGCACCACGTGAAAAGATTACCCACCATTTTGACTGCAGGCAGGGGAAGAGGCCGAATCACCGTCAGGATGCGCAAAAATCACAACGCAAAACTGAGTAAAAGCTGAAATATCTAATATTTGGAGACGACAACCACTTAAAACTATTACAGATTATAGGCGTGTGATATGAGTAATTATGATATTCACAAAAATATTATTGTGCGACGAAATGGAGTTTTCGGGTATCTTTTTCTATTTTTCTCTTGGCGGATGTAGGCAAATTCAATACAGCGTGATAAAGTCACGAAGTGCACCATGGGAAATAAGGGGCGATCAGTCGCACTGCAGCGGCACTTAGCGACTTTTATTTGAACATCAAGATACGCAGTTGCAGGATATCCGTCATGTTTCAGTAATTTGATAACGACGTTAACGACAATTAGCGTCATTACTGAGCGGTTTCGATGGCTGCTATAGTAGCTGAGGTAGACTAGAGAGAGTGACGACATCGTGCAAGTAAAGTCACCATCTCCATCTGTAATCTGCAGCTTAATACAGTGTTAATACATTTAACGTTACATAACGCTATGCATTTAAATGGAATATAGAAAGCCATATCAAAGTTGATATAGAATATCGTCGTCGCTGAGGATATAGATAGACTAAGCGCGTGTTCAAAACCCCGGTTATTCAATGTACCATGATAACATTTAGCGCAACCGTGAAAGACTTCGTACTTGGTATTCTCTATAAATGTAATGCGAACATTTTCATCTATGGAGCTCCAAATACCCATAACTAATAACGTTAAATTCAAGCTAGTATAGTGTGAAGTAGAAGTGTGACCAGTGACAAGAAAGAGTATCTTACATTGGTCCCCACCCTGACCCTGTAATAAGATATAGTTAGATGGCGAAGCTCTTGATAATGACGGATTGCTGGAGTGGCTCGGAGAGACTGTTGATGTAAAACGACCAATCAACTTGTCTCGCTCCTTGACGTGCTCGAGTGCGTAATTCGCTGAGTCGTAAAAATCGATCCAGTGCAAACATACAAACCTGTAGCTACTCCGTGTACGGTATACATATTACATTTGCACTCCCGACCTTCCTTCGTTTCCTGCGCTTCGTGGCCATTCATTCAAATAACGCTGATTCAGTGAATGTGCAAGCAATGCTATAGGCCTCTAGGGTGCGCTGTGAAAAATTGGATTGCTCTCTGTTGATCTCCTAATCGCATTACGCTGACTCTAAATACCAGAATGAGAGTCAGCACACACAGGCGGTGACACACACAATCGTCTTTTGACAATCTCCGCCGCTCCTATTGAGGATTAGAACGCAAGGGATGATAAAGATAACTTTCAGGAGTGATTCGAGACATGGAAAGGCATTCAAAATGAGCAATAGTTTCAGCCGAAACTGTTTCTGTATCTGTGTGTTTTGGCTGTATTCGCAGCACTCAAAGTGCATGATGTATATGGTACATTATATATGTGCTGAACCCTAGCTAGAGAATTTGCGACCGTCTCCTTACTTATCGATATTCGGTAGGTTGGTAGACGTTGTCAAAAAGCAAAGAATTACATTTGAGGCCTCTAGCCGCTTCCCAGGGTACAGCAGCAGGACGGTCGGTTTGGTTATCTCGTATTCTGCTATTTCCATGATAGGTGGTTGATAGCTGTGCCATATCTCGTATACCCCTCTCGTGACGTCCTTCATAATCGGTCCATCACATTAAAACTTTCTAGTTTGCTAAACAGAGAAGGTTGACTAACCGCAGACTATTTATAGAAGTTCTATCAAAACATGTTGTACGGTTGGAGTAATTCTGTTCGACAACATCCCCGGCTCCCAGCTCAATTAGGGTGTTTCCATGCCATTACCTGCTTGGCTGCGATTCAAGACATTAATAGATATCAAAGAAAGTGATTCTTATTAAAAACGAACGCTTGAATTCCTCACAGACATTGCGTATTGATTTTTGTTTTACTTTGCATTTTGATTTATGTTCCTTTGCGCCCCATTGAGAGTGTAAGAAAGTTTAGACTATACATTTTTACACGTAGGTTGGGTTGGGTTACCAACTAAGGGTCAGTGGTGCATAATCAATAATGCGAATTTTATAAAATTGCTAAAAGTCATAAGAGATGGAAAAATCTTGCAAAAAAATCTTTATCTTAAATGCTTGCTCAGTTTATATAAAACGATTCTATCAAGACAATTTTCAGAAAACAGGAGCACATTGAACGGCAAAAATATTACTGCTGCCATACCAGTAATACAAACACCGACACGCCTCTGTGATCCTATCCTTATCATCCTATTTAGAAGTATAATCTGAAGATTTGCAGTTTGATGTCGTCTCGTTTGAAAGGTTAAGGTCAGGATGTGTTTGCTACATAGAAACTGTTTTTTTAGTCTAACTTATTAAAAGGCAGACCGCGAAATGATAGCTTAAAGGGAAATCCAACAAAACATCTATATAGGCTGTCGTATTCAATTTTCAGAGGCTTACACATAAGTTACATCTTTAATGCCGTTCCTTTTTTTAATGACCGTAGTGCGACGACTAGAAAAATATGTATCATCCGAAAGTTGTATAAAAATCGATGACTGCTTTGACATTCAGCTCAAGTATTGCCTAACTAGTCTTGACAATGATCTACGAACCGCTTCCCAACCGTTGTCATGACAACGTGAGTGTTCATCCATGTGATGACAACCGGTGTAAGAGCCATGGATTTTATATGGCGTCATGCGTTTTATTATGCGTGTACGTGTAATACCTCACATGTGAAGTTATTACGTCTAGAGGGTGGCGTATAGACTTCACGTCGACGTTCTGTATTACATGTATTAAGAAATATGGGACTCTCTTTTACTTTCCCTGCGCTGCTCAAATGTCAGAGCGCTGTTCCATGTAATAATGAAAGGAAAAGTGAAATCCCCAGGCTTAGCTATACATCTGTCAACACCGTGATATCATCTAGTATTGAACTCAGTCGGATAACTGCGTAATATCTGAGGAGCGCCATGACGTAAAGTTGATGAAATGTTGAGCCCAGCAGCTAGTAACGTCATCAATTCTCAGGGTGAGATAACGTAATCCCGAGCAGATGTTTGGTTTCAAATGTGAGCTTGGCACGTTTTGTATGTTTAATACTGAGATTGAAAGGCGTACCATAAAAGACATGAATACAGATAAAGCTGGAATAGGGCACGAACGGCTAGAGATTGAATGGAGGACGTTAAATGAAGTATTTGACTATATCAGCCGGTCGTTTGTGCGCACAGGCTATCTCAGTCCTTGGAGAAAGGGCCTTCAATCGATACTGATTCAGGACTTATCTAATGATTCCTAGAGGGAAACACCGTTACCATCTTGAAAGGCTCGTGTGGGCGTAGTTACGTACAAGGCACTGAGCCCCAAGGTACGTGCGTTGGCGGGAAATATAGAACAAGGCCAGTGCACCCAAAAGATGGTACGTGGGGAAGATTCATGATTTGCAATGTGAATTTTAATTGTAGGACACACACACACACACACGAACACATGCGCGCACGCACACACACACACACAGACACACACACACACACACACACACACACACATACATTCGCACAATTGATGGACATCGTGTTTATCATATTTATGTTGGCACGTGCTGGTAAAATAAAGAAACGGTTGGTCCTCTTGCGACTTCCCATGATACTGCAACTTGCAGGGTTTGATATCTCGTGCTCTGAACAAGCTATGGTCATGATTTGTAAGAAGGAACGTTAGAAAGCTGTCGTTTCGCGACATTCTCAGCTGATCGGTCCAAACGCGTGCAAAGTCCGTCCACATCAATAATTTACCGGCAAAAGTGGCGGGAAAAAGTGTCGGTGTTGCTGACCCCAGCCTGACACGTGACGTCACATCTCCCCTGAGTGATAAACTCATCAACATGCGCTGCCTGACGGGTAAACGTAATTAGTTCACCCAGCCATGCCCGGGACGTCCAACTCTAGCGCCGTGCCTCCTCTCTAAAAACTTCCCGATCTCAAGTTTTTATCCCGTACCAGCGAGCAGATCTAACATGGGGAGGACGTCGGGGGTTCTCCGAGCCGTGGTGCTACTTTGGGCGCTGTTTCACTGCCGTTTGACCGAGGGAAAAGGTAAGAAACCCGCCTTACTTCAGGATCGAGAATCGTGACAACAAGCGTACGTTTGTCCTGATCCGCCCCAGGACTGCTGGAGGTTTCATAAACTTTACCGGGCGATCAATCTAGGATTTTAGCTAGGATTTAGCGGATTCTATGCTCAGTAGTAGGAAATAGTGTGCTGCATGTGGCATAGGTTGGATCGTGGTGGAATTTGTGCAGAAAACGCCACAGTGTGAAGTGTGGCCCCTGCACCGGTGGTGTAGCGAAGTGTGTCAGGCTCGGTCCTCAGGGGCATACCCTGTAAACTCTACCCAAATCTCAGGCGATCTCAGCGCTGATACCCAAAATGAAATCAACACAGTCAAAACACCGGTTTCCAGTCTCAAGTTTAAAGTCTCAAAGACGCCACCAGAGAGTCTTGTGGTCGGAAAAAAGGAAGTTTTCCCAGTCTGACGCCTCAGAACCGAAGCAGGCCGGTCCGGAGACGATTTCTCTTCCGCAAAGTTGTTTACATGACCATGGGCCGCCCCGAGCTACACTGGCTCGCTTTTAGCAGACAACAAAACTCACAATTCTTCCAGCTGTGGTTGAGAATAACTCAAGGAACAGTTGCAAGACATCTTAGACAGACATTTGGGGAACAGTTGAGGGAAAGCATGGGTTGTGTGGTACTTTACTTATCGAAAATACGGCCCGACTGAAACAGGAAGTTACTGTTGCTACACCCACCAATTCAAACACACTTATTCAGCGCAATCTTCAGAATAGATGGAAACTTGATTGTTATTTTCGATTACACGATCTTTTGAAGAATTTCCTTGTCGAAATAGTTTCACATCTGTTTAAAGCCATTCAGATTATATATTGAGTGCAGTGGGGGTGTATTATTGTTGTTCTTGCTGTTGAAAATACCTGGATGATTATGCAACGTTGGTGTTTAAATTGGTGCATACCTTGTTGTTGTAATTGGCAGGATGGCAAATGTTTCTCCAATACAGCACATCTGGCATTTCATACTTGGCAAGTGAAATTATTCCGTTGTGTGTCATTCATGTGAATGGGAGGAGGAATTATATCCAACTTATTTTATAAATTAGGGTATGCCTGTTCTTCAAATGATAACAATTAGAATTCAACCAACTCTACTCTAGTTTGATATGGCATGATGTAGGCTTTAAAGAATAAATATTGTACCCAAATATAGATCTTTGGTTTATGGTATAATTTGTCATTCCTGAATGCTGGTTCACGCAGTATGGGTATTGAGTCATAGACTATAATTTATTAGGAATCATCTCATCAGGTATCATCAGGTATTATGTATTATGAAATAATTTGTGGCAGTCCTCTTAAGTTAGATTTGTGTGGTTTGACATGTGGCAGGATTTGGTCAATGAATTACAGAGCAGGTAAAGTCTACCAGTGCTAGATGAAGGAGTATGTCAGCACTAAAAGGCTTTGCCATCCTTGGGCGCTGGTGTGTTCAGCACATGTTTCCAGTGCTGAGGTTGATACAGGAGTCCCTTTCACCAAGCTTACAGCTGTAGCAGCATTCCCAATTAGTTCTGGTGGCGTCAGGCTCCCATCCCGCTCTCCCTCTCTCCCCAGGTACCCAACAACCAGTCATTTCTACAAGCAGTGTTCCATAGTGTTCACTGGGAGCCTGTATGGGGCTTTACAAGTGGGTGGGTGCAGTGCAAGGGAATGAAAAGTGGAGAATATCATTGGAATTTCTGTAGCATAGTACGCAGGTGATGGTGTGTAAAAAACAAAACGAGCCAAGCTCAACTGGCGGCGGGATCTTTATTGAAATTCACTGGTCCGGAGCGGGTGTGGACGATTCATGCACAAAACATGTTGTAACAAAAAAATTGCAAGCTTTTGAGGGGGTTAAACCTGCCAGGGCTAGTTAGTCAGGTCGTAAGTTTTTAACAACAACACTGTAAATGATCTCATTTATGATACCATACAACAGGTAGAAAACTGTATGGTTTCAAGAATACAGATTACATACTGTTGTTGCAATTGGCAAGGTATGATAATAATCATATAGTGTAATAGGATTATGTGTTTTGAATATATTCAGCTAGCACAACAGATGCATATAACATTAAATTCTGGAACAATTATAATTTTAGGGTTATGGATAATTATATTACCAGTCCATTGATGCAAGTATTGATACTGTACTAGGCTTCCTCGTACAATTAAAACAAGACAAATGTGAACAGAAAAAAGCTCACAAAGGATTTTTTGTTTCAGTTCAAGCTGTTTTTCCTCTTATTAGTTTTAAAGCTTTACTTTTTTTGTTGACTTTCTGGTGGGTTTCCCTTTCCCTGTCTGTGTTAGTGTTTGAGTTCTGGCATAGCATGGTGCCTTCCGATTGGAAATTCTGCTGTGCTTATGGCCATTGAAGCATGGAACGGCCAAGGGTATTCAACTACCTGAAGTGAGCAGGCAGAATTTCAATTACCTAATGCTGTTCTGTAGATTTGTAATGTCCGGAGGTCACCTAATTTCATTATGTGGATGTGTGAGGAATAGGAATAAACAGATGGAATCCTACCTGTGTTTGACAGCAGCAAAATTGCTCCAACAAAATGAAAAATTCAAACCGCAAGTCAAGGTGACAAACTTTACAATCAAGGACTTGAAAGAGTCACTCAAAGTCAAAGTCAACCAGGATACATGTGATGCAGAATGGCTAGGACAATTGTATGGCTGAAATTTTCTGTACACGCTTTTCCCACTCCTTTATTTTGATGACCATTTCTTGATTCATATGTGATTTTGGAGTTTGTAGGCAATCGGGTTGTTTAGCGTTTTATAACCAGTTGCTGCAACGTCATGTCACATGGCTCAAAGCTAGTGTGTTACACTATAAAGCAAAATTGTTACGGCCAGTCTGATATGTAGTTGAATTATATACCAGAAGTGATGATAGGAATATTAGGATATAATGCATTTGTCATCATATCTATATTCAGTCATTATGGCTTATGTTTCGTACATTTTGTTTTGATATTTAGGTGTAGGGGACACCCATTGACTGTGACAAGTGATGGATCGGTTGTCATTAGGGTTGACGGGTACTCTGTTATATAGAATCATTGCTTCGACCTTCACTGTCAAAGTCATACCAACATGAGAGGAATATTTCCATTAACCCCCTGATGCTAACCTTCAATATTTCTCACCTTTTAATCTGCCAGGTGAGGTTATGTCTTGTACTGGAAGCCTGTAACGCTACTAATATGATACTACTAGAAATTTGCTACCATTTGTCATTTTGTGTACATGTATGTTCTGTTAGCTCAAGTGTCCTAGTCATTGTATGGTAGCAGATTTTCATGGAAAAATTGAAATAAAGAAACGATTCAGGAATTAATGTTTATTTTCACATAGGTATACCAGGAAACTTCAGGGTAATTGGTTTTAATTGTACATGTTGATGGTGTATTTCAAGCACCAAGAGTGCCCTTGTAAGTTGTATGTATTTTAGTTTTCAATTGGTGGCAAATTTTAGGTGATGCACTGGTTAGAGATTATAGGTCTTGCACATTGCTGTCACATTAGTCATTGCTCTGGCTCAGAAATTATATGTTACAGAAAAATAGCCCACATAAAAATGCTAAAATTATACCCATACACTATAAAACAGAGACTGTGTGGGTGTTTGGTTCCTATTGACAGAAACGAACCCTTTATAATAGATTTTGTATAGTCTTAGGGTGGGGATCAGATTGGGAAAAAAGCTGTAATTTTGCATTTTTGGGTTGAAAGAAAGTAACATTTTGGTAAACAAAGACAGAATGCAGGAGGGGGGAGACGGTTAAATGCTTCAGACATTCTGAAGAGTTTGGGGATTTAGCCCTCTAGGTGTCACTAGTATCGACTGTAATATATCTTGTTGTTTCTGTTAAACCTTTCATTCAGCGACCAATCAGGAAGTGAGAGGGTTTACGGTAATACTTTTCTCCTTTCATATGAAGCACCGCTTGTTTTCTGTGGGTTTTGGGTGGGACTTTTGGCAGAGACAATAACTAAAAGTTGACAGGCAAAGGAAGGGATTCAGACAGGGCAATAATACAGCCAGACAAATCCAAGTCCAAGCAAAAGGTTTCAACGCCCTTGGCTATGCTTTGTCCTTCATGATTAATTCATGATGTTTGAGAGACACATTTTGGTCGTCTTCTATTTCATATCTTTAAAAAAGTTGTTTCCTGCTTTCTATTTCTTGCTATTATATTCTACACCTATAAGTAATGATATGTCAGAGAAATATGTTATATGGAATACCACGACAAACAGTGCCAAGTTTATGCTAAATAATTCATGAAATTTGAAGGACCTTTCCAGATCTTCTAAACCATGTAATTCTAAATCATTCAGATTTTCTTTCTGTTGTAAAATCTTTCCTGAGCATATTACAAAGAAATATGCAAACTATGATAGGCATGAAATACCAAAAGAAAACAGTGTCACTGGTTAAGAAAACAGAGAAACGTGTATGCAAACTGTGACCTTGCCTGTGCTCCATTTGGAAAAGTAATACAGGGCAGAGACATTCTTCAGTAGCAGTGTTGGTTGGGTATGTAACCACACAGGAAGTGAGTACAGTAGTTGAGAGGAATGACTAAGTCCCAGTTTGTGACTGTCGTGGTCACTCATTGAAATCAGAGTCATTGTGGTTTTGAAATAACTAAAACCTAGGTAGACCAATGGTTGGTCTGTATTTTTTAAAAATTAAAGGTAATTTTAGGACATGTTTGGCCAAGCATATATGTAGTAGTATGATGATGATGATGATGATGACTGGATTATTCAAACAATGTACATTGGTATATCACTTCATAATAAAATGATAAATATATAGTTGTACAATATGGCAACAGCAATGCATTTATACAAGCATACTTTAGTGTTTTTTAGGTCTACTTTGATGACAAGATATTGTTATTGTTTGATATTCATTTACAATTAGCAAGCTTGACATTGTAAAATCATGCTACATTTCAATTAGAAATTTTCCACATTATCAAACTCCAGAAACGTTTTGTAGGTTTGTTTATCTTGTACCTAGGACATCCTAAGCTGTCTCTAGGACCCAGCTTTGCCAACATCATAATCTTTTAATCTTTCCTCACCCAAGGCCCAATAGGCTGCGCAACAGGTTGCCTGTTTATGACCAATATGTGGGCAGAGGCTGACCTAGTTGTTATAAAACGTGTCACCGTCCCAAGCTGTTAGGTGAGAGTTACACAAGCGGGGTTATATAAAGTCAGACATCTTGGACATATAGATGTTATGATAAGACACTCTAATACATTGTACTATTTTCTCTTCGG
This sequence comes from Branchiostoma floridae x Branchiostoma belcheri, assembly GCA_019207045.1. Taxonomy (NCBI): domain Eukaryota; kingdom Metazoa; phylum Chordata; class Leptocardii; order Amphioxiformes; family Branchiostomatidae; genus Branchiostoma; species Branchiostoma floridae x Branchiostoma belcheri. Next base: position 8,014,091 of record CM033041.1, read on the forward strand.
AAAGGGATATTTGATAAGATGCTCTTAATGTAAGTCTCTACATTGTTAGTGTCAAGATTGAAGAAAATGCTGACTGAACTGTTTGAGGTCAAAGTTTAGGCACCTGTACCAACATTCCAGGAGGCTTGTTTTGATGGAAACAAGGGAAGATTTCTACCAAGACTTTGTTTCTGAAGAATTGTGTGAAAGGAATAGGACAAGCCAAGGTTAAATCGATACCAATACAAGGCGCTCCAGATTGTGTAACCACAGGCAACTATTTGAGAAATGCTAACAACTAAAACAAGGTTACAGTGCACTGTGTGGTGTGGTGTGTTAGTCAATAAATCAATGGACCTTTGACCACCTATTCATACAGAAATTTCCCAGTAAAGTGTACATAACAGACTCTGCACCACTCATGACACAGCTTGCCATAAAGCTTTATTGGATCTAGAAATCATACTTGAAATGGTTAACATTTTTGGCCATACAATCAGAGAAGGTTTAAATATTAACTTAATCAAGGTGCTAACTGAATTTGTATAAACAAATCTTTCTACCTGTGTCTATTTTTCTATTTTGTTTTCTTGCTGTGCAGTGTTTTCTTATAAAATTGGTACATTTTTTGTGGTTCGTGAAGGACATTGTTGTCATTCTCCACAGTGATTTTCATTTGTGCTGAATTCTCCCATGTCTGGTGTTGGAATTGTCCAATGTTGAGTCATCGAAGTGTACACAAGTCCTCCTCATAGCACAAATAGTTGTCTCAGGTCTGGTCAGGTGGATCTGGTAAACTTGACCTGCAATGAACTTTGCGATTTTCATGCCGTTTTGTTAGGCTGAAACTTTTATCATTATAGAATGACAGCATTGCAACATACATAAGTTTCTGTATGAATCTAAAGGGTCTGTTATAACACCTCCCAAGAATCTGTTCATACCAGGATTAGGAAATTTGGATTCACACCGGTACGTGATTAATCCTGTTACAATCGGTTAAACCTACAGCCGGATTTAGACCGCTCGTACTGGCTTTCGTTAGTCAGCATCGATCCCAAGGATGGGTGAAAATCGAGTTGCGAATCCCGGTATGACCGGGTCCTTACTCTAGTTGAAAATGAGGTCAATTTGCATGCGATGAAATCGTTGCGGTTGTTGCTTTCATGACTCATTAGCATTTGTTGCTTTATAATGTGCAGTAGCCTTAACAAATCCTGGGCCTCGCTGGATGAATGAAATAGCTGGACCTCCTGCAATGTTGCATGGAACATTAATTTTGACTATGGCCTGTGATTCCTTGTTTTCGTCCTCCGATGAGTTTTTCCTTTTGTGTGTTATTCCCCCATGCCTCCTGTTGGAATTACCCATTGTCGAGTCATCAAAGGAAGTCGAGAAGAAAGCAATTTCCATGAAAATGGTCGCAACACATACAGGAGCAAAAGACTGATAGAAACTTTGTCCAATGTTTTTGAATGAAAGTTCCCGAGACGCCATCGCAGTGACACAACATCAGAGGAATTTTTCACAATGCCACCCCCTACAGTAAAGAGCTGAAAAGAAAGTAATATACATGTAAGACTTTTGATCCTGCGTGGTTGTGTATCGTGTATTGTTAACGGCAGGACTACAGGGTAATACTAATAGAGTTCTTTCTCAAACACCGGGGAACAAAACTGCTGCAATTTATACCAAACAGAAGGGGAATGAAAATTCATGAAGGTCAAATAGCTGGTGAATAGCAGAGGTCGTTGCAGGGAATTTGGCACGTTAGTAGTCTATTGAATTCCCGTTGTCGACAGCTAATGTGTAAAAACTTGCGCCTTTTGTTTCCTAAGTAAGCCACAATAGATTGTGTCAGAGTGACACATTAGACACCTTTAGCTTTAGGTTCTGTCACTACACTTTATTGTATTGCTTTATTATCATCAACTTGATTCTGTTGGTTGTCTTGAGTGAAAAGAGCTCCTCAAGAAGCAGTTTTTGCTTTTTCTCCGTTTTCCCTATTATTTATAGGCTATAGAAGAAACAGGTTGGGTAGATGGATAGTAGCTAATAGTAGTAGAGAAAGTTTGGTAGTTAAATTACATAGGATTCAGGTAACTTGAAGGTCCTCTAGTCTCTAGAACTTACAAATATAGCTTCAAGCCTTGCTATATTGAACAATACATCATCTTGTCTTATTTCACGATGGACTTAAACAAAGTTACATATTCTGGATGGGTGATATTTGTTTATTACTTAACAGACAGGTTGAATTGAAGATATAAAAAAATCTAAATATTTCTTGTTGCAGTTACTGTTGATGCAAGGAGCTTTTATCCTGATAAAAGCTCCTTGGTTGATGTAATCTTCATAAATGTTCCCTGTTTTGTTTTGTACTCAGTTTTGCTTGCCTCATTTTTACCTTTCTCAGTTTCTGGTGCAGTTTTTCACCATCACTCCAGGTCTATTCCTGTGAGACTTTGCTCCACCATTCTAGGAAGGCATGGCGACAATTTTTGGTCTACCACTTCTGTTGTGGCTGTCTGCAAGTCTGGTCAGATGAAAGATGGAGTTTCTACCCACAACTTTCAGGGCAGGTCCCAACGGACAAGTAGGGGGCTGATTCAGGAAGTTCCTTTTTCAATTTCTGATAAGATAAGAAACTTTTCAACTGTTTGATTTGGAACCTTATGCCCTCAGTTCTTGTCAACACGATCTTATTAGCATTCATGCCCATTGGTAGTTTTTCCAGTCCAGCTGAAATGCTGATAAACTGTTAATGGCATTCACCCTGACCCCTTTATTTCAACAGTAACCAAGTACCATTTTCAAAGTGGAAAAAATATTTGCAGCATTAAAAAGAACAGAAAATTGACAAGTCAGCAAATAGTTGTTTTAATATGATAAATTTTTGCTGACTTGCTTCCCCAGCATTGTTGAATTATGCCTTCAAGTTGCTGATATTTTTTAGATACAGTATCCAAAGTCTTGGCTGGACAAGAACCAATCCCCAGCTAAAGTGCCTGACTTATAAAAGAGAAGTCTGTTCTGCTGTTTGTTTGTGGAGGGAATGAAAAACAACTGTCTGCCCTGTCCTGTCAATCCTGTCTGCTAGACACCTCTGGGGTACAACAAGTGGGCGTAGGACATGGCAGGAGAGCCAGAGGGGACATTTGTGGTCCACATGTGGGGGGAGTTACCTCTGCTCACCCCTGCCAAGGAGTTTACAGGCCAGGTCTCTTGAGTTTGTCTATAAAAAGTAGAAGTTTCTTTGCCAGTATTGAACTGCCAACTTTGTAGGCCGGGTGGTCAATCTGGTCTTTGATGTAGATTTACAGCATACAACTACCAAATATCATAAAAATCCATCCTCAACATCACGTCTTAATGCTTGTTCACAATTCTACACACACACACACACACACACACACACACACACACACACACACACGCATGCACACGCATGCACACACATACAAAGACTAACACACAAACATACAGACACACATTACAATATAACCTTCTTGGCAAAGGTGCTAAACTTTGGAATATGTCATGTGGAGGTATTTTTTCTTGGCCTTAAGACTAGATCCACAGGGCTAGCCTATGACATGTTGTCCTGTATAAAGATCGGTTGCTAACCACAGCACACCTGCATAGCTTGGTATGTTGTGCCTTGGGCTAGTGTTACTTCAAATGAGCGATTGAAAACGGATTCAGATATTATAAAGTATGCCAAGAGGTTGCCACAGCCCTCATGTGTATTTTAGTAATGGCAAACCTGTCTCATATAATATATCCAGTTCTTTGCATTTTGTGCACTGGACTGGAAATACAGCTTTATGATTGGCAGTCTTGTTCCACTGGTCCTGATCTCAATCTTTCCTGTCCATCATGCAAACAGAAAGTCACAGAAGAATGATACACAATGTTGTTTGGTTCTTTTTCAGACTTTTTTTTCATTAGAAAAAGTAGAACTGTAATATCTTGACTTGAGCCAATGTTTATGAGATAAAGATAATTCAGTTAATGCAACACATTGTCAAGGTCTAGGATGGTGAGTTTAAAAAAAAGAGTAACATTACAGATGTCAAGGTTCAAATTAAACTAGGTTTGAATAGAACTCATTGCTTGCTAGAAGCCATTCTTCAGTAAATTGGGTAAATGACTTTCTTCCATCTGTATTCAACTATCTCTTGGCCCTTGGACATCTTACCAATGCTTACTTTGATTGAATATGACGAGAACTATTTTCTAATACTTGTAAAGGTGTGTAAGATTACATATCTTATATCCTCCCTGTACATCTACTCAAAGGCTGATATATTAGGTGCTAAACAGCGGAGGCAGTTGATAGATAGTATTTCATGATTTTTACATTCTCAAGCAAAATTGCTTTCTCTGATATACTGATAGAGGTTATGCAGTAGGTGATGTCTGAAGTTTATTTGTACCATATAAGAAAATAGGTTGGTACCAATGATGACCCTCTGAGGACAGGGATTGATGACAAGTTTTATGTGTCTGTTTGACCCTTTGGAAACCCTATCTGTTTCTAACCAGACAGGACAGAACTCTGCCTTTGGTTGTAAAACTGGACACATTGGTTTGATAGGACTGTACCATTGAAGAAAGTTGGAGGGGGGAGGGGTCAGACAATATAGGAGTTTAGCTAGCATCAAATTCATCAATCATCTGCATGGTGAATACTTTCATCATATCAAATCACGAAAGATGCTTTTATTAGGAAGTTGATGGCATTTTAGTGTATCCACCTTAGTTGCTGGAAGTAGATGACATTTTAGTGTATCCACTTCAACTTGAAGTTCAAGCCAAATGGCCTGTAAGCAATAAATGTCTTAATATGATTCAAAGGTAAAACATCACAGAATCAACAGACGTGCCTTCTCCCCATCCCTAACAAGCTCAGAACAACAGTGTTAACTTTAATAGTTATGTTATGTTAAATATTTCCTGTGTGATTGAACCGTTGGGAATGATTGTCACAAACACAGCCACAATATTGCAGGAAAGGGATCGCGGGCTAGCAAATACAATAACTTGGAATAGCCTGAGCCCAGAGTACCATCCTCTGTAGTGACCACTCGCTCTAACCACGTTTAGCAAGTGAAAGGATTGAGCCAGCGGTCACTACAGAGGACGGTACTCAGGCTAAACTTGGAAGACAGAGCTCGACAATCTAGTCATGGTTTGTTAGAACGAATCCAAAGACAACACGGATAATGGATATCCTGATTGACATAGCTTGGGATTTCTTGACTAATATTGGTGAAAGGTACCAAAGAAATATGTGAACAATCCCCCTGGAATTCTACCTATGCTGTTTGGTATGGATACATGCCAGGTCCTCACCCCCCTCTGTTACAAATATTCCCACACAAATTGTGGACATAGCCAGCTCAGAATTGGATCACTCTAATTGAATCAGGCTGCCTTTCTTACTCCACGGTTACATTTTGAGTGGAGGAGTATGTCTGACGTTGGTAACAATTAGTAGTCTTTCAACTTGTAGTGAAATATTTACTCAAGTTCGTAGCTTGATATTTTATTTTGGCATGACCACATTTTTTTTCCAGCTAGCTGTACTAGATTCAGAATCTGCAAAAACGCAGACTGACATTCATTCATATGACTTTTGTGGTGAATTTGAGCAAATTAAAGTTAGTCGGCTTGTAACTTGAATTTTCAAAATTAGATCAGCTTAAGTAATTGGCCAACCACTTGTTGGTTGCAGACTGTAGATGTATGCATTATTGAATACTCGGAGTCTCCGAATTCCAAACCACCACATGAAGACATTTTTGTAATGTGTAAAAAATCATGATAGGAAGTGGCTGTCAGTTTCACTGAAGGATGGGAGGAGTCTAATTGGATCAATGTTTGAATGGTAAGGGAAGAAGGAGGAAACCTGCTTTCAATAAAATCGTAATGTACACTACCAATGATAGATCTAACAGGTGGAGATGGTCAAATGGTGTGAACATCTGATAACACCACACTTTTTTCCTCATTTGCATGAAATAGCCTCACACTTTTTTCATAGTCCCAAACTATTTGGATATATCCACAGAAAATGGGAGCCTCTCATTGGCTGAGGGGAAGTAGCCATGGGCTAATCTATTTTTATCATTCTTCTGACCAAGTTTGCTCTTGAACACTATTTCATATTTGTTTTAAGTTTTTAGTTTTGCAAAAGACTTGAATCACAACCACAGGCTGTATTAAAGAATGCAAGAAGTATGCTGAAATTCTATATAGTTCCAACAATAAATGTAAAAATGAAATTCTGTCTGCCTTTTGAATCTCCATCTAAGCTTACATAAGTTCCAAGCTCTAGACATTTCTTATTACAGGTTGCCCAAAGTTGCTACACATACATCATGATCATCCTACCCAGCTTTAGTACTGCTCTAACTCCTAGAGGGAAAGATCTCAGTGTAAGGCCTTGATGTCTGAAATGATGTATGCGTCTCTTTGGTGGGGCAATCAGGTCCTCATGCAGGCACTTTACCCCAGCCTGTTTACATAGATTGTATAAATGTGGAGCAAATTGTGCATGAAGCCCTGTGTCAGAGATGTGACTAGAATGGTGGGTGATGGTTTTCCATAACTGGATATTGGAAAATTTGTACTCGCAACACCGTAGAAGAAATGTGGAGGAAAAGCAACTTTGAAAACTTATGGAAGCAGATCTTGTAGCATGTTGGTTTATGAAACATTAGTCTCAAAAAAGCTGTTAAGCTTTTACTGGATGCTTACCATCCATCAAAAAAGCAATAGTGCACTAGTATTGCAAGCTGGGTTATATAAGTTATGAGATTGCCAAAGTAGGTTCAGTCAAAAGTGTCCTATACACTTGTGGGCAATATAAAAAAAATTAATGGTCAGTGTTAAAAGACTGGCATCACTTTTTAGTTGAAATCACACTTCCTAGCACTAACAGTAACCTAAGGTGTAACCCTACGTTGCACATCACATTTAACTGCAATCGTCTAATTGCCTTTCACTTGTCTACACCCAGACCTATCCCCACCAGACTTTAGTACCTACACAAGTCGTAAATTTTCTGCTTTATATGCTATATGCATGTTTTTGATGTATGATGCAAGTCCAAGCTTCTCAGTAAAGGATTATTATTATTAAATCTCCCCATTCTTTATATTCTTTATGATGATTCTTTATAAGCTGTACTGGGGACTTCCATTCTTCCCATATATATTTCAGTAGTCATTGGAAATGCATTTTTTCAGAATATTGAAGTATGGAGGCAAATTGGAGCTAACTGTAGCAAAATCAAATAATCATTCCTTTGTTTTGACTCTTTTTCATATCTTTTGTAAAATTTGTTGAATTTTATTGCATTGAAATGGCTAAATATTACACTTTTGACAGCCTTGCTGAAGTGACAACCTTGAGTTTTGCAAGGCAAAGATTTCATAACAACACTTTATTTTCCTAGACTTTTCTGACACACTCATTCATCAAGTGCAAGCTGGCATTTTTGCTTCCCTTTGTTCATTGCCAAAGTCATCAGAACACAATAAATCTGAGGCTTGGCCATTGTTCGCACACGTCTCGCCATGGGGGTCAATATGAATAATTTACTGGCCGTAATTAGACAAATACGTGCCGCATGTATAATTCACGGATGGGGAACTGTGATTCTCATCATTCTGATGCCACTGCGGTCGTGACAGGGATAGAAATTGAGAAAGGAAAAAGAAATTTATGTGCCAGGGCTCAAAATACATGTACCTGCCTGCAAAAGCCAAACTACAGGTGAAAATGAGCAGTCTGGCAGTTTTGCAAGCTGTACTTCTATGCTAGGGCTGGATATATCCAATTGCTAACTACAGTATTAGGAAGAAGCATGCAATACTGTGCGCTTTACTACAGAATATTCTTTTACTAGATAGTAAGATATAAATTAGTATAGAAATCTGTCCATTCTTATCCATACAAGCGAGCTCTGAACAAATTGTACACATGTACCATGTACGATTGTTAAGCAATAGCAAGTTCATTCAGTCGTATACATGTACAAGGCAGAGCTCTCGCCAGCACTGGTCATTAAATTATTTGATGAAAGTTAAACGTGTATGAAGGAAAAACTTTTAAGACCATTGTGTCTAGCTTGGCAGACAAAAATTGATGGGTAAAGATATAGATAGAAATGGCCAAATTTTAGTTGACCACACCAACACATTGGCTTGGAAATTGAACAACAGTGCAAATTTGTAAAGGACAACAGAGAAAAATTCAGATATCCGTCAGACTCTGCTGTAGACTGTTTATCGTATAGTCGGAAACCAAAATAGCGTCACTGCTGTCACAGGCACGAGAGATCTAGGGGGCGTCGGTGTCTCTCTTGGATAAGGAAAAGGAGACAAAAGTTTCAACCTCTGAATCACCATGTAGACCCCCCATGCTGAACCGATTCAAACTCCCATCTATACTGTCTGGAGAACCTCCCTTCACCTTTCTTTCCTTCAGACATCATCCGCCCTCCCGCCACTATTGTCATAACAGCAGTCTATTCCATAGGTGATGAATCCATTTGTCAGGAGGACCTTCTGTTATGGCTTTCCCCCCATAACAGGACGCCATTGTCAGTCCTGTGATGGAAACAATGACTAGAGAAATGCCTTTACAACTGTTAAAAGCAGCCACAAATACCCTCCATGGGAAACATTTAGCGAGTCTTTCCTGCATATAAAGCTTGTATTAGAGTTTATGAAATCTCATAGTCCCAGAACTATATATTGTATGTCAACTAATGGGATCTGTATTATATTGAATATTGGATAATAGAGAGGAAGTACGTGGGAGGTCTTGTACAATAGGTATTGTGGAGATATTTAGTTGTTTTTGTGATCTTTTGTGAAGGAATATTCCGGCTCGGAGCGATGTGAGTACCATGAGACAGTTTCGGGATCAACAGTGATTGAAAGCGCCAAAGTTTTCAGAAAACAATAACGTACGCATGCTACTGATACCATGCAGCAAAGAGCATGTCTTGAAATAACAGGATTCACTGATATCGTTCTGCTCTCAGTTGGACATCTGCAATGATATGAATCATCACAGTCAATTTAGTAATTATTGGCTTCATAAAAATTGCCTAAGTGTAAAATAAAATAGTGTCTATTGCAAAATATACTGTAATATGGTATAACATAAATTTTCAATGTCAAGGTTATGTTGTGGATAAAGCTGCATCAATCTAGTAATAAAATCATTCTTTTCAAAGATTTTTGTAACCAAAATGTACAGTTTTACAGAGCCCCAGTCTACAGCTTTCTTACACCAAAATTAGAGGCATACACATGTATTTTTTGGAAACCCAACTATCTACCAAAGCCAATTAAGCTGTGAGGAAGGCATTTTCATGTTGCAAATTAAGTATAATTGGTCACTTCCGTACGCGTACAACGTTGGCAGGGTTAAGTAAAAGTTGAAATTTGAACAAAAATATCCTTTTCCCTGATATTTTGACACTTTTAAACTTTGTATACCGTGTTATAGTGTGTGTGATAATGGTAAATACTCACCGCAATTCAGTCACTATAGTGGCTGCAAGTGTGATGTTTTGTTTGTAATCTCTATGTCTCTATGTCAAATAAACCATTCATAATAGTCCTTTTTTTTAAAATTTGTGCAGCCTGACAATGTTGTAGTCCCCTGTAGACAATCCCCCATGTGAATCAGCTACATTTGTACTGGTGTTTTAGTTTTATTACCCTGCATTCATATAATGTTATGTCCCATATATTTCATTCTGTCTGTTACAGTATTGCAAAATTGTCACCCTTGAGATGTTTGAAATCTTTTGGTCTTCTCTGTTGAAAACTCAGACTCAAAGCCAGTTATAACATCAGGTACTGACAGCTGATACTCGTAGACAGGCTCAACTACAATTTAGCCAATATGCTCTTCACCAAGTGCAAAGAAGGTTTGGCGCAGGTGTGGTGTTGAATAATTTATTGACAGACAGATCACAAGAGCTGTGCAGGTTGAGTGGGAATTATACCGGCTTCTCTTGCTGATTCATGTGTTATGTTTTAAAAAATAGTGCACTGTTGTGTTAAACTTTTGAGTTGTGCTGTTCTATGTCAGATGTACATGTAAGTTCCAATGAAAGGAGGATTGGTATATGCAGAGCAGGGGCTTCTTAAAATAGCTCAGACTCTTTTAGCAGTGTTGTGTTGATTCTGTGGAAGCTTTTGAGTTGTGCTGTTCTATGTTAGATGTATGTACCAATGAAAGTAGAACTAGTATATGCAGAACAGTGCAGGAGCTTCTGAAAATAGCACAGACTCTTTGCGAGCAGCAATTCAAAGCATTGGCTGACTTGATTCAGGAAGACTACAGAAAAATAATTCCCCTTTTCCCTGCGGCTTTAGAGTTTCAAAAGTTTGTGTATACTATTTTGTCTGCTTCATCTCAGGTCAGATGATCTTTGCCACAGTTAATGAAGACAAAGCAATAATGTTGTAAATGTACTATCACAAAAGAGGCTTTGTATTGAAAGAATCACTTCTATGGGCCATATTAGTTTTGCTATATTTGCTGACCATGCCTGAATTGTCACAATGTGCACTGCTTGAAGCTTTTCTAGTTTAAACAAACACACACATATAGGCCCCATGGCAGTTGACAATGGTACAGTACTTTTGTTATATCATACTATTTGTCTATGTCAGCATGAGATGTTTTGATTAGGCGTGATACAGTGAAGAATTGCACAGAACACATATTTTAATGGGCTAGGGAATATAGGTTGCCTACCAATGGGCCATGAAGAGAAAGTGTTTGTTTTTCCTGCTGTCAAAAGAGAAAGTGGAAACTTTTGTAGCTGCATTCTTCTCTGTGATAAGGAAAGTACAAATAAATTTTGTTTCAATTGATTGTTTATGAGTTTCAGTTTGTTGGATTAATTGTTATTTTTTCCTTTTTGTTGGATGAAATTTGTATGACATGTTTCGTTATTGTGTACTTTCAAAGAAGGGGCACACGCAGACACACATGCAGTTGTTGGTGTTGCTACCTAACCCGAACTGTACACACATCCCGAATCAATACCTGCAGTAGGCCGTGTTTTGTTTTGCCCCAAACAAGCTTGTCAAACAACTTGCACCTGTACTTCAAAGTCTAAAGATGTGCCAGTTAACACACTGATTTGGCAAGTGAAGACTAACAGGTGTAGACAGATGCTGTGTTTTCTGTTGTTATGTATGGTATAACTGACTATGGTGAACTTAGCTTAGACTGGGACTGTTCAAAGGGTTTATGATGGAGTATGTTGCTGTTGGTCTCTGAAGGACCTGGACATAATTTAAGTGGGTGAAGCCAAAGACGTATAACTCAGAAACAACAGTCCCAAATTTTTGTGCCAACTTCATAACGTAACACTAGCCAGTGTTATCCTATTAGAAATGCCATTTTCCTTAAAATAAATTGTGAAGACGTGAAGAGAGAGCCAGATGTTTAAACATAGGAAAAAATATAAGCTTTTTCATGCATGGCCTATAACTTTAAACCTAAGTAGGACTAGCTTGAAATTATATTCGAATCTAGTCTTGATGAAATCTGATTATCTTTTCAGGGGAATCAGAAAAGAAAAAAAATCCTCTCTAAATAGAATCAATTAAAACTTCCTACGTATGAATAGTAGTTTGTGCATTGTTACTGTATGTCTTGCATTGTGTCCTTCCCTATAGTTCTTCTGTGGGGAATTCAAAGCTGATGTTATCAATAAAAGATGTCTTTGTTGTTTCTCAGAGTGAACTTTTCAGAAGCTGTTTGAACTCAGGTGAACCATAATCATCCACCCGTCAAAACAAAATGATGAAACGGGTCAGCGTCCTGCGTGAGGTGGGGCATGCGTAATAGCGCATCCTCCGCTCGTTGGCCGGAAGTTAGCCATATCATTCTTTCCCATGACAGCTTGCATTTTACATACTGTATCATATCTGGCTATTGTTTGATGGTAATACTGAAGTTGAAACTTTGGTGGCCCTTCGTGTTTTATGTCACGTAATCAACTGATCCTATAGCCACACCCATCTTGCAGATACCTAGGGCAAAATGTTTAAATACAAGAATATGAAGACAAAATTGCATGTACGCCTTTAGTAGTAGTTGCTGTCGCCCGTAGGTTTCACTTATTTCATGGCCTTCAATGAAAACCGATTTATAACTTTTTTTTACTAAATTACTCAAGTTCACTAAGAAAGAACCAAATCAAAAGCCAGGATGCCATCTTGTTTGAAGCCTGCTCTGATTGTTGTTACTACTGAACCAAGCTTCAAACCAAGTCTGTTCAAAACTCTCTTTATAGGAACCAATTATCTGCTGACATCAGGTAAGGTGGCAAGGTGTCAATGCCAAGGACAACACCTGCCTTTGATGCCATGTGGACAGTTTGTATACAAGCTACCCACTGCCAACAGACCTCTGACCTTTTGTACATCAGTCTTCAAAGTAGGCAGACAAGAAATGAATGCAGCTGAGCCGCTATTGTAGATCTTCAAACAGAATTGAAAGATTTATACTGTTCGAGGATCCTTTTTTAACCCTCCACGAATCTTGCTCATATTTCATCTTGTAGGTTGTGGGTCTGCTCTTGCCTATGGCAGTGAACAAAAATACCTGTGTAAGTGTGTGTGTATCTGTGTGTGTGTTTGTGTGTGTGTGTGTGTGTGTGTGTGTGCGTATGAGTGAGTGTGTGTCCTTGTTTGTGTGTACAGGAATTGTAATGAACGTCTTTTTTTCTGAGAATGTCACAGCTGTAGTTCCTTCAGTTCTTGATGTCATTGACCTCAAGTTGTCCTTCCAAAGATGACCTCGGTTCCATTGTAAGAATCACTAAAAGTTGACCTTGTTCTCAGAAGTGTGACGTAAGGAAAACAATGACTTTTATGTTTAACCTGTCGTGCAAGACTGTCCGTTGTGCTTCCTGTTGAAGTCACTGTTGCTTAGTTACAGTTGCCTAGATACCAGTGGGTGAATTGTCATAAGTCTATATTGATAGTTACAACATACAGATGACTTTGTTGGGCCTGTAACTTCCTTTTAAAAGATTAACAAGGTGATCTTTATCAAATACTTTATTGTTTTGTCCATCTCGTTTTGCTTTAAACTTTCACTGCAAGGCCCCACAAATTTAATTTGTTGGTTCTCGAATAAAAAAATTCAACTGGAAAACATATTGATAATGAATCCTGAGGACCAGGTTTGTGCCTTGGTGCACCCAGTTTTATGGGTGAACACAGTCATATTCAAGTTTTCCTTCCTACCCAGTCCCTTTAGCTATATGATATTTTAATTGATATTCCGGCCGAACCTCTGCCTGTCAAGATGACCTTTGGAAACTTCCGTGGTACTGTGAAACACCGAGAGCAGTACCACAAGAAACCGGAAGACATGACCTATATCAGTATATGATATCCTCTTGCTATGCTTTCACTTTTAAATATCCCGAGAACCATGACAAGAAATCAAATTGGTATAGCCCAAGTCAGTGGAATTATAAACTTATAGATTTATAGATACCAGCTTTGCAGGCATGCAGCAGTGTCTGGTTATATTACATGAAACATCTTCAATAAGATTTTCTTTGGCCTCAATGTACATCATATTCTGGACCAGTATGGATTTTATTATTGTATTTCCCTCGGGAGGCATATGTGTCTTTATGATCCCCATCTATCGATTTTTATCATGACGGCTATTTTTGTTATCAGGCTGTTTTGTCTGAAGGCTATGTAAAATTAATAACTTGTTCAATACATTTTGTGGGTCATGAACTAATGCCAGACGGAAGTGGGCATCTTCTTTGTAAAGATTTGCCCTGTCAACTTTTTTGGTATGCCCACAAACTTGAATTTTAGACATAGATTCATTGTCATTATGCAATACAAATCAGCAGCATTTTTCCCAGTCCAAGCATTGACCCCAAAAATATGTTTTCACAAGTATACATTTTGTACGTGACATACTGCGAATGTCTTGTAGTACATTTATAACTGCCTGATGTTACTCCGTTTTTCTCATCCCCCTTCTGCTTGCAACAGCGCTTATTTGTGACCGTCACTGTTGCCCTCTTGCTCCCTTTTCCCAGAAAAATCCATGCTTTACTCTCCAAATAAACAACAAATTGCACTAGGGTCAAACTTCACATCTATTTGCACAGTATGGGGTGGAAACTTACCCTCAGGACGCTGACCCGCTGATATTTCTGCCAGAAAGTTGAAGTCCAAAGGTCTGTAGTGACCCAGTTTTCAGCCATTACTGTAATCTGTATTCTCCTGGGTGTATTATAAGTCAGGCTATTGTTGAAATGAGTTCAGAGGTCAGGTTTCCTTTGCTGATTGAAAAGTTGGTCAATTTTATCAGTGATATACTGGTACCAACTAGGGGAACGTATACCTCCCAAAGGTGCGATTCTCAATGATGAAAAATCCTGACTATTAGTGTATATCATTCCACTGTCTATTGGAAAGCTATCCACTTTTAAACCCTTGAAATTGGACATTTATTTATGTGCTAGTACGTCATGTACATACCTGTACCTGCCCATGTCTTGTTAATCATTATTACGCATACATGTATTTGTATCTTCCTGTAGTGAGGACAATCAGATCATTTTCATCAGTGTCAGTTTTGTACCACTGATGATCTTAAAACAATTGCTGCAGTTTTATTTTCCATTTTAACAATGGCCTCTCCACCTTCAAGTCTTGACACCATGAATATTCATCGCCAATGTGTTGCTACGTGTACTGTACTACATGTAAGAGTTATTTCAACTGCAAACTTCAAACCTGAACCAAATACTGTAAATGCATTTAAGTTCGCGGGGATTTAATTTCACGGTAGCGGAAAAGGGACTTTTCGTGGTGCTTTTAATTTCGCGGTAACACCATAGACTACAATCTAATACCATAATAGAAAAATGTTCGCGATGGTTTTAAATTCGCGGTGAAGTGGTCACTGCGAAAACTGCGAACATTAATCCACCGCAAACATTTCTGCATTTACAGTACAAACCTCTTCTCTCCTTCCATAGGGAAATCTCCTCCCTTGGTAAAAAATTGATTTACAGTCTTCTCTTTTGTTTTAGTGATGAGGGACTTCCTGCTTACATTATGGGTTGATAGTGAAGTTGACAGAAGTAGGTCAAAGTGATTATATCCTACCCAGGGTCATTGGAGGTTAACTGACTCTGAAAAATGGTTCCAGGCAGTGAAATACATTATCCTATGTGGCACTAATAAACAACTAACAAAGAGTGTGTTAAAGCAATAAGGTATGAATGATTGATTGCTCAGAATGCAGGTATTGACAGTTGTAGTCTGTGTTGTGCCCAATACTGTTGAATACAATATGGGTTCAAATCAATGGTTAAGATACGTTTGTGGTAAGGAAGAAAACAAGCAATTTTGCAAGTAAAACTATAGACCTTTGAAGACTTCTGGAATCTTAAAGGAATTTTGATGGAAGTAGGCCATGTCTGGATACAATGTCTGGATACATACTGTTGACATGACTCAGTTTTACTGGTGGATTTTTCTGTGCACAAGTGGACAATATCCTTATACTTTGCTCAAGTACAAAGAAATGAAAAAAAGAGTGTACTGTATTGTCCATGGATTCTTTAAAAAAAAGTCTATTGGAAGTGAACATGTAAAATTGTAAGGCAATGTTTTAGTCAATGGACATTACACATGCATTGTCTCCAATGTCCCTTTCAGATATTTTAATCTGTGCAATCATGTAGAGAGTAATTTTGTTTAGATCTAAGCAAGGAGGTTCAAAACTACCCTGTTTGAAGTCCTGGTCTTTTCTAAGAAGACTTACCCCGGTAAGTCAAACAGTTGTGTTCTCCTGACCCCATTTTTAGCTCGTCCTTCGTTGTGTTTGGTCTGTTGCGCAGAAAGTAAACGACCATAGTAAACGAACTGTGGATGCCCCAGTGGCAGTAAGTATGTGCAGAGAGGCCTAAAACCCACCAAAGCAAACAGTGATATATGGCAATATCTTGCTGGCAATCAGCACTTTTAGTAGGTTCTATTTAGGCAATTATAGCTCCAACACAACACACACACATTGCTCCATCATTTGGTTGGTAAAAAAAAAAGGAAAATCTAATGAATTCTACAGTAAGTTAGTGCCTAACACTGTAACAGTTGTATCTTTTTATTATACATTTGTGGCTAACTAGCACCCAGAGATGATTTTTTGGCAATGCCTGAGGGGCGAGCCAAATAGTAAAATGCATATCTTGTTTGCAACATTTCCAGCAATTTCTTATGTCTTTCTGTAATGTCTACACTATTTGTTTTTTCTAACCCACAGTTATGTTTGTTTTGAATTGTTATTTTACATCTATTTGGAAGACATTTCTTTAGCTTGCACGTTCTGGCCTCAATATTTCCTTGTATTGCCCTTGTCCTGTCATGTAAGTCAAGTGTCTGTTTGGGTGCTTCAAGGCTGCACCCTGCTTCATGTCATCGTCAACTGTCCATAAGGCACCCTTATTTACACTGAAGCACGTACATTTAGATAACATGATAGCAACATCCTCTATAGTTTGTGTTGCTAATGTAGCCTCCAAATTAGGCCCTGGTACTTGATTCAATATTTATTGAAATTGATACAGACTGTTTTCTGAACACAGCTTTGCACTGATGGTTGCCAGGTTCCCCCATAGAACATGGCAGCAGTTAGAAGATATTATGTAATAGATAAATTTAGAAGACTATTAGGGAGTACCGTAAATGGGAAAATGTTTGTTGGGATTTTATTTAGCAGTAGGAAGAAAATGGAGAGTTTATGATGGTTTTTAGTAGAAACTTCCATTCAGGGTTTTACTGTAAGAAGGGAAACTGTTTGACAGTTTGTGGTGGTTTAATGCTTAGAGAGAATAGTCCACTGCTAAAACTGCAAACATATATGTAAATCCATAGTGAAAATTTCCCCTTTTTTAGTAGAAACTGTCAGTCAGACTTTTACAGTAAAAAGGGAAATATTTGTGTTGGTTTTATGCTCACAGACAAGAGGCCACTGTAAAAGCTATGAGCAAAAATGTAAAAGTAAAGCCATCATGAAAATTTCCCGTTTTCTGGTACCTTTGGCTGTGCATCAGGTGGAAGTGTTGTCATCACCAGCTCATGCCAGACCAGTGTGAGACATGTGTAATCGTCCACTGGCCTTGTTTTGGCAGCTGCCTGGGGTGTAATTATTTCTTACAAGATGCAACCGTGGTATGCTGCCACTGCTAGCACTCTCGGATGCACAAAAGCTTTTCAATGTTTTTCACTTCAGCAAATACTTGCTCAAGTATGGCTTGACAGAGAGCTAACAGTTTGGCACAATTTATGGGGCACTTCATGCAATAGTCTTAACTCTTACCATATGGCAAACTGTTATTTAAATAGTGTACATTGCTATATTTTATGTCTATGCACAGTTGACAACATATCGTAGATTAATAACTTGTGGTATAGTTTGTATGAAACAAAAGAGCCCTTTATTTGAGTAAAATATGTTTAATGAATCTGCATAGTTCTATTCTGTTGCACATCTTGTTGCAAAATATAAAAAGGCTATATAATATAGTGTTCTGTTTGGTGTACTCTTAGCACTTTGGACCCTTTGTAATTTCAGCAACATCACAAGAGCAGCTATTACCCATAGCCTGCCAATTTTGAAATGCACACAGTTTGTTTGACCTTATTTTATTACAGTCCATTTCCATAGGACAAATATTGACAAACCCCCACCACGTTGTTTGAATCCCCTGATCAAGGCAAGCGCCATCAGCAATGTGCAAATAGGTCATCGGTGTATGAAATATTAATGGAAGAATCAGTAGCAAATGGTAGTTATGATGATTAGATTGCCTTTCCAAGAATACCTGAGTGTAACCAATTAGGAAATACATTTACAAACGTCAGCGTAATATTGTTTTGTTAACAACAAAGGTTATATTTGATCACTTAAGGGATGACATTTGTGCTAATATTAGTTTTACAAAAAGCAGACACCTGTTCGGCTCACGTGCGGTCTGTGAAAGAGTTTCTGTAGCTACATGGTGTATCCACTTTAGTCAATACATTACTCATTAGGTAGTACCATATCATTGCATTATTGTAGGTTTCCAGTTGTATCTGTAAGATATTACATGTATGACTGTGATCTGCCAACTACATGTGCGTAACATCTCATTTTGAGGCTTGAAAGAGTTACATAATTATTCTCTCCCTCTTTAGGCTACCATCTTGTTTGATTTTCATATAGCAGTCCCATCTAAAGAGGATGTTCTCTGTTGTCATTTTTCAGGCAAGGAGCTTTCATCAGTTGATGAAAGGAGGTTTCATCAGTTGTTGATGAAAGCTCCTTGTCATTTCAGGGTAACTCATGGTGGCTAATTTGTTGCCCCAGTATAAGATGAAAGACTTTAAGTTAGTATTTCTACACTCTATTTGAATAAAGACAAGCATAATGCATCCATAAAAACAGTAAATCAGTGTAGGCCAGATGAATTCAATAAGTAGTTTAAGAATTTGAAGTATTCAGCATTGAGGTTCATCTTTTAGCATGGTTTATGAGGTACTTAATGTAATGATCATACAGTCCCTGGTTACAAGTTTCATAGTAAATCTTGTACAGTATCCTTTATATAGAGGTGTGATAGTGTGATGGCTTTGAACAATATATTCATACCTTGTTATACAAACAGACTTAACTTGTCACTATCTTGTTGGCATGTTTCACTGTTTATGTTTATGTTTATACCCTCTACCCTAGAAAGGTATGCCACTAAAAGCAGGACAATAAGCCTGCCATGTTGATAGCTATTTGATAGCTCCCATAAGCCAGGATATTGCTTTGGATCCCAGTTAGCTTACAGCTTCAAGAACTATGTTATTACTTTATCCTTTGTAGCCTTGGTAAATAAACATAGGAGAAGAATATTATCTACTAACTGGGTTTTGGTTGCTGAAAACAAAATATATTTCTCAGTCTAACAGTTCCTGTTAAGATCAACAAAGTACTTCTCCCTACTTCTAAGGTCTGTTAAAGGACAGCATCAGAAAATTTTCAATTCTTTATTTTCCAGTAGTTTACTCATTAAAAAGTTGATGTACGTCAATTTTTACATTGATCCGCCTAATATGACCCTGTAGACACGTTTGAACTTCGCGCTCTCCTCCTCTCCCCGCCGCGCTGGCCGATGACGTAATGGCCTCGTTCTGATCGTCTGAGATTGTATGACGTCACGGATCCAAAACTTCTAGCCAGCCATTTTTCTCGGTGAACCTCGGTCCTCTCAGCGGTGAATAATCACCCCGCCATTCTGGAGTTCAGTTTGTTGTTGTTGAAAATTACTTTCGTGGACCTGTAAGTCGCATTGTGAGCTGTCTACCAAGCCATAGTCCCGGGAGACTGAACATGAATAAGCTTGCCTGCGAGTAAACCGCGCGGCGACGGGACGAAATCAAAACAATGGCGGTGGGGGAGGTTCACGCACCGTGCCTTTCTGGACTTTTACAAGAGCGAGTTCGGGTCAGTTCTTACCTTCTCCTTTCCGGACAGCACAGCGATAATTACACGTAAGCTTCCACGAATTTTGGTTGAATTCACAATTGTCCAACTGGCAGGGACATTAAAAAAAAAAACATTTTTCCTCTGACAACATACCCTTGATCGCTACATATCGAACGATCCCCCTTCCGTGCCGAAACATACATACAGCATTGTTGTTTTTACATACAACACAGGCCGGCATTGTGAATGGCGCGAAATGTCGGCTTCGTTTCAGAGTCCGTGATTTGTTTTGAATGAACCCCTAGCAATCTCCGCCAAAGCTACATGATTGAAAAACCGACCAGTCCAGATGATTTACCCGAGAAACAGAAAATAAAGTGAGAGGCGAGGCGTAACTCGCACGATCTGTACAAGTTGCGGTGCTATCTGTTTCGGCGCGAAAAGGGGGTCGTTCGATATGTAGCGATCAAGGGTATGTTGTCAGAGGAAAAATGTTTTTTTTTTAATGTCCCTGCCAGTTGGACAATTGTGAATTCAACCAAAATTCGTGGAAGCTTACGTGTAATTATCGCTGTGCTGTCCGGAAAGGAGAAGGTAAGAACTGACCCGAACTCGCTCTTGTAAAAGTCCAGAAAGGCACGGTGCGTGAACCTCCCCCACCGCCATTGTTTTGATTTCGTCCCGTCGCCGCGCGGTTTACTCGCAGGCAAGCTTATTCATGTTCAGTCTCCCGGGACTATGGCTTGGTAGACAGCTCACAATGCGACTTACAGGTCCACGAAAGTAATTTTCAACAACAACAAACTGAACTCCAGAATGGCGGGGTGATTATTCACCGCTGAGAGGACCGAGGTTCACCGAGAAAAATGGCTGGCTAGAAGTTTTGGATCCGTGACGTCATACAATCTCAACGAGGCCATTACGTCATCGGCCAGCGCGGCGGGGAGAGGAGGAGAGCGCGAAGTTCAAACGTGTCTACAGGGTCATATTAGGCGGATCAATGTAAAAATTGACGTACATCAACTTTTTAATGAGTAAACTACTGGAAAATAAAGAATTGAAAATTTTCTGATGCTGTCCTTTAAGCTATAGATCATAATGGCATGATGTTTGTTTGTAACTTAAGATAGAAAACAAATTGGTCACAAATGAATGTTGGTAGTACTAGTAGAATGTTTAGGGATGATGGAGAAGCTGACAAAAAGTCTAGTCCTCCTAGCAGCTTTCATTTGAATTGCAGATTTGTGTAGATTATACTCTTATGGATGAAGCTAACACTACTGTCATAAATCTGTTCTCTTGGCATTTGTTTCTCCACAGAGCACAGACCTTAATAGATGTTGTCACTTAAACTTTATTTTTAAAGATTTGTGAGGCTGACAAACCTTTCAAATCCAGACTTCCCTAATTCAGAAAATAGGCGACCATATCTACATCCCTTGGCTGTACGGATGACTTGATTTCATCCTGTGTTTTGCTGACCAGTGGAAGAGGATTTGGAGATAACCCTGTTGTGCTTTGCTGCTTTCCCCTAATCCCTACTCTAACACTCCAGGACTCTCATGGGAGGTGTCACTGGGCTGTTGACTCCACTCCCTGTTCTGGTGAATAATAAGAGTCTTCCATGTATTATTCACCCTATCAAGATATGGATGGGCAGTTATTTCTGGGGACCACTCTATTCAGGAACTCTGCAAAACACCTGAGTCAGCTTACAGAGCAGTTACCACTAATAGAAATCTGCATAGGCCATAATGTAAAAGTTAGCAAGTTCAGGGTGTCATAATCTCATCCCTGAACATTCCAGGTCATAAGAACTCACCCCAAACAGCAGCCCGCTATCTCAAGTGTCCAAAAGTCTAATATTTAAACTTTCTGGCCAGTGGAAGTCCCGAATTTTTCGTGTTTGCCGCCATCTTGGCATCACGTGACCTCAAGTTAGGGACTGACCACTTCAAATAAGGGGTCAGGTCAGGCTAAAAAAATCAACCAAAACCTTGTTTTTTTGCCTAATCTGAACGTCTGCACCCTACACTGTCTCACCATATGAAATATTTCTAACATTTTCCTGATAAAAGTCGAAAATAGGCTAAAATACTGTATGGACTCGTTTTGGGCCTTCTGCGCCTGCGTCAATTAGGGTCATTGCCCTTGTAGGGGCTTCAAGTTCAAGATTGACAAATTTCAATAATTTCACATGGTGCGGAAAAGGGTTGCGAAGAATCACCCCAAATTTCAAAGGTTTCTGACCTGGAATGGTCCCTTGGGGATACTTTCTGAGAAGCTGGATCAGGGGGCTGTGGCACTGTGTTCTAGGCTAGTGACACACCCACTGTCAGTTGGCAAAAAAACTGGAAAAAAGTATCAAAACCTGCTCACCCTGGCATAAGAACACTACTCTGCCTCCATTTAGGGGCCTAAATCTGTACTAAAATGTTATTCGGGGTAGACCTGTAAGCATTTGAGGACAGCACATACTGCAGTACAGCTAAAGAATACAAAACTAACAAAAAATGGCCAAAATACACTAAAATTGAAGAAACTGTAAAAAATCATGAGCCAAGTGGGTCTGCAGGAACCTGCTTCTTACCTACATAACCAGTTTCAGGGGAAATATGAACCCTAAAGGCCCTAAAACCCTCAAACCCAAAGTCTGGCAGAGCAGTTACCACTAATAGAAATCTGCATAGGCCATAATGTAAAAGTTAGCAAGTTCAGGGTGTCATAATCTCATCCGTGAACATTCCAGGTCATAAGAACTCACCCCAAACAGCAGCCCGCTATCTCAAGTGTCCAAAAGTCTAATATTTAAACTTTCTGGCCAGTGGAAGTCCCGAATTTTTCGTGTTTGCCGCCATCTTGGCATCACGTGACCTCAAGTTAGGGACTGACCACTTCAAATAAGGGGTCAGGTCAGGCTAAAAAAATCAACCAAAACCTTGTTTTTTTGCCTAGTCTGAACGTCTGCACCCTACACTGTCTCACCATATGAAATATTTCTAACATTTTCCTGATAAAAGTCGAAAATAGGCTAAAATACTGTATGGACTCGTTTTGGGCCTTCTGCGCCTGCGTCAATTAGGGTCATTGCCCTTGTACAGATGTGCCCTCTGTGGCAGAGACTGTCATTCTCGTAAGAGTCATATAGCCGATACCCCTAGCCGATACTGTAGGGCTGATATCGATTAGGATTTTACCATGGTCAATATGAACTGAAGGCCATATATGTTTATGAGAATAGTGCTTTTCTGAACTTGCAAAATATACATGTAAACAATTTGTATACATACATATATCAACAATAGTTAAATATTGGAATATATAAAATCTACAATGACTAGTTTGGGACAAAGCTAGTTTTTATATGACAGCTAACATTCAGTGATACATTGTATGGTATTTTCCTCACAAAACTATCGTTTGAATAGTTTTGAAAGTGTTGAAGACCCCCTCTAATCGCTGATTCGTGTTCATGTGTGTGAGTCCCTTTCTTCAGCAGGAAAGGTGACAGCTAGTAGACTCTAGAAGTATATAGTCAAGTGTTGTCACATCACAAAACTTTTCACCAGGGTACTAATTCAAGTCAACGACCTTGCTATTGTTATCTGAACAAAGGAATGCCAGTGGAGTGTCAGTGGGGTGTGACTGATGTGATAATTGGGCCAATATACATGTCAGCTCCCTTGTGTAGTCTCACTCCTCTATTGACTCTCTTCAGTCTATTTAGCAATGAGCCTAATCAACTGACTCCTCCCCAAAGTTTGAACTGCTCAGTCACCACAGTTCCAGGCAGCATTTTTGCCAAGATGTCCAATTCTAATTGGGAGATAAGGACTGTAGATAAAAGGCTAAGCTGTTCGTAGATTTTGGAGATAGTCTCCAAGTCTTGCTCATTTCTTTGTTCTGCGAGCACACTAGAATGAAGTTACAATGATGCTTCAGCTGCTCGCTTCAGGCATTGTTTACAGCTAACTTCATCTCAGGTCAAATGGAAAAGACTTTTTTTGCCAAAGTCTATGTTTTTTGTACCTTCTTTATTCTTTTACTCGAGTTAAGTGTACTAGAATCAAGTTATAATGATGCTTGCCTCAGGCATTGTTTACAGATAACTTCAACTCAGGTCAAATGGAAAAGACTGTTTTTGCCGAAGTCTATTATTTGTACCTTCTTTATCCTTTGAACTCGAGTTAAGTACTTTTTCCACAGTAAAATCAAGAATGTATGGTCTCTCTCCATCTTAAACAACAGATGTTTGAAATACTAAGTATGGGTCAAAATGGTTGCCAACCTGCCATCTTCCTCTCTTATTTTGTTTCCCTTCAAGTCAAAGAGCAGCTCTTTAAGGATTTAGGTTTTCTGGTAGTTCATTCTTTGATTTGTATATATCGAAGCTCTGTATCAGATACAGAGGTCAGTGGAGCTTTGTACATGTAGATAGCAATGAAACTGTGCATCAGATTGTTTTGTATCTGTCACCAAAGCCATTAATATCACTATGTAGCTGCCAGCCCTGAGGGGACAAGTATTGAAAACAGCAGTACCATTTGTAGAAGCTGCTGGCACAAACACCAGATACAGCTGTCTGTATATCACTGGCTGGATGATGACTTACCCCTTATAGTGTGTGTATTAACAGACTTGAAAAACCTGTTGGGCTGTTAATGTTTGTGTTAGTGTCACCTCAGATCTGTGCTGGTTTTTGAGATGTAGATCTATTGAAATGGAACACTGTGCTATTTTTGTCAGTGTGAATAAAGAGTTTGAAGCTTTTCACTGTCTCCTGAAGAAAGCTTAGACTGTCAGTAGAGCAAAAAACTTTCCTTGACTCAGCAGTTTAAAAAAAAAACTTTATTATTTGTTTGAAGTTAAATGTACAATGTATGTCTCTGTAGACTATACAATTCAACATGAAACAACAAGCACCAGAAAATCCACTGACAGTATACTTTTCCTTGTCTCAGATATCGTGTTGTGACTCTACTAGTTTTCGTGATAAATGGTGGAAGGTTGTAAGACTAAGCCCAGTGTGGTAAACAAACAGATTTATGGATAAAGATGACAGGGTTCCTAGATCTTCCTGGCTTACCCTGCAATTACTGACTGGAAGTTGCACAACTAACTCTCACTCTTTCAACTAACTACTGATCACAGATGTCTATTTTCATCCCCATATCTTAACACCAAACTGAACATTGACCCAAGGAGTATGATCAAGTTGTACTTTGGCTACAAATGTACTTGTCTGAAGTCAAGGCTGTAACTTTTGGCAATGACATCATTGCGACAGTGGTTAACTTAAGGACCTATCCAAGGCCATCCCCCTACTCAGGATCAGTGATGTATTGTGTAGTTAAGTCATAATTACACAGTCTGTTGTTACATGCCTGTCTGACTGGCGGGACTTGAAATTGAGTGCTTTGAAAGGTGCTCTGTCATGTGTGTGTGCATTAGGGAAGGGTTTGTTGTTGTTATGAAATGCGATGACCTTGCCACATAGATGGTTGAAAGACACTATAAGTCATTCATCCCTTGAATTTGAATGATTTTTAGACGCTAACTTATACTGTTAAAAGACACTATAGTCTATACTGTTGAAATTATTGACTTATCTTGTTTCAAAGTTTCCAACTGAAATGCTCCCTGCAGTACCAATGAAATCTGCTAGATGGTCCAAATTTATGTCACTTCTTCCTGAACTCAAGAGCTATCTACGATCCAAAAATCATGACAAGAACTTGACCAGAGCACAAGATAGGAAAACCAGAAGCTCTGCTGAGCCAAAGAAAGCCACCAGGCTAGGGAGCCCAAATTCTAATGTTTTCTTTGAAAGGACAAGACCAACCACATACCAAAAATGGCAATCCATGTGCAGCTTCTTGAGTTATGCTATATCTACAAACATACATATGCATAGCATCTTTGGTATGGTGATAAAATAACTCATCTTTAAGCAGATGTAGGGAGGGCTGACGAATCATAACAGCACAGTCACACCCCTTTTAGCATCTGCTTGGAGATTATCATGACCTTCTGCTCAAATGCTAGCGTCAAAACGTCGTCACATTAATGGGTAATAAATATTTATTGGGCGACCTTGGGGATTAACTGGTGGCTGGAGGGTTGTCATTGTGAATTCGTGTCGTAACCCGTCCCTTCGTAGCGCCCTGTTAATGGGCAGATTAGCCGCGTTGACAAGTCACAGGGCATTCTGGGCCACTGAGGAACGACTTATCAATGCTCTTAATGTGCAGTATTATGGAGATGAACTGCCAAGGGCGGTTCCACTGTTTTCCTTCAGTCATATTTTGACAGTCTCGCTGTATGCTATTATGGCAGTTATGTAAATGTTTTTGTTACATGAAAGATTCCAGGTAGAGTAAGGAGGGTAAGGTCCCTAGTTGAGAAAGTCATAAAACAAATATTGACAACTGAGGCCACAGTGGATAACATGCAAATAAGGTTGTTGGCTGCAAGCTTGAAAAATGAAGATGACTTTCAGAACAGAAGTCTCTAAACTTCCGTGAACTGAAAACTTTGCTTTAGTTCCAAGGAAAGCTGTTAGAAGCCCCAAACTTATGTCACTTTTCCCGAGCCACAAGTCAACCAAAAAGTCTTCCATACAGGTTTACAAATTACAGCTACAGGTGTGTTGTTCTGTCAGTCTAACCTGTAAACACACCTGTGACCCTATTCTCCAGGTGACCCCTAACCTTTGGACCAACTTTCGGGACCATAGGTCACTGCCTTAAGTAAAAAAACAAACTTTTAATGTAATCATGGAACAGTGCAGTGCAAACTTTGGCCCATAGTACAACTTGGTGCAAAGAAACAAATAAGCCAGTGTATTACAATTATCAGAACAAAGTGTTAGCACAAAAAAGAATAGATAATTAAATTTATATCTTATATCACTTTTAATGACAACTTCTTGACAAGTGCAATACTTTTGATTCTAAATAACCTTTTTACATTTGATTTTTAAAGGTTGATGACTCAGACTCTATACCAATGAATCTAGGACTTGAAAGAGAAAGTTGTTAAACTTGAATTAGACTCAAGTAGGCTTTTAGCAATGTGTTACATAATAGATGATTATGGATTTGTTGCTGAAATGTTGATGGTGTTTTTGCATAATAACTAATGAATGTCTCCTTTTGTTTCATGTGCTGCCCTGTCCTGATTATTCAACAAACAACAGGTATGTTACAGAGCATTTTTATTTTGTGTAACACTTTAAGTACAGTGCATGCTATCATATAATGGTAGACTGGTTTACCTGGGGACCACAAGGCCAGGGGTTGAATCTCAGTTTAACTCCACTTTAACTGAGTATGATTTTGAATTCCACCATGTATGATGTCAAGGAAGGTTGTAGTCTTTCAAAGGAACTTGCATGTAAGTGGAAGCCGCAGTCCCATACTTCAGGCAAACATCATTAAAGAACTCACCACACCCATTGATAAGGGTAGGCATATTCCACAATGTGAAGAGAATCAAACTGATTTGTTCTTTGTCTGTCTTGTACCTTTTTAACTCAATGTCATTAAGGCACAAAACTAGCATCCTAGGCCATGTAAAAATATGAAAACCAGCTATTGTTTATTGTTTATTGAAATTTTTAGACTCCTAGGTAGCCCGATTCAGTTTTGACGAACTGATTTTCATCTGGGCCCAGGTACACATACAAGGAACATGCTATGTAAAATATGCATGTAAAACTTAAAGAACTCAACACACTTATTGAGAAGCAGGAAGAGTAGGGTGGGTGATCATGACCTGATGTAATTGGCAAAATAAATGATCCGTAGCAAAGCTGCATTGCACTACTAGTTAATGAAAAAAAAGTCATGCTTTGTCCTCAGTCTCTGGTTCAAATACCTTTTCCTTGTGGCTTATCATGAATATTTGTCCATCATCTGACATATGATAAGTACTGATGGCTACATACTCAAGTTAAAAGCTTTTATGATATATCCCGCTGGTCTTAATAGCTTTATACCAGCTGAACCAATGACTCAAACAACCATTTGTGTCTTGGTAACGGGCTATGTACTTTGTCTTGCAAGAGGGAATCATGCAGCTGCAAAAGCCTTTTAGCTGAGTATCCCTGTCCCTGTCATCCTTTTGTGCGTGAACCACATAGACAAACTGTGTGTGAAATGTATACCTCTCAGTGGGCAGAGAAGGCTTACACAACATAACTGCTGCTTCGATTGGCTTGTGGGTAAACCGGGAGAGACTTACAACAAATTGACCATTAGTTCCTCTGACTTCTAAAGGGAAAGGGCTTAGAACTCCAATGGGAGACCTATTTGTCTTAGAATCAGGGGTTTACATGTGTACATGTAGATACTGTTAATGCAGAAACTTTCATGGTGGTTTTATGTTAGCCGTTTTTGCGGTGGCCGCTTCACCCTAATTCAAAACAACCGTGAACATTTTCCATGCCAGTAGGAGAATGCAGTGCATGGTGCTACCGCGAACTTAAAACCACCACGAAAAGTCCTTTTTCCCTTTACCGTGTAGTCCAGCATGCTAGGGAGTGAATAGACCAAGAATTAGTGCAAGGTGTACAGATTAGACATGGAAATAATTGGCATGGAAAAGTTTGAAACAATAGGCAATCCCAGAAACAGGATTGCCAATTTACCTACTACTGCTAGACTGCAGTTCTGTGCTGTTGATGTACATACTTGTCAGGGTATAGATGATAATGTGGCAGAGACGGTGATTGCAATCAGAACCAGTGAATATCCCATCTGAGTTTGTCATTTTTAGTCTGTGACCAGACCCTCTGGTCGACAGACTTTTAGTTTTGTCACGTTTACGCGCGTTCGCAGCTGTATCTGTATGTTCCCGTTGTCTGAATTCTATATGGTTTGGCAGGTCCTTTGTACTGAGGTTGACGATGATGCACGTGAACTTTTTTTGCGGCAGGTGGTTTTATTATGGATTTTATAAAAATAACACCCCTACAATTTGTTCGTCTTGCGGTGTTTTGGTCCAGATCCTCTGTATGTGGGTCATGGTGTCATTGGGATTTGTCAAGCAGATGCGTGGTGTTACCTGATCGTCAAAGTTATTCGCGTTCGCATCTGTATCTGCATGTTCCCGTTGTCGCATACGTACGTTGTTTGGCAGGTCATCTGCACTGAGGTTGACGATGATGCACGTTGTTTTTTTTTGCGGCTGCTGGTTTTATTATGGATTTTATAAAAATATCACCCCTACAAAATGTTCGTCTTCCGGTGTATTAGTCCAGATCCCCTGTATATGGGTCATGCTGTATTTGAGATATTGCAAGCAGATGCGTGATGTTCTCTGGTCGTCAATGTAACGCCCGTTCGCATCTATGTCTGCATGTTCCCGTTGTCGCATTCGTTTGTGGTTTGGCAGGTTCTCTGCACATAGTTGGACGATGATGCAAGGTGTTTTATTTTTTCGGCAGCTGTTTTTATTATGTATGTAATAATTTCAGAAATCACCCCTGCAAATTGTACGTTTCACAGTGTATTGGCCCATGTCTGCATATGGTGCCCGTTGCGGTACATTGGGTATATAGAGTCAAGCAGATGCGCGATATGTGCATCAATTTTACGCGCGTTTGCTTTCTACCTCTTATTCAACAAGTTAATCCGTACTACTTTATGTAACAGCATCATGGACCCCGGGATTCACCCATTAACACTGTGCCATGCTACCTTATGGCTTCACACTAGTTAAAAACTTATCGCACAGTTCATCATCAACAGCTGTGTGTTATCGTATGTGGGACATGGGAACCGACATCTAATGTTCCACTAATGACCCTGTCAATCAAATGCCTCCTGTCGCCGTTTGCAATGAAGCGTGTAAGAATTCTCGTCCCAAATGAAGTTTAGCCATTTTATATTCCCGGACTTCGACTAAGAAACATCAAGGTCCTATTCCGTGCTTCATACTTATTACGTCCATAAGGTCCCATAACAGAAACATGTTAATACTTGGTGCGTTTGTCAGTCTGTCTGTCGGTCTTGTAGGTGTGTCTGTGTGTGAATATGCCTGTGTATTAGACCATCCGGTTACTTATCGTCACCATATCTTTTAGACTTTGGCCACATGTTATCTCACAATCCATACCTGTTTAGTAAGATTCACATGACACAGAGATATTAAGCAACTTTAGATACAACGATATATCTAACACCATGAAAAGAATCATAGGATATAAGCACAACGTCACACACCAAAGAAGACAAAACAACCAACATATACCAGACCGACGTCACAGACTATGTTACCTACGGTCACTTGTTTAAGTTTTTCTCTTCAAGGAACTTTTGAACTTCAATGCATATAATTTAAGGTCAATGGATGGACTTGAAATTAGGATTTATGAACAGGAGACCATATTCCTAGCATCCTGATCCCCACTTGACTTGTAGAACTGGCGGTACCAAACTGGCAACTCTGACACATTGCAATCCTGACATTTATATTTTTGATGCTGACAAGTTTCATGTTGGAACTTGGAGGCTAAAATATCACCTTTTTAAATTTTGGATATACCTCAAAATACAAGGATGGATACTATGCCCAACCAGTTTCAGAATATTGTTTGGAACAGGAAACAGACATAAAAGTCATGATATGCACTTTGATGTAGTTACAGGTGTTAGTTTCATTTCCTCACGACTGTACTGCCCTGTGCAGTCACCCAATCAAAAGTCGTGTCTCCAGTTTTCTTCTGTGATCAGATATCATCAGCCATCTGCAAACATGTGTGTAGAATGCATATGGCGTCGATTTAATACTATTTATGGCTTAATGAGTACATAATCGTTACACTCAAGGGTTTTCAAAACACAATTATGTTTCAATGAACTCTTTTCTTCCTTCTTCTTCTTTACTTAAGAAGATTTGCTCTGATGCAAGTGCTTTATGTAATGAAATGAACAGCTGGCTTTCTTTGCTTTGTATCTCTTTGTTTGTCATCTGATGAACTAATCTGTTTAGTCTTGTGCGGGCTTCTAGACCTACATTGTACATGTTGAATCAAACTTACTGTAAATCCATTTAAGTTTGCAGCACATAGACTCTAGAGTGTACATCATCTTTGGGTTCACAGTTAAAATGCTGCCAGAAAGGCAAAAGAGAGACAGCATATGTTTGCAGTGTACTGCAAACTAGAAAATAGTGCAAAAAGTGGAAAATTTATTGTATCTAAATTGTGTTTATGTGATTAGTATCAAGCACATTAGTATCAGGTCCCGAATCAACAATCACCAATAATGCTGTTTTGATGTGGCGGCATTATGGCACCCGGTGGAATTATGAAAGCTGATGTATGTTACCTTAAGAAATACATAATCATACACCAACAAATCTTCTACCTTTATAAAATTAAAATTTTACAGAGAAAGTACCTTAATATAGATCTTAACACAGAGGAAGATGGTGGTTTTCTCACGAGTTTTTCATATTTATGAATTCTTGTATGTATTCCCTACCTTACTTTCCATTCAAAATTGTCAGACATCCCTTACTTACAGTTTTGCACATGTATTTCTCTTAGTTGCTACCTTGCCTCCCTGCAGTCTAAGTACATGTTGAGTTCTAGCTCAGAAAATTAGTATTTGTACTGTTACAGAATGTTGTAGACATCAAATAAAAGGGATTGACCCTATTTCGAATAGTTGATCTGTCTATGTGTAGAATCCATGGCAATAAAGCTTAAACAGACGTCAATTCCTGTGAAGTTCCCATCTAGGATGCAGTGATGTCGTTGGGCGAGGATGAAAGGATTTGTTTCTGATTTTTGGTATCTTCTGTAAAACGTGACTGACAAACTATGCCCTACAGGGCCGGTCCATTTTCCAAGAGCAGGGGTGCTTTCAAGCAGGGTAAAAGTGTTCTTTACGCATGCAATCTTGGATTGGAAACAATTACATTGTTGGGGGCACAACCTCAAGCTAAGTCACATTTGGGACCGCATCCTTCTCACCTTCTCACCTAGCAGTGGGAAGTAGAACCAGTCAGTATTGTCTTGAAGATAACAGAAGGACTTCTGAAACATTGACAAGATACAAATCTCTCGGATGATTGCAGAGAACCTTGTTTGAAACTTTACCTAAGCTACATACCTCCCCTCCCCCAAAATGATCTCAATATCATCTCATATATGAGAACACCATAACATGATCCTTAGCACTTTCAGATTTGGGACTTAAGTAGACTGAGACTTAGAAAGCGAAAGCTTCTTTACTTAATACGTCAAGATGATGGATAGTCTCGCCTTAATAGCTTTATCAGGTTGCTGAAACTTTCACTGCCTTCTAATGCCTCACTTCTGCAAACAGTCGTTTGACATTTAGTCTGTGAGGAAAAGCAAAAGTCATCAGCTGTTATCTTGATGAGTCTGAGGGAGGAGGCTCGTTAAATATTCAACACTGCTGGTTTCCTGGTTCCTCCATGAAGGACCAGTGAGTCTCCAGGGGACTGTGACAATGACCTTGGCAGCTCCACTCTCCCGAGTACGGTAACACCCACCTTGCTTCATACATGTGGGATTTGCTAATGAGGAAACAAGAAGTCTTGCCAAAACTTTGTATGAAACTTAGGGCCGGGCAAATTTTATAACTTGTTTTGGGCAAATGTTCATCTCTTTAAAATATGAATAATGTGCAATATGTTATGTATGACATGCTAAAAGCTGAAACCCTTTCTAAAAATTTTAATAGTGGATTCACAACCAAGTAACCAATACGTTAACCAAGAAACCAACCAACTAACCAAACAACCAAATAAACAAACAAACAAACTGACAAGACAATCAATCTACCAACTGACAAACAAGCAAGCTCTTGCCAAAGCTGAATGTCCTTGACCACTGGGTCAAATTTTATCTACTAGTATATTCTTGTGTATATAACCTACAGCTAGCCACAGCTACACAAAGAAAGTGAAAGAAGTTCCTAGAACTGGAAGCAGAAAGGAATGTGTCATCCTTCCCAGAAGTGGGCAGTGTAGCTGAAATGTTTGCTGTCAGATGAAACCGTCAAGAAATGGAAATAGACAAATAACACACAGTCCTGACTGTATACAAGCCTCAGGGTACCGAGATTTCTGCGATTTAAGCGTGAAAGCCGGGCAAACTGGAGGAAGTTGAAAAGAATTGTTTCTCGTTTTCTATGAAATATGCTGATAACATCAATTGTAATGTTGATGAAGTTATGCCAGCTTCATTCATCCATTTTACACAAACAATAAGACAATAGAAATAGGATAATTGGTTTTCATCATATTTCATTGCTTTGTTCACCAGTTGTCAAATCAGGACCTGACACTAACTATCTTGTCCTCAGTATAAAACGTTGGTTGGGTTGTTAAGAATTATGATAAGCTTTACTACTTTGCTGCACCTCCCACCTGTCATGTCTAATTACCTATTATTGGTGTGTAGTCAAGAAGAAAGAAAAACACATCATGCTTGCAGTGTAACAGTATTTGTGGTTGTATACAGGGCTGTCTCCAGCTTTAATTTTTTTCTGTCTCTCAGTCACACATTGTTTGGGAGCCCAATTGTTTGTTGATTTTCTTTGCTAAACATGTGTTAAGCTCATGAAAATAGATATTAAACAGTTTTATGTCATGATTTTCAGCTATTTGGGATGGATGGATTGATATTTTTTCTGTCCCAGAAAGTGAATTTCTATCCTGGGACAGAGGGATGGGTCCTGAAGACAGCCCTGGTTGTATGAAACTGAACACTTTCTCCCATTGAGAACTTTTCAAACTAAGCATTCTGGTGTCCAAGAAAAGAAGTGGATATCGTTGAAGGTGTGAAAGTTGACTCATTAGTGAGACAGTTGGAGCCAAACTTGAACTTTCACATTGTCTTTGAGTCCTTGCCAGACACAACAGGGATATGCAGCTGGGTGCTCAGGGACATCGCAGATTTGTGGTGAAGGTGAGGTTGACAGACGGGTTTTGCCCAAGTTGGGACTTGGGATTTACTGGGTAGTGGTGATAACTAGTAATTGGGGATTCTGCTTGTGTCTGTAGGAATAGTGGGCAGTTAATATGACCACTGTGTTGGGACTGTGCCAAAGTAAAGGGACAAGACAATTTCAATGAATGCATTTCCCTTCTAGGGGATACTGTAGAAATTTGATTTGAGATATAAATCCTTTGCTCACTGTCCATCATTGATATTCTGATTATTTGATTGATGAAAGAGTACATATGTGTAGTTGTTAAACTTCTAACCATGACTTCCAGATGAATGTACATTTGTCATATTATATTATCACCAAACATATACTCACAATCATACCCCCAAAATTATAGAATATATGTTATGGGAGTTGAATGTTTCAGGCAACTCAGGATGCAGGCTATCCAAGAAGAACTCAATATTTGACCTTCACAAGCCCCTAGAGGTCATGATGATTGCCATATACATGTAACTCTAGGTGAGCTACGTTATGGAATACATGTAATCCCAAGTAGAACTCCAAATCTGACCTTGGCGTCCCTATGGGGGTCATAATGGCCACCAGACAACTCGGACTGAAGGTGTTTTATAGAATGATGCCAGGTAGATCTGCAAGTCTGACCTTTGTGTCCATTTGGAGGTCATGGTAGTAATACCAGACTCCCCAGAGGTCATAAATG
The DNA here is from genome assembly GCA_019207045.1 of Branchiostoma floridae x Branchiostoma belcheri. Lineage (NCBI taxonomy): Eukaryota > Metazoa > Chordata > Leptocardii > Amphioxiformes > Branchiostomatidae > Branchiostoma > Branchiostoma floridae x Branchiostoma belcheri. The sequence goes on from CM033041.1 coordinate 8,048,285, forward strand.
GTGATCTTACTACTCCTGGTGCAATCATGGTAAAGTATGGGGAGCCTTGGGGATATGGAGGCTGTAAACTATAGCAAATGTGGATACATGTTTTGAGCTTACAGTTTCGCTTGATTGAAAAAGGTATCAAGAAATATAGGCAAGACGTGCGGAAAAACTTGAACCTGTGTTTCATTCAAACTACCATAGAATGAAACACAGGTTCATGATCAAGTTTTTCCAGTTTTCAGGGGACTGAAAAATTGTCTCACCGAATTAAAGTTTTATCAACAATATTGAGTTGTTAGAGAACTTTGATGTATGGATGGAAATCCATAAGCTTCTTCTTGCTCATATTGCAGGTCCAAAGTGAAAGTAAAACTAGTTAAATTATGATTAGATATTCACCTTACAATATCATTGATCATAATATTCCTCAACCGTAAGCCAAAATAGATGTCATATTTTTAGTCTAAAGATATACATTTGTGGAGAAGAAATATGACTTAAAAATGTTATGACATCCTATATATAGTTGTGGCAAAATGGGAATAAAAGTTTGTATCTATAGTTGTTAAAAAGTATTTTACAAGTGCAAGAAAGTTATGAATATATATTTGCAGGAACACTTATATATTCAACACAGCCTTGTGAATAATTGCTGGTGCAGTTTTTGTTCATTCTGTTCCCAGCTTGATGGCAAAGGTAACGTTTTTTTCCTCCCAGTAGGTTACTTGGTTTAATCCCAAGTTATTGCTTCAGGTAATCTCCTAAATCTATTTCTTCAGAAGGAAATATCATGTTGCTTATCAGAATCCCCTCTTGTCTTGCCATTGTGTGTGTCTGCTCGTGCAAAAAGCATATCCTCACTTCTATGGAACTTCCTGACAGAGCGCTGGCCGTCAGGAAACATCTTGTTCTTGAGTTTGTAAAATTAGCTCAACACGACATGCACAGCCTCCGTGTCTGCACTGGTATTGTTCTACCACTGTTCTTTCCTGTCGTTGTCACGGAAAAAGTTATTTTTAACATCCTGAGTTCTGTAGAACATCCGGGAAAGGTGTGTTTGTAAAATTGGCAATAAAGGGAATGCTGTATGCAGGTGTGGGTCTTGTCTATAAGGCGTAGCTTGTAAGATTGCTAAATCATTTCTTCTTATCATGACCTGGCTGTCCTCCAACTGTGTCTGCTCTCTAGTCATCCCTCATAAGAGGTTTTGAGGGTTGTGGGGAAGGGGAGAGGAAGTAGTAGTAAAAGTGACCGGCTTGTCTTGTGGTCAGACCCTGGTACAGACTGGCGTTACTCAGGAAGTGATAAAGACAGATAAATGAGACCACAAGGAAAAAGTAAATCAAAAGACAGGCTCGGCTTAAGTGAAAGTTTATTTGAAGTGAAATTATACCTTGGGAAAAAGTGCAGTGGAGATGGGAAAAAGATGGGATGCACTCGGATGATTGATAACACTGTCTCACAAGCCTTTGTCAGGGCAAAGAAATAGCTTCTTAGAAATCACTTTTTTTTTTCTCTCAGCTAACTACTAAGTGCACTTATATCAGACTTGCACACCTTGCGTCAGCATATCCCTGGTAAGTCTTAAGATGCTGTGAGAAATGGAAGGTCTCCTTGAAGGAGTCCAGGTGCAATTCCCTTCCCGTCTTGTCATTAATACCTGACGCACAAAGCTTATAAAGGTGGGGGTACTGATGATGGGATAGATCATCCGGTACCCTCTAGGTAGAGAACCTAGCTTCCCTGGGTCCAGCAGGGCCATAAGTTGATGCAAATTGATTTGTTTTTGAAGCATTTTACCAGGAGGGGCTTGCTAATCCCACCTTATCCCAGTCTGTCTTGTCTCAAGTAGGGCTTAGCGGATGTGTAGTTGATGGGATATTGCTCACACTGTGTCCTGTAGTGTCCAGTTGTTAATGGGAGGGTAGTAAAGGTGATAGGCTGTGCTGTGTAAGGTAAGAGGAGGGTTGGTTGGGTACTTTCAGGTGTTTGACATTTTAACCGTTATCTATCGACATCTATGATAGAGTATTTGCCACCAATATTTTCAGAAGTTACTACCCCTTCTTCATGGTCCATGCTTTGATAGGCCTAGGAGATGTTCCTCAAATAGAAAACATTTATCTTGAGTTAAGCATACATGTATCTTGTACAATATTACTAGCCATGAATGGACAGAGATCAAGACAACAAAATGTCTGCTGAAACTGCCTTTCTGGTTCTGAAAATAGAAATTTCCATTTGTATATACTGAGTCACAGTAGCTGAGGCCCTCAGCAGAGACTTAAATTTACCAGTCCTGTTTTTTTTCCAAGGAGGTTCATTTTGAGTCCAGAAAGGACATGTCTTGTTTTCTGTTCGAAGGATCCGAAAGTGGCCTAGTATAAAGCTGAAAATCACACTGTTCCATCAGTGTGTGCTGTTCTCATCTTTGTTTGGAACGTAACCTATATGACAGATTATTCCGACAAGTGCACATTATTACATTCCTGTGATGCTGGGCGTTGTTATCAGAATAGGTCAGCAGTACTTGTTCATTAGAAATGACAATCCGTCACTAATGTTACAGCCCCAGGCTGGAGGTCTGATGCATCTGTCAGTTACAGCCAGCTGGAAGATTAACTCAGGGTTGCAGGAATCAGAAGCAGTTCCCCTGGAAAGACAAGGTCAATCTGACTTAAATTGCTCGTATCCCCCCATGTTCACACATGCCTGTCAAAAATACTGGAGCATTGGCGTATGACTGAGTACAGGGCCAACAGGTTAAGGTAGTATCTCAGGGTGGCTGAGCAAAATTTCAAAATGATATTTTCCAAAAAATAACTATCAATGTTATTTTCTATGTAATTCTATTTTCATAATCTAACATACTTTCCCATCAAATGTTCCTTTTTGTCTGTCAAAATTCAAGGTCAAAGTAGCTGTCTAAAATTACGCAAAAATTTCAAACTCATCATAACTTTTAAAACTTGATATCATTGGATAGGTCTTAGTAAAACAAATAGAATGGTTTTTATTTCAACAAAATCGGACATACCGTTAGAGAGTTATGGCCATTGAAAGGCCTGAAAATTATGCATAATTTCTCTTGATCAGCTAATTAAATATGCAAGATTACAATATCTCCGTACTCATACAAGATACAAGGAAAAAAATTGGTGTACAGGGGTTTTATAATATGTTGATTTGAATTGTTGTCCTGAAATTTATACATCTAGTTCAGAAATGATGAATAATCCTGAATAATTGAGTTCCAGGGGTAATAAAATCAGAGTCCACTAATTAAATATGCAAAATCACCATATTTTCCCTATCCTTGAAGATACAAGAAAAAAAATTAGTATACAGGGGTTTTGGCACATGCTGAATTCAAATTTGACCTCAAAAACATCACTTTGGTCTTTTTACAACCTGTAAAAGTGGATTACGTTACTACTACCACAACAACTTGATTTTTACGGCCTAATTTTGGAAAAACTGTTCATCGAAAATGTGTGAAATTAGTTTTATTATGAAATTTACCCTGTAAGGAAAAACTTCGTGCGCTCCCGACGCAAAACAATGCTATTTAGTGCTCCCAAATGCTGTTAGCATAAGGGGTAATTAAAATTTCAGGAAAAAATTAATAAAAAATCAGCATGACAAGGTATGATAAAATCCACGCGCAGATCTATTCAAATCACTATTATGCACATTTCTGAAAAGTTTCAATAATAACAGACAAAATACAAGTCAAAATTTAGGCTTTTTAGGCTTTTTTTTCTAAAAATGGGCGTGGCCTAAAAGTAGTTGATGACGTCATTGTGACATCATACCAATTTGCATAAATTATCTTTATGCATTAGGGTACTACCTTAGAAAAAATCAAGGTCCATACATTATCTAAGGTGGTAATTTTAGAAGACCAAAAACACCCCCCAAAACTCCTCAGCCACGCTGAAATCCTACCTTAACTGTTTCAACGCTCGTGTATATAATAGTTTTGTGACTGAAACATGAAAATCCCATTGCCAAAATAGACAACCTAGCACTGGGAAAGGCGAAAACATTGCACGCTGTTAAACTTAAAACCCCACCAGCAAAATAGGTAGTGGTAGTCTCTCCATTTTCCCATTGCCAAAATAGACAACGTAGCACTGGTTAAGGTGGAAACATTGTACGCTCTTCAACTTAAAACCGCCAGCAAAATAGGTAGTTGTAGTCGCTCAATTTTCCCTTTATCAGCAAAGTCAAGTTGGTACCGCCTGGCAGAAACCAGGGAGGGGCATTACTGAGGAAGTTAAAACAGGTGGTACTAAACTTAGGGTTAACCCCAGAAAGTGCAAGGGGAAGCTGAAGATTTGTGCCAAGTTTGGTGTAACCCTTTCCTCCCCACCCACATGCATCTTCCTAAGTCTGTCTGAAAAGCTATGCCAGGAAAAACATCATTTCCATGCAGACATTTACGCTTGGTTTTGTTTCCGTGCTTCTTGCTTTTTTCATGATTGTCTTAAAAAACTATGATACAAAAAGATGCCCCTACTATGCATTTTTAGAATCATCCCAAACTATATTCAATACTGTAAGAGGAGAAATGTTCATGGTGGTGTCATGTCTGTGTTGTGGTTACCTCAGTCTTCAATTTTAAAATCACTGCTCAAATTTTAGGTCCGTCTTCTGCCCACCTCTTCTTCCAACCACACGGACACTATTTCCCTATCACGAAATTAAACCCCCTCCAACTGTAATTCATTGCCTGTACAGTCGGAAGTGATTTTGAGGAAGGCAAATGTTGTCCATCACATTTTATCCTTAATTTCCTGTTGATGCTATGAAGGTATTTATTCCCAAAGAGAACATTAGGCTCACAGGTAATATAAATGTAAATCATTTCTTCTATCCATCTTGTACTTACAGAGAGGTAATGCAGGATAATGGATCCCAATGGATCCGATATTGAACTTAAAAAATGAGCCCTTAGGGAAGGTTAAGCGTTGTGTAATTAAGAATCATGTTGCCTTTTGATGAATAGTTTTGTGTAAGCCGCATTCATTGAAAATGGCATATATTACTGATTCTTTCAGCAGTATTTAATGATTCTTTTCCCTTTAACATTTACAGCAGTTGATAACCAAACATAGTTTTTTTTCTACTTACCCTATTCCTATGTGTTTGGCTTTCAAAGGTTAAGTTTCTACACCTGTAAAGTTGGTTTCTCCTTATGATCAGTACCCATACTTCACATTATTTATAGTTCCTGTATATATATCCTTAACCTGGACTCTGCCAAGGTAGCTGTTTGGCATAAGATTTGTATTGGTTACTGGGTTAAGAAGCAAGAAGAATGTTAAAGTATGTGGGAGTAGATATGAGGGTTTACCAATTCATTTCCCCTAGTCCTCTCTTTGTTCCCAAAATGTCCTGATTTAAAACCGTAGCTTGCCCGGAGGCGGGACAAAATTTATGTGCATTTCCTTCATAAGACATGGATTTATTTAGAATCAGCACAAAGACATCTCTATCTTAGGTAATATGCTTTCATCATAACTTGGCAACGTGATGTAAAGGCATAGGCCATTATCAGACAGAACAAATATGCAATTTTTTCTTTAGGATGTTGGTCCTATGAACTTTTCTACCAGACATCAGTACAAACTTTGCAAAGACATCCCTCTGTGAAGTAATGCCCACTTCCTAACATGTGATGTCAAACCATTAGCTATGGGCAGACAGGGCAAATTTCATATACTTTTCCTTCCACTGGCTAGTAGAAATTACATGTTTGAAGGAGTGCTTACATCATAGACAGGGACATAATGCCCAGTGGAAGGCAAGACATAATGCACTGTGGCTGTAGTTTATTTTTAGTCACCATTAAAGATGGCTAATTTTTAAGTTAAGTGCTCGCATCATAATACTTAAATGAGGTTTCTCTTTGGAGTGTTTTATCATCACCTATGGCATGAAATTACTACTGACTAGAGGCTAGGACTCAAAAGACAAAATTTACACTTCTATTGAAAGATGAATACATCTATAACTTAGTATAAGATTTGTGGGTTTAAAGCAATAGTGCTTGAGAGCTACCTTTGAAGTGGTTCCTGCATTTTAAGTTGTGATGTAATACTTCTTGGAAAGGAGGCGCGCATTTCCTTCTAATTGCATAGATTAATATTTAAAATCCCAGCAGGTTCTTTGCTTGATACATTGCTTGTATCCTATGTGCTATTCTGGGCTTGTAATTGTGTATCCGGGATCTGTTTAATAATTCTGAAGGTGCTTTGCTTCATAGGAGTGTGTCATAAAAGTTTTTACGATTTTTCTTGAGTGCATTACCATGTAGCTGAAACAGGGCAGTGCTAAATTTGAGGACTATGAAAGCAGCTGAAGTGAAAATTCAACAAAGCATGACTGTGTTGTACCGTTGGGAAGAATGATACCGAATGCGAAAAACGACCTCTTGAAATAAGTGAATAAAAGTTACCTGTTAGAATTAGTCTGTTGTGAAATTCTAACAGCAAAATGCTTTTTTGTTTGCTGGCCTTGAAAATTTCAGAGCAGCAGTAGTATGGCACCTGGTAGAATTATGAGAGTTGATGTTACAATCACAGCATGCAAAGAGTTCTTAAAAATTAATCTCCAAGCAGATCCTACGGTAGCATAAGATAGTATCAAAAGCTGGCAGAGGACTGAAGCCGGCTTAGGCGTGTCTTTGTTCTAGCAGACTTGGGGCAGATTCTAGATGACAAATGGACACCTCTTGGGTGACCACACTCCTTGGCCAGTTTGGTACTATCTTATGCCATTGTAGGATCTGCTTGGAGATTACTTAAAAATGGCTCTTATAGCACAATACTGCATAAGAGTATTTCCTAAGCTTCCTGTTTGCTTCTAAGGTATCAATATTGATGTACGCATAAATTGGTCACTCAGATTCACCCAAAGGAAGTGGTACGTATTCGGCCTAATATGGGCAAATAGTTTGCATTGAGGTCAACTATGAGCTATTATGAAATGGATCCGGAAGTCAGTCTAAATGCTGATATCATTGTTGAAAAGCATAAAATATATTACTCACTATACTTAAACGTCTAGCAGTACCAATATAGTCAGTGACAGCATGTGGAGAGGGGTCAATACGGCCATCACAGAACAAAAGAAGGAGGAACTGGATCATTTGTAGTCCTCATATGGACAATTCACAGTGGAAACTGCAAAGAAAAAATTTATACATTTTCATTAGTAACTTTACCTAAGAAATGTAACAATGACATAGGTAAAGATACAGTTTCAAAAGAACAACACAAAGGTTTAGTACATTAATGCAGAGAAATAGAAGAAGAAGTTCTACTTCACGTCTTCAGTGCATTTTATATCCTTGTCGATAACAGCCTTTAGAAACTTTGTATCAAACATAAAAGTATAACATAATGGTATGTGATGAACCATTTCCTGAAAACAGTGTGGATTTTCTGTACTGTGTTTTCGCGTTAAGTGATATTACGTTCTTTCTAATGTTCTAAAGCCATTCCAGACCATTAGTATTAGTACACTAAGCAGCTATATGACAGCCACAAGCATCGTATCTAGCCATTTTGTTCATTTGTACTATCCTTAGGGGAGTTTGGAGTCGTAGGGTGCCACCATTATGGTACATGACCTAACCCTTGTAGGCTGTCCTAAATGTACTGTTACAGTACTTTTAGGGAAGTCTACAAGGGTTGATATGATGAGGACTTTTACAAGTTCTTGAGTCAAAGTTGTTTGTGTGCTTTCACTTGTCTTCATTGGAATCTGAAGTTTCTCTTTTAATGGTTTGGGAATGTACTTCGAGTCCTCACTGTATAAGAAAATAAAATCAGATTGTATATTATGACGATTGTATTTATAAAGGTGTAGTTGTAATTTATGGTTGTGAAATAAAAGGCAGAATACACTAGAACTTGCTAATACTTGTAAATTGCACTTGAAGGGGTAATAGCCTAAATGTCAAATGGAAATCTGTCACTTCTAAGTAGGTTTTACAACTATAAGGATAACCTGCCTATATGTAGAAATTATTTTATTGCTGTTCTGTTCTACGAGCTAGCTGCACTAAGCCATGTACTGAGCCAAGTGTCTATAATAATGTCATGAAAGCACTATAGCATGAAAAGCTATTCACCTGATACAGCTGTAAAGCTAAAATGCGAGCTACTAATTTATAGAACACTTCGACACAGAAACCTCAAACCCACGAGACTTTTGTGTTGCTGCATCTGTTTCTATCACTGCTTTGGTCTACTCCTGTACTTGCATATGGCTAAGACAACGTTGCAGTCTTCGAACGTTGGTTCTGTGATTTTCAACATTGGCTAGGTTCAGTTATGTCTGAAAAGGGAGTTTACCAAGGAAAGGAGTTTGCCGTGGAAAGCAGTTTGCTCCGTCTCAAAGCCTGTGACATTTTTACATACAGCTACCCTTGATTCAAGAAGTGTTGTCACGTACACTCCATATACAACCTCAGCATCACGTTTATAGCACCCAGTTTGGTAATTCGGGAGGGGCGACCCAGGGGATAACAGGCTTTCCGCTGTGATGAAAATCAATGTTAAGTGTAGAGTCTAAATCTTTTACTACCGGTAGCTGGGGAAGTATTTACCATTCGGTTTACATCCCCTTGTGTTTAAGACTGCCTGGCCTTAAATCTGAGGCCGCTGCATTTCCTTCTGTAACGGTTGGTTCTCAAATATGTGCCAAGAAAAGTTTAGCAGACAGAACTAGAAGCACTTTAAGACCTAATTCGGCTAACATTCTCAGTATCATTTGCTCCTGATTCAGAAAATTAAAAAGATATGGGAAAAACTTAGATTAAAACTAATAAAAGTGTGGATATTTCTAATCTGCCATCTACCCTCCCTCTTCTAATACACTATAGCTCTCTAAGAACGGCTTTGTAAATAAGTAAAAATGAAGCAAAATGTCTTAAGTGAGGAAACTTTTTAGATGTTGAAAATGGATTGCTTTCTTAATTGTATCGCAATAGATTAAGAAGAAAGTTTTCACCTTCATAAAGGAAATTAATGTTTCCTTTTTTTTTGCCTCATCTCCTAATATGAACTTTTAGACTCTTAGATATTCATTCTTTGGAGATGGCTTTAATCCTGTTGATATATTTTACGTGAAACATTATAAACTCACAAAAAATATCACAGCACAGCCAGAACTATACCAGTTGCAGTGATGTCGCCACACCAGCTTGGGAGAACAGATTTATTTGAAAAATGCATTTAATCTGGTGGTTGAGTGATCTTGTTCAATGTGCATGAAATTGGTTTTCCTCATAAGCATAGCTTTGAATTCTATTTTGTTGATGCAGAAATGATGAGGTTATATGATGTAAGCTGCTGCTGCATAGCGGGGGAGCATGTGCCAAGTGTAGGGGTGGGTTTTCTTGTCAGACCAGCCATCTTTACCAAGCTTCTACGGTCAAACTGGGTTTGATACAGAGGCAGTTAAGGTTGTTTATGTGAATATAGGATTTTAAAATGCCATTGGAGGTCGAATACTCTACCAAACAGAATCCTCTGTAGCAAAATGGACCATTGTTTTGAGTACCACCCATTCACAACTTTTCACAGATAATTAGGTCCAGGTTTAGGTTTGGACCTGGACCTGATCCTTTGGACCTGGACCTGAATTTTCTGTACCGGTACCCACCCCTAGCCAAGTGTGATTGATATTTCTTTGGTCTTTGGCAAAAATTAATGATTTTTTAAAAATTTGAATGATAAACTTGGATTGAAATGTGGAATTTCCAAGACTACATACTACAAACATAGCAGTGTGTTCTAGATTTTCATTGAAATATGGATGTTTGATAAAGTTCTTCAACATGATAGCTACAAGCCATACCCGCCATATTTGTTTTGAAAAATAGTACCACCACCAGGTATATATTTATTAGAGGGTTCTTTGTATGCAACTAATTGCAGCATTTTGATAATTCTTTCTTCAGTTAAGGCAATACTGACTGCTAATACATGTTATTGTTATTGGTTGTGTACATACTTATATAACCTCTAAAAGATATTCAGTCATTTATCGACCTTATGAAACCAATCACAGCGGCAAACTGTTATCAATTATGATCTTATTTTATTACTCTCAAGAAAAAATGTCTGTCTAACGCAATTTATGTTATGAATTTTTTTCTTTTTCAATAGAAAAAAAATTAAGGTCAGAAAGGCATGTTAGAATAGAGCACCTGTAATCTCTAAGAGGTTTGTTGCCATCAGCAAATTACATGTAACGGGGGCCGCCCTAAGATGCTTCCTGCCCTAAGATGGCACGGATGTACGCTGTGTTTGTTGCCACTGACTAAAAAATACTTACACATATTCACTTCCCTTTTTTTTGAAGACAGAATTTTCGCAATAATGTTGGTAGCGCCGAATCACCGGCCACCTGTTACTAGGTAACATCTTAGGGCGGCCCCTGTTATCTGCTACAGAATGTATAGAGAAGGACAGAATGTTGTATGATCCAATTACTTTAGAAGTAGCTAACTGAATTATATCTGCCTGGAGGGAACTGTAAAGCCTATTAGCGTGGACGTGTGTCGTTACCTATAAGACCTATAATAGGACTTACAACTGACATTACATAATCCAGCGCTAAAGGATTCAATCGAGGTCAGACCTGCTTTGCAAGATATAGGATATCACGTTGTAGTGTATCAGACAAAGATTTTCGATACTCGTTGAAGTACAATTATGGTAATCTCATTTCTTCATGACCTTCTTTCATGCCAAAGCTGGAACTAACTCAAGTCTCAACCTGTGTGTGTAACATTGATTATTTTGAGAAGTGCAGGATACTGTTGGATCTTTCCCAACTAAATTTAGTTATCATTCGCTTTGGTACAGTGGCCGTCTCATAAACTTAAAGAATTGTTCATAGATATTTATTCATAAGAGCAAATGCTGGTACCAAGTCCTTTATATAGAATCATTATAGGTAATGATTATTGTATATAATGATCTTGTGAATACATGTACTTAGCCTTATTGGCAGAGGTTTTGAATGCACAACCTTGAATAAGATGCAAGAAAACGCTGTAATCATTTCACATCGCAACAGATCTGGAAAGTAGGACAGCCTTGCATTTCTCCCTATAGACTTTCCTAATATCGACCCTTTGCCTCTGTAATGTTACGATCCTATGCTTAACCACACTTCCGAGAGAAATAGAGCTCACATGAATCATACATGGCTCTATGCGGGTTGCAAACGGTTTACTGGTATCACGACTACACTGGCCCCATGACACAGCGGTTTGGTCCAAATCCTCTCTGTCTTATTAAAATGGAATAAACAGTGGTAGGATTGTGTAGGAATGTTCCTGGGGTCCCCAAGTCTTTTGAACAATTGACCTGCATATATTAGCAATGGACTTGTTCTTATCACTCTATACCTATGGGTGATTATGTGGTGAAGGCCACTAAAACTTATTTTATGGATGGTGTCCCTCTAGAGGCCACTTATTTGATGCTGCATGAACTTTTACGACATGCTCGCTGATTTTTTCCTCCGTTCTCAATCATCTCTCGTTTGTGGTGCTTTGTGAAAGGCTCGGAGGGACCTTTCAAATTGTGGCGTTGCCTACAATGTATATAAAGACTTAATTTTTTGGGATCAAGCCAAAATAATCTTTCAGCAAATGGCATCTATGAAATAAAGGTAATGTGGCCGATATAGGACATAAGTATTTTTTAAAAGTTGCCTATTTCCGCATGTTCATGTTATTATGTTACTTGTCTAACGTACGAAGTATTTTGACAGAATGTGATTGTTTGACTCACTCTAACTTGTATTCTTTCTGTTTTTTCTTCCATGTGCGGTTCTTCTGTATCCTGCTGTGTATCCATGTGAACAGGTACGTTTGAACATTCTTTCATTTCATGAGATCGATGATAAAAGTTAAACTTTGTGGTATGTTTTTAAGCTTGAAAAATATGATTCAGCACCAGTTTGCTTAGTTGAATTTAAGATTTTTTATGCAGAAACTTCAGAGCAATTTAAAGACTGAAATGGCCAAGTCTTAAACAAGGGTAAATGCCTTGAGTTTTAAGAGAATTTCCTTGCAAGAACGGAAAAGATATCTTGTTAGAATTACAGAAAGGACCTCTAGTTGTATGGTAAAGTATCAAAGCAAATTGCAACAAGGATATCTGTAAAGCAACTTATACAATGGTGTACATGTATCTAGGAAAATACCATAGATTTACTGTCAATTTGAAAACCTCTTCTCTGCTTAAAGGACATTTTTTGTAATATGTCCTCGTTGTTTTAGGCAGTCCAGTCAATTAAACTTTCCAGGACTTGACACCTAGATGAATGTATCGACAATGCAACAGCTCTTTTATTATTGAACAGTAGAAAAAATGCAAGGTGACCATTGATCTTGTTTCGGGACAGGTTCACTGAAGCATGTCACATACGGTAGTTGTTTTAGTTCATTCAGATTAACAGCATTTGCGGTGGTTTTACTTTTGCTGTGATCTCCCTACTGCAAATTTATAATACAGTTGATTCATTTACAATGTATCATCGCTGTACTACAGAATTGTTGCAACTGCAAACTTATCTCACCCCTTCGAATTTTACCATGGAATGAAGTCTCTGAGAATATAAATAAGTCAATAGTATTTGTTCAGGTATTGGGCGATGACAAAGGCATAACTATGAATCAAACTTGCCTACAATGAATTTGATGTGATAATTACCAATTAATTATGAATTGAGCTGCTGGGAAATTGTAAATTTGACATTTTATTGTTGTAGCCTGGAACAACAGGTGTGCGTGTTAAATAATGAAACAAGCAGAGATGCCCTTTTGACTTCTGTATCATTTTGTTATAGGCTCTTCAATGGTTTTGTAAAAATGTTGCTGTTGATTACCCCCTCAGAGGAATAGTTAGCACAATTCCTATTTTCTCTTCAGTTGTTCATCCTTTTTTCTGTCAACTTCATATCGAAAAGTTTTCCAGCACAATCCAGTTCCAGTGCAATGTGCAATCTCCTGTTTTACATAGACTGGTATCCAGCTGTATTAGAGCTACCAAGTCTCTTCTGTCCTCTCTGCAAATATGGAGAGGACAGAAGAGACTCTGGAGCTATAATACGGCTGGATACCAGGCTAGTTTTACATTCCCTTTATGAGGTCAGTCCTTGGTGCTACTCTGGGTGAAAAGTTAGTTGTGAACCTTTTACAACAACTCCTAGTAAGGGTTCCTGTATCCCAGGCCATTACATCCATATAGCATAGAGATCATATGTCATTATAGGCTGATGTTACCATTCCTACCTCCCCTATTTTCCTGGACTGACACATGGAAAACGATGTGATTTTCCTTTGCCAGTCTTTTCAGACGGACCTTGCATTCCAATTGCTCTCATAGCTGTAAATTCTTGATCCCGCTTGTTTCAATTCATTCTAATATGATTATTTCCAAAATTAGAAGCTACTACAACCCATAATACAGAAACAATGCATTATTGTCTGAAGCAATTATCCTTGGCAAGTATAATATTTTATATACAATACACGGTGCTCACATTACAGGGAAGTTATATTGTACATGTATAATCTTGGGAGTGAAACCATGCATAAAACCAAATTGATTCTGTCTTTGATCTGTGCTTTGGAGGGGTAGCTGCACTATTAATGGAAGTTTACTGCGCTTCTGACGCTCCTGCCGGTGTATCATAGACACTCGGAATAAAAGGCGGAGAATGTTTAGTGCCGGGGAAATTGGACGATGCATCTTCCAAGGCTTCTCGGTGCATTGTCAGACTTTTAAGTAGGAGATTTACAATGGGAAAGGCCGTGTTTCCGTCATTGAGGGATGGTTTTTGTCATTTGCCTTTGCTGAGTGAAAGAGAAAGCTTTTAGTCACTGTCTTTGGCTTCAGTTTTCAAAGAACCTTGCGTTGTGATTGGCTAGATTATTGCTGGAAAATCCATAAGCTGTAATAACTTTTCACACCCATATCATAGCAGAAAGGAGGGAACAGTTTTAGCTTCAGCTTTTATGGTCGTGACACTGACGCCCAGTTTCAGCATTATAGGTCCATTTAAAAAGTAGCTATAGACCTTAAACATCCATCAAAAAAGACAGATGTCTGCCAAATTATCATAGTGTCTTTTTTATGTCTAGTTGAACAGTTAGAAGTTTGAAAGAAAACTGCAGTTGACAGGAAGCTGGTAGGATCATCCTATCTAAAAAGGTCTAAGAATCTCTAACATCAACTCTACCACCACATTCAAAAAACATGTAGTTATAGAAGCCTTTTCAAGGTTGTTTTGAGCCCCTTAATATTGCAGTGTATATACTCCAGGATTACTGATTTTGTATTGGTACATCTCTTCCTGATGTGATGGTATTATGCCATCTGTTGGAATTAAAAGTTGATGTTGCATGTTCTTGGACCAAAGTGTGGCTCTAGTTTCCCAAAATTTATTCACTAGTCTTTCTACCAGAGGCTGTGCCTTCTGAGTGGCTGATAGTGGCCAAACATTTCTTAACAGATCACTCAACAAGCTTCATGGATTTTTTACTGTTCTGTTTTAATGGTTGCTCAATAATCATTGCTCTGTGGTTGCTGTGTGGTAAAAAGGGGGCCATATTTGGTCAAGCTCAAGGTTTACGACCCCCCCACAAAAAACCCTGAAGCTAGTAGGCGGGACCTTTTAGTATTGAATTACTTTCAAAACCAGCCTAACAATCAATACTGTGAAAACAAAGATTGAATTAGACAAAGCCATCAATACCATTATTTGTGGTTTGTATGCGTCACGTGTTCATCGACTGGTGCAGAAGGCGTGTCCAATATCAAGTATGTATAGAATGAGTAATCAGCAGGATGGTAAATTGCCAGAGGGCAGACATGCTTCCCAACCTACACAGGAAATGACAAGCACACGACACCACATCCTTACCTCACGCTATAGTACACCAGTGTACAAGTGAGCCTGCACAGCGGCATATGTCCTGTATTGGGAACAGGGCTTAAAGTTTTATCTGAGAAGTTTTGAGTGATCTTGGACTAAATTGGAGAACAGGTGGTTCAGAAATGGGGTCGTGTTTTTGGACGGTGTTTGCTGGATTGTGTATGCTGCACATGTTTACAGAAGGCACTGACGTAAAAGGTGGGTGAACTATGGTAACTCTTGTTGAATTCTCAGTAGCCGAGCCACCGGTAGTGTCTGTTTTGTAACACTTCCAGTATCTTACTGAAGGCAGAACATACAATGTACATGTATAGCTTGAATATGACCAGTCAAACTTGTACAAGTGACCACCGTAACATAATGACCCTGTGTGACCACTTTTTGGTGGTCCCTTAGATTATTTTTCCCAGTAACATTAGTACTCATTAAGTGTATAGTAAACACCTATCCACATAGACCACATTTTATACGTCCCCTGAGTGGTCTCTTTAAGCAGTTTTGACTGTATCTTAATGATATTTCAATCTTAGGTAGTCTTTTCCCCCTAGCTGAAGAGTTTCTCTTGTGTTGACCCTCTAGTATTTGCTTCTGAATTAGTATTTGCTAGTAAACAAGCAGTGCAGGTGTGTTGAACTTGAACTTGTACGTGCATTTTGTCAGGTAAGGTCTTAAGGTAAAGTATGGTTCGAGGATTCTGAATCGTATCCTACATGGTAGACTGAGTTGTTAGCAATAGTGCAGATATCCTCTGACTTGTGTGAGTGAACTCTCTTATACTCAGCGTACAAAATATCCACTTGCACACTTGCACATTGCAACCACTTTTTGCTTGGTGCAACTTACTTCTAAACTCAGGTTGCACAGGGTGCAACTTAGATTTTGAGCCTCAGAACTCGATTTTGATGTCAATTTACTTGGAAGAAATAAATGGATAAAGGCAGCTCTGTTTCATATCAGCCAAACATGTATGTATTGTACTTTTTTTTTCCAGAAATTAGTGAATTGTAGGTGCAACTTGAAATTCAGTTGTGCAACCTAGTCTTTGCCCCAGGTTGCACACTGTGCAACTTGACTCAGAAAAGTATTTTGTACACTGTATACTGTAATTTTGTTAAAGAACTAAGGTTGAAACTCCCATGTCTAAGGATAATTTTCTTGTGTCAATGAAGGCATTTTGTTTGTCAGTTTTGTCACGTACTTATCAGCAAAGGATCGGGCGAGGATTTTTGTCGATGGAGGATGTTGTGATGTAAACATGGTTTGTTTTCATTCATATTTGATAGTGTTGTTTTAAAAGATAACTGAACATATCAATATATGGACAATATCCTGAAAGGATACCAAGTCTGCAGAAAAGAGGAAGTTTCTGTGAATTCTGTTGGGAAAGGTCCATTGTTCTGTACCAAATCTTTATACCTGGTTCAAAAGAGAATAAGGTACAAAAGGAAGGTTTGATATTAATATCTGAGATGTTAAAGGACATCTTACAATGGATTTATCTTTGTTGTATCTTCAAGTCATTGTTATGTCTTCAAATGAATTCTTTACCTTCTATGGCATAATTTTCTGTGTGCCATGTCATGTAAACATTTTCTGTGGTGATGATTTTTTAAGTTTATGTAACTATGTGTAGACCTTTGTACATGTCTACAAGAGTGACGAAAGAATGCAAGGTTAAATGAGACCACAAATGTTCCCAGGGTGGTTTGTTATCAAAAAACATGTCTGTAACAAGGAAGGCCTGCTTTTTGCACCTGGCAGTCAGTAAATTTCAGTGTGAAACAAAACAAGAAAGCTTCTGAAAAAAGCTGGCCGGTGCGTATTTTGGAAAAAGCCTGGATGTTAAACAAAATCACACGAAAAAAGAGTTTTTAAACATCGAATTACTGAATTGGTCTTTCTTCTATTAAAAAAACACTACATGAGATTTGTCTAACAAAGGAAAAAAAATTTAGCAAGTGGGGTTCGAACCTACGATCTATGGAAGATAGGGACCGTGCTGTAGACCGCTCGGCCACGCTGGCTCGATTACGCAATAGCACGTATAGAAGGGCTATTTGGTTAAAGTGACCGATCCATCCATCCATCCATGCATCCATGCAACCGCTTCTCCCGTCTCATAGGACATGCATTACACCTGCTCCCCAAGCTTTCAATTAGTACAAATCTCTAAAATCATTATAAGAGTATATATATATTTACATGTACATTTGTGTACAGAGGGTTTTATTGAGGACAGTTTTAATTATAATTGATTGATTAAAGCAACATTTATAATCATGCTCGCTTGCTCTCTCAGTCTCACTCACTCACTCACTCACTCACTTACTCACTCACTCAATCACTCACTCACATACTCACTCACTCACTTATTCACTCACTCACTCACTATCCAGTTTTGTTATACATTTGTATGTTGTACCCTGTGACAGTTAGCCCTACATTCGTACATGTTAATGTCAGGGTTGAACGATGGCTGAATGACTTCATTGTTTGAAAGTCCAACTGTGTGTATTTCACAACATTGGACAGGATTCAGACCACCAGCTTGTGCAGTGGGAACTGATCGGTGTCCTATTTCCCAGCAAACTTGTTGATATGTTTCAAACCCCATGAAAACATACCAGACAGCAGGAAAACAGGCAAATACAACATTGCAGGGTTTTAACTTCAACTACAGCCTTGTTTGGACTGGTCTGGACAAGTCATAGGTCAACCTCCATTCCTGTAATGCCAGTTCACCTTTATCCGTAGGATAGCCTATATCCGTTGTTAAAAAAAACAACAATATTTTGAAGTATCAAGTCGACAGGTGTTTTCTAAGTGAAAATGCTGTTTGTGTTTCAATTTGAAACCGACATCTGTCGACTTGATATATCACCAAAAATGGCCCAAATACCCTGTTAAACAACGGATATAGGTTACCCCTCGGATAAAGGTGAACGAGCATTACATTCATTGTCATGATAACCAATACGATTATCTTGATGCAGTCAACTGCAGATTAGGTTTGATTGATGGTACTTCAGACAATGCTTTCAGTAGATGACCATGACTTATAATTGAGGTATATGAATGGATAAGAGATCACTATCATACTCATATGCTCATACATATTTGATTGACTGCGAAATTGCTGTTGTTATCCTTATTGCAAAGGCCATTACAGTAATTTATTGCATTTCAGAGCCACCTGTTAGATATTGTCCTTTGAGAACGAGGAAAAGTTGTGCATTTGGTCTGATTAGAAAGTCCTTTGCTGGAGCACATGCTCATTTTATTCTCCCCTATAATTAATTATATCACTTCTACCTATTATGTTTAAATATCCTTGTTGATTTTGTAATTTAATGAATTCTTAATTATCCTAATAGCGCTCAACGTTTTAGCCTTTTGTAAGCTTATCAGTTTATCAAATGCCATATGTATATTGTAATTTAAAAAGAAATTGATTGGTACATGTAGGTTGAGATGAAGTAAGTAAATTTCAGATCTGATATACGAGCGATCGCGATGATGTCACGGTGACGCAGTGGTAGGCAAAAAGCAGGTGTTTGGCAAACGATTGATCTACATATTAACCTGTAATTTGGTCTGCTAATTTAAATATCAGTTTTTAATCCAATCTACTGATGTCCTGGTAGGCACCAGTCACCGAATACCCTGGATATAAACAACAACAGCGATTGCTTGTTTTCTATGCTGTATTTATACCAAGGTACATTCCATCTCAGAAGGCTTGGGGGAGTGGTGTATCAGGAAAAGTTTCATACATGAAATTCAGGCGGGGCTAAGGTCATATTTAATACATGATAGAACTCATATACAGAGTAGTGTTGAGAAGGGAATAAGAAAGAGTTTTGTCCTCCCCCGTTGTAGTTTGAGAATGGAACAGTCCTTGAGATGGTGTTATTTTTCTAAGTGGACTAATCCAAGGTCTGGGTTCCCTCAAAAGAAGCAGTAGTAAGCACAAGGGACGGACTGTTGACAGCTATGACGACCTAACTCCCAGTTATCTTATGAATTCCAAGCTTGTAGAACAGCTGAAGGTCGCCGAAGGTTGCGCGTCCTTCTCAACGGCCAACTGCCAGACATTACTTCATCAGGGATTGGGCCAAAACTAACACGAACTGTCAACACTTCAGGCTCTGTAGTTTGTTGGTATTGAAAGGGAAGGATAACATTAGGCAGAACCAAGTTCTTAACTGATTCTGGTGCTGTTTATAGGAAGAAACTGAAAATAGCACTCGGATAATGTTCACCTTTTTTTATGGGCTCCAGAAAGAATAGTGATGTATCACACTAATGGAGAATAAACCAAACTTCCACTAAAGCAGTAATTTTCTCCATGTTGTCATGGGTAAAATCTACAATATTCTTTACCGTTGGCAAATCATTGGCAATAAAGAAATGATATTCTTCTATCCATATTAATAAGTTCAAGAAAATGAAATCTTTTATTCTATGGACTTTCTTGGGGGGTATTCAATGTAATATCATTGCTTGTCCCTCAATATGGAATCATTCCAGTGTTACGGACGAAAATTGAAAAATATAGAAGTCAATACAGAAGAATTGGCAACCAAACAAAGATAAAGGCAGATATGTACCGTATTGTACTGAATCATTCTAGTGTAAAGGATACCAAAATTGAAGAATATGAAAGTCAATACAGAAGAATTGGCACCTAAACAAAGATATAGGCCCAAGTAGCTCCTGTCTTGTCTCATCTCTTGGTGAATCAATATATTTTCTCATTCTTTCACACTTACTTGGCAGATGTCCAGATAAGAACATAAAACATACATGTACAGCCTTTCTTTTGCTTCTCCCTGAAGTTTGGACATCTCTCTGCACCTGAAGACCACATCCCTCCTCCAAACCTGCAAGGGATTGACCTCTGTGTCAAAGGTTATGACCCCCTCCCTGTGAACAACACCATGTAGACAATTAGGCACCACCCTATACTCTAACAGGTTGATAACAAGCTGAGAGAAACATAAACATCTTGTGGGAAAATCTATCCAAGGTTTGCATGGTTTCTAGCAAGAACATGTTGATAAAATCATTTGCAAGGTACAGCTATTCTAGCCTAAACCAGTCGGACAGTTAAGGAATGAATTATAGAATCTTACCAAAACATTAAAACAAAAGTCACTTTGTCTACATCATAGTTGAATCTACCTTATCACACTGCACAGCAATATTCACAATCACAGTAGATTTCCCTCTGCTTGAATTGTCAGCCATTTTATCAAGCTAGGTGGTTACTGGTTGGCGATTAAAAGCTAGGGGACCAATGTTGGAAACGTAAAAAAATTACTTGGCTATGTTAGAAATTAGATACAAATGTCAATATGAATGAAGATTTTTGATACAGAATATTAGATCCCTAAATTGTACATTACTCCCTTTGCATGAGTGATAGGTGGTCGCTCTGTTTGCATGTGTAAAATGTTAAACCGAAAATGTCATGATCAACATCTGTAGAACTAGAAGTCTGTGTTTCACTGTAGGGAATGTTCCAAAGATCAGACGGTGTCTTCCCTAAGGTAGAAAGGTTTTCAGAAATGGCTCAATTCCAGGTGCGGTCACAAAAAGCAAAGTAAAGGAACAACAGCTCTATTGTCTGTTAGAACGTTTTGTCATTGGTGGGAGAAACAGTGAAGGTTTGGTCCTGCCAGCAGAGGTTTATCACTGGCAGCGTTCCCGCCAGGCATACGTCTTTACGTCTTTGGACGCATTTTTTTCTGGAAAGACGCACTCGGCTCGGCTGAATGCGTCCATAAAAAATTTTGAAAGAAAGGCTGACCTGTACCACCAGTGTACAAAACGTATCTTGAATCTTTAAAAAAAATCTGTCTTTATAAGAAGGAATCCTACCTTTACAATTTATACTTCAAATTCTTCACTTTCCGGTCATCCCGGTAGTCTGGGCATGGGGCGGAGCGCGGCACGTTTTACAACTAGCGGACCCATGTACGACACACCCAGCCACGCGCCAGTCTGAGCCGTCCGTTGCGCGATGTGATTTTTTTGTAGTCCGTGAAATACATCTGACAGTCAGCATTCTTTAACACTCGAAGAAATCTTATGCAGATTTTATATTCTGATATTAACATGATACTTACTTGTCCTCATGTTCACGTATTTGTTAAAGATTTGTGGGTAATACTAGTATTGAACAAACAAACTGTTCTGCGCGAGTGCTGCACATCTCAACAAGTTCTCACGCTGTGGGCAGTTGATTGGCAGTCGGTATTTTTGACAACAGGCCGCCGGCGCCAAGCAGTCTAGATTGGCCACCAGGTCCAAATCCAATCATCTTAATAACCAATCAGCATTACCATAAATGTAATGTTACACTCTGTCATTGGCCACCGGTAAAAAAAAAGTTACCGAGTATTAGCGCACGTAACGTTGGTAGCCGCCCGTGTCGTCTGGCAACTTCTGTTTCTTCCCTAGCTGCTAACAATTTACTATTAAAGTTTCCCCATTTATCCAGGTTAAAAAAAAAACGTGCGCGGGAAATAAGTGAAGAATTCAAAACTATACACTTTATTTCTTATTTACAGAATTTCTTTTGTTTCAAAAAGACAAAATTTGCGGCAGAAAAGGGGCCGCAATATTGTTGTCAAGCGTCGATCGAGTCGGTTGTGCACTAGCGTTGGCCTCCGTGGCACATGGCGCGGCACGCCCCCCTCCCCAGACGGACCGTCGATCGCAGCGCCCAGCACGTTGGGACGTCTTTCTGGCTACTGCTTCAAGGCTACACCGGCACTGATCACTGCCAAGGAGGCAAGAGATCGTCCTCCTTCGAGTAATGTATAACGTTCTTGGTCTATTTAAAAAGAAATCCAGCCAAAGATTTCACGCCGAAAACGGGGTTACCTGAGGTCGCAGGAAACAAACGCACGCTCGTGGAAAATGACGGCGCGGCCTTTCAAAACCCCACCGATTCGAAAAATTTGAGTAAAATCGTCGGGAAAATTAGAAAAAAACACAAAGTGTGATGGCGTCCTTATTTTATCGTCTCGGAAAACTATTTGATGCGGGAGGGCGCAACATCGATCACACGAGGTAGACATTTTTTTTAATTCAATGACGGAAAAAAATTGGCAGAATTCTTCCACGGGCTGACGAACTGGCTAGAGCCCTGTTTCGAAGCATCAAAAATCCAAAATTTTCATATAGACATGTCTGGACAAATAATACCCGGGCCAGATCCCGGAAGGGTGATTCCCTGTGCTTATAGGTTTTTTGTTAATCTAACGTATTTTGATGAAGAGGGCGGTCGTCGATAACTGAAAATGGGAGTAACAGAGGCAACCGACATCCAATCTCAAGTGCATGGTTATCCTCTCAAATTGCAGGAAATTGTGTTCTAGAGGGTTTGAAAATCCAAATTTTCCCGGGGGAGCATGCCCCCGGACCACCCTAGAATGCGAGCGCCTGCGGCGCTCGTCTCGCGCCTCTGGCGCTCCGTACGCCCCTCCCAAATATTTGGACGCATACTTTCAAGAACCTGGCGGGAACGCTGATCACTGGCATAAGGGAAACCGATAAAATCGATTATCAGTATTTTTCGAATTTTGTACTTCTACGGCCTGTACTTCTTACTAGCCTGAGTACCATCCACTGCATTGACCGCTGGCTCAATCCTTTTGCTTGCGAACCATGAATAGTGAGCGAAAGGCTTGAGCCAGCAGTCACTACAGTGAATGGTGCTCAGGCTTTTCTTCTTACTTTCCTATGAAGTAGACCTCTTGAGTCCAATAAATTAACTCCTGCACTCAAGAATAAGGTCATGCACCAGGGGATCCAAAGTTTACCTTTGATGTTCGACTTCCCAACTCCTATCGACATACCAAATATCATCACAGTCCAACAAGAGGTTCTGACATTGTGCTGAATACAAATGTCTGTAAACACAAACGGACAGACAGAGACACATATACACACACACACAGACATACCAAGAATGATACCTCCATTTTTTATAGAGAAGAGAAATACATTAGTCATTATATCTCAAGCCCATCCGTTTTCATCTTACAGGCCCTCAGGTCTATTTGCAACCTTGGTTCCTGTCAGCAGGACCAATGAAATGCAATAAAACAGGATTCTTATATCGTAAAACTCTGTTGGATATGCAAGAACATTCTGGAGGTCATTCAGAAGCCATCTATTCAGTGTTTCCTGGAAGACTATATTTCCCTTTGCCCCAGTATATTACACTTTTTATTATGTTCTCCCAGTTTATTAATGTTTAGTGGAGCATTACACACGAGTGTGTGTCAATGTGCATTTTCCTGTGTGCCCCTATAGTCGGTAGTGAGCTTAATGATGAAGGTTTTTATTTGCCTGATTTGCCACCATCAGGGGAGATGACTTTCTAATAAGCAAGTAAGCAAGATGTACATAGATCTACTGAGGCTGTAAGTAGGGCGCGATCTACACACAGTTTTTCCCGATATCGGCAAGCCTACTACCTCTCGCCGACAGCTTTTTTTCAGGAAGGCCCTGGATATGAATATATCACTGAGAGATGCAATGATAAAGCTGAATAACTACCAATATAAAGTTAGCTAGACCTCGGGCTCCCATGTCAATAGAATAAGTCAGGAATCACATTATCGTTATTGGTCATCTTGCGAAAGTTGTACTCTCCAATGAAAATGACTGATATATCAACTTGATATTGAACTCCAGTCAAATTCTATTTGCTGTGAAAAGAAATCTTCTCCAACTGCTAGCACCTTTATAGCACTTCCATTATCATCCAGAGCAATTTCACGTTTTGAGATTGACTGTTCATACGAGTGAGAATGGGTCATTTTATGCAGTGCCCAATAGCAGTATGAGTTTAACACTGTACAACACATCATCACAGAACCAATCACTCTGTCCCTTCCACCTATTTCACACTCTGTGTACATTGGAAATGACATTCATGTAGTTAGATTTATACGCCATGTACTGAGTGATCTTGTACTTGAACCTGAAAGAGGCTGGAGCCTGCTTTAATCATGACTGGGATTGTATGGTATAGAACTTACACTGCCTTCAAGGCTGTTTTACGCACAGTATTAGTGGCAGGAATGGAGGTGACTTACCCTTACTTAGCAGTTAAGTTAATGACTTGTGGATAGAGTTGTAAAGTTGACGGAATAGAACTGAAGTTATCAAACTTTATTAAGGTTTTCTTGGAAGATGGCTCTGATGGTTTAGCAAGTCAGAGCGTCTTGGGATTTTTTTTCTTGGATAGGAGTCAAGAAGCTTGTACAACTTGACAGTCTGGATTCATCTGAAATTGGATGAAGGGTAGATTTGGGGGCTAGTTAAATGTTTTTGTGTATGAAGGGTGTTAAATGTTTATTGTCAATTATATCTTCCAGAAAACATTTCTTTATATAACACCTTGAAGATGCTGTCATGAGTTGATAGCTACACAAGGTACAAATGCTTACTGCACATCAGAAGATGGGTACAGATGTCATTATAGAGCATCATCCTTTGGGATTCTCCTTCTCATCTAAAGCACCTCCTCCCACCTATACGGTACCTGTTCACCTAGCTCATCAAGACCAAAGAAACCCATATTGACCTTCATTGAGTTTCCTTCTCCGGTAATCTTTTGGCCTCACTCTCTTTGATGAGACTTCTTGACAAGTACTTCCAACCTTAAGATTCTCCTGGGGGGTTCATTAGAGCTTCCTTAATAGACTTGGCAGCTCTGAGCTGTTAGAATGGTAGCAAGGGAGGCGGCTTAGTCTGGTTCTTGTCCCTTTCAGGGATAATGGAGCTACTCCTGAGGGTTGTGTATGTATGGGGAGTTGATTCATGATAGCTGCGGCTATTTTAGAAGAAGGTCTGCTCAAGAGGGTCTGCTCGGGGAGGTCCCAGCTTCCCGTTACGCTAAAGTCAGGAAGTCAATTCGGCAAAATGTTGTCATCTTGATTTATAGGGATGAAAAAGATTTTCCTGTGTTGTTGGTAAATGGGCATCCTCGATATACATAGAAGTAATGAAAATAAGGTCATCATCAGTTGTCCTTCTCTGGATTCAGAATATTTTCTATCATTCTAGGGGATATGTCCATTGTGAATGTAAAGGCGGTTCTTAACTTAATATAATGGATATCTTGGTTAAACCTTGCCCACCGAACATCTGACTGGCCCAGGACAGCAGAGTTTGTGTCACACAGACATAATATGAAAGCCATTTTTTTTGTCTTTGGCAGATATTGCATAAATAGAACATCTTTCCTGTCTACCTTTATCTGATATTACTCTTTTATTTTTGCAATATTAATTTTGTATGAATTTATTCAAGGTAATCATCGATTAGATTAAAAGGAAGCTATATGTCTGTCTCTTTAGTTGTGCTATTCAACTCGACCTAATCGAAAAAGACAGAAAGGTTAAGACCCCCAAGGTTGAAATGTCTCCTGCACATGTAGTATGGGTGAAAGGAGCAGACCGAAATGTCTTGGAGATCTTATTAGCATCTTAGAAAAGAGTCAGTGTGAGCTGTAGGGCTTCTTCATAACATCTGGGGGTCAGAGGTCAAGTTTGTTACAACTGCCTCAGGAACTAGATAGAAAGCAGGTCAGAGGTCAAGTCCATAAGTAGGTGGAACAGGAAATCCACAAAGGGCGGGGCTTGACCTTGGCAGCAGCCGCCTGGCAGGCAGCGACCTTCACTTGAAGGGATCCCGCCGTGTGAAATGGATTTCACACATGTGCACAAGGTTTGGGTGTCCTAACTGTCAGGTTCGCAGAGCCCTGTGGAAGTCACTCTAACTTCATAGAAGATGGGATCAAAAGACGTTATAACAGTTCTTGTCACTCAATAGTCAACATCGTCCTATAGGTTAAGTTTGCTATTGGTTTCTCGTTACTAGGCTCTCCTAGTATTTAGGAAGTTTGAAAGAAAGGAGGGTTTCTATCTTTAACTGGAGTGAATATGTCCATCGTAAAAGTGGGTTTTAAAGAAACTACAGTGCTGAAAGCTATTTGAAAATTTTTGGACTTAAATGAGAAAGTCAGTGGAAAAAGTTGCATACAAATACCTCCAAAGGAAAATTCAGCACCGGAAAATTATTCCGAAAAAAAAGGATTACCACCATTATTAACACCCATCCCCCCACAAACATATGACCTTTCCTGGTCAATTTTTAGTAATCATTTTCAGTATTTGACCTTCCATTGACAGCGTTTTCATTAGCTGGTATTTAATCCAATCAGCGGCATGGCAGATATCCATGTCATCAAAGTACAATCAATTACCCTTTTTTGCTGAAGTTAAAAATTTGGATTTTCAATCCGACGCATCTGTGGAGATTAGGAGGTAAAGTTGTGTGGTTACTATGTATTGATATATAATAATATGATATTAATATGTACAATATTAATGTACATATATAACCGGGTACTCAACAAGGAGATCAGTAGAAAAAAAGTCTTAAAGTTTTCTCTATAAATCCCTTTCCTGTATATATAAACGTCATACATTTTATCTTTTAGCTCATCAATCCAGACCCAGTATGCGGCATCCAGGCAGTTAACCTGATGCTTTCAAAATTACTCAGTAAAGACTCCTGCTGCTATTATTACTGGTAATGCTAGCAATTTGGCAGTTCTTCTCTACTCCCCAAGTATACAGGAAATATTGATATGCATCATCTGAGACGAGAAGATGTGTTTGTATGACTGTAATAAAACTAAGGTAATTTGCTCGTAAAAGCAGGAATTTATGTTTGACAAATGAGTGCGTTTTGCTGAGCGACCGTCTGGTATTATGCGGCTAGACTTCACATAAATGTGTCATCTCTGCCATGTCTTCAGTGCTATTATCAGTGATTGGTTGGTTAATTACCACGCAATTCCACTGATTGAGATATGTGGGCCATTGTTTGGCCTTACTGTCTGGTAGACTGGGGTATTTCCATTTCACTAGCAGTCATATATACCTTTGCTTGGCAACACAGTAGTATTCTCAACCTCAACATTTTATTACCTCAAAACATGCTGTGAGATTTGAGAAAGACTTATCTTTTCTTATTAGCCTAGGAGATTTTGTTTCCTGTATTACCTCAAAATATTAGACTACAAGACAGACACTTTTGCCATGTTCCTTATATCTGAAGAAAGGTATCATTCTGGTTAAATAAATTACAAAATTTGTGACCAATCAAAATGGCAAGACCCCTGTGGTCATCACCACCAATACCTGTTGACACCCACCTGTTAATGGATAGCTTACAGGTGCAGGAAATAGACACCTGTCAATCTTACTGTCAATGCCTATTACAAACTAAGCAAACTTTTGGGAAAAGTTATGTATCAAATTTTACATTTGTGTCCCATAGTGAATGCATTGCATTCTTCATTTTTGATTTACCTGAAGTGCCACCTGCTATGATACATATTTTCTGTATCAGCACAATTGATGATGGGAATGCTTTTCATTTTTTCTTGTCATGAAATATTAATTGCTAGTATTAGAACATGCTAGAAAGACCAAGAAAGGGCAAGAAATAGAATTGAAAGTTCTTTTGACTTCTCCCAAGTCGTACTGGCCTGAGTATCAGCCTTTTCAGTTTACCAAGCTTAAGGCACCCATGCCCATGGTGAGGGGAGAGTATGGGAGCCCCAGTAAACTAACAAGGCTGATATCATCCCTCCAGTAACTACAGGTGAAGAAGATGGCTTCCACATGTAGACTAATCAGTACAAATAGTGGTGCCATGGGATAGGGTGTCCCTTACATTGGATGGACAAGACTGATAAGGAGGTCAGCAGGTCAGACCTTTGGGGACACCCCCCTCTGACTGGAACATGTGTACAGCAGGGGTAGGAATGGGTAGCCTGGTATCCAGGTATCCAGCTGTAATATAGCTCCCTAGTCTCTTCTCTGTTCTTCGTAATTGCGAGCTATACTCGGGAGCCATATTACGGCTGGATACCAGGCTAAGGAATGGGCCCCAACAACATGCCCTGGTTTTAAATGCTGAAACATAGGAATGAAGAACATTGTGCAAATGCAGATTGAAGCAGTTTATGAATAGCTTCACAGGTTATAGCAATTTGTGTTTTTTATTTCATTAAAAGCCCTCACTGACTACAAAAGACAATCAGAAATGATAGACTTCACACCCTTTCTGGCGGTTTTCAGGTATTACTTTGTAACCCTTACACACAATCACAGACAAGCCAAAAGGCATGGATCTGAGAGAGGCAATTACATTAATGCAGTCAAGATACCTGCAGGTGCTGTTGTGACGTACTGCCACACATTATAGATTGGTGATAACGGTGATGGCCTCATTTCTTCAGAACAGCCAGAGATACATCAATAAATGCATAACAGGCTCATTTTGATTAGCCTGGATACCAGGCCTGGACCAGTTTGAATGATATCTATTGTGCACAGTTGTGCACAGTTCTAACTGGGGGCCTGCTGTAGTATTTCCTTGGGGGGTAAGGCCTTACATGTAGAGCAACAGTCTGGCATCCAGGCTATGTTTTGTTTGGCATTTAGCAAGCTCAGTTTCTCTCTGATTGGTCCAAAGTTTTGACAAAGCCAATTACATTTGACTGACAGTCTTCCAAAGAAAAAAAGTAGGTCAGAGCTATTCTGAGTAAAGATCAGTGATGTTGAAATGCTTTTAGCAAGATTTGTACACAGGATGCTTTTAGGGATTTTAACACTTACAAATGTACATATCTGTTTACATTACTATTACTCTGTCAGCTATTTATATCAGCCCTTACATGTTGGGCAACTATTACTGCCCACACACTCCTGATAGTTAAATCACCTGTGTGAGTGCCCTACATCTTCTCTTGGGCCATCTTTCAAGGAGATGTCATTACTAGCACAGGTTGCCTAAAATACAATCTGGTTACCCAAGAAGGTTTAGACAATCTACACATGTACCATTAACTTATAAAGCAAAAGTAAAAGGGATTGCACCATAGGCCCATCTTTCGTTTGTTTTTTGACAAAGTCATCATGTCTGCATTGTGCATGTAGTGGTTTGCACACATTTTCAACAGTACCAAACCTGTGGTCCTATTTGTTGGGACTCCACATCTCCCAGTAACTCAGTAAGAGTAATGGGCAAGGGTGCCCTTCTAATGGGTTACATGTGTTGGAGAGGTGACATACACATGGGGAGGGCTTGTCCCTTTGACATGACTCAAAATGTGAAAAAAACGTTGGCCTACAGAGCTACATGTACCAGGTTAGCCAAAAGGACACCTGGGCTTTCAGGCATAATCTAGTAGCTGGATTTTCTCTTATCCTTTTTTCTTCAAGTTGTACTCTGGTGCAAAGCCACTGGCATTTTCTTTTAGAGCATTGATTTATTTTACCACATTAGGTTGTGTAGAGCCACAGAATTTGATTAGCACAGCCTGACCTACCAGTTAATTTTACAGCACATAATTGGTACCACTGATAACATTTCCCTAGTTTTGTGGGTCATCTGTCTGAGAGAGTTAGTCAGATTAGATTAGTGGTGCCAGGTAAGTGGTGGGATCATCTCCAGGATGTGGTGAGATTGGGTCCTACTGAGAGCAGTGGGAGATGTGTCAGTCAGATCTCTGTTGTCAGTCTCATTCAGAATCCTCTCTGGGGCTGGATGAATGGGCCATTTAACCAACCAAACTAGGGCAAAGTATATGGAAGAAGTGTTAACTTTGCAGTGAGTTCGCTTTTCTGGCTATCTTATCATAACTCCTCTGCCATATGATATGATTGACCTAAGTTTGTACTAGTTTCTATGATTGATGTTAGGGAGTCTGCATGGATGTGCAAAAATTTTTTGCGCTACATTCAGGAGGAATGCCTACAAATTATGCTAGATTGAAATTATGTAAAATGAGGCCACCTTGCAACAAGTTACAGGTATTGACTAAGGGAAATTGAAACATCTTGCCTTTGCCTAGCAGAAAAGAGGCATGCAGACCCCCATGTTACCCAGAGTCTAGCATAGACTGTTCTGGTATCAGTCCTTGTTGAATCCTTACATGTGGTTTGCCTAACTGTGTGATCAAAGTTTCACTGGGTTGAAGTAGCTCTGGATACATAGAATAACAGAAACAGTACAAAAATCAGGCTAATAAATGTACATAGTTTTTGATTGGCATTAATACTTTAGGTGCCAATGATGTAGTGAAGCCACAGGCTTTTAAATAAACACGACTTCTAACATGAGTCAAAGGTAATATCGTAGACTTGCAAATGGACGTAAATGCGTACAGTGCACATATAAGGTTATTTCAGGCAATCTTTTTCTTCACCTTTATCTACAATCCTGTCTTCAGATACTATCCGTCTGTCTATCGTTTGTCTATCACTCCTGGTAGTTATGGATTTTATCTTCTACTTACATGAGACAGCATGTCTGATAAAAGTTCTCATAGCTTGCAGTGTCGGAGTAAATGGAGACAATTACAATGTACCATTTGAAGCTGACTAACGGGGGCCGCCCTAAGACGGTCACCGTCGTAAGACGGTACGGATTTTTTGCTGATCTTATTATCCATAAGTACACCGTGTTTGTTGCCACTGACTATGCTGATTACAAAGGTAAATAAACCAAGTCCATGTACACAGCTTTAATTTGAATTCCAAGTATACTTTAACATATTTACTTCATGTTTTTTTTTTAAAACAGAATTCTAACAGTAATGTTGACAGTGCTGAATCACTGCGGTCACCGGCCTCTGCGTATTGGCGGCTCGTGTCGCTAACTATACGAACTCTTCCAAGCAGTCACACAACTGCCATGATACACATAAATAAAGCTCCATAAAACACTAAGAATATGGGTCTTCAAATGTTTGTTTAGTAGAAAAGCAACCAAAAGGAAGCGACATAAACATTGCCACCATTGTACTCCCAAGGGAGTGTGGCCGTGAAGGTGGCAGACTAGAGAACGCTCCAAATATTTATGTGACTGGTAACAAATGATTCGTGCTGTCTATGAAAATAAGACTTGAAAGAGAGATGTAGATGATATTTTCATATAATCAGACAGAGTTTTGTTGATGTTGGCGGTGTCTTTTTTTCGTAATGTTTTTTTTAGTCGGGCATTCACAATCAGTGCATTCAGCCCATTGCCGGTAAAAACATCAGCTGGATTGTTCTAGGTACAGCCTTCCTCGTGTGAGACAAGAAGTACATACAGTCACAATTTTACTGTCAAAAGAAAGCTAAAATATCATACTATAATTTTTTTCTGTGTACTTAAATTTACCACTTACTTCTGAAGAGAGCAAAATGTAAAAAAAGCGTACCGAGTTAGGCACACTGTCCAGCGTAGCTCAAAATTGGAAGGTTACATACACGAAATTGTCTCACAGTGTTTGCCGCTTGTAACACGCAGCGCGAAATGTTCATGAACCACATGAATGCATTTCTTATTCAAGTATGTTGTTGAAATCTATGTGAAAAAAATTTAGTCATCAAAATTTGACCACTCTCAGGCAACTAGCGATGGAGCGTCATGAGTTTGAGCGCAAGAAAAAGCGTACCGTGTTGGGGCACCTCCCGTTACATGTATGAACACAGAACAGTGGAAAACTCTAGGTCTGATATAGTCTTCTGCCATCTCCAAATAATCTATGTTATGGCTAAGCCTTGTCATACATAAGACTTAATGAAATTGATATATGCAGTCAAACCTGTCTATAGCAGCCACTCAAGGGACCGGACAAATTTGGCCACTATAGACAGGTGGCCTCTGTATAGAGGTGGCAACTTGTAGATAAAATACCCAAGGGACCGACAAAAAGTGGCCACTATGGACAGGTGGCCCCTCTGTAGAGGTGGCCCCTAATACAGGTTTGACTGTAGTTCTTATCCAGTAGATATCTTGAGTATTTCCTGACCATAAGATGATTGTCAAGATAGAAATTATGTGAGCTTCTCTCTTTGTCATATTTTGGAATATGAGATTTTGAATTGAAACCAACATAATAATTATGTGTATACCAGTAATTATAAAGGTACTTTTCAAACTCTTCCAATAAGATGCTTACCAATGATCTAGAATCTAAATCTCAATTGAAATCTAAGGGAACCTTCAGCTATTGTATTTGTAGTTATGCAAAAATTACTAATATGATGAATGAACTGTTGTACATTGTATTCCCACAATTCCATGGCCTAAACCGATCAGGAAAAAGATTTGGTGACAAAAGACGATCCACAATGGAAGAAGTGGGTGGCCTCAAGTACTTTCAGAAGGGTAGAAACAACCTGGCAACCTTTGGAAGTGCCACTAAATATATGTTTTCTGAAGCCAGCAGAGGCCACGTAAATAGATACTGTGATGAAAACTACCTTTGAAGGATAAAATATAACAAGACATCATTAGGGGAAGGGTGTATACGCCTTTCTCTTCATGGAATAGAAAAATTGCAACCAGTAGAATTGGCCATATTGTGTGTTGTTTTTTACCATTTTTCCATGGCCTTATTTACGTATCTTTGCGTGTTTTGTCTCCATTCTGGTCTAACTTCCTTTCCTGAAAATGCTTCCATTTTTTCAGGAAGAGCCTAGTTTTACGGGTCAATCTATACACCATATAGGTGACTGAATCTTACCCTTAAAGAAAGGACCATGGTGAAAGCCATTTAACAACTAAAGCAGCTGCTGTATGTAGAATTGCTGTGAAGAATCATAATAGGCACTGGCTCTAATAGGCCACTTTATATGAGGGGATCTATCTTAGTCTCCAGTGCCCTGTCAGGGTATTTGGTTGTTAATGGTGCCTGACTAAAGACGTTCAATGGCCCCTACAATTACACTGCTATCGCTAGTACTGGTATTATCCAAGGAGAGATGCTGATCGCAAGGCACGAAAATCAATGGCCTACTCCGCAAGATTTTCACGATTATCAAGCTTTTTTCCTTCATGGGGAATCAAAGAATCTGTTAGTCTAAGTCTGCATCCATGTCATGCATGATAAGTTGTGATAAAGAATTGAATTGAATCATGCTGGTGTATGGTTTTTGGCAACGCCTCAGGGGCGAGCCCAATGGTATAATAGCATTGTTTTGAAATGTTATCCACCCTCCAACATATCTTATTTGTTTACAATACATATTTCATCAATTAAGTATGTTTTTTCAAAGATCGTCAATTTTTCTTTTCCAAACCTATCTGTTCATACAATATGGATACTGGTGCACCGTTTGAATTGGTAGTTTGATTAATCAAACATCATTGTTTTTTCCAGTTTGCCTCGGGACAGATAACAAGTTGACGTCAATAGGAGACCCCAACCATCATTACAACTTGCTGAAGAACCTGTATACCAACTGTACCTATGTGGACGGGAACCTAGAGCTGGTGGCAATCGAGGGAACAGGCAGAGACCTCAGCTTTGTCAAGGTGAGAGGAGTCGTTTCGGTTGTAATTTTCATATTTTCCCACCCCAGAAGGTGGAAATGAAATAAAATTTTTGATACTCCTCTTTCGAATCTTATAAGCCATCAAAGATTTTTGACATATCAACAGAAACTAACTTTACAGTTGTACGATTTTAGCTTTGTGTCTTCCAACACTAAGATCGACTATAACTTCGTGTTGCTTTTGTATTGAATCATAGCTGAAATTGTACAACTAAGGATTCTACCAAATGTAGATTCGAATATTAGAAATAAATTTGTCAAAAAAATCTTCATATTCATGTAAGTAAAAATACTAATGATGACTTGCTGCTTATTGATCATTGAACATTATATTTCCTGGCATTTCCATGTCAACATTTTCATATTATGCAGTACTTTCATGTTCTGCTAGGTGGCACTAAAGGTATATAAATGATATATAGTGAAATACATTTGTAATACTTGGAGGGAAATTTTCCACATTTGCTTGTAAATGTACACTTGTTATTCTGACAGTAGCAATTGTAAGGTTCACCCACAAATAACATACATGTATTTCTTAACACCATGTTTTTCTCCATATACATTTGTACATGTACTTATCATGAGCCTGTCATCATCATCATCATCATCATCATCATCACTGCTACAGCCAATCAGAGTGCATACATCAATTTTTGTTATACCAATAGCCTCCATAGCAGGTTCAGGGCAGTGTTGTCAGTTTCTCGTTTTTTTTTAATATGTTACATACATTTACTGATCTCTGATTGGTATATGTTCTGCCTTTATTCTTTTGCACTCGAACATAGTGATTCAGTGAGTGGGAAGTAAGATTGGAAAATGCTTAAGACCAATTTGCATGGAAGTCTTCTAGTCTAATGAAAAGGCAGACATTGGAACAATGCGCAATCAGATAACAGTACATGCATGTAGTGTGCCCAAATTGATGACAATTTGGAAAGCGCCTTGAGCCTGCTATGTAGGCAAACACTAGATATAACCACCCCTCTCTCTACACACACTATAGGATATCAGGGAAGTTACCGGATATGTCCTCATAGCGTTGTCGGACATCAGCTACATTCCTCTCGAAAACCTGCGAATCATTCGCGGTAAGAACTTGTACCACGGCAGTGCTCTGTCGGTAAAGTTCAACTTCAACAAGAACATTCCGACACTGGGTCTCCGAGAACTACGCTTCAACTCGCTGACAGGTGAGAAGACAAAGATTGACAGGAATGATGACAAACTGTGAAGATTGACTTGTGTTCTCTTGTTTTCCTCCCTCTTTTGTAGAGTATCACTGAAGTGACAGGGTATGTCCTGATAGCACTTTCACATGTCAGCTCCATACCCCTCGAAAATCTACGCATTATTCGAGGAAAAACTTTGTACCGAGGATCCTCTTTGTTTGTATCTACCAACATCGACCCCAGGGGTACAAACGGCCTTAGAGAACTCAGGTTTACCAACCTGGCCGGTAAGGCAATGTTCAAGCAGAGGTGGGCATGAAACGGGTTTGGCTGGTGGAAAAGGAATGTATAAGTCATGGGGAAGCAAACCTTGGACAATACGTGTATTTTCCTACTATTTCCTACCAAAACGTAGATCATACTTCGGTCTGTCAATGATATTCAAGCGTAAAACAAGAATGTTTCAAATGATGGGGACTCAGATTTGGACAAGGTATTAAAAGACTTTGAACGTGAAAATAGAAATTGTGATTGAATCTGACAATGTCTAGTCTGGTTTCTAGTTGGTTTTTGAGCCATGTAGACAATTCTTTCCGAATCCAAGTACATTTTGTGCATTATGTTTTTGCCAAAACTGAAGCCTTGAAAAATCCAGTAGCGTTGCCCTGTAAGTCACAGTAGGAAAGAACACAAACTGTACAAGGTCTGCTCATGGGATTGGTGACTGCATCAAGTTTGGTTACAGGTTGGAAGGGGGTTGGTGAAATTATTTTTTCTTTGGTGAAAAAAAGCATTTTGTTTTGAATGGGATAAAAATGAGGTGATGCTTGGTGAAATTTTAGGTCAAAATTTGCTTGGCAGCATTGAAGGTCACATAATATGGTGATTCTGGAGGATAGACATCATGCATGTTACAGGTGTAGAATTGTTAACAGTATGCATGTACCTTTCGCGTGGTTTTCACACAACCAGAAATCCTGAAGGGAAACGTGACATTCTTCAACAACCCACAACTCTGCTACGAAAACACCATTGACTGGAAGGGGGATATCCTAGCCGATGGGTACTATGTCATATCCGACACAAAGGACAAAGCAAGAATATGTGAGTTCTTACCGGATTCATTTATATAGGGGTTTCGGGGGCCTATTCTCTTACGTTGCTGTTTGAGTGATTTACCACATGTCGTTACCAATTTCTCAATAATAAGAAATAATATGACTTGTACAGATGCTTAATGCATTAGATAGTGGTAATCATAGGAAAAAATAGATGGTATCTAATATGTTCCCCTCATATATTTTATGAGTCTAGGTTGTTATGTTGTATTTATTATAATCTGTTTTACCAGTTATTTTAGTGTCTGAACAAAAGAAAGAAAGAAAGAAATGGACAAAAGGAAACATTTTGATTTTGCATAGACATAAGTATTACTTTCAAGTAGGGTCTAAAGACCATTGATAGCCTCACATTAAGCCCAAATGATCTGTAGTTTGACAGGTAGGTAACTTGGCTTGATATCCCCACATGTTCATTAACGTTGTATGTTTGTTACAGGTGAGCCCTGTCCTGCCAGCTGTAATGGTTACTGTTGGGGAAGCAGAGAAGAAGACTGCCAGAGCTGTAAGTAGCACAACTTTGTGACATAACATAGTGAAACTTTGGTCAGCAAAACCATTCAAGAGGGGATTTCTGCTTACCATCAGATCTAGAGAAATGAGATTCACACCCCTTGTAACTGTAATTGGCTTGGCAAGGGTACTAATGATTTTGTTGTTAACTGAAGAGATAAATAGTATCTGAATGATTGTGAAATCAAGGCAGTCTTTGTAACTTCACTGACGTTACACATACAGTTTATTCACAATGTCATAGTGGTTTAATTTATTCAAAACTACAAATAAGAAGAATGTAAGGTTAAGTGTTACCACAAAGATTTGGCTAGCACTTTGTTGGTTTTAAGGATGCTGTACCAGTGCTGTACACATAGTGAAGTCTTTGATGTTTAATTCCTTTCTGAATCTGATGTCCCTGACAGTTACCAAAAGGCGCGGCCTGGGCCCAGGTTACTGCAGTGAACAGTGTGACTACAGGTGTAAAGGTCCGAACCCACAAGACTGCTGCCACAAGCAGTGTGCTGTGGGCTGTACAGGCCCACTGGCTACAGACTGCCTGGTAAGAACCTTACAGTGCTAAAGGTGGTGGTATACAATAGGAAAGTAGCTCATCCTAAGAGTTAAGCTCCTAAGGACATTTTGGGCGAAAATACATTGATAGTGTGACACTAGTACTGACTGAAAGGCACAGACTAGGAGAAATATTTATAACAGTTACATGAATTGTAATCAGTGTTGTAAAAAGTTTTAAAAACATGTTATTTGTAAATCAGTGTAATAATTATTATACGGGTATGCCCCCTTCCATTCTTGGATGTCCATGAATTCCATTAATTCTAAAGACTGTTTTACGTCTAGGCCTGTCTCCACTACAACAACTCAGGCAAGTGTGAGGAGCACTGCCCCCCTCCCACCATTTACGACACCGACCTGTTCCAGACAGTCACCAACCCCGATGCCAAGTACACCTACGGGTCCCTGTGTGTGGACGAGTGTCCTTGTGAGTATCAACCTTCCCCGTCTATCTTTGAAACTGTATCAATGCAATATAGTTGATGTGGAGCATTAAGCAATGCTAATATCAATACAATTATATACAATACAAACACTAGAAATGAATCAATAGAATACAAAGTAAAAGCGGTACAGTTTTAACCAGAATTGCCAGTTGTGAACTAGTTGGAACCAGTTCAGCTGTGAGGCTGCTACCAGTTGAGCTACAGGGACATCTCTAACATATGGGCTGAAGACCCAAAATTAGGTCAACCAGCTGTGAAATAAAAATGAGCTTACTTCGCAAAATTGTGCTGTGGCCGCTGCCCTAACTAGCTGTCTGCCAGACTTGACTGAGGATCAATTTTCCACAGATTGCTGTTAACGAGGACATCAGTCAGACTCGTTCAGAGCCCGGCTGAATACAAATCTCAATGTGTGGGTCATTCTGACGGGATACCCTTGTAGCTCAACTTGAAGCAGTTGAGCTCCTGGTTCCAATCAGTTGGTAACTGAGAGAGCCCTGGTTCAATCATGAATAGGGCATCTTGGTTAAGGCTGCACCATCTTTCCGAAGGGGTGTAAAATGGGGGTCGGGTGTTTGAAGAGATGTGTTGAGCATTTAAACAGGAAGGGCTAGCAATCATAGAAATATACAGTACTCTGTTACTGAAACAGCTGCCCTACATGTACATGTATGTGCCACTGGGCACTACAAGGGTTATTCTGGACATAATTCTTTGAACCCAGTTTTGACATTTTTTTTTATTCACTGATACTTTTGAAGGTACGTTGAACATACAAAATGTCACAAAATTTTTCGTAATATATACATTGTACATTTGTGCATCTTGTGTAATTTGGTGCAATTTGGTGTAGTCTAATGAGATTGCCTCTCTAGATTGCAGAAGGTGCCTTTACCCTAGCCTGTACATGTACATTCCTAGTGGAGTTGCTATTTGGATTAGTGCTGTAGCTCTCCCTGATTAGCCCTGTTCCTACACTTAATTAGTTCTTTCCCTGGTGGGCTGAAAAATCTATAACAGGCAGAAGGTACCCCTGAAGGTAATAACTTGTAATTCCAGGAGGAGAGTCAGGAAGCCATGTTACATAGGTTGGTGCTTAGTGTCAATGACTGGGCTAATTGCTTTGATTACACAGCCCCCTTTATCTGGCCAGTTGAATTGGTTTTGCCTCAGACAATGTCAGTTCAGCTGCATGTTGTATGAAGGGCAATTCTACATGTATGTAGCCTCCTTCGCGGCCTTCCATTAGTGCTGGTGGTTATTGTTGGGGAAGTGTTGATTTGCAATTTTCAACGTATGGGCAAGGTTCTTATGCCACGTCGCAAGGTCATATTCTTGAACTAGTAGAATTGTAATATCTAACACAAAAATTGGACTCACCCAAATTTTCAAGGTCATGTTTTAGTAGATGTAGGTGCAAACATGACCTTCGCAGGATAAGAATCAGTACTCCCAAAGTGATAACTGTCAGAGCTAGTGGAAGGCTGCGAAGGAGGCTTCAGACTAAGACTAGTAAGAGGTTTATACAGTGGAAGCATAAAGTCTATCTTAGCCAATTTTACTCATGTAGTAATTACAAAACACTATAATGTACTAGCTACAACAAAGAGATTAGACATCACTTAGCATCTGTTACCTGGCTAACATTACTGTTACCATATTTTCAGCTCACTTACTTCAGGAAGAGGGAAACTGTGTGAAGACCTGTCGGAAAGGGAACACTGACAACGGACAGCGAGTTTGCGAGAAATGTGTTGGGGCCTGTCCCAAGAGTAAGTTGTTTTTGGTTTTCATGTGGATTTCTTGATTTTCAAGTGTTTGTCTAGTGTTTCATGGATAGAAAGGATGTAAATTTGTAGTCAGTGAAGTTTTAATGTTTGAACCGAGGTGTTAATTAATCTGCATACATTGTACACTGATTTTATTTCTATTGTTTCTTCTGTCTGTGTGCATTCTTTTCCATACTCCTAGTATAATTGTTGTTAAACCTCTTGAGCCTGAAAAACAAATCAACATGAGAACAAACTTTTTGCCATCACAGAATGCACAGGATTCCAAAAGAACCAGTTTGCAGGATACATGACGATAAACGAGGCAATCCTGAGAAACTTCACCAACTGTACCATCATAGAGGGGAGCCTGGTTATCACAAAGCAAGCATTTGAGGGGTAAGTGAAATCAAATTCACTGTTGTGCTACTTTTTAGATAGTCTTTATCACACTGTGTTGTACCCTTTGATAATTATAATCTGTGGTGCACAATACACCAGCAATTCCAGCCTGAATGCCAGACTGTTTCCAGGGCCTACACAGGCCAGCTCCTTGGCTCCAGGGATCACATGCCCCCATTGGTCTAAGCGAGGGCTTATGGTAAAATTTTCCTTGAGAACATGCACCTGTTGGCTCTGAAGCCAAGGAGCTGGCCTGTGTAGACCCTGGAAACAGTCTGGCATCCAGGCTACAGCAATTCCTGCTTGGCTCCCACTTGCATTGTGTTGTAGCAATCAAAATGAAAATCAAGAGTTGCTTGTTGCCCTTCATGATCCAGGGACAGCTGGGCAGGCTTTGGCCCCATATTACCGTCGGAGCTGAGTGTGTTCAGCACAGTGGAGGAAATAACAGGCTACCTGCAGATCGAAGGACAACACGAAGACTTCACGGACCTCTCCATGTTCCGCAACCTGAAGATTATACAGGGCAGGGAGCTCTACAAGTAAGGAAATTTCTCTCTACATTTCATTCTACAAAGACAGGTTAAAATGATAAACCTGCTCCTGAATTAAGCCATAGAGTACATCAGATAAATAGTTCAATTAGTTGATTACTAGGCATAAGTGATATGATTTTGTCAGGATGAAAATTTTGAAATGAAATACCACAAGTATTCAGGATTTCTTGAGAACCCATGTATATTTTCAGTAGATCCACTTTTTGCTCCCCTTAAATACATGTAACAGGCCTACTTGTGCCATGTATTCATGTATTGAGCATTTGGGTCTCAAGAATTAAATGTGTTACAGGACTCTTACAGTGGATGATGATAACGGGTCTGCATTTGTACCTATAAAACAAATGCAATAATGTCATCAGTTTATGAGCAGGGTAGCTCAAAATAGACATGGATTGCCATGATTTCAGTGGGCATGATACTGATAGTCCTGTAGCTAAAAAAAGAACTGAATTCTGAAGAACATAACAATTTTCGTCAATTTTGAAGTATAAGCTTGTCAGACACACCTAAATGCAGCAATGCCCCCTGTTGGCTGTACCTGGAAATGCAGGCAAGATGAGCTGATTGCATGGTGTGGGGGTTTCTACTTCTTAAGTGTATGCTATTTTCTAGTAGTACATGTGTAAGTGCTGAATCAAAAAGTATCAAACTGTGCAAATAATCACTTGTGACAATATGGCTAGAAAAGATATGATGTCCAGTCACTAATCTTGAATACTAGTATGTGGGACAGAGGAATAACGAGATTTGAAAACGTACTACAGGTTGCTTTGTGTTACATGATGACACATGGTCAACCTTGCCAGAGTTCTAACAGTAACAATATACTTTTACTTTATAAAGGAAACTGCATCACAAAGAACAAATGACAAAAGAACCTCCCCCCCCCCCCCCCTAGACTTCTTAAACATCATATCAACAGTTTATATTTTGGAACATCACCAAATGCTGAATACAAGACTAGTGCATGTTACAAGAGGCTTTCATCCTTCATTTACCATTAACATTGGTGTGGTGATAACAGATTTGCTCATAAACTAACATTGACATTTTCTGCTTTTATTTGGAATGTGGTGTACGTACATGATTTGCACAAAGCAGAGATCTAAGATTTCTATTTGTATTCAAGACTACAAAATTATTATTGGGACTTATAGCCTACACCCCATGTGGCAAAAAAAAGAGAAGACCGTTAATTTCTGAATAGTTGCTGCATTGAAATCTTAGATCACTGCAATAGCTTTGGTGAATCTTGCAAAAAATGTTCTGTTAATGTATGATTTTTGTTTATCATACTGCTGGTGTTTTTTCTTCCACCTTTCTGTTCATTTGCACCACCTCAGGGAGCCATATGTTAACAGGTGACACCGAGTGGTTTGCAGTGTGCGCTAGCTCCTCTTTCCTTGCTCTAATTCTCTTTAAAACCAACATCGGGGTTCATACATGTTAACCATGCTGGAAAAAGACAATGACAATGGGAGGAAAGATTGTTAAAGACCTGAAAAGAACAATGATAAGGTTCTAATAACTGAAGAAAGTTGGAGTCAGTTTTTCTTATCAATACATACATGTATTATATGCTGGGGTGTGCTAAAAACGGTACCAAGAAATTAAGATCTAGGTGATTTAGATTCAACTTCAGGATAGCAAATGTTTACTGTAATTTACAGTACTGTAAGTCTGAAATATTTTTTAAATGTTTCATGGAATCGAGGTCCTGTAAAATACAAAAGATAAAACATGTACGGACCCTGAGACTTGCATGTAAACCTTTAAAAAACCAACCTGTACTGAATGCTCTTGATAAAAAGAATTATAAACGAACAGAAACCAGGCTTGAGTATTGACATTCCCGCTAAACTCTGCCTCCCTCCTCTACTGACTTCTACATTTCTGCTCCACGCCTCCTCAGCTTGTACTAATCCCTGCCATCTCCGCAGTCCTGCATGCAACATTTCAATCCATCCATTTACAAACAATCGTTCAAATTTCATTCCAGGTCTCTCACTGGAACTAGGTAGCGAAAAGTCCCTCTACCCTTGACGAGCACCTAGCTAAGTAACGGTGTACCGTGCTCGTGTCGTGTCGTGATAGTGAATTCTTGTTTCATTTTCGTTTTGACTTCATAGCCTTGATGTGGTCATTGTTATAATTTGAATGGTGTTATCCAGCTTTGCACAAGAAAAACAATGAGTAAGAACATGTAGCACTATAGCTCGGTGTCTTTCCTTCCTAGACTGTTTTAAAAAAAGGTTAGATCTGGACATGGATGCCTCGGTTGTTGCATGTGCTTTTTTGCACATATTTCCAGCACCATTGTTATAATTTACTTTTATTTTTCTCATGTGCACATTTTTCTTTGTAGAAAACACCAATGTGCAGGAAAAACGTACATGTAAAAAGCACCAAAATGAGTATACATTTTGTATTGAAACAAGCTGAAACCACAGCCCTTGTGTCCATGTAAAACTCTAGCTATAGCAACAGTTTACTAGAAAGAAACATACATAACCAGATTATAAATGTCACTAAAAGAAATGACAGCACCTGGAAATTTAAAATGTTGAGCATAATGATTTCCAGCTCATCATCAAACTTCAGTTTTGCTGGACAAGTTACTCTAAAATCTACATGTACATTGTACATGTTCACGGAATCAACCTTATTTGATAAGATACCGAAATATGTAGCATACACTGTCATTAACCTTGTCCATTGAAAACATTGTTTCCTATATCAAGTTACCCTGGGAAACCAGACTGCAGAAAGGGTTCACTGCTGCACCACCCCACCACCCCCACACACACACTTTCGCATCTGCAACTTAACACCCACCCCATACCCTGGGGGCCATCCGGGTGGGGCAGCTAGGACAGTTTATTCGGTGGCCCAAGACAGTCAGACCCGCCGAGCTCCTATTAGCGCCCCAGGGAGTTTAAGCCCGATAAGGTCCACCTGCCCGAAAGGGTAGCGATAACTCATCGGGCTTAAACTCCCCCGGAGCGCTAAAGCGGGCTGACTGCCTTGGCTAGCTACCCAGTCC
Source organism: Branchiostoma floridae x Branchiostoma belcheri (assembly GCA_019207045.1). Lineage (NCBI taxonomy): Eukaryota > Metazoa > Chordata > Leptocardii > Amphioxiformes > Branchiostomatidae > Branchiostoma > Branchiostoma floridae x Branchiostoma belcheri. The sequence continues at coordinate 8,091,261 of CM033041.1, forward strand.
TGTCTGGCTCCCAGTGTACCCACCCCACTATTCAGATGGGCCGACTCATTGCTGGCCCCCAACATGTAAGGCAAGTGATACGATAGTGTGAGCCATCTGGATTGTGTAAGTTGCGTGCGTGCATGTGACAGGGGATCGGTAGCGAACCTTTACTGCGCCACCTCAAAGGAGTCTGGTTTCCCAAGGTACTAAATCAAATTTGAAGGATAGATCATGTGTTACAAGGTCTAGGGGCCTCTGTGCAATGCTATTGTCATTGAAAAAAAGTTATCGTTTGGATGAAACAAAAAAGTGTTTTTAACCTTGTAAGAGGATCGCTTATCTTACATGAGTTTTTTTCAACAGTCAATACTCATTAGTCATCTACCAAACGTCGCTGGTAAGTCTGGGCCTGACGTCTCTGCAGCAAGTGAACAACGGGAAGGTCAACATCCGAAAGAACAGGGACTTGTGCTACAATGTGGACGATGCCGTCTGGAACCGCATCCTGAAAAACCCTAGAGTACAGGAGAGGCAGATTAACCAGAACAAAAACAAAACTCAGTGTGGTAAGTCACAAGTCTGTATCTGTATCTGTATAGCCAGTATAACACGCTTCAGTGTAACATGCCAGCTTCTGTATCTGTATATGTCTGGCTGGTTTAACTGCCCTTTTGTTTAACACTGCGGATTCTCTACCTGTTTAGCTGGCATAACCTCCCTCATGCACAGCACACTGGCTACTGTATGTACTACAGTATATTTGCTGTATTTAGATAGACCCACCCTCCTCACATCTTATTGTTTAACAATGATTTTGATTGACGGCTGGGATGGGTATATTGGTCTGGGCATAATTCTGTATGACAAATAGTTCTGTAACAGTCATATGTTTCAATCTGCTTGTGTCCTTTTCAGTTGTTGAAGGGAAGACTTGCTCCGACCAGTGTGACTCTGACGGCTGTTGGGGGTTTGAAGCAAGCCAGTGTATCAAGTGCGCCAATTTCGAGTTGGACGGGACGTGCGTGGAAAGCTGCGAGGCAACCACACATTACTCGGACAACAAGCAGTGCCGCCCCTGCGACCCTCAGTGTGACGGCATGTGCAATGGCCCGGTAAGCTTTCGTCTCTGATTTGCACTGCACCAATTAGGACATGCATAGTCCAGTGGTTAGCAGCCCAGCCTCTGGAAGTGGAAGCCTAGAGTTCATTTCTGGGACAGGATGTTAGGTTGTGGTTCACTGTTCATTGTGCTTGTCGAAAAGAGCTAGGGAATTTCCCAGTACATCATCATCATCGGTCGACGTGATCAAATGTAGACATGTTCGCACATGTCTACACACGACGGGGTTATACCGCCCCTTACGGGGTGACATACCCTTTCGTAGGCTAATTACAAGACGGGGATGCGCCAGGTCTCCCGTCCGGGTGAATGATGTAATTCACCATGTGGCTGATACGAGACAGAGGTTCGCCAGGCCTCCATCCGGGTGATTTGAAGTGAATCACCAACTCCCGACAGAAGGATTTGCACCAACGCACACCGCACCATCGCACGTGTGGGGGTTCTTTAACGTGCATGGGGTATGGCTCTCCCCATACACGGGACCTCCTTTTAACGTCCTATCCGAGGGACGACTCATTTTTCACTTGAGTAAAGTGAGGAAAGTCGTGTAAAGTGCCTTTCCCAAGGGCACAAGACCGGCATCACGGTAGGCGGATTCGAACCGGCGACCTCTCGATCACGGGCCGAATACAATACCACTGTGCTACGCGGCCCCACGCATCCCAGTACAATGAAACTGTAAGCAGTATGAGAACATCATAAAAATAGAAAAAAACTTACAGGTTTAGTTATTACTCCATGTAACTATATAAGTTGGAAGGTATTGTTTTTTGTTTTATTGTTGAATACTGTGAGACTTGTATTGTTCTAGGCTTTCTCACAGTACGTATTGTGTTCAACATTTTTGTAACTTTTTTTTACACAGGGTTCCGACAATTGTACCAGGTGTCTGAATGTCAAGGATGGTCCCTTCTGCAAGGAGAGGTGCCCACCCATGAAATACCCAGACAGAAACAACCAGTGCCAGCCTTGTCACGAGAACTGCGTCGCCCTTGACAGCGGGTAAGGCTATGGCACTGATAAGATACTCTCAAAATTCTTTGAACTTTGGACAAAAGAAGAATTGTTAAGTCCTCAAACTAATGTGAAACAGTCACACATTTTGTGACACAGGTGATATGAGACTTTATTGAACAATATTTGTATCTGCCCTTTGGTGTAACACATCAGGTTGGTATGCCCCCATTTGGAGTAAAGCTTGAAGTTCTTAAATACTCAAGTTGAAATTGATAACTCTTTCTACTTTCCTTTTTATATCTAGTACAATGTATATACATGTTGTATGTATTGAAAGTGTGGGGACTTTTTTCTGACTTTAAAATTTGTAAACTTATGTGTGCAAGGGATACATTGTAGAAGATACCCCAAAGAACCCTGTATCCTTTGGAAAATGTTTTATCAAATGGATAGTGAGTGAGTGACAATGGGGAAAGAATTTAAATTTGCTGGTAAATTGTTTTGCAGCCCAGACAGCCCGAGATGTTCAGGACCAAGGAACAATGTCAGTGCAGACGGCTGCAACGCTTGTAAGAAGGCAAGACTTGCAGAGAGCTACCGAGTGGTGAGAACAATATCTTTCCAACCTCCCTTCATTCGAAATGAGCCCAAATCTCTGTGAATTACTGTTATAAATATGATCTATATGGTGCCTCCAGTAAACTTTTTGTTACGTCTTCAGGAGTTTCTGTTGAATATATTCCTGGATGCAAACCTTTATTTTATTGCTTTGTATAAGGAAGAGTCATGACTACCGTAGAACATGTCATAGTACGTCAATCTTTATTGTTCAAGAACTGCCTTTGTCAAATACACTTGGACATGTGGACAATAGTTTGTAATGCACAATACGAGTTGTTTCTGTGTTTGTTTATCCCTAAGCTTGAATGTCTGCCCGAGGACCAACAGTGCTCACATGATGAGTTTGAGACGTCAGGAAAACAATTCAACAAAGTCGGCATTGAGCAGGTAAAACTTCTTTAAGTATTTATAGTGTAATACATGTCTTAAGTCCTAAGGAAATGTACATTTGTTTGCTTAGGAAATTAGGTTTGGGAACCAGGACAACTAAAGACTATGGTGAAAGTTAGCCCTTAACTTTTGCGCAGCCTTATATTTGCTACGTTGTATACTGTGTGTAGTACTTTTTTGTTGTTATTGCATTGATGATGTTCTTGTAACAGTTATATTGTGTCTATATCCTTATCTCACTATGCTTACTATACTGTTTCTTGATGACAGCTTGTTATGATGTTTTGCCTCTGTTCTGTCAATCTTTTTGACACACTTGGTACAAACTTTGATTGACAAGAAGCAAATCATTTACTACGTACTAACAAGAAACTCTCTCTTTTCCCCCAAGGTGTGTTACCCATGTCACGAAGAGTGTGACGGCTGCAGGGCGGCCAGCCCCAGCGCGTGCACGCGGTGCAAACACTTCCGACGCAACGTGGAGAACTACTTCATTTGCAGACCGAGCTGCCCACAGACGGATTACAACGTGTCCAACATCTGCTACAGGTGCACTTGACTTTGCCTTACCTTTGTTTTCTTTGGAATCCAAATTGTCTTCAGTCTGAATTGTCTTGCAACTTTTCCTATTGGACATCTGAAATTGTCTTCATTCATAGAGTATAAAAGACCTGCTTCTTTCAGATCACTTCAGTGTCACTGACGAAGGATAGTGGATTCTATCCGAAACATCTGACCGTTTCCAAAACCATATCCAGTTGCTTGAGTAACTACTTTTTGGCGTATCTTATTACCTGGATGTCTAACCTACATCGACGTATCTGTTACAGGTGTCCAACAGGCTGCAGGGAAGGCTGTTACTACAGGAGTAACAAGGCCTTCTGCACCCACTGTGTCAACTACAAAGTCTACATCAACAAGTCTGTCGATGACGTATGTGTCTCGCCTATTCTTACAATGGATACGATACGGATGTACTTGAATCATTATTCCACTAGCTATAGCTTTACATTGATTCTTTAATGTTCACTCACTCACTCACTCACTATCCGGTGTAGCGTCCGTTGTTCTCCATAATTTTATTGAGTGATTTTATTTTCATGACTTTTGCAATGACCTCTCCTCCACATGCAAGCTCATGACTATGTGTTTCCAACATATTCGAGTTGTAGTACCATAGAATTACATGTACAGACAAGTGATCTTATTAACATGCGTTCTTGTGGACTGTCTCTGTTCGGTGATGGCTGGATTGCCCTAATGTACATGTCCTTTATATCTCTTACGAAGTAGAAGATTTATATAATGTTTTCCCTGTGGTTTTACAGTATGATTGCACTGCTGGTCCGAGTTGCCCCGCGGAGAAACCGTACCACGTGTCGGAGGGTGAGGACAAGGTTTGTGTGAAGAACTGCACCGATAACACCTTCCCGGACAGCACCTCAGCAAACCAGTGTAAGGACTGCCACAGCGAGTGTGTGGACGGGTGTGTGGACGACACCAGGAGCGGCTGTTTCCGTTGCCGCCATGTCAAGTACGGGGACGAGTGTCTGGAGGAATGTCCGCAGAGGACCGAAGAAAAGGACAGCATCTGTGAACCCATCAACGACTTCTTCATCGGAAGCCTCTCGTAATTATTTCTCTATTGTTATCAGTATAGCTAAACCAGAGAAGACTTTCTTAGTGCTTTCTCTCTTGATTTTCTGATTGATTGATGAAAGAAGAAAGCTTGCTCTAAATTTGCACCATTCTCTTCTTCTTCTTATATTAGAAATATTACAAAAGTTGTACCAGTAAATGCCATGAATACATGTACTTGTACTTGTACCAGAATGTCGAGGGAAGTTTACTCAGCTGACATGACACTTTTCTGTACATTCGGCAACAATGTAGAAAGGCATACTACAATTTCCAAATTTTCAGTTTCTTTCCAAGCTTTTGCTGACCAGTATTGCCAGTTTACACAATACCCTGGTATGTACGGTAGCTGTAGATAAAAAGTGTTATGATGTTATTCCCCTAACAGCCTAACTTTTGTTTTCCAGTGCCCCGGCGAGTAAAGGCCTCCTGGCAGGTATCATCTTTGCAGTGGTGCTCCTGCTGCTGGTGATCATCCTGGTGTACACCGTGTACCAGCGCCGCCAGCGCAACCGCCGCAGACAGACATGGAGGAAAGTCAAGGAACTGGGCATCGAAGTGGTGAGATGAAAGATTTTGAGAAAGAGAGAGAGAGATTTGTATCCATAGATATACATAAGTCTATAATTCAGTAGTTTTTTTCAGATTCGCCTGCAAATTGATCCTTGAAAGTCTTTCATTGTAATAAAGCTTAAAAAATGTTCCAAATAGTGTGTTATAAATGCTGCCTTCATCTCATTTTATCAATAATTATTATCATACACCTAAAAGCAGTTACTCAAGCAACTGAATATGATTTTGGACATGGTCAGGCATTTTAGATAATACCCATCAGTGACACTGACTTAAGACGCCGGATGGTTGTCTGAAACATCTGACCGTTTTCAAAATCATATCCAGCTGCTTGAGCGACTGTTTTTTGGCATATCTTATTACCTGGATATCTAACCTTCATTGTCGCATTATTATCATATATCATAATTCAAGTTGTTGTGTTTTGCCCTTCAGCCTGTCAGTGACCTTGAGAACAACCCATATGGACATGAACTTCAACCTTTGACCCCCACGGGAGCGGCTCCTAACCAGGCTTACCTGAGGATTATTAAGGAGACGGAGCTGAAGAGGGGCATGGTGCTGGGGTCGGGCGCCTTCGGAACTGTGTACAAGGTCAGTGCTGCATTATTAGTGCTAGCATGTAAATGAAGACCACAGGTTCAACACATGAGAATATGGAATTATACAATGTACTATTGACTTGTATATATTTGCTTTGGATTAGTCGATATTTAATGATATGATTGCTGTTTTTTCTCAGCTAAGTATAGTTTTTTAGTCAAACATTTTAGTAAAATATTTCTTTGGCAATCCTGTCTCAGTCAAACACTAGGAGAATAATTTTACCACAACATAGAACAATAATTATGGTCTTTCATGTTTATGTTTATGTATAAGAAGCAGTACAAACTGCCCAGAGTCCTTCCAAATTCCAAGTTGAAGGTCAACTTGCCAATGATGAAACAAGAATGCAGTTGAAGAGAAGGAAACTCTTGGCTTGTCTGTATAAAGGTCTAATAGCTTTTTTCCTTGTGTTTTCCTGTTCAGAGTCTGTGGTTCCCAGAGTCAGGAGGAAATGTGAAGATCCCTGTTGCAGTGAAGGTGCTGCGTGAGGGCACCACTCCTGAGGCCAGCAAGGAGCTACTAGAGGTGTGATATCAGTTCACGTTTGTTCTTTCCTCGCATTTTTTTGTTAGCAACATAACTTAAGACTTGTCCGTGAAAGAATTCAAGGCTTGATGTAACAGAATGTAAAGTAGAACGCGATCAGTGATCAAAGTCCAGTTCAGACTTGCTTTTCTGTTACAACTTCATGTGCATATTTGGAATGTAAACTTGTGTTAGTCTCTACTGACAGATGTCAAAATTTGAAGAAAGTTACTGTACAAAATTTTGAGGGGAAAAATGTCAAAGTAATTCGGATGTCTATAATGGATGGACGACCCATACCTAGTGCGACTCTTGGTGCAGCAAACCATGCTGGCCACACAGTTCTAAAATTTATTGTTTGTCCTCTAACACAGGAAGCCTACGTGATGGCCACAGTAGACCACCCTTGCCTGGTGCGACTGTTAGGAGTGTGCCTAGCTCAGCTAATGTCTGTTGTTTTTCTGTCCTCTAACACAGGAAGCCTACGTGAAGGCCACAGTAGACCACCCTTGCCTGGTGTGACTTTTAGGAGTGTGCCTAGCTCAGCAGACCACGCTGTAGCTAGCCACACAGTGCTAAAGTCTGTTGTATCTCTATCCTCTAACACAGGAAGCCTACGTGATGGCCACAGTAGACCACCCGTGCCTGGTGCGACTGTTAGGAGTGTGCCTAGCTCAGCAGACGATGCTGGTTACTCAGTTCATGCCCCTGGGAGACCTGCTGAAGTATGTGCTACAGAACAGGGACAACATTGGGTCACAGGTCCTGCTGAACTGGTGCACACAGATTGCCTCGGTAACTTGGTTGCCTTATCTAGTAGTAGTAGTAGAAGTAGCAATAGTAGTAGTAGTAGGCATTTGTCAGTCTTGCAAGACTATGGTCTAGTCTCAGTAGTAGTAGTAGTAGTAGTAGTAGTAGTAGGCATTTGTCAGTCTCGAAAGACTATGATCTAGTAGAAGCATTAATAGTTACTGTAGTAGTTGGCATTTGTCAGTCTCGAAAGACTATGATACAGTAGAAGCCAGCTAATTGCACAACAGATTATTGCACACTTCTGTTAATTGCACAGAATCCCGAACCAGTACGTGCGGTGCTGCTGGATAACTTTCGCATCGTTGCACCATCTGGATAATTGCATGAAAGATGCTGGCAAATGGATGTGCAATTAAACAGCTTTTACTGTAGTACATATTCTACATAATGTACTTACTGTTTGCCTTTTCTAGCTAGTGTGTATTAGGCATTTGTGGTAAAGACAGCATTAGAATATACAATAGAGCTTTAGGTTGGTAGGATAAACAAATGTCAATGTAGTCTTTTACAATTAAAATAAATATTTACTTAAAAGAAAAGATATTTGTCTATTGTTTTGTGGACAAAGCCATAACCTGAGATATAGGATATTGAGACTGTTTGTTTTTATGTACAGGGAATGTTGTACCTGGAAGAAAAGAGGCTTGTTCACCGTGATCTGGCAGCAAGAAACGTTCTCGGTGAGATGCAAACACTTTCTCCACAATAAGCAACTCCACAATAAACAAAATAAGCAACTTGATTTACAAATGTATCTATTAGGTATGAGATACTTGTAGTTTGTTGTCACTTGGCTCACACGTTAATACATTGTACACTATTAACACTACACATGTAAAGTTACTTTATTCTTTTGATACATGTAGTCTGAAGCTTGTTTGTGTCCCTTTGTAGTGAAAACCCCAAACCAGGTGAAAATCACTGATTTTGGACTGGCCAAGTTGCTGGATATCGACGAAGAAGAATACTATGCAGAAGGTGGAAAGGTTGGTAGTAACATTACAGTAACATAACCACAGATGTTACTAATGTGTTAAGTGCCATGCGTTGACTGACATTATGATTTAAAGTTCACTCACTCACTCACGACCTTTAACCACAGTGGTCGTAGGGGCTCCACAACATCCATCAGCAGTAATCTTTGCCCATCTTGTTCTGTCCTCTGCCCCTCTGATCAGTTGATCAGTGCTTAGTCCAGTCCACACCTTTATGTTGTCCAGCCACGTCTTCCTTGGCCTACCTCGTTTCCTCCCTCCTGCTACTGTGCCTTGTAGTATGGAATTGTGTCGGCTTAAGACAAAGATATATGTTCCATTGCCTTTTAGAGGCCTAGGTGCAGTGGGTTGTTAATCTACATGTACTGTGTCACAGTATTGGAAGGCAGAGTGCATCCCTCTGCTCCCACCACCTTTTGTCTGACTAAGTCAGGTACCTATTGTTACAAATGTAACACCAGGATGTAGTGAGGAATGTTAATGTTGTGTAAAGACTTAGTGCCTTTCCCAAGGACACAATGTTTAACCAGGAGTGGTAGCCTAGTCTCCTACTCTAGTTAGTTGATCTTTTGATGCCACATGATTGACATCAGGCCAGTACTTCTGACTAAATTTTTTTCTTTTTATGTTGACAGATGCCCATTAAGTGGTTGGCGCTGGAGTGTATCCAGTACAGGAAGTTCACACATCAGAGTGATGTGTGGAGTTTTGGTGAGTAGAACATACCTTTCCTTTGTTGGTCAGTTCCTTGTCTTTAGTTCAGACTTGTAGTGACTTTTTGGCTCTTGCTACATGTACATTTGTACATGTGTAGATGTTAAGAAAAAGTGATTCTAGATACTGTGGCTCATGATCATAGCATCTTCTTTAAGAACTGCAAAAACCATCAAAACAAGCATTTTGTACAAGTCCCATTGAGGTAACTGCCTTGACAAAGTCTTCAAGCTTTCAAAGACGTGTACAAGTCCTAATGTTACTTCTTACCTGTCCTTCAGGTGTGACAATTTGGGAGTTGATGACGTTCGGAGGAAAGCCGTACGACGGAGTGCGAGCCAGGGATGTACCCGACTTGCTGGAGAGAGGAGAGAGACTCCCACAGCCTCCCATCTGCACGCTGGACCTCTACATGGTCATGGTCAAGTGTGAGTAAAGATATTGTATTACCCAAGTTTGATTTGTTTAACTAATGACCACCTTTAGAGTCATGATGGTAAGTTACCTTAAGGTACATGTAGATATCCCAATTTAGAAGCCATAGGTGCAGCGTGTGGTTGATCCGCTGTGTCTAGGGTATGGTAATGGAAGACAAAGTCTGTCCATCTCCTTCCACCACCTTTTACCTCAACTGAAGTCAGGTACCCATTGTTACACCTTAGATGGAGTGAGTAATCTTATGTGAAGTGCCTTTCCCAAGGGCACATTGTCCTGAGCCAGGAGTAGTAGCCAAGTCGCTAGCCTATCTGGGCATTGTTGCCACTTTTTATGGGTCTTACACAATAATTCTTCCTGTTGACTCAAGCATTAAGAATTCTGTGTTTAGTGGTCACCTGTGCACTGTTACCATTTTTTAAAAGTTAAGTCCCAACCACTTGGTGCAGCCAAGCAGCGCCAGTCATAATAAGTCATGTTAAAACAGTCCTGTCCAATTTTGTTAGTACCCTCTTATTTGGAGCCCCTCCCTCCTTACCAACCATTTTCCTCATGATCAATCCTTTAAGTTGTTGTTGAGACTAAGTTTGACTGTACATGACTGTATGTTGTGTCTCCCAGGTTGGTTGCTGGATGCTGACGCCAGGCCCAACTTTTCAGAGTTAGTGGACACCTTCCACAAACTGGCAGCAGATCCCCCCAGATACATTGTAATCCAGGTCAGTATACAAAAATGTGGCTTTGTCAAGAATAATTATTAAACTTTTGAATTATTACTTACACAGTCAACCCACAAAATCATACAGGACCTTGCTTTTTCTTCTATGCTTAACCCTAGTCCTGCGGCACGCTACAATTGTGTTGTTGCACATGCATGTTCTATTTGCGGTGCAACACTATTGTAGTTTGGGGGGTAGGTCTGGGATACGTACGTAGCACTCGCGTGCGGTAGTGGCGGGAATCCAACTTGGTATCAGCTGTTATGGGTCAGGGGTCAGGGGTCAACGACCGGTTACGCAACCGGAAGTACGTCATCCCAGAAGCCCATGCGAGGCTAATTAATATTCATGAGCGTCATTTTCGTCTGCTATAACGCGGAAGTGTTTTGTCTTGCTGTTTTGGCTGTTTTCGGTGGAAAATTTCAGTATTTAACGTAAAAATGCCGCAATTTATGGTATCGGAGATTCACACCGAATACTTTATGGAAGGATTCCGATCCCATTTTACCTGATTTGGGCAGAGAATCCAATGAAAGTGGTGGAGGAGCTGATATGACGACATCTGATCCAAGTTTGGCGTGCTACCGAATGCATGGGGCTCCTATAGTGCTACAGCAAATCTTGGGGCGGATGGAACAGACTGTGACCGTGGCTGGCATGGCTGTGGTCGGGCGAGAGGCCGTGTTCAAGACCGAGGAGGCCAGGAACCGGGTCGGGGATGCAGTCGGGGCCGGGGGGGAGGGGGCAATTGTGCGAGGCCGGATGCTGACCCCGCCGGGGCCCCAGACCAAGTCGGAGTGATGACGTAGGCCCCCCAAGAAGTGGGAATCTATTTTCTTACCTCGTTTGTATCGTTGTCTTGTCCTCAGAACTCCTCAGGAACTTTGTACTTTTGTCACAAGTTATCTTACTGGTACTGTAGAGCTTAGTATGAGAGATTATGGACAAAATCTACCTTTTATTGCTTTTTATGACTTAATGATCAATAGAATAGGTGGAAACAACTTAACATAGACTCTCGAGCAATATAGTGACTGTAGGCTTTAATTTGATGTACAGCAAGCTTATATTCCACTTGCCAGACAGTGTCACAACCGAGTTTATTCAATGCTACAAGAATAGTGATTATACTCCATTCAGCACCAAGGACAATGTTCAATCATTAACTTACCTGTAGCAATACCTGTTTATTTTCTTACCTTCTATGTATCGCTGTCATGTCCCCAGTACTCCTCAATAACTTTGTACTGATGTCAAAAGTTTTTTAAATGGTGCTGTAGAGATGATTGTGACATATTGTGGACTAATCTATTTTTTATTGCTTTTTATGACTTTATGATAAATATATTAGGTGCAGATAACTTAACTTAGACTCTCAAGCAAAGTAGAGACAGCAAGCTTGAATGTATGGTACAACAAGCTTTTATTTCACTTGCCAGACAGTGTCAGAATGAAGTTTATTCAACACTGAAGGGATAGTAGTTAGACAGAAAAGCCAGTTCAGCACCAAGGACAATGTCCAATCATTAACTCACCTGTAGCAATACCTGCATGATTCTTTTTCTCACATGGGCAAGAAAATGTTGTCAGAAGTCTTAAGATAGATTGTAGTCAAGAAATTGACACTGGAAATGTATGATATGAAAGTAGAATACAAATGTTTAATGAAAAAGTGTGTTTTATTGTTTTATTGCCACTGTAAACCCTTATGACTGATAGAATTGTAAATGTATGCAACATTTCTTGAAAGTACACATTGTAAGCTTTACAATGATATATACCTTTATGGGGTTAATGTAAGGTAAAGTAACTAAAAATAAGCAAAATCAAACTAGTACCCTTTGTTTTAAAGGGGTCTGGGAACCCCAGCAGTGGGGGCGAGTTTTGGTATAGAAAGCCAGCAGGACAAGGGTTAATCTGTTTTTATGTGAGCCAACTCCAGATATTTTTCCATACTCTCCCATTTCTTTAACCACTGACATATTTTGGGGATTTTGTGGAATAGATTTATCCTTAATGCTTTTAATGTCTATGAATTACATGTTTGTTTAAAGAGATTTTTACAGAAATATCATCAGAATTATATAGGAGCCAACTTAAGTTTTATGTTTTGCTTTTCCCTCTTCTGTTTCAAGAGCAATAAATCTATATTTGATGAACAATCAGTTTGTTTCTGTTGTGGTAGCTTAAAAAGTTAAAGCATGCTGATATTTTTCTGATCTTTCACAAATTCTGTCTTCTCTCTCTTCTCTGCTGTACATGCCTGGGCCTATAGCGCAGGAAGCTACATGTAGACATGGTACTGGTCTCTACATCTTCTTGTGGTGACTGTGCCGTATAGATTATATCATTACTTTCACCATGAAATTTGTACTGTGTATTTTGGGTTCCATTTTTTTGTATGTGACAGTATTTGTTTCCACCATTATCTTCTCAAGATTCAAGAGAGTGGTTTATAGAAAGGCTATGTGCTGCCTTGTGTGTGAAAGTTCACTTCTGTTCACTGACAAAAGACGCCGGATGGTTGTCTGAAACATCTGTCCGTTCCCAAAATCATAATGTTTTATCCAGTTAAGCGCTTTTATGAGTACTGTAAATGCAGGAACTTTCACATTGGTTTAATGTTCGTGGTTTTTACAGTGGCCACTTCACCGCATACTTAAAACCACCGCAAACATTTTCCATGGCAGTAAGAGATTACAGTGCATGGTGCTACCGCGAACTTAAAACCACCGCGTAAAGTACTTTTTTCCGCTACCGCGAATTAAATCGCCGCAAACTTAAATGCATTTACAGTAACTGCTTTTTAGCATATCTGACCTGGATGTCTAACCTTCATTGACGTTGACTTCTCTTCACCCACACAGGGCGACGATCGTATGAAGCTTCCGAGCCCGACGGAGAACAGGATCTTTGACATGCTGAGTGACGAGGAGGACCTGGAGGGGCTGATGGATGCGGAGGACTACCTGTTGCCTTCCCAGATGTCCCGGAGCCACCAGGGTAGTCTGGGATCCCTCACCAACCAGCCAACAGGCTATTCTCCCATGCATTCTGTCAACAACGTCAAGGTAAAGAGTCACACACAAATCTATTTCAAAGACTTGTGGAAGAAATATGGAAACTACTGCATAACACTGTTTAGGACAAATTGAGCAAAAGGAGAATTCTACTTTCTTTCATAATGATTATACTTCTTATACGTAACATAATCATGTACATGTACATATTTGCTCAGAAAAAGGGAATAGGTGTGGCCTTACAGTCACATGTTAAAATGATAATTATAACAACTACATGTAGCTTTTGAAAATCTTTCCACAGGATAGAGATCGCTATTACCCTCCATCACTTGACAAACGAGTTCTCTTCAAGGTACGGTTCAGGAAAAACCTTTTTGGTGGGGGACAAAGCACTAACTTACAGCTGGCAGGTGTTAGTATTTACACGTCAAGCAACAGGTGGTGCAGTGTTCTAGGAAGATGATAGGTGGCGCTGTGGTGTGGCAATGTTCAAACGGCCTTACTGCTTTGGATTTAAGGAATAGATTCCAATCTACTAACCTAAACATGCTTCTTCCTCTCACTGTGCTTTGCATCAAATTTTGCTGTACTAAGTTTTGACCTGGACATGCAACATCAATAGCTTTCAGACTGCTCGAGTAGCAGAGTTCATTGACAGGGTGAGCTATGATCCACGATTTTCAACATACTGGGAAAGGGAGTTTGTTGAAAATTGAGCATTAGCGCTCCCCCCGAAAATAAATGCTGCCACTTTAGATATCTGTGAAAGATGCTACAGCATCAGGTTGGTTTCAGATGTGCTGAACGAGGCCAAACTAGCAAAGTCTAAGTTTTAGTACCATCTCTCTTCCAGCACTCAGACCAAAGCTTAGATGACCATGAGTACGACAACGAGAGAGAGATGAGGAGAGGAGCAGGGCCGCCGAACGGGCCCAAGAAGTCTCTCAAGGAGAACGGGAAGATGAACGGAAACCCGCCAGCCAGAGATGCCAGTCTTAGATACAGTGCTGATCCTACCATTTTCTTTGCCAAAGGTAAAACATTATTTTATCTTGAAAAAAATCTCTCCAAGTACATATAGGGAAAGCAGCATAGTTTCCCCCATGTCACCTTCAACAAGCAACACAGGTCACTTTCAGTAATGTTGGTTCCCCTTTATCTGTAGGGTAACCTATATCCATTGTGTATTAAAAGTAGGGTATTTGGGGACAGTTAAATCGAAGGTAGTTTCACAATGCAATGTTTTGAAAATGTTGACATTTGAAACCCACGACGTTGACCTGAAATCTCTAAATTATCATCATCAGCCACTACATCTGCATCTGCATCACTGCATCTCTAAATACCCAGTTTTTTAAAACAATGAATCTAGGTTACCCCACAGATTAAGGTGAACTAGCATTAACTCCTTTTCCATATGCCTTCGGGTGTTATTTGTATTCAGTTACAATGTCATCCAATATAGATTTTGTGTTGTGTTGCCAGATATCTTAAATCATTTCTGTCATAATATATGTGTAACTCGTCTTGTGTAAAGAATAATTGGGACTACAAACTGTCTAGGGTCATTTCACTAACATATGATTTTAGACTTGATTTACTCAGGGAACAACAATACCAATGTCATCTACAAAATTGTGGAATATGTCTCAAGATATCTTTGTCTGATGTGTTACAACATAAGTAAACTTGTTCTATGATTTAGGTGATACAAAACCCAAACCCCTAGAGACACCACCAGCACTCCCAAAAAAAGAGCGGAAGAAAAGTTCCAAGAAAAGTACCAGTATGTCAATAATTACTGCATATGTTACCTCTGTGAATCTGCTTGGGTAAAGGGACTGCTTGGTGAGGGAAAGGTTTTTATCAACTTTAAAGGACTTTTTGTTTAAGGTGCTGCTTAATGCCTGGGAAAATTGTAAAAAAAAATCCATAGTCATATCAATATTGCAATCATGTCGTTAGCCTTTAAATTGACTGTCTCAGTTGACCGTCCCTTTTTTTTTTAGCCCTTATACATGTAGGCCTAGGTAGAAGGTAAGTTGAGCTGCATTCAAATGCTGTGAGAAAGCTACCAAGTAATATGTGCATTTGATGGATTCTGGAGCACTTCTTTGGCACCAAGTTCGTATTGCTTTCAGGTTTAGGCAGCTGGGAGAAGGTAAAACTAAGGGTCATAAGCCAAAAAAGCAGCTCCTCAAGCAACTGGATATGATTTTGGAAATGGTCAGACGTTTCAGATGGCATCCACCATCTTGCGTCAGTGATGATGAAATTCGTCAATGACACTGTCAAAGTAGTACTGAAGCAAGATGATGGATGTCATCTGACCATTTCCAAAATCATATCCAGTTGCTTGATGAATAACTGCTTTTTGGCTTATCTTATTACCTGGATGTCTAGCCTTCATCAACATATAAGGAAACTCATGTGACAGAATTTAATGCAGACTTTGTTAACCCTGTATCCGCCCCCTTCCAGGCGATCAGACCCCCCATGCAGACAGACAGCCCACAGAGGAGTACGTCCCGCCGGGGTCCCGACCCTCCTCGATAGAGGGGCAGTCCCAGTCTCCCCGACACTCCTCCATCGAAGGGGCGTCCCGCTCTGCCAGCTACCATTCCCTCACACCTGCCGACCAGAACGACGAAGGTAGGGTCAAGAGAGAGTCGCTCACAGACTCACTAACTAACTTACTATCCAGTTTAGCATCCGTTGTTCCCTGTCTTGTATGGGTCGGACTCACCAACATAAAACCTGAGCATCATATTTATGTATATATATATATAATACCCATGTGCTTCTCCTACTACGTATGTACAGCAGGGAGCATATTGAAAGAAACAGACATTAGCAGGATAAATTTTCAGAAGTTTCATCCCTCCTCATCTACCCATTTTCTACCATTAATGAGCTACTACTGTCTTTACCACAAATGCTTTTTACTAGATTTCTTGCAATAAAACATTAATATTTATGACCAGAACTGAATCAGTCACTCCGTAGCAATCACTCACAAAACTTTCCTTGTAGATGATGATTATTTGATTTGTCTTTAATTTTATCTTTATTCCAACACTGTCATAGAGCTTTTACATTTACCCTCATTGATTCGTAGTCATATTTTTGCATGTTTGTAGCGTAGTGATCATTATTTCATGCGTAGATGTAGAGCTATGCTTTACACCAGCTTGAATCATTCTCTGCATAATCATAATTCATATAATTCTTCTGTCTTTCTGATGGAATCAAGGCTCTCTACACTTGCACCTCTCTCCCTATAGGTGGATATATAACAGTTATAGCCTAGAACTTCTTCTTAGAGAAGGCCTCTATCTTGCCGAGCGGTGGTGGATGTATGGTGAACGTAGGTGCTGCCCCCTTTTCTGCATGTCATGTAAGAGTTTTCTAAGGTAGAGTTTTCTCAGAGCACAAGGAAGTGTCAGTTCATCCAAAAAGGTTTAAGTTTTATTATCATACTTATTATGTTTAGTTTCATTATCAAGTCATATATTTGTAGTTTTATGCTTGTTTTTGTTAAACTATTACTTATGTAACAAGTTTTTACACATACTAGGTATTTGACTTGGAAAATAGCTTATTCCTGTGAGTGTTGAAATTGTAAAAAAAAAGTTTTCTATGTTAGTTATTTTTATCTTTTCTTACAATTGTTGAGCATTGTTGCTATATGGGGAAGTACTATATAGTGTATTCTTCTACTTGTACTTTGAAAATGTTTATCTATGACACTCACAGTCCTCTATCTTCTCTTCTTTTTCTTTTCTTGCTTATTCTATTTCCTTGCAGATTTCCATCTTTTCTTGCTCCATTCCATCATTTTTATTTGATCGTAGTATTGAAAGATGGAAATACATGTATTGAAATTTGAAGTGTTGTGAATTGAGTAGCCTGTGCTCAAAAAGCTGTTCACATTGTACTGGTAATTTAAAGCATTGCCCATTATATTTAAGTAGGCAGCTTTGTTCACACATGTAATATACAGTGAAACCGTTGCAGCATCTTTGAAGAAAGGAAGCAAGTTACTTTAAAGTTCCTGTTGCATTGTTGTGATTCAATTTGATATAATGACGCACATATAGCCATGCATTGTCTGTGTACATAAAGCTGCAAGATCAGTTTATGATTGTCAACTAAGTCTTGAAGGGTTTAGAAAATGAGAGATGGTATTTCAGGAAAATGCTTTGCTTTCAAACCTTCAACATCTTTTTGCAAGTAATCAAACTCTGTGTAACATTTCTTCCTAGGTCGTCTGAAAGATGCACTCAAGAACGACAGACTGAAGCCTAAACTGAAACAATACCTCGGCAAACTTGGATCAAACAATGCTATCGATAATCCTGAGTACCAGGAAATTCTGGGTAACGAAGACCAAGAGGACTACTATGATGATGACCTGTCAGATCATGAGTACTACAACGACATCAGGGCGAACAAGAAGGCAAACTTGCTGAGAAAAGCAGCGAGTGAGACAGACATTTAAGACTCACACAACAGAAGGAGAGGTAGAAAAGAAGATGACGTCAATGTGTCTCAAAGAAGTTACTCCGGGAATAAGATGACAGACATGTTGTGATGAAAGATACAGCTGTTTGTGGGTGTCTACTGGACCTAAAACTGTTCACTCTGTTAGTGTTCCCAACACAAGTCCCTATATATAGGTCACAACTTGTAAGGCATTGTCTTCTTTCCACAGTCTTTCTCTAGAAGGAATTGGTCATAATTTTCTTCCAAAAACTTCTTTTATTTGATATTTGATATTAGATAAGAACAGCTGTACCTTCTCATCCAAAACATTCCAAATACTCAGATGAGATCTGAATCATTTTACTGGGTGTAAAATTCCAAGGAACAGAAAACCACAGATGTGAATAATTATAGTCCTTAGGTGATGCTTCCCCACCTAAAACGTCCTCGTGTGTCGATATTTGTGTTGAGTGCAATACAGAACAGATTGGCTGGTCTATTATATAACATTTCATTCCTGTTTTGTCTGTATATGCACAAGTTTTCTTCTTTTTTTTTCAAGTTATTCCGGAGCATTTTGTTTTGTCAAGCCCTCATGGGCGGAACCTTTTTTTGAGCTACTATCAAATTTTTGTACTACTTTTCTATTTTGTATGAATTACTGTGTATATAAGGTGAAAAAATCCTGGTGTGACAATGAATATATAAAGCACAGTTTTAGGACAAACATTGTATACATTTATTCAACCTATTATGGTTACTTTATTCTATAGACAACATATTATAGAAACTTGTGAACAATCTTAGCTCTAAAATGCATGAGCCAAAGGTAAATGCACATGTATGGATGACTGTTAAGTTATCACTATAATATTGAGTTTAAAGGTGGAAGGTCTGTAAAGGAGTGCTTTTCACTGCCACAAAGTTTACAAGGGGAGAAAAGTGGTTTTAATGTCTTAAAGGTTTTAACATAACAAAGTTAGCTTCTCCATTCTTTTTATGTAAATGAATTCCAAAGGCGCCCAGTTCGCAAAAAAGCTGTGGATGTAGCAAACAGAAAAAAATGTATCTTCTGTGGAAAGTTTGACAGATTTGATTTCATAATTTCACACACAGGAACTTTATACAAGTCAATAAAGTGGAAATTCTGACCAAAGCGCAACAATCCACGCAAGTGATTTTAGAATATTCTTATGCACAGTGAAGCTCAGGAGGATTGTTATTGGCGTGATACAAGGGAGATGCTTATTGGCTGTGAGGAAGGGAAATGATGATTGGCCGGTGTTTGAGTGCATGATACAAGGGAGCTGGTGATTGGCTGTCATGATCATTGGCATGATTCAAGGCAAATGGTGATTGGTTGGGATGTGTGAAATTCAGAAATGCTGATAGCAGAAAATGTGCTGAAGGTTTTTTTGTGATAGATTCACCATAACTCAATGGATTGGGTTTTTTATGCAGCTTTAAAAGAGCATCTTTCAATGTAGATGTAAGCAAATAAATGAGCTTTTTCAACACCTAAAATAGTGAATGCATAGTAGACTACAGTGGATACATCATTTTGTAAGTAAGCACAATATTTTGTGCAAACGTGTGTAATGTTAAGATTGTATATTCCAGGACCTTCCAATTGTTGTAAATGTTAAATGTAACAAACAAGTGTCCAGAAATTAAAACATATCTAACCAAGTGGTTTTAACAAGGTTATAGCTTGGTGCAGAGTTTAAGGTCACCAAAGGATGGGGTTGCTAAACTTGGGGCTGTTCAACAAAATAGTATTCTCTGTGATTTTAATTGAACCAGACTTTTATGGTCTTTTGTTTTTTAACTGCTTTCTGAAAATACAAAACAGGGCAAGCATCTAGTTCACATGTTCTTCGTAATTCTTTCTCCATTCCTTATTTTCTGACTTGATGAAAAAGTAACAATCTTGTTCCCAAAATGGCTACTCTGCAATTAAGCCAAAAATGTACATAGACGCTGGAGTGAGAAATGCTAGCTCTGCCTGCGGTAATTGAAGGAAGTGCCTTTTAACCAGTGTTGGAAAATTTTACGCAAAAATTGTATATTTTGATAGATATGGTACAGTGATTTTAACAATGTTCAATGTCGTCATTTTAATGGCTACCTATATGTATTGTATGTGTACATGTATGTACTGTGTTGCAAGTAACCTCGTTACTATGTATGATATGCATTATTCTTATGTAACACTTGTAGAATATTGGTCCTGTTTCTAATGAATGTTTTCTAGCAAGGGGTCACCAAGGAAGATGTTTGCTATTAATTGAAAGACACATGAATCCCTTTTGCAACAAAATGATTTTAGCTGACATGTTTAACATTTGCTATTTTAGGCTAAAATTTTACCTAAAAGCTGAGACATGATTTAAGATGGAAATGAGGTGGATAAGATGCATCTTTCTCTACCCTACATACCAGAAAATTATTTTGAGGTGTAAGAGGTCATAATTATGATGTAGCATATTGTGCCATGTTAAATGTTCCATACTGAAGAAAAAAAGTGATAAAATTAGCAAAACTCCTGTGAGCGTCAAAGAAATATTTAATTGACATAGTTGTAAAACTT
Source organism: Branchiostoma floridae x Branchiostoma belcheri (assembly GCA_019207045.1). NCBI lineage: Eukaryota > Metazoa > Chordata > Leptocardii > Amphioxiformes > Branchiostomatidae > Branchiostoma > Branchiostoma floridae x Branchiostoma belcheri. Next base: position 8,111,450 of record CM033041.1, read on the forward strand.
TTTTTTAACTTTGAGCATGTTTTGCTTAAGAAATTTTGGGAATGTTTCTTTCAAAACACAGCAAACACATCTTCCTTTTTTTTTTCAAAAGATTAATTTTTTAGATGAATGTTACTTGTACATGTAACTTTATGCTGTTGTTCCAATGGAATCAGCAGCCCTTATAGAAATTACGCTCCTCTTTGACAATAATCTATCATTCTCCACTAATAGTCATAACCTTCAACCAAGTAAATTCAACATGATTATTAATCTTTAACCGCCAATTATTTCAGACTCCTATCCTTTATCTCCTACCCTAACAAATGTGAACATTGGTAACAACACTGTTTAACAGGGGGCTACCTTGTCATAGATATTAATGTGACTGTCTAGGAAGAATTATGAGCCCCATCTTGAATTCTGGTTTCCCTGTATTTGTGTTGTGCGTGTAAGCCTGACACTGCCATTTGTGTGCTGTATATTGTAAACAGGAAGAAGCTAAGGTTTTTAGAAGGATGTACATGTACATGAGGGACGATAATCTTGTGCATGGTGAAGGTCTTGTATTTGTACATGGATTATATGTTCAATAAAAGGTGGTTATTTAGTGGTAACTTTTTTGTGTGTTGTTATGTTTTCTGCTTGGTTGCAACAAGGGCCTACACTTCAACAGGACAAGGTGCTGTTAAAGTTAAAGTTACCCATGCATCTGTAACAGGTGCAAAAGCATTGTGCCCATCTCCATTTCTGTATCCCGTGGGCCACACATTTGTGCAAGACACTACAGCAGGGGGCTAGTCCACTGTTAGTGATGTATGGTAGCATGTAACTCCCATACTCTTCCTCACAAAAATACTGCTTTTCCTATTACCCATATCTTTGAACAGTTATAATATTACAGGTAATTAATTGATAAAAAGGAAATAGACAGTGTAACATATGAATGAATTTAATCACCTGAATTTGACACACCTTGTCCATAGAAAGCTTTTCTTTCCTTTTTCCCATATCCAAATGTAACCACAAGACTGAAAATCACCTTCAGCCACACATGTCAAACAACCGGAAGTCAGCTAAAATTGCATTCTAGGTAACCCCTTATCCTTCCTATGAGTAGCACATAAGTCAGTCAAATTCACTCTCTTCACACATCTATCAGACTACAAGTACTGTATACCTATTTATGTGCACAGTTTTGCATTAGAATACTGTGTGTCATGTGAAGCATGTTAGAACTCAGCCAGTATATGTTGGTAGCTTGTAAAGATATTATGTACTCAATATATGAATACTTGCCAGTCACATTCTGATTTGTATCTTTCTTCTCTTTTATTCTTATCTATATTTTCTTAATTAAACATTTTTGTATATTCTGGAGTCATGAAAACTTTGTAGGTAACAAATGACACAAACTATATACCTCAAGATACTTGCTGGTCTTTAAAGAGAATAACAGCAGAAGAATATACATCAGATTGCTATCCACAAATACATCATACTTTATTACTCCATGGCTTGTGTTTAGGGGTGGGTACCGGTACAGAAGATTCAGGTTCAGGTCCAAAGGATCAGGTCCGGACCTGAACCTGGACCTGATTCAGTATGACTCATACCAATGGTCCATTTCATCACAAAGAAATCTTTTTGATAGAGTATTAGACTAACACTGGCGTTTTAAAATCCTACAACGTTAACTGCACCTGTACGATTGGCTGTAAAACTTGGTAGAAATTACTATAAACTCTACTCTACTTCACTCTTGTTATTTTCTTCCACCTGCAAGCGCCAAAACGTGTGGATGCCTGATAAAATAATATGTTAATTTCCTAATCGGTCCAACATCCGGTCTACATAATTTTTTCAGGTCCGGTTTTTCTGGACCGGTCCATTAAGAAAAAACGGTTTTGTACCGGTACGCTGTACCGATACCCAGCCCTACTTGTGTTTGCGAACCAGAGGGAAAATAGCTGAATGCCACAGCCAATGAGCTGCAGTGCTATCATTGGTCACAGGGAGGCGCTTGAGAACGGATCAGGGAAATGACGATGTATGAGAGCAGAGAAAGCTGATATTGCAAAGAATGAACAGGGAAGGTCCTTCAGCACTAAGGACAAGGAAGGTCCTTCAGCACCTAGGACAAGGAAGGTCCTTCAGTACTAAGGACAAGGGAGGTCCCTCAGCACTAAGGACAGGGAAGGTCATTTGGCACCAAGGACAGGGAAGGTCCTGCAGCACTAAGGACAGGGAAGGTCCTGCAGCACCTAGGACAGGGAAGGTCCTTCAGTACTGAGGACAGGGAAGGTCCTTCGGCACCTAGGACAGGGAAGGTCCTTCAGTACTAAGGACAGGGAAGGTCCTGCAGCACCTAGAACAGGGAAGGTCCTTCAGTACTAAGGACAGGGAAGGTCCTTCAGCACTAAGGACAGGGAAGGTCCTTCAGCACTAAGGACAGGGAAGGTCCTTCAGTACTAAGGACAAGGAAGGTCCTTCAGTACTAAGGACAGGGAAGGTCCTTCAGCACTAAGGACAGGGAAGGTCCTTCAGTACTAAGGACAGGGAAGGTCCTTCAGCACTGAGGACAGGGAAGGTCTTTCAGTACTAAGGACAGGGAAGGTCCTTCAGTACTAAGGACAGGGAAGGTCCTTCAGCACTAGAGACAGGGAAGGTCCTTCAGCACTAGGGACATGGGCGGTCCTTCAGTGCTAGGCTCAGGAAATGTCCTTCAGCAATAAGGACATAAAAAGCTCTTCAGCAATAAGTACAGGAATGTTCTTCAATACTAAGGCAAGGAGGGCCCTCCAAAACAACTTGTAAAGGTGTTGATACACCTGTTTTGTCCTCCCTTCCACTTGTTTTTGCATGTGGTGAATTCAAATAAAGAAATAAAGAATAAAGAAAACAAAAGTAAGCGTAGAGGAGATCCGTAGGTAGACACACCTGTCCCTGGTGCTGAACACAATCGTAACACACATAGATAAAGCAGTACAAATTGAGAGAAGTGGATGTACGTATTTTTAGATTTGTTCATTCCTTACCTCAAACCCTGCAGTATTACCGGACATATAGTACATGGAAGAATGGCTGCAATACGTGAACAAACTTTCCACATCCATTTTTTTGCTATTTCATTCGTTACGTCATACAAAATTGATATCAGATAATATAGGAGACAAGCAGAAATCTCTCCCTCAAGCCAGGATGAACTCATGGCAGTGAATGATATGACAGAAGTATACGGTATGATGAAATATGCTGTTTTTCCAATGTGCTCACATAACATGTAGCATCAGGGATACATTTCGCTGAGCAATGTAAACAAAGCTTGGCCTTTTTTGTACACCAAAAAACGAGTTGGAAAATACAGTCCTAATGTGTTCTACAAACATCTGCTCGACAATCTCTTTGGGGAACGCATCTAGTACTTGATACAGGTGGTGACAATTTAATACATTTCATTGGTTTACATCTATGAAAATCAAGTCTAGACTGTTTCAGTATGTGACAGATAGAGTAGATGATGCTAGAATCAGTTAGGTACCTTGAAAAATATACCTGACACATTTCCTCTGGAGGCTAGTCTGGGCCACATTTTTTTTAATTTTATCTTTTTATTAAAGGCTTTTGTTCTTTGAACAATCAATTGTGATACATGTATATTTCTACATCACTTATCCTACCCCTCGTAGTTGACGTAGTTGAATGCGTTCACACCACCTCAGTGCAACCAGCCTGTAGTGAAATTGGTCACTACCTAAGACGGATTGAACACAGAAAATAGAATGTATGAAATATATTATAGATTGAAAGTTTAAAACACCTGTCTTTGAAAATCTTCCATTACCCAATTGAAAGGGTGTCTAATTTTAGATGTCCGTAAATGTGTACATGTATTACAGTTATTCTATAGGCTAGATCATGATCTACAGAAAAGTGTGTTCCCCTACCGATATCTGTATTTCCTTCGCTCGTCTGTCCCGCTCCAACAGTTGTGACGTCATCTGTGACGTCGACTGTGCGGCAGAGTTGGTCAAACCAGCCTCTCGTAGCGTCCTCTTCCTTTACTGAGTCTGTAGGTTTAGAATCGGTTTGAGTAGACAAATAATAAAGCTATTTTCATATCTTAGTTAACATCCATTGGCATAATACCGGTCGGTTTACTGCAATTTCTCAAGCAATGCTAATTTGGCAAATGATCAACGCATCATTTTCTCCAGTTACATGTTGCTGTTACAGCTTACCTTTGCCACTTCTTCTGTGTAAATTATTTTGTCTCTCTGGTCCTGCTAAAAACATAATATCGTAATTGGAACACACCGCGGAATTGCACGGAGAACGGGCGCGTGGTTGGAAGGGGGTGCACTATACCGGTCGAACGAAACACGGCACAATTAACTGCCGCTATGTACCTTTATTCATCCTCTCTTGTTCCTTTCTTTCCTGTTAGTAGTTGCACAAAACAAAAATCTGCATGAGCATACAAAAAGTCATGAGAAAATGGGCGTATACTGACAAGAATTTTCTTTTAATTTTGGTCCGTCACAACCGCTATGACGTAAAACTTTACTGCTGGCCGTAGCATTAAAAATGGCGGGAAAATGGCGGCGTACGTTCAATTTGACCCATTCAGCCGTAGATCCGGGCTATTATGCAACGGTTCCTCACACTTTTACACGCATGGTCTTTTTAGCGAATGCCCACAAACGCCCACTCTAGAGAAGTTCGCGCTGCACGAATCTCATTTTTTTTGCTTGGAATATGTCCACGTTGTGCTCCCATGTATTAATCCTGAGTTTCAAGTCAATCCATTGACCCGAAGTGACATAAATCAAAGTTTTCGATTCTCGATGGTCTTTTTAGCGAACGCCCAGCAAAATGTCTTTTAGCGAATGCCCACTATATCCACAAAAATATCGGCCGTCGCGCAACGACACCTAAACCTACCGCCACAAACATGTTCAAGATGGTGTCCCATTGATGTGTACGGAGTTTCCGTGCTTTACAAGCATTTTAAGTCCCTGTTTTGGTCAAAATGTACGGCGACGATACTACCATACTTTAACTATAGCAATTCAAAATGGCGGGCACTAGTCATGTGACCTCCTTGCGGGACTGTTCTATAAGTATCGCGGGAGGGACTGTTGTAGCATAGCTTCTCATACAACCATTTTAGAGTGAATTCTGAACAAGATTTTCATTTCAAAGTGCTATCATCTGACTGATATTTACAATGTGGTCATTTTTGCTGTGCTATTATTACCCAGGTTTGAGGAACTTAGTGCAAATATGGATATTGATTCACCTCAGTGCCCAATTAATGTACAAAAGGCTCAGACACATTAGTGTTATAAACCTGAATAGGGGCAGGTAACCAATACTAGAAAAACATAGCTATTTATTATTAACAATACTATTTACATTATAATAATAACTCTTCACCAAACTGGACTTTTCTTATCTTTACAAGTTATCACAGAAACATTGTTACAATGAGGATTTGATTAGATGAGTATCTGTTACAGTGTGTACAAACTTATTTCAAATACAAAAATGTATTTCGTTTCACTTCCTAAATATTTTTAAAGTATTGGAAGAAGTTGACACATAAACAATATTAATTGCATTATTTATGTGCAGTAAAATGTGACCACATGCTATCAATAGCCTAATAAAATGTTGGAACATGGCACAAGCGGGCTCCTCTTCTGAGTACAGAAAGGAAATGTTTTATAACATTTAGTTATGACGTAGAAAATTTCAATTGTAAAATGTACCTTTATTAACATTTACAAACAAATTGTTTTTTTTCTCTTCTTAATAAATGACAACAATACAGGTAAGTAAGGTGTGTTTCCTTTTATAACAGGTCAGGTAAGACGCCGTACAGGTAAGTAAGGTGTGTTTCCTTTTATAGCAGACCAGGTAAGACACCGTACAGGTGAGTAAGGTGTGTTTCCTTGACTACAGACTAGGTAAGACACCTTACAGGTGAGCAACGTGTATTTCCTTTCATTACAGACCAGGTAAGACACCGTACAGGTGAGTAACGTGTATTTCCTTTGATTACGGACCAGGTAAGACACCGTACAGGTGAGTAAGGTGTGTTTCCTTGACTACAGACTAGGTAAGACACCGTACAGGTGAGTAGCGTGTATTTCCTTTGATTACAGACCAGGTAAGACACCGTACAGGTGAGTAAGGTGTGTTTCCTTGACTACAGACTAGGTAAGACACCGTACAGGTGAGTAACGTGTATTTCCTTTGATTACAGACCAGGTAAGACACCGTACAGGTGAGTAGCGTGTATTTCCTTTGATTACAGACCAGGTAAGACACCGTACAGGTGAGTAAGGTGTGTTTCCTTGACTACAGACTAGGTAAGACACCGTACAGGTGAGTAACGTGTATTTCCTTTGATTACAGACCAGGTAAGACACCGTACAGGTGAGTAAGGTGTGTTTCCTTGACTACAGGCCAGGTAAGACACCATACAGGTAAGTAAGGTGTGTTTCCTTTCATAACAGACCAGGTAAGACACCGTACAGGTGAGTAACGTGTATTTCCTTTGATTACAGACCAGGTAAGACACCGCACAGATGAGTAAGGCGTCTTTCCTTTGCCTATAGACCAGATAGGGCATTATACAGGTAAGTAAGTTGCTTTACTCACCCGTTTAATACCTATCTGGTCTATAGGCAAAGGAAAGACGCTTTACTCACCTGTATAATGGCCTATATGGTAGTATATAGGCAAAGGAAAGTTGCTTTACTCACCTGTATAATACCCTGTCTGGTCTATAGGCAAAGTAAAGACATCTTACTTACCTGTATAATGGCCTATCTGGTCTATAGGCAAAGGAAAGACACCTTACTCACCTGTTTAATGGCCTATCTGGTCTATAGGCAAAGGAAAGACACCTTATTCACCTGTATAATGGCCTATCTGGTATATAGACAAGGGAAAGACACCTTACTTACCTGTATAATGCCCCATCTGGTATATATATAGGCGAAGGAAAGACACCTAACTTACCTGTATAATGCCCTATCTGGTCTACAGGCAAAGGAAAGTTGCTTTACTCACCTGCATAATACCCTATCTGGTCTATAGGCAAAGGAAAGACGCCTTACTCACCTGTATAATGGCCTATATGGTATATAGGCAAAGGAAAGACGCCTTACTCACCTGTGTAATACCCTATCTGGTCTATAGACAAAGGAAACACACCTTACTCACCTGTGCGGTGTCTTACCTGGTCTGTAATGAAAGGAATTACACGTTACTCACCTGTACGGTGTCTTACCTAGTCTGTAGTCAAGGAAACACACCTTACTCACCTGTACATTGTCTTACCTGGTCTGTAATCAAAGGAAATACAAGTTACTCACCTCTACGGTGTCTTACCTGGTCTGTAATGAAAGGAAATACACGTTGCTCACCTGTAAGGTGTCTTACCTAGTCTGTAGTCAAGGAAACACACCTTACTCACCTGTACGGTGTCTTACCTGGTCTGCTATAAAAGGAAACACACCTTACTTACCTGTACGGCGTCTTACCTGACTTGTTATAAAAGGAAACACACCTTACTTACCTGTATTGTTGTCATTTATTAAGAAGAGAAAAAAAAAACAATTTGTTTGTAAATGTTAATAAAGGTACATTTTACAATTGAAATTTTCTACGTCATAACTAAATGTTATAAAACATTTCCTTTCTGTACTCAGAAGAGGAGCCCGCTTGTGCCATGTTCCAACATTTTATTAGGCTATTGATAGCATGTGGTCACATTTTACTGCACACAAATAATGCAATTAATATTGTTTATGTGTCAACTTCTTCCAATACTTTAAAAATAGTTAGGAAGTGAAACGAAATACATTTTTGTATTTGAAATAAGTTTGTACACACTGTAACAGATACTCATCTAATCAAATCCTCATTGTAACAATGTTTCTGTGATAACTTGTAAAGATAAGAAAAGTCCAGTTTGGTGAAGAGTTATTATTATAATGTAAATAGTATTGTTAATAATAAATAGCTATGTTTTTCTAGTATTGGTTACCTGCCCCTATTCAGGTTTATAACACTAATGTGTCTGAGCCTTTTGTACATTAATTGGGCACTGAGGTGAATCAATATCCATATTTGCACTAAGTTCCTCAAACCTGGGTAATAATAGCACAGCAAAAATGACCACATTGTAAATATCAGTCAGATGATAGCACTATGAAATGAAAATCTTGTTCAGAATTCACTCTAAAATGGTTGTATGAGAAGCTATGCTACAACAGTCCCTCCCGCGATACTTATAGAACAGTCCCGCAAGGAGGTCACATGACAAGTGCCCGCCATTTTGAATTGCTATAGTTAAAGTATGGTAGTATCGTCGCCGTACATTTTGACCAAAAACAGGGACTTAAAATGCTTGTAAAGCACGGAAACTCCGTACACATCAATGGGACACCATCTTGAACATGTTTGTGGCGGTAGGTTTAGGTGTCGTTGCGCGACGGCCGATATTTTTGTGGATATAGTGGGCATTCGCTAAAAAGACATTTTGCTGGGCGTTCGCTAAAAAGACCATCGAGAATCGAAAACTTTGATTTATGTCACTTCGGGTCAATGGATTGACTTGAAACTCAGGATTAATACATGGGAGCACAACGTGGACATATTCCAAGCAAAAAAAATGAGATTCGTGCAGCGCGGACTTCTCTAGAGTGGGCGTTTGTGGGCATTCGCTAAAAAGACCCTTGTAGGTCACCAAAAGAAATTCAAGATTGCTGTTGAATCATGCTCGTCTTGTGCCGTGAGCACATGTGATTATTATCTACAAATCTGGCGATGAACGTGACAGTGTGTTTGTCCCACGACGAGCTCGCCTGCCCCGAAAATGACCTGAAAACTTTTGGCCTTGTTGTCTTCGAATGCATTGTTATCGATGCTTTGTAAATTATGTATTGGACACCTAGATGTCTGAAGTGTGCATACCTCGGAAATAACTATTGTTGCATGTGTAGATCTCTTTAAGTTCCACTATTTTTAATCGACCGGTATAAGGCTTATGACCGGTATTATGCCAATGCATGTTAATTAACTTCGACGACCCATACCTTCACCAAGAATGTTATTAGATTCGCCTAATTTGCAAAAGCTCATAACAGCTTGCATGGATATCCTGAGACAAAGTTGTTTTACAACCACAAAAACAACAACAAAATGTTAATTTTTACTTAATCAGACTTCCATGCTTTGACCGCATAGGATAAATGGACAAAGAATAGATAAAATGTATTTTTGTAAGAAAGTATTGAAGTGATTTGACTCGATCATCCTTAGTAAGCCAATCACGACCGCCCCTTGTCCAATCACGTCACGTGATATTCAAATTTCCCGCCACGGTGCGACCAGGTTCACCAGAGTTCACCAGGTGCTGAATTTTTCCCGTAGCGTGGTCCGTGGACGTGTCGTCTTCCTAATTTCGGCTCCCAAAATGTATGCAAACTGTACATTTTGCCCACATTTTCGCGGATGTTTTCCACAAAAATTGCGGGGAAAAGCTTTTGGAACAGCGTGGGCAATGATGGGCGGACAAAGTTTCGTAAGGAGCTTGGATGAACGGTTGGATTACTCTGGATTCAAAAGTGGGACATAGCGTGCAGTGCCAGGCAGGTAAGCTTGAAGCCTAAAATTCTTCTAGTCGTTTTAAACAGAAGTTAACTGTCGTTTTTTTCAGAACAGTGTGGTCGGCTAAATGTAATTTCAGCTGTGCAACTTTCGTATCTTGGGGTGTTTTTCCCTGAATGGTTAGAAAACCGGTGGCAAGTAACGTTAACAAGACGGCGCATTTTTAGAATTAACGAATGCGTAACTTTTAGGGCGTAAAGAAATTGTGCGGTTTACTACATGAATTTCAGACTGAGACGTACGTCTAGAGACTTAATTTCCAACAAGTATTTCATTGTTTAAGCTACACATTCTTCGGAAATGGTAAATATAACGTTGTGTATTTTCTAATGGCCATTCTATTTATTTTCAGCCGTAAGCGGACACGTGCAGCACACCCAGCCTCCTACTTCAACGCGAAGTCCGGCTCGAACAATGTCAACACTTCATTCTGCTTCCCTCAGAACAAGTAAGACACATTTCCAGTGTTTATCTTCTTGTTCGGCGTGTCAGTAGAGCATTTCCGAACGTTATTCAAAAGAAGTTGTAGTTACGTACGAGGAGCGCGCACGGGCGCACGTGCTTCTCCAAATGCCAAGTTGTTTTGATATGCAAAAAGTGGAATGCTGCTTCGAGTATGGGTTGGGGAAGGGCCTTTAATTCTTCGAGTCAATCCACGGCCGACCTATTCCTATGTCGTTACAGTGAATTGAATTTGCATGCCAGTACACGGTCGACGTTGCCAATATACAATTTGAAGTATGTTACAGCAACAGTCGCGAAGGAATGACTTTCGATTTTTATCTCATTTACATATGAGTCGAAAGGGTTTTGATTTCAGAGGAGATGTTGTCATGGCAACGTGTGCAACGGAACTTGTCCGCCATGCTGACAATTGTTGTTCGTACATCCAAAGGAGCTCAAGCTAATATAGCATGGTCATGTTTCATCGTCAAGCATTGAATGATTCTTTCCTCTTTAGACACATAAGAACTGCTATTTTAGTATTAAAATATATAGTGAGACGGACGAGATAGTTGAAATCGAAACATTTTATTCAATGCATCTTATCAATAAAACATTCCTGTATATAAACCTTCTCACACTAGTTACCAGGCATGCGCGGGTGAGAGGAACTCTGGGTGATATGTCAAAGTTGAGGGCACACAGAACATCAACAGTCGCGTCTCTACCATTGTATTGATGGTGTGTAGACCCACAATTTTAAATTGTTAAGTTTAGTGGAAATTGTGATATAGTATAAGTATATTTAGATTAATGCATTTAGGCAGGACATTCCATTGTTTTAGTCCTAAGCGCCAGCCTCTCCTGTACAATGTACGAGGCAATTTAGTCCTCGGACTATAATCTTGTACACGACATTGTGTGTTTAAATAAATAAACCAGTTCTCTGTCTTGATTTGTGTAACAATGTCCGTAACGTAATGGCGCGTGCAAAATGGCGCAATGTTGATGTTTTGTGTGCCTTCAACTTTGACATATTACCCAAAGTTCCTTTCACCCGCGCATGGGTGGTAACTAGTGTGAGAAGTCTTATTTCATGTTGCATACAATCCCCGCATTGTGATTTCATGATGTTACAGCCACTGGTGTTTGTAGTCTTGATCTTTGAGTTACCTGTTGCACTTGGTTAATCTCCAACACCAAGCAGATGTAAAATTTCCACCGTAGTGTTTTACTTGTGATTTTTCCACATTTTTTCTAGTAGAGCGATGTGCCGATGATAGCAGTATGTGCACTGATACGCAACTAGATTTAGAGGGACATACTTAATATCGCAAAAACACGTGACTTACGAACGCTGCTTGATCCTTACATCTACTTCGAAATAAAGTTGTAGTTACCACCCAGTTAACTCGATCATTAATGTTGAAAATTGTTTTTCTTTGTCAGATCGCCAGAGTGAAGCCATGGGAGAGAGGAGAAAACGCAGCTCCCCTACGCCGATATGTTCGCTGACTGCCTGACGCTCCACAGTGGTGAAAATACTCCGAAACCTAGTCTCCAAGCAGATGTAAGGATCGGCTCATTCTGTTTTTGTTTGTTTTTTTGCCAGCTATCGCAACATTAAGAATGGCTTTAAGTATTGCACTCTCTGAATCATTCGCCTCTAGAGCTGTATCCTTACATCCGCTTTGAGAATAGAAGAACCAGGTAAGTTACATTACTTCCTTTATTTCACTTCCACCTCACCCATCTCTTATTTTTCCCCCATCCTTCTTTACCCCACCCTTCTCTCTGCCCCTCTACCCCTCTACCCCACTCAAGCTTTGTTACTTACTTCTTCCTGTCCTGTCTCAGCAACCTTAAATCTATTTCCAACCTTCCTCTTCTTTCTCCACATCGTCTTCCACCCTCATCCATTCCCACCCATGCCAGCAACATGCAATACGCTTATGACGACATCCCTGCAGCCCCTGCGAACGTGCTTCAATATACAGTAATTTCGTACAAGATAGTTATGTAATTCTATTGAGAGCGTAATGTATATGTGATCTGAATGCAGCCATGCAGCAGCGGCGGCGTTATCATATACCATTTCACGGCATAACTCAAGAAGTTGTGAACAGATTTGCGATATTTGGTATGTGGGATAGACTGATTTTGAACAGTGACTTCTTTAGCGTACTTCTTACTTCCACTAAGACAGTGGCCATTGAACGATTAAAAAAACTTGAATTGTACAATTGTTCAAACAAATGTCGTATTTATCAAGAAGTGTGTTTTCTTGTCTTTCAAATCATTCTGCACCGTGGATGATACTTGATTTTTAAGTTATTATAAATAACATTTTTGTTGCTGTGTTCTCTCCATCAAATGAAGTGAAGTACCCACATGGAGGCTACAAGTGTAAATACTAGTACATGTATATAGTCGTCTATTGATTGATTGATTGATTGATTGATTGGGATTGCAACAATACAATACTCGTGGATCACAGGCAGCAGTAGGCTGGTTTTGTGATCAACACATCAACACGCATGCATAGACTTGATCATTTGCATAAATCTATCATGCAATTAGTAACATGCTGAGGGACATCACGGATCGTCTGAGAAAAGACCAGGAATATATGTCAATGTTGTAGCACAATAAAACAAATGTACACGTACATACTGTGTGGCTTTTTATTTCTGTTCCATCAAAGGGGAATTCCCCCAAATATGAACTATGTCATCGCTTATAGGTGGAATGCCATCGTACCAACAAAATAAATGATATTATTTACGAATATCAGCTGTTTTAATTATGATACTAAAATACAGTATTGTGTAAGTGATTGGACTGCGAATAGCATCCCGTCCTGAGGACTACAAACCCTTTCTGGGTGAGTGACAACAGCCGAACAGTCGAACGCAAGGATTCCAACCATGGGATTTGCACGCCACATCAACACTGTGAACCACCCTTTAGTTGACATTTGACATTGGCCTTTATTACAGCGTCACATCCACTTACAAATTGACTTATTTCTGAGTTATTGTTCTTATTGAAAGAAACCTAAAAAAACTTATTCGGCCTTTGTCTGGAAAAACGCATAAGTATATGAAAAAAGCCTCCTGACCACACTTTGGATTTACATTTTTCTTTGGAACACGAATCGACGAAACTGAAACATCTTTTCCGTCACTTTATGTCTCTTTGCTTTACCGCAAATACATTGTTTGGCCCGACGGAAATCATCGTTACCTGTTCTAATCATGGTTACAAAACAATTTAACCAAAAAAAAAGCATAACGAGCTGCAAGATAAGCACATAATACAAAATGCCTACTTTATGATTTATAGTCTTTTTCACAAATATGTCAATCAACTTGCTGAGGAGTTCAATAGCAAGGGGGAAGAAAACAGGAAACGTTAGGCAAGTAACCAGGGCAGGGGCTCCAGCCTTGTGGGTTACAGCACCGGGATGGAACTGGACGACAAACGTTGTCTCAACAAATAAAAGGAAAACCATAAGTAAGAGATCGTGTTGTCCTAAAGGATGCTTATCGTCGTTGAGGAGAGTTCTGAAGAGCTAAGTCTAGATCGTATACTGTTTTCGATTCCGTACTATGTGCTAGAGGTTAAGATCATAGAGAGTGGGGTGATCATATCTATTACTGTACATTAACGCCAATTAAGACATTTCGGCAACGTGTGTGCAAACCTTGGCTACTGTACACCACCCGAGTCCGGGTATGGACACCCAAATTATTTGCCTTGTTATAGGACTATGATGCTGGTGCGGGCTACTTGCCCGGGATGAAAAATACTCAGGCTTTCAATTGCCGACAATGTACATTTGGCTTGAAACAACACCAGGGCCCCTCATCCCCATGGGGGCTTAAATACATAGTGCCGGCGAGGGGAACGCCAGAGCAAAGCTCCGAGGCATGGTGGTTACTTTGCACACGATACGAGTCCAAAAGAGCTGCGAAATACAGGTCTGATCAGGGCCGGTGGAGTTAGAGTTCTGCTATCTCGCAATGATCAAAAGAGCCTAACTTTGAAAGGTTCCAATGTTGATGTACAGTAAAAGATATGATCACGCCCTTCTGTGTTTTTGACCTCGAGCACCTTGTACGGAAACGAATGCGGCATGCGATTTGGACTTGACTCTTGAGAACCCCCTCCACGGAGGTGGGTAACCTTTTTGGACCGCACTATCTTCCACCTATGGTTTTCCTTTCATTTGTCGAGACAAGGTCTGTAGTCTGGTTCGATCCTGTTTCTGTAACCCAGAAGACCGGACCCCCTGCACTAGTTACTTTCCTAACTTTTTCCGTGTTCTTCCAACTTGTGATTCCACTCCTGAGTAAGTTGATGGGTATGTTTGCGACAAGGGCCATGAATTGTTAAGTATGTATTTTGCATTCTGCTCTATCTAGCTTCTTGTTATACTCTTCTTTGTTCAATTCTTTTTGTAACCACTTTTAGAACAGGTAAGATGATATTTACTTAAAAGCTGGAAGATCTCTACGTGCAAGCGTGGTAAATTAAAGAGACACGGGTGACATGCATTTAGTTGTTAGCTGCGCTCTTTGGCCTCTATTTACAGCTTCTACATCATTTGTGGAAAAAAATACTACAAGTAAAGTCAAGCAATGAGTTTATAACAAGTTTTTCTTTTTCAATAAATGAGTAACTTACATTCACTCACCTGGTAATGAAGTGAAAGTTTATGTGAAGTTTAGCTCACAATCATGTGATAGTGATGGCCAGAAAACTGTCGCATACAAGGTTGATAGTGATATGATATGAAATAAAAAGTTGGTCATTTCAACACAGTCTGTCTTCATGAATAAATTATTCAATATATGTATTTCATGCATGTTTGTGACATGATATCCTCGTAATAAAATACTTGTACAGTTTTGCGGACTCTGATTTGATGGTCAATATGTGCATGTATCAATAAAGACCTGGAATTACTTCAACATCACTTCAAGGTAGGTAGATTAGTTTATATATGAAGAGTCGATATATCTTAAACTGCTCCAGTGTTACCATCGGAGTGCGGGGGAGCCATACAGCTGCACCAGTGCAGGGGAGCTTATAGCTTATAACAGACTGAAGTTCATTCCCCTTTACTGGTGTGTCTGCAGAATAGCTTATATATTTTTCCACTCTAGTACAAGGGTAGCTTAGCCTGTTATGTCTCCCGTAGTACGGATATAGTTTACCGTTATTTCTCTTCTAGTAAGTGTAGTTGCTGTTGTGTTGTGTGCTTGAATAAAAATGTTGAGTATTGTTTTTTTTCTATATATGGTGATGGGCTGGTTCTACCAGAGTGCAGGGGATAGGCTCCCTCTACCTCCCTAGCCTGGGTTGGGCAGCTACCCGTCTAAAGTTTTGTACGTGTTGGTTTGGGAAGGTACCCACTTAAAGTCAATCATCTGGCTGAGAAGCTAAATCGCTAGGTACACGGAGACAAGCAACGTTTGGCAAGAAAACAAGACAGGGACTCCAGCCTTGTGGGTTACAGCACCGGGATGGAACTGGACGACAAACGTTGTCTCAACAAATGAAAGGAAAATCATAGGCAGGAGATCGTGTTGTCCTAAAGGATGCTTATTGTCGTTGAGGAGAGTTCTGAAGAGCTAAGTCTAGATCGTATACTGTTTTCGATTCCGTACTATGTGCTAGAGGTCAAGATCACAGAGAGTGGTGTGATCATATCTATTACTGTACATTAACGCCAATTAAGACATTTCGGCAACGTGTGTGTAAACCTTGGCTACTGTACACCACCCGAGTCCCGGTATGGACACCCAAATTATATGCCTTGTTATAGGACTATGATGCTGGTGCGGGCTACTTGCCCGGGATGAAAAATACTCAAGGCTTTCAATAGCCGACAATGGCATTTGGCTTGAAACAACACCAGGGCCCCTCTTCCCCATGGGGGCTTAAATACATAGTGCCGGCGAGGGGAACGCCAGAGCAAAGCTCCGAGGCATGGTGGTTACTACGTTTTGCACACTATACGAGTCCAAACGAACTGCGAAATACAGGTCTGATCAGGTAGTGCTTTGATCAGGGCCGGTGGAGGTAGAGTTCTGCTATCTCCTTCCCCCATTGATTGGCCTCTGTTCTCTGTTTGATCTTTCGCAATGATCAAAAGAGCCTAACTTTGAAAGGTTCCAATGTTGATGTACAGTAAAAGATGTAATCACGCCCCTCTATGGTTTTGACTTCTGGCCCCTTGTACGGATACGAATGCGGCATATGATTTGGACTTGACTCTTCAGAGCTCCCTCCACAGAGTAAGTTATCTTTGTGGATCACACTATCTCCATCCTATGTTTTTCCTTTCATTTGTCGATACAAGGTTTGTAATCTCGTTTGATCCAACCTGGTACTGTAACCCGGAAGGCCGGACCCCTGACTCAGTCTTATTCGTTCATCTTGATCAGTAGTTTATTGCTGCACCAGTACGGGGGAGCTTTATTGCTGCACCAGTACGGGGGAGCTTTATTCCTGCACCAGCGCGGGGGAGCTTTATTGCTGCACCAGCGCGGGGGAGCTTTATTGCTGCACCAGTGCGGGGGAGCTTTATTGCTGCACCAGTGCGGGGGAGCTTTATTGCTGCACCAGTGCGGGGGAGCTTTATTGCTGCACCAGTGCGGGGGAGCTTTATTGCTGCACCAGTGCGGGAGAGCTTTATTGCTGCACCAGTGCGGGGGAGCTTTATTGCTGCACCAGTACGGGGGAGCTTTATTGCTGCACCAGTGCGGGGGAGCTTTATTGCTACACCAGTGCGGGGGAGCTTAATTTATTGCTGCACCAGCGCGGGGGAGCTTTATTGCTGCACCAGCGCGGAGGAGCTTTATTGCTGCACCAGTACGGGGGAGCTTTATTGCTGCACCGGTACAGGGGAGCTTTATAGCTGCACCAGTACGGAGGAGCTTTATTGCTGCACCAGTGCGGGGGAGCTTTATTGCTGCACCAGTACGGGGGAGCTTTATTGCTGCACCAGTACGGGGGAGCTTTATTGCTGCACCAGTGCGGGGGAGCTTTATTGCTGCACCAGTGCGGGGGAGCTTTATTGCTGCACCAGCGCGGGGGAGCTTTATTGCTGCACCAGTGCGGGGGAGCTTTATTGCTGCACCAGTGCGGGGGAGCTTTATTGCTGCACCAGTGCGGGGGAGCTTTATTAGCTGCACCAGTACGAAAATGTTGGGTCTTCTGTATTTGGGGTGATGGGCTGGTTCTTCACCAGAGTGAGGGGATAGGCTCCCTCTACCTCCCTAGCCTCAGGTTTGGGCAGGTACCCACCTAAAGTCTTACATATGGTTTGGGCAGGTACCCATGTAACGTTTGGTTGTTACACCTGGTTTGGGTAGGTACCCATGTAACGTTTGGTTGTTACACCTGGTTTGGGTAGGTACCCATGTAACGTTTGGTTGTTACACCTGGTTTGGGTAGGTACCCATGTAACGTTTGGTTGTTACACCTGGTTTGGGTAGGTACCCATGTAACGTTTGGTTGTTACACCTGGTTTGGGTAGGTACCCATGTAACGTTTGGTTGTTACACCTGGTTTGGGTAGGTACCCATGTAACGTTTGGTTGTTACACCTGGTTTGGGTAGGTACCCATGTAACGTTTGGTTGTTACACCTGGTTTGGGTAGGTACCCATGTAACGTTTGGTTGTTACACCTGGTTTGGGTAGGTACCCATGTAACGTTTGGTTGTTACACTTGGTTTGGGCAGGTACCCATGTAACGTTTGGTTGTTACACCTGGTTTGGGTAGGTACCCATGTAACGTTTGGTTGTTACACCTGGTTTGGGCAGGTACCCATGTAACGTTTGCTTGTTACACCTGGTTTGGGCAGGTACCCATGTAACGTTTGGTTGTTACACCTGGTTTGGGTAGGTACCCATGTAACGTTTGGTTGTTACACTTGGTTTGGGTAGGTACCCATGTAACGTTTGGTTGTTACACCTGGTTTGGGTAGGTACCCATGTAACGTTTGGTTGTTACACCTGGTTTGGGTAGGTACCCATGTAACGTTTGGTTGTTACACCTGGTTTGGGTAGGTACCCATGTAACGTTTGGTTGTTACACCTGGTTTGGGTAGGTACCCATGTAACGTTTGGTTGTTACACCTGGTTTGGGTAGGTACCCATGTAACGTTTGGTTGTTACACCTGGTTTGGGCAGCTACCCATGTAACGTTTGGTTGTTACAGTTTGTTTGGGCAGGTACCCATGTAACGTTTGGTTGTTACACCTGGTTTGGGTAGGTACCCATGTAACGTTTGGTTGTTACACCTGGTTTGGGTAGGTACCCATGTAACGTTTGGTTGTTACACCTGGTTTGGGTAGGTACCCATGTAACGTTTGCTTGTTACACCTGGTTTGGGCAGGTACCCATGTAACGTTTGCTTGTTACACCTGGTTTGGGCAGGTACCCATGTAACGTTTGGTTGTTACACCTGGTTTGGGTAGGTACCCATGTAACGTTTGGTTGTTACACTTGGTTTGGGTAGGTACCCATGTAACGTTTGGTTGTTACACCTGGTTTGGGTAGGTACCCATGTAACGTTTGGTTGTTACACCTGGTTTGGGTAGGTACCCATGTAACGTTTGGTTGTTACACCTGGTTTGGGTAGGTACCCATGTAACGTTTGGTTGTTACACCTGGTTTGGGTAGGTACCCATGTAACGTTTGGTTGTTACACCTGGTTTGGGTAGGTACCCATGTAACGTTTGGTTGTTACACCTGGTTTGGGCAGCTACCCATGTAAAGTTTGGTTGTTACAGTTTGTTTGGGCAGGTACCCATGTAACGTTTGGTTGTTACACCTGGTTTGGGTAGGTACCCATGTAACGTTTGGTTGTTACACCTGGTTTGGGTAGGTACCCATGTAACGTTTGGTTGTTACACCTGGTTTGGGTAGGTACCCATGTAACGTTTGGTTGTTACACCTGGTTTGGGCAGCTACCCATGTAAAGTTTGGTTGTTACACTTGGTTTGGGCAGGTACCCATGTAACATTTGGTTGTTACACCTGGTTTGGGTAGGTACCCATGTAACGTTTGGTTGTTACACCTGGTTTGGGTAGGTACCCATGTAACGTTTGGTTGTTACACCTGGTTTGGGCAGGTACCCACGTAACGTTTGGTTGTTACACCTGGTTTGGGTAGGTACCCATGTAACGTTTGGTTGTTACACCTGGTTTGGGTAGGTACCCATGTAACGTTTGGTTGTTACACTTGGTTTGGGTAGGTACCCATGTAACGTTTGGTTGTTACACCTGGTTTGGGTAGGTACCCATGTAACGTTTGGTTGTTACACCTGGTTTGGGTAGGTACCCATGTAACGTTTGGTTGTTACACCTGGTTTGGGTAGGTACCCATGTAACGTTTGGTTGTTACACCTGGTTTGGGTAGGTACCCATGTAACGTTTGGTTGTTACACCTGGTTTGGGTAGGTACCCATGTAACGTTTGGTTGTTACACCTGGTTTGGGTAGGTACCCATGTAACGTTTGGTTGTTACACCTGGTTTGGGTAGGTACCCATGTAACGTTTGGTTGTTACACCTGGTTTGGGTAGGTACCCATGTAACGTTTGGTTGTTACACCTGGTTTGGGCAGCTACCCATGTAAAGTTTGGTTGTTACACTTGGTTTGGGCAGGTACCCATGTAACATTTGGTTGTTACACCTGGTTTGGGTAGGTACCCATGTAACGTTTGGTTGTTACACCTGGTTTGGGTAGGTACCCATGTAACGTTTGGTTGTTACACCTGGTTTGGGCAGGTACCCACGTAACGTTTGGTTGTTACACCTGGTTTGGGTAGGTACCCATGTAACGTTTCGTCGTTACACCTGGTTTGGGTAGGTACCCATGTAACGTTTGGTTGTTACACCTGGTTTGGACAGGTATCCATGTAACGTTTGCTTGTTACACCTGGTTTGGGCAGCTACCCATGTAATGTTTGGTTGTTTGCACCTGGTTTGGGCAGCTACTGAATTAAAGTCGTGGATGTGCTTGAAATGTTGTTTGGGCAGTTACCAATTTAAATTATCTGTCTGTGGTAACAGGTGTGGTAACCTGCTGTGCAATATTGACTACTGAGTGCCCGGAAAGTGGTGCTCCTAAGCTGGATAGCCAGGGACCCTAACTTGTTTGTTAGCATACTGTGCGTTTGCATCCCTGTTTGGTGGTGAGAGCCCGCGGGACAGCGAGTTCTAGTACTGGCTTGGTGGTGGTTACGTGCGATCGGAAAATGTGTGCCTCGAGCGATCGGAACCGTCTTTGACGGAATGAACGATTACGGGTGAAATTCCCACAGGCAATGGTGACTTCGGGTCAGGCCTTCCGGGTAACAGTCGGGGTGTGCAAGACTACGTCTTGAGCCGCAGCGTTAATGGGTCCCAACACCTGCGGACGAAACCTGGATCATAAGCCCATATCGTTCAGCCAGTCAATGAACAGTCTGTCCCGTGTGAGATGGTGTATTGAACCCCGACTCATCGCACCGGGGGCAGTGATGATCACGGAGCCAGGCAGTCCCGTGGATGGTACCCTGTGGGCCGGGGGGGTCAATCGCTGGCCCTCTGCGGTGGGTACCGGGGCTGTTGTGCTGGTTGCGGTCAGGGGCCCCTTGTCACATGTGGATCCGGCTGCACCCTAATCGGGATTGTAATACCCTCCCATCACGACGTCCTCACTGGTACACTCCGTTAGGGATGTTAATATAGTATTGCAATAGTTGTTAGCTCACGGCCTCACTGTACCGGGGAGTGTCGGGGTGGTGGGGTGCAGTAAAAACGGT
Source organism: Branchiostoma floridae x Branchiostoma belcheri (assembly GCA_019207045.1). Taxonomy (NCBI): domain Eukaryota; kingdom Metazoa; phylum Chordata; class Leptocardii; order Amphioxiformes; family Branchiostomatidae; genus Branchiostoma; species Branchiostoma floridae x Branchiostoma belcheri. The sequence goes on from CM033041.1 coordinate 8,132,383, forward strand.
GATTGCACAGGCTGTGACTTGGGGAACTTGTGAAGGTGACGTTCAGGGGGTGGCTTCGGCTGCCCCGGGCGAGCGGATGCCGACTGCCCGTGCATCACTGTCGGTCACCTAGGCATTCGAGCGGCAGTACCGAGCAATCGGTATGGGGGTGACCGGGGATCCTATTCCTGTTCGAAGGAGCGGACGAGGACCATTGCGAACGCTACGACTGCTCCGGGGAAAGGGATCTCTCCAGGTAGCGTGTGGCACCTGAGTGGATAGTTCCTTGGTGGGTTGTTGGACAATTTCCCTGGTTGCCTGTACGGGGGGCTTTCTCTAGAGCATTCAGGGGTGTGGCGCACAGTCGGCATAGTCATTTAGGCCAACGCTTAGCGCATTGGGTGAGGATGGGGGCCTAATCTGTGGCCCACATTGTGAGGTCGTTATCTGTGCACTGTTGTGCACGTAGGGCTTGGCTGTTAGTCCTGCGGTTAGTGCGGAGTAGCCGTGGTGGAGCGAAACCACTGCCGTTTGGATTCCCAGCCGCACAGCAGACTGGCTACACTAAGTACCTCAGATCGAGATCACAGGTCAAAATAGAAGGCAGTTACCATCCTAAGGTTATAGTTCCATTTTCAGTTACGATGCAAAATATGTTTGTATTCAAGGTTGTTATACCAGAAATGTAGTTACCGTCTTGAGTTGATATGTTTGTAGTGATGGCAATTGCCGGTAACGTTTTAAGATGTTTACGTTTGTGGTAAAATAAGTTACCGTCTTACGATGTTGTAATAAAAGCAGTTGTCGTCTGAAGATGTTTATATTGAAAGCAGTTGCATTGCGTCTTTAGATACTTGCGGTGAGGGGATTTACCGTCTTGAAATGTTTGCGGTGAAGACAGTTACCGTCTTACAATCAAGTGGAGGCAGTTACCGCCTTAGGATGTTTGTAGTGAGGAAAGCTAACGTCTTGAAATGGTGAAGGTATTTACCGTCGTATGATTGTTGTGAAGACAGTTACCGTCTTACAAGATAGTGAAGGCATTCACCGCATTAGGATGTTTGCGGTGAAGGATATTGAAGACTTAAGATGTTTGTGGTGAAGGTATTTACCGTCGTATGATGTAGTGAAGACCGTTACCGTCTAGCAATCTAGTGAAGGCAGCTACCGCATTAGGATGTTTGTGGTGAAGGATATTGACGATTTCAAGATGTTTGTGGTGAAGGTATTTACCGTCTTATGTTTTCAGTGAATGCATTTGCTGTATTACGTTGTTTGTTGTGAAGGCAAGTACCGTCTTACAACGCTTTAGTGAAGGTAGTCGCCGTCTTTGCGGTGAGGGAATTTACCGTGTTGAAACGCTTTGGTGCGGTGAGGGAATTTACCGTGTTGAAACGCTTTGGTGATCATAAGGGTATTTACCGTATTTTGGTGTTTTAGTGAAGGCAGTTACCGTCTTACGATGTAATGGAGGCAGTCACCGTCTTACGATGTGGTGGAGGCAGTTACCGTCTTACGATGTAGTGGAGGCAGTTACCGTCTTACGATGTAGTGGAGGCAGTTACCCTCTTACGATGTAGTGGAGGTAGTTACCGTCTTACGATGTAATGGAGGCAGTTACCCTCTTACGATGTAGTGGAGGTAGTTACCGTCTTACGATGTAATGGAGGCAGTTACCGTCCTTGAATGGTTGTGGCGAGGGAAGCTGATAAACGTTCGAAGGTATTTTACCGTTTTAGAATGTTTGTAGTGGGGAATTTGCCGTCTCAAACTGTTTGCAATAAAGGCAGTCACCGTCTTAAGGTGTATGTGGTGAAGGCAGTCACTGTCTTGTGTGTTTCTAGTGAAGGCAGTCACCATATTAAGATGTTTGTAGTGATGGCAGTTACCGTCATAAACTCGCAGATACCCTGTTAAAAGGAAAGTAAAGGCAGTTACCATCTTACGATCGCAGTAACTGACTTAACATGTTTGTACTTAGAATGTTTGTAATAAAGGCAGTTACCGTCTTAGAATGTTTGCAATAAAGGCAGTTACCGTCTTAAAATGTTTGTAATGAAGGCAGTTACCGTCTTAAGATGTTTGTTATAAAGGCAGTTACCGTCTTAAGATGTTTGTAATGAAGGCAGTTACCGTCTTAAAATGTTTGTACTCAAGGCAGTTACCGTCTTAAAATGTTTGTAATGAAGGCAGTTACCGTCTTAAGATGTTTGTACTCAAGGAAATTACCGTCTTAAGATGTTTGTAATGAAGGCAGTTACCGTCTTAAGATGTTTCTTATAAAGGCAGTTACCGTCTTAAAATGTTTGTAATGAAGGCAGTTACCGTCTTAAGATGTTTGTTATAAAGGCAGTTACCGTCTTAAAATGTTTGTAGTCAAGGCAGTTACCGTCTTAAGATGTTTGTAATCAAGGCAGTAACCGTCTTAAGATGTTTGTTATAAAGGCAGTTACCGTCTTAAAATGTTTGTAATGAAGGCAGTTACCGTCTTAAGATGTTTGTAATTAAGGCAGTTACCGTCTTAAGATGTTTGTTATAAAGGCAGTTACCGTCTTAAAATGTTTGTAATGAAGGCAGTTACCGTCTTAAGATGTTTGTAATCAAGGCAGTTACCGTCTTAAGATGTTTGTTATAAAGACAGTTACCGTCTTAAGATGTTTGTAGTAAAGGCAGTTACCGTCTTAAGATGTTTGTACTCAAGGCAGTTACCGTCTTAACATGTTTGTAATGAAGGCAGTTACCGTCTTAAGATGTTTGTAATCAAGGCAGTTACCGTCTTAAGATGTTTGTTATAAAGGCAGTTACCGTCTTAAAATGTTTGTAATGAAGGCAGTTACCGTCTTAAAATGTTTGTATTGAAGGCAGTTACCGTCTTAAGATGTTTGTACTCAAGGCAGTTACCGTCTTAAGATGTTTGTAATGAAGGCAGTTACCGTCTTAAAATGTTTGTAATGAAGGCAGTTACCGCCTTAAGATGTTTGTAATCAAGGCAGTTACCGTCTTAAAATGTTTGTACTCAAGGCAGTTACAGTCTTAAGATGTTTGTACTCAAGGCAGTTACCGTCTTAAAATGTTTGTAATGAAGGCAGTTACCGTCTTAAAATGTTTGTAATGAAGGCAGTTACCGTCTTAAAATGTTTGTAATGAAGGCAGTTACCGTCTTAAGATGTTTGTAATTAAGGCAGTTACCGTCTTAAAGAATTTTTTGCACAGGTCAATCTTTTGTTTTTCTTTCACCTGCAGAATGAAGAAATATATTTTTCTGAACAGGTCAGTCTGTTTCTGTTGCTTTTCTTTCAGAATGGAGATATGTATACTTTGTCTTTTCCTCAACAGGTCAATCCGTCTGTCTTTCTGTGTTTCTGTTGTTTTTCTTTCAGCATGGAGATATGTGTAGTTTTGTCTTTTCTCTACGGGTCAATCTGTCTGTCTGTCTGTCTGTCTGTGTTTCTGTTGTTTTTCTTTCAGAATGTAGATATGTGTACTTTGTAGTTTTCCTCAACAGGTCAACCTGTCTGTGTGTTTCTGTTGGTTTTCTTTCAGAATGGAGAATTGTGTACTTTGCCTTTTCTCTACAGGTCAATCTGTCTGTCTGTCTGTCTGTCTATCTTTCAGTGTTTTTCTTTCAGAATGGAGATATGTGTGCTTTGTCCTTTTCTCAGCAGGTCAATCTGTTCATCCGTCCGTCTGTCTGTGTTTCTGTTGTTTTTCTTTCTTTGGGGGTGCGTGCATGCATGTGTACTTTTCTCTAGGTCAATCTGTCTGCCCGTCTGTTACTTTTCTTGCAGGATGGAGATGTGTGTGCTGAATCTATAAATTGTCTGTCTAAATGTATCTGTTCCTTTTGTTGGAAGATAAGATAGAACCGTTTCTCAGTACATACCTTTTGCACATGAGTGATCCTTAACCAGACATTAATGCAGACCTCGGTTCCAGCCTGGGAAGGAGAAGACAACTTTGGGACTTCCGCTCCAGTCTAGGACGGAGAGGACAACTTCTGGCTGATGGAAGTTCCTGCAGGATGTGCGGCAGATCAACGGTCGCTGTGAGGAACTCCCGGCAGTGTAGCTTAGACTGATGTAGCTAATAGATTATTAAGATGTAGCTGTGACCGTTGTAGCTTAAACTATAGTATCTTAGACTAATGTAGCTTAGATTATTGTAGTTTAGCTAAGACCGTTGTAGCTTAGACTATTGTAGTTTAGACTATTGTAGTTAAGACTATTGTAGTTAAGACTATTGTAGCTTAGAGTCTCCTGCACAGAAGTTTCACAGAAATTTGTTTCGTTTTTTTAAGAAATTGCTCTAAAAGGCTTAGGTAGAGGTTGGTGCTGACACTAACACGAACACCAACATTAACATTTCATAGCACTAACACTAGCACTAACACTAACCCACTCAGCATTTACACCTAAACCTAAGCCTTTGGAACTGCCCCAAAAATATTTTTCTATATTTATAAAAACGAGGGTTCTGTGCATGGCGAAATGTGGTTACGTTCTAGTTTAGTTAGTGCTTTTGATTTAGGGTAGGTTAGGCTTACACATTGTTAAGTTTGAGCATAGAGAAATATTGTACATTTTGTATTTGTATAGCTAAGTAACACATTGTTTAAGTTTTAGAGTTACTGATATTGTGAACTATTGTAATATTGTATGTAAATTTCGAGATTGGTCAGAAATGTCAAGGCAACATTGTCGACAATATGCTTCAGGGGCTGCAAATATACAGCAATCATTGATAATGAAGAAACAAGTTGAACCCGAGCTTTCATTTGTACTTATTAGTTGGGTGCATGAATGAATACAAGAATGAGTAAGTGTGTGTATGACTGTTTTCATCCTCAAGAACCTTACCGCCGGACGCCGACATTGGAAGCTGGGCTCACCTGAGGCTATTCGTTCCTGACCTTCTGCAGGATTCCCAACTTGGCTGTAAGTGCGTATACTTGAATGTGTGTCTGCTTGTATATGTTGTGAATGTATGCATGGTTTGTATAACGTGTGTATGCTTGCTTCCATATATGCAGGAATACGTATTTATCAAATACAGGTTATGTATGTATGTATGTACATTTGTATGTATGCATGTATGATTGAATGTGTGTGCATGCTTGTATGTACATGTATGTGAGAATGAGGATATGAACCATATCAACGGACGCCGACATTGGAAGCTTGGATCACCATAAGAAGTGGAATATTGCCAGTAAACTGGCATTTAGTCTGACTAGCTCACAGGTTACACTGTATCAAAACTTGCATTGATAATTCAATTAATGTATTAAAAGCGGACGTAATACGTTATATAGTTTATAAAATATTGGGTATTCCTGCACTATCTATGCAATGTACAGAGTCTTGCTGATCTCCAGACAGATTTACCAGTGGCATAAGGAGTCAGCTGGCCGCCTTTGACAAGCTATGCTCTTTGGCTAGCCTTTTATGCCACTGGTAAATCTGCCTGGAGATTTGTTAATGCCAGTGCACTTTGTATCTCATACACACTGCAGATTATCCAGGTTTGTTAACGTAACCCTTCGTCTTGGTTACCCTAAGCCCGTATACATTCCGTATTGTACTGAATACGTCAGCCGCTCTGGCTTCATAACCACTAGTTTGGTTACCCTAGCCCTTACATCCCATAGTGTACTGGATACGTCAGCCATTCTGGCTTTACCACTGGTTTGGTTACCCTAGCCCTTACATCCCATAGTGTACTGGATACTTGTTCATACGACTAGTCAATGTGAAGGCGTTGTAGCACCAAGGATATGGCCTAGGGAAACATAATGTATAACGTTAGCATATGAGCGTGTTTGATAATTCCGAGGCGAGATCTAGTTTTGGCAATTCGTCCCGTTTTTTGACTCAGTTCTTTAGACTAAACTCAGTTTTTATGTTTTTATCGTCCAGTTCAAAGTGTCCAAATTTTCAGGATAGGAGTTTCCGAAGAACGACCAGACCAAGTCCTCTGGTTCGCATTGCAGAGCCCTTTAAATTACAACCATCATGCATTTCCGTTTCAAAGTCCAAAACACTTTTAAATGCGTCCGAAAAAAGAAAGGACTTGTCTGAAAATGAACGGAATAGTAAGACTAAACAACTGAGTATTAACAAAGCAACAGGTGGTACCCAGGATGCATCGCGTGGCGCGAGTTCCAAAAAAAATATGGCGGCCGTCCGTGTGGAAGAGATTTTTCATCGAATAAATGTGTCCTTAAACTACGTATTAGGACAGATTTGAGCGGTGAGTTACGTCGAATTTTGTTCCTAATGCCCTTGTGATCATTTTGGACAGTGTTGTGTCCAAGTGAAGAGGGATTTGATGGTAAAATGAGGGATATTTCTTGAACGTGACGGCACGACACACGTTTTTTGGTTTGCGATAGCAAATTTTCAGTCCGGTAGGAGTATCCACTCCAGTTTGGCCTGCTCTTCAATTCGGGGTACTCAGGATACTGACATCAGTATTAAATGTTGCGTGGTTACTCTGTCTCCAAGTCCCATAATAGTTACATGCCTAATTCTTGTTGATGTTTTCTATGCTTTTGTATGTTTAATGTGACCAACCTACAATTTACATTCTTGTACATAGACTTTTTCCCCTCTCAACATCATGTTTTTGTCAGATGTTTTCACCTTTGTTATGTTTTCGACGTGCTTATGTTTGCCTGTGTATAACTTGAGAAGCCTTGGAGGGATCCAAGGTCAGAAAAACGAAGGTGAAGTTCAATAATGGGTCCCCTAATGGCTTTGTAAGGTACTGCGGAACCTCTACCTCCTGTTCTGAACATGCGTTGGAAGTATAGTTGCAATTTTTTTAGTGCTAGATAGCATTTGAGGTCGTTTGAGGTGTCTAGGCAGACCCCAGAAATGTCAACAGGAGAACATCTGCTTGCCCATTCAAAGCTTTCATTTGCCCAGGGCAAGGACTTTACATCAGCTGATGTAACGTCCTTGCCCGGGGCAATTGGACAAATGAGGTTGTCCAACCAGGTCTAGGAATGTAGTCTGAGCCGTCAGCTGCTAAGGTAGCAATTTGGCAACAAACTAAACCGCCGTGGTTAATTAGACAGCAGAGGGTCAAGGTTAACTCATCACTGTGACCGCACTGAGAGACTGAACTGAGTAAGCCCAGATTCATCTTTCAGCAATTATAAATTAAAAAACATAATTAACGTAAGAAAGAAATACACAGGCTAACGGGTTGTTATGAAATATGAATGAATTTAATCCCCTTGGTCACACTATGAAATATATATTAATCAATGACACATACTATATATAGCTAGGCACTTCATTCTTTGCCAACATGTTGTTGTTCTTACAAAATCACACGTGAAGTGCTTACAATATACTATAGTAGTTAGAATGTATTTATGCATCCTCAATATTTACACCATGATGATATGATACAAACTACATGCTTGCCTTGGTCATTTGATTGAGGAGATGGAAAGTAGATTGTTACGACAGTTGCCTGGGTTAATACCATAGTCTGTATCAAAAATTTTGTTCATAATTTTGATATTGTAGGGGAGGTACATTTGTTGTAAATTGCATCTATGATAAAGGCATCATTGTCAATATTTGAACATTGATCAGCAGTCATTGTATACCCAATCTTTTATCTAATTATAATTTATAACACCATGTCTCTGCCATCATACACACTTGCATAAATATATACTTTTTGTAGTCAAACAGGTTATAGAGTTTGGTCACCAGTTATTTGCAGAATGTAAATTTAAAGCTCCATTTCCCTTAATAATATGAAACTTTTAGCTGCAAGCTGAAAATATTGGATTTCATACAGCCTATACTAGTATTACTATTGAAAGATCAGTTTTAGTTGTTGTTTTTTAGTCCAGTTTGCTAATTTACAAACTCGGGACCAGGTGCATTTCCTTTGGTACCCTCCAATATCCCTTGAATTACATCCCATAGTGTGCTGACGTACGGTATACATCCCATATACGTGAGCTGTTCTGGCTTTACCACTAGTTTGGTTACCCTAGCCCTTACATCCCACTAAGTGTACTGGATATGTCAGCCGTTCTGACTTCTTAACCACTAGTTTGGTTACCCTAGCCCTTACATCCCATAGTGTACTGGATACGTCAGCTGTTCTGGCTTTACCACTAGTTTGGTTACCCTAGCCCTTACATACCATAGTGTACTGGATACTGGAAACAACTAGTTTGGTTGCCCTAGCGTTACATCCCATAGTGTACTGGGTACGTCAGCCGTTCTGGCTTCTTTACCACTACTTTGAGCACGTCAACCAGCTTCCTGATCATGGCTTCCCTGGAGTTACCGTAGGTGAACAGCCAACAGAAGTGACATCCGGCACTGCCAGTGAAGTTGGTCACATCATCGTCAGGACCTGCCGTCAGGATGAACATCACGTCAGGATCCGACTTCAGCTTTTCGATCTGTGGAATAACAGAGAATAGTTGTAGTGTACTTGAAAATGAAATTAAAACTGACATATTTACTGTAGTGTAAATGCAGAAACTTTCGCAGTGGATTAATTTTTTTATGGCAGTAAGAGACTACAGTGCACGGTGCTACCGCGAACTTAAAACCACCGCGAAAAGTCCTTTTTCCTGCTACCGCGAAATTAAATCCCTGTGAACTTAAATGCATTTACAGTATTGTAGCAGCTGCTGTAGGTTCTCCAAAATGTGCTCGTAGAGAAGACATCCGAATGTAACAAGGACCTAATAATAGAATAATAGAATGTAATAGATGAGCTAAAACCTACTGGGAGGATAAACAGCCTTTGATTAATTGAGTGATTGCTTCTTTTCCTCAGTATATCTCCATTTTGCACAGGAGCCTTTGCTTACTACTGACTTCAGGATCGTAGAAGGACTCAAATTGAGTGAATATTTCAGACCATTTTGTCCAATGGCATCATTATCATGGCATCATCATCATCACCAGTAGCCAGGCATGGTTACATATGTTATGCAATTAGAATTAAAAGTGTTGAATATTGATGGGGGGCAAATACAATTCAATTGTATAGGTTGTCTATGAATAGCTTCAAAAGGTTGATTCCTGAGACTGTAACTTCAGAGGCGGCGGCAGGAAATTTCGTCTGGGGGGGCGAACTTTTACTAATAGAATTTTGCGGCTCACGCTTACGTAGCGCCGAAGGCGCTACCCGTCGCGCCGTAGGCGCGACCACGCTAGGGGGGTCCGGGGGCATGCTCCCCCGGGAAAATTTGAAATCTAGACCCTCTAAAACGGCATTTCCTGCGTTTTGACGGGCAAATTTTGCTGCCAGACTAAGGAAAGTTTGATGGCAATTCTGTTAGAAAGACACATGGTTTTAGCGAGGGCGATGCCCCCAAAATATTTTCACGATTTCGAGTGCAGAAGGTGCGAGCTGTCGCAAGGTTGGTTGGTCTTGGGAAATTTCGAAATCTGCACCCTCTGAAACGACATTTTCTGTATTTTGAGGGGAAAATTTTGCTGGCAGACTATGCTAAATCTTATGCCATTTTTGTCAAAGAAAAAGATGTTTGAGGGCGATGACCTAAGCTACCACGCACAAATTTTCACCATGTCGTTGTGAGCGCCGGAGGCGAAAGTCATCGCTTGGGAGGTCCGGAGAAAATTTTAAAATCTTGACCGTCATTTCCTGCATTTTAGTGGCCTTTCTGCTTGTAAACTAAGCTAAGTACGATAGTACAATTTCTATTGGTTTAAAAGATTTTTCAGAGCAACGCTACAGCAAAATATTGTCCTGCGCCAAAGACGCAGCCGTCACAAGGGAGGTCTGGCGAAATTTTGAAATCGGGACTCTCTGAAACGCCATTTCTTGCATTTTCAGGGGTAAATTTTGCCGTTAGACTAGCTTGATTTTATGAAATTTCCATCATCAAAAAAATACACAAGGCTTCAGCTTGATTTTTTGGGGGGGCGACGCCCCCCCAACATATTTTCCGGGGGGGCAGCCGCCCCCCCTGCCCCCCCGGTGCCGCCGCCACTGAACTTGTACCTGGCTTACAATTCAGCAACTTGTCTATCAACTGCCTTCACCAGGGCACATGATTGTGAGCCTTAGCTTCTCCTTTCCAAATGTGGCATTGCAGGATAATTGCATGCTATAAAAACAGTTCCATACACAGATAAATGATCTATACCCCCATCCTCGCCTTTGTACATCAGGCTTTTCTATTTCACCCACCTTGTCAAAGTCCATCAGATTGCCTGGCCTTTCCATGTTGTCAAACTTGACGATGTAGGCGCTGGCCCACCTTCCTGTGTTGGGAGGTGTGACGTACTTGACACCGCGGCCAGCAGTCAGGTACACATAGTCCTGGTTAGCATTCTTGTAACTCTCTCTGTAGCAGCCTTGGAGTTGCTTGGATCCCCTGGCATTTACCTCACACAGCCTCAGCTGAAATAAGGAATCGAAGAACTTATGCGTCCATGTCCTAAAAGTTGACTCTTGGTTTCCTCATCGTAAAGCGAAGATTGGTATCTAACAGATGAAAAGAGGTATTCAAATATAACCTTCAGCATTGCTCACATACTTCTACGCTGAGATACCGTGCAGAATTGCTTACTAGTAGTTCTAGCCTGGACTTCAGCTTGGTTAGCGACTGTTGAGAGCTGACCTGAAAGCTTATACTATTATGTTATAGTAACAAGGCTGGACTCCAGGCAAGGTCAGTTCCACCTACAGAAAGTGTTCCTTGCAGATAACACATTGTAGCATTTACACTTTTAAACTAGCACATTGTGTTAAAATATTACATGTAGATAATGTGTTAGAATATTATATATAAACCCCTGATTCGTATTGATAATAGTCATTCGATGAGTAGCCAGTAAAGTTTAAGGTTTTACCTGTCCATCCTTCATCCTGAAGACTTCGATGTTTGTAAAGCAGTTGTTGAACCCAAACTGGACCATCCTGGTCATGACGCCATCATAGACGTCCCAGATCCTCTTCTGTAAGTCCTCTGGCTCGGAGGTGGGAGAGATCACGGTCATGAACTTGGCCTCTTGGTGGTCAAAACGGAGCTCGTCTGTGATCTGTGGGGGCATGGTCATGGTCAGAACAGTTTCAGATTGTGCTTAATTAAGTATCGCATCCCTGCATGTGTGGTTTCTACTCACAGTCCATTGCACAATCTCTTTGTCCACAATGCATCCATCCACAGTATAGAGGGCCACTGCATCCAAGTAAGGCTCCACGATCACAACATCTCGAAGGGCCAGTGGGTACTTTTCCACGTCCAGATATTGCTTGAAATAATCCCTAGTTGGAAAAGTTTAAGTGACAGTTCAGTCAGTGTACTTGGCTATCTGAGACGAGAAAGAGCAAGAAAGCATTGCCAGTTAGGGTTCTCCATTCTTGCAAATGGATCTTTAATGAAAAAAAGAGTACAGTATCAAGACAACACTCAGGAGCAGCTGAGATGATGAAATGTAATTGAATGGCTTTAATACTTGAAGAAAGCAGCACTTGGTGATGACTTGAAGTCAGGATGTTCGTCCCGCATTGTCTTAAGGTTCTGCAGGGCACGTTTCATGTCTTCGTAGTTTTCCACCTTGGCCACACCGAATGTGTCAAACGCTGCTGCGGGCTTCACAAACGCTGGTAAACCTGGGGTGCAAAAAGCCTTTACTGTTTGAATACATAAATCTTACTATGCAATCTATGCCGCTTGTCTTTGTTATATAGATTCAGCCATACTCATCAACATTATCTGATTAATTTCATATTTGTCATTGATGTTCTTGTCTCTGCATTTATTATAGCTGAGGTTAGGTATTGCCCTTACATTATACACCCAGATTACATGATCTCCATGATCGTTTTTCTTACCAACTTTTTCCAAGGCCCGCTGTGCATCCTCCAGCATGGTGGGTGAATCCATATCCACTACATCGTAGGGGGTTGGGTTTTCAGTGGGGTCCAGGTACTGCCGTGAGTAGGCTTTGTGGAAAGCCAGGTAGCAGGACTCAACACTGGGTCCGGGGATGTGAGGAAAGTCCCTGGCAATGGCAGCATGTACGAACGTAGACAGGTCGATGGTGGGGAGAATGATGTTGATGTTGTGGTCAGCAACCAGCTAAAAGAATGAGGAAATAAATACCACTGTTCCCAATCGTTCTTTACCGGCAGATTATTCTGTAAAACTAAAGAGATCATAAGTTCATATTATCAATGGATTCCAACATTGACATGCTGGTAGCACATTGGCTTGATTTTTACTCACCTTCTCAAGTCGTTGTACATAATCCAAAAGTGTCTCATTCTCTTCAATATTGTTGAATATCACCTCAGACACCTACAAAGAAATGGACAGTGAAACAAATGAGACGACATTTCTGGACAGTCTTGTAGAAGTGTTTTGTATAGGGTTAAGGTACTACAGGTGCATGTGTGCATATAAGGAAATTATTTTACAGTTTTGACTTGACCAGATCTGCTAGGAGATTAGAAAGAGTCAAACTGCAGCAGTAACAGATATCTGGATTTTCTTCTCTCATCTACCTGTACTGTTGGACATTGACGCAGGATTTCTGTCTTGTCTTTGTCTTCGCTGGAGAACGGGATGAGCACAGAGACATCGCTGCGGGTTGAAGACATAATGTTGTTCACTTGGATTTAAGCGTTGGTTGTCAGGAGAAAAATCTGTTGAAGAAAAAATACAATGATTGTGATATGACAGTTTAAGAAATGAGAACATTATAAGATGAGGTCTTCAAAATGCCAATGGTATATCTAAGGACATCAATGCACTGCAGTTGGCCTGTTACTCCCTTTGAAAGACCTTAATAAAAAATGTCAGTGCAAGGACAAGCTGCTAGTGGGAGCCAAAACTGACTTTGACCTTCATCTTTCCAAAACCTGTTAACATACTCTACAATCACAATCCCTCCAAAGGGAAGTTTTGAAGTTTTGCTGACCACAAGTATATGCAGAAACACAAACACACCCCTCTTGTTGAATGGTATAGTTCAGTGGAGGAATTTGTGTGACTACCTGTTCAGATGGTGTATGTAAGTTGCCGATGGCCTTGGGGCAACAGGACCTGGTCTGAAAAGGGTTAACCAAGCAGATGTTGACGGGGAAATTGTGACCAACCCACCACTACAGTTTCAGGACATGCTGCTATTACTTAGGGATACATGATGCCACTACTAGTATGCATCACTACTAGTATGCATGCCACTACTAGTATGCATCACCAAAAATCACAGCATGTCCAGGGCCAATGAACAGGAAGTCCAGCTGCAGTAAAGGTCAACCACCTAGCGGCCAAAAATCAAGCCTGACCATCGGGGATAACACTGCCAACCCATGTACCTGACATGAAGTACATTATCATTGCAATCACGCTCATGTTCTGTAAAACTGTATCTTGTAACGTTTTCATGGAGATAATGATATATTAAGAAAAGACGCTTGATATACATGATGATAATGATAATGACCTGCAGGTATGTTTTCTCTGTTTTCAGATTTTTCCTTTATCAATAAAAATAAGGGTGACTGCATGGAAGGTGATGATAAGATTATGCTTAACTCTAAAATCAGACTGGCAATATTAATTTAATGCTTCATACTATAAATTAGGAACTCTAATCTAAGACTAATGACTCTAGTTTTCAGGTATACTGCTGGGTTAGCATTGATTCAGAATAACCTTGAATGCAGACCAGGGTTGTAGCCAGCCTGAAATAATTTTCAGTCCCCTTGATTTTAAATGGGAATCCTACTGAGCACCGAAGGCATGGCGTGACGTTGCTAGGAGGTCTGGGTCCCAGAAAATTTTAAATCAAGACCCTCTGAAACACTATTTCCTGCATTTTGAGGTGCAAATTTTACTTGTAGATTAAGCTGTTCAATTGCATCTGTTTTGGTGTCGAAGAACTCATGGGTTTCAGTTTTTTTATATCTTTACATATCAATTTTTGTCTGTCCCAGGGGACGGAATGGGGAAAACTTTTTTCAGTCCCCAGCTGCAAAATTCCTTCATAGGACTGAAGGACAGGTGCTCCAGGCTACAACCCTGATGCAGACAATCATGGGCGTTGCTTAAACAAATCATCAGGGCGTTGGTAGGATCGCGTGCGCATGGACGGTCAGATTTGGAGGCGTTAGGAAATGTTGGAAATAAATTAAAGTACTCCTTGGTCAAATGCGCCTAAAGGACCTGACTATATCTACATCGTATTCTCTACTGTTACAAGTAATAATTTGAATATTTGTTGTATGTAGAAAATATCTCCTGTCATGCTTGAAGACATCATATGTTAGTTGCAGGTCACTGAGCACTGTTCAGTGTAAGAGTGTATATTTAGGAGAACTTGTGCTCACGATCAACAAATTGGGCAAAAATCATTGAGTGTGCTACCAGTTTTAACGTTGAAATAAAAAGGGAATCCTCACAATGTCTTCATGCATTATGCTATAGGGATTGTAAAAAAAGTATGGTCCCAAGACTCCCCACATAGGACCAAGGACGTCTTTTTGTTCAGGGAGTAGAAAATTGATGATTCTAGATGTTACCCTGCACCAAATGACATGTAAAAGTCTTATTATCTTGGTCCGTATTAAAGGAGGAAAATCTTTTAAAAAAGAAGAAAACTTACGGAGTGCTATGTATCGCCGCTGAGTTCTGGCAACAAGTCTGTTCGTGAGAACGCGTACTTGCTTAAGCGAGTCCCTGGCCTTTCTCTGAGAATAATGGGATCTAATCTGGCAGATATGATTTGGGCAATCACTGGTCGGACGAGTCCTTGTCCTTTATCGAAGGACAATGACCAGTAACAAGGACGGTTGAATTGAGGAGAGCTTAAGTCCTTAATGTGCAAAACACAGGTGTGGAATGTTAGGATAAAATCATTCAGATATTTACAATAAACCAGTTACATGTACAGAAAGACAGTACATGATGGGTACTAGTAATAGTAGTATAGAATTTGTTTCCTTAGTATGTCATACCCCATCTAGCCTGATGGGTCCATCCAGGTAAACATGTAAATTATTCATCAGTGACATTAGTGAAGCCTTAGGCCCACTTCAAACAGACAACTCAACTGACAATTACAATTGTAACTCTAATTGGAGATCAAAATAAACAAACAAACAAACAACACTTATATAGTCGTGCGACTGTTATTGACTATTCGTTGTGGGCAACAGTTGTCTTTAGACATGTGTTCAGAGTATTGCGGGACACCCGCGGCGCAGGATTCCACTGCGGTGCGTGCGTGCGTGACCCACATGCAGTGACCTCTTGCTTGCAAATTAAAAATGGCGGGAGAATTCTTCATTTTCTTCATGCAGCAGATTACTATTCTTTTGCTTGCAGACAATTATTGTCCCCAACAAAGAATGACACAGAGACGGGAAAATCTGAAATTAAACCCGGTATTTGTGGCCGCCGGCATTCGTGGCCACCGGTGGTATTACAGATTACTACTAGTATCATCAAGGAGGTTAAAAAAGGTCTTTTTTACCTCCTTGGTATCATGAAGGATGTAGCCACTGGTGGCGGGGCATTGCGCTGGAACAGGCAGTTTCTGATGACAAAAATACGTTTCCATTACTGACTGCATGCACATTTACGGAGAAAAATGCCCTTTCAAATGGAAAAAAAACATGCTGCAGGCTTATTAGCATATGATCCAGTCCCGTCGCCGGCGACGATTTTTCTTTAGACATGTGAGGAATTGTCGCGGACCCCCCGCTGAAGGGTCGCGCGACTATTTTGATCCTCTTTAGACAGCCTAAAAATATCATCGCTGGCAACGTTGTCAACAACAACAGTCGCATGACTATGAAAGTGTTGTATGTCTAAAGTCGGCCTTAGGCTGTATAGCATGTTCTTGATGACACCTGCTTTCTCTGTAGGAGGCATGCCCAAAATGTCCATCAAACAGAACCACTTCTCTCACAACAATGGCCATCACTAATCTCCAAGCAGATTCCTCCGGTGGCATAAAACAGTGGTGGCCAATTTTACCCCTCTGCCGGCTTATGTTACTGTTTTATGCCACCGGAGGAATCTGCTTGGAGATTAGGCCATCACATCACAAAGTGAATATCCCCATCCAGTCTGTACTTTAACTTGACATGTCCTGTATGTGTATGAAGAGAAGTGTAATCTCCAAGCAGATCCTACGGTAGCATAAGATAGTATCAAAAGCTGCTAGAGGAGTGAATCCAGCTTAGGAGTGTGTTTTGCTACCGGGCAAATTGACACCTCTTGGCTGACTACACTACTTGGCCAGTTTGGTACTATCTTATGCCATCGTAGGATCTGCTTGGAGATTAGAGATGATCAGAGGTAAAGAGAGGATAGAGGAATTCGGCAGATGAACAGGTCTTTTGTCCAAGTGACCTCATAAAATATTTATTACATGTTACATGTATATCCTGGTCAAAGGAACTCGCCAAGGATATTTTTTTTTGGTTTACCCCTCAAGCTGGGCCTGTATACGTTTGGAAAAAAGACTGTATATATGTCCCAAGGAAGGGGTTTTTCTTTAGGAACCAAATAGAGGGGGATCCCTTCAATCAAAATGGGAGGTTGACAAGTAAAATGGTATCAAGTGCCAACTGAAGATGTCCCAAAGTAAATGTAAAATTATAAATAGGGGTATTGGACAAAAAATCAAAGTTCCTGTATGCCATTCACAATTTAGTTGATCAGATTAGAAAGAGCTCAGAAAGAGCTCAGAAATTGCTCTTTGTTTGAAGTGAATTGGATATTATATGGCAGAGATATTGGCAAGTTTCAATTTCGGGCCTTGGATTTTACGGATTTCTTAGATATGCCATTTTTATGGCATAAAGGACTGTAGACCAAAGAGTCTTGCTTCAGAACTAAGACAATCAAACTTTGAAGTGTAAAATTTTTTAAAACAATAACGAACAAGTACAATTTTTGTAGAGCATCTTTTTTTATCATTGTATATCCAAACTTGGCCTTTTTTGTTTTTGTACTCCAGTCTGTTCTCCCACATAGAAAGGACCTCAGCACCACTGAGCCAGGACTCTTCATCGATGTGATGTTTTGGGCCAAAAACTTTCCACCTCAGTTAGTGTCAGACAGTCAGGTAAGTGTTAAGAATGATAAAGGAATGTCTAATATATACATGCTGATGCACACAAGAAAATGAAGGACTTGAAAAAAGAAAATTTCACTTTTATTTTTAAGCACATGTAGATGTGCTACCGGGTAAGTAATCATTATGAGCTGCTATTTCATTACTTTGTGTTGCAGATTATCAATCAGTGTTAGTTGAAATGTTCTTAGAAGTCTTTTGATATCATGAATTATGATGTTCAAAATTCTTATGAAAACGTCGCCATTTACATTGGTTGACCTTTTGATTACATTAGATGTTATTTATAGCTTTCATTGCCAAAATGTTTATAGAAGGGCATGTCCCTTCTTTTTCCGTTAATGCTTTGTCAGTATGACCTTGATACATATTATATTAACATGTGAAAATGCATTTGCTTTTTTTTGTACCTAACGTTTGAATTGACTATGAGATGTGTATGATATATTAGATTGCAATATGAATTTTTTTGATGATGTGATAACAAAATATATGACATTATGTTCTTTCACAAGGTCATGGTTTTCTATGTTCACATCTCTTCTTCTGCCTTACTATATTATGATCAAGACATGTTCCATGTGCTCCTTCCCCCAAAGCAGGTTTTAGAAGTTACAAAATGTTGTGGAATATTATTAATGTCAATGCCATGTTCCGTGTACTCTTTCCCCTGTCAGACCTTAAGTAGGTTTTAGAAGTTAAGACACGCTGTGGAATATTTTTAATGTCAATGCCATGTTCCATGTACTCTTTCCCCTGAAAAAAGTAGGTTTTAGAAGTCAAGAAATGTTGTTCCATGACTTTGTGCTCTTTTCTCCAACCCAAAGCAGGCTTCAGAAGTTAAGAAATGTCGTGAATTTCATGACTGTATCTTGGCTTATTAGCATGAATTTGATGATGTTTGTAGCATGAATCTGTTTGAATGAGTGCTTCTTTTACACCATAGGTTTTGTATGGAAGCTGATACTGGATGCTTGACCATGTTCCTGTGTGTGCTGTGGGACCGGTCAGCTATCTTGTGTACCTGTCCATATTCCAGGAGGATCTGTCTGCTCCTATGGGACCTTTCTATGTACCTGTGAGCTATCTACCAGACAAGAGAACATCGGACTTTGACTGTGAGTTGGTTTTCACTTTTAGAACTCGTTCTGAAAACTGGGGTCTGCATGTTGCAAGGTGTAGTAAGCCATTTGAATCTTGCATAATGCGAAGCTGCACCACTCTAATTTTAGCTTAAATGTAATCTGCATATTATGGGTAAAGCATTCAAAGTCTGCGTGGCGCCACTGCGTTCTGGAACTTAATGGAAAGTCCGACAGGAACCTTACATGCAGATCCCTTACATGCAGATCCCTAAAAAATGATATTGAAAGAGTTGGGATAGAGTAAAATGCAATTGTCTGAAAGGCAATTGTCTGAATTGTTTTGGGAACATTTGTATTGATCAGCAAAAACTTCATTTCTAAATTCTAAAACTGGCTCTCCCTGCTCTTTGTTGTCATTTCTGAAAGAGTTCTAATTTCTTGTACTAATATCTAGTCTAAGGTTGTGACTAATATTTTATTTCAGAAATGGTGGAGAACACAGTACATTTTCCTATTGGAGGAGAGCACTTGCAATATTTTCTGTTGTTTTGTTCTGTATGGCAATGGGGTATATTTTCAAAATCATTTTAAAATCAAACTGTTTCCCTGATATCATCACGATCCACATATAACTTTTGAAGTCGTTTCTCAAATGAAAACTGGCTTTTGTGTGAAGACAAAATGTACATGACATGAAGCAGTTATTGAACATCCAACCTCTTAAGAAATGAAGACTTTTACAGTTACTGTCCAGATTGTGAAAATGTCTGTCTTCAGTTCACCTAATGATCAACCAACAAACTTAAAATGCATTTACAGTATTTGACAATAGTAATGTCATTGGCATGATCCATAGGAAATATAGCTAAATTTAAAATTAATATAAACCTTCAAACAAGAAAACTGATTATTGGCAATTTATTGTACAGGACATCCTTTTCTCTTGTTTCTGTCTTGTAGTTGAAGGATTCTGGACAAACAATAGAGATTATCTATCAGATCATAACTTGCAAAAACTCATTTAGGCATTCTAATTTAAAAAAAAAAGGTTTTGTTGGAAAGAAGTGTGTAGAAAATAATCAAAAAGTCCAAACAACCTGAACATGTGCACTCAATTTCTATCTACAATTTTGTCGGTGATGAAGCTGATTTCAGGGAAATGCTTTGGTCTCATTATGATTGTTGGAAATATGTCCTATTGCTTTACAGAATATGGAAAAGACAATGTTGTGCTTTCTTTCTGTAGAGTGAAATGTACTACAGGTAAGCTGTGTGTGATATTTGAAAGAGAGGAATTGGGTTAAGGAATCACCCAAACAAATTCTGTACTTTCCACAAGGATATATTATATACTTTGATATACAGTTGACACATCTTATACTGTTATTTGGTCCAGATAATTTATCGAACAAGTCTAGTAGAGAGACACTTGCAAACACAAGTGATTAAGGCAGTTGTAGAAGAACTATATTGTAACAGTGTAAATCTGGGGAAAGAAGTTTTGACTGAATAATGTCTGTGGAAATAAGTAGGTTAGTTTGGCTGATTCGTGTAAAGTCACGTACTTGACATCAGACTTTGTTATCACTGTACATGTAGCAATACCAACCTCCTGAGAGTAGGCCTAGATTTTGGAGCAGAAGGTTTGAATTGTTATGGCTAGGTAAACAGTGATAGCAAAGTTTGAACAAGAGTTTCCATCCCTGCAGGACAAGCTCAATTCCTCTCTTTCTGCATGTTCATGATTCTAGATCTATTTCTTCCTGGGCTTAGCCTGGAGGAGAAACTTCTGTCCCAGGGTTCTAACTTACACATGCCTCAACTCTGCGTAGTAGACTTGTTGATGAACAGCTCTGCCCGTCATCAGGCCTACTATGCTAAAGGAGAGGGGCTATGTGGATTTTTTTTACCCTGGCCCAGAGGTTTTCTTCTCCAGGCTTCGACGCTAGGTTTGGTTGCTTGATGTCAGTATTCCTGGGAGATAGTGCGCATAATATACACGTTCTTAAAATAGTAAGGGGGTGGTTTGTGTGTGTGTGTGTCTATGTTTTTCAATTCATTTATTAAGTATGTATATATATAAGCTTAGTTAATTTGTTTATTTTATTTATTAAGTATTTTTTTTTTGTATTTTTAATTCTAAGTTATTTACCTGATCAGTCATTGCCAAGGTATGCTGGTGTTTCGAAGCACCGGGTCTTCAGCTTAGCAAAGACCTCCCCTGGGGAGCACACTGTATGCATTGCTGACAGGAGTAAAATTATTCTAAGTGTTTTGAGCAGCTCCTCTGATGTAGTGGTGTGCTGTACAAGTCAATGTGAAAAGTTAAGTGTAGAGGTCCTAAGTGTGGGAAAATGACTATATGAAGGTGTGACGTACTGTGTAAAATTTTGACTAAGTGTCTGAAGAAGGTGCTCTGATGTGAGATAAAATCTATGTGGAGGGATGTTATTTGTAAAGGTCCGTGACATGTGGTGGTTCTAACTGTTGGCAAAACGACTGCATTTGTGTCATGCCTGCTGACTGAAGTGCTGTGTGTGTGGTGTTGTCTTGTGTTAACAAAGAAACCATACTCACAACTCCCCCAATTTTGTTTTGCTGCCCACCAGGCCGGAGTCACGTCTTGAAGACAGAGAAACAAAAGTCAGTGGATGGACACTCAGCAGCTAAGAACTGATGCCTACAACAACATGCTGTATCTATCTCCTCTTGTCTTCAGTTGACCAACTACAAATGTTTGGCTGCAGCAGAAGATGTCAGTTTTGAATTCATTAACTTTAGAAAAAGCCATACAACCAACTGAGAAGGGTCACAAACTGAATAAAAGTTTTCAACCGTCTATTCAAATGTCAATACAATGCAAAGCGTGTAAACTGAGATTTCGTCCAATTACTACTTCTACAAAATGATAAAAACAATAATTACATTTTACTAATGACAAACATTGAAGCTAGGACGGGGGAATAATCCGAAAACAGCAGGTTCAACAACGATAATTAAGAATTTTGGCTTCCAAATTTTGATGCGACACTCTAACTATTAATCTTACTTAATACTGTAAATGCATTTAAGTTCACGGAGATTTAATTTCTAAATTTTAAAGGGACTTTTAGCGGTAGCGGGAAAAGGGACTTTTCGCGGTGGTTTTAAATTCACGGTGAAATGGCCAACGCGAAAACCGCGATATAAATGAACATAAATCCACCGCGAACATTTCTGCATTTACAGTACCTTCCATGGCCTGAGATAGATTAACTCCTGAGATAGATTAACTCCTGACAATGAGTAGACCTAACAGACAGACCTAACATGAGTCTAAAGTTCTGAACAGAATTCACCTGCGTACCATGAGTCACAAATTTCAAATCAGTATGGTAAGATGTTACTCCATCCATAGTTAGACCATGTTGATTTGATTATATTGATGACATCTGTTCGCACATCAATTTTTGTCAATTTAAAAAAAAAAATTTCAACCTTACTGTTAATCAAACAAAGCAGTTGCAAAATGAGCAAAAATCAGACAATGGATACTAACATCATAGAATAGCAAGGTGTGCACATCAGTTTTGGGGTTCCCAGAGTATGTCCATATAACCAAATCAACATGGACTTAGCATGGAAGTGAGGGTAATTGATGAACAGACAAGCGTACCTTTGTAAACTATTCCCCTCCCCCTGTGTCTCTAAGCAACACTGCATTCAAGATCCTCATATGACATGGACACGAGTCACAGTTCAGGCCTCCAGACAGATGTCTATCTATATTAGGAAGAAACAAACAGTTTAAGGCATTGACAGAGGCAACATTAAGAAAGCACAATTGTTACTGTGTGTATACAGTTTGGCTCAAAATATTAAACAAATTTAGAAATATCCATTCTTTTACATAACTTGCATAACATTTGTGTGCTTCAGATATATTCTGAGGAAAGATGGTACTAGTTGTTTCCACATTCATATTTCAGAATAAACTAATAGTGTCTTATTAGTTCAATTAGAAAGTAGAAATAAGAAATCTGATCAATGTGGCAGATAGAAGAGTTAAGTTACCAGTGGAAACTATTCCCCTCCCTCTGTGTCTCTATAAGCAACATTGCACTCCAAGGCAACAGCATTCTGGATCAGAATCGCTGCTGGCCTCCAGGACACACCTAAGAATGAAAAGAAGAGTCAGTTTGACCCACAAACATTGATAAACTGTCAGAAAATAATGTGCTCAAGTCAGTCTGTCACTTTTATTTGCATCCATAGATTTCAGTGGGGAGATATTATTTACATGTCTCTACGTTTCATATTTCATATTTTTTGTAATTACATAATAACACACATTCCACATAAACTGTGAAGCTTACCTGGTGAAACTGCTCAGCTTCATCCCAGTCTCCATGGTAACTGCATCATCCCAGTCTCCATGGTAACTGCATCTCAAGTCTTCAGACAGGATTCATCAGTCAGGTCATCTGAGTCAGCAGTCTCCTAACTACAAAGATAAGTAGTTACACACTTGTCGGAAAAAGCACTGAAGAATGAAAAGAAAATTGATGAAGAATGTAGATGTTTCTCACCTGAGACTCTTCCATCCATTCACCTGGTACATCTCATTGCATCATGTACCTCAGGACAGGACAGGACAGCTACACCTGCACAGCTGACCATCAGGACACACCTGCTTACTATTATGAAAGGATAAATCAGTATGATGATAAGATACTGCCTGACAATACCCAGTCACCAAACAAAATTGTTCTTACGCTTCCGAAACGATTTTTTTTCAATGTGCTGTTTGGTTGTTGAAGTCTATTTCACTTGAATTCACTTCGGCAGCCCAGTCTCAGAACACTATCTGGAGTTTACTGCTATTTCCTCATAGTATTACCAAGGACGCATAATAATTCATTGAAGAGCTAGAGGTTCATCAGTCACATATGAATACAGTTAGTAGAATATTCTTAACTCAGTGATACTTTTAAACACATTCCTCCAAAATCGAACAGGATGTACTGTATACATCAAAGACATCAAATATTTATGTATAGGAATATGCCTTTCAGATTGATCCCTTATTGAAGAATATTCATCGTCAACTATTCTCTTACCTGTAAAAAGTCTTCATCTTCATCTGTGTCATGTCTGGTTCTGTCTGGACAGGAGTCCTCAGAACTGCATCAGTCAGCACACACCTAACTATAAAGATAACAGTTACACACATGTCTGCAAAGCAGTGAAAACTTGGCATGAAAAGTGAAGAATGCCAAACTTTTTACCTGTAAAATCGCCTGTGTCTTCCTTCATAGAGCTATCCAGGAAACCTGCACAACTCTAGACAATCTTCCTATCATCTGGTGTGCACTGCTTCAGGAGGCACCTAACTATACAATAGGAAAGTTAGTCTCAGGCAAAAAGATAATACTAGACAATTGGTGCCTATAGGAAAAGTGAAGAATGCAGATTTGTCTCACCTGATACTCTTGTATATTGTGCCACCTGTGGTGAGTTGTCAGGTCTCACCTGTGGTGTCTCACCTGGTGGAGACAGGTAAAGATCAATGTATACTTTGCTGAATCACTAGCATACATGTAAGTCTAATGTGGAAGAAGTTGCTATGTGCATTGTATACTGAGTAACTCACCAATGTCATTGCCATACCATAAAGGTAGCAATTAGGAGCCAACTACACATTGAAAGATTAAAAAAACGCTCACATACATTAACTTTAGTTTGTCTTGTGGATATCTTTTATGATTCCATGGGCTAGGACCCAAAATTGACTATTTTTGTACCACTGATGAGAGGAACCAGAGATATAGATTTTTCAAATCTGCAACAGCAAATTAAAGTTTAACATCTTAATCCATGATAGCAAGCTTTTATGTACAGCTTTCCTGGTATAATGATTTGACCAAGTGACATCATTGAAACAGATCTCTCTGATTATCACTTTGCTGAAAGGGACTTGATAGAAAATTTGAACACCATTATTTGTAATAAACATTAGGACAAAGGTGAAAGTTGCACTGGGGACCACAGTCCAATTGCTCTCTTGTCAATATTATATATATAAACAGGGTTGGGCAAGTGCATGTCTTACCCCACATTGCTGATTGGGCATGTATGATTTTTCCATAAGTGAGACTTTGTTATTCTTGTTACTTTTCACAGTCATAGCATCAAGCATAATGCTCAACACAGAAAATAGAGTCAACAATAAAATAATTCCATTGCTGGAAGTGAAAATGCATAGACATGTCATTTAAATTTTGGGCGAATGAAAACTCAGTTTGGACAATTGATGTACATGAAATTTTTATATCAAAATATGGCATTATCAAGGACTGATATTGCCTAATCTTCAACTGTAGACTCAGATATGGGGAAATGTTTGTGGTGATTTTATGTTCACATTTAAGTCAGTGAACTTTTTCCATTCACAAGTTAAACATTGCATGGCGGTTTCAACTGTGAAGAAGAAACACTCAAGGTGTGCAGACAAGAGCTCCACGGATCATACATCAACACAGCAGCAGCCCAACGTCAGCTGCCCTGCCCACCCTTCACTCCTGATGTGAGGAAGCAGGGTGAACATTGTTCTGACTCACAGATTCAGGCAAACAATCACCCCCTGAACTACATGATCACAAATGACAGATATCATTGGAGCAACTGGCCTTGTTTAGGTAAGATTTGGGCGAGAACTTCAGAAGAATTTCACCATACACACAGGTGTTCTTGAAACGTGGAGATAAACAAAAGGACAATATTTTTTGTAACTATGAACTAAAAACGGTCTGTAATACAGAAATGGGCACATACATTCAATGCTCTAGTAGCATTATCACACGTCCAAATGTATAAAAAAAACTGACCAAATTCAAATGACCCTGTCAAA
Source organism: Branchiostoma floridae x Branchiostoma belcheri (assembly GCA_019207045.1). Lineage (NCBI taxonomy): Eukaryota > Metazoa > Chordata > Leptocardii > Amphioxiformes > Branchiostomatidae > Branchiostoma > Branchiostoma floridae x Branchiostoma belcheri. The sequence goes on from CM033041.1 coordinate 8,157,447, forward strand.
GTCGATCTTAAAAACTCAAAACTGTCAACTGGGGCTAACTGTGTTACATAACCACGCCATTTTTCACGAAATATGATATTCAGTATTTTTAGTTCTTACGAAATAATACGAGGGAAATGAGATTGTTGGTTTAACTGTAAGAATAAGGCTTTAAGGTCACGTTTCCAAAGCGGGGACCGGCCGGGATGTTTTCAGAAACGAAAAATTAAACTGTATACCTAGAAATATACACAGATCATTCTCATGAATCTTATTTTGTCCTTTTGTGTATTTTGATGTCTTTAGTATCATTCTCTTCGCTCCCGGTCCGACCGGGCTCCGCTTTGAAAATGTGACCGAGATCGTCTCCAAACACCACGCACCTCTTCCCAACTTGTCTCGTCCTGTCCAAACTCGCCAGGTCTCCGGTCTGGAATCCTGCATTTTCTCCTCGAAACATCCAGAGAGCGGCACAAATCCACCGAGAAAACTTCCCAACGTCCTGCTGCACACTTTAGGAAATCTTTCTACCGACAAAAATTCGGAATAGTAGCTAAAACGTTGCAAAAAATGATAGTTCCAGAGCATTCCCGTCCTAAGAAAGCGCCATTTTGAACGGACCACGCCAAATGTGCTTTTTACACAGGTGTTCAAAACGAATTAGTCTGAAAATGCTAATCTAATTATGTTTCTAATTAGAAAGATTTTGATCTCAGAAAAAAAACGACAGATACAGCTACAGTGACTATAACATTTCTGTTAGCAACAATTTTTCACGGATAAAATAAGCTTGAATATTGCTAAATTCTACGTATTAATCACATCAATTCACTTTAGCGGGACTTCATTTGGTCTGAGAAACAATTCAGTTGGGCAGTACTAACTTATTGGAAGTACATATTGATTGTTTGATGATCTGGAAGTGAACAGCTGACTGAAAACCATAACACTTAAATCAACGCAAACTCTTTAAGATTTACTTTGATCTGTAAGGGATGTGTACGTGAATTCAACAGCAGTCACACAGGCAAACTCAATTGCCGCTGGTGCTGAGCACTATCCACACGAAACATGTATTAAAGTAACAAACCTGTCCTTGGTGCTAAACACCATCGACACATTGACAAACACACCAATCCTTAGATCGGAACACCATCAACACACATACAGGCAAACTAGCCTTTGCTGGTGCTATTTAAAACAACATCCACACACAGGCAAACACATCTGTCACTGATGCTGAACACCATTCACACACAGGTAAACTTCAATGTTCTCCAATGGCTCGGACCAGATGTCCATGGACTGTTTTCAGGAAAGATTACTGGCCTGTAATGTGGTAGCACTTGAGCTCAAAATGTTTCCAAAATGTTTTCAAACCGGAGGATATTGAGCATACATGTAGGTGCGAACACGCAGACAAACCCCAAAACTGTACCTCCATCAGAAGTAGACCTCATTTACTGAGGCAGCAATTCGTAGCCATGCATCTGCTTTGAGATAATGTTGTCACAGCTAAATGCACAGTTCGCCCTCCCACGCCCCTAGGCCCTAACCTTGACCCGCCTCCTCACCTTCTTCCTTCCTTTAGACTGACTCAAAGTGAAGTACATGTATTGCTTACCCCTCGCGGTTTCACAGCCACGACTAGCGTCTAAAATAAAAATTCAACTAAAACATTTTGTACTTAGTAGTATAGTTGTACATGTGTTTCACTTATTATAATAAGTTCTTTCGTATGGCGTGGTTGTATCTTCTTTCAAGAGAGTGTATATTAAGAGCGAATGTCTGTAAGGGTCAAACAATGGTGGCAACGGTAAATAATTTTCCTCTCTTGCTCTTTTTTTTACTCTCATGCTCTTCCTCTCATGCTCTTGATGACGTTGATGGCGTTGAAATTATGCAGGTGCAAAGCAAGGAGATCAGGTTATCTATCACGTATATTTAGTTCTTGAAAGAGATTTGAATTCGAAAAGCTGATTGTGATATCTTCTATCTGGATAGTTATTTTAGTTATTTTGATAGTATTCTACGATTTACAGATTTCAACAATTTCTTACTTGAGAAATGAGAACAAATTTGTAACGTACCGAAATAAACTGAATCCTTAGCCAATGGATAGCTTTGTATGGGCACAGACATAGACGTACTAATGGTGAATGAAGTGATTTTACTCCTCATATCTGCTTGGAGATGACGTCAGTGTTCAACAGGGCATATTACTGGTCGGACAGGTTTGACAACGGGGAGACAGAACAGAGGTCAAACTATGGTGGGTGAAGTAGATACGAGACATAAGATAAAAACAACAAAACGTCAAAACCTTCTTGATCTAAAGGACGCAAGCAAGGGCAGATCGTTACGTCAACGTTTGGTGAGTTGGAAGGCTGAGAATGATTACATGTTTTTGATGTTGTAAAGAGTCCAAAACGAAAACTGTCAAGTAGAGCGTATTCACTGCATGTTATGGTATTGGACCACATGTTCTAATGGCGACGGCATATTATAGTACTATATTTTTGGTGTCGCAGAGTTTCATCACGATAACTTCGTCCGCTCCAGCCCCTCTCCGCTCCAGCCCCTCTCCGCCCCAGCCCCTCTCCGCTCCAGCCACTCTCTGCTCCAGCCCCTCTCCGCTCCAGCCCCTCTCCGCTCCAGCCACTCTCCGCTCCAGCCACTCTCTGCTCCAGCCACTCTCCGCCCCAGCCCCTCTCCGCTCCAGCCACTCTCCGCTCCAGCCTCTGCTCCGCTCCAGCCCCTCTCCGCTCCAACCACTCTCCGCTCCAACCACTCTCCGCTCCAGCCACTCTCCGCTCCAACCACTCTCCGCTCCAACCACTCTCCGCTCCAGCCTCTGCTCCAGCCACTCTCCGCTCCAGCCACTCTCCGCTCCAGCCACTCTCCGCTCCAGCCTCTGCTCCAGCCACTCTCCGCTCCAGCCACTCTCCGCTCCAGCCACTCTCCGCCCAGTCCCTCTATGCCCCAGCCTCTCTCCACTCCAACCACTCTCCGCTCCAGCCACTCTCCGCCTCAGCCCCTCTCCACCCCAGCCCCTCTCCGCTCCAGCCCCTCTCCGCTCTAGCCCCTCTCTGCTCCAGCCACTCTCCGCTCCAGCCACTCTCCGCTCCAGCCACTCTCCGCTCTAGCCCCTCTCTGCTCCAGCCACTCTCCGCTCCAGCCACTCTCCGCTCCAGCCTCTGCTCCAGCCACTCTCCGCCCCAGCCCCTCTCCGCTCCAGCCCCTCTCCGCTCCAGCCTCTTCTCCAGCCACTCTCCGCTCCAGCCCCTCTCCGCTCCAGCCTCTGCTCCAGCCACTCTCCGCCCCAGCCCCTCTCCGCTCCAGCCACTCTCCGCTCCAGCCACTCTTCGCTCCAGCCACTCTGCGCTCCAGCCACTCTCCGCTCCAGCCACTCTCCGCTCCAGCCACTCTCCGCTCCAGCCACTCTCCGCTCCAACCACTCTCCGCTCCAGCCTCTGCTCCAGCCACTCTCCGCTCCAGCCCCTCTCCGCTCCAGCCACTCTCTTCTCCAGCCACTCTCCGCCCCAGCCCCTCTCCGCTCCAGCCACTCTCCGCTCCAGCCACTCTTCGCTCCAGCCACTCTGCGCTCCAGCCACTCTCCGCTCCAGCCACTCTCCGCTCCAGCCACTCTCCGCTCCAGCCACTCTCCGCTCCAGCCACTCTCCGCTCCAGCCACTCTCCGCTCCAGCCACTCTCCGCTCCAGCCACTCTCCGCTCCAGCCACTCTCCGCCCCAGTCAAGTTTGCATGGCATATCAAGGGGTTCCCCAAAGCCGCCATTGTTTTGCCGTTTTAAATGAGTAGGCAAGCTATATGTTTTCAACAGGTATTCTTTTTACTGCTGTTACTTATTGCTAATTGCATGTCCTTGAAACTAAAACAAATGTTCCATTTTGTGTTAAACAGGTCCATTTACCAAAAAGAGGAAGGAAGAAACTGGATTTCTACTATGTTCCTACTACGAGTACAGAGACGCAGGTTGCGATCTTTCTTTTGGGGCGCGTTGCTTGTCTCCGCAATGGCAACCATATACACAGTGTTTTACAGAAGCCAGAGGAAGCTAGAAGACTTCCAAAAAATACCAAAACGTGAAATATCTAAGCAGACATCTGGTGACAGTTATTCTCGAGCTCTACCTCGATACGAATCGCCCGGAAGGAATCTTGGTGTTAAAACATCTAGAGATTGCAATGCAAGGAATAACTTCATTTTCATCAAGATTCAGAAGACAGGATCCTCTACAGTGACGAATCTCTTACAGCGGTACGCTATAGACCGTGACCTCACGGTTATGGTCCCTACCTGTACAATGTGCGCTCTCAGCTGGCCCACCTCGCCCGAACCTGGAATGTACCACGAGTCGAAGAATGGAGAGTACAACGCTATCGTCCACCACACGAGATATAACAAAACTTGGATGGAAACCATGTTCCCTCCCGACACTGCGTACATAACTGTGCTTAGAGAACCATTCAGTCATCTTAAGTCAGTGTTTCATTACTATCATCTCGCCGGAAAAGTGCTTCAGAGAAAACTGAAGACATCTGGAGACGAAAATTGCATTCAGCGGTTTCTCAAAAGTCCCTTTGAGCACAGATATGTCTTGGGTTACAAACACTGTGAGGTTACCTTCGAAAGGACGAGAAATTTCCAAGCTTTTGACTTAGGGTACAAAGTAGAGTGGGCGGAAGACACAGGAAAAGCGGAACAATTTCTTGCTGACTTAGAACAAGACTTCACCTTGGTCATGATCTTAGAGCACTTCGAGGAATCGCTAGTGCTGTTACGAAGGCTGATGTGTTGGGAAATGAAGCATATTCTCTACGATAAAAACCGACCTAAGAAAGAGGAGACCTATCCGTACAAATATTACCAACCTTCAGAAGAAGAGCGTGCTAATCATAAAGAGTTTAACAAAGTAGATTATATGCTATATGAATACTTTAATAGGTCACTGTGGAACAAGATAGCTTCTGAAGGGCCCAGTTTCTTCGCCGAACTAGAGTACTACAAGCAACTCAATAATAACATTAGTAATCACTGCGCTAGTAGTCGGGCAAAAAAAGAAACAATGGTTGTGCCCTCGTCTAAATGGAATGCAGAATTCCATATAAATGGCGAATTTTGTAACCGCCTAAGAACGAAGCGAACGAAATCTTTGGACGGAGCGCTGCGTGCGCGTTTGATAAAGAGCGAAAGAAAGCATGTTTTTGGTCGGTGCCCACCTCGGGATCAGTACGTTGTTCTGAAAAGCAAATCTTCAGGAAATTAGGTTTTGTTAAAACGCAACAGAGAATTTACCCTAGACCATTCAATTTGATGTCCGATTCATTCTGGACACATAACAACTCCAAAATGCCCATATTTTGGTATCCTTAGTTGAAGAAAGCGCTTTCGTCCCTCGTTATTCAATGTTCAAATCCTATTCATTGACACTGGAAATGCCAATAAACGGTTACGTTAGCATTTTGATCCATGCATAGTTTTAAACAAATTGGGGCATGCAGGTCTATCACAGATGTAAGATCCAAGGCAAGAAAAATTGTCCCTCTCTGGTGATCAAGACACATTTGATTGAATTATCAGCAATAAGATGGGGAAAAAAGTAGTGACCAGAAGTCTTAACTCTTTGTATGTATGATGTATACGTACTGCGTCTACCGGTTGCTACAGTCGTTTCACGTAGCAAACATATACTCAAACATATCTGCTTTCCTCTCCGATGAAAAGGACCATAAAACTGTAAAGCTTCCAATAGTTCAAGCCCAAACATTTGCCTTACAATCATGATGCTGTGTTGTCTCCTTACAATATCAATGAATAGATAAAAATGAATTAATCTTTACCTATAAGTTTGATGTCTCGTTTCTCTTACCACCTGAATAGCATCGGCTCTGGCACCCTAACCATCCTTGATCCGTAATGGTAGAGTCCTTTGACCTTTCACCTCTAAAGCCTCCACATTTCATTAACTGTTTTTATTGTTAACAAAATTTAGTAACTCAAATTATTTTCACATTTTCGAGGAAAACTGGCTCTGTGAGGCAAGATTAGGAAAACCTAACGTCTTGGATGTTACTTGGCTTATAATCTATAAACATTCAAGGTGCATCTGTTTACAATATTTAGTATTTCATGACCCAGAAAACGCTAAGAGTAAGAGGGTGTTGGTTGCCTGGATGAAGGAACCTGTAATGATGTGCTTTGCATGTATTTTACGGAATTGATGTTTACGTTAGAAGTCTGCACATATCCTGTCCTTGGTGCTGAAAGTGATGTTCAAAGCGAGACAGCACCAAATCTCGCGTCATCTGGCACTTTGTTTGGGTTAATCAGATATTTGTGGTGAACAGGTGTACATGTATTCGCCGTGGAGGTGGGGTGTTCAGTTAACACTTTGAGGAAGGGGTGTCTAGAGTTGTCTGGATTTAAAATAAACTGTACACAAATTAAAATCAATGTTCTATAGTCGATGTTTGATTACATACGCAGGTGTAGTATATTGTTCTCTTTATCCCTAACAATTTGGAATTGTACTTTGAAGTGCTTTCAAACTTTGACGTCTTTGTTACTTACACATACGTTCAGTCAACCGTGAAGTTGATAGGCGTTTTACATTTCAAATTATGAGTATATATTTGTTTATTAGTTGTCCAACAAGAGAACGTATTCATATAAATAGTGTCAATACTGATGATAGCAACATGGACAGGAAAGAATGCCAGTGGCAAATCAAATATTCATTAAAATTAAAATTCTTCAAAACTCAATTTACAATCATAACTCTGAATCCACAACTTTTAAGTATTTTCACCAGATAAAATAAAGTTCCATTTAATTTTCACTCGTGCCAGATCGCAGCAGAATAAGATAGTAATAAGTTATTTACATCGTAAGTAGACATAGGACAAATCACAATACAATAAGTTATTTAAGCTGTCAACATTATATTCGCTGGAATGGACGCTGAATATATACATATACATCATACAAAGCGTATAGAGAGAACAACCATATCACGAGCACAGTTTTCTTCATATAACATACAGTCAGTATGCAAACTGGTAAAACGCGAGCTAAAAAGTTGATAAAATCGATATTTCTACCCTTATGAATTATAACCATGTATGTAGAATCGCATCTTTTTTCAGGACATTTATGGCTTTCTATGTAAGAATAAAACTTATGTGGGATTTCATCCATAGAAAATGTAGTACCAAAATGCATATCTAGCGCACAGGCACCATGTAAGAACATTTACATGCATATGTACTTAATTTCGTATACACGATTATACTAAATACAACTTTTTTATTGAAATCAGTAAGTCCGTATCCTGAGCACTTTGGACACCCGTCCCTTGGCGTTGGCGTACACAAGGAAGGATTCCCCGTGCATCTGGAAGAACTCCCAGTCAGCGCAGCTGGTGGTGGGGATGTTGTGCACAGGCTTGAACTTCTCAACTCCCTGCCACCTGGCGGCGAAAGGAGGAAATGCAGTTTGATTGGTAGAAGCAAAACTCGCAACAAGACAAAATGTTATGTTCAACAGTTGTAATAAAAGGTATTGGAAATGATTGTTGTTGTAAAGTAAGGGTGGCATATACAACGGCGTCAAGAATGTAATGAAAACATAGTCATTGACATTAGCCTGAGTACCATCCTCCGTAGTGACCGCTGGCTCAATCCTTTCGCTTGCAACCGCCAGGGAAACGCGCAGGTCCAGACTCCGTGGTTAGCAAGCAAAAGGATTGAGCCAGTGGTCACTACGGAGGCTGGTACCCAGGCTACATTGACACAGGACACTCACCCATCTCACTACTAGCAGATATGCTAGAACTACAAAAAAATCATATCTTCAAAATGACTCCCATCCTTGGAATGAATAGTAGCTTTTTTAAGATAAGCCTGTGTCTTTTTTAAAGAAAGAATATCTTTATTGTAACGTTACATTTCTGCTCTCACATCTAAGTTCAAGTCAGGGTGATAAAGTTCTAGGTAGTTCCAAATAATCTATGTACTAGTGCTAGTACTAGTGTAGTAAGAACGTGTTAAGAGACATAGGATGTTATCAATCACCTGTAGACGACGCTGTCCACGTCGTTGCTCTCCCCGTCATCGTACGAGTTGGCGACTACCAGGTAGTTATCCCTCCCCACACGGAACGACTCCCAGTCTGTGGCACTGTCGTCATGGCAACAACAAAACGGTAAAGGTTATAGGTCACTAAAGGCAAAAAGTTTGTGTATGTACACCCGGAATAGAGAAGGAAGCATAGAAGAACAAGAGACGCAAATATATGAAATAAAGGCAAAATCTCATACGTCGTACGATCGTCGTACGATTACAAACTGACCGAGGGCATTCTTGGGATAGTCGTACACGTGTCCTGCAAAATGCAGCTGTCTTTATTACGACATTGTAGGTGGTTGGTCCTTTCGTAGCCTGTTTGAAAAGTCTACGGCATCAAAATCGTACGATGACCTACGACAATTGTGATCACGCTGTAACGTTAATTTACAACAAACAGCGGTAAAACGCACCCTCCACAACAAAGGTAGTACATGTTCACCTGTGTGTCAGGATATTCTGGAACTCCTCAAAGCGCTGTTTCTGCACGTTGAGTTTGTAGATGGTGGAGTTGATGCTGTATCTGTAGGTGCTGTCCAGGGCGTGCACGTGAGGACCGTGGTTAAAGGCGTTCGCCGCCACTAGGAAGTGTTCCTTTCCTATATTCATGTACTCCCAGTCCGTACAACCCATGGTCTAGGGAGTAAAGTAGAAACAAGGAAAAGAAAAACACGGTGAATGATTTGATCAGATTGATAAATGACTGAATAGCAAAGTTATTCATTGCCAACCACGCAGTTACAACAGCCCACGTCTGTCACCTTCCTATGGGAATTCAATGGCTTGCAGTACTCTGCACTGCAGTTAAGTGGCGCTGCCGCAGTGTTAAGAATGCGATCCTAAACGTGAATTGGCCTATGTTCCTATATATGTTCCCCTTGTTACGGTTCATGATTTTATGATTCGTCTATCTCGAAGGCCTCCCAGTCCCGTGCGTCTTTCGCTTGAGGCTTGCCAAAGAAGAGAAATGCCATGACCTATGCATTCGGAAACACACACAGACACAAAGACAAACTGACCGACATGCAGACACATCATTAACAATAGCTCTATTTTTCACAGAGGCAACAAGTGGTATTAAGTAAAGAATCCAGATTGTATGTCCAATACCTCCACAAACTGCAGTGGTAGAAAGCGGCCGTACTGCCACACGTAGATGACGGAGTCCACTTTGGTGGACACGCCGTTGTATGCGTTCGCCACGGCCAGGAAGTGATACGGTCCGATGGTGAAGGCCTCCCAGTCGTACGCCGCCTTGGTAGGGATGGTCTGGTACGGCACAAAGTAGTCCCCGGCGCGCTCCCAGTGGAAAATCACCGACTCGATATTGTGGTCCAATCCTGGAGAAAACACGAAACGATTATTGATAAAGGGACGCCAATAAATACATGTACTACAGTCGCAGTTACGCAGGTCAAATCCAACTGCTTAAGTAATTGCTGTGTAGCGTATCTTATTGCCTCGATGTCTAACCTTCATTGACGTATTGATAGAGGGGGCTAGCTGGCTGGTTATGAGGTGGCTGATTCTCCCGAGCAGCCCTCGTAACCCCTGCTTCGCCTATTGGGTCAGTTAGTCCTCACTCATAGTGAGCAATTGGGCTGGTCTCAATCATGATGTTTCTGACCTAGGGCGAAGAGTTGCTGTTACAGTTCCAATCATGTAACCCGTAACCTTTAAGTGGCCTTCAGGCCTTGTTACGTGGTGACTATTGAGTAAAAAAAAAAGAAAAAAAAGAGGGGGCTGGTTATGTGGGGGTTGATGTAAAGGACTGGTTATGTGGGGGCTGATGTAAAGAGAGGGCTGGTTATGTGGGGGCTGGTGTAAAGGGGCTAGTTATGAGGTGGCTGATGTAAAGAGGTGGCTGATGTAAAGGGGCTGGTTATGTGGGGGCTGATGTAAAGGGGCTGGTTATGTGGGGGCTGATGTAAAGGGGCTGGTTATGTGGGGGCTGATGTAAAGGACTGGTTATGTGGGGGCTGATGTAAAGAGAGGGCTGGTTATGTGGGGGCTGGTGTAAAGGGGCTGGTTATGAGGTGGCTGATGTAAAGAGGTGGCTGATATAAAGGGGCTGGTTATGTGGGGGCTGATGTAAAGGGGCTGGTTATGTGGGGGCTGATGTAAAGAGGGGGCTGGTTATGTGGGGGCTGATGTAAAGAGGGGGCTGGTTATGTGGGGGCTGATGTAAAGAGGGGGCTGGTTATGTGGGGCTGATGTAAAGGGGCTGGTTATGTGGGGGCTGATGTAAAGGGGCTGGTTATGAGGTGGCTGATGTAAAGAGGGGGCTGGTTATGTGGGGGCTGATGTAAAGGGGCTGGTTATGAGGTGGCTGATGTAAAGGGACTGGTTATGTGGGGGCTGATGTAAAGGGGCTGGTTATGAGGTGGCTGATGTAAAGAGGTGGCTGATGTAAAGGGGCTGGTTATGTGGGGGCTGATGTAAAGGGGCTGGTTATGAGGGGGCTGATGTAAAGCGGGGCTGGTTATGTGGGGGCTGGTGTAAAGGGGCTGGTTATGAGGTGGCTGATGTAAAGAGGTGGCTGATGTAAAGGGGCTGGTTATGTGGGGGCTGATGTAAAGGGGCTGGTTATGAGGGGGCTGATGTAAAGCGGGGCTGGTTATGTGGGGGCTGATGTAAAGAGGGGGCTGGTTATGTGGGGGCTGAGGTAAAGGGGCTGGTTATGTGGGGGCTGATGTAAAGGGGCTGGTTATGTGGGGGCTGATGTAAAGAGGGGGCTGGTTATGTGGGGGCTGATGTAAAGAGGGGGCTGGTTATGTGGGGGCTGATGTAAAGGGGCTGGTTATGAGGTGGCTGATGTAAAGGGACTGGTTATGTGGGGGCTGATGTAAAGAGGGCTGGTTATGTGGGGGCTGATGTAAAGGCTGGTTATGTGGGGGCTGATGTAACTGGTTATGTGGGGGCTGATGTAAAGAGGGGGCTGGTTATGTGGGGGCTGAGGTAAAGGGGCTGGTTATGTGGGGGTTGATGTAAAGAGGGCTGGTTATAGTTGATGTAAAGAGGGCTGGTTATGTGGGGACTGGTTATGTGGGGGCTGATGTGGGGGCTGATGTGGGGGCTGATGTAAAGAGGGCTGGTTATGAGGTGGCTGATGTAAAGGGGCTGGTTATGTGGGGGCTGATGTAAAGGGGCTGGTTATGTGGGGGCTGATGTAAAGGCTGGTTATGTGGGGGCTGATGTAACTGGTTATGTGGGGGCTGATGTAAAGGGGCTGGTTATGTGGGGGCTGAGGTAAAGGGGCTGGTTATGTGGGGGCTGATGTAAAGGGGCTGGTTATGTGGGGGCTGATGTAAAGATATGTGGGGGCTGATGTAAAGAGGGCTGGTTATGTGGGGGCTGATGTAAAGAGGGCTGGTTATGTGGGGGCTGATGTAAAGAGGGGGCTGGTTATGTGGGGGCTGATGTAAAGAGGGCTGGTTATGTGGGGGCTGATGTAAAGGGGGCTGGTTATGTGGGGGCTGATGTAAAGGCTGGTTATGTGGGGGCTGATGTAACTGGTTATGTGGGGGCTGATGTAAAGCGGGGCTGGTTATGTGGGGGTTGATGTAAAGAGGGGCTGGTTATGTGGGGGCTGATGTAAAGGGGCTGGTTATGTGGGGGCTGATGTAAAAATATGTGGGGGCTGATGTAAAGAGGGCTGGTTATGAGGTGGCTGATGTAAAGAGGGGCTGGTTATGTGGGGGCTGATGTAAAGGCTGGTTATGTGGGGGCTGATGTAACTGGTTATGTGGGGGCTGATGTAAAGCGGGGCTGGTTATGTGGGGGTTGATGTAAAGAGGGCTGGTTATGTGGGGGCTGATGTAAAGAGGGCTGGTTATGTGGGGGCTGATGTAAAGAGGGGCTGGTTATGTGGGGGCTGATGTAAAGAGGGGGCTGGTTATGTGGGGGCTGATGTAAAGAGGGGGCTGATAATGTGGGGGTTGATGTAAAGAGGGCTGGTTATGTGGGGGCTGATGTAAAGGGGCTGGTTATGTGGGGGCTGATGTAAAGAGGGGGCTGGTTATGTGGGGGCTGATGTAAAGAGGGGGCTGGTTATGTGGGGGCTGATGTAAAGAGGGGGCTGATAATGTGGGGGCTGATGTAAAGCGGGGCTGGTTATGTGGGGGCTGATGTAAAGAGGGCTGGTTATGTGGGAGCTGATGTAAAGGGGCTGGTTATGTGGGGGCTGATGTAAAGTGGGGCTGGTTATGTGGGGGCTGATGTAAAGAGGGCTGGTTATGTGGGGGCTGATGTAAAGTGGGGCTGGTTATGTGGGGCTGATGTAAAGAGGGCTGGTTATGTGGGGACTGGTTATGTGGGGGCTGATGCAAAGAGGGGGCTGATAATGTGGGGGCTGATGTAAAGCGGGGCTGGTTATGTGGGGGTTGATGTAAAGAGGGCTGGTTATGTGGGGGCTGATGTAAAGAGGGGCTGGTTATGTGGGGGCTGATGTAAAGGAGCTGGTTATGTGGGGGCTGATGTAAAGTGGGGCTGGTTATGTGGGGGCTGATGTAAAGAGGGCTGGTTATGTGGGGGCTGATGTAAAGGAGCTGGTTATGTGGGGGCTGATGTAAAGTGGGGCTGGTTATGTGGGGGCTGATGTAAAGAGGGGGCTGGTTATGTGGGGGCTGATGTAAAGAGGGGGCTGGTTATGTGGGGGCTGATGTAAGAGGGGGCTGATAATGTGGGGGCTGATGTAAAGCGGGGCTGGTTATGTGGGGGTTGATGTAAAGAGGGCTGGTTATGTGGGGGCTGATGTAAAGAGGGGCTGGTTATGTGGGGGCTGATGTAAAGGAGCTGGTTATGTGGGGGCTGATGTAAAGTGGGGCTGGTTATGTGGGGGCTGATGTAAAGAGGGCTGGTTATGTGGGGGCTGATGTAAAGGAGCTGGTTATGTGGGGGCTGATGTAAAGTGGGGCTGGTTATGTGGGGGCTGATGTAAAGGGGCTGGTTATGTGGGGGCTGATGTAAAGAGGGGGCTGGTTATGTGGGGGCTGATGTAAAGCGGGGCTGGTTATGTGGGGGCTGATGTAAAGAGGGATGGTTATGTGGGAGCTGATGTAAAGGGGCTGGTTATGTGGGGGCTGATGTAAAGTGGGGCTGGTTATGTGGGGGCTGATGTAAAGAGGGCTGGTTATGTGGGGGCTGATGTAAAGTGGGGCTGGTTATGTGGGGGCTGATGTAAAGAGGGGGCTGGTTATGTGGGGGCTGATGTAAAGGGGCTGGTTATGTGGGGGCTGATGTAAAGAGGGGGCTGGTTATGTGGGGGCTGATGTAAAGCGGGGCTGGTTATGTGGGGGCTGATGTAAAGAGGGCTGGTTATGTGGGAGCTGATGTAAAGGGGCTGGTTATGTGGGGGCTGATGTAAAGGGGCTGGTTATGTGGGGGCTGATGTAAAGAGGGCTGGTTATGTGGGGGCTGATGTAAAGTGGGGCTGGTTATGTGGGGGCTGATGTAAAGAGGGGGCTGGTTATGTGGGGGCTGATGTAAAGAGGGCTGGTTTTGTGGGGGCTGATGTAAAGAGGGGGCTGGTTATATGGGGGCTGATGTAAAGGGACTGGTTATGTGGGGGCTGATGTAAAGGGGCTGGTTATGTGGGGGCTGAGGTAAAGATGGGGCTGGTAAAGGTATATATGTGCATACGTATGCGTGCATGTGTTTGCGCGTTTGTCTACAATTTATGAATATTATGTGTATATTGATGTTAATTTTATGTATACTTATAAGGTGGAAAATATCATATAGGCCAGCGGTCATTATATATTTGAAATAAAAAGCTTTCAAGTTTGTTTCAACGTTTTGTATTCATGAAAACTCAAATTTGACAAAGCTATCGTAAGATTATGCTTGTAAAAGTAAAAAAATGAGACCATCTTACCTCTTGCATAGTTGGCCACCACCAGGTAGAGTTTACCGTCTATCTACTGTAAGATTATGTTTGTGAAAGTAAAAAAAAGACCATCTTACCTCTTGCATGGTTGGCGACCACCAGGTAGTGTTCTCCGTCTATCTCGAAGGCCTCCCAGTCCCGCGCGTTGAACGTGATCATCTCCTGGTGCAGGGCGAACCGCTTCAGCTTGGGCTCCCACCGGTACACCCGCGAGTTGGTCTCCGTACCGCTCGTGCCGCCGTAGTTAGCAACGGCCAGGAACGTCTGGGTAAGTTTGAACATTTGAGATGTTGACAATTGCAAGGAAAACGTACGGTTGAGAAGAAACATGGGAGCAAAACAGGGAGCAAACATGATCGCAGAATTCGAAGGAAAAGGATAATTTTCTATCCATTTCCAATAATAGTTATTATTGGAAAAATGTATTATAGATTACAACGTAATACTTTTGTGTGTTCTTACGTCCTTCCCTCTCCATTATTTCGAGAAACTACATCTATCTGGCAGCCCCCATAGCAGGCTCTCTGGGGCCCTTTTCCCGTCCTTTTTTTAGCTCGCTCATAATACACTTTTGCTGGCCATTTCTTTTTGTACTGGGTCGCTTGACAGTTGGCCCCGTACAGAGAGTCTGTTATGGAGCCAATGGGCCTCTTGTTACACATGGTGACCATTTTCCACATACCTTTCCGTCGATGACGAAATACTCCCACTCCTGTGCACCGTACGTCTTGATGTTCTGATGAAGCACGAACTCCCCATTGGTCCATTTGAAAATACTGGAATCCAGCTCCTTGTCCAGGTGCGTGTCGTGATTGGCTGTTGCCATGAAGAGCCCCTCCCCTTCGATGTAGAAGGTCTCGATGTCGATGGTGTTGGCGGGAGTATAGACGTCTTGGTGAACGTCCAGGTAGTCGATTCGCGAGTTCCCCGCTGTGTGGGAATTAGACATGTCTTTACTCATCACCTTATATCTAGCTATGTTATTCTGTATCTGTATCTATATAGCCGGTATAACCGCCGTTCGGCGTGACACACCAGCTTATCCGGGTGCTTCAGGTGTAAGCCTCAGGTGTCAAAATTCTATATGTTAAAGAACCTTACACCTTATCGTATTATGTAAAAGTAGGCATGATTTAGAGTGTATAAGCTATGAAAGTGAGCAGCGAAGCCGCAAAGTACAGTTATAGGAAAGACTTGCGCTTCGATTCAAGCATAACACTGTGAGTTTATCTTAAGAAGAAGAGATCTAGTAGAAGAGGATACTATCAACAAGGCAAGAAAACTTCGCCCCCTTGGCGATTAGTGCCTTCCGGCAGAACATACAGGAACTGTAATTAGGGAATACATTTACAGAGAGCCAGGTACACCAAACATCACTTCCTTGGGGTTAAATTTGCTGACTGTCAGAGAGCACCACCTAGCGGAAATCGTGTGGTATGCAGTTGAGACTAACCGTCGGCCACTGCGATCCACCCCAGTCCATCACACAGCTTCATGCTGCCCGACTTGGTGTCGAACCACATCCTGCCGACGTCACCGTTCGTGCACACGGAGTCGTCACCCATCTCCACTTTCATATGGGCGTCTGGGAGAAAGGGAAGTACACATATACTTTATTTGAACTTTGTTTATTGCTTTCTCCGTGACCCATGGGCCATTGCAATGTACACATAAAAGCACACTCATATAGAACAATCGGATTATAAGTGATTAGACACAAATTACAAATTTTCGATCCTGTATTTCTTGGATGGGCAGTAGGCGTAAGTAAAGTAAATAATTTCTTGAATGTTGGTTTGTATGTGTCAGAAAACAAGACAATGAAAAATTTGAGGCCTTCCCCCCAGACATCTGCTTGAAAATCAGAACTTGGCATGTTTAACATGTGCCTACGAAAAATTGTTTAATTCTGGCGCGTCAAGTGTTTTGGATTTATGATCGATTGCAGAAAAAACGCCATTTGAAACAAAGTCAACTTAACTCCTTGGTCAAGATGTCGATTATTAACGTCTTTGGAAATGATATCAAATTTTAAGCTAGCATCTCATTTAGTAGCGTTATTGGTCTTTAACGCTTAAAAATGTTTGAAGCTATTAATGTCCAACTTACCTGATTGGTGGTCCGGTGCGTTGTTGTGCTGCGGTACCAGATCTTTCGGGAACGGGGAGGGTAAATTCATCCGCGCCAACCTCGGGTTGACCGAAGGACACACCAAGGTGGAGGCATCCGCGCCAGGAAGAAGTACCAACTGGTGAAGTTGTCCCTAATGGAAAATAAACAATATACAAACGCCTATAATTTATAACAGCGAAACGTAGCACAAAGTGTATCAAGGTGATGAATGGAGTTGTGCATATAGACGCTAGGCGGGGCTTGTGGCACTGTAACACTTGTAACAGGTGGCATAGGTACTATAATAAAACTTTCACTCCGATCAAGAATATTTGACACATTTCCCTGGATTACTGATGACCCATAGTTTCCATAGTTTCGCCGTTAATCAATGACACATGATTTGTTGTGCCATTATATCACAATATCACACCCGTCTGCCACATGTGATGACATTTCCTTTCGGAATAGCTTTGTGGTAAACCGCATCCAACCGCAACAGCCTATCATGTGTAGTTGAAATATGCCATGTCAATTGCAAATAACCAATATCATAATCACAACACATAAGATTCAGCATACGCTCTTTTGGATCTTTTTGTTTGTGTGTAAAGAAATGCCGTTTTCTTCGTGATGCGGCCACATTTCGTTGCGTTCACGGCAACTCTGACGACGCCATGCCATCAACTAAAAAACTGTTATCAACTTTGCCCTTTGAGAACTTTCTCACAGGTATTCAAAGGTAGAACAGGCGCATTAACCAACATTTAACAATCATCATTAACATTCCGAACAGTATTACCGACAAAAAGTGACATTTCAAAGCTGTGTTAGGTGCTGGGGGTCACCGGTTCGTGTCCTAAAATGGGGTGGTCCTAAAATGGGGTTAAATGAGGATCTACAAGTAAAGTTAGAGTAAAAGCTTTTTATAAACACAATTTGAAATAACCTGGTTAAATGGCTTGGAACAGAAAGTCAACGAAATACAAGTTAAGTCAGTTTAAGATGACCCGTGCAACGCCGGAAACGTAACGCTAGTTCACCTTTATCCGCGGGTAACCTATATCCGTTGTTTCCAAATCTAAAAAAACAGGATCCTTAATCATGTCGATGGACGGTGGTTTCAAACTATACCATTGTGAAAACGTTGCAATTTCAAACTGCCGTTCTTTTACTTGTTGTCCCTAAATACCCTCTGTTTAGAGACAACGAATATAGGTTACCCCGAGAAAAAGGTGAAGCGTTACAACCTTTACAACGGGGGGTTAAGAAACCGTCCTTCCACATCAGATATCCCTGTAAAATTGAATTTGAAACCGCCGTCCATTTACTTGATGTCCCTTGATACCCCCTGTTTAGAGACAACGAATATAGGTTACCCCGCGGATGAACATGAAGCGTTACAAAGGTCATGCGACAGGGGGGTAACGAAACTGTCCTTCCACACCAGATGGTCCTGTAAACAAACGTATCATGCGTGAAGAGCTCCGGGGCGAAGTTAAAGCTAACAGTAGAGGACGGCGGCACACAGTTAATGACAGACACGGCACAATTAGTCATGATGTCTGTCCCGTAAAAGCACAATAACCACACACGCACTCGGGTCATTTAACAGGCCAGCTTGGTCCCTACCTGCCAATTTTCTCATCATGAAGCTCTGATAGCGTTTAAACTATACTTTTCGCTACTTCACAACGGGAGAAGTTTCCCACACTCAAACATTGTACCAAAGGAACATTCTATATACGTTCAAAAACACCTGAAGGAAAAAATATTGCAAGAAAGCGCTCAGATTATAATTATCACTGCTTTATCTCAAGCAAGGACTGTAGGCTATCAATAGATGGATCTATTTTGCTTGATTGAGCAGAGAAATGTACAAATAGGCTTTAATTTGCGGCAATGCCGTCCTGCACTTCAAAAGTACCAGAGGCAGAGGCACTGTACCACCTGCCGTCAACAAAAACTACTACCTCAGGAGACCACATTGGGGAAGACGAACCTGCCTTTTCAAAGATTGCCTGTGCAATATACTGCACATCTTTCTAGTTGTGCCTTTTTCGTCTCTGCCTTTTATGTCTTACTGTGTCTTAATAACAGGGAGGCATTAAGAAGGAATCTGTCACATGTCTTGTCGCCTGAGCGGGTCTGATACAGACCAGCACCCGATATTTTCCACATAATGACATCATGCTGCTAACAGGTGGGCTTTAGATGTGGCCCGACAACAAGTAGTCTCACACAGAAATGACAGACGAAGAATAAATTTTTTTTTTGGTGTTGAGAAATCGCACGTATGAAGTGAGAAAGATGTATAATCTTAGGCTAATGACTTAAGCCTACCTGAAACGTACCTCGGGCTTTCCCAAGGCGATACTGATGTCATTCAATATTGCCAAGATTCTCCATTTCATGACATCTACTGCGTGCAAGTATTCGTACGAGTAAAGAATGTATACCAAAAAAAAACAATATTGTGTTTGCTTCTGGGCAAACTTGCTTGTATGATATTCATTGTGTGTGATATTTTAGATAAAGAAATCGTGTATTGGACTCAGTCTAAGCTGATTCCAATAGATGAGGTAAACTAAAGTTTACATTGTATGCAAGGAATTCAGAGAAACATTTCTGAGGGCAGGAACTACGTTAGCCTGGTATTTCCAATTTGTTTGTCCTGGGTTGATAATAATTTGTCACAGTGCCGGAGTAGCAATTAGTCGAAACTCAGTAATGGAGACAAATCATCCAAAATGGTGGCCGCTCCGGCATGATGAATGGGCACGACGCATGCCCCGAAGGGGTTAAAGGTCAGTGACCACCCGCTGACCTTTGACAAATTTCACTTTACACAATCAACGGCTTTTAATTACTGGGCCGCCCTGATTGAAGACCTCGCAAAATGACTACCTTTCCGCACCTGTTACCTAGTTATTGGAAGAAAAATAAAAACGATGAGGGGTGCGTGAGGGGGGGGGGGGTCTAGGACCCAGGCAACGGTGATGGTTTTATGATGGTTCCAGTATAACCTGGTGTAAATGACACTTTCTTTGCAAAACATTTACACTAGCACTGGGAAGGGGGCACAGATGGAGATCTTGGATGACCCAGGTTACAGCAATGTCCTGAGACGGTTTTATGATCGTCCCAGCACATATACCAACGTAACAGGTGGTTTAGGAGATATCACTTTCTCATCCGAAATCGTTATGAATGCGACAGACCTTTGCCTACTCGCCAATACTTCCTGCCGGTTTTGTTGGCTTTTGATGTTAGGACTGTGGGAGGCTGTATTCTGTCTGTTTTTATTGTTATTTGGTTGTTTACATTTGTATTTCTGTTAGAAAGTCTTCCAAATTTGATATACAATCTTTATTGACAAGACAAAAGTACAGCGACTTTCGTAAGGTCTACATGTATAACAACTACTTACAGTACAACTAAACACACATATATGGATATCTATAGGTATGACTAAATCAACATATAGGGTCTAGCATGTCATTAACACTATTAGTTCTACGGTATAAACATTCGTGGATATATTTGCCTACTTGTACACAGTGAGGGTTATCGCCTCCCAGAATGTAGTTGAGTTTATCTATCGAACAGAGAGTAGCAAATTCTTTAGAACAAGCGGAAAGTAATGTGAACAGCTCTGTGCGTTTATCATTATATCGAGAACAATCCATAACAAAGTGACGTTCGTCTTCGATCTCATTTGGGCAAAATGGACAAAACCTCTGGTCACGGGGAATTTTAGTATATCTTCCGGCTTCTATATTTAGTTTGTGACTACTGATTCTCATATTTGTAATTGCTCTACGAAGTTCGAAACTGTGTACATTCGAAAGATACTTCTTTTGTCCGTATCTTTCCTTTAGCGTAGAATAAATGCAAAGTTTTGAGTTATTCTGGATAGAAGAATGCCATTCTTGTATGTATATATCCTGTAAGCGGAGTCGTAATTGGTCGGTTAGCATATTAACATGATACAACCTCGATAGAAGCAACCTAATGAACAGTGATGCATAATCAAATATGAATGACCTCATGACTTTTGTCATATTTTTCTTATCTAAAGGTTAACTTTGTTTGAAATTAGTTAGTTCTTAAATTGAGTTTTAAGTGACCCGTGGTTCCATTATTTTTGACCTTTGTGGCCCAGACCATCACCTAAGGGCAAAGATTACTGTAAACAAATAGACTGACCTTTGGTTACATTCTTTTGGTCTATGTCCATTTTTAGACAACGTAATACATGCATTATACGCCGGATAACATGTTTCATACTCCATATAACTTCCTTTGTAACATAACACTCCACCTCTAAAGCATGGCATAGAACTTTTACTCACACAAGACATGTAACGTAACATCGTGTGTTACGGTATCAATTTTCCCCAAAAAGGTATACAATCGTGACCTTTGCCTGCCCTGCTCAACCAGTGTCAAACTCATCAAGGCCATGAAAGCTATGAAAATGATGAACGGTTGATAAAAGCACTTTTACCTAGCTAGCCGTTGTGAGCTGGCAGAAATTAATACTAATATCCAGTTGTCTTGAGTATTTTTCAATCGTTTGTAGTATCTTTTTGAAACACAATTCTATAAGAATGAGTCTCGGAGAGGGAAACTGTGTGTTTATTATGATTTCGTTCGTTTCTGATCTTATAAGCAAAATTTTGCTTCTTCTTTATCTTTAAATGTATAATTTTTCTTGGTTTTGTTGGCTTTTGATGTTAGGACTTTGTGGGAGGCTGTATTCTGTCTGTTTTTTGTTTTTGTTTGTTTCTGTATTATTTATTGAATGAAAAAAAAATGACATGTATGATAGTTTAATGCGTTCATGCATGATGTGCTGATATTGCTACAGGGGTTTCCGCAGGGCTGGGGTCCCCTCCCTCCCAAAGGTGACCATGTCAGTCCACACGACGCGCTCAAAACAAAAGCCGCCATTCATCGCTTCCGACGGGCCTCATACCTGCCGCACCGACGTACGGACGATTTACACCCGGCACCGACCCACCTTGATGCGGCAACAATCACACTGTTATCCCGATGTAGTCATCCGCACACGATTCTTACTCCACCCGGGCTCATGTCTGATTTAAGCCGATAAAACCCGGACACTGGATCAGTGTTGCCGGGCCATTTGCTACAATGTCTCTGTTCCGTCAGGGAGAAGGATTTTGACAGTTGAAGAAATCTTATCAGATGGAACAAGAATTGTGGAATGTGTTAGAGATCCGGTGGGCAGATACCGTGGGGAATATGTATCGACTTTGGCTTTCAACTCGGAATATTTTCGGACGTTTTCGAAAAGAAGAGATCTTCTCTCGTATCATTAAAAAATACCGAACCAAAAGTCTACATATTTTCAAATAGATAGCAAAACATAAGAGCCATGGCTATACAACAAAATCACAATATTATGTCATAAATCAAATAAACCACATCATACATATGTCCTCTAGCCCAACGTCTCGAAAAGCAGTATCTTGTCTGAGAAAGAATCGTGTGTCTTTGCCTCTTCCAAGGAGGTTCAATATATATATATATATATAACCTCCTTGCCTCTTCTAACAGCATTCTTCTACTCAAACTGCTAGAACAGAGCAAGGAGCTTAAAATTCTTAGAATATGAGCCAAGAGCTCAGAAAACAATTTTATATAGGTGTATTACATGTTTATAAGTGAAAAGAACACAGTTTTTATCATAAATCTGGCTCTTACGCGAAGCCTATGTAATAGTGTACCCATGTACTAGGGTTAGAACGAGTTGTCTGCCGATGTGGTGGGTGGTATGCACTACTGCGGAACCACAGCCCCAGAAAAAAGTACAGTGACCAGGAGCAGATTAAGGGGATTTGAAGTGTCGTGAAGTCAGCTGCCACCCGGGCGGGAGAGCTCGAGAGGCGGCCCGGCAACTGGACTAGTAAATGAGCGGTGTCCGACTCGCTGCACAAACATAAAGGCTCGTCACTTCGAGTTACCTCTGTGCTGGGGAGACGGGTTCTGCAAACGGAATGCTTTCTCCGCTTGGGTGATACTTTGCCCCGGGTATAAAACCTCCCGAAGACTGCCTTCACAAAAAAGGTACAAGACACTTCTAAAACTTAACAGGTAGCCTTAAATTGTAATCTATGTCCTTCCGCGCACGTAAAGAGCGACTTGTTCGTACGTAGGTGGCACCTGTTTTACCACATTTCAAATTTATTCCTTGGAAGGTCAACGAAAAAGAAGGCGACAGAATATTCTGTCATCAAGTATGTATCCAATCAATTGTCATCTGCGACAAATTGGGACAGCATAATTACTACTACTTGCTATTTTCAAATAGGGTGACTATTCCCTTTGATGTATTTATTCATTCGTATATATTCAATTTCATTTAATCTGTGTATTGTTGAAGTGTTACACCAAGCTTGGCACTGAGAAATCCAAAGTAGGAAAGACTTTTAAGATGGGAGTAGGATGGAGTGATTGACATGTACGATAGTGTGATACACCGGAAACAAAATAGATCCCAAACAATGGAGGGACGATTTACACTATCTCTGTTGATTTAGGTCCCATGTTTGACATGGAAGTCTATGTTTTTCTAACAATTAAACAAAGGAGAAATGTCAACAACTACAAGCACAACAGGTACACATTTCGGTACAGGTGTTTTGACAATCAGCCAGGATCATGTTTGTCTTAAGCTACCTTAAGACACTAAGACGCCGTGTGTGACGAAAGTTGCCTCGACATTTTGATGATTTGTGTCCACTGAACTACCAACTATAGACGAATTATTACACGATTTTCTACAACGGTATTTCACTCAAGTCTAACGTACTGTGGTATCAGTGTTTATACATAGACATGTTTGTGGTCTTATATGAGGGGTCTTATATATCATTCATGACACAGAAACTAAGATCATTATTTTCTAATAAAAGGTGTATATCTGTATACTATAATCCGGATTAGTAGCTCTTGTGGTGGCCTTTTGGTCGCCTTCTACACAAGACTAGTATAACCCACTTAGGCCTACGTCACATTTCCAAACCGGGGTCCGACCGGGCAGCTTTCGGGACCGAAAAGTATGACATAGAAGACATCAATCTACACAGAACGTAAAGAGAATAGTCGTGGGCATTATTTGTGTTATTTTACTAATACATTTCTATTTTTCGTATCTACAAAGAGCCCGGCCGGGCCCGGTTTGGAAATGTGACGTTAGCATAATAAGAATATCTGACATACAGATGAGTATCTCAGAAACCCTTCTATTGTTATTGGAGTGATCCTCTCTGCTGTAGGTAGCGTTACCTGTCTGCCACCTGTGCAACAGGTACAGGTAAACACCTGGACGTTATCTCACCTGCCCATCAGCGCACAGATAATCTCCAAAACAGACCCAGTAATTTAGCCGCGGCTCCGCTTCTATACGCCAAAACATGTTAAAAGCTACTGTAAAGCTTTTACGGTGTTTTTGTCTACCGGCTAAAAGCCGTGTGTTTTACACATTCGGACATGATATACTTACATATAGGGGCTTAAGTGTGAGGTGACGTAGGATTCAAATGATGTTGATCTAGACTTTCACTGGAGCTGTGAAAGTTTAGAAAAAAAGCGTAGAAGGTACGATGAAATTTAAAAATAATATTTTAGTTTTAAAAGAGAATGGCAGTTTGTGACTTAACAATTACTAGTGTTTGTTGATATTGCAATGCAAAATGAACGAAAAAAAGAACACAATCACCTAGCACGATATGGCCTATTATTAAATTCATTATTCTATATTAAGCCTATAAACGTGTGCATTTAAATTTGGGGATGAAAATTTAGTTCGGCATACATTTGTTGATAAGAATTCTACTGTTATTATATGTCGCCATGGCAACCGGTGCATTAACTGAGAATCACGCGACATTTCTGTTTTTGCCGACGCCTCTGTAGTTTTGCACTAATTATAGTCATTAGCATCTTCTGACCCTTCACTGAACCTTCCCACTGGCCACGAAACCACATCACAACTCGAACCGACCGTGCCTGGTCTCTACAAACATGTCCACATATTTCTTTGATCTCCGACCTAGCTATTACAACGTAACTGCGTGTAGAAAAGAAGATAATAAGTTGCCCCCAGTTCGTATCTTCACCGTGATGTGGTGAGACCTCAGGCCCCCATGGCGATATCATTACACCCCACTAACGTTAGACATAATGTGGGTAATCCTGGGCAGTCGTAACGGCCCACACGCAATACACACAGGACACATGGGGTTGGGCACATCATTGGGTTAGATTTCCATTTACATGTTCTTCTATTGTACTCTATTATACTTCCATTATACGGGGCACACAGGTTTCTATTGCAATCAGTTAGCGTGTTTGTTTGCTTATTTGTTTGTTTGTTTGTCTTGGTGTGTGTCCGCAGGAGTGTAAATACTACAGAGTGGCAGTCTGCTAGGATGTACTTAAGGCGAAAATGGTGTAACAAGATACTTGGAGAATTGGAAGTCTGGTTTCGCACTCGTCCAATGTTGTAGACATTTCTTCTCTTTTATTTTTTACCACTACTCTCTATGTTCGATACTAGCCAGCCAAAGTCAGCCATCCCACCCGGCATGCCATCACTACAGCCACTTCCCCCCAAGGAACTGTCATTAGTGAACATTTTTCGCTGATAAAAGACAATTATACGGCCATAGAGACGCTAACCTTTTAATTTGATCTCCTTACGTACCTAACTACGTGTTAAGTACGGAGAATGCCCTTTCCTTTCTAAATATAAGACGGTATTGTCGAAGGAAAGGGCGGCAAAACTTTCCTCTCCAATTATCGTCCAATGGTAGGCTCTTGGGCTCACATATGGCCTTGCAAAGAATAGTGTTTACGGCGGATTTTGTGCTCAGTATGGTTTAAATATAACGTAGATCAAGTGAGTTATAAGCCAGGCTATCTCTATGTGGTCATAACAAAACACCTGTTTCTCAGAATACTGTTCTGGTTTGAATTACAGAGCAATTTTACTGTGGTAAGCCGAAAAGACAGGTGAAGCCACCGCCGGCCCACCCATGATTGTACGGTTAACCCACCTGCGAGCCATTGTCGGCGGCTGCCTTTGATGTGACAGAAGCATCAGAGTTCTACATTGCACAAAGTGTCGCACCTCTTCTCGTGTCATATTTCAGAACGCGCCATCACATTTTAAAATATTTTAAAAATTATACTATCAATAAGATAGAACGGAAATAACCAATCCCGCTATTTTGTAATCTTCCAGATCAATCAATTAATAGATTGATTGATTGGAATGATTTGAATATAAAAGAGAAAAATGTTTATCCAGATAACAAAAGCAGAGCATGGCAAACACAGAAGCTATTTAGCCAGTCATCCAGCGCTCAGCACATCCGAAGTTTATTTGTATGTTTGTTATTTTTGGTAACATCAATGTCACCACCGAAGGTGAAAACAAAATATACAAACGCACAAACCACTTTTACTTAAGATAAGAGTGGAAGTCACCTGAAGAAAAGATAACAGGACATACCGTGAATTGTTCCTTTCTTCTTCTCTTGTTTCCGATGTGGAATTTTGTCCCCGTCGTGTCCAAGTAGGCCGGAAACGATCTGTCCAGGTACGTAAAGTACGGTGGCCTGCAATCCACTGTCAAACCTACGTCATTTCCGGTCACCGTGATCACGAACGTGTGCCACTCGCCGTCGGCAATCTCCGCCGCGAACGAAGGCGACGACTTTTTCACGACGGGGCCGCCCGAACTGCTATAGTCAAAGAAGACTTTGAATCTTGTAATTCTAATCGCTAATCTAATGCTATGGACTCTTTCCTGCACAAGCGAAAGGATGTACTGGTTCCCTTTCATGTTCAGTCTTGCTTTTAGTGTAACGAGGATGGAAAACTCCTCCGGGAAGTATTCACAGTTTAGAAACACCCTGTCGGAGGGAAAGTTGACCCCCTGTAGCGTCCCACTGTCCGGAGAGAAGGAGATGGCGTGGACTCTGTGGTTCCTGTCGATGGTGATGTCCGTGCCGCTGGGCAGGTATCTCTGGTACTCCAGCGCACCGGCTAACAGGTCTATGGGCTGCAGGTCTGCACGGACGGAGTGGGGGGAAAAGGGGGGAAATGAAGACATTATTTGGTTATCATGTTCCATCGTCTTAGAAAAGAAGTTTGAGTCATCATCAATATTAGAGAAGGCGCCTACTAGTACTACATTGTTCTCCATTCATTGTCTGTTCTTTTCATGACACTTGCCATGTACTTTCGGGTAAGAATTTGCAGTAAAAGTGTTACTTTTATTATCATTAATGAACGTCATTGCAATTTATATTCCAAATATTACAAGTTGGAAGTGTGTATATGATGTGAAAGGTCCCCCCCCCCACTCTCTCTCTTGTGTGTGTGTGTGTGAGTGAATACTTGTGTGTGTGGACGAGTCTGTGCGTGGTGATGAATGTATGTGCTTGTGTGAACATGCGTGCGCCCGCGCGCGCGCGCGTGTGTGTGTGTGTGTTCATGAATATGTTTGTGTGTTCGTGAGTATGTTGACTAGCTGTCTCCAATGCTTACTAGTACGTACTGACAGCGGCCGTGAACATATCCAGTTTATGCAGAGTCATTGTTGCTACTGTAACAAACTCGGTTATGTTAAGGCGCTGTTTACTAGCCCGAAAAGATCATGGTCGCTCCCAGAACGGCCACCGGGACATAGCGGCTCATTTAACACTCGCTGATTCGGAAACGTGAACTCAGAAACACTCAAATATGCGAAATAGGCTTACGGAGTTTTGGTTCTCAAGTTAATAGGCTTTGACAAGTCAGTCAAATGTTAGAGGCCATATTGAAGTTGAAGCTAAGTTGAAGATGTACAATACGCAAGACTTAGTCTAGGTAGTGTTAGCGCACCCCTAGTCTCTACAGCTTTGGACTGCGAAAAGTTGATACTATCAGAAGCATTGAGTAGGTCGACTACAAAGTAAAAACCGTTTCAGGCAGCCACAAAAGATGTAGTATCTCCCAAGGAATGTACTAAGGTTAACGTCACATTTCCAAACCGGGGTCCGGCCGGACTGTTTGTGGAAACGAAAAATAGAAATCTATACATAAAAACATTCCCACGACTATTCTCTTTACGCCTTGTGTAGTTTTCTGTCTTTTACATCATGCTTTTCGTTTCCGAAAGCTACCCGGCCGGGCCCCGGGTAGTAAATGTGACGTATGCCTAATAGGTTCTCCATATACACCTCTTCAGGTATCTAAACTACGCATAACTGTCACTATCTCCTTACAAGTACGGAAATATAAGTCTTTCCCATATGTAATAGTGAGAATATGTCCCCATAGGCCTGATAAGAAGCATGATAGACGTATGTTCGCCCGCCGCAGACGACTAAAAGGGTTGATACTGAGATCTCCTTCAACATGTGTTTATACAAAAACTGGCTCTTAGTCCACAAAGCAAACAAACAGAGACTGTTCTGTCACGGAAGGTTCTT
Organism: Branchiostoma floridae x Branchiostoma belcheri; assembly: GCA_019207045.1. Classification (NCBI taxonomy): domain Eukaryota; kingdom Metazoa; phylum Chordata; class Leptocardii; order Amphioxiformes; family Branchiostomatidae; genus Branchiostoma; species Branchiostoma floridae x Branchiostoma belcheri. The sequence continues at coordinate 8,185,084 of CM033041.1, forward strand.
AATGGACTGCGATGGACGAACATTAATATCTAACCTTTCGCCTTAAATTTGTATCACAATTTTCGTCGTAAAACTTTTATAACGGTAAGGTCGCACGTCGACGTGGGTTATCGTACGATTTTGACACAGAAGAATTTTCAAGCAGGCTGTGACAAAACCAACCGCGGACAAAGACCAAGACAGCCTTTTGCGTAACTGGACGGCTGAATTTTGCAGAAAATCCTCGACAATATGCCAAGAACGCCCTACAGTTTGCGGTCGTGCGACGATCGTACGACATATGGGCCTAATTGGAGAGAATCTAAAAAAAAAAGTTGTCACTTTTGTAGTTTTGATTGCTCCATAAATCGTACTAGATTTTAACTTCTTTCTAAGTTATACCGCGACTGTTTTGATGGTCCTCGTCGTTCTACACTTTTTGTCTTACCATTTACGGTTTTCTGAAGTTTATTTCTGGGTCAGAAAAGGTGGGAAAAGTCTCTCAGGCTAATCTGACGACATGCCAGCTCCCTACACGGCTCATTTCAGCCGCAGTGGCTCGGAAACATCAACACTCGCCGCCGACAACCGACGTAAACTAATAGCGCGACTTGAACGAACCACTAGGCAGTGACGGTAAACTTCAGGGGCCGAGAAAAAAGGTGCGTCGCGTTTCCCCCACACACGGATATTTGTTGACGTTAATCAGCTAGCCGTGAGATCGTATTCTCCCGCCCGGGCTGAACAATGTGACCTGTATTTGTCCCGACATTCCCCGCGAGCTTGAGCCGTTGTGCCGTGAGCAGGTGAGTCAGGACACCCAGGCAGACACCTGCGACTGTACTTCACCTGCTTTTCTTCCCAGTCAGCTCTGTTGTGTGCACCTTTTGTGGACTCTTGTTTGTCGGTACACTAGTCCAGATGATGTTCCCAGGCTTGCGCTGACTCCCAAGTTTTCTCAAATAAATAGATTAAGAAAGAAACATTTAACCCCGTATGTAAGTTTGTATAAGAAGTGAATAAGTCATTGCGTGCTTATTTGATGTTCGTTTGTGTTAACGCTGTGTTCAGTCCGTTCTCATGTTTCTACTTTTCTTCCCTTAAACCATTTTTGTTGTCATTAAGTATCACTGACTTACTCATTTTACTGCTTTCCTTGATTCTTTTCTCCCTCATTCTGTCCATCATTCCTATCCTTTCCTGTACCTTATTGTATTGCACTTTCTGAACTCCAGATTGTATTCACCTTTCATTATATCATTTAAGAGCTGTCACCAAAAACCTAAGTAGCAAGTCCCGAACATGAGATATCAAAAGCAGAATCCCCACTGCAGTGCCACAGAAAGCCGACCAACTCTAATCGTTTCTTTTCTTCTTTTGCTAACACCTACCAACATACCAAATATCACAGGTCCCTCTACGATTTCTTGAGTGATACTGTGCACAAACAAACACACAAACAGATACACACTCGGACATACGGACAGACACAAACCCACACACGCATCTGAAAACATAACCTTCTTGGCGAAGGTAACTCTTCATATCTCTATCTATACAGTACGTATGGTCATTCTTTTGTGCAAACATCACCTAACCAATCCTGCAAATCAAATATAATCTGCAACATTTTGCCACGTTTTGCCATGAGCGTCGCTGGCACGCCGTGGTTGTCACGTGGTGACCTTAGATAACCATCGGACAAAACGTCTGTAAGAATAAATGTGATGACTGTAATTTTGTCGCTCATCTGAAAGATTGAGAAACAACACAAAGTCATGATGAGTATTTAGTACTGCTAATATGACAAGCGGCGTTTTATTTTGTTTTACAAGTTTGTGCCCCTTGGCCACGGAGAAACACGAGTCTGGGGAACATCAACCAAACTTACAAGCTGTCAACACTTGAACATGCACTGGGTAGCAGCATGTTATACACATGACGTATCGTATTAGGTTGTATAAGCGCATAGAAGAACGACATCCCGTCTATACTACGGTTTCCAAATGATGAGTCGGAAAAGATATCTGGACAAAATTCTCATGCAACGTTGAACCTGTGATGAGCTCTATTGTAACTACAAGACTAACGTCATATTTCCCACGGTCCAATTCCGGGGCCCGGCCAGGCTGTTTGTGGAAACGAACATTAGACATGTATACTAGTACGTAAAAATATGCACATACAATGCCTACGACATTCCCCTTAACGTCTTGTGTAGTTTGATGTCTTTTATATCATACTTTTTGTTCCCAAACGCTGTCCGGTCGGGCCCCAGTTTGGGAATGTTAGGTAGGACTAACACATTGAACCATGCTGGTAATAGGGTAAAAAAGAGTCTAATTATTGTTGACAGTAGAATTTGATAATGATTATTGATGAATAAATACAATTCACCAGATAGCATGATCGCCCGGAGTCCCGCGTGTATGAGAATTTGCACAAAACATTCTGGAACAGCGCGTCACGTTTGCGCACACAAGTTGGCCCTTAATTGTCATGAAACATCTATTAAGGTAGGGCCACATTCAACAGGCAGGTTTTCTTTGTCATATTTGTCATAGAATTTCAATTAAAGCTATTACAGGCTGTTAGAATTGGTTCAACAGCGCGTCACGTTCCTCCACACAAGTTGGCCCTTAAATGTCATGAAATATCTATCAAAAGGTACGACCACATCCATCATATGTTTTTCTTTATCACATGATCTTCAGTATTAAAAGCTATAACAAGACCGAGCGTCCACGGCCGTCTATTGTAAACTTTTCTGTCACAAAAAAAGGGTGTCGGACTTTTTACGACACACGCACAACTGTTACAAGATTGCTCTCAAAGTTCTTGTGGTAAACTAATTGTTATAGTTCATCTAGTCATTGAAATGATGACATCGGTATAAGCGTTTTATATCTATGTTCTATTGAGAGAAGATGTTTGATTATGAAAAAAAATCGGTAAAATAATGTTGCGCGAAATAAGAAAACTGACCTATGAACTAAGGGCCGGCAAGATTTACGACGATCAGCACAAGATATTAGGAATGATTATAATTGTAGCTCCAGTCAACATTGTTTCCTTGTCATGATTTCAGGATACAAAAGAACACTATGGAGAATATAGACATGGAGTATTATGTACATACTTTAAACTAGTCGTCAGCATAAAGCCATCCACAGGTTATACTTAAGACTTATCTGAGAGTAGGAAGTGCCATTGTCTGTATGATACACCCGTCCCCTCCCATCTTCACCCTTAATAGAACCCTTTCATAGCGATTCCTAGATAACATCTCAGAAAGGTTAAACTCGTTAAAATCGGACGTCATTATCTTGTCTGAAATCCGCCGTATGGGACAACAAAAGGACGTTGTTGTGACGGCTATATTGTCTACGTGCCTTTGGGAGGAGCACATGTGCACATCAAGCATTCTACATGAAAGCAAGGTCAAGTTCGTCGTACGATAGGATCCCGACATGTAGCGAATCGTAACCATTCGTGGGGAAGTTGTGGGAGTGTCGCACAACCTTCACCTGTCTTGTGACAAGACGTTGTTGCTGTAAATCTTTGTTGACAATCATTTTCTGTCATATTGTCGCTAAAAATCATATTTCAAATCTTTAAGTCTCATTTACGAATGTCATTAAGCATATCTGCATTTCAACCGTAGCCCATTTACACCTACCTGCCTACCGTTTACACTCGGGGACGTTGCGACCTGCGAATGTAAACAGAGTCAGACCTAACTTCACACTTGCAGTCGAGTGTAAAGGGGTCTTACTTTCCACAGACTTTACGCCTGATTTACGTCTCTATCTTGACCACAGTGGCTTACACGGTTTAAACCTGGAGCCACGGTCTCTCCACAGGAATGATTGACGGCCACGTTTAACGTTGCAGCTCTAGTCCCCCCCTAATCTGGTTATTGTAGTGAGGGTTTAGCGCTAACACCTTCACCTGTCTGTAAATAAAGCCGTCAGTGTGAGGTGATTATGGCGACCCGTGACCCGTTTCTAACGCGTTAGGCCTCAGATCAATCAAAACAAACTCTCAGCCAGACTGAACCCGGACAAACGTCTGTATAAACGTTCTTAAACGTCTTTTCCACTCCAGTAAGGCCTGGTTAACGCACTGGGATGGGGCTGGGTGGGGTAGGAGGGGCGCACGTAGGCGTCTGTTTGTTTGTTTGTCTTATGTCTATTCAGTACACGTACCATTTGTGCTTAGCAAAAATAGGCTCCGTATACATATTTTACATAGAAACCCCCTCGTGAAATATTGTACATAGAAACCCCTTCGTGAAATATTGTACAGAAGGGCTGAAATATAGTTTCATTAAGGCCCACATTCGTCGCACGATTATCGTACGATATCGCACGATTATCGTACGGTCACAAACTGGTGGCATTCTTGGATTGTCGTGCACGTGTCTTACCAAGTTCGACTCCCTTCTTACCTAAAAGGCTCTGTAAATTCTCGTCGGTGGTTGGTTCTTTCATAGCCTGCTAAAAATCTTACGAAATGAAACTCGTGCAACGGCCTACAACGACTTCGACCGCACCGCCACAGGTAAAAGATTTATCGTAGCCTGTATTTCTTGACTTGTGCGGAATGTGGTAGTGAGAGCAGGCTGACAGGTAAAGAGAAAGTTACCGCCGTGCGAACAATAGGCGGGCCGACACATCGGAAACGGGGTTCATACCGCCAGGAGGGAGGGTGGCGCAGCCGGCGGAACAGCGCAGTTCCGACGTGTGAGGGAGGGGAGGGGGGTTAAACAAGGTGAGCTGGTGCCACTGGGGTTGTGTCAACAACAAACAAGAAAAGAAATAAAAAAGAGCAAAAACCAGTGTATGAAGTTTGGACCGAAAAAGGAATTGCAAGAACATCTTCCACCCCTTATTCCCCCTATATCCAGGATGAGTTTAGGTTCGTTCTTTAAGAGGAATAGGGATTGGACGTTAACGAGTTACGTACGGTCAAAACATTCCAACAAAACAATATTCGTTTGAACTTGTTATTCCTATGTACCTTTAGACAAAACAATGATGATGAGTTTTGAATGCTAGTAGCCATACCCCCATCCTATATACACGTATCCATTACACAGAGCGATCGTATGAAAAGATTAAAATGTCATGTTTCCTGAGTTTGCCATCTAGCGCCATTTGTCTTTAACAGTTACAATATATCTTCCTCCTTCTTCTATCCCTTAATTGTAACACCTGGTCCTTCCCACAACAATGTTATCGTGGTTTCTCAGGTGTCGGTAAGTGGGTAGTTGGAACTTAAGCTACTGGTAAGTACGTGTACGTGTGGTTTATTTCAACCTCCTAGATGAAATGTCAAAACGCGTTGTTATCTCATATTTTTATAGATATAGATTGACAGACAATAAAACAAAGCAAAACGCATGTTTTGAGACATATCCACGACTAGACCAAGATTATGACGCCCACTTTACAGTCGTAAGCGTATCGTACGGCAAATGCTACCAAAGTAACTCTCTACTCGTGCTGTCCTCAATCAATAAGTTCCAGCCGTGTTATGGTTTTAAATGTTGCAAGTGGCCTTCATTTACTACTGTCCATGTTCAGCTAGTATTATGTAACATACTTAAAGATTGTGTAACACAATTTGTTCTCAAATGATTCACTCTGCCATTCTCTGAACAATTTTCCAGTATGTTAGATTAGAGTCCCTTACATAGAGGTTCTGTGCAGCAAACTGTTAAAGGTTGTCTTACTTTAAAAGTTCAGACAAGAAAGGTGTAAATGACAAGCAGTTTGGAGCTAGTGGAAGATCTAACTTGTCCCAAACCTACATGTTACATTAGCTGATGTCAGGATGTTATAGCTAGTACTTAAGTTGCCTATCGAAGTGTCCTTTTGGACAGTGACAGTTTCCATATACTGTTATTTCTGACGTGTTGCAATTGTCGACTTTTGAAGTGGTTTAATCGAGTTTGTCAATATATTAACCTCTTTAACCCGCATTTAAGCCTTTAAACGCTGCAACCCAAAACATACTAAATCTCAACCGTCTACAATGAGCACCAATTCGCTCACAGTATGCTTACATTTCAGAAGAATTCGTAAGAGGAAATATTTCATTGATACAGTAAACATCAACGACTGCGAAGTGTTCATTTCAGTGGGTTCTGTTTAGTTTTGTCGCCCTATGTTGGTCCGCCATTTTCCCCCGAAGGTGCACATGTCCTTCAGAACGTCTGCCCCCAATATTTACAACAACAACCGCACAGATCCACACATTAGGGCGGCATTAGGCCTGATTTATGACCAGACAGCCTACAGAGACTGTCAGGACCTGTGGTGTCTTCCCCGGACAGTAAAAACTCATCTTTTAAAACCCTAGATCTATCCGGCAGGGCGCAGTTTACTCAGGCTTTGTTCCTACACTTTTACGATCTTCGACGATTGTTGTTTAAAACACTCTGTGTTTGTTTTAATCTTACAGCCGCCTAGCGACATGTAGAAGTCATATATAGTGTAGCATGTATATAGAAAGGTAGTGATGCAATAGAAGTATGCGTGTGGGTATGTTTTAGTGTTTGACCTGTGTGTGGAAGTGTACAACTGTAGGGCTAACCTTCGCCAGTCCAGGGCAACGCCAAGTCATGCGTGTTGTTTAGTGCGGCTGTTTACAGTAATTACGTACTGATGTATCAGAACATTCCTTACTTGTACATGGCCTGGGTAGGCGGGAAGGGATGGCGAGCACCACCGCTAGACTCAGGTTCCACACCACGCTCCACAGCCAGGGTCTCCCGTGTATCAAGTTCATGGTGTCGGCTGGGTTCTGGCGGGTGTTTGTGTCGGGGCCTGGTGACTGGTGTTGCCGGGCAGCGCCGTGAGACGGCCGGGCTGGAGTGCTGACACAGGCGGTGATTTCGGGCTGTAGAACCGCCACTTGAACTGCGGGATTACATACTTGACTCCCAGCAATCCCACAGAGACTTTCCTTCCAGCCTTAGACCAGACCAGAGACACAGACCTCTGTTGTCCCTCACAAGAAGTTTGCAAAGCTCCAAAATCTTCTGGTGTCCACAATTACAATGGCAGCGATAGATGATGGCTCTCTGCTCACCTTGAATATGTACTGTTTCCTCTGTAATAACGTTCAACAATGTTTGATGCTTCTAGTCGGCCTTGAAGAAAAGATATGTTTCACCGCTGTTCTGTGTATGAAGTCCCTTTTACGCCCTAATATTCGTTACCGATACTCAGAGACCAGTTAGGCTGGAGTATTGGGTCCCGTCACAACAGCGAGTTGTAGTAAATATAAGGCGGCAATATTATACAACATCCGTCTCCCCCGGTCTGGAAACGCTGTACACACGCACTGTGACTGACCGCAGTTTAAATGTCAGTGAATTTTCCTCACTTCTAACCACAAACCTCAAACACCCCAGTCGGCCCGCCGCGGTGCCGGTACCCTGCCTGTAACCCGCGTCTTCCCATGTCCGAGTCCTGCTGAAGGTGTGTTCTACCTGCACGTTGTACCTGCACGTAGGAGTGTCAGAAGGATACGTGATCCCCGCCCCTACCCAGACGCAGAGCCGTGCACACCGCACAGGTTCTGTTGTTGCAGCCCTTCCGGCTACACAGACCGCAGGCCCAACGTCGTCCAACCGCCGTGCGCTCCAGACGACACTCCGCCGCTCAACCACCTTGCCGTCCCGCCGGTCTAACTTCTCTCACACGCTCTCCTCACAAGTAATTCACCACAAGAGTCAAACGTACCACGCAGCGTTGCTACCGAGCTGTGCGCCTCTGGATGCGTCTTATTTCATTCCTTTAAGACGTTGCAGTAGAATCTTTGTGTACCTTGTGGGACGAACACGCCGACTGGCCTGTGCTTGATGAAGCGGACGGGCTTTTCATGACTCAAGGCGAAGAAATGCCAGTCAATAGGAGATGATAGGCTATTCTTATTCAAAGTACTGTCCTCACTGACTACTTTGGGAGGAGTTCATTTGGAAAGCATTGAAGGGGTGAGCCAAAAGAACACAAGAGAAGTCATGCTCATATTTACACACATTCTGTCTCATGTCTACACCGTTCTATTCCTTTGTGGAAGAGATTTGTATCAAAACTTCGAAAGAATTATTGGTGTTCTAAAAAAGATTGCCTGTCCTGTCTCTGTTATAGACACCCTTAATTTAAAACGTGGGTTATTGTTTGTTGTGTTAAAACTTAAAGGTTCTTGTCTTCAGAACGCAAATGATATATTTGTTTGCTGTGAAATAAGACTCGTATGAGCGTCGAGAGCGCGGCCTCCCCAACTCTGACCGACTAGGTGGTTTCAAAATAAAGCGGAGAGAAAATCCCCCCAGATATGTGATCCCACCCTGAGCCACAGGGCACAATTATACCCTCTTCCACTCTTTTTAGTCACAATTAATTGAAATCCGCCTTACGCTCCGCTAAGTGTATTGAAAAGCTAGCCATGGGAAGTCCTCTCTGTGCGCCAGCCTGCCTCCACGGCACGGAGTTACAGCCATTTGAACAGATTATTAGAATCCATTTACGCAGGGGACCCCCTGTGACTGTGCCACTGCTCTTTTGGAGGGGCTCTCGCGGTATGTCCGCAGCAGTGGCCTCTCTACTGACCTCTTAAGACTTAACTAGGGAATTTTTACCCATTTTTGCTCGCGGGTACAGGTCGCCTTGTAGACACTGTCTGATCTACGAGGTCGGCAACACAAAAGGAGAAAATATTTCACCAGAAAGCTTAGTAAAAATGGTTGTCTGTGGAGTTTCTGAGCGGACATTTCGTCGAGTTTGTCACAGAATTCACAGAAAGAGAACGACGACGAAATAGCTTGTTGTAATTGTGACACGTCTAAATGACTTGTTCTGACCTCAAAATGGTCTGACTTGACTCCTAAAAGGCGCTTTACATTGCAGAAAATATCTTTTATATAGAAAACACCTTTAAGAATGTATTTTCAGGATAAGATTTGTCATTGTCCCGCGTCAATAGCTCAAGTGTTTTCTATTTTTACTCGTCCAGACGTCAATCAAAATTTACCAAACACTTTAACTTAATCTTGGACTGAAAGCGACCACCAGGGCGAAATGATTCCCCCGGTCAAACGGCAAAAATCGTACTTTTTCCGCCACAGCGAATCTGACGAAACTGTCGTCTGAAAATTTGACATGTGGGAAAATGTGTGCGCGCGCCGGCTGGCACGTTCCCGCGCTTTGTTTTCTGACCAAAACTCACATAGTTCCTCTTCTTTTAAACACAACTTCTGTGAAACACCGCTACTTCAGTTCATAAAAACAACTTCCAAAACCTCCCACGTATATATAGACAAAGGAAAATACCAAGAAACAAAGGTTAATAGAGATCGGATTGTTGGGAGAGAGTTTATCTTTCACATTGTTAAAACAAGACGATACATCATTTGTGACAGGCTCTTGTTTGGGGTACACGGTGTACTGTCTTGTATCTGGGGCTGGGTGAGTTTTCTCATGGGACAGTCATAGCCTGGAAACAGACTCTTATATGGCTAAAAGATAGTAGTATCAAAGGACTCTTTCAGGCTGACAAAAAAATAGTAGAAAGCCTCGAAACAGACTCTTTCAGGGCTGAAAAATAGTAGTTTTGACAGACTCTTTCAGGGCTGACAAAAATAGTACAAAGCCTCTAAACGGACTCTTCCATGGCCAACAGATAGTCTAAACATATCGGCTTCTTGGGCTAGAAATAGTAGAAAGCTACCCCAAGTTAGCCGAGTAATAGATCTTTTTATTATAAATAACCAATTTACTTATAAATAACCCATTTACTTGTACACCCCATTTAACCTAGTTTTGTCATTTGTATATCTTGAAATGTCTTGAAGATTTCTACAAGAACTCTCTAAGGCGTTCCAGTAGAACAAAACATCCAAACAAAGACGGTGATCTGATTTTTAAAAGAAAAAAACGACAAATTCGTTGATATCCAAGTTGCTGTAAAGGTGTTCGGCAGCAGTAACATCCTGCCACAGTGCAGGAAGCCGAGGCGGAAATAGCTGATATTGACAGAAGGTCCTGACTATTGTTAAGAACAGAGGTATGTTACATATCTGTCGGACAAAGGAAGGGGAGGGGTGCATTTTTCAAATTCCTCGATACTTTAATCCATTCTCCCACACGATACTATATAACGGTTTAATCAAAAATTTTGAATTGCAAAATGTAAAAAAAATTAGTATTCATGTAATATAAGTAACGATATTAAGTAATGCAATGTAGCTTCATTGCAGAGGATTGGACTAGTTCATAGTTATAACAAATTCGTAGTGGTGCACTGTTTAAAGTACAATGTACATGTATATGGGTTATATTTCCTGCCACTAGTTTGACGGGATCGATTTAAGTGCGGTCACATTTTCTTCGTGCAATGGTTTTTATCGTGGCATTTCCGAAAGGCGAAACGACGCCACGACAAGGATATACAACAATGATAACTTCCGTCACAATAATTACAGACGTACAGCACATCCCAGACTGTCAGAAGAATGTTGTAAACCAGTCGCACGACGAATGTTAGCGGGACCTGATGAAACAATATTAACTCTCTACGACTTCAGAAGACTTAAGGCGAGTTATTCAAGTACTGAAGAACACTATTGTTGCCACGCATAGTTAAACGACGAAACATGACATGTAGTAATTGCTATACTATAATGATATTTTTCATACTACCATGTTGAAGTTTTTATACGTGTACTACAAATGTGTGACATTTTGAATAAAATTGAATTGCACGTTTGAATTTTAGATGATGTGAGCGGAATGTATTTCAGCCTAGAAAGTCATTCATTCATACGCACACTACTATCGAAAAACAATTTCTGGTTCTTGCATTGGTGAACACTTTGATGGACAGCTGTCACTAATGTTATTCTCCACCATTAATACATGCCCCCCGCTGGGCGACGGACGCACCACAAAAAACGGACAAAAGTTCCCAGTAAAACATGATGACCATTTCATGAACCATTAGCTAATATCTCCAGAGGTCAGAGGTCACTTCACCGTGCATTGCAAGGTCTTCCCATTCCCAGACAATAAACGCATAGACCATCTGTCATGACTGTTGTGAAAAATCTCGTTTTGTCAACTTTGTACAAAAAAGGCAACATTCTCATATTTCTATATTTCTATTTAAAAATATCTTAGTGCTAGCTGGTGTTTAGAACTACACGTTTGATTGTATCAAATGTTTAATTGTTCAATTAAGTTGGAGCCTTTGTTGTTTGTCTTTTGTACTGTCAATGATACTACATTTCTAAAGTCTTTTATACGAAATACTTCTTTCCATGTCTTTTAAAACCACCTGAAAGGCATATAAGATGTTCTATGTTTCTATTGCCATTCAAATTACATACAAATAAAATGGTTTTCACAAGCAATATACTGGTACGCATTATACTATGGTACGTCGTTGGTGGATTTTTCATGTATCCAAACCATGCGTTTCGGCGAATTTCAAAGGTTCTTCCCTATAGAAAGTCGTCGATGTGCGGAACGCCACTTCAAACCTCCGTTTGTAACACACCGCCGCAGCCCTACTGCACACCGCTGGGACGGATTGAAAAGTCCATTGTGATGTGCGCCTTTGTGGCCTGCTCTCGGCGCTGTCTTCTCGAGCTTTCCGCGTTAATACAGAGGCGAGGAAGGTCAACCGTAATTACCTGGTTCAGCGAGCCGAAATGCCGAGGCCACGAGTTTATAAACCGCCGGCCACAGTCAACGTTTCCCGGCCTTTGTCAACACGGTTCTGGGGGGAAAACTCCCATATTGGGAAAGTTGTGTGCATTGTGCAGCTTTCTAAAGTCGTTTTTGATGTAACTTTGAAGAGTGACATTTGTGGAAGTTTGGGAAGGACAAGCCAGAGGGGTTTTCTTGGCGCTGCTCCAAGATTTCACGCACTTGTGTTTTCACGGTATTTTCTTCTGGTCTGTCAGCAAAATTCAGTGTACGAAAGGTGGCAAAAATGAAACAGCTAAAGTATTGACTATCGTGTGATCATATCTGAAAAAAAAAACTAATAACAACCTTGTACAAAGAAACGATTTGATTACATTCATAGCGTTCTACTCCACAAAAGCCTGTATTGCAAGCTCCATATGGCAAACGGAAAACAAAGATTACAAGGGGCGTATGGGTCTTAAAATTATATACCACTGGTATTTTTGAACGTTTTTCTGCACAAAACACATGGTTCCATTATAAGAGTCATTGTGAAAAAGAAATGCAACCTTCACTTGGAAAGCTACCTTTGCATCTTCCCTTATCGATGTGATGCTGAGTAGTACTAGTTGATTCCACATTGCAATGGTTCATTCAACCAGAGACAGAGAGCAGCCAGACACCCAGGGGATAGAGCCAGTCCCAGAGGAGAGAGAGAGAATGGAAGAACCCAGTCAAGAGTCAGGAGGGCCAGAAAGACCAGTAGAAACAGAGAGAGTAGGAAGACAGGAGCCTAGGAAGAGTCAGATCAAGTGGCCTCCAAGCAATGCAGATAAAGCATGGGAACAACTAGATGAAGATCTGGAGGGCATCCTTGAAAGTGTTCTTGCGGGAAGCGCGGAGAGGAAGATAGAGGCTTTGGCGGAGATGGTCTATAGTGTAGGATTGGAACGGTTCGGTGAAAAGCCATCAGGAGGCGGTAGGAAGAGGTCAGAGCAACCAAATAGAAGAGAGAGGGAAAGACGGCAGATAAGAAAGGACCTGAAGGCCCTGAGTAATAGATGGAAGAGGGCAGAGCAATCGGAGAAAGAGGCCCTGAGCAAACTAAGGGAGGATCTGAGAACTAGGCTGAATAGTCTCAGCAAAGCAGAAAGAACTAGGAAAAAGAGGAAGGAGAGAGAAAGGAGACGAGCAGCGTTTATTTCCAATCCCTTCAGATTCACCAAAAGGATGCTAGGGACAAAGACTAGTGGAAAGCTGTCCTGCAGCGTTCAGGAGGTGGAAGATTACCTCAGGATAACTCATGGTGATAGCAATAGAGAGACAGAGATAGGGGACTTAGAAGAGCTACTGGATCCCCAGCCACCAACGCAGGAAATGGACTGTAGTGAAATAAAGTTGGCAGAAGTCAGGGCCATAATAAGAAAGGCAAGAGCGGGGTCGGCACCAGGTCCCAGTGGAACCACGTATCAGGTATACAAGAAGTGCCCCAAACTGACAATACGTCTCTGGAAGCTAATAAGGGTACTGTGGAGAAAGAGGAAAGTACCTAATAGTTGGAAGAGAGCGGAAGGAGTCTTTTGCCCAAAACAAGAGAATGCAGAGTCAATAGGCCAATTCAGAACAATTTCGCTATTGTCTGTAGAGGGAAAAGTGTTCTTTGCAATTATTGCTAGACGACTCCTGAACTACATGATGGGGAACCACTACATCAACACATCCATACAGAAGGGAGGAGTGCCAGGCTTCTCTGGATGCCTGGAGCATACAAGCATGCTGACTCAGATGTTAGAGGAAGCCAGAGCAGGGAAGAAAGACTTGGCAATTGTTTGGCTAGATCTGGAAAATGCATATGGATCCGTCCCTCACCAGCTAATAAAGACAGCACTAGCCAAGTATCACATCCCAGAACAAGCAAGGAGAGTAATTACCCAGTACCTAGATGGCCTGCAAATCAGGTTCACTGTGAATGGAATGACTACATCTTGGCAGAATCTAGAGAGGGGAATAGTGACCGGCTGCACAATATCTGTGATTTTATTCGTGGCAGCGATGAATCTGCTGATCGAACCGTCGACAAGGCAGAGCCGAGGACCAAAGACAAGATCAGGGGTAAGACAGCCACCAATAAGAGCGTTCATGGACGACTTGACCCTCTCAACAGAAAGCGTGCTGGGGGCAAGGCATATGCTGAGAAGCCTGGATAGAGCAGCAACATGGGCCAGGATGCGGTTCAAGGCAAAGAAGTGCCGTAAACTAGTGCTCAGGAAAGGAAAGCTGTGTGACAAGCTGCAGTTGGAAATCCAGGGAGAGAAGATCCCTTCTGTATCTGACCAACCAGTGAAGAGCTTGGGGAAGAAATTTGATAAGACACTGGCAGATGTGCAGAATGTAAAGGAGTTCAGAAAGCAGGCAGAGGAAGGGCTAAGGAAGATAGAGGAGAGCAACCTGCCAGGAAAATACAAGTTATGGTGCTATCAGTATGGACTTCTCCCGAGATTGACATGGCCAATGACAATGTACAACATTCCCCTCACCACAATGGAACAGGTAGATAAGAAGATCAGCAAGTACATCAGGAAATGGCTGGGAGTGCCTCCAGGCCTCACGAGTGTGGGGTTGTACAGTACCACAGCGAAGCTACAATTGCCCCTAACCTCAGCACTGGAAGAGTACAAGGTGGCAAAAGTGAGGGCGCAGGCAACCCTGGATAATAGCAAAGATGCAATAGTCAGAGAGGCAGGGATTAAGCTGAGATCGGGAAGAAAGTGGTCAGCAGCAGAGGCGGCAGAGAGCGCCAGAAGTAGACTGAGGCACAAAGACATTGTGGGAGTAGTTGCCCAGGGCAGGCTAGGCTTAGGAGCAGGGACAACTGCAGGCCAGAGATGGAAAGATGCTGCTCCCATTGTAAGAAGGAAGATGTTGCAGGGTGAGATTAGACGACAGGAAGAAGAAAAGAGGAGGGCTCAGGCAGTTAGCCAGGGAGTACAGGGAGCCTGGGTAAAATGGGAACAGGCTCGGGAGAGGAAGGTTACCTGGAAGGAACTCTGGTCCTGGGAACCGCTGAGGACACAATTCCTCCTAAAGTCTGTTTATGATCTCTTACCCACCCCAGCAAACCTGAAGAGATGGGGCAAGGAGAGTGAGGAGAAGTGCGTGCTATGCGGGAAGAGAGGGACCTTAAGTCACCTGCTAACAGGATGTGCCGTAGCCCTAGGGCAAGGAAGGTACAGATGGAGACACGACAGAGTGCTGAGGGTACTAGCAGCCGCACTAGAGGAGAAGAGAGTACAGATGAGTGGAAGAAAGCAGAGAAGGCTGAGATTTGTGGAGTTCGTGAAAGAAGGAGGGAAAGGAAAGAGGGGGGGAAAGAGTGCAATAGACGAAGGCTTAGGAATCCTGGCCTCAGCAGGTGATTGGGACCTACGGGTCGACCTGGACAGGAAACTAACCTTCCCAGAGGAGATAACAACGACAAACCAGAGGCCAGACATAGTGATTCTGTCAGCCAAAACCAGACAGGTAGTCATTATGGAGCTCACTGTCCCTTGGGAAGACAGGATGGAGGAAGCGTTTGAGAGGAAAGCTGAGAAGTACAACGAACTGAAACAGTCCTGCATTGAGAAAGGGTGGAAAACCTGGTATTACCCCATAGAAGTAGGGTGCAGAGGCTTTGTAGGCCAGTCAACATGGAGAGGGTTAGGAGCTGTAGGGATTAAAGGAAGAAAGAGAAAAGTGGTCACCAAGAACTTGGCAGAAGCAGCCGAGGCGGCCTCAAGATGGCTCTGGATGAAAAGCAAGGAGCACACATGGAAGATCTAACTCACGACAGGTGACGGATTGGCCAACGTCACCGCCCCGCCAACCAGAGGGGGTACTAACAGAGGGGGCGAAACCCCTGGTGAAGGTTGGAAGTTAGCTGATGATGTCGTGGGACAACGCAGTGCAACCAGCTGTTTCAAGTAAGCAACACCGCAAATAGCCCATTGTAGTAACTAGCTTCATACATTGAAAGTGATTTCTGATGTCCAATATGAAGAAGGGTTCACATTCGTCGCACGATCATTATACAATCGCACGGCAATAGTTGTGATAGTTGTGAACGTGTAGTACAGTCGTCTTGTTACAGAAAGGGCTGTATTAGAACATTGTAGGTAGGTGGTTAATTCTGTCATAGTCTGTTTTAAAAAGAATCAACAAAATCAAAATCGTACGACTGCAATGTACCGTGCCATAAAATAGTTGTATCGTCTTAGGCTTTGGCATTGAATGAAAATTAGAACCACAGCTTTGGCGGGCGATCGAGTTCTTGACCCAAAACGACTATCGTAGCTAGTTTCCGCAGGAGAGGAGTTGCTGTCCAGTAAATCAGGTTCCTTATATATATGCAAGGAATGTTAATTCACATGTCAAAAGTCATTTTGATGCATTAAAGACTTTCCGGTGTCGCATTCCTTGAAGGCGGAGCGAACAATGCCACAAACCGCAATCGGGAAGTCGAAAAAATAACACACCGTAAGTTTTCAAAGATGACATACTTAGCCTAACAACACAAGTTTCTTTTGTACTAGTATGATTTGTTTTCTACACACACCTAAATGTTATCAAATGCACTGCAACAATGGTATCACAAGAGTACTTGAGTATTAATCATAGCCTGTCATGTTTATGGTATGTTTGTTAAGGGGAAGGACTTGAAATATTTTCATGTTTGCCTTCGGTCATGCAGAGAACCTTGTTGTTCAAGTTTTCAGCTTGTTCCAGCGATGTCTAAAAACTTTGGACCTGAACTTGGACCTGAAATTGTTTCTGAAAAGTTGTAAATTGGCGATACCCCAAACAATGGTCAATTTCGCTACAAAGGAACTGTTTGGTGGAGTATCCTATCTTCGTGTAAACAACGCTGTCTCTGTTAATTTGACCAAGTTTGACAGTAGAAACTTGGTAAAAATGACTATCAACTCTCCGCTACCTCGCTCTTGGTATTTCTTGGACCGGTCCAACAAGAAAAAACAGGGAAGTTTCTAAGCACTAACGTTAACGCTGTTTTCCAACTACTGGTTGCCATAGTTACTCTTCTTGCTGTAAGAGATTCTGTGGATGACAGCTGCCCTGAATGCGGTAGGTATCAGAAAAACAATAAACTTGTAAAACAAAGGAGGCTCCCTGAAGTATTGGGGCGGTATGCTGCAGTGCACCCTTGGACGGTCACACACAAACACACAAAATACTCCAATCACAAAGGAGATGGTTGGAACTTTAACCAGTCTCCAACTGGGGACATACAGTATAGAGCCAGATGGGAGGCGATTAGTAAAACCACATTCAGTGAGAAGTTTTCCTCTCTGTTTTAGAAACGCTGCATCCACAGTGTACCTGTACTGCACTCGTTTCCGTACCTATACCGTACCTGCACTCGACACCCGAATCTTAGTGTCTATACTGTATCTATGCCGTACCCGTATTCGCACAGGCATACTGTACCCATACTGTGACCTTATCCACACCTATACTATAAAGTACCTGTACTATACATGTATCCTTATCTGTACTACACCTGTACGTTTATACCTGTGTACCAAACACGCTCCTAGACCGGCTTCACTCCTTTGGCAGCTTTTGATACTATCTTAGGCTACCGTAGGATCTACTTGGAGATTACGTCATCGCACTATACCTATACAAGAACCCGTGCTTGTACTCTGACTGTGCCCATAACTGTCAGCGCACCTAGAGTGCCTATCATGGATTGATGTCATTGTCATCTCCAGCAGGTGGAACTAAACCCGGCTCAGCACCTGTTTATTTACCCTGTCTCCGAGCCTGTCCCTCCAGGGTGTACAGTAATGGATGGACAGATGGGCAGCCACTCATGAAGTATGGCAAGTCTACTCAGGTTAATAGTACACAGGTACCCGTGTCTTCAGCTTAGTAATACAAAGGTATCCGTGTCCACTGCTTAATGATACACAGGTATCAGTACCAGATTCTCCTGAACGTGTAAACCGTACACATGTACCTGAGTAGCCTAGCACCAGGCTTTCCAGGCCGTCCCAACTTGTACAGGGGGACTTAGATAACGTCGTGTAAACTGTACATGCGTACCTAGATGGCCTTGATGCCAGGCTCTCCAGGACGCGTGCACTGTACAAATGTGCCTGAGTAGCCTCAGTACCAGGCTATTCCGACTGGTGGTGTAAACTGTACAAATGTACCTGTGTAGACTCGGTACCAGGCTATTCAGGATGTGTAAACAGTACAGATGTACCTGGGTAGTAGGTAGCCTCGGTACCAGGCCTTCCGGGACAGGCTTAGAACCAAGTTGGGGTGTTTTGGCGCACACTGTGTACTATGCACTCCAAGTACTGATAAGGGTAGTCTCTACCAGACTGACTACGCTGGCTAATAAGGAAAATAACGTGCCCGAGGAGTTTTCCTACTTTCCTACCAGAGGGTTTGAATTGTCGCGTGGACTGACTGACTCCCTTAGATAATTCTTTGTCGTTTTTTTTCCGAATCCTACGATCCGTACCCCCGCAGGGGAAAGGCCTGGTGTAGGCTAGGTAAGGTGCTGCTGACAGCTTAATTTTACGTCGCCTCATCAGTGTTGTGTCCACATTCCTAATTAATTGGATAATTGCAGTCATTAAAGACCATTAGGAGCGGTCCTCTGGACTGAAACAGTGGCATCATTAGTCGCCTAGTTCCCAGAGAGAAAATGTTAATTGAAATCCCCCGGGGTTATGGAGAGTCAGCGTGTTTACGTCAGTTCCCATGTGGCTCTGAAAGTTTGGAATTCTTTTCTGACTCCCTGAAACGCCATTTTTCACTTTTTGAGGAGCACATTTCAATTGCTCTGAAAACTACCATGGCCGACAGCAACAATGGACAACACACCTATTTTGCCTGTTCAACACAATTATTTTCTACTCAACACACCTATTTTTCTGCTCACAAAACCTGTTTTGCCAATTGTTGTTGTCGGCCACGGTAGAAAACATTGGAACGTGTCTAAAACATGTCCCTCCTCAATCGTGACCGCACTTTCCTCAGTCCCCTAGGCCTGCTCACAACGGTCGTCTGCCCGCCAAGCTGCTATGATGCCTGCTTATTATGATACAAGTACGGTGACGGTATTTAATGCAGCAGTAACGCCGGTAACCATCTGGGTAATGTACAGTCTATAATCAACTAGTCCCCAGTGTGTTCTGGTGCTGGTGTCAACGTGGGAAGAAACGGGAAGAGAAATTCCCCAGCAAACACCTTTATAACATCTTGTGGCGTTTGGGAAACCCTCAATCCATAAATGTTACTCATGAAGAAAACGGTACAAAATTGATAGCCCGACAAAAACGCCTAAAACACGTACAAACAGCCCGAGTATAACCTCTACTTGGAGGGTACAAAAATGTACATGCATACCCGTTTTTTTGCTTACCCTTTTCACGAACAAAAAGGAGAGAACAGCTCTAAGACTAGTCCAAGAGGAAAGTACAAGGGACTTTTAATTATCATTCAGTTGGGCCTTAATGCTCTTGAATGCACAAAAATGCAAACTTACTTGTCCAATATATTTTTGTGATACTAGAAGACATAAAGTCCATGCATAACCGACTCGGTGCTTTGCTTAAACTCTCTCATCTAAATTCATTGTTTGTTGTGCTTTCTACCAGTGCATCCCTCCTACTTCCAATTGGATCCAAAAGCAACAGTTTCGGTACAAAGCATATTGGATGGGAGGATTACATTTTGAAGAGCATCTTATACGGAGATTTTCTGCGTAAACTTCGGACTACAATACCAACTACTACCACCCACATTGAAGATACACCTCGCACAACGAAATGTATTGCGAAGTTTACGTATTTTGATAGAAGAAAGACATAGAAATCTCTTGACCTACAAAATTCTGTAACCAAAAAAGAAGTCACCCGGTACGTTTTCCGTTTAGGACAACTGATAGGATTTTATTTTCCAGATTATATTGAATTGAATATAAACACGGAACCATAACCTCCTTGATTGAGCTAAGAACTCAGTACCAAGGAGCTACTTGTCAGTACAAAACTCAAACTGAACAACAACGCACCTAGCGGATATTATAAAACTACAGTACCGTCATTTCGACGGACAGACATCACATACTTTCACATTCTCAGGGTGACAAAAACTTGAATAAACCTTCTGTAAAAATCCAGAAAACGATAACTATAATTCACAGTCACCTCTACTTTATATTACCAAACGTTACACTGATATCCATATACTGGACCACCAAGTTTTTCCTATCTCACAGAGATAGTTGTCTCTTATACTGGTCTATCAAACACTTAGTACTTTGACTAAAATTGTCTCCAAGTGGATAGCATACATTACTAACACATGGTGTTTAGTTATCAAATATAATAACCTGTCTCAGGAATGTAGACATGACGTCACAGGGGTTACTCTAGGTTAATCCTCAGTCATTCAAGAATTCCGCGAATTTTTGGAGTACATGGAATAAATTGGTTTCTAAGTGCATTGAAGGAAGTTTGCGCATTGTTTACACAATAAAATGATAAAATGCCGGAGTGGCAAAGTCGTTAGCAACAGTAGATTGGGGTTATTCTCGGGCATGGTGGGTTCAGTCACGTTTGTCGCACGATGGACACACGTTGAGGTCATTTTGGGGACAGTCGTGGATTTGTCGTCAATTTTCAGTCGTCCTGTGACAGAAAAGACTTGTTGTAGCTCCTGACCTTATCGACGGTCAGTTCTGATATAGCCTAGCTGGAAACCGTACTTAGGCTAACGTCACATTTCCAAACCGGTGTCCGACCGGGCTGTTTGTGGAAACGGAAAATAGAAGTGTTTATGT
This sequence comes from Branchiostoma floridae x Branchiostoma belcheri, assembly GCA_019207045.1. NCBI lineage: Eukaryota > Metazoa > Chordata > Leptocardii > Amphioxiformes > Branchiostomatidae > Branchiostoma > Branchiostoma floridae x Branchiostoma belcheri. The sequence goes on from CM033041.1 coordinate 8,205,625, forward strand.
AGAACACAAACAAAAAATGCCCACGACGTCTATTTTCTCTTGACGTCTTTTGTAGTTTTTTGTCTTTTATATCATACTTTTCGTTCCCGAAAGCTGCCAGGCCGGGCCCCGGTTTGGAAGTGTGACGTAGGCCTTGATGGATTGTACACGTGACCGAGCACGTGCCTTTTGCCATGGAGTCATTTTTTCAGGAAAAGTTCTCTTCAAACTGCTTATCTCTAAGTGCATCTAGGGGAAGTCTGTGTTTAAAAACACAATGTACCGACTCAGCTGATGTGTACCTTAGCTGGGTTTAGAGGTTATTCTCGGTCAGGCTAGGTTTCATAGTTGCCATGCAGATTTCTAAAGGAAATGTTACGAAATTCCGAGAAAAGTGTCATAAAATCATGACAGGAAACGCGAAGTTAGTTGTTAAACACGGTACAGTAATTCAAAGTCAAAGTCACGATAAAAGATCTCGACCGAGGTCACTCCTGGTCATTACATGTCACAGTCCTGTTTTTGGCGACGCCTCAAGAGTGGATGCCATTTTACTTGGTCGTGGATGTAACTCTCAACGCGTCCGTGGGAGACAAGTTGGGCCACCCCGCCGGACTGAATTCGAACTTCTCCCCCGCCTTCCCCATCCCAGCAATCCTCTTAAATGCCTGTCTGAAGTCCTTGTTCACTCCTGGTCATTACGTGTCACTGTCCTGTTTTTGGCGACACCTCAGGAGCGGACGCCTTTTTACTTGATATTCTGTAGCCGCGACGTGACTCCGGCGTGCCCGTGGGAGACAGGTTGGGCGACCCCGCCGGACTAAACTTCTCCCCCGCCTTCCCCATCCCTACAATCCTCTTAAACACCTGTCTGAAGTCCTTATTCAGGTAGCCATACAGGATGGGGTTAACGGCGGAGTTCCCGTACGCCATCCAGGACGCAGTGTCGTACACCACGGGCGGGACGCTGTCGGGGTCGAACGCGAGGAACATGTAGACGACGTACCAGGGCAGCCAGGAGATGAGGCACACCACGGTGATGATGATCACCGTCCGGATCGCCGCCCGCTCCCGCCGGCACATTCCGTCCGCGTGCCGGGTCTGAGTCGAGGCGGCGGCGCTCTTCGTGATAGCCGAAATCAGATCGCTCAAACTGTTCGTTTTGGTCACTTTGTTTTTGAGTTTATCTTCTCCAAGGCTACGGGCGCGAATCCTTTTATCATCGTGGTTAATTTTTTCGATGTCGTCCAGTGGGAAAGTCATGCCTCGACTTCGGGGAACGCCGTTCTGTTCCTCGGCGGCTTTCATGACAGCTGCAATGCCAAGTCGTACCGCTAGAGGGGAGCTGCCAGAGCTGGTACCCCTTTGAAGTCGTCCTGAAGGGTTCGAAGACTTTGAAACCGGGCTTGAGACTTTGGTGGGTAGATTCCCCGCTGAGTTTTTAAGTCCAGGAGAACTGCGGATCTGAGCGCGCGCGGCACAAGGTCCTTTACGGGGGTTCTTCCTCACTGGCGCTGGGGAGAAGTCGCATCCGGCTGCGCTCTCTACGGAACTCTCTGACTGCGCCCGTTTTCTTTTTCCCGAGGGACTTTTCCCGTTTTGTCTGGAGTTTTCCTTGTTGTGACAGTGGTGGCTGGCATTTAGGAATGCCTTCTTCTTCACGGTCCCCTTTAACCTGATCAGCATGAGGACCTGACAGACCACCAGGAAACACGACGGTAGGTAGTAGCACAGGACAGCCGTGATGATGTCGTAGGTCCGGTGGGTGACCATGTCCTGCTCGCAGATGGACGGGTCGTTGATGTAGGTAAGCGGGACACCCGGCACCCAGAACGCCGACACCACCAGCCACACCGCCACGTTAGCACACACCACGGCTCGACGGCGTTTAGAACGGACCTTCAGGTACCTGAAGAGACCACAGATGAAATAATATTTGAAACATCTACATGTATAAACTACTATAACCAACTACTAAATATATACCAGTATATTGGACAACATTTCACACCTGTTGAGGTGTTCTCTTACAAAGTCTGAAACTAAACCGACTCCTGTAGTTCCAAAAAAAAACGCCAAAGGGGTGAAACCTACACCACTCAAAAATTACGACGCTGCTAGGAGGTCCAAAATCAAATCATTTCAAGATCTACCCACATACATGTACCAAATACCAATATAATCTATCCAGGTATTCTTGAGTTTTGTTGCCCATCCACATACATACATACATAGATACAGACGTTACAGAAAACAGAACTTTCTTGGCGAAAGTGATACGTTTGTCCATTGTCCAAATTACTTTTCAAATCCAAGGACTAGCGAGACTACACTGCCGAAGGCCACCATAAAATCAGTCACTAAACAAAACAAAATATCACGAGGGCTAGAGATAAGGAAGGCTGTTTGTGTACAGTCTACTGTTAGCTGTTTGTTTTTCGCGTTGCTTATATACGTGCGTCTCACTAATAGCTACACGTACGTCTGTGCGAGAAAAACAGATAAGCTAATACAACACCTCAGTATATCAACACAATGGTCCGATGTCGTGCCAAGTTTCTGCTTCGCCAGATTTTTACTCCCAATGCAGTTTCGGGGCAAATATTTGGCAGGAGGAAATGGCTTGACACCTATTTTTAAGATCATTTAGCATCTGTCGTGCAATAATTACGTTTCCTAAAGGCTCAGAAATCACCGGAAAACACTCCAACTTTCCCCAGCACTGTGCCTGATTACGCTACCTACGCTCAGTAAAAGCTTCGCGTGCAATTAATGTCTTAAGGGCTAAGTACCTACAGCTGCTATTGTAGCGACTGACCTTTTGCCAAGAGAGAAATGCAAAGAAAACAAAAACAAAACAAGGAACTAATGCCGAGAGATTTCAAAACCCGGACGTTCCGCTATTAAAGTACCAGAAAAAGACGATGAACAAGACGCACCAGGGGCAAAATAATAACTTTGACGTCTTGTCAACACCTACAAAGTATCATAACAATCTATCAAGACACTCTCGAGTTATCGCACTCACACACACACACACACACACACACACACACACACATACGAGCAGAAAACAGAACCTTCTTGATAAAGGTAATAGAATAACGCACACAGCATGGGGTAAAAATGTAGTTATGGCCACATTCTTCGTTCGACACTTTTACGACAACAAAAACAGAGTCATAGATCTTACATGTGACCAGGAGGCATTGTTTTCTTTTCTTTTCTTTGGAAATGTCAAAATTATATCAGTAGTCCACCATACCTGAGCGGCGACCGTATCCCCAGACACCTGTCGAACGAGATCATGCAGAGCGTCAGGAGAGACACGTTACACGTGACGTAGTCTATCGCCAGCCAGAAGACGCACGCTATCTTGTCTAGCGGCCAGTAGCCCAGGTACTTATATACGGTGAACAGTGGCACCACCACCGCCCCTACCAACAGATCCCCTACGGCAAGATTCACGATGAAGCAGTTGAAGACTGTGCGAAGTCTCCGCTCTACGGCGATAGAGACGAGTACCAGCCCGTTGCTTAAGACGGTGAAGACGCTGAGAAGGCACAGTAAGACTAGCGCTGTGGTGTTCTCGTGTGCGTCTTGCGCGGTGGCGTTACTGGCTGTAGTGGAGATGATGTCAGGTTTGGTGGTGCGCGCGTTGTTGTAGTCGTAGGCGTACGCGTCCATGGTAGTAGCCGTCTGTGTGAGTGGGTGTCTCGGTAGCTGAAAGGCAACCACTAGTACTTCATGAGGTTGTAGAAAGCAGGAGTCGACGTGCACGTGCCGAAAACGCGACCTGAAGTTAAGAGAGTTTCCTCATAATTCGATCCCAGTTCCCTCTTTGCCTTCCCCTCTACTGTCTGAGTGCACTCGCAAACAGCCGGCCCTGTGAACAGTGATTCGATTTGCTGATGTGAGCTCTGCGCGGAAATCTGGGTCTCCTATTCTGAAGAGCTCAATCATTATGGTTATATAGGGTAATACTTCGGTTGCTAAGCACGGAAGATATGCATATATGCATGTAGATATCCATTAAAAAATCCAACAAGTATACATGGATTTACAGTACTTGTAAGTTTCATTGCACGTGTAAACTACAAGTTCATCAAAACAGGACATTGAGCCATCGATGTAATGTGTTATAGTGGCTGAAGATTGCCCACTTAACGTCCACTTACCTTGTCGTGAGTCGAGATAAAGTAGTAATAAAGTTGTACACACGTGTGTGCCTGTACAAGTTGTGTGTATGTGAGGGTCAGGTGGTCTGTGTTTGGAGAAGGCGTTATCAAACATTGATCCTGTAAACACCGTGCACAGCGACGTAGGAAGCTGGGGTATGTCAGAAGTAATGAATGCTCAGCAGGGATTATAAAACGTTTGCTGCGCGTCGTAAAAACGTACAACTGGTCGGGGCCTGGCCGTATTCGTCGTACGACAGCTTTACGACAGTCGAGAATATAAGTCGCACAAAGTTCAGCTGTCTTGTAACGGAACCACCAGACAATGTTCGACTCTGTCGTAGCCTCGCCGAAAATCGTACAACGGTACGGCCACAAAAAATACTACGAAAGTAATCGCGCCATGATATCATACTACACAAAGTAGAATTACACACAACTGACAAAAAGTAGTAAAGAATAATCATCATATATAAGTTTTATCAATACTACAGTTCAAATACAATAACATCAGTTTAAATGATTTTTTTCTGAAGATAAAAGATGCATTCATCATAATACAAGTAAACATTATGGCAAGGTTGTAATTAATTTGTTATAGTTCAGTTGACAGTGCAGCAGTCCATGTTCGTCAACAGTACACGATAACACACCAGACTTGTTTCCTGTTGTTCACTTGTCTACTACTAGCTACTGGTACCTGTAACCGTGCAAGTTGACATGCTGTAAATATGTTTACATTTGCTCCCATGTTACATCCGACAAGGCGATGTGTATCATTACCTGCATGTATGCAGGTATGGTTTTGATGCTGGTGGAAACTTTTCGGTAGCCGGGGATGTAGGGCGCTGTATCTCGTGAACGGATGGTGCGAGCACGACGATTTTTGGTACGTGGGTTGGGGGTGGTAGCTTGACACTCAGGTGTGATTTTGGGCCTCCTGGCGCTTGACCTTGACATTGAAGGTGGCATTTTTGGTGTTTTTGGGGCACTTTTGGCGCTGTGTGTCCGGAACGATACGCGCGATTGCGACGATTTTTGGTGCATGGGTGGGGGGTTGTTGCCTGTTGCCTAGGATTGACTTTGGGCCTTGTCGCGTTTGAACTTGACCCGGCAGGTCGAATTTTGTGTCCGGGAGGGGTGTTTCCGGAGTTATATCTTCTGAACGGCTGGTGCTGGCGCGATGATATTTGGCACATGTGTCGGCGGTGGCTGAATAATGCTCAATTTTGATTTTGGCGCCCTTGGTGCTTGAACTTGACATTTTAGGTTACCTTTGTGCGGGCACGGGGCGTGCGCTGTATCTCCGGAACGCAAGGTGCCATTGTGTTGCCATTTGGTACGTGAGTTGTTTGTGGTGTCCTGGTGGTCAGGTTTGATTTTGGGCCTCCTAGTGCTTGAACTTGATACTGTATAGGTTGACCCTGTTTTAGTGTGGTTGGGGCATCCTCCCAATATCTGCTTGGTTTTAAAAACAGATTATGGTTGGGTGTAGAACCATCATCTGGCCTGGGCTACCTTCAATGTATCAGGTTACTTAGTGGCACTGACAGTTTGCCAGATGACGGGAGTGTGCCAGATTATATATCTGTTGGTCAGGTATAATTGGAGTTTGCTTATTACTCTTTGTGGTGTTTCTAGAGCTGTATAGTACTGAGTTTTAAGTTCCGGTACAAGTTCCTTTACCCTGTTGGCAATCATGGTTGAACTTGAACTTAAACAGAAGAAGATGCAATTTTCTAATGTGGAGGAGAACTGTATAGAGTGTGGGCATAAGAGAAAGGTATGTGTATGATTTGTCCTGTGTTTCTTTTTGTTTCTTTGGTAATGCCATTTCCATACTGTATACAGGTAATTTGTTGTTTTGGGCTAGTCATATTCGCTTGGTTTTTGGGCCTGCTTAATCTATGGTACAGGCAGGGTTAAGTGGTGGAGGCTTAGCTTTGTTCTGTTTTGAATTCAGTATCGTTTGTTGCATTTTGTCGCGGCAAATATATGATGAAATTCCCCTTCTAAGCAACTGCTCATTGTTTGCGGGGATGTTTGCTGGGTGTTTGCTCTGACTACAACAGCTTCTGAACTTTTCAAAGCTTCCATTGCCAGCAGCTTGCATCTATAAATGGGATTGACAAGGACATTTTTCATAGTAAATTGTGCTGTTAAATTTGGCTTAGATACTACAGGAGATTTAGGTTTGGGTTGGATGGATTGAATGAAAATATCATACCACCCTGGGGACTAACTGTTGCTGCTGCATGGGGCTACCACTATTCATATTGTCTAATGTCTATGGAACTACAGATAAAAGTATCATTGGTCAAATTATGCGAGTAACATTCCGATGTCAAGTGAATAACACCCCAGAAATAAATCTTTAATGAATATCATTGGAAGAACACAAACCAAGGAGACTTAGCAGCTGCATTAGGTCAGTACATTGAAATAGGAAGATATTAGTATATCATGTGACAGAGTAACTACATGTGCATGGGCCATCTGAGACAAAAAAGGTAGCGTCTCAACAACTTCAAAGTACTGTGGTTGGTTACATACTTAAGAAATCCAAAATAAGTAATGTTCATCCATGTCCAAACTTACAAATTCAGAAAATGGAATTTCAGAGTCAGACTTTTGCATGGTGCACAACCAACACGGTAAAAAGCTCATTTTTCCAACCACGTACCACAGACAAAAAGGCAAAAATACACAATAGGTCTACAGAAACCCAATACATTTCATGCAGGCCTGAGGTCTACGAACTCTTGTTTCACTCTGCACACTTTACGTGGAAAGTCAACTTCCGGCGTGCTTCCTACTATATTATACTATGGTTTGTTACACCGTTTAAAATCGCGACTTTGAACTGTTCGTTTGGTTCAGTAGTTACCTGCCTAGAGATGCGCATAGACGTAATATATAAAAGCTGTCAACTTAGATTTTGGCCCATAAGCCAGAGGACCTGGGTTTGAGTCCTGTCATGTTACTGATCTTGTATCCTTGGGTGAGGCACTTAACACGACTTCCCTACTACAGCCAGGTGTGAAAATGGGTACCTGATTCGGTTGGGAAGGTAAAGGCAGTGGAAGGATAGGGATGGGCTCGGACTTTCAATACCGTGCCGTAGACAGTGGATAAGAACCCACTGCCTCTACGGATACTCTCCAAGCAGAGGTTAGGCTCCGGCTATTTTCTAACGTTTTATTTAGTCGTTTTTATCGGGCTTTCAATTTATTCTATTTTATCTTGCTGTGTCAAAACCTAAGGCTGGCGTACTTCAAGAAAAATGACAAATTAGAAAGCCCGATAAAAACGACAAAAAAAAAGTAAAAAAAAACAGCCGGAGCCTAACCTCTGCTTGGAGAGTATCTACGGCCTCAAAAAGTCAATCGGACTACCCATGCCTTTTGGCTGTCCTTTGTATGTGGCATTGTTAACTAACTGGAATGCACACATTGTCCTTGTTTGTCTTAAAGCAAATCGACAATAAAGTATATGTTAAGCAGAGAGAGAACTGTTGATACGCGCAACATACACGGAACAGAGTAACAAATGTCAAACCGAAGAAAGACTGACGTATATACCCACAGAAGCTACAGAAACATAACGGTAAATAATGATAAGTGCATGAAACTGATCGTATAGCGAGAGAGAGAGTCTCACTGGCTTTTCCCCTAAATTAAGTGTTGATACTTGGCACAAATTATGACGGAACAAAACATGCTGTACTGCCCCCTCCCATCATATTAATCCATCATTTATTTCGGTGGCCTTTAATTTTGATAAGAAAGAGTTAATGAGTAACGGTACAAATCACGTTCTCTCATTCCTACTCGGCAAACAATACCCGTGCGCTCAGCTCGGACGTTTTATGACGGGCTATATAACGTCATTATTTACCCACGTACAATGCCATTCACGTTGAAGTTAATGTACACTTAAATAAGGAGTGAATAGCCATAATAAAAGGGAAAGTACGTCTGACGATTTGTTCCTTATTGTTCGCGGGAGTTGTTTTCCCACTGTGATAATGAAAACTACGTCATGACCTGAAATAACCCGAATTCCAATCTTATACAACTTCCGTCTGTTTACCTGTTGTAAACAGGAAATGACGTAAGACCTGTCTATCTGACAAAGTTGACAAAGTTGACAAAGTTGACAAAGTTGACCCATGACCTGTGGTCATATTTCTTCTTATTTGATTTACTTTATAGACAGGAAACTATTGCATGTTTTTGACTGGTCCAATCCCTGACCGGTCTCATGTTGTACCCTTTAGAAAAGACACTTTTAAACCAATGTCCTCACTTCACCCAGGTGTAAATAAGTGCCGAAGCAGGACATTCGATGGAGATACTAGGTCCCATCTTTGAGGAGAGCCACACCTCGAGCACGTTTCAGAACCCATCGCACTTATCAGAAAGGGCAGGGCACCTTCTTAGTGTGATAAACAAATGTCCTGATATGCAGCTTGTACTCTACAGCACAAACATCGTGTGTTGTGCCATAAGGTGGTTTATGTCATACAAACAAACAAACAAACAAACAAACAAATAAACAAAACAATCTAGGTCATCATATCCCTTGTTAACAAAATGATGTTAGTTGGCAAGGGTATGGGGTCGTGGAACTCTTGTCAACTTAGGCCTGCGTCACATTTCCAAACCGGGGCCCTGCCGGGCAGTTCTCTGGAACGAAAAGTAGGATATAAAAAGACACCAAGCTACACGAGAGGTAAAGAGTAGTCATGGGCATTATTTGAGTATATCTTTACGTACACATTTCTATTTTTCGTTTCCGCAAACAGCCCGACCGGGCCCCGGTTTGGAAATGTGACGTTAGCTTTAACGGTGCCACCCGGGACAGAAGAAGAGGTTCTTTGTCAATGTGAGCATGTTGACGGCATCAGGCATCTGTTTGTCATGTTTGTCCGACTCGAACCTCCGGGACACATCGTGGTTAACCTAGGACGGAAATAACATTGCACATTTTGACAAATAAAATTTTGCTGTAGAATTACAACAGTTTGATCTCCATTTGTTGATTATTAGATTATTGAAAGATTATTTACTTCAGATCAACTATCGCAGATGTCCTCAACAATAACTCAAATGAGGCTTTCATTTATATAATCCATCACCGTAATTCCTCACTGACGATCTAGCTACAATCATCTGATGTCACCAAGCATTAGCAATGCGCGATGAGCTATGCTGCCCTTTGCCGCACGATGGCGTTTCTGTAAGAAGAATGTGGTCTGACTGACAGTCTTGCTGACGACAGGGTTAGTCACCTTCGTCATGAGCTGGTTGATATCTTTTGTGGCGGCGTACTTCAGGAACACAGAGACCAGCACCTGGATAAACCACGACCCGCCCTCACAGTAACGCCACGACACGTGACCTACAACAACCGGGGGTAGAAGCAAAACGTCTAATTGTACGAATCCAAGATTGATTCAACTTCTATTATTCCACTCTTTAGGACCCCTAATGGTCCATCAGTGTTTATCACACAATTTAAGTGCACAGGAGTTCAATAGTCAGGCAGTCTAATGGACTACTTAAGTCTTGTGACAAATTGCCTCAAACAAACCGACTGGGTCCCGGTTTGGAATTGCCACTCTAGCATTAGGTATAAGTCACATTTCCCATCCAGGTCCCTGCCGGGCTTTTAGCTGAAACGAAAAATTAACGTTTGTGTCAATAAATATGCACGAGGCACACTGTTGAATTATTTCTGGTCGGTTTTGTGTTCTTGTTGTCTTTGATATCATACTTTTCATTCACCAAAATTAACTGCCCAGCCGGGCCCAAGGTTCGGAAAAGCAACCCTAGTATTACCCGGAGTGGTGGAGTAGGCGAGGTAGACGTCGGTAAGGTTCGGTACCCGAGTGGAGAAGGTCCGGTGAGTATCCGGACTGGCCACGTGCACGGTGAACCTCAGCATTACTCGTTTGTTACCTTCGCCAAAGGGACATGTTTTCGGTGTTGTTTGTGTTTGTAGTATGGCCAGCATAACTCGAGATTAGCTTTATGGTATTTGCTGACCCACTCTCCACACTACTGCATTGCTCCTTGCGATTAAATACCACACACGTACACCCTGAAAAGATCTGATAATTAGACGGCATCCTCGGCCGTTTCGGCACGTACGCGTTTCGCCCTGCTACATGTTGTTGAACAATACACGTCTGATAGGTCCCTAAAGTGCAATAAGCTTTTGACATCTGAATAGCAAGGGAACGTATTAGTGGGTTAGTAAGCCTGATTAAACCGGCTCCTAGCGGCCCTTGGGATGATCAGCACCCTTAGGGAGTGCACACGAGCGCCCCCTAACAACGAGAGGTTATATAACATCGCCTCAAGGGAATGTCAGCGGTCGTTAACTCCGTTCGTCCTGTACACTCAACTGCTGATGTGATCCCCTTGTGATCTCGTTTACTTAGCCTGTAGCTGTTTATAACAATCGAAGTTCTCCCCCCTTTTCTATGTCTCTGATGTTAGGGCATTTTATGGCGATATTCTCTTTGAATCGCCTAACATGAAATGAGGCCCTGCCATTGTAATAGCGCCCTGGTGACTAGTATATGCACATTGATGCCGAAACGATATAAACCATTAAACTGGGGCATTGACCTCCAGCTAGATCGGGATGAAGGGATTGGCGAGGGGTCAGCGAGGGTAAGGCGAAGATAGACTTTTATCATATCTGCTCTATTATCTCCACTATAACAGAAAAGCGAGGAGAAGTTGAATTTATCCAGCAATAGTCTCATTTTGTATCTGTTAACTGTATCTTTTCAACATGTCTTGTTGTGACCTGTACTTAGCCCGGTGTGGCAAAAATGTGCAATAAAGGTCTTCATTCATCCATTCATTCATTACAGTTGTATAATCCTATACTACATAGTCTCTTATAGAGTAGTCTAGTCTCCTAGAAGTGGTAAGAAATAAAAGATGTAACACTCGATGCCGTGTAGAATTGGTGTGCAATAGATGCAGTTTCTTACGGGGGATAGCCTAACTTCGGGCGTGCCCTATCTTCAGACGTTTTCTTCATTGTCTTTTTATGCATAAGTACACCGTGTATGTTACCATCTACTATGCTGATTAGAACTTCCGAGGAAAATAAACGCAGTAAATGCACATAGCTGCCATTTGCAGCATTAATATACTAGTATTTATACATATTTATTTATTATGTTTTCGAAAAACAGAACTTCAGCAATACTGATACTAGTAACAGTGTTGAATAGTGACTGCTAAGAGGACCAGTGTCAACTGGCCTATCCTTAAGTAAATGTCAGCATCTCAGAGTCGCCCAACCTGATTTTGGTTATATAAGCAAGCAGGATATAAGCAAAACGGTAATTCAATGCTGTTCTATTTGTGGTACTTCCGGTAGGTCCACAGGACCAACCATTATTATATTCGTGCAATTGAATGTAGTGCGTGAAAGGTCTACTTCCGATGTAATATAATCAACAATAAGCGCGTGTCTTCGTATAAGCCGTGTTAGGTACAATAAATTAGAACGTGACCGACAAATTGACGAAGACCGATGCAGATACACGCATACCCTCGTCTCAACCTGGTCCCACTATTCATACATCCGTTTAATCGACATGTACTTAGCCCCAGACTTCAATAAAGACTTCAATGGATCCTTAGAGGGTGACTGTAAAGATGTATTTGGTGATGGAGCAATTTCTTTACAAGCACAACAAATACGACCGCGATGGCATTGCATGACCTTCGCATAGATATCCTCTTCAAACTGTGACCCGTTCAGCAAAATAAAGTGCTTCTTTTCAACCCAGGCTTTCCACATCCCTCTCACATGGGACATACGGATCCACAAGCACATCTTTCCAACAGTTTGTTGCCCCCCTCGCGTAATATGTGATCATGTTATGCATATCATTGCCTATCAGAAGTATCTAGCATGTGACCAGTGCGGACACCCTGCAGCGATTGCCCTATCAGATAGGGTTCTTAAGGTGATATCTCACTGCACTTGGGGCACCGGTGCGGCACTGCCGGGTTCGTTCACTGCTTTTCGCCGATTTTTTTTTACAATTAGATATTGCGAAATACGTAAAAGTATGACATGAGACCTGAGCGTATTTTTCACTCTAGATCTACCCCATGACATTGGAAAAGGCTCGATGATCTGCGAATATAGGCCGATCTCCAAAAATCGCGCGATGATCGAGAGAAAACCGGGCGTGCTGCTCGCAGACTCGTCGGCCGATCGAATTTCCTGTTAGGGTGCGGTCACATAGGTCGTGCGATCGTCGTCCGATTTTGATGCCATAGGAGGCTGTGACAGTACCAACCACCGACATTAATCCAAAAACAGCATTTTGTGTAGCAAGACAGTTAAACTTTGCAGGAGACGTACATTTCTGCCCTCCAAAATGCCCGAAGTTAGCAATCGTACGACCTATGTGACCTCTCCCTTATTTGACAGGGCTTGAGTATGGTGAGCCTTTTGATTTACATGCCGGAGGGCATGTAGAGGAGACCTAGATCCAATGGGAAGAAGGGCAGGTCAAAGCGTGTGACAGAATTCATGATCGGTATCGGAGAACGATTGCATTCTCTCCCGGGACTAAGAGACTAAAGTAAGCATCTACTTGAGGATTTAAAGCTAAAGGAGACAAGAAGATGATCCTTGTTGTTTTGACCTGTGTCCTAGTTTGAATAGACACGAGAGGTTGCTGCCTTATGGTACGTGTACATGGATAGGAATGGCGTTTCATGATAGAAACACATTCAGAAGACATACGGGGGGATTCTTTGATATTATTCAGAGTATAACAACATAAAGAAATAGTTATGATCTTCAAAATAAGTTGGATGCACTAATAAACCCCCGACTTGTCATGGCGCTGTATGAGAATATCATCCTTCTGCACAATACAGAAATCAGAATTCGATTATCTTTGACAGTGGACTAAGGCTAGTTTTTGACTACCCAAACATCAGAAAATCAAAGGACAGTTTCTTTACAAACTAATGTGAAAGACGAAATTATGTCACTAGAAGTTAGACACTATAAGGTGTTTGCTACAATATTTTCTTAATTAACAAACAGTAATTCTAGGGACTATACGCTTGCTGCCTGTTTGGCATAAACGACATGGTCGTGAAATTGCTTATACATAGTTCTATACCCGCTAGGCTTCAGTAACGGTCTGATCCGTCCTGCATGCAGGAATATGTAAGGACTCTGGCACTGAGAATGGCGCGCTTGTGTTTCTATGTAGGCCTCCCATACTGACGATTTTTCACGACTTATTTGGACATTCTGTTCCTCAAATCATTGATGAAACGAAAAAAAAGGAGTGAGTCTGACACATCATTCAGTTCCAGAAGGTTCCTATTCAAGCTGTAAGAATAACACAGCATCAGTTCGTGACTCGCTGGATAAGTGAGTTATTCTTCCTGCTGGTGTTTACGTAAATGATTGACATCTCTATGGAGCCTTGCTGGTACAGACGTCACGTCTCTAGGGGACTCCACATCGCCGTACTCCAAGCCACACGTTCCCTATTATCGTTACAAAGCGATGTCATTTCCACAAATTGATTGCTTAAACGTCCCCGATGCATATGTATGCACTTGACATCATGGAAGTTATAGCGTAGTTTCATCAAGTTGGTAAATCAAATTTCCGTAAATTGATTGTATAAAACGTGCCCGATGTATATGGATGCCTCTTCACGTACCTGACATCATAGCCTGATAAGTCATTACATGTCATAACATAGACGTAATTTCCGCAAATTGATTACTTAAACTTTCCCTATGCATATGGATACCTCTTCACGTACTTGACATCATATCTACATTATAACCTCTAAATCATTAGCGGTTATAATGTAGATAGTGCCATCAAGTTGGTAAATCTATTCAGCATAGTTTTCTTAAGTGGGTATTTCACTGAAGCTGAGGTATTTTAGCGTCGTCGCTGCGGCCGCCCGATTTAACAGAGCGCTCGGCGAATTTCATCGTTCAAAAAATGATTTTTAACGCTTCTTCTTAACGTGTTTTGTTGTTCTTTCGTGGTTCTTGTACGTTTTCCATGATATGTCCATGATACAATACCAGTTCAGAACGCAGCGACGCCGCCAACGTGCCCCACCTTCAGTGAGCTATTCGCTGTAGGTACGCAATCTGTCTGCTGTACGTACGCAATCTATCTGCTGTAGGTACGCAATCTGTCTGCTGTAGGTACACAATCTGTCTGCTGTAGGTACGCAATCTATCTGCTGTAGGTACGCAATCTATCTGCTGTACGTACGCAATTTATCTGCTGTAGGTACGCAATCTATCTGCTGCACGTACGCAATTTATCTGCTGTAGGTACGCAATCTATCTGCTGTACGTACGCAATTTATCTGCTGTAGGTACGCGATCTATCTCCTATACGTACGCAATCTACCTGCTGTCTCCATCAGTGTTTAAAAATGAAAGAAAAAAACATTGTAAAATCATTTACACTCATTAAGACAGCAGACATGTTGTCGAAACGTCTGTAGAGAAAAATCAAGTTGTTGTGCACATAATAATTCATCTTTGCTTTTGGGTACCTGATGTATGGTATAGAGTGTAGAAGACCGATTATCACGAGAGACAATGATGAAGCAGCTGTCAGAGTAAAGCTTGTAACAAGCTTATGTCCTAACTTCCTGATTAAATATCACAATCCATATGGAGACAAGATATTAGGCAGCTATTAGAGAAGATTGTGAAATGATGATACAAATAGTACTGATCAAATTTGAATGGTAGTTAGAAATATAATCATCTTTTAAATACATCGGGCATGCTAATTTTTGAGTGGTAGATAATGTTTGTGACTTGTATTCTGGCTACCTGGCGTTTTTTAATTACAGAGGTCCATTTTGTTTGAGATTTTGAAAGAGATGGTGTTGACGTCGTTTCGTCATGATTTCTTATAATCACTGCGTGAGATGTTGAATACTATTTACACATGAGTGAGGTACATCCCTCCAGTTTTCATCCTTCTAAGTGCAAAAAATCGTTCAAACCACCTGGTGGTCTGAAAAAGCCGGATGAAGCTAGATCCGGACATCTTAACATCTACGTCAGCCTGAAAGCATGAGGCCGCCGCTACGGAGTGATTATTTATGTAGTTAGGAGGCATTCAGTCTGAAGGATATTTCTTCTGACTGGCAACAACGGGTGACATTTGATCTTAACCTCACTTGCGTGCTTTTAGTATCACCTTCGATTTCGATTCTGACAGTGACGAAGAAAGAACGCTTAAAGACCGAGAGAAGCTTCCTCCTTTACTTTTCACTCCACCGCACACCTTGACATGTACGGATGGATTTTCTACGAACTCTCGCCTTTCGGAAAGTAAAACTGTCAAACAAGGTAGCGACAATCTTGACGATGAGTGGAACCGACTGCTCAATTGTTCATGGTTCACATATCTCCAACTCTCGGTGTGCTTATGCCAAGTGACATTTAACTCTGATGCCTGGATGGCATGAACGATTCTTCACAACTGCAGCATATGGCAGCATTGCGGGACCATAGACCAACAACAGACTGTTCGTTTCCGTTGCGCATGTTTTTAATAATAATAATAATAATAGCTTTTATTGCACATTCATGCCCTATCGGGCTAAGTACAGGCATATAGATACAAAGGGTAGTAATACAGTAAGCATGGTTTCTAAGACTAATCTAAAACATGGATTCTAAAACTAGTCTAATACATTTGTTCGGCTTCTTTTCGTTTCATAGTAATGTTAAATATGTAGCTTAAGATGTGTTTGAATAACGTCGTTTGATCAAAACTCATCAGAAAAATGAATTTTTCAAAACTGAACAAAGATTCAAAGCAAGGGAACTTTCCTATAATATAGCTAACAAGAATACTTCTATCGTTACTATATAAACTACAATCTAACAACAAGAGTCTGAAAACTCTGCTTGAAATGTTTTATTTTGTGATGGTGTGCATGGTGTGTTGTGGGGGTTGATATGGTTTGACGTTTGGCAAAATTATTCTATCATTGTTCTTAAGTTATATATCTACCTATGGTAAACAGTCAGATCCAAAACTACACCTTTCTGGTGTCCTCACCATTTCATTTTTATTTCGTATTGTTACACCTGCACCTGGCACATACATACTCAATGTGTATATAATAGTTCACACCATACAGAGGTGACAGCGATGGTCACAGTTGCTCTTTTTTGCTCCTTGGAAGATTTTGACCAGAATGCCCCAGCAGTTCTAGAGCAAGCTGCTAGAGGGCCCAAACATACAACACTTCTTCCTTACACCACAAGCTATGTGCCACCAAAAAATCAAGACCATAGCATATCCATGTCAAAAGATACAAAAATCCAAGTTCTGTTGCAGTACCAAGGTCACACACCAGGGGATCCAAAATTGACTTTGACCTTCGTCTTTCAAACACCTACCCAAATACCAAATATCATTACAATCCATCAACAGGTTCTAAAGTTATGCTGACCACAAATATGTGGAAACACAAACAGACACACACACAGACACACCAAAAACTATACCTCCATTTTTCATGGAGGTAAATATCATCACAATCACACGTTCTGTTCTGGAGATATACGAGGGGCGTGCAATTAGTAATGGTCCTGACCCATTTCCCATAGCAGGAGATTAATGAAACTTGGCACAGTTATTAGTCTTTCTCTTCATAGGAATCACCCAGAGTTATGCATTTCTCCCATCGTTTGATGCAGCTCTGGACACCGATTTTGTAGGACACCCCAGGTTGGTCCTCCAACTGATGCCTCATCAATGGCACAAGAGGGACGACCAGGTCTGGGAGCTGTTTCCACAGACTTCCAGCCACGTTTGAATTCAGGATGCCAGCGGTTTACAAGGTCATATGATGGGCATCATCCACCATAAGTTTCATTTTTTCATCAAAAGTCTTCTTTGGTGTGCGTCCTTTGAAATACAAAACCGGACCACTGCGCGACACTCAACTGGTTCCATTTCACACCTGGTCCATTTCGCACCTGACTAAGTTCAAACACCAGTAAATCAGAAACCACAATTAGTTCAGAGCTGTCTTTTGCAACATAACCCATAGAGATATGAATTATTACACATACAAAATTTCATTTAGATCAGACAACTGAAAGTGGGTCAGGACCATTACTTATTGCACGCCCCTCGTAGCACTGGAAACGACCCTTCCACACACTCCCATGCTACTGAAAACACAAAACAGATGTTACAGCTGCTAGCTGTCCCCAAGGAGGTTGAGACAGAGGGAATGAGGCCAGATCACTCCATAACAGGAAAAGGGGTGTAAATATTAAAAAAAAAACGAACCACAAAACAACAGCAAACTTCTAATCTACTTAATAGCACAATAGGTCACACACTCTATCCCCACAGCAAAGGAAATCGCAATCCATCCAGAGGTTCTAAAGATATAGGTCCGGAATCACAAAGATCCCTACCAGAAACAGTACATGCTTTTTTCAAGCATGTAAAAAGTGGGCTTCATCTTCGACCTTGTTCAGGTTACAGAACTGACAGATTCTTTGCTCCAGAAGTGTGCGGTTGTGCCTCCCTGATTAAACACTGAGTTTGTGGCAGCTGATTCGTAGTTTGGTAATAATAGATATTTATTGTTCGTTCGGAATTTTCAGGTACTCTTCTTCGTTATAGGTGGTTTAATGTTTCTTGGAGTATCTGTTTCTCGATCTAATTTGTTCTTCATTGATGTGTCGTGTGTAGTGAAACGTGATGACACAGAGTACATTAGAAGTCTTTTCAGATCAATCGTCACTACTATATCAAAAGACTTTGCATTGATAATTGAAGCCCTTTCATGTAATCCATGTCCATCCGTTTAGCATGTATACGTATCACACTGAGCCGCGACTGTTCTTTGCGGCTTTGTGAAATTGTACCACAGTGACGTGGGGCGCATTTGCGTTTGAAGCCCAGATTATCTGAGCGGGTTATCAAAGAAAAAAACATATGTAAGATGATTAAAATGCATCAAAAAGAGATATGTGATTACGATAACACTGAAGCCTGGAGATCAGTGAGTTGTATTCGTCATGTAACATCAGGAGATAAATGAAAGCGATTTGAACATAGATTCTCACATTAGAATTCAACGCGGAAAAGGGAAGCGTCAATGTTCATAATAATTTCGTTATTCCAACTTTTACATAGTATCAATTGGCCTCAATTGAACCAAAGGTTAACTGTAATTCAGGACACTTAGGACTTGTTTTTACGGGTACTTTCAAATTTCTTTTATCCCGTGTTACATCGTCTTGAATCCCAGAGGCAAAATTGTAAACTAATACGCCAAATATCATCACTCAAAAACATCAAGCGGTTCATCTCCAAATTTAAATAAAAGATAATCTGAAACCATTGATGCGGCCATATGCCGAGTTGAGTTGATGATTAAGCTGGTGATGTGACTACACCATCCTTTTCTTGGAAATGACAGAAATGAATTAAGGAAACATACGTCGATGGAGAGTAGAAATCCAGGCACATAGTACAGTACATGAGTGTAAGGAGCCCCGGTAGAAATCGGATGGTACCCACGCTACAGTACATGCACATTGTAGTATAAATGCATCAGACGATTCGATAAACGTTTCAGAAAACGTCCACTTTCTTTCATCTCTGTTTCCACTAGATGTTGTCGGAAACATCTGAACCTGTTAGCGATGTGTACCTTATCCAGCTGCTTCTGAGAGATTTTGCATAATGTATGGGAACTGCATTTTGTCCACAAATGTGTTATGCCGAAAGGAGATTAGAGCAAGTTCTGGAAACACTATTGCTACGTGGTGCACAGACCATGAGATACTGAAAATAAATAAAAATTCAAAGTAGATCATTGGTTTTTAAATGTACAAATTGTACTTCTGTATGGGCTTATGCCTGAAATAAACAGTTAACTAAACATAAACTAAACTTAGATTGTGCTTGAATCACACTATGTCTATCCTCATCTATCGCACAGTGATCTAGTAACAACTCAGGGTTGAGGAGCTTAAAACTTTGTTCTTCTCTAGAAGTTTCATAGAGCGCAACTCGTGCCACCAATATTGCCACCATCCTCATTAGACGACGCCTGTAGCCAGATGCGTAAAGGTTAGATGTGACAAGCCGCCCAGTGTGTTATAAACAGGCCCTGCCACGTGTCTGTGAAGTTAGTGCTACCTTACAGGCTGTACATACTAGTATACAGATCGTTGTCAAGCTTACGTTACATGGAATTAATTGGCCTCAATTGAAACAAAATTGTGCCTTTCGGAAAAAGAACTTCGGCGTTTTTTATTCGTACATCGCCTCAAACCCCTCCGGAAAAGTGCATTTGATACACAGAATAGAATCACTCAGCATCAAATGATTCTAAATTGTCTCAAATTGAAATAATAGTACTAATCAGCACAAAGCACCTGTGCTAACTATACATTATGTACATGTAACATGAGTAAAGCCGGGTTCACACGTGCGTATACATACACGTGCGAGTCCGTATGAATTATTAGCTTCTAAGTGGCTCCACTGGTCGCTGAAAATATAGTAGAAATTGGAGAAATATACACACATATAACATGTCAGAGTTAGCTGTCCGAGGAGTAATGTTTGAGACCAGCTAACTCCTCTGGCATGCTATCTGGCTATATTTCTCAAATTTCTATTATTCTAACAGTGACCTGTGGAGCCTTGTAGAGGCTAAGACTTCTAGGGAGACCTCATACGGACTTGAATATATATACACGTGTGATCCCACCAGAAGGAGGTCCATTGACAGGTTGGCTCACGACGTTCGCTGTGTGAAAACCACGGGCTATTAGTTCTTACACACGACAGGAGTCGTTTCTGCTGGTCAGCAATTAGTGCCTGTGTTTAACCATAGTTAAGTCCATGTGAGGATTTTCCCAACTGAGACGTGCGCTAAGGTAGTACAGACTTTGGTACAATGTTGAAAATGAAACTGGCGAGTTCGTATGATCACTTCAGCCCCGGTCACATACATCGTACGATGTACCTGCGATAGCATATCCCGTAAATCGCACGATGGGTAAAATTAACCATCGCCCATCGTCGTGAATTTTTTTCCAGCGTCGGACGATTTTCACTTGGAGGGTCCTTCAATAAAGTAATGACATTGTTTTTATAACAGGTTCGTTTTTCATCGAATGAGTTGAAATTTGGCATCTTCAAATCACATGAGTTGCTCTTAAAAATCTCAACAACAAATTGAGATATTTCAATCTAAAGAGGATCTATGCCTTTACCTCTGTGCAAACTTTTTTAAATGTCATCTGTCGCCATGCTTCAATCTAACGAGCAGATAGAATTTCACTTAAAAGTGGTATTGACATTTCTCCTACAAGTCCCAACGCAAGGCTTTCAGATTTGCTCAACGTCGCTACCGATTAACGTCAACGTTACCAGCAAGCTTGAAATAATCCGACTAAGTCTGCAATTTTCAAGCAGGCGTCAAAACATGCGTGTAACCTTTAGCTGTTGTTCACGCTTGAAGTGAAACCATAATGAAACATAACACACGACGACATAGGCCAACAGGCCTGTCCTTGGTGCTGAACACCATTAACACACCGAGGTATACAAGGCTTCTGGTACGGAACACCATCTATACACAGATGCTTATAGGCCTGTTCTTGGTGCTGAACCCCATCAACAAAGAGACACCTGTCCCTGGCCTTGCACTGAACATCATTAATACACAGGCTTACCTTCATTGATTATGTTAATGCGTAAGGCATTAACATAATTTATTATAGAATGTAAACGTGGAGTTTTGCTAAACGAAGGAACTTCTACACAGAAAATCTGTGTTCTCTAGTCAAGAAAAAGATAATCAAGTAAATCATGCTAATTAGAAACTTAATTGCATACTTAATGAGACAAGATAAGGCAATAAATCTACAAAAGCTCAAAATATTTCCTTGAGGTATGAGGTCTCCGAACTCTTGTAAAATACTGTTTGTTTTCGTACGTACGCGTTGCCAGACTTATTAATCTAAACACTGTACGTCTGTGTGACCTCCTTCTTAGAATCGCCTACCTCCTACTGAGTTAAACATGGTATTTTGGTCACGTTTCCATAGACACCTTGTGCGTACTTTATGAGACTCCATTTCCCTCCCCTGGTGACTGGTAAATCCACGCAGGGTTTCTATCTTGAAATTTTACAGTTAAAGTATACAGTAACACGTATAGAACTGAGAACAGAAAGATGGCTTAACACCGTTTTGTTGAGTTAACGCCGCTGTGTTTCAGACACGTAGATCTTATGTCAGGCAAAGTATGTTA
The DNA here is from genome assembly GCA_019207045.1 of Branchiostoma floridae x Branchiostoma belcheri. Lineage (NCBI taxonomy): Eukaryota > Metazoa > Chordata > Leptocardii > Amphioxiformes > Branchiostomatidae > Branchiostoma > Branchiostoma floridae x Branchiostoma belcheri. The sequence continues at coordinate 8,227,152 of CM033041.1, forward strand.
CGTCTACACAAGTTAACTTAACAGATACTCGACGAGCAACTGCATCGATTTTGGGAACAGTCAGATGTTTCGGGTAGAATCCACTGCCTTTCGTCAACCAAGGTATATATATATGATTTAACTAAAAACTAAGAACTGATAGCAAGTGTGGTGAAGACAAATTCTAGATAGTTCAACGTGAAACTAATACTTTTACAAAGCCAATACAAGGCTGATGCTTCTTGTTAGTCAATTAGCTCCTGTAGTACAGGAACTATAGTGCTGTCTTGCGGGGGTGGTAGAGTACGGTCCCAGGTGCCAGAAAGTTCGACACGAAGGTCTCAATTCCTGTTGATGTTTCATACTACTTCATTGCCTTCACACAAAAGGTCACGTTTTTTCTATATCGTCGTGTATGGTTGTTTGGTCGGATATGTTTAGAAGCTGTGGGTTGATTCGGATTTTTTTTAGCATGTTGATAAATGTCGGCAAAACAAGACTAAGCTCGGTTTTGGACCTCTTATCGGCTTTATATAATACCACAACAGAGCTTATGGTTTTCATATCTGGTTATGGACATGCCATGGCTATTGGTTGTAACGTTAGACTGTTCCTGTACTCGTTTCTGTATGTTCAAAAGGAACCGTATCACCTGGACTAAAAACAAGACAATCTTACCCGTAAAGACACATAGTGTGTAAAATATGAAGGCAAAAGTGCTATACTTTTTGGCATCTCTCCCATCATTTAGATCTAATAGCGCCACAAGAAAGGTATCTTTTTTTTAAATACTAGTATTCTTATTGCATTTCACATTTAAATTCACAATTCACAAATGAAATATAAGGACATAGACAAAACATAATCCACGGATCCAGTGGAAAAGGGAAAAACAATTGGGTGTACAAATTACAAACGCAGTCAATACAGAACTGAAGTGTGTAGCAAATAAATGTAAACAAAAATATTACATGAATTTATGTATCTTCAATGAATAGTAACAAGATACAAGAAAGTCAGAAATCATTGCAAATGGAAAAAAACTCAAGTGGATCTACACCATGTGTATGGGTGGAAGTTGGATACAAGATGATGTATCTTTGCTGAACTGTACTTAATAGTCTCCCCAGGTGGCTAATTACAACCGATGCAGAAGATGGGACTGGATGGGGAGGAAAATATGTCGAACAAGCTGCTAATGAATGGGATTTCGTTTGTCCTCTAGTTTTCATTCTCTTGTGAAAAGAAATGTTCCAGTTACTATTCATGTGAGTAATGAAACCTATTATATGGTGGCCTGTGAACTGTGGGGGCTATAGTTTTAATAATGTCTTGAATATCAATAATTACAAGCCAGTCACGTCAACTAGGACACATAAGCGAAGGCCTCCATTGGTCCATTCCGCCTGAGTCACGCCTATGTCGCCATACGTCACGCCTATATCAGCATACGTCACGAAGCCTACTGGTGTCTGTGTGTGGGAAGGTTTATCAGCTATCTGTTCACCACCCGTGCGAGCAGTGCGCCCGCACTTCAACAGGCTGTCCGCACCATGGACGCCACCACCAACGACACCCTGCCGTTAGAGTGGGGGACGGCGTTCAACTCAACTCCCGTGAACGACTCTGCTCTCCTGGATGACTACTACGACATCGAAGAGGTGAGTATGGGAGTGAAGATCGGGTCCACCGTCCTCCTGGCGGTGCTGATCACAGGCGGGACCTTCGGGAACTGCCTCATCATCTCGGCGGTGTACACCACGCCGAGCCTCCGCACAGTCTCCAACATCTTCATCGTTAACCTGGCCGTGGCCGATCTCATGGTCTCTTCTATCGTGGACACCTTCAATATCGTCGGGATTTTAGATCAGGTAAAGGATTCCTTTTATCTACTTATCTTTTAAACATAATCTGTATTCATATTTCACAAAAAATGCATGAAACCATATGTATGCACAAAAAAACAACATAAGTCAGAGAGAAACAGTTTCCAACTTCCAATAAGCAGTGTATAAAAAATAAAGTAAAAGATTCTTAGTTCATATATATGATTGAAACGTATAAGGCCTATGTCACATTTCCAAACCGGAGCCCTTGGTTTCGGGAACGAAAAGTATGAAATAAAAGATACCAAAGTACACAAGACGTAAAGAGAATAGTCGTCGGTGTGAGTTGTGCATATTTTACGTACTGTAATTCACTTTTGTCTTCTCGGTACCAAACTTTCACGGTCTGAGAAAATTTAACTTGTTCTCGGAACTAAATGTTCACTGTCGCGGCAAGTGCACATAAAAATAGGCTGTGTTTTATTTGTTATCAGTAATGATAAGTTCACGTTACAGTCGTCACCGTGAAAACCGTGAACATAACAGTACATTGAAAAAAATCAGGAAATTACAGAGTATACATTTCTGTTCTTCGTTTCCACAAGTAGCCTGACCGGGCCCCGGTTTGGAAATGTGACATTAGCGTAACCTCTGTATTTAGGTCAACGCGACATTTACGTCTCATATTTCTGTGGTCATAGACTGAAGAACAGTAATGTTGAAAATGTAAGAATGTAAGATCAGATGTGTCTTGTCTGAATTATTGATAAGAAAGTCTGTATCATTGTTTTCATGTGTACAGTTGTATGTCAAGTCTTGTAGTAAGGACGAAATTCGGGTGTACTTTTGTCGCCTGCGAGTTCCTGAATAAAACATTACATTACATTAAATTATTACTTAGGTGTACAGTTGCATGATTGCTTTGTTGCAATACATTATACCGTGCACAACTATCGAGCAATAACGTTCATTCATTCATTCATTCATTGATATGAACTTCTGTAATGTCTGAAACGTTGGAAACGTCTTTTTAACGGCGTCGTCACATTTGTCGTACGCTTTCAATGCTGTTAGATTGTGAAGCAGGCTGAGACAAAACAAACCGCCGACATGCCGTGGATCTAATACAGTATAAGACAAGCCTGCCCAATGTTGTACGACATACGCACGATTACCCCAACAATGCCTTCAAATTGTGATCGTACGGATTTTGGTCTTGTCTTGTTAATGTTGTCCACTCGTATTGACGCGAAGTTCTGTCGCCTTCCTTAAGTATATTTCATGCATTCTCCCGACCGGGTTCCCTACCTTCATCAACAACCATCTCAAATGGCAACTGACTTACAGTTTAGACCCGCGGAACATAGTGGAAGGTGTAAGCAGAATCAGAAAGGTACAATCAAGAGGATGGGTATTGTTTGAAAAAGTAGTGCAAATTTGGTATGTTTGAAGAAGTAGTGCAAATTTGGTATGTTTGAAGAAGTGGTGCAAATTTATATGGTACGGCAGATAAGTGGCCTTAAAAGGTCTGGTCCATTTCTGTATAAGGCAGCCCATGAAATCTATGGATGAGTAAGTAATAGAAGAAGGATTATGTCTCTTAGTGGGGTCTGTGTGGCGCAACGGCTAGAGCGTTGGAGACGGAATCTGTAGGTCACGAGTTCGATACTCGCCATGCCCCGGCCTTGTGCTCTTAGCAAAGGCACTTTACACGATATACTCACAGAGCCACACGGTTAATCTGACAAAAAATGGTGCCAAAAAACACACACGGATTCGGTGCGCCAGTATCTGCACATTTGCCACTAACGGTCGTACTTTTTTTTAATTTTTCATTATTATGTCTTTTATTTGCAGAGGTTCCTGCAGGACCACCCCGTGGTTTGTGAGGTTGTCGGTGTCATCTGCATGACCAGCTGTATCTGCTCACTCTACAGCGTGTCCAACATCAGCATCAACCGGTAAGTACCAGTTTCTGTATCTGGAGAACCGGTATAATACCCCTGTCACATTTGGCGAAAATCGATAGGACGACGACTCTGCGGCAATCGCTCGAGCCTCGCTTATAATCATAACTTTATTGCACAACAGTTGTACAAGGTGCAAAGTACAGCTTAAAAGTGACAGGGATGGTTTTCAGGTGAAAAATACGCGCAACCCTCTGTCGATCATAAATATGGACGATCTTCCATCGATACGCCCGAAGATCGTGGATGATGTGACAGGGATGTAACCGCATATTAATTCATCCCAAACCCAACTAGATCTCTTTTGCGTATCAATTCACAGATAGGATATAAAATCTCGCTCCAACAAGATTTTTCCAGTGTCACTGACGAAAAACAACGGATGTTGTTTGAAACGTCTGACCGTTTCCAAAATCTTATCTGGAAAGTAACTTGTCAAGTAATTGCTTTATAGCGGTATAGCCGCCCTTTGGCATAACGCATCAGCTTCATTCTGTATCTGTGTAATGGCCCTTCGGCGCACTAGTAACCCAATAGCTTATGTACAATGTAAAGACGGTATTATCTTCCTTCGGTGTAACACACCAGCTTCTGTATCTACCTGGGGAGAAGGCACAACCGCCCTTTCGGCATAACACATCAGCTTCTGTATCTGTTTAATCGCCCTTCGGCGTAACTCACCAGCTTATGTACATGTAAAGACGGTATAATCTTCCTTCAGCGTAACACACCAGCTTCTGTATCTGTATCTGAATAGCCGATATTCCCGCCCTAAGCTTGTGTGGAACACAACAGTCAACAGCTTCGCAAGCACGCGGTGCAACAGCAACTTGCTACACATGTACATGTATTACTACCTGCCACAAGACACAGCAAACCTTTGCACGTGTAGCATCTAAGTGTTGCTTAAAGCTATCAAATGGTCCCGTTTTTAAATGGGGTATAACAAAATCAAAGAAGACTAGACAAGAGGGACAAGACGTTTTTTCACTGTTTTAATTTAGCACTTGGCCTGTGTTGCTGTATTGTAAGCGCGGGATTTATGTTTAACCCACTAATTGTATGGAAAATTTGTTGTTGTGATCCCTTATGATTTTTTCACGCACATACGACGTCGGTATTACGTACGACTACGTACAAATCCCCCCTTAAACCCCATTTAATGATCACCTTGTGTAACACCGCAGGCTGTAGCTATAAACATTGTTTTTGAAACCCCAGCAATGACCGCACTACAAATCCCATTACGCCAATGTCGAGAGATATGCAAGTGGCCTTCAGAATGGAGTAGCCAAGATGAACAAGTCTTGACGTAGTTTCCCTTGGTAGAGTGTCTTCATTCGACCTTAGCAGCGACATTGCTATAGCATTAAGGGTGATCAAAGACGATTCACGTGTGGACTACAGTCGCCGGAATGGATTCAAGCGTTAGATATCTGTACGTGTAACCAAAATAACATTTTAGAGTTCGGGCCCGCCCTTGTGTGCATGTGTTGGCTAAAACGCCGGCCGCGGCGAGGCCGCATTTCACTAATGTCCAAGCAGATCTTGCGGTGGCATAAGAAATATAGTATCATAAACTGGGGAAGGAGTTTAATTTAACCGGCAAAAGGAGTTAATTGGCCACCGCTTCGCCACCGCAAGATCTGCTTGGAGATTAGTAGCATTTCATTACTCCTTGTAGAGGTTAGGCTCTGTCTGGGGTTTTTTACGTCGTTTTATGAGCTTTTGTCAGGCTTTCTGTCTTGTGAGTTTTTTTGGGGTCCGCCAGGCAACCGCCAGGTGAAAATTCCTAAAAGACGACAAATACCAGCCTGCTTGAAGAGTAGCATTTCACATCTGCTATTGAAACGACATTTCACTGGGCTTCATCAGAACACGCATTACTTTACTTATTAAGAAAAGTGAATATTGAATATATATAATTTACATTTTACTGAGGAATTCTAACTGCTTTCAACAGAAACAAAACAACTTGAAGTAACAGCGTATTAGCCCTATCTCTGGTCACATTTTCTATTCATTCACGCGTAGTACACACTACGGGGTATACCGGTATTGAAAATTCAGGTACAGGTCCGGACCTGAACCTAATTGTTTGTGGAAACTTGTAAATGGGCTATACTCATTATCAAAACAACGGTCCATATTTTGTTGAATTACTCTGTTTGGTTGAGTATCCTATCTTCATGTAAACAACGCTAACTACCTCTGTTAATTTAGAAGTTAAATTGAAAGTTTGACTGCAGAAACTTGGTAAAATGACTAATAACTCTCCTCTTCTTCGCTCTTGTTATTCTCTAGAAGCTCCAAAACACGCAAAGACCTGCAGCCATATTGCCGGTATAATCTGTTCATTTTCTAATCGGCCAACATCTTGTCTACTGATTTTTTCAGGCCAGGTTTTTCCGGACGGGTCCATCAAGACAAGGTTTTGTAACAGTACACCGGTACCCACGCCAGTACGCACTATGATTAAGCATTGGGTTGAACGCCTGATGCTCTGAGTGTGTAATATGAGTTGACGGACGGGTCTAACGGTCTGTCTTTCCCCGCCGGAGAAGACTTAAAAAATTAAGGTCATCTATGACAGACGCCGTGCATTCGGTAAATAGGAAACTGCGAGAATTCACCATGGGATTGTCTCCGGCTTCGGGCTAGGATGTCATGTCCAATTTTGCTTCCCCCTGCCTGCTCCGAACGATAAGAAAGGAATGATTAAGTTCTGTACAGGTCTGCTTAAATATCTAATTTTCTACTGTCTCAGGCGTTACTCAAAGTGGTTAAGAGGTCTCCATTCCACTCAGACTTCGTTAGAGATGTACGTAAATTCAGTGGACCATGGACCAATCCGGTACCGAACTCTACAGACATGCAAGTGTTGTGGCCTTCGCCAGTCTGGTGACCATGCGTGACTAATTGTAGGATATTCCTCAGTAATATTTGTCGTCAAAACTTTAGAGTCATCAAATGCAAAACAAAGCCTGTAGGCGAGCACTGAAATGTACCGATCACTCGAATGCACCTAGATTAAGGCAGTTTATTGGTAAGAGACAAATCAAGAGTAAGTACATTGGAACTTCAGAATTGGTGCTACAGCACATTAACAGATACCTATGGCTGAAAACAATGTGCCTGACAACGCCTGACTTAAGTTAGGTTACAAAGCTTATTTCAAGGGCGCTAAGAAAAACACGACCTGTTATGTGTTCTTTAATATCTTGTGAACAATTGACCTTCTTGGTTTGCTAAGCGCCCCTCATTTATGCCGAAAATATTCACTATAAAGGAAGTGTCTACACGTATAGGGAATACATGGGTAGGGTCTGCATGGGTTTAGTGAGTGTCATATTATTTTACAAACACACGTTGCGTAATTCGCCACAAGTGGAATTCCACCAAATGTCGGCTGATCATGTATCAATTGATACATTATCTATTGGAAAATAACACTCCTTTCTGGAGTGGAATGCCCCTTTAAGACAGTCAATGTGCAAACCCCCATTACCAAGCCCCAAAGCGAAGTAGGATAAAGATATTTGTGTACAGACCTGTAAAGCTATAGAATGCTCTATCAACGGATGTAAATACCGTATCCAATGCCATGATTGATATCGTATGAGTTAGATGCTTTTAGGTTTTGATGCCATATTTTGTATCTTATTCCGCATACTGAACTGTGTTTCTATATTCTGCGTCTGCTTCTCTGTGAGTGTATATGCATACTATAGTATGTGAGCCGACCCTTCAGTTTTCATGAATAACCAAAGGTTCAAACAAAAACAAAGAAGCCTTGGAGGATTAGCCCCATAAAGGACATAACGGCTAAAGGGTATCGCAATAAAATTAACTGGGCTCAACCCAATTATTGACAAGGCATAGGTAAATATTGCTTGATATCAACATGTCTCGAAGGAAACAGCTATTGACGCAAACCGAGCAGTCATGGGCAACAAGATTTTTGCTTTCATTTTCGATTGCACGGTGTTTTCCTTGCATTAGAAAGAAGGTCAGATGAATGGTCGGTCTGGCGACGTGTAAAGAGAAGTCTAGATTGCTAGTCCCAGCAGGTGTTTTATATCCTGTGGTACCTCGACATGAAAGATTCACGTAAAGCTTTAATCTTCAACATCTCTCTGCATCAACAGTCAGCGGCGATACGCCAAAGAACCAAGAAAAATCGGGGCGTAAAACACACAGACATTTCGCAGTTGTGCATAGAAAGGGCTGATTGTAGCCCTGATAAGCAAGATGAATTGACATCATTTTGACAGGATCAACTACTACAATCGCGGTAAGATTCCACTCAGAGAGTAGAGGACGCCAAGAGAGCTAAGTGTCACCGAATCCACGGACTAAAAGCTCTCAAAATTGCAATTTTCCAAGTACCTATGGCGCAGTGCCTAGAGCGCGTAGACAGGCACACGGGACTGGGGTTGCTGGTAGCAATCTGTCCTCATGTTATCAAGGGAGCCGGAGGGCGATGGAAATTCTTTGATGGGGGAGGTTTTCATCCTCTTAACATTTCACTTCTGCCTATTGGATTGCCAAAATGTTGTAATAGCTCTCTTCCACCGCGTTCAGGAGTAGACTGAATATGAGGGTAATGCTACAGTCACGATCGCGAAAATAAAGGCTCCGCCGGGCAATTTGCGGACTATTTTTGGCACTTTCGCCAATGAGTGACTGTGGCTACTGGGCTATTTTTGGGGCATGTCCGGGTTCCGGATTTTTTAAAACTCGTAGTGGACATCAACCCTATACCCGTCGACAAATAGACGCCATAACATAATCGTGAAACGCCGAGGTAACATCCTCCGATGTTCGGAAAAGTCGTCCGCGCGGCATGAAAGCTTTCAAGCTGAAAAGCAGGCAGACGGTTACCCTACGAGGTCGGGTTTCTTTGCGTGAGTTATCAATCATCGAGATGGAAATCCTGCTCAAGTGTCTCTGATTAGCTTCAAACGGTTGAACTGAAGATAGAAATCAGTAGACAGTGCAATGCTTCCCGGGAGAGCATATGGAAGTAAATCTTACGTGTGTAGCCTGCCAAAGGAAGTCATTAATAATCTCAAGGAATATCGTCTATCGTAAAAGCCTTGGCCGTTAGTTATGATTTTGTCAACGGAAGATCTGCCAGTGTTTCGGCAACAGCTACCAAATAAAGTTTTTGTCGGTTTCCTTGATAGTGAAAGTATAGTGTGATAAGCAGTTCGGTCTCAAATGACTTTTATTGGGCTCTACCAGGCTCCACGGGTCGCTGGAAAAATAGTAGAAAGTGGCCAAATAAGACAGACAACACGGCCAAGGAGTACACTTTGCGACCTAAGCCAGGCTGGCCAACACTCCAAGGCCAATTAACTCCTACTATGCTTTTATTCCTAACTTGACCAAAGTCCCCTACTCGGCCATGGCCAGGCGGGAGTCTGGTAGAGACTAGAATGGCATTGTTAGAGTCTATATAAAACTTGCAGGCCCCATTAAAAACGATGAAAATGATGAAATTATAAATAGAATACTAGGTAGATGGTTTTGCCATAGCCTTGTAAAGGAACTTCTCCTCTCAACAATAAATTCTCCAACTTTTGTGACGGTGACTCGTACAATTTTGTCTTCATCTGTAGGCTATTGTTTGTGGTGAAGCCCCACTGGCACTCCAGCGTCTACACCAAGCCGAAGACCCTGATGATCGTGGCTGTGTCGTGGTTTTACAGTTTCCTGTTCGACCTGCCGCTGCTCCTGGGCTGGGGACGGCACTCGTACGACATCAAGACCATGGGCTGTACCTACGACCGGACCCACACCTTCAGGTAAGGTTTGACATGATACAGGTACGTAGTCAGGACCATGGGTTGTACCTACAACCGGACCCACACCTTCAGGTACGGTTTTACATGATACAGGTACTTCATCCAGACCATGGCTGTACCTACGACCGGGCCCACACCTTCAGGTAAGGTTTGACATTACTACGTACTCAGGGCCATGGGCTTTACCTACGACAGACCCATACTTACAGGTAAGCTCTGAAAATGGTACTCAGTACCATGTGTACCTACGACCGGACCCACACCTTCAGGTTTGACATGATCACAGATACTTCATCAAGACCATGGGCTGTACTTATGACCGGACCAACACCATCATGTAAGGTTTGACATGATACAGGACCATGTGATGTACCTACGACAGACCCATACCTCCAGGTAAGCTTTGAAATTGGTACTAAGGACCATGGGCTTTACCCACGACCGCACCCACACCTTCAGGTAAGGTTTGACATGATACAGGTACGTACTTAGGACTATGGGCTGTACCTACGACAGACTCATACCTCCAGGTAAGCTTTGAAACTGGTACTCAGGACCAAGGGCTGTACCTACGACCAGAATCATACCTTCAGGTAAGGTTTGACATGAGTCAGAGCCATGAGGTGTTCTGTACAACACACTTGTAGTGCAATGAAGAGTTCAATTGCTATTATAACGATACAGTCATCATCTATTCTGCCTCAAACATTTGAATACTAATTCTAGCCTGAACCCAAGACTAACTCTTAAAGTTTAAGTCCAACTCGTTTTGATATTCACAGTCTAATTAAATGTCTAAGCTCCCCTAGGTCATATGCAAGTGCTGCAAAGGGAGAAAGAAATTAACCAATACCACTATCCCAATACTTTGCACACTTAACATACCTTATGAGCATCTCATACAGCTATTTCAGCAACTGTAATGGTGAAAAACAAAAGGGACATCTCATGACAAAGAAAACCTCTCCCACCTTTCCCCAGCTACACCTTGTTCCTGGTGATCGCTGGCATCTCCCTCCCCCTGGCGGTGGTGGTGTGCTCCTACAGTAAGATCTTCTACCACGTGCACCAGAGCAAGGTCCGCGTGGCCGTGCACCTGGCCAACCCCAAAGGGTGAGTTTGGTACCTCCATGAAAAATAGCACTATTTTTGTTTCTTCTATATGGTTTATTATTGTTTATTTGCACATAATGTTACATACAGTTAGTACAACATGCTAGAGAAACCAGACGCCAAAAGGTTTATTAGACCTTTTCCCTTATCTGCCACTAATTACGTATTAGTTATGACAAAAAATGATAATTATCATGCAATACATTATATGAGAAAATAAGATCAAACAGGAGAAAAAAAGCAAGTTACTATAGACACATCGAAGAAAGTTAGACACGCCAAATAGCAATACTCAAGCAACTGGATATGATTTTGGAAAATCATATCCAGTTGCTCGAGTAATTGCTATTTGGCGTGCATTATCAGAAAATAAGAAAAATCCAAGGAGTAAGTAACTAACCAACTATTGAAATAATACCTGAAATATACTCTACTACTGAAAAAGCAGGGAAACTTGTGCACTTTAAGCCTCTTAAGGCTGTACAAGGCTCCAATGAACTTCCAACATTATTACCATATCAATGAGACAGGATAAAACATGCTATTTACCAAAGCTCCAAATATCCCACACGGGGTTGAGTCTCTAAACTCTTGTATGCATCAAAATAGTCACACACAAAAAACACAAACTTTTTACGACTTGCAAGCCTGGTGTTTTGGTGTTTGATTTCGTATTGCCAAATCCTTTTCTACAGAGAGGGCTATCCTTTAATCATGACAATCTTTCCTTTGTAAAGTTCTGTGCCTTTTGAGGTCTGCAAGTTTTGAGGCACAACTTGTTTCTGTTTCATTTTAAAGGTCAGTATGCCATGAGAAAATGTCAGTTCCCTTGACCTTAGCAAACAGGATATGCCCTCAGTCTTGTAAAAAAACACTTCTCTCATATGTAAAATCACTCTCTGACATCACATAGTTGCTCAACCTTTTAAAAGATTTGTAGGAAGTTTTTAAAGCTTTGTCACTAATGCTGTCTCAGGTGTACGGACCATGTGGCCTTAAGATTTTCCTACAAAGAACACTTATCTTTAAGCTTCTTTGCTTGTATTTATAGGGTAAAGGCTTTTGAACAGTGATTACATTTCAAATCAAAAACATTGCAACACAAACGTAACAGAGACTTTAGTTGACGTTATCGGTAAATCTAGCTATTTGCCACTATTAAATGGCTTAATTGCTAAAATTCCAGTGGTACTTTTCACACTGGATATCTTTTGAAATTCCTCTAGAATTTGTCAACATGAAGTACAGTTGGCTGGAGGTTTTCCACTATTTTCCTACTGTTTTCCAAATAAACCAGGAACATGAACAACAATGTGAACTATGAAGAGATCCGCCTGATAAAGACCCTGGTGGCTGTGTGTGTGATGTTCTACATATGCTGGCTCCCCTACGCTGTAGTGGTCCTGGCCGACTTTGACGACCACTGGCCACGGGTAAGTGAGCGAGAGTCAACCGAGATTAGCCAATGGATACCTCCCCTCAGCCAATGAGATGCACCCATTTTCTGTCTATATATCCACATACTGTAAATGCATTTAAGTTCGTGGGGATTTAATTTCGCGGTTGCGGGAAAAAGGACTTTTCGCGGTGGTTTTAATTTTGCGGTAACACGTTAGACTGCAGTCTAATACCATAATAGAAAAATGTTCGCGGTGGATTTAAGTTCGCGGTGAAGTGGTCACCGCGAAAACCGCGGACATTAATCCACCGCGAACATTTCTGCATTTACAGTAGTTTGAGACTAGAAAAAGTGTGGGACTATTTCATGCAAATGAGGAAAAAATCATGGGTGCTATTCTATACACAAGTGACCTCTCCTATCTTGGAGCCTCCCTATGGAAAATAGAAGTATGTCATGTGCTCTTTTGACTTCTAATTGCCTGCATAAAAACGGCCAGACTTCTGGTCTGCCCAGGCAGACATATTGGGGATGTCTTGACAAGATTAAGGGCTTTGTGGCGACCTGAAACTGTCTGCCACAGTATGTCAAGCAATGAGAAAGATTGTGAAATTTCAGGACAAATTAAAGTAGAGCTGATGAACTAGAGAAGCTTCGGGGAAGTATGCCGTGTGCTAAATTAGTTAACTGATGGGCTTAGCCTCAAATTCAGTGTTTAACACCAGTCCCGCCACCTTGGGGATTTCCAGTCTCCGGACTAAAAACCTATTGATGGGCCAGACTGGTGTTATACACTGAGTTCTTGTTCTTCCCATCGGTTGACTATTACACATACATTGGGGTGTACAACTAGAAATGAAAACACATACATGGGGGTGTATACAACTAGAAATGAAAACAAAGTCAGGTAAAAGAAGTGCAGCAAAAAAATGTGTCAGATGTTTTTCAAGGTGAGCAGACATACAAAACCACATACTTAGTAAAATTTACATCTCTTTAGCACTTTGTTAGAATCCCTTGAAATCATTACCGCAATGATTCCTTCATAGAATAGTTAAACCTCAAAACACATAGGGGGCTCAGCTTTCAGACCTCCGGAGACAGACAAAATGAAATTCTAGTCACCTCGTTCAGGTTGCTTTCAAGAGTGGGAACTTAATCTTCAGAGTACAGCAACAGGTGCTACTTGGAGTTTCTAAATGGGGGGTCCTTGCAATTTGATAGGGCTACTTTACTGTAAATTCAGGAAGCCCGCACAAATATTTAACAGTTAACCGACTTGCTATTGCAGACCTCAAGGGGGGAGGACTTGACTAAGCGTTTCTAATGTCGTGAAAAGGGAGTTTCATCCCACCTCAAAGGTGCACCCCTTTATAAATAAAATAAAGGCCAACCCTACTCGAAGTCGGCTATGGAGGCTATTATTGCAAAGGGTTTTAAAAAAAATTTCATTGGATTATTCCATTGTATTCAATTGACATGGGGTGTCTGGAAATATTAGCACAAACTGTGTGCCTATTGGGCAATGGGAATTTATCAATAGAAATGAAGAATTCAGAAGAACAAGTAATGTGCTACATAGGACAGAGTGTTCAATCATGCGTCACAAATAATTTAACATTAAAAGGTTAATGTTGGATTATAATGTAGGGGGTGGATCAGCTTAATGGCTTATGGTAAATTTATCCACTTCACAAGTCTTTGAAAATGTCAGAGATCATCAGCAAGCATTTCACAAGCTTATTTCCTTATGCTCATTTCCTAGAAATATAGATTAAAGCACGATTTATATAAGATGAAGGCAACACCAACTAACCTACATAGACCAACTTGCTCGTGATGTGGGGCTGTGGGTCGAGGATTTAAAGAACCCTAAGGGGACAGAGATGTCTGGAAGGAAAGAGTAGAACTGGATCGGGCAACTTGCCCGTGATGATGATAAAAGATGAAGAATAAGCCATGCAGAAAGAGAACTGGAGTTGACCTACTCTGCTTGCAGCTCAATTGTTCATGGTTTTCACATGGGAAACTTGTTATAGCTTCTGATTTTATAATGGAAATGATTGAATAAATGAACATTGACAGAAGGTTTTGCTATCTATAGAAATTGCCCGGAAATGGAGTTCTGTCGCGCCATTCCAGATCACACATACCATTGTCTGAGTGCCCCCGTACTGAGCTAGGGGAGCTACATAAATAGAAGTCTAATGGCTTTCCGACCTATGGAGATACAGTATTAGGTAAAAGGTTGTCTTGTTTAAGCGGGTATCTCAATGAGCCATTCCAAACTGCATTGAAAAATTCGGCACAAATTTCAAAATACTCAAAAATTTCAGACAACAAATGCCGCACCATACGTAATTTGGCGCCGTCCAGTGATATAACCACTTTAGACATAGGCAGCGCCGTCCAGTCGCTTTAGGTGTTCATAAGCATCAGAACCTAGCCCCAAGAGGACAGAAGCTGATGCGTATCCAATTGCAATTTAGCTAAGCACTACTTTCTACTAGCTCAACCTCAAGCTCCCTAGACAGAAACTACTGTAAATTCCCAGAACATAATGTGCATACAGGACTTGGGCAATCAGCCTGGTTGGTGATATTGTGGTCAGGAGCAATGGCAGTTGTCAACAATAAGTTGACACCTGTTACACTTGATCACATATGCATGGTACGTCAGGTGTAATGTAACACCACTTACCTGGCATTAAATACAGGAGTTGTTATGTCTTGTGGTTTCAATTAAGAATTTATATTAGTTTCTGTTTGATGGTTGGTCAACGTTGCATCAGAAATTTTTCGTTGACATTCTTTTATCCTTACCTGCACAACATTTGGAAACTAAAGATGGGGTATCATCCTTACATAGTATGCAAACATGACCTGATTCTCTGTCAAAGTGCTTATAATCTAATGGGACTGGGCCAATAAACCATCCCTATACTGTCCCTATGTCAGAGTATATGGTACCAGCTTACAATAAAATGATGTCTAATTGTTAGATATTCATGTAATTCAACTGTTTTGTATGTACAAATTGCAACATATCCTTTACAATTGTTGTGCAATAAAGTTCTTCTACATTTTGCCATGACTCATTTTGCCAACTATTTTCCAGGCTGTTCACTTCATGGCCACAATAATGGCACACGGCTCCTCCAGCGTCAACTGCCTTGTCTACGGCTTCATGAACAAGAAGTTCAAAACGTGAGTAAATTCTTCATACAAGAAGAATTGTTAGGATTGCTAATGCATGTGACAGTCTAAAACCTTGTGTTTGGTGTTATAAAGTTTAGAATAACCTTGTTTAGGCTTAGACATTTTGTATTTGCATTAAATTATTTTTATTTATTTATTTTTTTTACATTTTGTCTGATGACAAGATCAATTTCATAGCCCTGCCTAAAGCATCCTACATAAAAAGATAGAAGAAAAAAAATTTAATGCACATGCAGCCACTTCTCATTGGCCAAACTACTAACTGCTATGCTATTATTGGTTGAATGTAATTATGATGGACAGTCAGGATCAGTCAATTCTCATACCAACCATAATGGTTATTTAATTTTTACACTGAATTTCATTCATCAGGTGCATATTTTCATCTTGTGTAGTGGGCAGAAAATATTGAGGAACAACATAGAAAAATGAAAACATCATGTCCTATTTGGATCATTCTGTGAACAAGGTCGACAGAGTTTGACCGAAAATTTAGGGTAAGTCCCTGTATTAATTCAGTGTTGGAAAGAAAGTCTAGCAACTTCTATAATGTCCTATTTGTTTCAGTGCCTTCCGCAAACTGTTGGGGATGAAGACACAGCCCAACAATGCTGAATCAAAGAAGAAGGACACCCTGCCTCTACCCCCCATACAGGAGGTCCCAGGACCCCCCTCCTTCTGCCTCCAACAATCCACCAACACCTCCAGCAGGCTGTAGACTGGCACATTCTAAAGGATTTCAGTTATGTTACAATTTTAAGACCATATATCCGTGCACAAAATAAAGCGCTTACCAACAAGCTTTCGATCAGTCCTCTGATCCTTCTCAAGTTAGGCTCTGGGTCATTTCAACTTGAGAAGGATCAGAGGACTGATCGAAAGCTTGTTGGTAAGCGCTTTATTTTGTGCACGGATATATGGTGTTAAAACTGTAACATAATGTTGACTACCATCACAGATGAACTTACATTCAAGGATTTCAGTTGTGAGGATGGCACAAACCTGGGAACCACAAAGCCTTGCATTTTGACACCCTTATGTTTTTTTTGCATAGGTTTAGGGTTAGGGTTTAATATATAGGGGGTGTTGAAACATAGGAGTGTCAGAACATAGGGTATAATGTTAACCCCTATAATGGCTGTAAACTGGCACGTTCTTGTTGTCAAAGGATTTTAGGTGTGGCCGTGCAGTGCTCGAAATACACACTTGCAAACGCAACCACTTTTTGCTTGGTGCAACTTAATTCTAAACCCAGGTAGAACCCCAAACCTGAAATTTTGCTGTTGGAACACCCACCTACATGCATAAGCTTTTGTATTTATTTCTTGATAAGTTAAAACATACCAAGCAGTTACAGTTTATTTGAAGAAAAGATAATGGATAAGTAGCTGATTTGAAGAACTTGAAGAAGGCAAAAAAGTATTTCGAGCACTGCCATGGCAAGGACCTGGGGACTGCCCTGTGTTTACAGGGGGTGTCAAAACATAGGGGTGTAACTCCTATTAGATGTACGGGAACTTTTTGAGTCACAAGACGACTGTATATTATACATTCAAGATTGGTCCTGCGCACAGAGATTCAAATAGGAAATTCTTATAAGATGTTACGTGAGGCCTACAGGATATATGGGAACTCTTTCAGTTCCAAGACTGCTGAATTTTGTACATGACACAATCAAGGCTGTCCCAAACTTGACCCATTTACAGAGACACGAATAGGAAATAAGGCGAGGCCTTAAAAATCCATAGATTTTTTGACATTTTTAAAGTCCTAGGCCTTTCATACTAGAAATTAGGCAAATTAAACTGAAGTTGAACCACTAGAAAGGGTTGCAGTCCTTAGGATGGGACACTAACTATGTCCACTGTATTTTTAAAAAAGAACAAGGGAATTTTCCTGATACAACTAACCTGTATATACTGTATATAACGTGACTCTCTGTTGCAACCAGTGGAAGAGTAGCTCAACTCTTCATTGAGTCTATTTAAGCTAAAATGATTAGAAATCACTTTCAGTTAATCATTTCCAAGGACTAAATCGAAATAATACAGGGTGTAACAATAAAGGGTGTTTTGGAGAAAAGATATTTTGACCTGTGAAACTAATAGTCAACAGTATCACTATTGGGAGTCAGCTAGTGTAAGTAAGCTTTTTGACAGTCTCATTCTTAAAGGCATTTCAATGGAAATTGTACAGTGGCAGTGACAATCATTGTTATAAGAAGCAGTTTTCTTTAATGAATGAATGAATGAAAGACCTTTATTGTACATTCATGCCTCGACGGGCTAGGTACAGGTCACTGATAACAGACATGACTGATAACAGAATACATGTAACAAATATATGAAAAAAAAAACAGGATACAATTTAACTAGTTGAATATGCTGCTACAGCCAGTTCATTTTTCAGGTTTAAAGATGGAGTTATTCTTGCTATATATATGCCTACACTGTAGCTTTGGTTGGGATGTCTCTCTTGTATGTGAGGTAAAGTCAAAAGCTTGTGTTCAAGAACAGCCACACCACAAGGACAAATAAGGAACCTTGGACCACACTTATCTAAAGAGTTTGGGTCCATCCGAGAGGGAGTGCATCAAACCTTCAGTCTGGTTCTGGATTGACATCTTAAAATGTCCCTAGACAATCCAGAGTGATATGTATCATTACACCAGAATAAACATAGCTGCAGGGCAGTTCTTGGAAGGAAGCCTGTTTTAAATTTCTAATTTTAACCAGTAATCTCAACCGATCCGGCATGCCCCCTGGCATTAGACAGTAATGCCTAAAGAAGCAATTTTCTACCTGTATCATGTTGCCAAATCCTAAAGAAGTAAATTTCTTCTGGCTGCAACAGGTTAAAAATCAGCAGCTTTTATATATTTTGCAATTACCTACCTCAGGCTTCAATCGTGAAGAAAGATAATGGAGACCTTGACAGCATCTTCGATAAACTCAATTCATGGAAACATAAGCAGAGTTGGGTGATAAAAGATGTGAGATGCAAAATACATGTATGATGTACATGTATGCATACAAATTGTGCCAAAGGAAGATACATTTGCACAGCTACAAGCATCAAAAGTCCAGATCTATACATAGTCCACTCAGATCTTGAAAATTACATTAGAGATAAAAGGATATGATAACTCACAAATATCAAAGAGAAGTGCCTGGCATGGAAAGACCATCTTTTACCAGCTATTAATAAAATTGGGTTAATGGAAAAGTAGCTGCTGAAGCATGTTCTGAGAGATGATAGCAGGTTTACTGAGGTCTTGATTTGTGTTGACTACTGACAGCCAGGCAAGTCAAATGCCATCTATCCCTCTAGACAAAATGTCAGCACCAAGGACAGGATCACTCTGTCCAGGACAGCATATTCAGTGACAAGGACAGCAATGGTATGTCCTATGTTAAGTTCCTTAAAGGTTCCTAGATTTGCATGACATTTGACTTAGGTTCAGCACCAAGGACAGGGATAGTCTGACCAGAACAACAATTTGAGTACCAAGGACAGCAATGACATATAAAGGACCTTAAAGGATTCCTTAGTTTGTGTGACATTTAAGTTAGGTTGAGAACCAAGGACAGGGATAGTCTGACCAGAGCAACCAAGGACAGAAAGAGAGCATATCCAATTTCGTTCTTTTGAGATTAAGTTTTACATTAAGGACAGGAAGAGAGCATATCCAATTTTGTTCTTTTGAGATTAATTTTTACACTAAGTAAAAGATTAAGTTTTTATTGTACTTATTTCAAAACAAGGTATGTACATGTACATGTGCAAGGTATGTGTATGTGTATGTGTGCTTGTGTAATGACATCAGGTGGCAATTGCAAGGGGACATACAATATAAGGAAATGGCTGTCTACTGCAGAAAGACATTATAATGTTTTCTTTTAGAATTTATGTTCAATGTTGTCAGTCTGATACAAACAGTTACTGTTAAGCCCAAACTTTTCAAAATCATTTTATCTGGTCTTATTCAGATTTTTATGGTCGTCTTTTTGTTGTGGAAAAAGTCGTCTTTTTGTTGTGGAAAAAGATTGATATATATTGAATTGTAAGTACTTTATATGTGAAAATTGTAAAACATGACGAAATCTAATTGAAGATTAAAAAGTGTGATTTGAAATGGGAGGGTCTGCAGGGGGGGTCCCGACAATGCTTAATTCTGAATTCAGAAGAACAACCTACGTATTACACTAAATTGGAGGAACTTCAAGGCAATTACAAAAATTTGGTTTCCTCATTACGAATTATGTGAATTACAGCTTTCCCGACAAATTACAGGAAATCAAAATAGTCTGCCAACACCTTACAGAAAAGCGCATGCAGACCCTCAATTAGAGCTGTTTTTTTTACGTCATCAGTGTATTTACTTATTGATTACTGGTGTGTAATGATATGATATTATGAAAAATGTATATGGATGTTAGTTCATGTACTGAGTCTTGGTTGAAGGAGCAGGTACCATAGACTGGAATCCAGCCATACTGAGGTTGAGTCCATTTGTTGAAGTTGAATCTGACTAAAACTCAGGCTATACAGACTTGTCGCCATTTATCTTAGACTTAGATTTATTGAAATTCCAGACAATGCAATACATGGTAAACCCAGGCAGCTTAGCTGATATTGGGTGCCAACAAATACACTTTACACCTTTTGGGATTCTGAGGAACAGAAAAATGCTCATTTGAAAGTTTCACTGCTTGCTATCATCACAAGGACAAATAAACTCAATACTACGGTTGACAACATCTAGAGATTTTTAATCTGATGCCATAGAGAAAAAAATTACAATGTTTTTGCTCCATATATGGACCTTGTGAAACATTTCTCATTCTTGGTCAGTTTAACATTCAATTCAATGTACTCTCTCATTTTTCAATGCCAGCTTTACAAAGGACTCTCACTTATTTATGTGTACATCACATGGCTTAAAGAGTTGGATTTGCAGGATCTCACCCCCCTCCCCTTGACAATCACTATCAAAGTTGTATATACTTTTTGGGAGGGGGCTAAAATCAATTGTATAGATCACAATAGAGATTGGAATTCTTGATAATCCTAGACATCAAAATGTTTTGGAAAATTGCAATTCCTATCTGTCCAAGGGCAAGGAAGATTGCAGATTGTCTTGAATTTCAATCTCTACTGTGATATACTATATAGAAGATGAGTTTGTCTATTACACTTAAAGATTTATTTTATCCAGGAATATTATAAAGATATATATTTATGTATTGCCATAAAAGAATAATCATGATAATGAGATGGCCAAATTCTATATCGGAAGGAAAAACATATCTGTCTTTATAAGTATACCAGATGTATGACTTAAATTGTTTTACATTTTAAGTAGTGCAGAGGCACATTTGATGTCTGTGGTTCACTTTGGACTTGGGTGTATAAAGATACTTTTTGCCAGCTACTCATACACTAGAAGTCATCATACATTGTCATACGGTACCAAACATACATGTACTCAAAACTTTCAGGACAGTTGGATTTCGGTTGCAAAAACTCTTTTGCAACTGTTCCAAAAAAAAGTGTTCATTTGTGTATTTGTATGTATAGTGTACTGCGTACATGTAACAGAAATCCTAAAGTCTCTTTATTCTGATGTCTTGTTTTGTATTTGTCAATAAAGGAATGACCTTTCAGTCAAGACAAGTTCCAGTGTTGGGTGTTTAATTCATATGTAAGAGTGTATGTTGTTGCACATTCAAAAGTGGGAATATCACCAGCATAACCTTACCTAAAAAACAGCAAGTCTATGAGAAGGCCACAATTAATTTCCTTTACCATGATTTAATTTGTAAGTCAGTTGGATGAGAGTAAATAGGTGTGTAAATCCACATTGGAAGAACATCTTTACACGCCATTGTACTTTTTACCACAACATGCTAAGTATTTGATAGTGTGTTAGAATTGCTTGCATGTTCCTATACATATAGACATTAGGCCACACCAATTCTATTTGTTGTTTCTCGGATTTTTTCAAAAAACAATTGGATCGGTTGGTCGGAAAAAAACGTTTTTTAAAATCTTTTCACAAAGTCGGGGGGAGGAAGGGATTGGACAGGAAAACCTAGACTTTGAACATTTAAGAGGTCCCTGGTAGCAAAGTCCAAAGTTTGAAGAAAAATTATGAGGTGTGGCCATCACTTTGAAACCTTTTTTTTTCTTTCAAATCGGAAAAATAGGGTCCGGAAATTTGAGAAACAACAAATAAAATTGGCGTGGCCTTTGAATGTTAAGTTCAACTTTTATCCAATCACACTTTCAAAGCCCTGAAACAGTGCATAAATAGAATGTTGACATGGAAATTACAGGAAATGTCAACTCTGACTAACACTCCCTGAAAACAACTTATACTTTAGTCAGAATGCCCATGTATCTCTTATACAGGTACATGTACACATCATGGGCAATGGGCATCATACAGATTTTGCTGCAACACAATCACACCATTATTGGATTTGTCCTACTCCTAGTATGATATTCATTGGTCAAAATCAACATAGACCATCTAAAATGGCATAACTCCGAAATTTACAAATAAAGCAAA
This sequence comes from Branchiostoma floridae x Branchiostoma belcheri, assembly GCA_019207045.1. NCBI lineage: Eukaryota > Metazoa > Chordata > Leptocardii > Amphioxiformes > Branchiostomatidae > Branchiostoma > Branchiostoma floridae x Branchiostoma belcheri. The sequence goes on from CM033041.1 coordinate 8,249,038, forward strand.
TATGTACACTGTTAGGAGATGGTGGCTACAAAATCAACATTAGTGAAATAATACACTTTGCTGGCAAGTTATAACAAGTATATCAATATGTATATAAGACATATGCTATCACCTTCTTTCAATATATACACCACTGTAACTTGAGAGTAAGGCGTTTGTGACCACGGTTCTATATGTTTAACTATTGCCCTTCAGTTTTCTCAAACGTACCGCACTTCTACCACAAATTGAATTCCATTCACGGTAAAAAGGTTTATGTATGCGACCGAGGAGTGGGACAACATCAGCCGTATCCACATCCTGTGTGATCAGATAGTGAAAAAACGTCTTGTCTCTCTATTCTAGTTTTCCCTCTTTTTTGATTTTGTTATACGCCCATTAAAAACAGGATTAATCACATTACAGTCACTAGGCAAAAGCACCACATGTTTGCTCTTTATCCTGTATTCAATTACACATGAGCTAATTCAAAGGATACAGAAGGCTTATTAGATTGCCAAGGAATTGGTTTGTGTTACCTAAGATGGTATGGATAAGACTGCTGCATCATATTTCATACATGTATGTCACACGAGCTGCTCCAAAATATATAGAATGCTTATTGGCAAGGAATTGGTTTGTGTTACACAAGATAATTAGATGAAATGCATAAGACACAGATGTTTTGCAACTCCTAGAGCATGTCTCATATGTCACATGAGTTGCTTCAAAGGATATAAATGCTTACTAGATTGCCAAGGGTTTGTGTTATAGAAGACATAGATCACATGGATAAGACACAGATGTTTTATAACTCCTATGCCATGTTTTACATGTCACATGAGCTGCTTCAAAATATATAATAGAGATAATAAAAGTTTTAACTTTTTTCTACAAATGAATACTACATTAAAGGTGGGTATCTAATTGGTTTGTAGAATAACCTAAAGCTGTTTTTTGGCGTATCTTATTACCTGGATGTCTAACTTTCATTGACGTATCTGTCACCAACAATTTTTGCAAACAAAAAGACCATGATTACATTGGTGGCTGCATGTGGTGCATTTAGCTACAATATGTATACAGGAAATTTGCAGCATGCCAGCAACAAAATCACAGGTATTTCTTAAACAATCTAATTTGATGCGAAAAGCAGTAGATGACTGTTATGTGGGAATCCACTGAAGAAAAAAAAGGCGAGGAACTAAAGAAAGACCTACATCAATAATGTTTTAGATGGTTTAGCCTTGGACAATAATATACTGGTCACTATAATATACATTGAGGATGATGATAATATGTGAGGCAAAGTAGTGGAATGATATTGAGTGAAATCAACAGTCAGTGTATCAGTACACACGTGAAAGGCGTTTGAAAATAAACAAAAAAACAAACAAACAAAGGTGACCTAATCATGGACAAATCCTTCTGTACCTGACAAGTAGGAATGACAAAATTTAAATCATACAACACAACTTAATAAAATATCTGAAGAAAATACAAAGCAAAGTGACCAAAGCAAGGTCTGAAACTAAAATTACATCAAATTAGGAACTACAAGCAGCATTGAATAAGTTAGCTTCAATATTGCAATAAAATGGCAATGCGAAACAGCCATACATTGCACCAATGTGATTTGCCAGTTATAACTTTAAAAATAAAATAAAACTGTGCGCAAAGTATTTAACATCTGAGGTAAAATGAAAACCCAAACTGTTAAGAGTTGCAACAAAACTTAACGAGTATATCTGGAATGTACAAGTCGTTTACATTGTACATAACCATGACATTGCCTGGAACCATAAATTTCCAGCCCATTGCACTACCAGGACTCTCCATTGACAAACTTGTTTCCTTCTCATGGTACTTAAGTTAGGCTAAAATGTATTTGCACAAAATGGCATAACTACAAAAACAAAGTATTTTCTATGCACCTCTCACTTTAAAAGCAGCCACAAACTAACCACATTTTCACTTATTTCTTCATGATTCTGAGTCATAAAATGTCTATAATCTCAACAGTACTTGGAATGCTTGATGCCACTGCCAGCCTATGACAACAACTGTGACTTAACTTGTCACAAAACCCTATGTATGGTTCCATGCATGGATACAATCAACAAGTTTGTTGAATAACATTGGTCACATTACCTTTATCCTAGCCTACATATCTGTCTAACCTTGTTTTAACTAATACAGCTATCTTGGTCTGTTGATTTTGAAGAGTCAGTTTCCTAATTTTCATTGAACCATCTTGAAAGTTTTTTGATACGCAAAAAACCTTTGGTCAGTTAGACGTGTCACATGTATGTTATTATCTGTCAAGTCAAGTCAAAGTAAAGCCATAGTGTACACTTAGGTATTAGATTGCATATACTGGTTAAACTGGAATTGTGCAGGTATTCTTTTTACCTACCTACACCTTACCTGCTCTGGGTTTTAGTGTGTATGTGAGCTTTTGTTTGCAGCATTGACTATTATCACCTACAAAATACAAAGTAATTGCAATGGTTTCCAAATATTTGAATGTGTTTGTATTTGTGTGTGTGTGTGTGTGTGTGTGTGTGTGTGTGTGTGTGTGTGTGTGTGTGTTTCTCAATGTGGCAATTGTACATGTACAATGTCATGTAAATCATGGCACTTCAGCTTGTCTTAAGTTTGGGCTTGTACAACTTGAGGAAGACACCAGGGATGAGAGCCACCATGGCTGCCCCCAACATTTGCATCATGATCTTGGCACTAAAGACATCATCAATGGACTTAATGGTGGACAGAATCCCTCCAGTCTGTACACAGACAAAGTTGTATGGCATCAACCCTAGTCAAAACAATAGATAATGTCAGAGATGTTATACAGCAGATAAACATTACACTATACAGAAGTATTACTATATTCAACTTAATTGCAGGCACTTGGATCATATCACATGAACAATAGATAAAAAACACACACTACAACAATACAAATACAGTTTATATACAATAAAAAGTTGAGTGGGATCAGTACAACATAAAATTCATAATTGTTCAAGTCACCCTCCAGTGCAGTGAGGGCCTCTATAGACTATGTTGAAAACTGCAAGTTCCTGTGCTGCATTCTCTTTCTGAACTTGAACTACAATATGAATGGATACTAGGCTTGTACTACATGCAGATCCCTTGTCTGAGACATGAACATTCTCCATGAAGACTTAAAATGTATCAAAGCATTTCTACTTAATGAAACTTATTTATGTATGGTATCCCCCTGGTAAAAAAATACAGATCATGTCAAATAAGAATTCATGTTACACAGCTGACACAACATTACACTATACTATACTATAGTGTAGCAATATGTTCAACGACAAGAGCAGTGAGGGCCTCTAGAGACTATGATGAAAACTGCATAATTGTAGTAGGATAACCTGGTACATGTATTGATCCCCATTTTAAAGTGGAGCTAAGATATGGATGGATGCGAGGGCAGTGCTAGATACCTGGTATGAGGTTTTTTTTTTTTTTTTTTTCACTCAATCAGTCAATGGTCACCACGTAACAAGGCCTGAAGGCCACTCAGGGTTACGGGTTACATGGTTGGAACTGTAACAGCAACTCTTCGCCCTAGGTCAGAAACATCATGATTGAGACCAGCCCAATTGCTCACTATGAGTGAGGACTAACTGACCCAATAGGCGAAGCAGGGGTTACGAGGGCTGCTCGGGAGATTCCCTACCCCTATTTTGGCCGGAATGGTTTGATCCGCTCGGATGGATGTTCGCACATGTGGCGGGTTCTTTAACGTGCATAGGGTATGGCTCTTCCCATACACGGGACCTCCATTTAACGTCCTATCCGAGGGACGACTCATTTTTCACTTGAGTAAAGTGAGGAAAGTCGTGTAAAGTGCCTTTCCCAAGGGCACAAGACCGGCAACACGGCAGGCGGATACGAACCGGCGACCTCTCGGTCACGGGCCGAATACACTAACACTGGAGGTTTGAACATTTGCAGCAAGACTTATTACATGTATCAAAGAATCCCTTCTACGAAACTTCTAAGGAAGTACAAGAAAAACTTACCTATCAGAACTGAGAAGAAAAATTGCATGATTGGCACCCCCACTATGGGTGAGGAGATGTTGAGGAACCAGTTAGGAGTCATGGGGAACAGTCTCAGGAACAGTAAGAGGAAAAACAGGCTGGACAGGTTGTCCTCAACCTGGGAACAAAAAAAATTGTTGCTTTTTTTACTTCAAAGATTAACTATTACTAAGAACAATATCTAGCTGTAAAGAGGTCTGCATGCTTTTTTTCTCAGACTGCACGAATTCAACATAAAGTATACCATATGAGTGCTTAAATAAAGGGATTATAATCCTGAAAACAAGTCTGAATTACTTTTCTAGAAAAAACCTGATGATTGTGAATCTGTTGCAAAAAAAACAAACACAAATCCATGTACTAGTGTCAATCCTATTGTACAAAGTCAAAGTCTGACAAACTATGAATTGGCGACATACTCTTCAACTTATATATGTATATATTACGTAACCTGCAACAACATGGTATGAGGTATATTCTTCAAATTCAATGACGTAACATATACAAATGTACATGTATTTTGATAAGCAAAGAAAAACATTGCATCACTTACCACGGATTGGAGACTTTGTAATTTTTCAGGAAAATACTTGACAATGAGACGACGCCCGAAGGTTTTGGAGAGGAGGTAGCAGCATGTGGCACCCGTGGCTGACAGAACACATACCAGAGGAAACCCGAACCAAGGACCGAACAAAGCTCCGGCTAAAATATTCTAACACAAGGGAAATATTCTATCGTTAGTATTATACATACTTACTTAGTTAAAGTCATATCATAGTTAAACTACATTTTGTACATGTTTTTGTATTGTACCAAATATGCCAATCCACATATGGTAGAGCCAGTTATTCAACTTTGGAGTCTTCTTGTGGCTAATTAAAAAAGTAATTCTCTTACGCAGATTTGAAACTGTGCCCTAGAACCCACTTTGTTTGAATGAACCAACAGGAGTCCTGAGACGCGGATTTGACTCTGTGTATTGACTCCCTGGAACGCACTCATTGACACACAGTCACCCACTAACTAACTATCCAGTTTATGATCTGTCATTCCCCATCTCATGAGGGTTAGATGTTGAATGCTATTTTTGTTTTCTGCATTATGTGCTTCACAATACTTAGTAGAGCTTAGATGTATACTCCTAACCTTATATAATACAACCTAAAATATGGGCGAGGTAGAAGTTATTACCTATGGCTGCGGACATTGTTATGAGAAATTTATTTTGTTATTAACTATTAATTCACAGAAAAAAGTCAATATGTTTCTAGAATGTCACAAATTCATCTGCAAAGTACAGTTTGGTATATTGAAGTGTAACAGTGGGTATCAAGAGCTAGGAGACTGTTTCTACCTGCCTCAATACGTACCAGGAAGACTGATCCGGGTATGGCCCATGTCTGTTTGTACAGATAAGCACTGCAGAACAGGAGCCAGACATAGTCCCAGTGGTCGTGGCAGTACTTCTGGAGCAGCTCAGCCAGCCAACGCAACTCCTCCAGGTTAGACGGGAACTTCAGCTCAGCACTGGGAGTGTGACGACAAATATGGATCATTACTAATGGTCTGATAGTCGAGTCACTGTATACGGTGGCCTTGTGGTTAGGGTTGTTGACTCAAAATCTTAAGGCTCTGTACGTTTGAATTCCTGAAATTCTGAAACTAGATGTACTCATGTCGACCTGAGGCTTGGTAGGAAGAGCCTTGTCAAGAGTTGTATGCGTTTCTCTTTTCCTTCTGCGAGAGAAAGCTGTCCGTTCCATGGCTCTGGGCGTCAACACCCAAGAAAGTCGCTGAGTCACGCAACCATGTATCTCCCTAATTTCAATTCGCTCGCAATATTGAAGCTTGCTAGTTTGATTTTTGAGCCAAGAGGTTATCTTTGCCCGTTCGAAAATATGGCTCGAAATCAGGCAATTTTGGTGCAAATGCACCGCTCAGTTTTACCTTGATGCAGATTTCAAACCAACAGGAAATATATTGCGAAAGGAAGGAAATTCCCCTGGGGCATGATAATTGGGATCTGCTAGGGATTCGAACCCAGGAACTAACGTTACATGTAACATTAACGATAGCTATCTGAGCCAACAACCAAACAACGAGCACAATGCACAAGCCCACCACTTCCCCCCTCACACCAAAACAAAAAATGTTCTTATTCAAACTAGTTACCTGTCAGACTTTTGAGATGAATATGTAAAAAATACAATGAAAGGAATCCCGTAAGTTTGTGTAAACCTCTTACGTGTTATTTTGTGATTCGCTCAGTCCGCTGTCGTCCGATCGATGTTCAAGACTGGGGAGGGCGGTGGAGAGAAAATACAGAAAACAGGACGACGCCGCGAAAATAAAAGCAACATATACAACAGAACGCATCTTCCCGTGTTGTATGGTCTGCTATGCGTTTTCAGAATGTCATAGACTCTTACAAAGGTTTTAAAAACCGTTTGGAATTACGTCATTTCATCCCGTGATTTTCATACCCCATTTTCCCTGTCGTCTGTTTCGCAAAGCCTAGTGGGAAATATGGTTAGCGTGCTACACTTTATTCATAGGGGGACCACTGCAAACTTAGATACATGTACATTAAAGATTTTCAATCTATACAGAAATATGATAATTTACCATTTACAATTCTATACAATACAAGAATATTGATGAAATATCTATTAATATCCTCATATTTTATCATATTTATTATTATCATATCGATCTAAATCTCCCCTAAATTTAGTGTACTCTTCTACATCGACATGGCGGGAAACTCTGACTTTTCAAAGATGGACTCACGATGATGGATTCGGTAGCAAAATGGCAAAATCTGACGGAAAAAATCTTTGCTTCAGACTCTACTGAGCCAACACGGCACATGAGGACAGCACGCGTACATTTTAGGATCCACGGCTGCACGTACAGAGTAAGCTTTGATGAGGTAGAACAAGGAGATCGGGAAGAAAACTTGCACTATGCGCTAGTTCTAACATTTTTTTTGGCGACGCCTCAGACGCGGACCCTTCTCTGATCTCCTGTATTTCCCGGCTAGTAACTGTACTTGTAAAATGAATGGATAAATGGAAGGATAGATGGATGAATCATTGAATGGATGAAGACTTTTACATTTATTTCATCAACGTTTCAGGATGGAGGGCAAATGCATTGTGTATTGTGTGTACAATTCGAATGCGACCATATTTAATATCATTGATTGTTCCGAAAGTTATCAAGGATCTCAGTGCCTCTCAAAACGGCCATTGCAAAATCTTGGTTTGCTTTGTTGATTATTAACTTGGTATTTATGGATACAGTCCCTGATACACTAATGCATATACATGTATTCAAACAAGGTCAGGGTCTGTGTACATAAAAGGTGCGGTCTAACATCTGTAGTTTCTCACGCCATTTTACCTGGGTGGGTTAACCAGTACTGTACACCATGGAACCAGTGAAGAGTTTTGCAGTCTTCATTGTCTGTGTCCTGTCAGTGGCATGGGCACAGTTTCAGGTATGGTCAGTGTTATGTAAATTATCGGAGGATCCTGTCATGGGTTTATAAATATCTTGTGACTGGCGAATTGTGTTTTTGCGACTCACCATATGGCTAATAAAGATGTATTACTGGCACTGTCCTTTCTATAATCAACAGCCGAGGTATTGAATTTCTTCAGCAAGCTTGGAAATTCCAGGGTATCAATTTGTAAAAAAATGCTTTGATACATTTACATCCACTATTTAGAAGCAGCTGTACTTTTGTTTACTTCAGGTTCAGACAACATGCTCGACAAACGTTGACTGCCTCACCAGGGGATGCTGCCGTGTGGACGGAGATGTCGTCTTCCATTGGACAAGTGATTCTGGTAAGCGTGAAAAAGGTCCCACTTTTGAGACAAGAACGAACTTTTTCGTATATGACACCATACACGATACCTAGAGATGGATGTATTGTTTGATACTTGATATAGACCTTACAAAAGTCGCAGTATTTTTGTCGTGTCAATAAAGATTTGTTTATGTCTTGATGAGACCACGAAGTGGTCCCCATGGGGCCCCCATAGCTGCTTTTATTAGTACTGCAATGAAACTTCCGGTTTTCTCGTCTTCACGGCAAGCTATCTCTTGTGGTCAGTTCATTTCTAATTTCCTGCTCCCACAGCCATTACAGGCCAGTGCGGCTTGTACCTACAGGAGGGGGAGGAGTGCCGGACAGGGGTACCCTTCCAGTCGGTGTACGATTGTCAGTGCGCCGACGGGCTGCTGTGCTTCCCGAACCCAGGAGGCTACGCCGTGGGGACCTGTCGTACACGTCAGTATGTGGATGATCACGGCGGTATGGGCTTTCTGGACATGTTTGACGGGAAATAAAGAAATAACTAGTCTGAGCGATGGTCGCTCGGGCTGGTTTGACTGTACTTGTTTATGACTTTGGCATGTTAATAATTTAAACAGGATAAAACCTGGGGATTTCAGGATTCATTGCAAGTTTCCATTTTTATTTGTGAGGTGGCTTTTCAACATCTTGACTTTCGGGCACTTCAGATCTTGGTAAAATAGCCGCATTGGTCATAAACAAACTCATTCCTTTGGCAAATATGTCAATCTTTTGACTGATGTATCATAAATGTTTCTCATTGGTTATACAAAAATGTCCTGGTTTGCATAAATCACAGGAGTTGATCATGTCTTCTACCCAAATATGAAAGTCTTTTTTTAGCAAAGAAGGCTATTGTAGCATTTCCTCATTGAGTATGTAAAGGAAGCATAATTCATGTCTATTAATGATCACCTTTATTCATCATCAATTACGTGCCTTGAGCATTTCTGCAATGTTTTGTGAAATGAAATGACTCCAAAGAAACAGAGCTCTCATGACAAATAAACTTACAGTCTCTTTGATAACATATGCATAACACAAAGCTAGTTGTAGTCAGATGATATCTCCATATTCATTGTCATATATGCCACTGCCCTGCAAAAAATATCAAAGCACTCAGTCATTCTGATTCTCATACCATCAAACAACCCCTTAAGCTTACTAAGAATAACATGTTGCTGATTTACAAGTAGAAATACAAAAGGGTTACATACGTCTCATAAACTGACTTAAGTTAGTCCAGTGCTTTATATACAATGCCTTTCTCTGTACATAAATGATAACACTCCACTTTTTAACCTAACTGCTACGTACAGAAATAGTACAATTTTAACCACACAGAGAAAAATACTTACTTTAGGATAGCATGATGAAAACTAATGTGATGTTTCAAGAACGAATAATGATAACGTTTGGAAATGGAAATAATTCTTACAACTGTCTCAGCCTTTTCGTAAATGTAGATATAACCATAATACCTTACTTATCATTTGGTTAACATCACATTTGTTCACCCCTGTAGGGGTAAATACCTTTAGTTAACTGTTACCTACATTTTTTAAGAACTCACATCTTTGAAACTGCAATATACACGTAAATATTAATACTATGCATACTGAGCTAGCATAAACCTTAAGAATATATAGAATTGGAAAGCATACTACACAATAAAACAACACCACGCTCTGTCCGATTAATTGTAAAAATAAAACAGACAAAATACAGTCTTTTGATAAAGTTGTACATAAATCAATACACTTGGATAATCAGGTTAACAAATTTAAAAAAAAAATGTTGGATGATGCACCAACTTAGTTGTCTGGAGCTTCAGCAGACAGCCTATCTAGTGTAGATTTGGCGACACGGACAGCTGCAAATGCTTTTTTTCTTTGTAGACCACTATCATATAAGCTGGGGCATTACCAAATATCCTTGCAGAGATAGTCTGGTTACCCCTGGTAGTCCACAGCCATACCTCAACTGAGCATATGTCTACAGAAAAGACTCCACGGGGGGCGCTATCTGAGTTATTTCAGCAAAGGTATCTATAGATGTAGTGATATCTTTCTTGAGATAACTCGTACAGTCCCTTCCCTGTATCATTTGACCTGTTATCTATTCATTAAAATAGTCTGAAGGATTTGAGATTATTTCCTGTACATGTGTATGAACTAGAACCTATGTTGCTGCTGCGCAAATGTGGATAGAGTCAAACATGCATATAAACTATAGCTACATACTACAATATACAGTTTATAAAGAACTACCACTGCCATCCAAGTTTAGTTCAAAATGGATATCATATACTGGCAATCAACACAAAGCATTACTTGGGAAGGTTGTATCATACATGATACAACCTTCCCATGACCCATATAACCTTGTGATGAATATATATGCTAGAAAGTATAGTCATGTTAACTAAACTCATTTGGCGAATAGATGAATAGTGGGTATCTGCTAAGATATAGCAAACGAATTGGCAGACACTGGATTTGCTGTCTTTGTATGTTTGTTTAATGAAGTTCTGAGCATTTTGGCCACCACTGTACGAATTGCCGGTAAGCTCATCAACAAAGGTACTTATTGCCGGTAAAGCTTATCAACATTGCCTAATGAAGTTCTGCGAATTATGGACACCACTGTACCCATTGCCGGTAAGCTCATCAACAAAGGTACCTATTGCCGGTAAGCTCACCAAGTACCAACAAGGTGAAATGACGAGAAGAAAAGGTTTTCTACACGCCCATCAGGCCTGCTTGAATCATTGGTGGATCCACATGACAGACAGCGTGTTCCACTCCCAGGCCACCCTCTCCACCTCGCCTCTCACACAGAACAGCTTCAGGTACATCCGGGAGTCCTCCTCCACCTTGTGCGAGCTGCTGAGCGCCACGCCGTCCCACATGCCCTGCGTGTTACCGAGGACCTGGGCAATGGGATTGTTTACCACATGAGTGCACCATGACAGTAGGCTTTGATGATGTTTACTATTGCTGCCATAGCAAAATATTAAATGATGTTAGCACCTCAGTTGTGCGATGAGTGCACTCGTGCACTATGCCTATATCTGTGACAGGTTTTGCGTTGATGCAAACAACATTTTAGAAATCACAAATGCATGTTATGAAGTTATAGGCAGAGTATATATACGTAGGTTTTGATGATGTGTACCATTGCTGCCATAGTGAAAATGTTGAACAGCTGTGCGTACCTGTTGCGCGACGGCTACTGCCTTTTTACTATCCACAGTGTAGTAGAAGGCTATGAGCTTGATGTAGTCACAGGAGTGCTGCATCTTCATGTAGAAGTTGATGTTGGCGTGTCCGGACTGTTTGAACGTGAGATGACTGCCGTCCTCCATGCGGAACACATTATCGCGACTGGTGCTGATGTACTGGAACTGCAGCTCTGTCTCGTTCTGTGACCAGTCGATGTCGGGGACCAGCTCCGCCCGGAAGGACGCCGAGAACTCCGTCGGCACCCACAGAACGTTAGCAACACCGATGCCGTTCTTATCCTCTTCTCTCGTGGCGCCGAAGTACCTGATACCCAGAAAATACAGGTGAATGAATACAGTGATAAGATGAAGAGTTTTTCTTGAATATTCGAATCTGAATCAGAATAATGTTATATTTTTTTCACTTTCTTTGATATCGGAACGCAAAAGTATTTAAGGGTGCAATTTGGTTGAACTTGAATGTAAAAGAGGGCAAAGTTTTTAACTCTGAAATACAGTCCTACTCGGATTGGTTCTTAAGAGACTAAGGGAAAAACGGTTGCTGAGTAGGACTGTTTTAATATGGATTGAGACTGGAGCTGGTTTCCTGTGTCAGGTAGTTGGCCGACCAGGTCTGACTACTATTAATACTTTATTGGACATTAATCATGTAGTGATTTTGTCTTGTTGACTTAGACTAAACTTTTACCATGTTTGACATCCCAACATTGTCTCCACATCAAAGTACAGGACCTCTCCCTCCTTGACTGGGACCACACCGGAAGCCTCGATGGTGGTGTACTTCCGGGTCACGCCCTTGTGGAACCGTTTGAAGATGGTGACGTTTTGGCTGCTGCGTTCGATCTTAGGCGACACCGTCAGGCCCTGGTGTGTGCAGGGCTTCTGGCCGCCCAGGTTTACTGAGTAGACGGCTTGTGTGAAGGAAAACTTCACGACTCCGTCTCTGCTAAACTGGAGAATAAAGAAGATCAGAGGTTATTATGATGTGCAGGAGGTAGAATTAAGAGCAGCGCTGTATTTACATTATTTGTAATCTGCACTTGAACGTGTAGTAGACTAGTGTTTGTGTAATGAGCATTAGCTTGTTTCGTATTTTTACACAATTAGCTACATGTATGTATTTTACCAGGTACTTTATTGCAATGCGACACATCATCTTAATGCATCAGGTTACACTGGTAAAGTACAGTCTGAAGTACAATTTTTCCACTTTCACTTTTCACTTCACCTTCGTGACAGACACTAAACTATTCCCTGACAGTCAAATGTCTCTTTGACACAGATGATGTTATATATTGATATATTTCATACCTCTAGATTTTAAGCCCTGAACATTTCACAGGTAAAATTGCAGGTGTTTACTAACCTTAAAGAGATGGTTGTTCAGCAGCTTGACAACGTACTTGTCCGAGGATTCAGGGTAATCAAGAAAGACCCTCCATGTTCTGTACCAGGTGTGGAGGCGGGTGTACGCACGCGCTGTAACGGCTCCAAGCTGGATGACGAAGACAAAATACACATTGAATTTATAATTACTTTAAATTGCACAAAATCTGTCCACAAAAATATCAAAATGGATATAGAACAGTCCTTCTTTATTTATAGACTGTTCTCCAGGAAAGCTTTGGTGCCATTTTGTGTGGTCTTTCGCAAACAGGAGTCAAGAAGCTATGGCTGGAAGTTTGTCATAGGTAACTCCAACCTGATGACGAATGTATTATGTTTTGCGCCATCAAGCGACTTCGTTATGTCTGTTATGTCTGTATGTTATCATGATGCCATGATCTTTTTGGCTTATGGATATCTTGACTAGATACATTATTGTGCTACCTAACAACAAATTCAAGTTTCAGCAGTGAATCTGAAAGAAATAAGAAAACAATGATGTCTTCCATAGGTTTGCGATCTTCGACTTCGTGCTTCAAAATTCATTTCTCAAGAACTTGACTTTCTGTACGTTACACCAGGTAATAGCCATGACATTTCTTAAGACCTTGACTTTCTGTACGTTATCTTAGGTGATAAACCATTTCTTAAGACCATGGCTTTCGGCACGTTACCCCGGGTGATAGCCAGAGCATTTCTTAAGACCCTGACTTTCTGTTCGTTACCCCAGGTGATAGAGCATTTCTTAAGACCTTGACTTTCTATACGTTACCTCAGGTGATAGCCAGAGGACACTGAGTGGCCCCGCCAGTTTGGACAGCTCCTTCAGCCGGTTGTTCCTCAGCGGGCGGACGGCTACAGACGGCAGGAAACAGAACCGGTTCTGGATCTCCAGGGTCAGTTCACTCTTCGGTTCAAGTTGTATCGCTCCGCTCAACAGAGCACTCTGGTACAGTTTTCCATCCGTGTCCTGTTTGTGCAGTTATTACTTGATTGATAAACTCTATCTAATTATATCATTTATCAGCATATACTTTATGTAGCATGATAGCAGATCTTCCACAAAATGTTCATCAAAATTCAACATGTCTGCAGTACGCAGGTGGGAAGCAATTGATTTTGATTCGGTAACTGTCTTGGAAATGACGCAAAATGGTCCGAAACTTAAAACAAAATACGTTGTGTATGCTATAGGTTTGTGTCGTAGAACTGTCACAAATAACAAAGATAAGTTTGTTCCAGCTGGATGGTAGGAGGAAAAGACAAGCCAAAAAGACACACTCAAGCCATTTACGGTGGCGCTTGATTAGACTGTACCTGTATCCTAGCCGACGCCATGTCCCCACTTCCCTTAGTCTTTATGGTCATCTGCACAAACTTGCGACAAGAATGCTTCATGGCAAAGTTGTAGTCCACCCACAAAACGCCTTCCTTCTTCACCTCCACCCGATCAGTGACGTCACCGGAGACGAAGACCTCGTTGTTGGGCGCTCCGGACTTCAGAGGAAGCTTCTGATCAAGATTTCGGTAGCTCCCCCTGGCGAGCGTGAACAGAGCAGCTTCTCTCAGTCTTGGTGGCACACCGTGGTATCGAAGTGAGCCACCAAGCTGTTTTGTCATCTGTCAGTTTCTCTTATACTTAAGGATTTTAGGGGAACTATGGATTGCTAAATATAGTTGCATTAACTTTCACAATCGATTAACGTTGACAAAGTTTATTTTCGTTTAACGCTGTCGTTTAAACGTTTACCCGTGAATCGGTCACGTCGTGGGTAAAACCGACACGCCGCAGTATTCACACTTTCCAGGGACAACTCCGGGATCTGTACCAGGAGCCGGCGGCGCAGCTAGCGTGGCTCCGGGGCGAAAAGCGACATAGGTCAATCGTGGCTAGCCAACGGGAAGTCAGCTGGTAGTTGTCAACATAAACACGCTATTCTACATTGCATTCTCCTACGCAGAGGGACCACAGTCGTGTCGAAACTCCTAGTGGTCACCTCTGCTGCCTGGTGCACTCAGATTAGTTACAGGCCGCCCTGCTTATAAATATTAATGAGCTTACCCTTATGTGGGCAGTCAGCCGTTGGGGATCGGGCGAAGGAGGCTAGAGCTATGTAAGACGTAACATGATTGGCTGATAGCTTCCCAGCGGCCTTTGCGAGATGGCTTTCGTAAACAGAAAGCCCAAGAAAGGCCTACTCTCTGATTGGCTGACAGCTGGTTTGTGGCGACGCTCACAGTAACTGCTGGTGGGCCGCCAGACAGCAGGGCCCCAATAGGCAAGTTAGCTAGCCGTTGGGGGCCGTGCGTAGGAGGATGTCTACAGTGACGTACATGTCGTCGCAAAGCGACAGAGCGACGTCGCTTCTAAATTCTCCAAGCAACTGTTGAAGTTCAGCTGATGTAAAGCAACGTTTCAACCAACCATTGAAACTATCGAGGGAAAGCAAATGTGAGTCGCTGTAGTGTCTAAGATACTAAAAGCAAATCGTAAATTGAAGATGGTAAGTAACAGTGCTGAGGACGACAACGGCACAACGTCTGTTGGAAGAAAACAACAGTCTTCATCACAATAATTCTCAGTGTTTTTTCTACAACAGATGCTCATGGCGACATGTATGCCTTTGCTCATCATTTCCTGTTAATACGCAATGATAATAGGTCAATAAACGGTCAACATAAGATACATGCATAGGTCAAAGAACGTACGTCTAAGAGCTGAGCCCTTCGGATATAAGTTTGATGTAAGCAAGGACGTTATAAGCTGTAATTTGCATACGCCTGTTGTATAAAAAATGGGACAAAATCTTTGAAGAGATAGTCTCGACCTAGTTCTCTTAACTCTCGCGAGAACTAGGTCACTCCGTGATCATGATTGACTGATAGCCATCGAAAATTTGGAGGTATGTGTGTTTACCTGTCAAAACTAGTCACTGATTGATGAAAAATTCTTTTAACGGGAAAAAATTAATAGGAGCATTTTTGCTGATAATTTTGGCCCCACACCTACCTTGAGATGATTTCCTGCACGTTAAACGTGTTCCCAAACCAGAAGTAGGCAAGCGTCGAGAAGGCGCTGATGGAGCAGATCTGGTCGTAGAACTCCGTGCACGGTCGGGCAATGTCGGCCGCGGACTTACACTTCGTGCATGTTCGGCACTCTTCGGTGGAGATGTCGAAGTACTCGGTCTTCCTGCAAGGGGTGAATCCCTCCACGCACAGCGCACCGCCCAGAGTGTTCACGCAAGTTGTGGGAGGGGGGCATCTGACGATCCCCAGCGCGCATTCATTGATGTCCTCACAGCGGACATCTCGAGCCTGTAAAAAAGCGACGTGCGGCCGAAAAACAGTCTAATTCAAGCGTATAAGATATCGTAATATCACTTGATGCATTTCTCCCTGATTAGTTTCCTTGATCATAAAAGGTCTCCTATTGCAGTTAAACCACATGTCATAAACATTGGTATGAGAAGGAATTTACGAGGTGCCACCTTCGTAAGTTTTCCTTTGCCCCTTCGTGACCTAAAATATCCGTCTCCGTTGCTTTTATCGACCACTTTTTTTTATTTACAGGGGACACGGGACGCCAAACAACATTGGAAAACTTGAGGGTCTGAAAGATTTCCATCTGTTTTATTGACAATTAAGCGGACATCAAAGAGCTCTTAAGAAACAGCATTTTGTAGTGGTGTTTAGTATCAAGATTTCAAGATGGTCAATACGCAGAGCTTTTTTCTTCCTCTTAAGGTTCGTAGACAAACCAGTAATTGATGAATGGTTGGTACATCTGAATCTACCTTTGTACACTGAGAGATTTCCTTGAAGCCAGGTCTACATTCGCTGCAGGGGACGCAGCCAAACTTGCCCGAGTCGACGTTAAGCGCGCAGAACTGTTGGTGCTCACACTGCCCCTCACACTGGTCCGACTGCTTGATCCTGTCCATGTACGTCTGCACACGGGACGTTTGGAGCTGCAGAACAGGAAGACGTTACGTCATGCCCTAAGGTCACTGTTCAAACAACTGTTTCGATCCCAGTCCCAAATATACCTGACCTATACTGGATACCTGCAGCTTCATCAGCTTGAAAGATGCTACAGCTCCAGTGTTCAAATAGAAACAAACCCATACACACTAGGTACACTATAAAGCTATATGAAACAAACTCTAAGTGAGTACCCTACCCCTAAACGCCGGATATAACTGCCATTTGAAGCTGTATCAGATAGTAATGTACTGCAGAGAAGTTTACATTACCATTGCCCATGGTTACTGTCAATGCTTCGATCAGAGTATATTCAGGTATGCACGACTTATCCTTGATATCTACAGCTTCATTAGCTTGAAAGATGCCATCGCGACCTGATGTTTCAACTGACTTTGTTTACAGTCTATCGTAGATTAGGCGGGATCTCTACGGGGCACTAGGAGCTCCCAACCGCCTGGGTCAACTTTAGCACTCGGTAGCATAATTTTACGAGGTTGGAGTTGATGGATAGGTAATCAACACCAACCCCGTAAAACTACTACCGAGTGCCACAGTTGACACGGGCGGTTTAGAGCTCGTAAATGCCCCCAAAGTCAAAGAGAGCCCGCCTTATCTACAATAGGCTGCAGGTTATGTTTCAAAAGGAGTTGGAAAAACTTGTTGTCAGTCGAGAACACCAGAAGCCTGTTTGATTCCTCTACACTATTCTTCTCTGGTCTATGTGATTGTGTTACATATATATCGCCAGGGTTTGTTTCTATAAGTTTGAAACAGAGGAAATATCAAGTAGACAGGGAGACGAAAACATAATTGATGTAGTATCGACAAATACCTGTGTAGCATTGCCACATCATGGCCACATCATCAACTTAGTGAATATCCTTATTTAAATCAAAGATGTCTACAAGCTTAGGGTATACTGGTTGCTAGGAAACGAAGAGTGCGGACCTTGATGAGTTCCTCCATGTCTCCGTACAGGTTCTTGAGTTTGGCCTTCCTCTCCAGGATGGTGCTCTGCTGCTGGTTGATCTGGTCATGCTGCTCCAGCCACGCCAGCTGTTCTCCGATGATCTCCTCCTTACCTTCCTGGATCTGTGTGAGTGGGAGGATTTGGAGCTTTTAAAACGTGTATTATCCTAATAGTGATTATGGACAAAACGGAAATATGCAGATTATTGACTTAAAAAGTGTAATGGTTTACGTGTAGGAGATTTCTTTTTCTTGATTTGGGAAAATGACTTCTGTTCCTTTTGCATATTTCATCCATGATAACAACAGTTTTTTTAAAATCAAGTTTCTGTTATTTTGGAAATTGAAACAAGATAACCAAATACTCAAGCAACTGGATATGATTTTTGAAACGGTCAATAACCGTTTTTGCTTTGGGGCGTACCTGGATGTCTAACCTTCATCGATATTCAGTTTCTCTTTAGACCAAATCGACATGAACCCATCACAAGTTGATTGTTACACGGCGTCAGTGGAATGTTGTTGACCAACTTCCTTTCTGAGACTTAGGAGTTCTATCACTTACCACTTCCGCCTTCTTCTCGTCGCTTTGTGGCATTTGGATGATCAGGTGACTGGCGAAGGCAGCAGCTGCTCGCGTCCAGTTTCCGCTCTTTTCTGTTGACATGTAGAATTACATCAACGTTTGAAGACAGTATTGTAAATGCAGAAATTTTCGCGGTGGTTTTATGTTCGCGGTTGTCGCAGTGGCCGCTTCACCGCGACCTTAAAACCACCGCGAACATTTTTCCATGGCAGTAAGAGACTACAGTTCATGGTGCTACCGCGAAATTAAAACCACCACGAAAGGTCCTTTTTCCCGCTACCGCGATATAAGATCCCCGCGAACTTATACATTTACAGTATCTTATACACACGACTGACACATATTCCACAGGATTCTAAGATAGAGGTACAGAACGTATCACTGAAGACAGCCTACCAGTATTGTAATGCATACTTTTAACTAGGAACTTTCCGATCCAGCCTCGTTTTGGTGCATGACCTCGGAAAATCTACGAAGGTCGTCGCATCTGGAAATGACTCTATTACTGACTCCGTGTACGGAGTCTATTTTTTCGATGTGTAATGTTTATTGGGTTGGTGCGTCTCCATAGGTATTTGAATGCACTGTCGCTAGATAGACATGAAGTGAGTGGAAAGATGACCGTAAAGGTCAAACTTGCCGGAGTGACAGAAAATACAATTCAGAGTAGATAAGACTAGCCACTTATCAAACATGACGAAATTTAGAGGAACTTGCTATTTAAACTAATTCACGGCAAAGTACTATGTGTCTGTGTAGTGACTGTTATATGTTTTTCATGTGCTAGTTACGTTAACCGCACGTAGAGTGACAGAAAGTGATCGTTGGACCCAAGTACATGTAATATATATCTTTTTACAAAGGATTTAAAAGGGAAGACTATCATTAACTGTTGGTACACATGTTCCTCTTGTGTCTAAGGTGTCTAACAAGTAAAAAAAAACTGTAAACAAATACAAAAGACACACACCAACATACATGAGAGTAAACATCATTTATTACATCTCCTTGAAACACAGGAATACACGTACATGCCTAATTTTAGTCCAAAAGACGGGAATAGAATGAACTTTTCACTATAATTGACAATGAGTATTAAAACAAAGGAAACCGAAGCATGGCGTGATGAAGAAGAAGATAAAAACATTGAAACGGATGAAAAAATATACCAAATAGAACTTAAAAATCAAAGCAACCTTGAACTTGGCTGCATATGTAGTTGTAATACTTATCTTTTCTACAGTCCTAAACAAAGGGAATCTTCAACACTTCAGAGGGTTTTTTTTAATGTTTGTCGCATTTTCTTTTGTAATGACGACTACAAAGCAGTAACTGTGAACATATCAAAAAGACCTACGAAAAGGCTACAATGCATGCCCATTTAGCCTGATATAAAACAGTGCAAAAACGCGAGGTTAGTTCTTCGTACATGTTGAACGTTAGCTTGGGGCTAAGGTAACAAAAGCCTCTATAGGCTACGATTAATTGTTTATATACAAACGTAACGTCTTTTTTTCTTTCTTTAAGAATATTTCTCCTCCATCCTTCAGCGAACCATCTAAATTCCAAAACGGTATGAGATCTCAAAAATATGTAAAATACTATGTCAATATCATACTTCATATACACACTTTAAGTTGATGTGTAATAGGTTTTAATAAAAGCTAGCACAGTAGTTACAAAAACTTAGTATAATATATAACTGTCGTTAAATTGCCAACTGGCAGTAGGAATTGATGTGGAAGCCTACTATTATGTGCTTGCGTTGCGTCTGAAGCAATAAAATGTCTTATAAAACATCGGCATTTAGATGCCGTATCGTTTATAATTTGGTGCTTTTTGTGATTTACATGTGGTGGATTCCATATACAAGCTAGTTAGATATCTGTCAATACATTAATACATTTACGTCATTACAATAAAGTATAACTTAATTAAAAGTACTAACGAGGTAAATTGTCTAAATTCCTTAAAGTTTTTGTTCAACTGCCCATAGTAGAATAACCTTTCCTTTTACTTCACACTAGTGCCATATGGTCTTTCGTAATCTCCAAGTAGACCTTTCGGTTGGTAAGGCAGTATCTACGGACAAAGATAGTATGGTTGATCCTGGATACTGTTTTACCAACTGAAAGACCTGCTTGGATCTAGTTGCTTACCACAGCTAAAAGCAAATGTGAGTATTAGCATAGAATGGCAACTTTCAAGCACTTCTATATGACTAGTTGTGCTATAGATCGTATAGCACAACGATATCGAGAATTAATATATAGAAGCCAGCAATAAGAGATCTTGTGCCAAATACAAGCACCGCATATGTTAAAGTACAAAGGAGGATGTATACTTTTTACAACAATTTGCGGCATTGGTTATAGTTGGTACAAGCTTTCTTGTGACACTATTCACTGTTGCTGCTTACATCCTACAGACTTTGTATCTTACTACTTGCTAAAGTACTGAGACACGCTGAGATTGTTATGGTTTGACCCAGAGGATGTAGAGGGTGCTCCACTCCTGCTCGGCCACCTTGTTGATCCTGCCCCTCTTACACGACATCTCCAGGTACACCTGCGAATCCGCCTCCACCGCGTACGATCCCGACATGCTCACCCCGTCCCAGGAGGCATCGGTGCGGCCCAGAACCTGTTGGACGATTGGAGCAGGGGTCTGTCCGACGGAGCCGACGTAGTAAGCCGTGAGCTGGGCGTAGTCGCACGAGTGGATCATCTTCTGGTGGTAGTTGATGTTGATCCGGCCCGGCTTCATGAACTTGATGAAGCCGTTGCTCATCATGCGGAAGACGTCCTTCCGGCTGTTCTGCGTCTCCTTGAACTCCAAGACGCGCGCCTGGGCGCCGTACAGAGACCGCGTCTTGGAGAGCGTCGCCGCGAAGGCCGCGCTGTGCTCAGCCGGTAACCACAGCATGTTGAGCACGCCGACCGCGCTCCTGTCGCCGTAGAACCGCGTCTGGCAGTTCTGTGGGCTGTTGATCTGGAACACCATCGCTCCGTTGGCTTCAACCGGCCACACTCCGGAGATGGAGATTGTTGTATCCCTCCGCGTGATCCCGGTCTTGTACCGCCGAGACAGCAGGACCTCCGTATCGTTCACCAGGTACCGGGGCACGACTGAGAAACCGTCCTTCTGACACTGCTCACCGATCGAGTAGATGGCCTGGTTGTAGGTGAACTTGACGATCCCAGCCTCTCCGAACGTGAACCTGCGGTTGTTGTTCAAGTTGATGATGAACGGATCGGTCGTTTTGAAATGTTCAAAGAGAGACACCCATTTGGAGTGGTAGGTTGTGAGCCTGGTACGTGCCGTCATGGTCACTGCTCCCATCTCGTTACTGAGCCACAGGACGCTGAGCGGGCCGGACAGAGAGTCATCAGCCACCGCCTTGAGCCGGGTCTGGTGCCCTGCGAAGTGGTTGGGGAAGCAGTAGCGGTTGTTGCTCTTCAGCTCCAGACGGATGTGCTCGTTCTCCTCAGCCACCATGGAGGCGCCCAGCGAGGCGCCGTGGTACACATCGTCCTGCGCCTCCTCAATCCTCGCCCCGCTCAGACCCAGCTTCATCTCGGGGGACTTCAGGGTCATCTGGATGTAGTTGATGCAGGAGTGCTTCACGGCGAAGTTGTAATCCATCCACAGGACTCCGGGCTTGCGCGCGGACAGGCTGTACGAGTCCTGAGCGACTACGAACGTGTCGTTAGATGTGGTGAGGGAGCGGAGGGGGAGGGTGATGCCGGCCATCATGTACTGGTCGGGGTTGATGTGGGTGGTGTTCTTGATGTTCCCGCGCCACAGGTCAGACATGTGTTTCACCACGGACGGGAAACACACCGCGTCCGCGAAGGCCGAACACGGCGTCATGACGTCGTACTTGTGCCTGCATTGTGTGCAGGGTTCGCACTGGGTGGTTCCGATGTTGAAAAAGTACTCCTTGGTGCATGTTGAGAGCTCCCCGATGCAGAGGAATCCGCCAGGCGTGTTGACGCACTTCTCCGGCATGGGACAGGCCGAAGAGCTCTGCGAACACTCGTCGATGTCCTCGCACTCGGCATCCTTGGTTCGGGTGCACTCGGATTTTACCCGGTATCCTTTGGGGCACTTCCGGCAGGGGAAACAATATGGCGGATCGATATCCGTGGAGCAGTACTCGTTGAAGGCACACGTCTGACAAACGTCCATGCTGGACGACTTCTCCATGAAGGTCACGACCTCCTTCTGCTGTACGTTGAGCTCCTCCTGCTGGTTGATGAGGGTTGACTGTTGGAACGTCAGGGTGTCCTGTTGCTCTATAAGGATGGCCTGTTGCTGGAGAAGCATGGCTTGCTGCTCCTTCAGAAGCTCCTGGTCTCTCTGTGGCAGGTCGAAGTCGACGAATCTGTATCTGGTTTCCTTGGCTGATTTCAGCTCCTTCTCTGTAATGAAACAGAAAAAAAATTACACGTTATCATTGATTGTTTGAACCAGATTCTAGTCGATCAATGTTTCTGTTCCATGCAGTCGCAATCTTCGTCAAAATTAAAATACCGTATCAGAACAATCATTATACACATTTCCAAAGCAGTTATTGGCACATGTAACACTATATCTAGCAAAATCGTAAGATTTAGTGGACGATTGAATTCATTGAAAGATCTAGACGTTTTGTCTGTATGACGCTTTAGGACCATAGACCAGTTCTTGTGTTTCATTCGATGTTGTTATGTTCATGCAAAGATTTAGAACTGGATAATTACCTTGCTCGTTTGCGTTAAGGGCCTTCCGCTCTTTGAATGCCTTCCCCTTAAACCAGCGTCTGCCCTAGCGCCAAAACAGGAAAAAGGTCCGAAGAGCAACGAAAATGTAAAAAGTACATCTCTTTCGCGGTACGCGGGGTTTCCGTCCCTAGAAAACAACACTAGTTTTCCATGAGATGCGACATGCTCGTTGCAAGGTTTTCGACCGGCCAATGTTAACACCTAAATTTTCATTACCTCTATCCAACATTTTTCTTATCAAAACATGTCTGTTGAATAAAAGACCAGTAGCTTTGGCAGTCCACTAAATCTTCTGAGATTTTCTTAACAACATTGGTTTATTTATTCAACAAGGAGGTTCATGGTTCTTACTGAGCATACGCATCGAAATGCACTTTGGGTAAAATGTCAAAGGTGAAGGCCCATTACTTGTAAAATTCTTGTCTCGACCATGCTTTATACAAGTTCAGATTATGTCGGTCTGTATTGGCATAACAACGGGGTGTTTATGTGTCAGGGGACTTCATCTTTGACATATTATGCACAATGTATTTCGCAGCGCATGCTCAGTTGGGACCATGAACCTCCTTATACGCTTTCTACCATTCAAAACAATTTCACGCTATCCAAGAGACATGTATATGACGCCACGTACCTGGGAAGTCCTTGTCGTCAGACATGACGTCACACTGCAGGACCACGTGATCCTCTTCCCCCGGCAGCTCTCCCGTCACGCCACTCAGAGTGATTTTATTGGCGTCATCCAGGAAGCCGGCCAGCTCCCCATCCAACCCGTCAAACCCGAACAGACCCTCCTCCGCTAACGTCTGGACTGCAGCCAGCACCAGCACCAGGAGTATTCTCGCCATGCTAGGTTTCTGCAACGGGGAACAGAACAGAGTACGTCATTCATGAATAGTTGGCAACACACTGGCTAAGGGCACAACCCGCCACACGTGCAACTGCGTGCCGTCTACACTGGCTAACGTAGTTATGAACCGTCATCAGGGAGTATGAACTCTGTCACGTTTGGGACCGCATTCTTCGCACTACAGCAGCGACACCTAGCTGCAGTGCGAACAAGAAGCAGTCAGCATTGTCTAAGATGGATATTTCAAGGCAATCAGTACAGCATCCAATCTTGGTATACCAACCTTCTTGGTATTGTCCTATGACAGGTGACAGACGTTCAACGAAACGTCGTTCATTGCCGAAACGTCGGCTAGGCAAAGAACTTCGTTATCCACTGTATGTAATTACTGATTGAACATTTTAAAAACATGCACTTCTAAGGTTTTTATATGCCAGTATCGCCGTATAACTATAAGGGACTGGGGGATTGCCAACTCTGAATCGACTGGTCGAAGAACGACCGCGAACCAGTACTTTCCTGTCTGTCTTATCAGTAAGGATAGTCATGAGCCACTGCTGGAGCTTTCCAATCCACCACACTTCTTGAAACAAACTTAGGGAACCTACGCCTTTGTGTTGTAACGCATGGGGAGATTTCACAAATCATGAACTAGCTGAAACCACATCAGAGAGAGGCACATGTACACCGTCCCCCATTCCAGAGCTGCACCAAAGCACCGCTTACAGTTAGACATCCTGTAGACCACGGACGGCCTTCCAACTATCCATGACCCTGATCCTTAACCCTAACCTCATGACTTCCTGAACCTCTGGCTACAGCAGTGATTTGTTGAGGACACATGGGAGGATAATGGATCCTAACCTTGGACGACAATCTTCCACCATGCTTAACGAAAACGATTCGGACCATCTGCCCTAGAAGAGGATGAACCTGTCATGACCTCTTCTTGATCAAAGACTGAAGGCAATCGTAGATGTCCAGCAGGTGTCTCTTTGAATCATTGTTTAAATGTGTCCCTTTTCAGTTTGATTTTAGAAGCTAGTACATCAACGTTAACAGAGTTCTCGTCGATGAAGGCTATAAGACACGTTACTCAGGCAACTGGATATGATTTGATTGTGGTTTCCAAAATTATATCCAGTTGCTTGAGTAACTATCATTTGGCGTAACAAAGCTCTCTCTTTAACTTGATGGAAAACTAAGGTGTCAGAAATTATATTCCTCTAGGACTATGACGTCTGGATAAAGGTTTTCCTCAGCAAGGGATCTCGATAGGATTCTTCAAGATTTCACACAAACCGCATAAGGAAGGTTTACGTCTTAGCTTGTCTAAGTGTGTAGTTTGGTACTGTCTTTTGAAATAACGCTGTGCCTAAGCAACAAATTTGAAGAGGAAAGGTAACCGTATGCTTGTCACAGAAGAAAGGCGACAGACATTCGCGAATCAAGCTGTTTAGCGGAAATGTGCTAAGAGATTGAAGTGTTGAGTATCTGCTCCCCTAGTTGCGGTGAGTCGACATGGTTCCATGGCGACAATGGAAGATGATCAACTCAAGCCACAAGAATGTGATTACTGAAGACACTGCGTGTGATTTGTTTGTGCCCTTTACTGCTCTTTGAATGACGTTATGACCTTTCCATATCAAGGGTTTCCCGTCTGGTCTACATCTATCGTCTAGTTGATGCGTTGCCATTTACCTGTTGGTTTGTATCCAATAGATAAATTGTTGTCGTCTGGTTGAGGCTTGGACAGTTAGTCTACTGGAGCCCTTCCATGTGATAGGTGATCAATTTTCTAGTCGGTACCTTTCTATACATTGCCAAGTTTATACATTGCCATTGCCAAGTTGACGCGTTGCCGTTGTCTGTTATTTTGATACATAGCCATTGTCTAGTTGTTACTTTGTAATTTTCTGGTTGATAGGTTGCCATTAATTGACATTTATTCTACCTGGTACATGTATTCTGTAATACTCGTGGCGGGAAGTTGCCATTGTTGTCTTTACCTCCATGGAATATGTAAGTAACGTTATTGTTTTGGGTATGTACATGTGTTTCTGGATATTTGTGGTCAGCACATTTTAGGAACCTGTGGATGGATCATGATGATATTTGGCATGCGGGTAGGTCTTGAGAAGACGAAGGTCAAGGTCTATTTTGGACCCCCTGGTGTGTGACCTTGATAGTTTACACATTGCCATTGCCTTGACATCTGATATGTTACATTTGTCTACTTGATACGATGCCATGGAATCCAGATGGTATCCTGCTATTGATGAGTTGCCGCTGTCTGTTTGATACAGTGCCATCATGGCAGCATATCAAAGCTTTAAAATGTCATCAGAAGTCCACCTGATTCTGATTTAATAAAATGTGTGGTGCTTGAGGCATTTTGGACCGGTCTAAAGGTAAGAAAGAAAGACGTTTCGTTAACCTATACTTTTCATGATGTTTTGTTCAGTTAGCGTGGCTTTTTGAAGGTTTTTCTTGTGATTGTTGGGGGTGGGGGTGGCAAATCAATAGAGGAGATGCCAATCGTCTTTAAGTTTTCCCTTCATGCGAACAGGACGTTCTTTTTCCAACGTATCAATCATTGCTTGTAAATCAAAGGCAGTTTGTGTCATTTCAGATTAAAGCCTCTCCGTATCTTCTAATTAAGGAGCTGGCCATTACATGTGGGTTGATTGGTGCATGGGGTTTTTCTGTAAGCAAAGCATAGCCAATGCCTAACTGAAGGCATCTGTTTGAGTTGAATGTCACTACATCAAACCATGCGGAGATAGGACTAGCGCTGCCAAGTCAAATTGTCAAATGACAACTTGGTTGCCCCTCGTTCCAGCCAATATCACGAGAGGGACCCACAGCAAAGTTTCAGATAATGACATATTAGAATGGAGTGTTCCGTAAGTTCTCTGTTCTAGGTTAAATGTCATAGTTGGTGAGAGGGCAAGTATTAAAAGACAAACATTCTGATACATGTTGACAATGGTGGTACTCCTCTAACAAGCACCAGAAGCTTATACAGATCCACTAGTGCCGTGCTGAGATCCATCACACCACACAGGGCACAGTAGACTGGCATACAATAATCCTGAACAATGCTCCAACAACAACGTCTTTGTAAGTTCAACCCTACCGTGATCAGAGTACGACAGCCTTCTATAATCTATGTAAACCTGCCACTTTAGAGGGATCAGTGTTTGGGTCGGGACTGGATTCTGCTCGTATCAACAGAAGTTTTCACACGCAACTTGAACCCCTCGCTGTACCACATGTCAACACATTCCCTTTCGGTGCAGACCCTTGTACTGTCTAGTGGCATGTATGGCAGCAAGCTTCCTTGGCCTTGCTGTTTCAGCAGCAGGGTATGTTTTTAAAGGGAGGAGTTGCTAGTCATTCCCCCTTAACGAGCTGAAAGCACCTCTCTAACACGGGACCCACATTTTCCGTCCCTTCCGAAAGACGGGTGCAGCCCAAATCGAGATGCATACACAGGATTGCGTAGACTGCAAGAGCTCAACTGTGAGGCTGCTACCGGTTGAGCTACAGGGACACCCCTAAACATTTCCTACGTATCAGGATAATCGCAGCGGAAGATGTGGCTTTGATTCTAAACGTAAAAGAGGAAGTTTATGGGGGTGGAGGCGCCAGTAACCGCGCCACCTGTCGTTCACCATCGTCATCATGGCCTAACACAAGGTCAGCACCTCTGTCCTGGTCTACCCGAGCCGCTGGTAATCAGCCGGAGCTAACGAGGTAAGTCCTGGCGAAGGTCACCACTGAAGCAGGGTGTACTTGAGTCATGAGGTGTAGCCTGGAGTCCAGCCTTCTTCGCTTTGGTGCGCCCCGAAGGTCGCTACCCGGCCAGCAGCCCCCAGACTTGTTGGCAGGATAGCGACCATGGGGAGTGGACCAGAGCAAAGAAGGCTGGACCCCAGGCTACATGAGGTGATGGAGTCGTCCTTGATTTCTGTGGGTCCTCCAAGAAACCACATCAAAGGCAATGCGATTCTTTGATCAAATTGTTCTTAGTATATTTTATTAGAGTCAAAACAACTATAGAGAAAACGACGTTGTAGGAGACTGCATCAAAGTGCTGTACAGCAAAAGATGTGCATGATATTCATTAGGACAGACCGTATGAATGAAACATCACAATTCCGTTGACTGATATGCAGCCTTGTCCAGATTCCTACAAGCAATACAGATACAGGCATTTGAAGCGGATCAAAGCCAAACAAACCCGGATGCCATGCTTACAATTCCCCTGCCAACGGACGGTTACCATAGCTTGGTCACAGACACTCACAACCAGTACACGACTGACAGGCGGTGAAGTTAAAAGTTTACGCACATTGCAGTTCCAGTGAACCTTGAAAAACTTCCCACTAAAAGTAATACCCTGGAGGAAACGAATCCATGGTTCCATCTGGAGTAGACTTCCTGCCAAACACTACATGATGGGGATAAACTAGTCTCTACCAGACTGACTACGCTGGCTATTATAAGGTCTTATAATTTCTAGGGAGAAAATTTTGCCATGGGTGTTTTGCTACAAGAGGAGTTGGTCGGCCGGAGGAGACACAAGAACCTTAGTGTGAACTGGCTCCTCTGGCTAATTTCGTTTTTTGTTGTGTGCCGAATTCTACGATCCCGTACCCCCGTAGGAAGGCCTGGTGGAGGCTAGGGATCAACCCTGCTGAGACTAGCTGGCGACCTGCCGGGGTATGCGGGGTTAACACCGGCAAGATTCCATCTCGGTATTTGGGACAAGAAACTGGGCAGGGTCTGAACTTGGTTAGCCTAATAAATGTAAAACAGTGAGTAAAATGTAGTAAACAGACTTTTGGAAACCTAATCCCCAGGACGGATTTTGGTTCAATTATTTGCGCTTGTCCGAAAATTTCCTTTACGGTCGTCATGATCTACTTGGTGAGATAAAACGACCAAAACGCCCCCTCGCTTATTATCTACGTACTCAACTACGGGAAGGTAAGACAAATTACTTATCATGCCGCGTCCTAGAGATCAAATCATGCTCAACATGTAAGCTCAACAAATCTATATCTTCTTCCTTAAGCCAAAGTCAGGACACCAGTCCAACAGATAGGGCGATGGGATGAGGTTAGATGGAGAAGATGTCTTCCGAAGACATACACACGCGCCTCAAATATCATTGCGACACGAGAGACTCCTTTCACACAGCCACAGGCCTCGTCAACGTAAACGTACAGCCAGCTTTAGTAGACCAGCGTACGACAACCTTTATTCAGATTAAGACCCGACTATAAAATGTCCCTGAAAGTGCTTGGATCACAGGAAACGTGATGCCAAAGGTGACTGACGGGTTAGCTTAGAGACATGTGGACTGTAATCTTTTGTTGTGCTGCCGGATCCCTCCCCACGCACCAAACGGCAGGGCTGAAGTTTTCCAGCTGGGTCGAGAATTCTGTCCACTTGTCCCACGTTCCTCACGTGCAACCTGATGCAACATGGGTGAAAGAAGACAGAAGTCCGAGCGCATTACCCTGGGAACCAGACATTCAGTCAGGGTCGGCAGAGAATCTGTTCGGCAGCCAAGAAAGGTCTTCCCGACGACCTTTATATAAGCACTCCGACCGGAGGAGTCTTGCCTCCATGGCTAAAAATCTGGTTCCCAGGGTACGAGCGTATGGACCATCTCCAATGCTGCATAGTGTAAATAGATCATGCACTTTCACAGGAAGCTGATAGGGGAAATGCTCTTCCAGTGTCAGAAACCGACCAAAGACACTCACGGATTCGGATTATTCCGAAAATCTCATTCTGAAACCATCAGGCAAGAATGATGAAATTCACTCATATAATTCCTACCTTCTGTAGATGTCCACAAACAAGTCAACAAAACGTACTGACCATCTGCTATAGTATCTTACACGGTCGGGAAAACTGTTACAAGACAGTGGACAGGTGTGTAAACATTTGGCTATACTAATCGTGATTTATCATTAGACCCGATAGCCTTATAAAAAGGCCTGTCAGGCTTCTCTGCAACCATGGAAACGATCTCAATCACACGACCTGCTTTTAAGAGGAAGAGAGCTAGGCCGATCGACTGGACTAGTCTGGGTACCATCCTCCGTACATCTTTTCGCTTGGTAGCCATTAGATTAGCAAGGGGAAATAATGAGCCCGCGGTTAGATCTACTACGGAGGATGTTACCCAAGCTACTACAAGACTAAATCTACGATGATAATTTAATAATTCTAAGGTAGGCTCGTAACAAGGCCTATCAGACTACCTACTCCTTGTCGATCTCCATCACGCGACCTGCTGTCTTAGAGCATGAGGAAGAAAGAGCGCAATGATAAATCTAGGATGACAACCTAATCATTCCAATGTCACGACTGGCGTGAGACCCCGTCCCTGAGCGGACGTCTCGTGCCTCCAACAGGCGGGAAGAGGGGGAATCCTGTCAGGTTAACTGGACGCACGTTTGGCGGGAATGTGGCCCGTTGACCGTGAAGGTCGGGAGACGTGTACCCCTGTCCCTACAGACCATTCATCTTCTGTACTGCACCGAGATGGGCAGTCGTTTAGGATCAGGATTGATGTCCACTGAGGCAAAGGTTAACTCTGCTACACTGAAGGACACTTCAGACCCAGTTAAGAGATCTTAGGAGTTTGCTCCCACATTCTTTGAGCTACCGAAAGGCACGTCCGAGGCGGATATGAAAGACTTAGAGATTGGGTGTTACTTGAGTTGTTCACGTCCCTGCTTAGTGGCCATGGTCAACAGAGACGGAAGACAGTGGAAAGTGTGTGTCTGTGA
This sequence comes from Branchiostoma floridae x Branchiostoma belcheri, assembly GCA_019207045.1. NCBI lineage: Eukaryota > Metazoa > Chordata > Leptocardii > Amphioxiformes > Branchiostomatidae > Branchiostoma > Branchiostoma floridae x Branchiostoma belcheri. The sequence continues at coordinate 8,279,570 of CM033041.1, forward strand.
GAGAGAAGGGGGAGGTAGAGAGAAAGAGAGAGAGGAGGGAAACGTTCGGGAGAGAGAGGCAGAGAGGGGGGGGGGGGGGGTGCGTAGAGAGAGAAAGAGAGAGAAAGAGAGAGAGAGACTAGGGGAGGGAGAAGTAAGTTAAGACTCCCACAAGTTGGAAACAGCACGCTGAAACTAGTACTACTAATAAAAGAGGGTGTCAGTGGTTTAGGATTTCAACAAACTGCCCCTGAAGTTTGTCATCGTTAAAACACTGACTCAAGGGTGGACTGTTTTCGAAGTTCAAAAAGGAGTTTCATGAATTCTAGGACAAACTTATGCCCCTTCACTTCTTCTGTCAGACGACAGCATGACTATCGTTCCTAGGTTGATGCAACCTTGGACTTTGTGCACGTGACCACCAAGCATAGCTCTCGTTCCCCGGCTCTGTGGGACATGTGGTCCCAGCCTGCTGCGGGTTTATCCAGCGACATGAACCGTGCCGCCACCGTATCGTGTTTGGTAGTCTGTTATGCCTCGTTGGGCCAACAGTTTTGATAACGAGGATGTTACATCTGTCAAAGCAAATACAAAAGATGGGACAAACTTTCACCAAGAGTTCAGAGAAAAGTAGAGAATACGTTTGCAAGGCGGTACACAACATGTGAATGTTTGCTCTCTACATCTACATCGGATTCTGTAACAGTAAGTGGGACAAATACCGGGTAAGGTACACCCTTACGTTAATCAAACACAAGTGGTTCTGATTTCCAGCATCCTGGAGAGGAAAGTCTGACGGCTCAGCCTCAGATGGCTGCCCGGATAGGACGGATGCTTGTACACCATGGCCTAAAGGCCTGTCACTGTTGGACATACTCACATCCGCACTGTCCGCCGAAAGCTTCAAACGAAAAGTCTTTACATGAAGAAGTAGCAAAAGGGAGTGTTGTAATGGTCGTGTTGGATAGACGGTTGCTGCATCCTCTGATACGTTTGATTTAATACAAAGCAACAACAACTAACGTTAACAAGTTAATACTATTTGAAGTCTAACAAAGTGATGAGAATAACAGACTCAATGAAATAGAAACAAGTGGAGGTTCTGCTGTAGCACCAAGGAAAGCCGTCAGAGGGCAAAAAAGTCTTAATGACCTCTTCTATTGTTCAAGATCTTACCTCATACCAAATTTCATATCAATCGATCCATAGTTTCTGGAGTAAACCACAAACACTGTTACAACTAGGGCTGCCAACAACATTCCTTCATGGCAAATCAGAAGGTAATAAAATGTTGTTTATCAGGAATGCTATGCTCACGCCCTACCTTACCTACAACAGCATTATCAACGATACAAAAAAGTCCAACTCTGATATCTTTGATGGACGGTTTTCTAATGGTCATCGTTGTTACTGCGCAGTCAGCTTGTCGACGAACACTGTTTACCGTATTTATCAGCCTTTACCTCTTTCCCAAAAACTTCTGTTATTTATAGCAGTTTCTGGGAGGTAAATAGTTTGACGAAGGCCATACGCATGTCCAATCATGTTAGTTTCAGTCCGCTTCTAACGTTCACTACACAGTGGGATAGCAACCGTTTGAAGCATTTGGAACCAACAAGACTGTAATCCAAGTTTAGGTAGTTGTCACGGGGTTTAGACTGGATACCAGACTGTTTCATGATCTCCTCTCCAGCCCAACTCCTCGGCTCTAGGACCAACATGCCCCCAATGAAGTTCTACAGCAGCCCCCTGAGTTAGACCCTGATAGATATTATTAGTATTCAGATCGGACCGGAGTCTGGTATCCAGACTACACGGGGTCTGAGCCCGCTGTGGTATGATGTCTCCCCGGAAAAACCCGATGTTCTGGCGGGTAGAGTTGTAAATCCCGCGGGCCCATGGGGTCGGCTTAATGAAGGAGCCACCCTGTAGGACGCCCCGGCTTCTGGAGTTTGACTGCCCGGATAAGTGGGTAGCGAAAACAGGTACATAACGAGCCATGGTCATTTGGGATGTCCGAACCACCTACAAAAGTAAGCCTGGGTGCCGTCCTATTTAGTCTACCGTAGCTTCCATATATCAAGGAGATGAAAATCTTGCATATAGTACGTGTAACGTTATGTTTGAATGTGACAGAGCTTGCTTTGCGAGTGTGTGGGTCAATTGCGCCCAAGCTATCCTATCTTTATCGTGATTCCACAAAAACTCTAAGAAGACAGAGTTGCAGGCTACACACATTTTCACAATTGATTCATCGATGTCAAAATGATCTTACACAAGGATCCATCGACTCATTACCAGATGTACATGTAATTGGCAGCGAGTCAGAAATCCCCAAATGAGATAATTAGGAGTTTCTAAGTGTTTCCAGATTGAGATCAGGTATCTGCCTGGCCTTGATCCTTACGGGGAGGGCAGTGATGTTTGTACAACAATGTGCCGACTATGTAGCGATTGTGGTCTTTCCAAATTGACTCTGTCATGACTGCCAGCTACAACTATTCTCAGAGTTCTGGGTATCTCCTATCCGCACAGGTTGGGTTAGACATCTATACCAGGTGATAGAAGCTTGTAGCAAGCTCTGGGATGAAGAATGGGGCACCGGTGTGGCACTGCGGGGACGAATCTCACTCGCGTATAATTCTTCCGATTTGGGTCCCCGTACTTCCTGTCATACTTTTACGTATTACGCAATATCTACATTATAAAAAATTGGCGAAAATAGCATAACAGTGCTGCAGTGATCATGAACGAACCCCACAGTGCCGCACCGGTGCCCCAAGTGCAGTGAGATACCACCTTCAAGTACGACCATTTTTGCAGCGGCAAAACAATGGTAGATAAACCATGACTTTGGGGAGGGGCTTTAGAGTTGCAGTACTGACAAAATGTGGTGCTACTCAACCCCAAAATTTGTGAAGGTATCTATGATCAACACGGCCCTCACTACAAGATTTAGCCTAGAAGCCATCGTCCCTAGCTTCAGACAGCTCATCAACATTGCATCCTGCATGCTAGAATGGGTCGGCGTTCTATGAGAAACATTCTATCAGATCGGATGGCTAGCATCCAGGCTATACAAAATCTAGTTTCCTCCAAGGAGGCAAGGAATAAGGTAAAGTTGACAGACTTTGTCTAGTATCCAAACCTATTGTAGTTCCCGACCCGAATCTCTTCTGTCCTCTCCGCAAAATGGGTGAGCGTTTAGGTTTGGATACCAGGCTAGACAGACTTCCACTGCCCAACAGACATTGGTGTCATCAGCGAAGACAAGCTTGCAAAGCTTTAGAATCAACAAAACAATATAACCCTGCCTGTGGGGCAGACTTTCACAATAAACTCGACGCAATGGTTGAAACCCATCACAAGCAAAGATAACATACCAACCGTAAGTGTCACTGACCTGCCCGTAGAACGTGCCTGCTGCTTTCAACAATTCCTGACGTGGACTGAAACTTACTGCCGCAAGTCCTGCTCACTGAACCCGGCTCCCGACACAACTGTTAGATCCTAGACGTCACCAGGAAGCAGGGCAGACAGCTTCAAGGTGGTTGAAGCCGTCAGCACTTTAACTACCCGCTACAAGGCCAGCTACACAGGCTTGCCGGGCTCAGCATGTCAAAGCAAGCAAAGTGTGCTTTGGGTATGCCGATGAAGGTTAGACATCCAGGTAACAGTGCTCTGGGGGTGCTCTGTTCGCAATGACGAAAACGATTTGCAGTATGGACACTGTATACCAAACACCTAGTAAATCAAAACTAAAACACGCCCCTTCTTCCATCAGAGACACGAGCCCGTCTGTTAGAAGCAATCAAACTCGTTAAAGTCCATTTAGTCGTCGTTGAGCTGTGTTTAATGCGGTCCCACAGGCCTAGTTCCTTCCTGCTACCGTCTTTCTTCTGGTCTGGAGGAAAAACAAACGCCGTTTCTTCACCCCTGCAGTACATCTGCAGGGATGTGAAAATTTGCCATAATGACTCCCTTATAGACGTCCAGGAGGCACTGGTTTAACACAAACCCACCAGCCAGGCAGATCCTCGCATAATCATTGGTCATCGACGGACTAACCACCGTTTTCAGGCCTCCCCGTGATGTGATAACAGGCTAGTGAATTAAAGGCTCCGAATGTCTCCGTGTATCCATGGAAACCCGATTGATTTTCGAAAATCTACTAAACGGTAACAAAAGTAGGGACCACTACATCCCAATGAGCGAGCAACGAAGCATTTCTATCCTGGACACAAAATCAGTCACATGTACAAAAGCTAGTTTGTCAGATGACGCAACAACAATACATGTCTGTAGTACAAAAGCAGCAAGCAGAAAAAGCTAAGCAGATGCATAAAAGAATGTCACCGAATCCTCCTTTATCATAAGTATCAACTAGAGAGACAGCCAGAACAGCTGAGTGTCGATGATGATATCCAAGATGACGTCATGAAAATATTTGTTGTTGTTCCAACAGATTCAGTAGTTGAGATTGCTACCAAGATAAGCACAGCCCTGTTTACAAAGATGACAAACAGACCGCGCATTTAAGAGCTGCGAGAACACGGACACAAATGTCTGAAACTTGGTAAAACTTGTCAAAGAACGTTTCTGATCCTCCGCAGATCACTATAAAACACATTCTCTGACAGTTCCGGGCGTTCAGACATGGCCTACCCGTTTGTTTGGGTGTAGATCACCAAACCTCCTCCAACTAGTGTCAGAAACCTTGACAGGCCCCAAAGTATAACGGACTGACATTTGGGAAAAGGACGGAGATTTCAAAGCTCCAGATCGCTATGATAGATAAACAGTGTACTGCAACGATCTCCTCAAATCTAGTGTGGCATTGGTCGGTCTTTGTTTTTGTTGGAGAAACCTCATCATGGGAAGGAGAACATGCAACTGATTAGGGTCTACTGCAATGGTGCAGGACAAAAATGTGATATTGTCGAGATTCAAAACGAAGATACGGAAAACTCTACTGTGTGCGTTGAAAGTCTGTAAACGCAGGTCATGAGGTACACTCTTAGCAAAAAGCAAGGAACAAAATGTCCCGAATGAGTTGATAGACCCCTCGGTCTCTGTTTCTTCCTGAGCGGGGCCCTTATCAAGACCATACGGCGGCGTCAGGCCAGATCCTCAGGCCAGCCAGCGCACTCGGTAAAGCACCCACAGAAAGCTATCTCCTTTGTAGCAATGTCTCCAAATAGTTTCCAATCCTTCCCCACAAAGTTCACGACTTCGACTTGCCCTCTCCTAAACCACAAAGGTCTCTTACCTTGACCAGTTCCAGTTGCCGCCCCGGTCTCTGTGAGTACTCAAGCCAAGAGGAGAAGACGATCCGCCGTGCTGCTGCCACACAAAGTGGAGAGCTGTGTAGCCTGTGCGGCTTCTCTCTCACATTCTCACGACTTTTCACTTAGCACCTTAACCCGGTCCAGATGGGGAGGCGCGCGGAAAGAATGGCGGGAATAGGGCAGGTCGACACTGTGGGCACGGCCTGAACTGCTTCCGTGAACTCACTCCACCCTCTACACCGGACTATCTCTTCATAAATCTTCAGCACTCTTCTGTGGTTTTGATGTATCACTACATCTCAAGGCAGTGGTTGAAGCAGGTTGTATATTATAAGTGTGAGGGAAAGTTGTTTACGTGACGGGCTATCTGAGGTTGTCAGGAGGAAACGTGCCTGTCGTCATCCCTCCCCTGGAGTCAACCCTGCCGGATTCCTGCCCGGTGCGTCATGCAGAAAAGCCGTACCATCACATGTGTTCTCACAACATCCAGGTCCAGACAAGATCAGACAAGGCCCAGTACCTTCTGCCGTGGGTTGATAGATTGGTAATCCGGTATAAAGACTTAATACAGAGCGAGAAGCATTCTTCTCCGGGTTCAAGTTAGGCTAACGTCACATTTCCAAACCTGAGCCCTGCCGGGCTGTTTTTGGAAACGAAACAACGGAGATGTATCCGTAAAAATACACACAAATTCTATATACTCTAAATATTCACTATTCTCCTTACGTCTTGTGTAGTTTGGTGTCTTTTACTAGTATCATATTTTTCGATCCCGAAAACTGCCCGGCCGGGCCCCGGTTGGGATATTGGACGTAGGCCTGAAACTTGTTTGTTGGCTCTGCGGTCTTTTTTTTTTTCTTCATATATATCATATATGATCACCACCTATCCGTATCTTTGGCTGTACCACGCCAAAGAGGGGGTATTCAATTCTCCTGAAAGTGTCGCACAAAATTCAACCTTTACATGCGTTTACCCTCCTATGCACCCCCTCCCCTTCACGACCCAAAAGACCTTAGAGGTAGAGATCTTATTTAGGATGGGCATTACAGCCATTACTTCAATTAACAACATGAGAGGAGAAATTAATTAACCATTTTCCCTTCTCGAAATTTGGTGTCCTTTAATCTGTCAACGTACAATGTACTATGAGTGGAGTTTCGAGAATTGGGCCGTACGCCTCCCTACATGCTCTGCCCTAGCCTGGATTCCAGACTGTTTCCAAGGGTTTCCAAGGGTAAACAAGCTCCTTTAGTTTAGCTCCAGGGCCCTAAGAAACAAACAACCCTTCGTCCGAGTACCACACTGCGTAGCTAATGCTGGATCTCTCTTCCCGCATGCTTGTTCGTTTGAACTTTGTTTATTCATGAAAGCTCAAATCGGCCTGCAGGTCGCTTTTTATTGAGGTCATGAGGGAAGAGGCAAGGGTCAGACAAAGTATATATAGTCTACATCATCTAAAGTCCTAATGAGTCTTAAGTCTATATACACAATTGCTTACCACAGAGCCGGTGATAACTATGAGGATTGTACCCAGGCTAGGCTACCTCACCTGACCCCTACCTCCACCTTACGACTCTTCACCTGCGGCTGAAGATCTATGTTTCACCCCATCACGGAACGCAAGCTGTTTCTTATTCCGTCCGTTAAAAACCCAATCATTATCTATAAAATCCTGCATCTACAAGAACACCTTTTTTGATCTTATGACCGTATCCCAAACCTTTATGATCTTATTTTACCTTCCGGGCCAGAGTTTACTGGCAAAAGCGACGAACGGAATGTAAACTAGGAACGCAAACAGAAGAAATTAATAACACATGACCTTGACCTTGTGTGAAATACGAGTTTTTAATAAGGCGTGCGCGCTCCCTGTCGAAAGGCCGCTGAACTACATTCAACTTGTGACTCGCTGACCTTGAGTTTTGACTCGAACCAGAGAACTGGAGCACAGATGAGCTTGATCTCCGTTGAGGACGACTACTTCTGTGGCACCTGTGTAGTATTGCAGTCACGAAACTACAACCAGGTTAAGTTTAATGGGATCAATCTCGAAATGAATGATCAACATGATGCACACGGTGATTAGACACAAGAATGCAAGTTCTTGATTTCACGTTGAACTGACTTGGGACAATGCTGTTTTGAATCGGTCTTGATCTTCTTATCTATCACAATCTTTGCTTCTTTTCCGACTGCAAATGGGGCATGTATTATCACGAGTTAACAAGCCGGTATAGCACAGTGTGCACGTACTTCTAGGACTGAAGATTAGAAACATCCCCGCTCACCGCCTTAACGTTTTGGAAAAGGTCCCAATGTATTCACATCTTGAAATTTGACATGGCGACTTCTGTTACAAAGTTACACTCGTATATTTAAGCTGTTTCCCTTAATCGAATGTTAGGAGTTATTTATTCTTCAAAGTTTATACTAGTCTAAATTTAGACCGTACAAATGTACAACACGTTGGGCATGTCAAGGCACATATCGCATATCAAGACCGCCTCACTCCCACTGTCTGTTGCACTTTCATTGATGACCCACTCTATACATTCAATTACCTCAAGTGAACCGTAATAACAGTGATCTAGATCTACGGTAAACCCCTAAAACCCTGAAATTCAATTCACAGAGCAAGCTTCTAGGCGGCCCAAATACACATCACTTATTCCTGACATCACAGGCTACCTGATCTAATCAAATCCATAGCATGTCCAGGTCAAAAGATACAAAAGAAGGATGTTCTGCTGCAGTCATCAATGTATATATGTAATACATACTAAATACCATCGTAATACATCTAGAGGTTCTTGAGTTATGCTGACTACAAAAATCGGGAAACACAAACAAACAGACACGTGTGACATAGGCACACAATATCTTCATTTTTCATGGAGATGATAACACAAAGTAGGACATATAGGAGAAACAAATACCAATGGTCTAACCAAGTCTAACTCAGGAATGTCTGCATATGCCCTCCTAATCCTCCCACTTTTACTCAATCAACACAATACTGGCCAATCAGACAGCTTCCTGAGGAGAAGTTATCGCAGCACGATGAAATACACGCATGTGGATGCATCTACATCCTCCATTACGTAAACTCACGTGCACTAAACCCTCGTTTGATCCGGGTCCAATCATGCCTGAGAATTACGCTTTTCGTGCGCCGTAAGACTTTCATTCTTTCCTTCCGTGCGTATGTATACGTGCAGGTCCCACACCATAATTGTAACCCGGTGGAGTTGTGCTATCCACGGCTTGACAGTGTCACGCACGGGTCCTGGCAGACGTCCCAGACCCTCACTACCACAGATACACCTTATCTGTGCTGGAAATGTGGGCTGATATTAACCCGAAATACGTTCCAGACTTTCGGTAGAGGGATGCGGTTGTTTGTCTTCCCAGTGCTGCTATTTCAGAAACAAAACAAAACATTGACAAGAACTTGCAGAGTTTAAATCTACTGTTAGTGTGTCTTTGGTGTTTTAGCGCGATTTGAACATATATGCATAACGTTACATGTCTATATCTTGAGTCAAACGCCTAGAGAGTGCTTCAACAGATAGATGTCAAGCAAAAGTTACCTAACCGACCATTTCTTTGAATACACTACAGATAACGTCTTTCCAAATTATGTTGCTATGGCCACCAGAGTAACACATGATAAGGACAACGATTGCCTTAGCCATGGTACTTTACCATGGACAGCGCTAGAGGTTTATAGATTGCCGGTAGTCGTTTCTCTTCTTAATCAGCATCATTCTGTTAAACAGCCTTACTAACATTCTGTTTCTGATATCTGAAAGGATACCTTCATGTATACAACCCTTCATCCCATGGTGTGCGCGGTAAAAAAGTAAAGTATGACCTATCCAAGTTGCTCCCTGTCAAGTCTCCTTGCCAAAAGTATGAGAACCGGTGAACATAAAACTGGTTTATTCTGGAAGTACACGATGCGATATGTACCAAGCGACAAATCGTCTACGCGATGAAGTTTGCAACAAGTTGCAATATCGTCGCCTGCTACTGATGGTGACTTTGTGATGTCCTCCGCGTGCTCTGTCGATGCTTCATTGACCTTGACTTTAATGTTATCCTTGACCATGTCTATAGTAAAGTAAGCCTATATATCGTGATACTATCAAACCGTTAGACTACTTTCACATAAAATCTTGCATAAAAACTATCAAACCGTTAGACCACTACTTTCACATAAAATCTCACCTCAGATCTGCCAGTGCTGTGTCGGTAAAGTTAAAGCTTACCGAATGACACGTAAAGACTGTAAATGACACGATGGCAGAGTCTGCTCTGCCTTCTTCTTTCAGCGATTCGGATCTTAGGCTAGCGTCACATTTCTATTAAAACCGGTGTGACAGCGATCTCGCCCCCCCGTGATCTCGCCCCCCCCGGGGGCGAAATCACTAGCGATCTCGCCCCCCCGGGGCGAAATCACTAGCGATCTCGCCCTCCCCGGCTAGTGATCTCGCCCCCCTACCTCGCCCCCCTTTAGCGATTTCGCCCCCCCCCCCCCAAAAACCGGGTTTACATGACATTTTAGAAGTTGATTGGTATAAATCACAAAATGCAGTTTCAGAATGATATAAGTACACGAGTTTGATACATAACTCCATTCATAGTATCAATATTAACGTAATTACATGGTAATAAGATAGTTGAACTAATTGTTTCAGACAAGGAGGGTTGGGTCCCTTGTATTCCCATCATTGCATATACCTGAGTCTTGACATAAGATGTATTTCATTGTATTCACCTGTCCTCAAGCAACCTATATATCTCCAATATAAGGTCTCTACCATGAAGTGACCATCAAAGAACTATGTAATGTCTTTATTAATTATGCAATTATTAGGTATTAATTAGAATAACGCACATTTTGGTATATGCACCTGGCCAAGGGATATCTTCACCTCCAAAATGACTGGGTTTTTTTCTAGTATTTAGGAACTGATGCATTTACCAGTGTTTCTTAAGACTAGTACTTTACCAGTGTTTGTGTAGCATTTAGCAACAGCTATATCAACTTGCGCGTAGATAGTGTTTATAATGAGAAACTATTATTCACGTATGTTTTTGTTAGTGCTTTGGAAATGTTTCCAGCACAAGAAAGAAAACACTGTGACAAATTGAAAACATATACCTGACGTATTCCGTACCATAGACGGTGTTTATACGTTCGCAGTAGCACTGTTTTTATGCCACCTCAGCTGCAAAAATTGTCTTTTTCACGTCAATGTCATGTTTGCACCGAACAATATAGTATCGACTTTCGAGGTATGACATCTTACGGTACGGTAATAAGATGCCATATAGGTACCAGGTAACACACCATATACGTTACTCCCCAGGTGCAGTATAGTACTAGGTAGCGCACCTGTAATATGTAGCAACCAGCTGCTCTTGGGGGGGGGGGGGGGGGCGAAAACGCTAAAGGGGGGCGAAAACGCTAGTGATCTCGCCCCCCGGGGGGGCGAGATCGCAGGGGGGGCGAGATCGCTGTCACACCGGACCCGGTCGGCCTGTTTGTGAAAACGAAAATAGAAATATGTACGTAAAAATATACGCAAATAATACCTACGACTATTCTCTTGTTTTGTGTCTTATATATCATACTTTTCGTTCCTGAGAGCTGTCCGGCCGGGCCCCGGTTTGGAAATGTGACGCAAGCCTTACTGTAGCCAACCGCCCGTCACCCCCACATCCAAAAGGTTTTCAGTCGTTACTTACAGCACTTGGCGATCACGAGATAAGTCCTAAATAAACACGCTGTAAGAAGATCCCAAACTTACCTTGATCTTTTGCTACAGCTTTATTTGCGGTTTGGCGCGAGGTTTCCCTTCGCCCCTGTAGGCCGGGGAGATATAAGTTAGGCCGGGTAGGTCGGTGTGTAGCCGCGCTCGGAGCGCCTGATGCTTTATAGCAGGTCGCTCCCGCTCAAGGCCTGGACGGCATCCACTAAATCATGATCAGGACAGGACAGACGGGAATTCCGATCCGCGGAGAGGTGACTCCCAGCCAATGTTGTGGTGTCCCGGAAAGAGTCACAGAACGACACGAACCACAATTCTGCTGGAACTATTCCAAAACCGTCTGGTACCTCCGCGTCCATGGTTCCAATCAACAAGTTTGCGAAAGGTGATGAGAAGCTTCAAGCTTATCTTTTAAGCCTCCAGAAGCAATCGCGTTCGCTCATTGGTCGGGCAATGAAACGGTTACCTAGCAACGATCGCTAGTGAGTATGCTCCATTTTAGTGAGTATGCCTCATTTTCAAAGAAACATTCTTGACTTGGGCTGGGTACCGGTACATCGTCTTTTCTTGTTGGACTGGTCCAGAAAAACAGGACCTGAAAAAAAATCAGTAGACCGGATATTAGCCCGATTCGAAAATGAGTTGTTTACATGAAAATAGACTTTTAAAATGGTAATGGTGGCGACGTCGAATACTTCGCCTTTGCAGTGAAATGGACTATTGTTTCTAGCATTGCCTATTCGAAAGTTTTCACAGATAATTAGGTCCAGGTTCAGGTTTGGACCTGTACCTGCCTGGAACGTACCTGTACCTGAATTTTCTGTACTGGTCCGGTACCCACTCCTCTTCTCTGCTATAAGAGGTCATGTGGGTTACACTGGCTATGCGGGGTCACTGCCCGCAGGGTTGAGGAGATAACGCAACCCGTGCCATCACAAGCTGGCCTCGGACGGTAAATTTCATGGCACGTTACTGTCTCCGTTAAACTTGGCGCAGAAGGAACTAGGCCACCGGCACAGACTCACAGGTCAGAGTTGAAGGCCAATGGTCATCTTTGTGGGACATGACGAGCTAGAATTTGGATCCTTGCCTCTGCGGGGTACTTTGTAACACGACTTCCGTGAGAGTGAGGGACAAGATCGTAACATTGTCTGTCTTGTTCCGGGTGGGAAAGGAGACCGGCCATATAGTGAAGAATGTTACGATCTTGACTCACGCCAGGAAATCAAAGTGGAGTCCTGGCATACTGCTGAATAGGAAACGGACTAGTCCTCAAGCCGTTCACGACATTCTTTAAGTTCCTCCAGTGAAAATGAGACAGGTACTATAATAAGGAGTGTTGCGATCTTGACTCACAACATCTGCTTGGACAACAAAGTCAAGTCCTGAAGCATTTGTGAATGGAAAAAGAACTTTATCACTTAGTCACAACCAAGTTGGCAAGAATTTCGAAGTTGACGCTTTAAGCACCACATATAGATTATTTTCGCTTTTTCGTCGACTGGCCTACAGGACAATGTACCGACCAGTGGAGTCTTTTGCAACGTTCTTTTCTTCAACGTAGCCGTGCTTGAACTTGACGGTCACCCCTCACCAATGTGTGAGTGATTCCAGACATCAGAGGTGGCGATGGTGATCTTCTCTGGCGGGCGTGACAGCTCGACACATTTACACAAAGGACTGAAACTTATGGGGGCCTGGTCACACTCATCCTGCTACAGGTTTACATGCACGGCAGTAAATTGCAGAAATACTTGGAACAATCTGGGATGTGTTGTACAAAAAATGCCATGTGAAAGTTTTTTTTTCCTGAAGAATCAACGATAAATACAAAATAGTGTGGCAGATCCAGTCGTTCATTTACACCGACACGGTAGAGTACTTTGTGTACCGGCTAGCAACCCTTTATCACAGTGTGCCACAGGGTCTGGGTTGAGGCTCAGCTGCAGCCGGTTTGAACCACTATTGGCACGCTACATCTAGGGGTTGGAGGCTTAAGAAGAGGAAATTTAGCCGTCGGTTACAACTGCAACACGTAGTAAAAGAACCCACCACACTTATCGACATGGCCAACACTAGTATCCATTTTCGTTTCCCGACTTCATGGCATATGCCAGGCTCCGTCCGTGTTCATGTCGTGCGCACTTCAACCGCTAGATGACCTCCCTCTCACGGATACACAGTGTTGCTGTACGAATGTACTTTCAGCTGAGGTCATTGCTTTAGCTGGAAAAAAAATAGTGGGTGAATTATCTCAAAATATGCCTTTCTTTGAATTTCTGGATTATCTTTATACATTTTCTATATGATACTCCGTTATTTCATATCTGTTCTGTATGGTAGAAAAATCTCCACATCTATCAGCAAGTTTAGAAAAGGAACGAATCATCTAGAAAGAGATACTTTGCGTGACCCATTTTCTGTGTGCTTATCTGTAATAGATAGGTAGTCGTAACCTTGCTAAGGCGAGCACTACTGCACTAGCCTGGTGCCCTGGTCCCAACAACAAGGCCACCGGCCGCAGAAATGTTTATGTAGTGAAGCCCGGAAACTCGGCTGATAAGCGAGGTTACAATAACAGGATCAGGACTTGTACAGGGGAAGTGTCACGGCTTGTTGATAGTGAGAGGAAGACACCAGTTTAGATACACATCTCGGTGGTTCTAGCTCACCACTACCGTAATAACATACCTTTGGTCTTGTTGCCATATATCATATTACAAATATTCCTTTTACACTAAAATCTTAGTCACTACCGAATTCCATAGCTTGTTGGGAATACAGTGTAGTAGAAATCGACAAATATAACTACGTAGTATGCATCCGGGATTCTGATGAACTGCTCTTCCTGTCACATGTGGTTATAAAAACTCTGGACTCGTGCTAACTCAGGTTACTGCAATATTTCTGGGACAGTCCTGGTACCTTTGATCTAATCTTCAATGCTTCCGACGTTCACAGCATTCCAATTCCAATTGCAGAACTGTGGACATACACCACTACAAACAATTAAATAAACAAACACACCAACCGATTACAATACCTATGTTTTCTATAGCCTCCATAGCAGACTCTCTGGGCCTTTTTGGGTCTTTCTTTTTTTTAGCTTACTCATGACAATACACTTTTGCTGGCCATTTCTTTTTTGTACTGGCTCGCTTGTACTGCTGGCCCATGCGTCCAAAAAAGACGAAAAAAAAAAAGGACCAGAGAGCCTGCTATGGCGGCTATATTTTTAGGGAAATAATATGCCAGACGAGTTAGCCGGCCATAGACTACACTTCATTGAGAAATGTTACCCTCACAGTGGACCCATTCCCTTGCCAATCAGTCAGCCTGTTTTGCTCAAATTTCATTGCCTCTTCGGAAACCCTGATGGAGGCCACGAAAATCTTATTTTTAGTCTGTTAGTCTAGATTATAGCCTCATATGAACGGTTTTACTTGCGTATTTTTTCAGACTGTGCCTTCCTACCGAATTCTGACAGTCCTCGAAGTTTGTTGGAAAGTTTAGAAAAGTTTTGATCTGCGCGCCGATGGCTGCCACCTGTTGCGTCCCGCTAGGGGCATCATGGGAAAGCCTTGTCACGTGATCAAAGGTGTGGTGGAAAATCCAATATGGCGCCTTCCTGCCCACCATAATAATGCATTCGGAGGACTTTGTCGTCATATCCTTCTCTATTTCCTTCTTCCAACGAACAATTTAGTATCACGATGTCACAGGCAGCAGTCAACACATCATCTCTACCCTTGGAGATCAGGGCCAAGCTAGCGGAATTGGAACTAGAGCTCTCCGAAGGTAGGGTGTTAGCGATCGCTGATCGTTTTTTTCTCTCTAGCTGATCGCTCGGGCGGAAAGCGATTCTTGTTTGCCAACAAAACGGACCCATGTTCACTACAAATCGAAGTGTGTGTCTTGCGATGGTTAAGTGTAAGCCGTATTCCATAGGGGCACCTCTTAGCTTCTAAGATAGCTTAATGATATCTAGGAATTCCGAGGTGTTGTTGTTGTTGTTTTAGAAAGCTGTTTGTGAAATCGACAGGCCGGCCGGGTAGAGTCAGTCTGTACCGGTCGGAGTGATGATATTTTGGCCCGGCGTATTTCCGGGGTTTGTTAGGGTGCCGACAGACTTTTTAGATTATCCCAAGCTCTCTGGCTGGCTGCAGCGATGCCATCCCGCACCAGACAGCGAACACTTCCTGTTTTTCCCGTTTCATCATCTGTCGTGTCTGTCGGCTATGCGAGGATCCATTTACACAGACATACTACCGTAAAGACTCATGACAAATCGAGATTTTGGCAGAATATTCTCCCGTCTTTATCAATTTTCCTGCAGCCTGCTTGTCATCCTTGTTAATACCGGTGGCCCTCCGTGGCTGGTGTACCAATGCGGGGCGTCACCTGCCATCGGCCTCTGTCAAATCGATACTACCTTGTGTAAATATGAGGGGCGAGTAAGAACAGAAAGAAAGAAACAACACCCCGACTCCGGGATTCGAACCCGCGCCGAACCCGGGCAGCCGGATCACCAAGCCATCACGCTACCGCTGTCGCCAAAAGCTCAGAGCTGCTTGGCAAGGACGGTAGGCGGTGCTTGAACCCCACTGTTACACTACTCCCCCTTTTCTTTTCAAGATTCGTCCCCGAATCTCCGAGATCGACATCCCTGTGTGGCACATACTAGCCTGTTACTCACAGGGCCGGCGTGGGAACCATTGTAAATATGAGGGGCGAGTAAGAACAGAAAGAAACAACACCCCGACTCCCGGGATTCGAACCCGCGCCGAACCCGGGCAGCCGGATCACAAATCCAACGTGCTAACCACAACACCAAAAGCTCAAGAGCTGTTGGCGTGGTCAGTTTGGCAGCGCTAGAACCCCACTGTTACACTACTCCCCCTTTTCTTTTCAAGATTCGTCCTCGAATCTCCGAGATCGACATCCCTGTGTGGCACATACTAGCCTGTTACTCACAGGGCCGGCGTGGGAACCATTGTAGAAATTCAGAGGGGCGAGTAAGAACAGAAAGAAACAACACCCCAACTCCCGGGATTCGAACCCGCGCCGAACCCGGGCAGCCGGATCACAAGTCCAACGCGCTAACCACAACACCAAAAGCTCAAGAGCTGTTGGCGTGGTCAGTTTGGCAGCGCTAGAACCCCACTGTTACACTTGCCTTAGCCAGGGAAGACAAATTAGAGCACAGCCTTTGGGACGAACCAAAATTGCATGAATTAAACCATAAACACCCCACTATCCAGACATCTGCGGGCTCTCTCATGACCAAAAAAGGAAAAACCGGGACCAAACTAACCCCAGAGGCTGGGTCCGGGAGAATGTAGTCTGCACGGCTTTAATTGGTTCGAGCTACTTAATCCAGATGTCAAGTGTAGTCTATTCATCTTCTTTGTAATCCCTGAAAACAGTCCTTTTAATCTCTGGCTGTGCCCTCTTTTCTGATCCGCTGTGGCCACACGATTTCACCCTGAGTCCAATTGTTTGACCAACAGGGTCGACCCCAGCTGTGGAATACTGTGTCCTGCTGTTTTTATTCCCAGGATTTCAGGCCTCGATTGAACAATGGTGTCAGGAAAGAAGCTCTAAATCCACAGTTATTCCAGGCTTGGAGGCTGTAGCCTGCATTAACTCGATTGAGTAAGGATTGGCTGGTCGGATTACTGCACTTGATACACTCAAGATCAATACAGCATTCAGTCCGCTCTCTCGACCAGGGCCATACAGTCACAATCTCTTCAATAGGAACCATCAAAATGTGTTGCATGATTTGTAGAGACCTACGATGCATGTTTTTGAGCCATGTTGGCAGCCCCTGTTATAGCCCAAGGGGATTCTAATTTCTGCTCATTGTCAGAACCATGGCTGTACGGTTTAGTGCTTAACTTAATTTACCTTTGAATAGGCTCAAGTCCAGCATAGAGCTTTTCCTATAAAGCTTAAAAATCCAAGGTCAATGTTACTGATACGGTGATACCGCCACGCTCGATATAAACAATTGGGTTAATTCTATTCAAATGCCTGTTCTGTATTCTGGTAGTTTTATTTCCAATATGATGTATACGATTTGAAGTTTGAAGTGATATGAAGGAGGGGCTATTCACATAGCATGACACGGCCGGTGTGTCATGGTGCGTTCAGTACCAGCGGAATGTCAGAGGATTAATGTCAGATTCTTCCATCACTGATGAGTTTACACTAGGTCCGCCCTGGGTCTATCCAGCATCTGTGGTATGGGGGACCGTTGCCTTCAAATTCAAACACTGGCCAGAACAAGCAGTCAGAGGGAGCGCCCATTCATAAATGCTGTTACTAAGCACCCGTGGGATTCATTATGAATAATATTCCATAAACGCCATGGAGTGATTGGAATGCCATTTTGAAACATAAACAGAAATGGGTGGATCTATGCAAAATTGATTATGAAATATAAATGACGTGGTAATGTCAATAAAAATATGTCAACGCATTTCTTACATTGGAATGGAAACAGAAAATGTCAGAAGCAGTGATATCCATACAGTAAAATATTCCTTTTGGCATTATCTTAAACATTTTAAAAATCATTTATTAAAATGTCATGTGCTCTTTCTGTTTTGTGTATAGTTCCACAAGCATTGTGAAATGTGATAGAAATCACCAACAGTCACTCTACTTTAAATTCTTTCACTTTTGCTGTGGTTTTATTTTATAGTAGGAGGAAAAAGGCAGCTGAAACAAATCTGTTTAACAGTAGTCATAAAAGGGTCATAATTGTTAAGTCCAAATTCATGGTTCAGAGTTCACTGTTAAGAAGGAAAAAATAAAACCTCCACTAAAGTTTCAAGACTTACAGTAATTCAGATGTTTCCCATATCTGGAATATGCTAATGCTTAATTGGGATATCATGGCATGTAATAAGAATACTGCTTTTCTTTTCCATAATTAGCCTTATCAACAACTGATGTAAATCCCCCATGATATGGTGACAAGCTATCAAGATCCAATTAGCAAGCAGAAGAAAAGTGGTGGCCCTAATTAGTTAGTTCCCAGAATAGAAAGGAAAATAGTCAAGTTTGCTCCTGATCCTAAAAGTAAGAATCAACACCAAGAAATCAGATAGTGTTGTACATAGCAATGGTGGGCCAAAGCAATTGAGTATGTTGGTTCTTGGATTTTAAACAAAAAACTGTACCTTGGTACATTGTATTTCATAAGGCGAAGATTTCCTCGCAGTGGTCTACTAGTATATTGATAATATTAATGTTGTTCTCTTTGTGAATTCCTATTTTTTTTGCCCACAAGCCAAGGAAATATTTATGTGGCTCCAGTAATAAAATAGGTAGCATTTTGATAAAAATAAAGGAGCTCTGCTGCTATAGCTGCATGAATGGAGAAGTTTTCAGATTTTGAAAGATTGTATCTTTTTGCAGGTCTGTATGTGTGCACTGGCTTGTGTAGAAACAGCATTGTTTGGTGCTAGAAATGACCAGGGCATGCGGTAGTGCCCCTTATAAGGCTTCTGACCGTTTAGCTCCAGGCTAGTGCCTGTTTTCCATTTGTTACAAGTGACTGACCAAACCAGGCACAGTTTACATGGGCAGCTGATTTATGGAAGACTTATCTCTTCCAAATGGCATGACAACAGTCTACAAGAATGCAGCCTTCAGACTGCTACCAATAAGCTGTTCTCCGGCTGGCATGTGACAAATTTGACATCCCTATAATCCTGTAGACTTGAGGAGGATTGTATTTAGTGTACTAGAATTGCAAGCAGTTGACCTTTGTATTCTCTACGCTCTCCCTTGATATCGCCTCGCTGTTTGAAGAAATTGGCTGGTATTAGATTTTGTTACAAGGGCCATTCCAGGTCGCAGAAAGTTATAAGAAGATTACCACTCTTATTTCAGTGTTTCTACATTCAATGCACTGATAGTAGGTAATCCTAGTAGGGTCATGGCTTTAGTTTCTGTATACGTACATTGTATATTTAACCTTCTCAATGTTATGTTCCTTCTGTGCACCTAATTTGTATCCTTTACCACAGAACTCAGCAGGTAGCATGTTAAAGTTGGGCTGAGTTTGCTTGAGGAAAAGATTAGACCCCTTGGCGATATCAGCTTGTTTTGCTTGTGTATGAGATCACTATCTAATCACCCTAATTAGGCCTGTTTAATTTCTAGTATTGTGCAGCTTATTTGCATAAATACAACTCAAGTTACTACATGTACTAATGTGAGAAAATTTGGCTTGCGAATTTCTCTTTATTTTGTGCCCCTTTTAAGGTACGAATTTGTAGACTTAAGAAAAAGGATTGGAGGAAGTAGTATTTTAGAGAATGTTTGAACTCATTTGTTATTTGGTCTGTCTGGGGAGACAAGTTGGTAAACACACCAGTGACTCAGCCAGTCACAGCTTGTGAACCATGAATGGACGTTTGAGCCAAACCAATTTGTCCCTTTGTTGACACCAAAAGTACTGAAGAACTGACTCATGCAGTTTTTTGTGTTCCTTTGTTTGTAACTGAAAGCATAAACAAACAAAACTGAAGTTGTATTGTAGTCGAGCTAAAATTTATCGCATTTTAGTGAACTTCTTTCTAGGGCGTATTTGTTAAGAACTTTTAAAAAGATTGAAGTAAGTACATACTGTACATTCAAAGATACAGAGTGAACACAGCTAAGTGAACACTACTGTCTACGACGTACAAGTAAGGCCCACCTGGTCAGTGTGACCAGTTTTTGGTGGTCTCTTTGAACAATTTCCCATTGACACTGTTTATAATGACCACCTGTCGACATAGACCAGATTTTATGGGTCTACTGAATGTAAACTGAATGTTATTGGTCTACTGAATGTCTTCTTATATCAACTGTACCTGAGATGCAAAAGTAAGGTAGAAGTCCTAGCAAACAAGGAATTCCATTGTTGTGGACAAACAAGACAATAGGATGTCCTACAGACAGGTGCTAATAGGTGTGTAGTCTCCTGTAGCCCTTCCTGACAGGTACTGAGTCATAAAGTTATTCCAGTCCGTCATGTTTGTGTTTGTCTTTGATGAAACTCTATAACAGGTACCAACAGGTACAGACAATGGTACAGACAGGTGCACAGGAAATTGGTGGCATTGTAGGACTGAGGAAGGAAAATTAGCACTGTCATTGAAAAAACCTTTTGTCATTCAGTACGCATGTCAGGGCATATACATTCAGTACTCATGTTAGGTAATTACATACAGGCATACTGTAAACACATTCATTTTTGCAGGGATTTGTGTTGAAGAAAAAAATCTACGGTATCAATAAATTGCAAATACATATTCATAGTGTCATGAATTTGTGGAGGAAAAACCACTGCAAAAAAGGCAAACATAAAACCACTACTAACATTTGAAGACTTACAGTTCTGTATTTGTATTTGTTACACCCCGTATTTGTTTGTTGTCTCAGGTAAACCACTGCACACTTTGCAAGTATGCAAATAAAAAAATGTGTGGTCACAAGACAAAAGCACAAAAATATGACAATCAAACAAAGAATATGTTTCTGTTAGAATTCGAGAGACCAGTGTTGGTTACTTGTTGGTTAACACTGAACAATATCCTCTGAGCTTTCACCATGTCCATTCTGTCCATGCAAGGAGGTTGAAAAAGAACCTCCTTGGTCCATGTAGCCATGGCATGGAACACTTGCATCGCACACAGACCAAGACCTGAGCTGAAGTGTGTAACTCTGAAAGAGTGATATCAGTACAAGGCTTGTCACACATCACTAGTGCTTGAAGCTCTGTTGTTTGTTCTGACATGCTGACATGCTGTTATGGCCTTAGTTAGGATAAAACAAGTCAACACTCTGTCCTAGTGTTACCTTCTTACAAGCATGTATGACCCATCTCATCAGGTTAGATGTAGTCTGTAAATGTAGATCACCAGTACTACCTTGCCTGTAGTAAGACTCTAGACTCCATTTACAGTCTATGATTCTGATGCATCTGTTTGTTAGTATGTGTCTGAAGAGTGTCAATAAATGAGTGGGAAGATGACAGCTAAAATCTGATATGCCCCAGTGGCAGGAAGTACAGGTCAGAGGTGGTAGAACTAGTCATCAATCAGGCAGATATTTCCATGGATTTGTAAGATCTCCAAACCCTCCTTATATTACATTTTGAAAGTTAGTGACAAATGCTGGGTCAGTTCAAAGCCTAGGGGTGCTTGAATGTGAAGTTAGGTTGTTCCAAAGTGGAAGAATATCAGGCTCTAGTTGCCCAAGGATTCTTGGCAACATTTACTGGTATTTTCAACATTGAAGTTACAGTAGTAGTAGTAGCACCAGCTGGCAAAATTCCACATATCACTTGTCCTAAGTACCCACACATGAACAGCTCTTGGCCTTGGGTTAGGAATGTAGTGTTTGTTTTGGGAGCTGTTGTGTTAGGATGGCCAAGTTGAATAGAGAACCTATGTCCATTCACCTACAGCTGGGCCCCTATTGTCTGTATTATACTGACCAGGCTAGTTTGTCTACACCACCAAACACTACATAGGAAATGTAGCCATTTTGTTCAGCCCAGGATTTAGAATAACAATGTGGTGAGGTAACTGTGTATTTTCATTGGGTTATGTTATATTGCAGCTGCTTATGGTTCTTTGAATTATTAACTCAAGATCAAGCAAAAGAGAAATAAAGGATTGAACTTTAACTTACCATATTTTCCTTTTTTGAGGCATTTTTCTGCCCCTGCAATGTTAGCTTTTGTGGTATACATTCATTTATGTTCATAATAGTTGTCAGTGAGTGGCTCTTAATCTTATAAAATGCAGAGGGATTTTAAGTAAAATCTTTCAATTTCAAAATGAGTCTTTATGTTGGAAGGCTTGGAACTGTATATGAACAATTGACCTTGAATCCTAAATGCTCCATTTGGGACTTGTTTTTGTTGTTGTGTTACGTCCAGGGCACTTGGTGTTCTTGCCCAAGGCCTTGGTTGGTATTGGAACATTGAATAAAACATGAGACAGTAACACTAACAAGTAACGGTCCATGATATGAAAATATGTGAACTGTTTGCATTCCGAAGTTCAATCATTCCTGCATATGTCCATTGTGTCATACTCGAAGTATGCAGAGGGTTGGTACATTATGTATGTATGGATATACAGTTCAAAGAATATAAATGCAACATACCGGTAGATAGAATGATAAGAAAATGGCATGATTTTCAAGATCTTAGTCTCCCAATTTTTCTTTTTATGACTTGTATGTCACCAGTCATTTACATTCGCTAAAATACAATAAAATAGGAATGTTTGTGAGGATACTGGGAGAAAATGTAGTGTTTGACTGTGAAAGGGAAATGTTCATGGTGTTTATAAGTTCACGGTAAAGCCGGTCACCGTGAAAAATGCGGACATAAAACCACCATGAATATTTCCCGTCCCCTTTTACCATGTCTTTTGGATTCTCCTTTCCACCAGTGACCTTGATTGACAGATGAGGTGGTGAGAAGTGTTTGACCCAGTAGAAGACAGGTCAGACTCTCCAGGGGGTGGGCAGGCCTGTATGTACTGTACATGTATTCTGTGGATAGCCTCCCAAGCAGGCTTCTCTCAGGGCTGTAGGTTATGTGTATGCATAGCCTACATAGCAGGCTTCTCTCAGGGCTGTAGATAATATATACTCAGCCTAGCCTCCAAAGCAGGCTTCTCTCGGGGCCATAGGTTATATGTATGCAGCACAGCCTACCTCAGTACCTAGCAGGTTTCTCTCAGGGCTGTAGGTAATGTATAACTCAGCATAGACTCTCTAGCAGGCTTTTCTCTGGGCCATAGATTACGTATATCTGCCTATCTATTTATATTTAGCTATATCAGGTTTGCTGGTTGCAACAAAATGCTGATATGCTAAACATATAATTTCCCATTATATATATTGTATCTAGCATATTCAGTTACACTGTAGTATTGAATTTATTCTTGATTCTCGATTGATAAGAGATGGGTGTAAATTTTGTAGGTTGTGTAAATGGAGGCGAGTGGTGAAGAAATAACTGAGGTCTTAAAAACTAATGGTCTTTTTCTCTTACCATAAAAATAAAGCGAGAAAGATGGCACTGCAGTTGGGTTTCTGGGGCATTGCTGTAAATCCTGTTGTTAATGCACTACTTCTAGTTCTACCTGTACTTAGTGCCATCCACAGGGAACGTCATGTTGGGAAAAATGGCTCTCTCTTGGCTGGGAGTCGGTGGGACTGATTATTTTCATCATATAGTTTCAGCTCAGTGTTTCTGAGTGAGTTGGAACATGGCCAGTGTGTAATCAGTAATATATTGTGGGAATAGTCAATACAGTATATAGAGAGATGAAATTTGTGGACATGTTTAATTTATGAAGTTATAGCTTAGGCTTGCATTGCCAGGAATCATTTTACATATATAATTTGCTAAAAAAAATAGCTGTTTTAAAATTGAATGGTAACAATGGATATAATGATCTATTGTCAGTATAGAATTGTTCATGCATTGTCATTGTAATAGCTGCATTAGAGTTGATAACTCCCAAGGACAAAAGCTACATGTACTATTGTTCATCAGACAATTGCTGACTTATTGTGTAGAGTCTTTTGATAGCTATCATAGTCATTATCATATGTACATCAGTGGTTGAAAAGATTCACTCTCATAGCTACTGCTCCTCTGAAGTTAGAACCAGATTGATATAGTGGACTTTCCCAATATGACATTTAACCCTCCCCCCCTTTACATTACTGATTCAGCCCTTATTTTTCTCCATTTGTTCATATTATGAATCAACATCTATTTCGGTTTGTG
Organism: Branchiostoma floridae x Branchiostoma belcheri; assembly: GCA_019207045.1. Taxonomy (NCBI): domain Eukaryota; kingdom Metazoa; phylum Chordata; class Leptocardii; order Amphioxiformes; family Branchiostomatidae; genus Branchiostoma; species Branchiostoma floridae x Branchiostoma belcheri. Next base: position 8,303,437 of record CM033041.1, read on the forward strand.
TTGAAACCTCACAAACCAGTATCAATAGACAATGTCTTTGGTCAACATAATTTTTGATAGCCTGGCACCAAGTTGTGAAGTAAATTGTTTGGTATAAGGCCCACTTTACATTACGCTTTTCGCGTTAGCGGTAAATTCCCCGTTATCGGGACGCCGCTATCGGCACCTCTTTAGACACACCGCCCGGAAATCTGACAGGACACCCGCGGCGCGTGGTGGATTGTAAAATCTTGGTGAAATTCTACCCGTTAAGATCGCAGTTTTTTTTTAGCTGCACGTTGTTATATTGAACAACCGTAAATTTTTTGTTTGCGTACCGCTACCAAGTGATTGAAAATTCAAATACGTGACTTGCATGAGAAATACAAGTCCCTGCCTACGTTGTTGTTTCGCTGACACTTCCGGTAACTTCGACCACAAAATTTTCGATAAAAAAGCACTTAAAAACCCTTTCAAAGCGAACTGTTTGATAGAAGATCCCTTTCTTTCAGTGATGACCTGCTAAATTATGGCTACGTACTGAAATAACCGTGATATACGCATAATTCCTGCAGGTATAATAACTACCTCGTACGTAAAAACTCAAGCTGCCAGCAGTTCATGTGGCGGGAATTTCCCCACCAATGTCATAGCAACGGCCACCACTGTCATAGCAACGGCCAATCGGAGACGCGTAATGGGATTACTTTATACAAAATTTGCAGAGATAGCGGCTTCTGGTTTCGGTACAACGTAACAATGTATTGCAGGAGAAATTATTCGGAATCGAACTTGTATATTTTTTTAAAGGTCTTCCACGAAAATTGTGCAAAAATAGGTCGTCCAAAAATGTGAGAATGAGACTATTTTTCGCTGACATCCCGCCTGCTTTGAAGGTTGACTGGAGACCCGATTGACGTAAGAGCCTGCGTGGTGGCCATTACGGAAAAGGCAGGCCGTGAAAACTATTTTTTCTGCGTAGTTCGGGTTGATTTTGGGGTTGACATTCATTCTACTAGTATATAAAAAAGTAACTATCGGAAGACTGTTTTCTTATCACTGTATTCTTACCCAGCGTTATGAACATGATCGCTGCTGGCAATTTTCCTCCAATGTTTTGCAAATCTGTACCTACCATTTTCGCGCCATATGCTAATAAGCGCGCGCTTTATGCTAAACGTCTAAACCCTGACTCCCGCTAACGCGAGCCCGACGTGTTCTCTTTATACGCAGTTTGGCGTTGACGGGGACTCCCGCTGAGCCTACGGCCGTACGCTTCGGAGTGGACGGGAGAAAATTTGGCGTTAGCGGGACTACGTTAACGGGAACTCTCTTTACACGGGGCTCCCGTTAACGCAGTCCCGCTAACGCCAGTCCCGCTAACGCGAAAAACGTAATGTAAAGTGGGCCTAACTGTCCATGAGTCATCTGAATTAGTTTAATTGAAATTGAATGCCGAAAGTTTGTTCGTGCAGACTCTTATATTACCAAATGACACTTAAGCAGCAAGTTTCCGTACTGTTTCAGGAGCAGGGTATATTTTTACTGGGAGGGGTTGTTCGCTGTTCTCGAGTCACCTTTTCAAACATGGAACGCCCATCATATGTCCCTCCTGAATCCAAAAGATGCTGCAGCTCAAACCGAGATAGCCAAAATTGCTGACAGTCACTGACTAGGCAGTAATTTTAAAGGTCGCTGACCTGGAATGACCCCAAGTTCCACACCCTAATTGTATGAATGACCTCATTAGCAATGGTTCTTAGAACACCTAGAGATGTTCATCCTGGTACGTAATTGATTCAATCAGGAGTGGAGTATCTAAAACAAATATCCTGGTTTATTCTGATATGAGTTATAACTTGTAGCCTTGTCTTTTAATGTCTGAAATTTAGATTTAACTATTTTAAGTCATATTGTCTAAATTATTAGAATTATAAACCAGAAGATTTCATCATCATAAAATGTTTGAATGCAAGATCATTAGATTTATGATTGAAAAGGTTCATCGGTCATGTATAAATACAGTTAGTGGAATATTCTTTAATCAGGGATGCTTTGAAAGACACAAGCAAATTTCCTCCAAATTTTCGATGTCTTCAAAACTTGTTCTTGTTCACTGAGTATCCTGGTCTTGACCTAGAAGTAGAAAGGAATATTCAGCCAGCAGTAGATTTAGAAATTTATGCTTTTGATCAGGGGTGCCTAAGCATTTGCACGATCCCTATGAAATTCGTACGAATATTATGTGATACACACGAATCACTATGCGAAAACGCACGAATATTATGAAATTCGCACGAATCACTATGCGAAATCGTACGAATTTTATGAAATTCGCACGAATCACTATGTGACACACACGAGCCTTATGTGATTTGCACGATCCTTATGCGAAATTGCGCAACCACTGGCGGGGTCACGTGACAAACGGAGCGGGATTTTCAAGATGGCGGCTTCGCCGCTTCGGCGACTGAAAATACGATGTAACACGCCGAAATGAAGCTAAACAGTAGCTCACAGGCTATCAAATACATCTTTGCGACGGTAAATGTCCATTCCATGCCTTGAAATATAAATATCTCGGGTAGAAACGCTCAAAATCATGCCTCCTCCCGGCCGCCGTTTTTGCATAAGGATCGTGCAAATCACATAAGGCTCGTGTGTGTCACATAGTGATTCGTGCGAATTTCATAAAATTCGTACGATTTCGCATAGTGATTCGTGCGAATTTCATAATATTCGTGCGTTTTCGCATAGTGATTCGTGTGTATCACATAATATTCGTACGAATTTCATAGGGTTCGTGCAAATGCTTAGGCACCCCTGTTGATTTCAATTTGGAAAGAAATATTCAGATTCAGAATGCTCTAAAGTGTAGGTCACTAAGTGATAATCTATTTTTGTTTCTCTAGTCCATCAAGAAAGGATGATGAAAATGGTTGTGTTTTCATAAGTACTAGGCCATTAATGGTAGCACTTTGCAAGGGCATTAGTATTCTAGAGGGGTCTCTAGCTACATTCCGCTCCACCCTGTTGCAACAATATGCCATCAAATTTACAAACAATTCCATAGAAAGGATAACAAAGACACTCAGCTGTGAAAAATGATATCATTTAAGGCTCATTTCAGTCCAATTGCTTCCGCCTTTGATAAATAGGATTTTCCTATATTTGTATGATTCAGAAAATGTAATGCAATGCAATGTAATAAATGATTGTCAGAGTTAGTATTGAATTCTGGAAAATAAAGGATTTCTGGTCAGAATTTTCACCTAAGAAAATATGTCATGAATAGATCGATTCACGTTGTGCAAGGACAACCAACCAGAATCAGTAACGATCCTTTGTGGGTTGCCCCAAACCATATTTTATCTGATGCTATACTATGTATCCATTTATATCCCCACAGGGCATATAGTAATGAGATGGCATGAAGAATTAACATAATCAAAGCATTATGAAAGATATTAGTATGAATTATGTAGTCAATATTATGGATTTATGGGTTTGGGGGCAGCAGCCATGTGGAATTGATAAATGCAACATATTATTAGGATGACAAAATGTGTGTGTGTCTGTCTGTGTGTGTGTCTGTGTTTTTGTGTGTGCATGATGTGAATTGTTCTCTGTGCCTATCCAAGTGCTCCTGGAATGGCTTGATAATCTATATTTCATATTAGTTACACTGCCTGGTATTCTCATGTATAACAGTGGTATTTCTCTTGCACAGCTTTGATCTATTATTCATAAACTGCCCCTGTGGTTTTAGTCATTTTTTGCTGTGTAAGCCAGGTATTTTGTATTCAATATGTAGTTACGGTATGTACAATTGCTCATCTACTACATGATTTGTGAATTAATGTAAATAGATACTGCCTTTTAGATATTAAGATATTTTAGAGCTATATGATCTTTCCTCTAGCTATTGCTCCATTGTACATGACGTCAATAAAAAAAATGACAGCAAGAGAAATTGATTGATGTTGACTTGAGGCATGTTCAAAGCAGTTTAAGGTAGCTCAACTAGACAGGTGAATGTCTCACAAGGGATGAAGAGGATAAGTAAGACAGGTGAATAAGAAATTATAACCTTGGATACTTGTGTAAGCACAAAATCTAATCATTTTTAAGTTCTCATCAACACTTACCCACATACAAAGTACATATGTATCAGTATAATCTCATACTACTGGACTACTGCAATGCTAGATCTTTCAAAGCTCACTGCTACCAGCTGTGCCACCATATATTCTTGTTGATATACAACAGCACCAAAATGAACAGTGATGACAAGGTCTTGGTCCCCTCTCCTCTCTAATACAATCATGACAAAACATCGGGTAGATTGGCTTTCATGGTACCAGCTTCATTTGTCTCGGGTTTCATATCAGGTCCAGACAGTTAATTAGGCTATGGACGGACGTATCATATTTAATAACATAAGTTATCGATCTCCGATTGTTCAGTCAGTTGTTTTAAGATTATTGCGGGTCCTTTTAGTTTTAGCAGCTGATGTAGACGTTGAGATATTAAGAAACATATACTATTTTATGTGGAGGTATATGCTAGGCTTTCGGTTTTGTGTGATATCTTTCATATGAAAAAAATGTGGATGAAAATGAAGAGAACAATGAAAAGAATAAACTCCATAGCTGATGGAAATATGCTGTAATATACATTTATAGTGATGGCCTAATGATATGTATGGACATAATATGCTATTTGTTATTGCAAAATTGTTGATAGAAAAATTCATTTTTTTCTAACTTTGTTTTATTTCACCGCCATTATTTAATACAATATAAAACAATGATTTCTTGTTAGTAAAAAGTAAACTCTTGTTAGTAACAAGTTTACCTGATCCAATTTTCCCTAATCTAGATTGTCAGAAATACTATGGCACAGCCATGAATTATAATGTTGAGAAAGATCAGTAGTGACAGGCCAGATCATATGACATACTATGGGCTGGATATGTGTCAGGCTAGACAAAACAAGGTTTAGGTCCTGAGCTCTTGTTGAAAACCAGTCTATATAGACAAATGAGACAATTTGTCATAGACATAGTGACAAAATAGTTTGTAATATTTCGAGTGAGATTTTAATCGAGAGCTATGGTATAGCATCTAACAGTATACCAAAAGTCGAAAAGACTATTAGATGTAACAGTAATACACTAGGGATATTGAATATGTATTTAGAATTATGATAAAAATGTGCATCAACTTACGTCTATGACTGATAATACGCAATGGGATATGAATAGATTTATACATGCAAATAGGCTATTTTGGGGATACTCATTATTGTAAAGTTATGTTTTTATAATCACAGGGTTCTCCCCAGAGGGTGGAATAAGGGAGGCCCTCCACTATACTCTCAGCCAGCTCCACTATACTATTTTTCAAATTTAGTGTGTTTCTTCCCTATTTTCTTTGTTAGTTTTGCTAAAATTAATGACAATTCACAGATTTTTGTACCAAGTGGCATCACTTTTCCAGTCAGCATTGTCTGCAAAAACTTGTGAATGAGCAATGATCAAAACAATAGTCGTTTTGCCACTTCACAACAAAGGAATCACAAATGTTCAGTATACATTGTATTATACTTGTAGTATTTGACACCCTCTGTCATTGCAAAATGAACCCATTTTCATGAAAGCGCAACGCGTTGGTGTGGGTTATTTTTGCCAGCCCCTCCACAATACTAAAAAATTCTGGGAAGAACCCTGAATCATTAATATTCATCGCTTGTGATGCTTTTAAAATGTTCAGTGAAATATTGCTTATGCTATAAATACTCATAACAGTTGGCCCAAAGCCAAGTTAGGTAATTGCAATTTTCTTAAAACGTTTCTTATCTTCGATGACCTTCATTTGGGAGTCTTGCAAAGGTCATAAGATATGGAGGTAGAATTTTAGCCATGTATGCTGGTGGGACCCCCCAGCCTGCACCTGTCAACGCTACTACCAGGGGATCAACCCCCTGCGGGGAGGGGTCAGGCAAGGGTTAGGATAGGAGAGACCATGTATCATTACAGAATATCATGGAGATTTCGTACATGATTGTATCATACTAAATTTCTTTCATTAATGAGTTAGAGAATATTTAGGGTAGAAGAGTAGGGTAGTAGATTACTGCAAACGCATTGACTAAATTCTATTCGCTATATTTTTTATCATCCATCCATCCATTCATCCTTCCTTACACTTTATTCTATAGGAGAAAAGGGGAGGTATTTTGCAGTGTTTTGAATTCATGATTGAAATGATTCTGTATTATTTTAGTTATACACTTGATACGCATATTCACGGTGTCATACATTCATAGTTGAGGTCAGGGCAAAAATTGCAAAATAAAACAACTGGAAAACTTTTCATATTTACAGTATGATATATGGTCTTCAGTGATCGTACTGAATATCAACACATAGTTTATTTAGAATTTTGAAAGATTTGTAGCTTATAAAAAAATAAATCCGTGATTATGGGATATCATTTTGTTTGTTGACTAAGATATATTGTCTTATGGCATTATTCATCCTGTAAAATGTTAGTTTTATTACTTTGCTCTTTTATTACTTTACTATGTTAAGTTTTAATATACATGTGTGTTTGTTTTAATGCCACAATTCAGCATGCTACAGCAACGCAATGCATTTAGAGATTGGAACTACAATCAATAAACTATCATAATTATTATTATTGTATTCTTTTCTAATTGCTCTATCTATTTGCCAGTCTGTATAACTTAGCATAAGACATAGATATTCATACCCAACTTTTTTTTTCATGAGTTATTATTTCGATCAGATGAAAAACCCAATGAACATTCTGAGGAGGTAATTGTAATAAAAATTCTGGTGCTGTTCCTTGTATTACTGGCCTGGACGGTTCCCAAACCGAGCCGTGTAATTGGACGTGTTGGTAGAAATATTCACCCCTTCTTCAACCTTCGCAGGGAATATATTAGGTATTACTTCATTACCCAGTGGACATCACATATATGTTGGGGTGCCAGAAAGGGGTTTGCTGTTCAGGCTATCGCTATGTGCTGCTTTAAGTGGCGTCATTTATTAATACTTATTGCAGGATTATGAGCAATGTGCTATATTTGTTCCTCATTTGCATTGATGCCTTGATTTGGAGAGTGTACATGTAGTTGGGTTCAAGCTTTAATGAAACCTGCTTGTCATTCTGTAGGGTTGCTTGATCCACTGTTGTTAATATAACATGTAGATCAGAATTGGGGATAGGTAGTTCAGGCCGTAGCAATTTACTTTATCGGTTCCTTGACATTTTGTAGCAAAATTAAGCGATAGGTCAAGATGAAACAATAAGTGACACATCTGCAAGCAAATATAGCACATTTCACTCAATCTTCCTCCCATGCAAAAATGGACTGTTCAATATCATCTTCTTGCAGAAATAGACTATCACAAAATACATTCGTATTTCTACACATTACTCTACTCCAAAACAGATTTCTCTGAATTTATAACCCCATGAAAAATGGGCTCTTCAAAGTTACCCTTATCTCGATTTGAAGATTTGACTACATAGAATATAAAATAGGAAAAGAAACATCACGGAAAAAAATCTATTTCACTCCTATACCCGTTATATGGAGTGAAATATAGATAGGAGGACTGGAAGAAAAACTGACTCTGCATATATAGTGTAAGGCACAGACTTCAATGCAGACAGTCTTCATGTTCATTTTTCCAGAACTACTAAATGAAATTGGTCTAACAGTAACATAACGGTGACTGCCATGGTTGGGTCCATGAGCTTTGTGCAATTACAGTATGGGCTCAGATGTAGATATACAAACAAAATGTAGGTGTAGTCCACTGTCCAACCTCCCCAGCCTCATTCTGTGGAACCATATCACACCCAGTGGCATATTACCTAAAGTTCCTGTCACCGTACATACAGACTGATCTCTGTGAAAGGGCTTATAGTCACTACCATGGTTGAGTCTGTAAGCTTTGTGCAATTACAGTATATGAAGAGGCTCAGATGTAGATGTAGATACAGTCCAACCTCCCCAGCCTCATTCTGTGGAACCATATCACACCCACTGGACACATTCATCCCACTGTGGTCTCCTGCACTGCAGTTAGCTGCAGTTTATTTACGTCTGCGTACGGTCGTTTGTGCACTGTAAAATAGTCATTTTGCTTTATTGTCTGTCATAGAGTTTTAGTGGTAATCACAGTTTTAAGCTGATAGTTTACATGTATTGGGGCTATAGAGATGGAAAAGATGTTTAGGCTGTAGCATTTTATTGTAGTGGTTCTTGAACATTTTCAAAAATCGAAAAAGAGGATATTTTATCTATAGGAAAACGTATATTTTATTGCATGTACATTTGCTTCTTTACACTTAATGAAAGAACCAAGGTACAAACTTTCTTTTGGCTTTGTTTCTATCTTTTATGCCAAAAGTTTATGTTTTCAGTAGTGTTGTGTGTGTGAGGGCCTAGGTGGATACATGTATTAGATCTTGGGGCCCCTAGCATCTTCTGATGGTACTGTAGCACAACACCTTGATTTGATATGTTGTGTCCTAGACCTCCCAAGAACAAACATTGAATTCATGTGGCCTACAATTTATACATGTGCAAATGTATGGTACGGAATCTAAAACAATGTAAGATATTACAAGTGAAGTTAGGAATGGGTCATAAGCTTCCTGATATACAAGGCGTGGCACTGCATATCACCGGGGGTAATGTGTCAGCACTTTTATTGATTATTCTGAAGGACGAAACCAAAGAGCAAAGATGTGCACCATATTGAAATGAATAGGTTTGCCTTTAGGTGAACATTTGGAATCAGACAGATTGATTACATGATTCCAACGTCTGCCCTTTTCAAGTGTACAAATCAAAAGTTAGATATGAATCCTTGCTGTCAGAAACTATTTGTTTTCCATTCTTGTCTGTCTCTGTGCCAAATGTGTAAGATTACCTCTCGGAAATGCTGCTATAAATGTAAGTTTGCAGGGACTTGATTTCGCGTTAGGGAGAAAATGGATCGTTTTCAGTTGAAAGGAGCGGGTAGGTCGGGAAACAGAAGTATTTTCATGGTAGTTTTTAGTTTGAGGTAAAAACTGTGGACACTATAACACCACAAAAATGTAACATTTACAGTACATATTTCTCCTACATATAAGTGGCAAATTTCAAGTGAAAACAATTGATGTACGCATTATGTCGACATTATTACTATGCAGCTATGTAATGTTTAGCGGATTGCGAAGTTTAGACAAAAATAAATTGGATGTCCCCAGACAAAATTGATGGTGTTCACAAAAATGTCCAAAGAAGCCATTATGCTTGTCTTGCGGGGACGCTAATGGAGGGATTGTCGAACTACCATCTTGGACCCCCCATGGTCTGTACATTATTTTTCGCCCAGGGACTACCTTCCATTGTTTTGTAAATTGTAGATTGTTCCATGGTGTATCAAAAGGCCAGTGTGGTAATTAATAAGAAGAGGAACCCTGAAGATGAGGTAGGAGTGAGACAATACCTGCTAATGACTGCAATTAAGTGGGGGCAAGTATTTGACCTAGTTCTTAATTAGTAGGAGATTTGGAGTGAAATCTTCCAAATGAAGTTGAAATAGCTTGTCAAAAGAAAAATTTTGTAACCCCCGTATTATCGTACCCAAAATTATGATGATTATACTACTTTATGTACTTGTTCCTTATATCCAAATGATAGGTTTCCATATATTAGCCTTGCAATGTTTTATGGTTAGTCCATAAAATAACGGAAGTAATTAGCGCCTAGTCGCCGCCTACAGTAGGACAACCACACTTCATACTGTTAAAGGTATATATATTGGGTCTTTGTACATGTCATTATTGTACATTGTAGTGTAGCTACTGTAAATTGTCTCATTTTTTCAGTACTTACGTTTTCCTGGTAATGTGAAAATCTGATTGAAACAAAAGTTGCTACTACTTGTGCTTGGCTAAATATGCGAGCCATAGTGAAGCCATATTACACTACTAGTACTAGCTACTGAAAAAGTATCATTCTTCGTCCTTAGGGGTTGACAGTTTTACCCTAACATGTTACCTGAAGATGAAATTTGTGGGTGTAATAAATTTGCTATGAGTATGAGATGTCACAGCAAAATCCATGATAATCGAAGCACCACAAATATTTCAAGAATAACAGTATTTTCTGTCATGATTTTCTAGCAGGACAGTGGTATTCTTATGTAGGTCAGCTGAAACATGGGGGTGTATATTGAAAGCTAATTAGGCAGCCCAGCACAGATGGTGTATGGAGACCTTTAGTGCAGCAGCTGTATGCTAATGTGTAGGCCATACTAGATATCTTATTGTTTTAAGGTGCTCCCTGCATATCAAGAGAGTTAAAAACAAGCTGTTAAATTTTGATCACCCTCCCCACTACGTTGAAGTTAGCGGTCTCAGTTTAACATATACGTTTAACACATTTCTGTTGTGTGCTCTACTATAAATGCTGGTATCGTGACCTGTGCAAGTTAGCAGAATACTGTATTTTGCATGGGGATGGTGTCTTTGAATGGCGTCTACCAGACATCAACGAACTGCAGCTGACTGACAGCTGAGGATACGGCAATTACGATAATCTTATTTCTATGCTGACTAGGTAAACTTTACTTTTCAAACCATTCGATCTGAAAACGCGTTAGTACATTTTCTGCCTTGCTAACTTTCATGTAAAACTTACTTTTGTACTAAATACTTTGGGTAGCCTCGAATTCTCCACTTACACACTTCCCATAATTAAGTGCGAGAGGGTTCCGGATATGGATGTTACTTGGATGCTACCACAGTTGCTCAGGGTGCGAAACCAGGGTGGAACCAGCTAAAACCTTCAGTACGAGGGCGGAAAAGCATATAAACTAATAAGTTGTCTGGCGAATATAGTACAGTTATCATTTGGGCCGAGAATCTTACAAGTTTTGTGGTCAGAAGTAACTACCTAACACGTGCACCACTGTGGCTGTTAGTTGGTTTCTTCCGATGACCTCAAGGGCCACACCTTGGCGTTTCGTCTGCAGCCTTTGTTTTTTTCCTGTCGGAAAGTGATTAAACCATTGTCCTGTGATCGGTTCCACACCAAACTATCATCTCCTTGATGTTTTCTGTGTTCGGAATTGGTTAGAACCAATTTTCTGTGCCCTTGGAGTCAGTTCCGGAGTTCGGAGCAGCCATATCCGGAACCCTCTCGCACTTAATTATGGGAAGTGTGTAAGTGGAGAATGGAATGGTCCTACCCATCATGCACCTGTCCTGGCTAGGTCATGTGATCTTCCTAACATCCATACGGCACCAGCTGATATTGAGATATGATAAGCAATAACTGATGTCTCCTATCTTATCATGGTTTGTGGCCTGAAGCCGTCTTCTTCCACAACCATAGCTGTCTATATTGATACACAATGTTTTAAACATGTGTTGTCTGTCAGGCATTTTGGAGGAAAACGATTTTGGCACAGATAAGTGGCAAAACTAATTAGAGGAAGACGTTTGAAATTTATTGCAAGAATTTCAGCCAAGGGGGGATGCAGAAATGCCTAGTGTATAGGACATGTTTTACATGTGATTTACGTATTTGGATGGGCCAGATCTGATACAGGTTTTTATGTTGAGTCAAATTTGTATCTGCAAATCCATGCAAAGTAGACCATGAATTATCTTATTTCATTTGTCAAGATAAAATTTTGGGCTTTTTTTTTTGGTGTTTCAATCTGCCATTTGGTCACAAGATAACTCAAGAATGGCTGCATGGATTGCTTTTATATTTGGTGTTATGGCAAGTTGTGACATAAACTCGAAATCATTAGATTTTGGGCCCCCTGGCAGCTTTCCTAGGCACTTCAACTGAAGTTAAGATTTTTCAATTTGTGTTGTTTGATATAATGCTAGGAAACGCTAGGAAAATTGGTATAGGTTTTGCTCCCCCTAGCAGCTTATTATGGCACTGCAGGATCATTTTTGTTGTATGTATGATCACCTGCCAACAAACATGTTGGAATTTCGACTTTCCAATATTCCAGGGATATATTCCAACTGGATATGTACTAGCTGTAAAATGTATGCCTTCATGCACAGCCGCTTCACTACACAATAACTGCTATCTGTATTCCTCCCTCCTTCCCATCCTAAACACCCCTCATCCCCAGTCCCTCCGGCACAAGGTTCATCCTTTCCCAGCCTGATAACCAAATTTGGAAATCGGGAAAAGCCCCTGCAGGAAAGAGTGTTTATTTGCTCATAGGCTTGAAAGTCCTGGCCCTATCCGATGTCGTTTTAGTGAAAAGGGGAAGATGGCTTTACGTGTATTCTCAATGGCAAAAGAGGCTTAACATGTATTTCAGTGAAACATGGCAGCTGATTGTGTATAAGGTATAGGAGAATCAAAAGTGTGCTTCCAATTGCAGTCCTGATCATGAAATAATTAGGGTCAGTACATGTAGATGTACCAGTGGATTCTTAGATTGAAAATCCAAAGTCTATCTCCAGCAGTTGACACCCAGAAAAGGCTATTGTTTTTTGTTAGAGCTGGTCAGGTAAAAGAGAACACAATGATATTTTTTCCCTTGGCCAAGAACTTTTGCCAGTTATAACTGACACTCCTAGTAATACTGTACCATTCTACAATAGGCAAGTTAAAGCTCTCATAATCTGACGTGCTTCCCGTGTGTGTCACATGAAGATATTAATCTCATTAATAAATGTCTGAGTGTGAGATTGTAATGCGGTATGTGTCAGATTTGTCCAGTCTTATTATCCTTCAGAACTGAATGGATGGTAAAATGATGACATGATAAATCGGTTGTTCTACCAGGTAACAACTTGTACTGTCTTGCTCAGCGATATGTATCGGAATCTATTACATCAAAATTAATGTTTATGTCATTAGTGCGTACAATGATGTAGAAATGGATGATCCTGTATGATGAGTTTTGGATGATCGGTAGTGTGAACCATGTTGAAATTAAAGTGTTCAGAGGCATATCATGTTGATTATATAAAGATGACACCAATGTACATTGTAATCCCTGTTGATAGAGTTCAAATTTTCATATGTAAAGCCCTTGCAAAATGTGTTTAAAATTCTGGCTGCAGGCATTTTTCTTTCATGGCTTCCTGAAATCTTTTGGAGATTAGATTCATAACGTGGGGCAAGTTTTTAATTTTTTGTATAGAAATGTAAATATTGACTCATGATTTAACTTGCATGACACAAAATAAATCAAGCAAATGTACAAATTCTCTAAAGAGTCAAACGTTTAAAATACATGCATTAGCACCATCTTTCATCTGTGACTGAGAATCAAGCACCAGTAACCAGTATGTAAATGAGTATCTACGTTTAGTTGCTTTGATTTCTTTAGTGAAATCGATTCAGATACTCATTTATATACAGGTTACACTTGTCTTGGGATGTTGTCCGAACCATCTGACAGTAGAGAATGTGTCCAATTGTCTAATGGTATTACGTAATGTTGTGTCTGGATGTAAAACTTCCATCGATGTGGACTAAATTTGACGATCTCCTCCCTTCCAGGTGACATCACGCAGAAAGGTTTTGAGAAGAAGAGGGCGCGGCTCCTGGCTCCGTACGCACAGCAACAGCAGCAGCAACAGCAGAGGCAGGAACAGCTGAGACAGGAGCTGCAGAGGCAACAGCACCAGAACCAGCAGAGACAACAGCAACAGAGACATGGACAGTCAGGACAGCAGGGCAGACATTCTGGTAAGACATACAACATACAAATGTATTTACAGTATTCAAATGTCATGGACAGTCAGGACAGCAGGGCAGACATTCTGGTAAGACAGATAGATAGATAGATGGTTTATTGCGCAACAATTGCATCAGTGACAATGTATGGCAATGTATATACAACAAAGGGTACAATCTAATACTATATATATATATACGTTACATTGCAACAATTTCAGTTACTACATTACTAGTGGAATCTACGGTAGGTAATAAAGGTAAGACATAAGACATATTTATAGTATTCAAATGACATGGACAGTCAGGACAGCAGGGTGGACATGCTGGTAAGACATACAACATATTTACAGTATTCAAATGACATGGACAGTCAGGACAGCAGGGCAGACATTCTGGTAAGGCACACACACAACACATTTACAGTATTTGAATGAAAGCTCATCTGTGTTGGTAGAATCCATATTTGTAAGATTTGAGCTTTGTTCCAACACAAAGGAAAGAATCACCATGAATTATTTTCAGTCAATCTCGCCAATATTTACACATTTGTCTGATTCACTGCGCATACTGTACAGAAACTAGAAGTGTTTAGGGACATGTATTCATAAACGATTGAATGAAATAAAATTAAAGATGAAAGTATCCAAGGGTACTGTGCTGCAGTGCCACCTGGCTTTTGCAAGAATTACTGCAGTCTGTTAATATGCTGATCACATCAATGGCAAAAGGAACAATTCAATAGTCTTTCTGGAAACATGATTTTTTTTCTCGTAGAAATGAAAATTTGACTTACAGATTTTCTTGACATGTCAAACAAACAATGACCAAACAATATGTTTGTCTCCGTATAGAACATTGAAATGGAAAACGTGGTAGTGAGTGTTAGTGAGTCATCATCATAACATCAACGTCTGTAACACTTTATAAGAGGGAATTTGGCCAGTACTTCAAATTTGTCTGCTACATACTGATATATATTGCACAGTTTATTCAATTCTTTGAACTCACCTCACATGCTGAGCAGGTAATCAAGTTATGATGGCCTAAAAATATCCATCTGTACCGTCATGTAGACCGTCATAGTAGTGTAGTCTGAAAGGTTGACAGCATTACTTTGAGAGAGTCAGCCAAAGGCTATCATTGATCATATGGTATAATGTCAGGGCTCGAAATACCACCTGCATATGCAGGTTAGTGCAGGTATAATTGGAGCTGTGCAGGTATTTCTGGTGTCTACTTGCACCTAACCTGCACTGGTCCATGTACTGGGTTTTATACATAAATGTCATATGATGTTGGTGTATGTGGATTGTTATTAGCTGCATTGGCTGTTACCACCTATTAGGTATGAAAGAAAAAAAAATAGCAATGGTTCCTCAACAATTTTAGTATGATCCTTACTTCCTAAATTTAGAGTGGTGCAGGTAAAATTTGTCTGGTGCAGGTAATTTCCAATGTTACCTGCACTAGTGCAGGTATGCAGAAAAATGAATTTCGAGCCCTGAATGAGGAACGATAGAATAGCTTTTACATGTAGTTAATAATAGAATTGAAATGAACAAATTTGCAGCAAGTACTACTGGAACAAACTGAAGGTTCTCATTTTGCAAATATGAGAAATTTGTTCTTAACTCCTAAAAGTAACCCTTCAAATGCCAAAGAACATATCATGTAGTCTTGAATAATTGTTTTTTCATGATAAACTATGTGCTAAAATGTAGGGCAACAACATTTAAGTGATTTGTAGTATTTTAGAGCCACAGGAAATGTATTTTAGTAGTTATAAGTTTCTCTGTGGCTTTTTTATTTCTCTGGAATGGGTTCATGATGGCATTTTGTGAAAGGTGCAGGGAAGCGATAAGAATGTCAATTTCTGTGTGATACGACTGAACTGACGACCCATTTACTGGGACATGGTTGTGGCAACCATTTATATACTATTGATTCAGAAGTGGTTGTCACACCTTAACCTTAATACAGCTATAAATTTGGATTAATTGGACTTGGAAGGTATTGTGTATGATGAACATTTGTACTTGGCTTTTGAAATGTGCAAAATAGTGAGTTTAACTTTAGGTTCCAAAAATAGATCACATAATTTTTCAGACACACCTACCTTTTTGGGAAACTGTGTCCACCCCAAATGATCACTAAAAATTACAGCTTTTTTCAACACTGTAGGCAGGTGTAACATCCATCACTGATAGCAGATGCTACAACTGTACAGTCCACTTTGTTTTTTTCATCGAAAGGATTTATTAGCTAACATTACATCTTTTAAGAGTAGGAGGATGTATCTATGGACATTTAGGAACTAGGCAGCTTTCTTACACCAGCAAGTAATAATACATTTGTATATAGAAATCAACTTGTGAAGACTTGTGACAGTAGTTTGCACATTTCAATGAGAACGAGCCACTTGTCTGGATATTAGAATGTTTTCAAGATGGCTGCCCAAGGTCATTCTGATTCCTCCTGATGTCTGGCCTGTGTCTGATGTCCTGTGCTAATGAATCTGTACAGAGGAGACAAGCATATCCCTTACATGGGGAATCTGTACAGAGGAGACTGTCATATCCCTTACATGGGGAATCTGGACCAGGGGTTTAGTGTGGGAGAGAATATTAGATTATCAGTATAGGTACTCATGTGCAGGAATGTTCATTTTAAAAGTTAATTTCTTTTTCATGATGCTCTGCAATCCGTGTTTTCAGTTTCGACCATTTTTTTCACAACATACAAAAGAAGCAGGAACATAGTTTTTTTTTCCTTTTTCGTATGTTAGAAATTGTGTTATAAACTACTGTGCATCCTTATTTTTAGACTGTCAACTCTTCAGAGAGATCAGACTAGGATTTTTGAGTAATGTAGCAATTGGCTAGGTTGTGACATTTAGGATGAAATTGAAAAATGCAATATCCATGGAAAATGAGACACTGCAAAAAAAATTTTAAATTCTCTTGGTGACTGGAATTAGCATTGAAGTGAAAAATGTATTTCTCTCTAGCTTTATTCTATTATACAGTGTGAAAAATCTCTCATGCAAGTTATATATGCTGTGTGTGTGGTAGTATTCATTCTGAATGTATATCCATTTACAAAATTCTCTCGGTGACTGGACTGAGCATCGATGTGAAGAATACATTTCTCCAGTTTTAACCTATTCTTCAGTGTGAAAAGTCTCCCACACGTTATACGTACATGCTGTGTGTGAGGCAGTATTTGCATGTTGAGATTGACAGTGCCTGCCTCTGGACATACTTGCTGGGAGCTGTAACAGTGAGCTAACTGTGGCTGGAATGGCCATCGGGATGTTTCCCAGTTGTTAGGGCCGGCTTAGATATGTCAGACGTGACCCATGATGTAGGCAGGGGGTTAGAGGTCACCGCTGGCTTGTCTGGTTCAAAGATGGCAGACTGCAGACAAGTTGAAGTTCACCGCTTGTGATAGACAGGAAAATGTTATCTTGCTTAGGTGAGAAATCTTTTCTTGCAAAGCTATCCTTATATATAATCTACTATGTCAATATTTATAAATACTGTGGAAAACTGTGTCGTCTTATGTAGAAAATACAGTATTAAAATGTCAGTGCTACTGAATGTAATGCATGCATCCGTACCAATGTAGCCAGTTTAATTTATAGGCACTTCACATAAGACCGGCACAGTCACAGAATCTTTCTATAGCTTCATAGCATAGTCTGCGTATGTATGTATGTCAAGGGGCCAATGCAGGATTCCCTGTAGGCTATAGTGTAAAAGATTTCTCTGCACCTAAACGTCATGGCGCAGCGAGGCTTATTTTATGTTCCACGTGAGGTCTGGAGGATGGGGGCGGTAAATCCCGGGTTCTTGTATCGCTGGCTGCTGTAGATAATGGTATCATGTGAGAGGTTGGTCCACAGTAAGAGCTGATTGAGAAAGGGAGATAATAACGCTGGCCGACGCCCATATTCTGCACTTGGCCCCAGGCCAGTTGTTCTTTCCATAGTCTATTCTTGTGCGACAAAGTCAATACCAGGAGCTGCGCTTACATACTTGTAACTAGCAACAAAATCTGGTCTGATACTTCTGCTGTCATGATAGTTGTTTGTTGTATCTGTTTTCAGGAGCATAGGTAAGGAATAAGTCCAAGTATGGAAGTGTACAAGATCATTTCTTTGAGGATCATTCCAATGTTCAGTCATAAAAAGGGGTGGTCCAAAATTTTTGACCATTTTATTTCATTACCTGATGTTTTCTTGACTGTCATTTGGTTAACTGATTTGGGTTATAGTTTTAGAAAATTAAGACAATGTTGACTGCTATTTTTGGATGTCGGAATTAAATCGTGTTATCTTTTCATTTAATATAATGTATATCAATCATATTGAACTCATGTATTATTGCTGACTTGAATGCTGTGAAAAAAGTTTGTATAGATTATAATTTGTTATCAGAAAGAATTGTGCAAAGAGACTATTTCAAAGAAAGTGGTAAGCATATATTAAGCTTGGCTGTAGACTACACAAAGCTACATATAGCTTCAGCTTGTTTTAAATGGAACCCCCATGAAACACAAGCTGGTGAGAAACCTATGATCTGACATGGTGATACCATTGAGGTGCTGTATGTTGTGCAGGGTCAACGTTACAAATGTGCATAACATCGAGGATCACATGTACATCAATGAAACGGTATTGAACTTCGTTTCTTTGGTCAGGACCTACCCACACTCCAGAAATCGTGGAGATTCATGCAATATTTCTAAGTCCACAAACACTGGCAATTCCTGCGACAGCACTGAAAACAGAACATTCATCACAAATGAAAAAGGAAAGATACAAAAACTGGACTCTTAGCTGCAGTACAGCCACTAGAGGGCCCAAACTTAAATCTTTTTTTATAATACCAAACCATGTGCAAAATATCCTGACAATCCATCCATAGCTTCTGTTGGAGTTGTGCTGATCAACCATGAATAAACACACACAGCAAATTATAAACATACAAAAACCGTAAACGCTATCTAAAACCTAGCCTGGATATCAGCATGATCTCAAAAATATCTATCTTATATACGATAGATATTTTTAACATTGGGCTGGGCCTTGTATCCAGGCTATCTCAAACGTAACCTTCTTTGAGATAATGAATAAGAAATAAAGTAAGATACAATAACTAGTCCATTATCAACCCTTTGCTATATTCAGATTACTAAACCCCATGTTCCATTTTCTCCAGGTTCGGGCGGGTCCGGTGGTGGCCATGGCAACGAGCGCCAGTCGCAGGCGCAGCGGCGGCGGGACAGACGCCGGGGTCGTCACGACCACCGCGACGAGAGATACCGATCAGGTGAGTCAAGGGCGGAACTGAGATGTCATCACAGCACTGAAATATTCAGTTGTGGGATTCCCACTCTTTGTGTAGGTGGATAATTATCAATGGCTGCCATTTTCAGGAGGACCAGGTCCGGAGTTCCTGACAGTTTTTTTTCTTCTAGAAGTCCATGTACCATGTCATAGCACATGTTTTGCAAGAAAGTTAGATTTGGAAGATCAGGTGAGTCAAGAGCGGAACTGAGATGTCTTCACAGCACTGAAATATTCAGTTGTGGGATTCCTTGTCTTTGTGGAGGAGTCTAATGATGGCTGCTATTTCCAGGAGGTCACCTTAAAATGGACCAGAGTTCCTGCCAGGTTTTTTCTTCTTGATTTCTACTTCAAGTCTATGTACTATGTCATATCACACGTTTTGCAAGCAAGTTAGATCTGGATTATTCAGTTGTGGGATTCCCAGCCTTTGTGGAAGAGTCTTATCATTGATGGCTGCTATTTTCAGAAGGACTACGTCACCTGAAACATTCTTTCTAGGGTATTTTCTATCCTCTTGATTCATGCTACAAGTCCATTTCCTTCTGGTAACACACCTTTTTCAGAAAGAGGTGATACAGTAGAAGCCAACGTATTTCGGGCAATTATCCGAGTAATGCAGAGTTATCCAGCTGGACCCCACCGGCTTGGGGTTTGGGGATCCTGTACATTTAACAGAAGTGTGCGGTAAGCCGTTGTGCAATTAACTGGCTTCTACTGTACTAGAAGGATATGGATGAGCAGCATGTTCTGTTTTATGATTTGCAAGGATGTCTTGCTTCATTGGAGTCCAAGTTCCTGTTGCTAAGGTATGTACATGTATATTAGAAGGAATGTGGAAGGCATTTGTGGAAATTGTTGTTTGGGATGTTTTACTGTTACTCTTCCTGCAGTAAACCAGACTAGTGCTAGGAGTCTCTCTTAATTTTCATGTCTGTGTATGACCCAAGTAAAGAAATGGTGGCCCAGTTGGTTTAACAGTGTTATTGTTTGAGTTGGAAACCTGCCATTGTGTAGGTTCTGCTTGTGTTGGGCTTTTTGGGTGATGGCTACTGCTTACTTTGCAAGTTCAACCGACATTCCCCTTACTTTCAGGGACAAACCAATTTCAAGGGGGTGTTGGGTTGATACCATTATGCCGAAAAGCATTTATTCAAGCAGCTGGATATGGTTTCGGAAACAGTCAGACGTTTGAAACAACCACAAAACAACCATCCAGTGTCTTTTCATCAGTGACACTATTGAAATGGTCGTTTCATATTTTTCTTAGCTTTCCAAATTCAAAGTCAAAAGTATTTTTTCTACAAATGTTACCCCGAGTTGGTTGATATGATGCCATCAATCCCTTTTTTATGCAGCACGGTCCCCTAAACGATTTAACTTGATTGATGCATTTCTGCATATTTGAAAGTAAGTTTAAAAGCGTACCTCCCTCAGCTGTTACCCATAATGATTTTTTCACTCATGTATCCACACTTCTCAAACTGAAACCAGTCCCCAGACACATTTTTGTACATCTGAAAGTAGAATTGATACATCAAAGCTGTTCTAATTGGAAACACAAGAATCAGTAGGGAGAAGTTTCCTGGTGACCCTGTTTAGCACGCCTCCAGGCAAGATTACGGATTGTAACAATGTGCTGAAATGTTGTTCATTAAACACTTTCAGGAGTTAGGGAGTTCTAGAAAGTTTTATACAGTCAAACCTGCCCGAGCGACCACCTCTTCTCAGCGACCACCTGGCCATTTCGACCGCTTTTTCTCGGTCCCGATTTTTTTTCCCATTGACGTAAGCATTAAGCGACCTTTTCTCAACGACCACCTGGCCAACGCGACCGCGACCGGCCCAAATTGGGACCCATAACGACCGCATGTTTTTCAAAATTGAGGTTTTCATCGATTTTCTATGATTACTAGTGCGATTTTGTGCCGAAATAGGCCAGTTTGCGTCGGATTTTGACTGCCATTACAATGTTATGTTTAGAATAAGGATGGCGGCGGTCAATGGGTGGGTCAATCGGGTAGTCTACTGTAATATGGGAGGAAATTTCGTTGTAAGAAAATCCGACTTTAGTTGTTACAGAAGTTTTTTTTTTGAATCTATATCATTATGAAGTGAACGACTGCTGAAACGTATATAGCCTCATACTTTTTAAAGAAAGATCTGTGTAATGCTTTTGTCTAACTGTACTGAACATTCACCCTCGTGGGTAAGTACGCTATCGGGACGTACCGGGCATCGAATTCGAAAGGTGCACCGTAGCTATTTCAGATATGGCGATCAAGAACACAGCGACGCATGAAGGCTTGTATAGTAACTGACAGCATCAAAGTTCCCTTACTGTCTAAAACGTTAGTGTACAAATATTGAGCTTTAAAACACTGTATCGCATAAAAGCTCGATAAAAGCTTGGGGTTAAATTTACAGTTTGCATGGGGCATGTTTTAAGTCGATACTCTTCTCAGCGACCACCTGCCCAAATCGACCAAGTTCTCCCGGTCCCCCGGGTGGTCGTCTTGGGCAGGTTTGACTGTATTTCAAAGGAAGTTTGTGATGAATTGTTAAATATATAGGAAGTAACATGTAACATTAGCTCCTGTAATTCAAACAACAACTCATGTGCGTCAACTTCGTCAAAAGTTGTCTTTTTTTTCATTTTGGACTACAAGAATTGTATTCGTCTCCTTTGCATATTATTTCATTGTATTAAGGATATAAAATTTGCTCTCCAACAAGATCTCTTCAGTGTCACTGACATAATCTTAAGACAAGGTTTGAAAAATCTGACGTTTCCAAAAATCGTATCCAGTTTGAGTAATTGCTATTTGGCATATCTTATTACCTTGATATCTACAACTGTAACCTTCATCCACCCATAGTAGTAAAGTCAGAGCCCTACTGTAAGTATAAATCGTGAAACATTTTGTGATGGTTTGATATCCACATTTTTCGTATTAGACTCTGCATCACAAATTCATAGCACAGCAAATAGTTATCCTTTGCTTAACTACAGAAAACATTCTTAAGAATTGCTCTTCATTCATGAAATTTGTTCAGCACTTTTTGTCACTTGGCAGTTGTTCAGCAGTTGCTGCCTCTGGCAGAAAGGGGGTGTAAACATAGACCTTAATTTGCAATTGAGAATGACAATTTGTGATAATTAACACAGAGTGATGGTGGATAATAGAATAACAGGGAGTTAAAAGTTTCCTGCCCCCTAGATTAGGAGGGTCTGCATGGGGGTCCTGACAACACTTTACGCTAAATTCGAGATGGCTGACTAGCTTCCCTACGAATTACGGGAAATTAAAAGGGCCTACCTATGCCTTACGGAACAGAGCATGCAGACCCTCGATTAGTTGTACAGTGATAAATGCACATCTAGGACATCAGGCCCCACAGATGTGGCATCAATCAGAAGGGTCTGTCCTGATGTGTGGGTGTGTTTTATCTGGATCTGGGGACCTCAGGGCAGGGTTCTTTCTTCTCCTCCTGGCCTGGATCCAAACTACAGACCTTTCTCTGGATGTTTTCTGTCAGCGTTCGTAAACCTTTCGGTGTTACGGAGATCTGAACATGTGAAAGGACGTTACGTCCGTGAAGGTACGCAGCTAGGTGTGAAGGTATGGTTGGTGTTGATTTATGCAAGTTAAACGTGTGTATGTTAGAGGTAAGAATGTTGGAAGACAGGGTTCAGTGTATAGTGCCAGGGACGTACATGCACAGTTTACAGGATACTTAGGGAGTGGGGGAAACATTGCCAAAAATGGCTGTGTCATGTAGGGAGTTTATAGGCTGGTGATTAGTTTAGGGAAGTTTTAGAGAAGTAGGATTCACTAGGAGATGACGAAGCAAGACAGCTAATGGTGGGTGTGGCAGGGAGAGCTGTGACAGTCGCTGATTTTTGATAAGTGCTCAAGAAAGTAACTTCAGGTAGGTGCATATCTGTTGCTCTGCCACCTGAATTCTTATCTTTGCCAAGAAGGCTATGTTTTTAGTTGTTACTTGTGGCTGTATATGTTGACATCATCACTCAAGAAGCTGTGGAAGGATTCTTGATAGTTGGAAGGTGGGTGGGGCTCAGGAAAGGTTACGTATGATAACGAATCTCCTAGTGACATTATGCTGTACTGCAGCTGGATTTCTAGTTTTGTTGTGTTCTGGACATGATATGGTCATGATTTTTTAGTATTAGATAGTTGTTTATATAGATATGTCAACAGTGGAACAGACGTGGTGCTTTGGCTTTGGAATAATGGTGTTCTCAGTAGGCAAGAATTTTTAGGAAAATACAGATTTGTACCATTTTAAACATGGATATAAAAACTGTAACCATTAAGTTGATAAATAGTTGGTTTTGTAGTATATGAATTTCAAGAATGTACTGTACACATCCATTACATGCACATCTGTATCTCTAAGCTGTCAAACTTTGACCTAGGGTGTCTTCTAACCAATCACTGTCTTGACTCCTGATAGAAGACAGGTAAAATTGACACAAAAGGTCATGACCTATGACCTGGGGTGATGTCCTTTTGGAGCCTGGCTACCTAAATAATTCAATTAGAGATTCAGCATGTATTCAAACTTGTGTCAATGATCATTTTCATCTTCTTAGTATCTTACAGAAATTTTGTCTTTCCACATATTGACTTGTTGTGTTGGTCCAGAGTATAGATTATACTAAGATTTAAATGCTAATCTCCATCTGACTATGATTAAGTCCCTTTTAAAAGTTGTTTATCATTTGTTTATAGTAAAGGAAATTTGTAAAGTAAGCACAGAAATGAACACAGTATGGTTGGTAGATGGTTAATGGGCTACCTGTAACTATGTCCAGACATTAACATTTTGCCTGCTGAGGTAGGCATGTTGGATCAAATTTGTGCTAAGAACGTAAGTTGATTATTTGAAAGCAGGGAGAAAGTTAACTTCATAACACTTAGATGGATCAAAGAGAGTCTTTTTATAAAGACTTGAGGTTGGGAAGGATTTGTAAAACATACCAAAAGTCACCAAAAATTTGTCGGCCTTCCTGACTCATCCTCTTTCAAATGTTTCAACAAAAATGCTATTGCAGTTCCAAAACAAGCTGCTAGGAGGCTCATATGTTGCTTCGTCTTGTGCACAAGAGCTATCTAGCTTAACTCACTAATGGAGATCTTTTCAATAAACAATAAACAATCTATCTCTTCATTTTAGTGTCAGTTAGTGCCATCTTCGGATCAAAACATACAAAAACTGGAGGTTCCCCTGCAGTACCATTGCAAGCAGCTAGGGGCCCCAAATTCTAATCATTTTGAGGCCACACCAAGCTTTCTGTAGTTATCATCTTGATGCACAGACAAACATACAGACACAGACACACGAATGCCACATAAAACACAACCTTCTAGCAAAGCTAAAAATGTTGCATGCAGACCCCCACATACACTAAGCTTGTTCCAACTGATGAGCACACACTGGGTCTGTCAACAAAGCCCATTGGATTAAGTCTCCACTTTCACTCTAACACCAACAAAACTAACAGTTTAACAACTTAAGTTGGATACTATTACCAATTAGAACCCATGTGCCATCCTATTTGTACACCCCATATAGTTCTGTCTGGGTGATTTATAGCAAAGATGGTTAGAGGTCAAAATTTCTTTTATCCTGTTGTTGCCAGCTATAGAATGAGTATAATGGTTAAAATCTAAAGCTCCAGAATGTCTTGCTGGTTTATGAGACTATGTCTAAAGTGTCTTAGCAATTTCTTGACAGTAATCCTTGACAGTCTCATACTGAGTTAAAGAGGAGGAAAAGAAGATTGCCCTTGCTTTCTTTGATATGCTAATGATTGACGTCAGTTACTAGTCATAACTGTATAGGCAGGACATTTGATCAGGAAACCAACGTCATGGGGAAACTTCTTCAAACAAAGTTTTCCTACAAGAAGCGAAAAGAGCAGAAAAGTCCTGAAAGAAGTGTGTGCCTTGTAGCAAGGCCGTAATATACAGTAATGGTAAGTTGGTACATTTTCTGGCCAGGGAAAACTCCAGACCTAATATGCTGCTTTAAGTTTAACATTGAACAGCCAGCCAAGGTTTTCGGTGTTAAACCCCTGTCATCACAGAGTAATCAACCTGCTATATACACTGGGCTTATATGGGAAACTGTTATGCTATGCCCAGCTGTATATAGAGAGGAGGTCTCAAGTAATTGATATAACCAGCCTAACAGGTGTATGGACCTTTTAAACGTACAGAATAACGTACTTAGGCCATTCAATCGTGACTGCTTGTTTGCAGAATTGTTTTAAAATTTAAGAATGTTGCACGAAGACAGAAACTGAAAACTTGAATCCACAAGAAGCTCTAAAAACTCTTGTCAATGTTACACTATTAGATTTAATACATTCTCATTTGAAGTCAAAGTATGTTATTGAGAGATAGATTAGGGTAAAGTGAAGTTTTCATACATCAATGTGAATCGTCTTGAAGAAATATAGGGAGATGCTGTATGTAGATTCTAATTTCAAATCTTTGATAAACCAGTAATAATCACAAATGCACAATCAGATAATTTGCATACTCGGGACAACATAATATAACTGATTCTTTTTTTTTGCCTGGTCACTCTATATATCCTGTGATAGGAATGAAGGCTTCTCAACAAGTAGATATTAAAAGACAAGTAGCCTGACTGTTGGCTCAGTCCTACCACCATGGCTTTACCAGTCCATCAGCACAGTTACAGTTGGCAGAACTTGAACTCTGTTCTGTTATCCCAACGTCCTGTTATGGACTGGGCAGCCATGACTCTGTTGAAACAGATCTAATCAGATTTGGCACGTTGTTCCTCTTCTAGAGGAAGCGGAGAAGTCTGTCCACCCACTGCCTTCCCACTTCAAATTCCTCCCAGCAAACTGAAAACCTGATGGCGCACAGGCTGGATACCACGTGCCTTCTGTCCTGAAAATACTGTGTATTACTCTTCCATTTCTGCATGTACCATACTTGTATGTGTGAGCGGAAAATAGTCATGTTCGGAGGAGACTTGTAAGAGGATGTTGGGGCACAGACTTTGAAATCATGGTAAGTCTTTTTACAGACTTGAAAGGGAGGGGCAGACATTTCTTCTTGGCTGTTATGACGTTTCAGGTTATTGCAAGGTCTGATTTAATTTTGGCCAAGGCTTATAGGTGCAACGTTATTGCGATCTGATAAAAGCTCCTTGCAATATTGGCAGCAAATTCCAACAGTTGAAACAATTCTCTAACTGTAAATGGTGGGAGGTTGAGTGAGGTACAATGTAGCAAGAAGGAGTGTTGTATTACAGTTTTAATTATCTTCAGGAGCAGTATGTGCCAGTGTAGTTCAAAGATCGCCACCGATCTTTAATTGAGACACAGCCACTTTTGCTCTGAAGACAAACAGAATTCGCCTATTACCCTGCCAAATTGTCTACATATTTGTTTGTCTACATTTCTTTTTATGCAATAGGTATGTAGTCAATACTATGAATGTTAAAATTTTTGCAGTAGTTTTAATTTATGTTTGCAATTCTTATGGTGGCCTAATCGCCATGAATTCAAAACTTTTAAAACTACTACAAAAATTTTTGTCAAGGTTAGTTTTCATGGACTTATATTCATAAATGTGAGATTTTAAACTTTGTGCTTTTAGAATTCCATAGTAGAACATATTGGAATGGCATGTGCTGAAAGTGGATTTGGATACCACTTTTGCTTTGCAAGGCAAATGCAGCCATTGTTGAGCAGTTTCGTGCAGTACCATTTCATCTTGATAGAAGTCTCTTTGAGGATTAGAATAATTTATCTGAGATTGCTTTATTGACTGACTGTTGTCAAAATTTATCATATGTTTGAAAGGCAACCAAAATTTTGTTATTTCCTAAATAAACTGGCTTAAATCAATGGTTTTATCTTAAGCAGTGTAAAAGTTCCTTCTATCATGAAATGTGCCACAAAAAGCATGTAAAGCACACCAAGTGCACTTTCTCTGTTGGAAATGAAACATGGGTGGGTTTGCTTGGTTGCTAGGATCCTGTGCGCAGGATTCCTGCATAGAACCAGGACTAGAAAGATAAAACAAGAAATTTACAAAAAAACTGAATATTTCATGCAGATATGAGGTCTCTGAACTCTTGTTCCTTTTGTCATTTGCTCCCAGTGCTTATCTTTTCCCAGTTCCCAATAAAAGATGGTGTGCCAAAAAATGGTTCCTGGCTGCCAAAGATAAAGCCGTAATTAGATAAATAAATATTGGAGATAGATACAAGAAGGAAAGAAGCTGCAAAAGGGTAATTAAAACGTCTCAAGTGTGAAGGAAAGTCATAATGTTCTGTTGTAAGATAAAAATTGGTGAACCAGATCATGTTTTAAAAGACTACATTTTGAAGAAGGGTACATGTGAAAGGCCATGAAGTTCCAAATGTTAGTAAATCTTCTTACCTTAAGTAAGAGCTTGTTCAGACTGAGCTTGAGTCAGTGCAGTTATAAACTTCAAAGTGTAGTACGTCCTTGAATCACATTGGACTCACATTATGGGCATAGTCAGACTGTAATTTACTCAACGGTTGAACCTCTAGAAAAGTTTTTGTTTATTGGTGACGTGACTATAAAACTAAAAAGTGAGCATTTTCTCATTAAGCCTAACTCATGTATGAGAAAGACCTTGATACAGAACTACATGTAACCCATATAGAGTACAGCGTGGGGTACTCAATATTGAGCTATGGCTCAAAGGCCAGATGGCGATCCGACCCGTGGCAAATCCAGGACCGAGGGCAATACAGAACACCCGTGTTGTATTTCATTTATGTCATGCCAAACTGAGAAAACTCATTCCAACAAGTTTATCGCCAAAAAAAAGCGCATAAAAAAGATGTAACATCAATGCATATCACCTCAACAACTTTATTCGTCAATTCGAACAAAAGAACCCAGCAAACAGTTGAACGTCTGTTTGAATGTTTGACAGCGGCGCATGCAAATGAGTCCTAAATGTTTGAATCGAAGTATGAAGCCCATGGCCATATTGTAAAACACGCAACGGCCTGAACACCAATATCAAACGTAAATACGGGTATAATATAACACTGGATACAGACCCAGCCATCTGGTTTCCTAGTCTGTCCCACTCCTCTGTACTTTACAGAGATGAAAGTTACAGTAACAGACAGGATGTGTTGCTGACAGGGGGAATGTGACAGTCGCTGAATGATACATGAAGCTCTAGATAGCGACATATGGCGAACCTTGGCCACGAACCAGAAACTTGGCTTTGGAAGGGAAAACCGGACAAGTTAGGTCATCGTTGCCCCTAGCAACGGATTCTTTGAAGCAAATTAGTAACCACCAGAGTTCCGCAACCCCGAAATTCTGCCAAATCATTATCTGGTGCTGTCAGTTCATTTTGAAACAGATATTTACAACTGATGTTAGTGCAGATGGTTAAAAAAATGAGATGACTTCTTTCATGGGCCAATTCACAAAGATTGAATGAATGTCCAGTTATAACTTTAACCATCCTGGCAACAAATAGACCATAGTAGTGTTGTTTAAAAGTTGATAAGCTTTGTCACACAATTTGGTACTTATTAATTTAATGTTTGTAATAAATCAAAAGAACAGCGACTACAACCTGCATTACTTTTGTGAACTCTGTTACCGAAAATTATAAAGCAAAGGATATGTAATTTGCAAGAACAGTCTATATACAGGGTAGATTGGTAGTATTCTGACTCCTGTTCAACTCCTATCAAGTGTGGGAAAGTAATCAATTGTCATTTAAACGCAGCCATTGTCAGTACAGATAGGTGGATTGTTGCAAAAATTCTGGTACAAAATATCGGGAAAAGGAAAGGATAAAATTATGTAATTTGTAAAAACAGACTATATTATATAGAATTGTAGTATCCTGACCTGACTCCTATTAAACTCCTATCATGGGTGGGAATGTAATCAATTGTCATTTAAACGCAGCCATTGTCAGTATAGACAGGGGGTGGATTGATGCGCACACGTGGGCCCCTCAGGGCACCCCCAGGCTGACCTTGGCCTAAAGTATGTACCCAGGCATGTTAACTGGCTCTCTGGGGCGTCCGCTGTTGTCTTGTGGGGGGCTGGTGTTGTGGTTTACATAAGGTCAGTTGTAAGCAGTCATAACCTTATGTTCCATATTGGTACTGTTATCAAAACTGAGATACTTTCAATTGCTTGCTTTTGTGCCAGTTTGGAAGAGACTGCGATAGTTGTTTTATAATTCACAGCCCGTAACTTTATAGACACTCCAAAATGGCACTAGACTTAGAAGTTCAAGATACAACATTGCGTAGTCCATATGTTGGATCTTTTCTCTGCATTTCTGTACAGACTTGTAAGAGGTTCAGGAATAGGAGTTAATAGGAACGGGTAACTGTTAATCTCCCTGCTATTGTTGGCATTAACATTCCTTTGTCCTGACTGTGGTGTCTGGGATTGGCGGGCGTTCTGGTGTAAGAACAATTACTTGTTTTGTCGTACGTGTTGTGTATGTTTAGCATAACAGTGGGGTTGAGTCATTGCCACACAATAGTAAACTGTACCAACAGCAAGTATACTGACCATAGTACGAACATGTAGCTGTTGTTATGATATATGCATCAAATTGGTAAGTATTGTATTGCATTCTTGTGTACCCAAAGAGCCATGTTGACAAAACATTGTTACTGACACTCTTATTGCAGGATAAATGCATTGAAATGTGATGCACCCCTCCCCCTTTACATACTTGTAACATGTAGCGGTATTGTTTATGTTTTGAGAGAGATGTCTTAGCCATAACATATGCATCATATTTCTTCATTCACCTGTAGATAATATACTGGACAGGCTGGACACATGTAATTTGTACATTTATGTAATTTGTCATGATTTGACCTACATTGTTTGATTTAACCCATTTTGTTCCATTCATGAAGAACATTGCTCACATACTGACAAAGGCATGCATGTGTGAAATCTTACTTACAGTGTGGTCAAATTTTAGGTGCTGTATAATACGCAAGTCATGTTTTTAGTTTATTGATAGTAGCTTGATCGTTATTCATAATGAATACCATTAACCAGAATTAATTGATTAATATTCTTACCATCACTATATAAAACGGTAGGTATTTTAAGCCCTGTTGAACAAGCTAGCCCTTCCCCTGTACTTTGTCAAGGCACCTCCTCAAACATGAGACCCCAATTTTATGTCCCATCCAAAATATTGGTGTAGTCCCAATCGAGATGCCCCACCAAGGATTGAACCATGGATCTCCAATTCTTAAGTAATTGAGTTAGGTTGTGACCAGTTGTGCTACAGAGACATTCCTATTCACAAATGTAATGTTTAGGATATAGGAGAATTCCTAGATATCTAACAAGTATGTACTTACTTACGTTTCCTCCTATATCTTTTTGAAACATGATACCAACCTTTTGAAATTATTTTTGAAAATTTAACATTTCTTACTTGTGTTTGCAGACATCCATGCAGAGGCAGTACAGCAGGCGCTGGCTCAGCACAGTAAGAGGAACCGTGTGCCGGTGATGCCCATGCCGTCCAAGCGCCAGTCACTGGTCCTCAACAACCCGGTCATGGACACTCCTACCGGTATGTCAGAGGACAACTCAAGTAGTGAAAATAGTTAACATTTATCCTCATTTGCGTTATTCTTGTATATGAGTCTTTAGGCATTTAACTTGTACTTCATGTACAGTGGAAGCCAGTTAATTGCACGTCGGATAAACGCACACTTCGGTCAATTGCACGGAATCCCAAAATCCTGTGGTAGTGCAGTCCAACTGGGTAACTTCGCATTATTGCACACGCCAGATAATTGCACAGAATTCGCTGGCAAATTGGGTGTGCAATTAATCGGCTTCCACTGTATTATCATCATTCTTTTGAATGGTTCCCCAACTTTCCTTTGTTTTCTTTTTCGTTGTTGAAAAACCCAATAAAAAGAAAAAAAAAATTATCCTCTACTAATGCTAGCACAATTGTGCTTCATGATAATAGACAATTATATCAATGTTAATACAGACCTACTAACTTTCAAATACAAATGACAATTTTCATTTCAGATTATTATATGCTACATGTAGATGGAATTTTCAATGAAAATGTGAAATTCTGAAGCATGTGTAAGAGAGTAAAAGTTCCTAAAATTTGTCTTAAATGTTTTTCTCCCGTGGGCCGATTGCAGAGTTAGCCCGGCTTAGACACTTCCATTCCCAGAAGGCCATGCGCTGTGTCGCCCAGAACAGACTCTCGCTCCAAACTCCCGTACAGTCCGGGGACTCTCCCGTACCGTCTGGTGACTCGGGTCAGTCCGCTGTGTGGCTGCTGGCTTCTCATCAGCAAAAACAATCAAAATCATTTCAATCAAAGCATAAAACATGTCTTTATTGTTATAAAACGATGTAATACCAAACCTGATTTCCAATCCAATTCAAAATCATGCTTGCCAAAGTTTGTACTTCAGCCTTCTTCAGAACGAATGGTCCACTGTCTCGGTCATGTGACTTTTGTTGTGAGTCATTTATCCTGAGGAAGGCTAAAGATAATCCAAAAATCTGGTACATACAGTTTTGATCTGAAAATAGAATGAAAATGAGATGAAAATGGTTTTAATCGAAGTTTAAATCTTGGTCACAAAATTATTGAATTTGAGTATCACAAGAAGCAAAATCTCTGCCAATCATAAATTTCAACAATCTGATTCAGCATTGCTTTTTCCTCTGCCCCTGCAACATTGAGTCATTTTACTTTAAGTGAATTGAAATGGACTTTCAGATTCCTGAGTAGTGGTCTCCATATTCAGTTCTCCTGATCAGTTTTTGATTAATAGATTGAAGGGGGCTTGATTTTTGTGAGCTTTGCTTGTAAGGAATGACACAGGCAGCTGTGCTGTATGCAGCTACACCTGTCCGCAGCTGTCCGCAGCTGTTTGCAGTGATGCTTGCAGCAGTTTGAGATGATTGCAGATGCATGAAGGAACTTTTGCAGAGGAAGTGGTCAAGAACAGGACTTCTGGCTCTGCATTACTTTGTGATATTTGAATAAAATGAGGTTGTTTCATCCTCTAATCCAATGAGTCAACATTTCTACAAGCAGACTTATTATTCTGGCTGTATGATTCTGCTAAAATTCTTTCCCACCACAAGTGTGGAAGAGAATTCACAAATTCCTTTCTTTTAATGACGTATGAAGATCAGGATTCAGGAATGTCCTAGCATTGATTGAAGCTTTCTCTACTAGGACAGATTGAAAACTGTGCTAGGATCTTTCGTAGGACAATTTGCGATGCTGCTAAATTAAAGACAAATGTATTTTGGGTTAGGGCTGACCTAACTTTACTTGCACCTAACCTAACAAAATCTGTACTAGTAGAATCACAGATTGTCCAAGGACAGATTCCCAACAAACTCAGATTAAAAAGATTTGTCCTAGGTCAGATTATGATCTCAAGCTGCACTTGTAGAACCATGGGTTGTTCTAGGACAGATCCAGATTCCAATACGTTCTAGGAGAGACTCTGATTCTAATCTGTTCTAGGACAATCCACTAAGTAACAAAAAAGTACAAGAAGAAGACGTGCATTTACATCTTTGTGACATTTCTAGACACATCTTCTGACGATGAAAGTATCCACTCCGGTCGTCTGTCTACATCATCACCGGAGCATCCTTCCAGACAGCCTAGCGGGCTCACGAAAAACAGCGCTGGCGGGAGTCGCTCCTCGGTGTCGTCCCAGTCCACGACAGCCAGCGGTGCCCAAGGTGCGCCTGGCGGGATCTACAGCATTGCAGATGTTCTGCAGGACTCGTGTAAGTACTTTCAACGTTTGAACAGCTTGTTTTACATTTTAACATCTGAAGAGTTCTAATTTGCCTGCAATTTGTCTGAAAACTTTTTGGACTTGTAGAATAGTAGTGAAATCTCTTTGGACCAAGTTAAGAAAGTTCTTCTAGGTCATAGGATCTGTTCACAAGTGGTTGGGTTGGTTGAGAAATTTGGTACCTCTCTGTGCACTAGCCATGAATACATGGGAATAGGTACCACATTTGAGGTTTTTGCCCACATATAAGTAGTGCCTGTCAAAATTTGCTTTAATAAAATCTGGTATAAAGGGCAGTTACTATGTGATTAAAGAGGATACATGACTTCTGGGAGACTTTTCAGGTATCATTTGCTCTGTATGCCCATAAGATGAGTTTTTTTCAGATTCTAGACTCAGCTCCACTGACCAACCATATATGTATGTAAGCTGCTGTCATGCCTTGGAACTGTAGCTATAGCCTAGGCAAACCTGCTCCATTGTAGGCTAGTTATCATGGATACAGCCATGACAGAGGCAGCTGTTTGTAAGATCTACAACCTGTGCAGGGCTTTTGTAAGATTTTACTTGACTTTGATGTGGACTTAAATCAGCTGGATCAAAATTTAAATTTGATCCCAATTGAATACAACATTTGTAGCAACCAAAGAGGTTGAATTTTGTAGGGTGAGCAAAATTTGGAAAAAAAATATATTAAGGCACAAAAATATTCATACAGTATAGGTGAAAGGCAATGTAAATTTGTAAAATGCTGATCTGAACAGTGAGTGCTCAAAACATGAAGAAATGCAAGGAATTTTTGAATGCCATTTCTAGATGAATTTCTTAACACCATAGACAGACAAATACCACAAAATAGATTTGACTAAATTTACAATATGTGAGAAAGATCTTAACTTAAAGCCTTGAAAAATTAATAGGTAGCCCTGCTTCAGTTTGGTAGATCAGTCCCATAAACTTTCATGCTGTCATCTTCTTTCTCCCTGCTCTTCATTGCTCCCTCTAGCTGGAATCTTCAGTATTGCAGATGTCCTTCAGGGGTACCAGGAAGGTTGGTTTTCTATAGGGTTGTGCGGCTTGAGTCTACACCCTGACCACCCCTATTCAAGACAATGAAACATACCCACAATCATTGTATTCGTCTTATGGCCTGGTTGATACCACTGATGAAGTAGGGGTGGCCAGGTGCTTTGCCAGCCTGAATAATCTAGAGCACTTCCACCACACCCTGTACTAGCTTTGCACTCTTCTCAAATCTCACAAACATTGAAACATCTTTTTCTCATCACTTCTGCAAATCTCACCTACATGTCTACAATCATGTAGCCTTGCATGTTGCTTGTGTAAAGGCATTTCAGCTTTTTGCTCTGCATGAAGAATATTCATGCAATGTTTAAATACCAAATTGTCCTCAAACATGTAGTATCCAAATGTGAAAGATGCATATAAAAAAAAACAGACTAATAATGATGGTTTTCTTGACAATCAAGTTTAACTAGATACGATTCTTTTAAATCTGCAGTAACATCATACTTTCTGCAAATGCATACTTTTAAGATTGAAAATTGTTCAAAAATATGGAATGGGGTAAATTTGAAGAATGTTTTTCTTTCAGCAGATACTTGTAAAATAAAAGGTCATTGGAAATAATTAATAAGTGTACCAGATACATAGTCTTGTTTCTGGTACAGTATATTGTTTTGATAACTGTTGTAAGGAGTATGCTTGGTTTAAAACTTCATTCTCTCATTCTCACACAAAGTGCTTTTGGTTGGGTTTGATTGGGGGAAGGGGAAATCAACACAAAACAATTAGCATTCCAACACGTAATTCCTTAACTCTCTTATCATACACAGTGACATGTTACTATTCAGTTGTTAGCATGACTCAGGTTAATGATTATTTGAACTGTCTCATTATATTTTCTACAGTATGCCTGAACACCTAACAACTGTGTTATAAAAACCTTACCCTGCCTCCCCCGCCGTTACAGTGCCCAGTTCCAGTCAGAAGACGACCCAGCAGTTGCCGCCTGACGTGACGTCCCCCTCTGTGGCGAGTCAGACCTTCCGGATGGACCGTACCATTGACAGGAGGCACAGGCCGCAGCCTAAACCACAGCAACCCGAGGATGAAAATGGTATCTAGTACAGGACAGATATGTAACAGGGCTTTTGCCAGTGTCAGACATTTTGTTGTTACTTGTTTTATTTTCTAAAAATTTGCCTGTAGAAAATTCAAACTGTAACTGGCAAGAGCCTTGTTTTATTGTGTGGGGTGTTACTATAATACAAAAGAAAGATGACATCATTTTGTTTTCCATATTGCAACTACATGGAAGAATATGCTCGGTATGATTTCTTTCTTCTTTTATATGAACCATAATATTAGATGCATTTGACAAGAGTGCAAAATTGATGTGTATCATGCTTCTGTTTACCATGTAGTGTTTCATTATTTAGCACCATGCTTTGTGTGCTTAACTAAAAGGCGTTTTCTTTTTGTCTGACTCCCCACATTTTCTGCTTTTTGGCTCATTCTCTGCATAATTCATACTTACTGTGAAAAACGTAACAAAATAAGGGTTGTAACAGTGTAGATTTGTAGTTATAACTCCATGCAAAGGTGTCTGCGAAATGCTTGGTCCGAACGTTGTGCTAAACCAGTATGTCCCTCTCTCCACGTCTGCGTGTCATGGCCAGATTCTGATCTAGAACTGCTGTGTGAGTAAAAACATGTTCCTCTTGCCAAGTGCCCCCCTCCCCACCTTCCCACAATCCCCTGCGCCGGCTGCATGCTTGATTCTAGGGCCTTAGTTTGGCAACTGCTGTTTACTAAAGAAACTAGCAGAGTTGTTGTTGCTTGCATGTCATTCTTTCCTCTTGTCCCTTGCCATTTCATTGTTCTAGATTTTCAACATTCCAAAGCCCCCCTTTTCTTTTTCATTTTGAAAGACAGCAACAATGTAAGTAAAGTAGTACAGTTCATAAAGTTTCCATGTTGCAAAATCTGGTGTTACTATTGCAACTTATGATAAGTTGTGGCAGACTGCTGCCATAGAATTTGTCAGCCATGACTTAAGTATTCGGATAGATGCAGCAACATTTGTGTACGATTTTAAAGACAAACATCTCTCTGGACAGTAAAACATCCTGACGTAAAGATACACATGTATGAAAGAGAAAAAAAAGGAAGATCTTTCAAAGAACATTTTAAGCTTCCAATTACAAGTTAAAAATGGATACTGTAGGGCTTCTACTATGTTGCCACTAAACCTGGGAAGCTATCTCTGTATCTAAAGTTACCTGTGATGTCCATGACTATGTTAGAGCTAACCTGTTATCCCTGTGTTTGTGTGTGTTGTCCCACAGTTCCTGTCCACGGGAAGGTGTCTGCTAAGATCCAGCAGCTCCTGAACACCCTGAAGAGACCCAAGCGCAAGCCGCTCAGGGAGTTCTTTGTAGATGAAGAGGAGGAGTTAGAAGGTAAAACACTTATGATGTACACACTTAGTGATGATGGATAGCACAATTTCCATGTCCTTTCTCCATTTGGAAAATGTCCTACAATGTCATCAAGATATTTGCAGTCAGTTTGCCCTCACAAGAATTGGGAAATTTCTTGTATGTCTCCACCAGGGCTGTCCCCAGGACCTCTCTCTCCATCCTGGGACAGAAATTTCCATCTTGGGGCAGACCCCTTCTGTTAAAAGTTCATGACATGAAGCTGATGAAAATGACTTTTCATAAGCTTAAATTGACAGATATAACACAGGCTTCTGAACAATGAGTGGGACAGAAAATACTTAATGCTGGAGAATGCTTTGGTCTTCACTTTCTCCATGAGTTATTGTGAAAAAAAGTTATCTTTTTAGTATCCTTTTTACTTTTAAAGACAGTATTCTTCCTGCACTTTTTTCCTTACCAATATGTTTGTCCTTGTTCACAGCAATAGCAAAAGAAGTGGACCCCAACGCTCCAAAGGCAGAGGGTCCTGTCATATCTCCTGCTGTGGGAGAATCACTAGCAGTGAGTACTGGAAATTCTGTCTTATCTTGTCAGGATGGTATTAGATATTTATCCTCTATCTTTTATCATCTACCAAAGAAATGGACACTAAGTTTTGCTTAAAATATATTTAATAGAATATTTTCAATGTATCTTATTCCTGATGTTCAAAGAATAATTTTGAGATAATCTTATTTATTTTATGAAAGTTGAGATTGATAAATTGGTATCGTTCTTGCCCTTCACTTATGACTTTAACTTAACATCATTGCACAGGATGTCGAGATATCTTTACTGTATATCATTCTTATCATCTATTTGCCGAGAACTTTTGTTGACTGGAACTCAGTGACACTGAGTACATTAGGGGAATCCTCATAGGTAACTTTTACTCTTGCAGCTATATGTGTAAAGGTTAGGCATGATGGGTTGATATACATGTAACCAGCTGCTGCCATCCCGCAGGCTAGTGAAGCTGCATGGTGTGTTATATTTAAGGGCACTTCTACTGGCTCTACAGATACAGATCTTGAAATGGTCTTAAACACAAATGTTCTTCCCTCCTTAGATTCCATCAGGACTTCCTCGGAACCTGGAGGCCGCGGTGCAGAGATACGGGTCGGCCAGCTACAAGGCCACGGTCATCACTGCACTGGACGCTACAGGGAAACACTCCATCACGCTAACTTATGGTAAACATTTGTCACCAAAATATTACACTCTCTTTTGGTTTTGTAGAGAATATAGTTAGCCTCTTGTTATACTCTGACATTTTATCCAGGAGCGAGTTCTGGAGATAATACTGCTGCATCACTGTGTTGTTTCTATTCTAATATGCATTTTAGATAAGTAGATTAATGTTTTTAGACGTGGTCTTCGTGTATGGACCATAAACTTAAACAATGAGTAAGTAGAAGTAGAAAAATAAGAATAAATTGAAAGGATCTGTATTTGTTTGCATGCTGACTCTGTTATTCATCTGACTGTTTCGTTGTTCCACCAGGAAAACTGCTGAGTAGAATGCAGAAGATTGCATTCTCCCTACTGAACAAGGTTGGACAGAAAGAACCTGCCATCAGACCTGGGGATAGGGTAAGTCTTATAGAAGGAGGCTTGCAGTTGAAATAACCTCTAAAATACACTGTAGGAACATAGCAATTACTTAAGTTACATGTCTGAATCCGATAAATATTCTCATTACTGTAAGTTTTCACAGACAGAATGTGCAAGCAATTGCTGTTTTTGTTCACATCTGGGGTATTCGACGACTGATGCTTACCAGGATGTAAATTGATCTTGTAAATTTTGTCGTCCACCTGTTTCTGCCTGCCATTGTGTCACCATAACATCATTGAGATCTCTTGTATATGGCTCTGAGATTTTAGCCATGTACTACATGCATGCCCCTTGTGTCCCTCTAGGTGGCGCTGGTGTACCCCAACAGTGACCCCATCTCCTTCATGTGTGCGTTCTACGGCTGTCTGTATGCAGGAGTGGTTCCAGTTCCAATAGAGGTGCCCTTGACAAGAAAAGTGAGTAAATCCAAACTCTTGGCCACCTTTGAATGACCTTAACATTAGATTGACATTGTTGTTTCTGTTGTGCTTCTAGCCTGATTAAATCTCGCTTATAGCAGCCCGCCCAACATTTAGACGGCCTCCTAAAAAGGCCAGTTACAGTGGGGAGGGGCCAGTTGAAGCCTCAGACAGCAGAGTTTGTGTTACACAGACTGTTGTACTTTCTATTTGAAATTTTAACTGTTAAATTGTTTCTTACCAGGATGCTGGCAGCCAACAGATCGGGTTCTTGTTGGGGAGCTGCGGGGTGTCCGTTGCGCTCACATCTGAAGCCTGTCTGAAAGGGCTGCCCAAAGGACCCTCCGGGGAAGTTGCACAGTTCAAGGGTAAGTACCTTTGTAAGACCCCCGGGTCTAACTCGCTTCAGAGAAAGGAAGTTATACCTGTTTCTTCCTTCTGTTATGCAGTGAAAACTATCCATTTAAAAAGTTTATGACTAGTTTGAAGTGCAGTGAATAAGAAAACTCATGAATTGTACTGTATTTCCTTCCCCCAGGCTGGCCCAGACTGACGTGGTTCGTTACAGAGCACCTGTCCAAACCAGCCAAGGACTGGATGCCTCCTCCCAGACTGTCTGATGAACAGACGGCCTACATCGAGGTAGGAAGGGGGGCCCAGATTATTCTTACTGCCGTCTTATATTGTTAAGTAGCAGTATCCTGACGGTCCATCACAATTAGCTGTTCAACCAATAGTAGCATAGTATGTAGTGGTTTGACCAATGAGAGAGTGGTTACATGTCCATCAGATATTTGTATTTTGATTTTGCTCAATTTGTACGTTTTGATGGCTTTGAGCAGGACTATGGATCGGTCTACAGTGTATTTCTGATAGCCACAGTGAGTAGTTCCCTTGTACATGTACATACAATGTATAATCTTTAGTTCCAGTCTTTTCTAACATGAATGTGAATTTTCTATGTGCCCCAGTACACAACAGCGAAGGATGGCAGTGTGATGGGTGTGACGGTTAACCGTGGCGCAATGTTGTGCCACTGTCGTACCCTGACCGCCGCCTGTAACTACACGGAAGGAGAGATCATCGTTAACGTGCTGGACTTCAAACGTGATGTCGGGCTCTGGCACAGCATTCTCACTGTAAGTCAGGAAAGTCTGAAGATACTGATTCTGTTTGGGAAAACTTAGACAGTTGGCACTACTTCTTAAAAAAACCCTTGTGTCATTCAACTTTAACTGACAGAGTTGTACAATTTTATGTTCAATACATTTTGAAATATTCTACATGTACTTGAAGCACGTTTAGTTCAGAGCTATTCTTTCTTTCTTTTGATTCTGCTCAATGGCATGCAATACACAGTATCAAAAGGAAACATCTTGTTCTTTCTTTATTAAATCAAAGGTACAAAATTGAGATTTTATATGTACATGTAT
The DNA here is from genome assembly GCA_019207045.1 of Branchiostoma floridae x Branchiostoma belcheri. Lineage (NCBI taxonomy): Eukaryota > Metazoa > Chordata > Leptocardii > Amphioxiformes > Branchiostomatidae > Branchiostoma > Branchiostoma floridae x Branchiostoma belcheri. Next base: position 8,343,374 of record CM033041.1, read on the forward strand.
TTACATGTATTTGTAATAGACATTCAATATTTATCGTGCATATCTTAACTGTAGTTTATGTTTTATTGCAGAGTGTGTTCAACGGCATGCACGTGGTGTTTGTACCGTACTCGCTCATGAAGGTCAACCCAACGTCATGGCTCCACATGGTCACAAGGTTCAAAGGTGAGAGGCCAAGTTCAACTTTGAGTATCAAAAGTGTTTCCAACAAGGTTGACCTCAGTTGTACTGTAGTTAAACAGCAGTGGCAGAAACTAACAAGTGCCCAAGAAAACCCAGAAAGAAAATCTGGTTTATAACATGTAGACAGGTGTTCTATAGACAGGATTCTTAATGCTTGTGTCAATAGGAAAAATTAAGTACGGGACTGCCAAATAGTGGTCACAGTGGTCCTTATGAAGAGGTGGTCACTTGTACGGGTCTGACAGTATTCTTGTAGATAGATCTGTGTTTAGACCATGCTGCCAGAATAAGGGGACTTTGCTATGTCGACGAAGGTTCTAAAGACATCCAGGTAATTATATTACCAAAATAGCAGTTACTATCATAGACAAAAGATAGTCAATGCTGTTTGAAACATCTGACTGTTACAAAACCTTATCGAGTTGCTTGAGTAACTGCTATTTGGCGAATAAGGAGACTTTGGTTGTGAAAATAACGTGATATTGGGGAAACCCCTGCTTTAGCTTCCTTCAAAGAAAGGTGTTTTTGTTTGTATGTAACCCTCTGCTTTCCTCTTGATGTTTTCCTACAGCTACGTGTGCGACAGTGAAGTCCCGTGACATGCACTGGGCGCTGGTGGCACAGAAGGACCAGAAGGACATCAACCTGTCCTCACTCAGGATGTTACTGGTGGCTGATGGGGCAAACCCATGTAAGGACTGGGAACTCTTCGTAGCATACCGTACAATGTACTGTAGGGATTACTAACTCAACATCTGGACTATTGGATATGGGGATTGAGTCCCAGCCTAGTTGTTGGGGATTGGGACCACAATGTGCATGCTACATGTACTTCTAGTGTTTATTGTCTATAAAAGGGACCTGGTACGTTTTACTGTTATAAATATCAAAGTTGAAGTGTAATTTCCAACACAAGAATATTGGACTGACTGAAATTCTCGACTCTCCAACAACAGTCTTTGTCAAGGAATGAGCAATCCACTTCTTCTGTGATGTCATGTTATGCAGTTGGAACACATGACACTGTTGGAGAACCAAAACTTGGGCACCAGTCAGATTAAATCCTAACAACTATCTATGCTAAAACAAATAAAACTAAAATAAGGTAAAAGGTGTGTGCTATTTGCTTGTAGCTAAATGCTTTTGATCCATGTCACTTGTTGTCAGTGTTTGACCCATTGCTCGTTATCTCTGGCACCCTCTCCCTACAGGGTCCTTGTCGTCCTGCGATGCCTTCCTGAACGTGTTCCAGAACAAAGGTCTGAAGCCTGAAGCCATCTGTCCCACAGCCAGCTCAGCTGAGGCGCTCACTGTGGCTGTCAGAAGGTACAGAACCCATGCTGGATATGTTTTATATTTTATTGCTATGTTCATGTCAGGATAGGGATTGCGATTGATCTGACAAAATCACATTATGCTACTGGTAGAGTTTCAAGACGATGTATTGATCTAATGATAAAGTTACCTTAATCAAAGTTCTAGATGGAAATATTTAAAGAAATTGCAGTTAATTTCTTTTATATTTCTTTTATATTTCTTTTATATCGTTCATTAGTGAAATGTCTAAACTTCTTGTATCAGCTGTCCACCAAAGAGCCATCTCAATTCATTTGTTGTCAGGGCTATTTTACTACTTTACAACATGTAGTTAGAACTAGCCTGCATATTCTGTGCATAGTGTTATACAAATGTACTTCATACTACAACCTGGGGGTGAAAACCCCAAAGTTAGCATAAAATTAAATGGTGATTTGAATTTTGTTTGCACTTCCAGACCAGGGAGGACAGGTGGCCAGGGGACAGGGCGGGGTGTGCTGTCCATGTCCGGCCTGAGCTACGGAGTGGTGCGGGTGGACACGGAGGACAAACTGACCTCACTCATACTCCAGGACGTGGGAACGGTCATGCCTGGAGGTGGGGAACCTTTCAAGATTATATGTGCTCTCAGATTATACATGCTGTCAGATTATACATTGTACATGCTTTCTTATAATGCTCTCAGATTATATAATGTACATGCTGATCTTAGAATGAAATTAAATTCATTGATTCTGTGTAAACGTAAGGAGTCTGTGCTTTTCGTTGTGTGTTGTTCTTGGGAGTGTTTGTCCATAGTGCGTTGACTACTCCACTAGTAGAGTGGCAGGAATTCAGTGGGAAGATGACTGCAAAAGCTGGACTCGGCAGGAAGTAGAGGTCAGAGGTGGTAGAACTGACAATTAATCTGACATGACAGTCCAGGTCATGAGGTCAATGAAAGAAACTACTTATTTTCAGGAGGGTATTATTTTTGGTCTATGTGTATCTTGTTACCTCTCAAACTGTTTGATTTGAGCCATGACCCTGTATGTCTGATGCTTTCCTCCCAGCTGTTGCAGTAATAGTGAAGGTAGACAACGCGCCCGGCCTGTGTAAAACAGATGAGGTGGGGGAGATCTGTGTGGCTTCAGGTGCTATCGGGGCTGGCTACTTTGGTCTTCAGGGGCTCAGTAACAACACATTCAAGGTGAGGCCAAGTAGTGATACTTTACAAAAGAAAAGAAAAATTAAAGAATAGTGACTGTATATCTCTACAAAGTGATTGTAAAAAGAAAGTTTTATATTGTGTTATGCTTTATGTTGCAAAGAGTCATTTTGAGACTTATTCAAGTACATAAGATACGATTTTAGCTTACAATGTTATGAACTCTATATCCTTGTCCCCAGATCCAGCCCCTAGCCAGTGATGGGAAGCCCATGGCAGAGCAGACATTCGTCAGAACTGGGCTGCTTGGATTCCTGGGGCCTGTAAGTATGAGATGTGTTTTTTTTACTATTATTATGACTTTCTCGTTGATTCTGTGTAGTATACATTCTCCCATTAGCTCACAAAGAGCAACAGACTTGCATATAGCAGGAAGTTCAAGACAGGAAATGAGAAGACTTTTCATAACCTACATGTATTTTGGGACCTTTGACCTAACTTCCTGTCAGTGTTTAACATATTTCAATTTATGACAGTGTCAATTGATACAGCTTAAAGGCAAGGGTATTGTAAATGAATGCTGTTCAGTTCAAGGTTAATTAACAATAAAGTTTGAAGTGTTTTCTGTTAGCACCTGATGTGTGATGTGTTAAAGGAAGGAAAAATCTTTGTAGTGGGGAATACATGTATAGATGTTGTATTAAACACAATGTTGTACATCCTTACAGGGAGGAATGATCTTTGTTGTGGGTAAAGTGGATGGTCTGATGAACATAAGTGGGAGGAGACACAACACTGATGACATCATCGCCACGGTGCTGGCAGTCGAGCCAATGAAATTCATCTACAGGGGGAGGATCGCAGTTTTCTCCATCAAAGTCTTGAGAGACGAGAGAATAGTCATCATCGCTGAGCAGAGACCAGACTCTTCAGAAGAAGATGTAAGTCTTTTTTTTGGCTTTCATTGTGTGTAAGTCAATTTTGTAATGTGTTATCAGCATGAATAGTAATTGTCTTGTAGTTACAAAAGAATTCAGCACTGTTTTTTGGGATATCTGGACAACATTGCATTAGAATTCTGGCAGTTGCATACAGTAGTAAAAGTGTGTGTAGGAGTAACATTTAGTATCTGATGATGAAGAAAAACATTCATATGGCCGCCTTCGGTCAATATTGACTATGGTAATATCTCAACTGATATCAGTCCTACAGCTTCCACTAAGACTAAACAGTCCTATACGAGAATGGCAGTCTCTGCCACATCAGGCACATCTGTCGGCTGACACTATTGCAAAGTTCTTTTCTCAGGATCCACATTTTATCCAAAAAGAAAAACATGCCGGCATCACAGCACCCGGCATTATTTTTCATGTTCTTCTCAATAAATGTTCTGAATATCTGCGTAGTACTAACTGATGATGAAGAAAAGCACACAGACATCACATCAACTGGCAATATTTTTGTGTGTGTCTTTCTGCAGAGTTTCCAGTGGATGAGTCGAGTACTGCAGGCTATAGACAGTATCCACCAGGTGGGCGTGTACTGCCTGCTGCTGGTGCCTGCCAACTCACTACCAAAGGTAAATAGCTCCACCTAGCATCCAGTTAGGGAACTGCAGCACTTATGGTAGACACAGGCATAACTTTCTTGCTTACTTCTTTGTGTATGTCGAGTACCGCTTTCTTTGTAAAGTTTGTACACTTGATTGTCAAGATTGACCAATTGCCAGACATTACTTTACCCAAAGTATCAGTGTCTATCAGGTTACATTGTGATATTTTATATATATATGGTTGTTAAAACTTTCTGTATAGTTGTTTTGGTTTAAAAATGTATCATTGGTTACCAACTGTTTGTACATGTTTCAAAACCTCGACTCGTGCAGGAGCACCACCTTGCATCTCTTGAAGGAAATGCACTACCTGTAACCTACACATACACCATAAATGCTGCCTGAATTTGCAGTTGCTTTGGTTTACAAACAAATGTATCACTGGTTAGCATTTTCTTGTACAGATTATAAAGCTTTGACTGGTGCAGGAGCACCACCTAGCATCTCTTGAAGGAAATGCACTACCTATAATCTACACATACACCAATGCCTAACAGTGGTATTTCCCATGTTTGCAGACCCCGTTGGGTGGTATCCACCTGTGGGAGACCAAGCAGAGGTTTATGGAGGGCAGCCTGCACCCCTGTAATGTGTTGATGTGTCCGCATACGTAAGTGTTGGTTCATCCAGTGTATTAGGGTCAGAAAGAGAGGAAAAATCCCAGAGGGGGGTAAAATCTTTGTGGTAAACTTGCCAAAATCTTTGTGTTTAAATTACCCTTGCTTCAGAGGTATTAAAGAAAACTCAAAGGTTCGAGGTGAAAACAGTAGAAATGCACCGCTTTTCATGTGAACTTGGGTCTCAATGGGTCTCAATTTCTCAACATTGTATTAATATGATTTAAGAGATATACAATTTGTTAGCATTGTACATTATCAATAGCTATTCCCATCTCAGAATGTATTTCTTTATATTGCTGTCCTAATTGGTTCTTTCTCCATTCCAACAGGTGTGTTACAAATCTTCCAAAGCCAAGACAGAAACATCCAGGTATTTTGCTTATGTGTTTGCATGGAAAGATAGGAAAATAAGTATGTTTTATCTTGCTCTTCCTGACGAAAAGATTATTTGATTATTCGTCTTCCAATATCGTATTAAGTCCTATAGAAGAATTCTATTTGCTGTGATTGTTACATTTTGGTATGTCAATAACATGAAATGTTTTATCCTACAACATTCACTCTTACTCACTTACAACATTCCTAGCCAGCAGTTCTTCCTGTACATACACCTATACGGTGCTTCCTAGCCCAGCCCTCAGGAGGATTTACTAATGGACCAAGGGAAAATCACGCCAGCGTCTTGTTCCGTACATGTAGACAGTTTAATGGTGTTCTCTGTGTGTGTTTTCTGCAAAAATTCCCTCCAGAAGTTGGTCCATCGTCCGTCATGGTGGGCAACTTGGTGCAGGGCCGGCGCATCGCGGGCGCGCAGGGCAGGGACATAGGAACTCTGGACGGGGACGATGAGCAGTATAGAAAGGTTGGTACAGCTGCTGCACTAGCGCCCTCTTTCTGGGTCCGTCAGAATTGCAGGAAAGCCTTCCCACAATTTTTGATCTTTTCCATACATGTATTTCATTTTCAGGTCAGGAAGGTAAAGTACATGTGAGTTTAAAGTACTTTTTAGTGTTTATTTGTTGTAACTGTAATCCTCTCATGTCACATTTTGCTGATATGCAGGCATAATCATTATCACTTCTGTTCACATACAGAATTTGAATAAATAGATAAACATTGGGAAGCAACCTTTCCACTCATTTGATTCCTTTAACGTATTTTTCTCCAAGTCGTAGACCAATATTTGGTTTACATTTATCTGTGACATATATATGTTCATGTATGGATATAGAATGTACATTTGTAGCTTTATTAGTATCATATGTATGCAGAATGTACATGTATGTAAATATCCTTTTGTGTTGCCTGTTATGTTGAACTGCACTACCTTCACACTTACCACACATGACGTACATTCCCTCAGACTTTCCCATATTGGTGCAACTCTGGAACTCTGAACTTCTCAGTTTCCCAGTCTCTTCTCTCTAAAAGTTCTTCTCAAATCTTTCTCTGAAAGCTATCCCTCTGGAAGACCTCTCTTCCTCATTTTGGTATGCTCTCATTAATTTTTTGTTTTGTTTTTTTGCTGGGAACGTTTCCTTGAATTCCAGGGTTTCTCCTCCCTGCGGTTGAGCGGCAAACAGCACATCCCGAGCGATCCCATCGAGTCGACAGGAAAAACAGTGAGACGCTTTTCGAACCTAGAACCACGCGGCGGCCCGTACTGTATTCTCTCCACCTGAAGCGAAGCACCCCGCACAAAGCATGCCCTTATCCCAGCACAGTGCACTTTACATATTATAACACTTCAGTGACTTTACTTTATACCAAAACATGCAACGTTCATACTTTATTTTTATAAACCAATAAATGCATATTACGAAATGACAAGTAAACAATGACATGCTTGCAAGTTTGTTCAACGTAATCCAACCACACAGCATGTTACATAATGTACATTACGACGTACATGTAACACTTTGGTCTGCTTTTTCTTACATTTAATTTGATTGGTTGACCAACATTGGCTGCTTTTACCATTCTCTTGGCACGTTGAACACTTGATGTATAGATTCTGAGAATGAATTTTATAAACTTAATTTGGAATTTCTATATCCAAATAAACATTTTATTTCACTACTTTTACAACAGTCATGCAACCAAACACTCATACACAAACTATTGTGATAAAGACAATGAACGATTTTGACGGAGACGTACTATTTAGACTACTGTACAGCATGATCCCAACAATCCTACGACCTATCCTGCACCTTTTGTTTACGTGACTGTGTAAACCGGTGATTGTGGTTGGTAGAGTATAGCACTGTTTTTGTTACCATTTGCTACGTCACACACTCGTGCATGCACTTCACAGGAGAGAATACGGTACCGACGCTCGATAGAACTCTCAACCAATGGCAAGCCGGAAAATCAAACCTTTGGAGGGCTGTTTAAAGTCATGATTGACGCTTGTATATCAAGTTGTCCTCAAGCTTTAGCGCCGTGCACATTTACCACTTGTTCTAATCTTGTATAATGCAGTACAATAGTTTGTGTGCAAATTTAAATCCTATGATATGAATTTCATTGTCACCTGCCCTATGGCCTTTACATGTATAATGGAACATCTTGCTTTAATTTCTTTCCACTTTCAGTCAGAGACTGTGCTTTGCAATTTGTAAACTGCTCATGATAAAACTCTTCTTGCTCATTTTGTATATGTTTCATTGCAAACCCCAAATTTTGCTGTCCTTGCATATACATTTGTAGTCTCAACCAGACCTCCGAGCTATATAGGTTGCTGAAAAATAATAGAACTTGGGCCCATAAGACAGATAACATACCAAAGGATTTAGCTGGCATGGCTTGACAGTCCTGAAGTTGAAAACTGGACTCCCAAGCCAGCTAACTTCTCTGCCATGTTATCTGTGTATTCTGTGAGTATTTGGTCAAGTTCTACTGTCTTTTAGCAACTTAGGGAGTCTGGTAGAGGCAAGTTCACGTACTCTTAAGTTATGAAAGTATGTTCAACTATAGTTCATTGTTTCTTTCCTCATGTTCAAACATCACTGTATTACCCCTCTTCTTCAGACCATTTTCATCTACATCTATATCAGCCTTGTTTGTAAAGTCATTAAAATTCCTCTGATTCTCTTTTTATCATAATTCTCTTGTCATGTTCATGAAAACAAAGCATTCCATTTATCTACATCATCATGTTACATATTGTGAAACTGCTTTACACACTATCAAATACCTGAAGTTCTCACTCTGTTAGTCTACTAACTGACCTGTTCAGCAGGTGACAATCACCTTAACCCCCCCCTCCCCCTTCTGCCTTTTATTGTTAATGACAACTCAAACTAGCAAGGGCAAGGTTTTTTTAAATGTTGTACAGTATCATTCATCTCCAGCAGTTTCTCCAAGCTGTGTCAACTTCACCTTTCATACGGTGTCTAGTTTATTTCTCCTTTTTGACAGTCTTTTGTTGTTCCCCTTTCTGCAGCATCAGTTCCTGTCAGAAATCCTGCAGTGGAGAGCAGCCACCACTCCAGAGGAGGTTCTCTTCTCACAACTCAATGCAAAGGTGACTTTTGAGTGTATACATTGTTTTATGAATGAGTGAAAGAAAGACTCTTTCTTAGATAGTTTTGCCCAGTAGACTTTGTATAGAGACTGTCACAATAGCAAAGTAGAAGTTCATCTGTTACATAGGACTGTCCAAACCTCCAAAAGCACTATAGAGATTGTATTCCAGTATAGATTCATGTATATTAGTATCTTTTCTGAGCTATGCTTAGTGTAGGCTGCCTTCGTAGCCCACCAATTCCTCCCAATCTTGCATTTTCTCTACATACCCGGAGTGTACGGAATGGGTTTATACATATCCCAGACCTGTAAAGAATCATTGTTGCAATCTGGCAAGCTTTTCAGAATTGACTTCAATCAGCCAAAAAACTATTTTACTTTGAGTAAATTCTGCTTTCAGCTCGGAATTTATCAGTTTTAGTTCCAGCTATGTATAGGAGTCTGTACCAAACGACTTGGAAATGCATGATGATGTATAAAATTTACAACACTTTGACCTATTCAAAAATTACTGTATAAAGCATGCTGCAATGAAGTTCCACTAAAACATACCTGTAATGGATTGGATCAGTCCATCACTATGCAGTCTCCTGGGTCACACAGGGCTGCACCACTAAAAAAAACAGGCCCTGGGGTGTTTCAAAGGTTCACTTTTCATGTTCCACAGACCACAGCATACCGTGTGCGGAGTGGCAGCATTTCACGGCTCCTGAGGACTGGCTCTGGGGTACTTCTAATGTCACAAACCCACTGTGTGCTCTCATGTAGACCTCTGGTAGAACCTGACAGGAACAAATGGCAAAGAACTGATATTTCCTATCAAATGTGATTGCAGTATTTAAACCCTAGTCTTCAGTTCTTTTCTGATGAAACCAAAGCAAAGGAGAACATCTGAGGTGCAAAATCTGGAGTCAAGAGAAGTCACCTCTATTTGACTGATAAATGGTGGCTATGCTAGCAGTCACGAGATCGAAAGTGTTCTATTCTGGACATTACTGGGTAGATTTTATGCCCTGGAAAATGCTCTTTACAAGACTTCCCTCACTCTACCCAGGTGTAAAATTGGATAGTACTACTTGACTTTGGTTGGGGACTTAAAAGGCAGTGGAAGGAGAGGGATGGGCTCTGCCTTCCAATACCGTGCCCTAGACATGGTGATTTATCAACCCACTGCCCCTACAACTGAAAATTATCTTAAACATAACTTGAACAAAGTCAAAACATTCACAGGTCCAAATTCTTGGTGGCATTACAAATGCATGGATTCCCCTCTGCTATTTGATGACCAGTGACAAAGAAAGATTCATCAGTCAGCAGTTCTTGTCATTTGTTCCAGTGCAGGTTGAATGTGCTTTACTAAACCAGTGTGCACTCTCTCCAGATGTAGCCTGGCTGCAGAACTAGTGAATGCTGTGTAGACTGAGATCATGCCTGGCTTCTCTACAGTCTGGGTCTCACATCTCACAAACATTACATGTACCTTACAACCTGCTCCTGTATTTCAGTAGCACTGAAGTCTAAATGATCTCTTGTCAAATTAAAAAAAATCTGATAAACATGTCAGGGTTGAAATTACAATACGGCGACTGATTCTGACAGTAGGGGTCCTGATCAGAGTCTTTGAATTTCCCAGTATTGCCATAAAAGACAGTCAGAACTTTTCAACTTTGATTCATGGAATGTCAGATCAATGGATTGACTTGAAATTTCTGTATCTATAAATGGGAGTCTATCCTAATCCTTTCCCAGCTTCCAGGTCGGAGTCTCTTTTGAGAGAAACTCCTAGTATCAGGATCTCTACAGCAAATTGTAGCCTCTACACTGACATACACATTCTACTATACAGCAGTCATTTCTACAGTATAGATCATTTTTGACTTTGTGACTTCATGAAGTCTTAGGAAATTTGACCAACCATCAGACCAAAGCGAGTACAAAATACACGACTTAGTATATCCTCAGGTAACAATAGACACTTGTACATCCAGGTTGTTTGGTGGTTTGTTGCACAGACCCAGACTGTCCCACTGAAGGAATGGCTCCATGATTATAGAACAAGGAATGCTGGAGGCTGCTGCATGGTTCTATTGATACACCTCCACATTTCATTCTCTCATTCCCTCATTTACTCACAGACCCCTCTTCCAGCTTATACTCATGTGTTGAGACGTAACCTGTACATGTGTTTGCCGTAGAGTAGACAAACGTGTACATGTTTGTCAGTGGCCTGAAGTTTTACTCCTGTGTGTAATATGTGCATTGCATACTGTCTTTCTATGTACAAGTTTTTACATTGGACTTCCAAAGCATGTTGTAGGATTTGCTGCTATTAAGTCATTTATAAATGTGGATCTCAATAAAGTCAAAGTCAAAGGAACCAGTTTGGAGGACTTTGATGCTGCCATTATGTGTATATTGTCAGACATTTAGCTACTACCACAATCTGTGATCTTTCATCAGTGACTGAGCAACATACATGTATTAGTCTTCGAGATTCAAGATCCGTGGCCTACGAGATTTTAACCTATTGCATGTGTTGCCCTGCATGACAAGATTCAGGTGGAACTGGTATACTGTAGACCATGTGTATATGTGTCTGTAGTACAGGAGATTGAACCAACAGTTTGTGATTATTCTTGTTGTTTGTGTTGCCAGTGAATCCTCTGCATGACATAAAATTCAGGTTAAACTGCTATACCATAGACTATATTGTATGTGTCTGCTGTGCAGGAGATCTAAAAAACATTTTTTTATTGTTGTTGTTTTTTGTTTGTTTACAGGGAGGGGGTGCGGGTGCCGTGTCCTGTATGCAGCTGCACAAGCGTGCGGAGAGGATCGGCTGTCTGCTGCTGGAGAAGGGGAAGATCAACACAGGCGACCACGTGGCTCTCATCTTCACTCCTGGTCAGTACAGGACCGGAAATCCATCTGCCATTCATATATAACACTTATAAGTGTTAGTGTTATAGTTTCTGAACTGTGATTGTACAAAATACAATTGGAAAATGTAATAGTGAGAGTATGACTATCTAAAGCAGGGCTGTCTCTAGGATCAGAAATCTGTCTGTCATTTATGTCAAGCTGTTAGAAACTGTTAGTTGTTTCTTGAGAAAGATGATTAAAGTGAAACTGGTCAAATTTCGGAGTCATTGTGCCATACTTTATCGAAAGTTATAAGTGTTAGTGTTATAGTTTCAGAACTGTGATGGTGTAAAGTACACCTGGAAATTATGATATACAGTATATGGCAACTAATATCTGAGCCAGTTAATAGATTTTTCAGATCGGTAATTAAAACGTGAATCATAGGATAGGATAGTCTGTACACAACCAGTTTGTCTGAAGTGATCAAAGAGAATCCATTAAAATCAAATCTATCTCGTTCTTCAGGTATTGACCTTATTGCAGCTGTGTATGGCTGTTTCTATGTTGGTAAGTACAGTCATTTTCTCTATTCCTGTTATAGTTGTCATTTTTGTGACAAATGACATTTACAATAACAGTATCAAATGGTAATGAAATTGAACATCTCACATACATGTACTTAAAGTCCTTAATCTTTCATGGCGATTTTGTAGGTTTTCTGACCTGATCCCGCACAGGTATGAAAATGTACATCATAATGATCTAAAAGTTACCTTACCTGACCTTTGACCTGTGGTTCTATCCACCAGGTGCTGTTCCAGTCCCTGTGCGCCCTCCCCACCACCAGAACATCGCCACCACCCTCCCCACCGTCAAGATGATCGTGGATGTCAGCAAGTCTGTGGCAGTCCTCACCATGGGAACTATGCTAAAACTACTCAAGTCTAAAGTAAGGGATAGTGCCATTCAATGGATGAGTGAGTGAGTGAGTCAGTCAGTCAGTGCAAGAGAGCCAAAGAATCCATGAATGAATGAATGAATGACTAAATAGTTGCCTATAGACTTGTGTACGGTGTGTGCTGGAAAACAATTAATATGTGTAACAGACTTTTTGCAACCTTACGCACGTATATATAGAAATACGTTTTTCACCATTTCTTAAAGGAGATTGTTTTATTTAATGAGATTTAATCTTATTGTATATACGTCTTTTCCACCCAGGAGGCAGCTAGTGCAATAGATGTGAAGACGTGGCCAGTGTTGTTAGACTGTGATGACACGCCCAGAAAAAAGCTGTCCAGTATCTACCGGGCTCCCACACCTGAGATGCTGGCTTACCTGGACTTCAGTGTCTCCACTACGGGCATGCTGGCTGGTATCAAGGTAAGTTATCAAATAATCCATCAACCAATTAATCAATCAACCAATTAATCAATCAATCAGGGTATCAACATCTGATGCACAGCAGCTGTAGAAATCTCTCTTCAGGATGTTTCTGGTATAGGACCTCCAGTTGACTCCATTGGCCCCAAGCCCCCTAAACGTATAAAAGACTTGGTCCTCTCACCTTTCCGGGGCATGGGGCATCATGGAATTCTGATGTTGGAAATAGAAATTATTGCTATGACTACATTTTGTATTTAGCATTTATCATTACTCGTATATATTCTAGACTTTAAATATTCAAATATCAGTAGTAAGATCACTCTTTATTCGTAGATAAAAGAAAGATACATGTACATGTATCCCAGGTCACTTTGGTCATTACTGACTGGACATGCAGGGGGACAGACTAACACAAGACGTTGATGTTGTTGTGTTTTTTCCTCAGATGTCCCACTCTGCGGCCAGTAACCTGTCGCGCTCGTTGAAGCTGCAGGCAGAGCTGTACCCGTCCAGAACCATCGCCCTGTGTCTGGATCCCTTCTGTGGGCTGGGCTTCGTACTCTGGTGCTTAGTGGGGTAAGATATACTTTTTTCATCTTTTGGGTTTTGTATTATAACTATTTTATCTGATAAGGCCACTCTGATGGGTGACATCCTCTGGAGACCCCAAACTAATGTGCGAGGGTGAAAAAAAAGGAAAATCCAAATAGATAAAAGATAAATGCTGCTGACCACAGGACTAAACATCAAGTCCTTTTTTCCCAGTTTTGGTTTGTCTTCTGTTCACCTCCAGTAAGACTGTAAGAGACAATTGTTGCTATTTCAATGTTTTTATTGCCGGTCTTGCTTTAAAGAGGGAAACAAGGGCACTGTGGCCCCATGTCCTGACCTACCTTGCTCCCCTTAGCCAGGAGAGCAGGTCCTCTGGCAAGCATAAAACTCTGATTGACCAGGAATGCTATTAGGTGACATGTGGCCACAGTTTTTTTGTTTTTTGTTTAGAACAATGCATGTGCAGATATCACCCATAATATTAAGTTAGTGTGGCCTAAGTTTAGATATAAGTTACTCTACACAACCATTCATGTTGACCTTTGCTCTTTAACCCCAGGGTGTATGCAGGTCACCACACCATCCTGATTCCCCCTGCTGACGTGGAGGCTAACCCCTCACTCTGGCTCATGGCTGTCAGTCAAAATAAAGGTAACACTATGCATTTGTACAACTGGTATTGTGAAAAAAATTGTGTACAATTTGTGTACAGTATTGAATGTTTGTTTGTGTAATAACTAATCATTTTTTTACTATGTCAAGTTAGGAAATGTTGACTGTAGAAAACAATAATTCAGCCTTTTGTACATGTGCTGCAAGAGTTTTTGATGTCAATAATGTCAATGTCAATAAACCATTGTCTTAAAAAAGTATCTAGTTAAGTATCTAGACTAAAAATCAGAGTGACAAGACTAACCTTGGTCAATGCTTAAGTTGACAATCTTTCTTGTTTCCAGTGCGTGATGTGTTCTGCTCTTATGGAGTGATCGAGATCAGCACCAAGGGACTGGGAGGGTCGACTGGTACCTTGAGGGTAAGGACATGTTTCTGGAAGTTTTTCACAGTAAACTAGTAAAAAGATGTTAAATACATCTCAAATAGCTTTCTTTCAGGGGAACTGTATGGCTTTGAAATGTATTTAAGGCCCTTTATCTCAATTAGGGACAGAAATGTACTTGTTTGGATGGACAAGAATTTCACCATCTAAGCTGAAATGAATATTAATTCCATTGTAAGAGGGAAATGATTTGAAGCTGGAGACAGCCCTTGTCTCAGTAAAAAAAATATGGTCCTCTAACATGTGCTCTTGTTTTTTTCCTTACCAGGCCAAGGGCGTGAACCTATCAGGTGTGCGGACCTGTGTGGTTGTTGCGGAGGAGAGGCCCAGAATAAACCTGTGTAACTCCTTCTCTAAGCTGTTCAAGGACGTGGGGCTGTCCCCCCGTGCTGTCAGCACCACCTTCGGCTGCAGGGTCAATGTTGCTGTCTGTTGCCAGGTAACTGTCACACAGATATTTAACTGGCTGTACTACCTTGTTCTTTTTGTTGTGTTAGTAAGGGAAAACAGTTGAGTAAGGAAATAATACAGCTTCACTTTGTGTGGTGTGTCTGTTTGTTTCATATGACTGTGTAACACACCTGTTTTATTACAAACCGCATAAAAGAGGACTGTAAGGTTTGACCTGCTCACACTATGATGGATCCCTACTCTTATAAACAAGTGTAGTGGGTTCTTTAACATGCTTGCAGTGTGCTTCTCCTCAAACACTGGACCTCTGGCTTTATCCCTGAGAAGACATACCTAATCAAAGCTATATGTAGGTACCCATTTTCACCTGTCAGTAAGTTGAGTGTGGAAATAAGTGTCAAGTAACTTTCCCAAGGGCACAACATCTGCAAGGTATTTGAACCCAGAACATTTAGGTTCTAAGTTTCTAAAGTTAACAATCCTAACCATAAGACCACCTTGCCCCCCGTCCTACAGGGTACATCCGGCCCTGACCCCACGTCTGTGTTTGTGGACATGCGAGCCCTGCGGAACGACAGAGTCACCCTGGTGGAGAAGGGCAGTCCTCACAGCCTGTGTCTCATGGAGTCGGGAAAGGTAAGAACTTACAGTCTGTAACATCAACAGTACCAAAAACCGCATCATTATCCTTCCGAGATTTTTTTTTCAAGCTAGTTTCAGGGCACTGTACATGTACAGTCCATGCTGTCATATTTTGCTAACCGGCAACTGTCTCTCTTGTTGAATGATGTATTTTTGTTGGAAAAACATTACTGCACTAACAGTGGCCACCCAAATTCAATGTAAAACATGAATATCCTATAAAGTTGCTTGCATGGTGTACTTGTAAATCCTTATACTTGCCGTTCCTATTGCCATTCCACCAGTCTTTTATGTCAACTTTGTCACTGTTTTGCTTCTTATTTCTGTGAACAGAGAAACCATAGTAAAATACTTTCTCCCTCCCCAGATCCTGCCAGGAGTGAAGGTGGTGATAGCCAACCCTGAGACAAAGGGGCAGTGTGGGGACTCCCATCTGGGAGAGGTGGGTACATTTCTAGTGAAATTCTAACAATAATGTTGTAAATTGTACTGTCTACCACGAAAGTGTTACAGTCTGACAGAGTAGTGTGTTAAACAGTTTTGCTTGAAGAAATGTAGATTTCTATGGCATGGTAGACATCTTAAATGATGTATATCAAATAGCTTTCCACTCCTTATGATATTAGCCTTGCAATTAATAGTATTTGTCAGAATCACTCACACAGGCCACATAACCCATTGAAAAATGTTGTTTGTCTAATCTAATGTACCTTAAAGTTCATATTAGATAGTAAATATATATTGGCTTGCAAGTTATATTCCAAGTTATATTTGTCCACAGATCTGGGTGTCCAGTCCACACAGTGCCAGTGGCTACTTCACCATCTACGGAGACGAGTCCTTGCAGAATGACCACTTCTCAGCCAGCCTGACCACAGGCGACACCACGCAGGTCTACTCCAGAACCGGCTACCTGGGCTTCCTCCGACAGACCGACCTCACCAATCACGCAGGAGGTCAGTAAAGGTCAAACTAAGGGAGGGCATGCAGCCATCCAAGCATTCCTTGCAATACACATTCCACAATACAATACAATACCAAACCTTTTGGAGAGAATTGTTTTAACGCGTTGGCAAGTTGTCTATCATCTTCTGCTATAAATGTGACTGTCATTGTTATGATGAATATGTTTGTTAGAGTTTGAAAAACAAGGAATGTGAAACAAGTTGCATTATAGCAACAAAGCATTATTCTAGGTTTTGTGGGTATTATCCATGTTTTTATCTGATAGTTTTCAATGGGTTCTTTGTCATACTATGGACAAATTCTCACACATACATCATGAGTAGTTTCATTATGGAATAGTGTGAATGTCAATCAGGACCAGGGACAGCAATGCTAGACAAGTATAAATGTCAATTAGCACCAGGGACAGCAATTCTTGTATGAATGTCATTCAGCACCAGGGACAGCAGTGCTAGTGTGAATGTTATTCAGCACCAGGGACAGCAATGCTAGTACAAATGTCATTAAGCACCAGGGACAGCAATTCTAGTATGAATGTCATTCAGCACCAGGGACAGCAGTGCTAGTGTGAATGTTATTCAGCACCAGGGACAACAATGCTAGTACAAATGTCATTCAGCACCAGGGACAGCAATGCTGGTATAGCTGTTTTTTTCAACCAACTTTACACTTTGTATAGCTACTAGTGTATCTAACAAGATCTGTTCCTTCCCTGGCAGAGTACCATGATGCTCTGTACATTGTGGGCTCGCTTGATGAGACCCTGATGTTGCGGGGGATGCGGTACCACCCCATCGACATTGAGAACAGTGTGCTGAGATGTCACAAGAACATCTGCGAATGGTAATGTTTGACAAGTGATAGCATGTCGTTGTTTCTTGATATGTAATCACACTGTAATGACTCCTGTGTTTGAATACATGTATACTTACATAAATGCCTTCAAGTCCATCGTGATTTGATTTTGCGGTAAGGAAAAAGTGTTTGCAGTGGTTTTGAGTTTGTAATCATAGCACATTCTGTTTTAAGGTTTTAAGTTTGCGATGAAGCAGCCACCACGAAAAGAGTTAACATAAAACCACTTTGAAAATTTCAAGAAATGTGTTAAAGGTAATGAAGGTCTGCCGATGTTGTTGTTGTTGTTTTTAGTGCCGTGTTTACCTGGACCAAGCTGGTGGTGGTAGTGGTAGAGTTGGAGGGTCCCAAGATTATATACTGATGTTGTTGCTGTTGTTTGATGTTGTTGTTGTTTTCAGTGCTGTGTTTACCTGGACCAACCTGCTGGTGGTAGTGGTGGAGCTGGAGGGTCCTGAGAACGAAGCCCTGGACCTGATCCCACTGGTCACCAACGTGGTGCTGGAGGAACACTACCTCATTGTGGGGGTTGTGGTGGTGGTAGATCCAGGTCAGTGGGGAGACAAGTAGAGTAGTGCAGTAAGCCCATAGAAACATAAATAAAAAGTGATCAGTCACATGATTTTGCTTTGAATTGTGTATCAATGGTGTCTACTTAAGCTTTATTTGGAGCCCGTTTCTGAGATAATATTTTTACAAAATTCCTGCACATCAATGACAATTTCAATAGATTGAGAACTTTGTTTGACTGATAGCTACCGGTATATGTGATCTCCTTGTTAAACTGCTATTATATAATTGATATGTATGTTGCAGTTGTAAATCAAATCTCTTCAGATAGCGTAAAGGTTTATTCTTTTAGTAAATACATGTAGTATCATTTTTGTACGCGCCCCAGGTGTTGCATGTTGCATATGGACAGTGCTGCCCGTGTACAGTGGTCCCTTATATTGACTGGATTCCTCCATGTATGTTTAGGTGTGATCCCGATTAACTCCCGCGGAGAAAAGCAGCGCATGCACCTCCGGGACGGCTTCCTGGCCGACCAGCTGGACCCCATCTATGTGGCCTACAACATGTGACAAAAGGGGGACGCCCCTGCTCAAGACACCCTCCCTCGAGACCGCATCGTAGGCAGCCTACAGAGGAATCAATCCCCCAGACACCAAGCTAACTGACACTTCTGATGTCACCGATTGGGAGAGGCATTGCAGTTTATGAACTTATCATTTGAAATATCAGTTGCAGTTGGATTTGACCATTGGCAGTAATCTGTTTGCCAAAGTATGTAAAAAATTGTCTGTTTTTAAACACCTCACAACAAATTTGATTCAGATTTTGTCTTATTTTACTCTCCCCATTCACCAACTGAAGATGGTAGCTCCCAAATAGAGTATCATTCTTGCTACATCTTCTACTTTAAACAGCCTTCAATAAGACTTGGTCACCGAATTCTTAGATTCTGTATATTTTATGTCATTGAATAAGATCACATGGCAAGACTTGCAGGTTTGTTGAAGATGTATATTGTTTGCAGGTTTAGAATGGACTGTTAGCTTTGGAAGTAATTTCCTTGGTTTTCATTTGTGTTTTCCTTTTTTGTTATAAAATGTACATAGATTGTACAATTCCATTTTCATGTGAGTTGAGCACTGTTGCACAGTTACTTTTTGATACACATTTAAATTTATCATATTTGGTTATTTTTAAAGAGTAAGCATGTCAGCATCACACTTATATGGTTGCATGATTAACGCACTCCTCACTGTTAAACATAAGGTGCTGAACTTACTTTTGCTATGCCTTGGTTGTTTGGATTTTTGGTTTTATTTCTCCTTGCTACTGGCTTGAAAAGGCCAATTGAAAAAGTCAATTGCAGGCACTTTTTTTATGCTTTATAAAATTTCCCATTCTACCATTGATAGAGCTGATTTGGTGTGGTCAAAACTGTGTTCTTGGGAGGGAAGACCTGATATTAGTGGTCTTGTAAAAGAGTAAAAACCTTGG
The DNA here is from genome assembly GCA_019207045.1 of Branchiostoma floridae x Branchiostoma belcheri. Taxonomy (NCBI): domain Eukaryota; kingdom Metazoa; phylum Chordata; class Leptocardii; order Amphioxiformes; family Branchiostomatidae; genus Branchiostoma; species Branchiostoma floridae x Branchiostoma belcheri. Next base: position 8,362,525 of record CM033041.1, read on the forward strand.
CAGGGGCAAAGGAGTTCCAACAACAAGAATAACAATGAGAGTGTGTGTCCTCTCCTAGGCTTAACTGTTCAGAATGTTAATTATTATGATAGATTTGCATCAGATTGTTAACCATACACTGGTCCTATCCTGGCCACATTGTTTTGGTCCAGGGTGTCTTGTTTATCAAACATAGACTACCAGTAAAACCATTATGAAGTATAGCATCAAGCCCTATAGTGAGTGGTATGTACACCCCCTCACCTGTATTAGGCTTTAACATACAGTTATTACAGTAACTGTTACCTGTAGTTTATGTTGACTGGTACACCCAGTAGATACACAGAGACACCTCCATGTGTATGGTTTAAAGCTGGTTTGTATGGCCCAGCCTAGAAGTAAGGAGTAGAGGTAGTGAAGAGAACATGTATAGTGGACAAATTGCTGCTGGAATCAGGCAGTGCCTGCTGGAGGGTGGCTTTCTTAGATTTTTGGCAACGCCTCTGGGGCGGAGCCATTTTGTGCTGTGTTCTATTTCGTTCTTTACTTGTGTGACTTGTTTTGGTATAGTTTGTATACACATATGACTTAAGTTTTAAATCTTAATTGACAGCTATTTAACCTTTTTTAATTGAAATGAAACCGTTTTAGTATCAAATTGTAAAGCCACATGTTACTACAAAAATGACATATAATGTATCATTCCCTATGGTCGCTTATATCTATATAACTTTTTAATAGGAGCTGTTTTTTGTTTTGCAATGTTAAAGCAATTTTTACTTCATCCTTGGGCGCCGCAAGGAGGTAACACATTGATATCAAAATAATGAAAGCCATTCCTTGTTGATATGAAATTAGCCTTTGGTGTTGTGTTCATACTTGTTGCAAAGTTGTTGTTTTTTCAATTTTCACCATTTGCATTTGTCCTCCACTGCACTTGCAGGCAAAGTCACTCATCCAAAGAGAAAATGATACTAAGTACATGAAACTGTCCACTAAGACTGACAGAAAGAAGCAAGCTTGTGTTGATAGCGTCATAGCAACTTGTGTCTTGCTCCAGAGGGGTGGCATAGTATGCAACCTTTTGGCATCCCCTTGGCAAGTCAATGATTGACCTCAGGTCCAGAGAGTCTACAAAAATGTCTGAGCTCAGAGTGTGCAACTTCTGACCCAGAAGGCAACTGCTGCTGCCACTAGAGCACAAGTGTAAGAACAACTGAAGGACTTACGTTGCTTGGTTTGCATACAATTTTACCCTCCAAAGTTGACGATAAGTCTTACATCACAGAAATAGAATAGTGATGTTGCCATGGAAATAAGTATAGGAGTATACAGGTTTAGCTGTCTCATGTTTGTACTTTTTATACTGCTAGAATCATAGAAAATGAACAAGACCCCTACATAGGAGTTGGTACATGTACATGTAGTAAGACTTGTGTGCAATGTTTGGCTAGTGTTCTATTTCATTGTTGTTTGGCTTTATTTTTACAGAGGTTAGTCTGTTCTCCTTTTTGTACAATGTATTCAGTGTTGCAAGGAGACCCGGCTTGTATATAAGGCCTAACACTGCTGTGAATTGTTTATCCGCTGTGTTTTTGCTTTGTCAATTTTATAGCTATGATCAAGTGTTAGGCTGTAAAGATGTACTCCCATTGAATGTATACGTCCTCTGTCAATGATAATTCCATTAATGTCTCATATTATTACTTACTGAGGTAAAGTGTGTTCTGTGGAAATCATTAAAGTCATTAGTAAATCTACAATAAGTCTGAAGTAACAACTGAGAATTCTCTTTGGTCATCTCAAATGCAGTCAATAGGCACATACAGGGGAAAATTAAGTATAGTATGTAACAGTAGGGAGAAGATTTGGGGACAAAAGTTTGTTCCTCTCTTGGAGAAATGTTGTAAATAGCCTTCCTGTATACATGGAGTAAAAACCTACACTGTTCACTTCGATGAAGTTGCATGTTTCGATGCATTCAATAATTAAAATGAAGCAGCCATGACCAGAAGTTGTCTGTGTCGAAATTTCTTATGGAATTTCTCTAGTAGTTGTAAAGTCTTGTTTTTGTGTGTACATTTATGAGAATCATTTTGAATAATCTTGGGCCGAGTGTTGCAAAAGTTGGCACCTGAATGTCTATATGTAACTGTTGTTGGCCATTTTTGTTGTTACTACAACGGTCGGTCGACAACCGATGGTGATGACAATATACACAAAGAGTTATGCAACAAGCTTTTTAATGATGCCAATTATGACTAAATGTTGCCAATAAAAGTTTTATTGTATTCACATAAAATATATACATATAGAAAGTGGGCTGTCACATTTTATCATGTACCTGAAGTTACGGAAAGAAGTTCAGAAATTCTGGCAAGATTATCTCCAAAGCCAGTCATCAGAAGAATTGACAGACATACCTTTTGAGTCAACATTCCATGAAAAGATTTCCCTCACAGGTCTGAACTAATACAATAGACATGTCCCATTATTAGAAGCAATGGGATTCGACATGTATATACAACCATAGAGTTCCTTGAATGTACAATGTAATACACATACAAATTACACATAGTGCATTTCATTGATATTAGAAAACATCATTAAGATTCCACTTTGAAACACTACAGACACAATATCTTACATCATCATCAAAAATGGTTGCACTGGACATGTGTACAAATGTACATTCTGCCCCATAGACTTAAGGATCTTTTTCCTTTTCTTGAAAATAGAACTTTGACTTCAAGTATACGCTACATCCATTACAGACAATTAACTGGGAGATTTCTACCCTTAAATCATCATCAAAAATGGTCGTACTGGACATGTGTACATTTTGTCCTGTTGACTGAAGGGTTGGATTTTTCTCCTTTTCTTGAAAATAGACATTGGCTATGAATACAATTACTAGTATTACAGACAGTTGATCGGGAGATTTTCAATACGATATTATCACAGACGTGTCTCAGCGTGGGACTGGGTGACGGTAGTGGAAGCCGTGGCTGTTGCCATCAGACTCCTGCGCTGGGCGGGACCTTGTCCTTGGACGTCAAATTTGGGTTGATGGTTACGATGTCCCAGCTTATCACGGATCACATTCTGAACCTGTGTAATGACAGAAATGACAATGATCATAACATTATGGTTTGTCTAAAACTTTATGTATGTATCCTTAGAGGTACAGACTTACAAGGCTCACAGATGATGTAGTTACCTTTTTACAAAAGTGACAACACAAACTGAACCCGAGTTGTTACAAGTATTACTACACGGCACACGCTATAAGCATTGAGACGTATTTTCAACATACTTTGTTCGCTTGTATTGGACCATATCTAAGTCATGGTCTCTCAAAACAGATGCATGTAGAGTCTTTCACCTAGTACCTCCAATCAAACGACATGCCTTCTGGTTGTACTGCACTAATCAGAGGAGAAAATTTGACTGGAATATCTACATGTTATAAATCTACAGAAAGCCATCCATTGAGAATTAGTGCCATGTGCTTACCTCAGCATTAGTGAAGCAGTAGATCGTAGATACAAACATTCCCTGCAAAACAAAGATCTCTATAAGTAAGCTATGGACACTGATGTAGAATTGATACATAGCTTTTTGGAGGTGGTTAGGACAGAAGATAATAAGAGATCGAACCTGTGAACGCTAGATCTGTGTCAGCTAGCCTACCCACTAGGCCATTTGATGCCACTCTGATGTTTGGAATGTCTTGTGACAAGAAAGTCTAGCATGCTAACCAATGGCAGGGCCGCTAGGGGTTGTGAGTGAAGAAGACTAGACAAGAGCAACAATCTATGGCACTGGCAGATATATTTACCTGTGTCGCCTGCATGACGGCGTTGAAGACCTGATAGATGTCCTCGCCCAGCCCACCATCTTGCGGATCTACGAAGAACAGCAGGTTGGTGAGACCCAGCAGTGGCAGGAGGATGAACATCGCCTTCAGAGCTTTCCTGTGGACACAACCAGACATTGCCCGAAAAGAGATGTTGGAATGAGGGGAAAATTCCTCCCGAGGGAGTAATTACGAAGAATGCATATCAAAGCATTTCAAATGCAAACTGTGCTATGGAGAGCTATGGGCTTAACATGCATAGACTAATCTCCAAGCAGATCTACCGTTGGCAAGGCAGTGTCCAAAAGGCCTACCAGTATCCAACAGGCCACCTTAGGTCTGCTGGATTCTGGTTGGCCCTTTGGACACTGTCTTACCACCGACAGATATGATTGGAGATTATTCAAAGGCATGCAGGCAGATGTATGGATGGAAACGTTTTATGGCTACCCCAGACCCATCAGGAAACGGGGCAGTCAGAGAACGTCACAATTTCCCATCCCAACATCTGCTTCGAGATCGATACAAAGGGCCTCAGACATCTGACGTCATCAAAATGTGACATGACGTCGACCTTATTCTGGTTAACTCCCCGGCCGTCCTAGGGAAGGGTTTGGGGGCTGACGCCGGCGGCGGGACAGTCAACCTGAGGCCGATCGAGAGATCGTACCATGGCTCGGTGAACTGTGTGGAGTGTTGGTCCGCTTTCATCTTGGTGATAAGGACCACCAGGATATGCAGTAGGAAGTAGAGATTCACCTACAGGACACAGGCAGATGTTAGTTAGTGTAAACCGTGTCCACATAAAAACTTTATAGTCACGTGGTTATGAAACAATTTCGGCCATGTTGGATCCATGAGCTCAACCAATATGACGCCGGTGGCGCTAAAATAATTCTCCGTCTCATAAACGGTCGTTACTATGTGAAACGGCCGATGCCATGTCGCAGAACGGCACACCTTAGTATAGGCTCTGTTAACACCGTGAGGACGTTTTGTGTCGTAGAGGACTTTTTGGATTACGTACATTTGTAATCGAAATGTTGCCTTTAAACTTTTTTGATATATGTTTTTCCTTCATAAAAGTTGTGATACGCTCGGACACGGCATCGACCGGTCAGCGATATGATACGATACGGCATCGACCATTCAAAACGGGACGGAAGCACCCGTCGACTTCTATAGCTATATAGATCTGTCATTTGTGAAATCATGTCAAACGGTTTGCAAAGGCAAAAATACAAGAAAAGGACAGCTCTATGGAGATTTTTCTCACCACGAGAACGACCACGATTGGTCCCGATACAATCCAGGCATAGGATAACCTGGTGTAGTCCATCCAACACCGCTCTGTGTCGAACAGGTACATGACAACTGTCCAGGCAGCAACGAACACCGCCGGCATACCTGGAAAACAAATGCCTCTATCAAATCCTATCAATATTTCTAGATAGCTCAGTTATCCCTACAGGATGGGCATTAAGATGAAAAGTAAACAAAGGTCAATCAGTAGCTTGGCCAGTCCTTACTGTATGGCTGGGCGTGTTTCATGTGTTATGTGTAAGTAAACAGTTGCATTACCTACTCCAAGAAGTTTTGTTTTGGGGACGTTCGTCTCCGTCTGTGAGCACGGGCCTGTGGCCACGATAAGTCAAGAAGACCTGGATGTATTGTCTTGACATTTTGTATATTTTCAGGCCTTGATGAGACTTTGGCGCCCTAGCAACTTATGGTACTGCAGCGGAACTTCCAGCTTTTGTATCTTTTCATCTGAAGATGATAGGGCCACCAGATGGGAATGGTAGATAGCTCTTGGTACACGTGTATTGATTCATATCTTTTTTCGTTCTCTCCTTTATTCCTACTCACTTCTGATACTAGCATCTTTGTCGCATGCCCATATTTGTACTTCGCCTGACATTTAGCCTGTGTTCACACAATCTTTCGCTGGCTGGGGTTAATGACCCCTCCCTCTCCCAGGTGGTGGCAACTGTAAGGCTTGCCCGCCACTTACCCCAGCCAATCACGTAGAAGACTGCCAGACTTGAGAGGTAATGGAACACTGCCACCACACAGCGCATGTACAGGAACAGGCCCTCCACCAGCATCCAGAAGATGTTGGACATGCTGAAGTACTGGGACAACACCACCAGGCCTCGGCACACCACAGGCTGGAGGACAGATGTAGTACACAGTCAAACCTGCCAAAACGGTCATCGGTCACCTGGTCATAACGGTAAATTTTTCTCAGTCCCAAAAATGTTCCCCATAGACGCAAGCATTAAGCGACCTTCCCAAGACGCCCACCTCTCCAATGCGGCCACGGTCAGTATAATGTGGACCAGACAGGTTTGGCTGTGAGTCATATCAGTCCAGTTTATAATCATTACATTTGTCAAGAAGGTTATACTAAGTATTTTGGGTGTGCTCGTCATTGTGTGTGTGTCTGTGAAAAGCATAACTCGAGAAGCCTTTGAAGGAACCTGGTGATATTTAGTATGTGGGCAGGGGTCAGCAAAATCAAGGTCAAGCTCAATGGTCCCCCTAGCGGCTTTCTAATGCAATGCAGCGGAACTTTCGTTTTTGATATCTCTTTTACATTGAAGTCGCCGTTTGTACTTTGGTACACATTTGAGCAGTGGAGACAAGTTATATTTAAGTGGTTGATGCGCAACAGATTTGTGACTGACTTCGGCCTGTTTGACAAGACAAACATCACCTTTATTGTGATAGCATTTCAAGTCACGTTGATACTGTTGTAAATTCCGCCCGTAAAAGAAATCCGCCGTGTTTATGACAAAATCGTTTTATAGAGGAAACAATATAATTTGATACCAAAACCTTTCAGATCCTATCTTTAGAGCGCATTTCACTTCTGTGCCCTCAGAGGAGGCATAATTTCCCAACTTTTAATTTCAGTTGTCAGTTCCTTTTTTCTTCTCCACTTTTCTTGGCACCGTGCCCTTTAAGTGATTTACAGTACGACGGGTCTGACATTTATATCACTTGCCTTCAATTTGGTTGGCATTTTCTATGAGATGTGTATTTCACTGATTGCAATTATGATACAGAAAACTTTGCTCCCTGCTTGACTGTAATGAATTCAGCAATAGTTGTTAAACACCGTTCTACAAAATTTCAAAATGGTATCTGAAGGGCCCTGAAGTGAGTTTGAGTACAAGCCGAGTTCGCACAAATTGCATGCGACGTCAACGGAATTCCTGTCCTCATGGGGTAAACTGTGACTTGATGTCTCTGAAACTTTCCACTGCACTTCTGGGGGAGAGCTAGAGGGACTTCCATCAGTGGCTACGATAAAAGCTGGCTCTTACCTCCTTCCCGCGCCCCCTCTCATTCTTTCTCCTCTCTCTCTGTCATCCCCTCTGTCACCCTGTCTCCGAAAGTTTGTCTCTATCTTCTCCTCACCCTGCCATCTCCTCTCTCTCTCCCTCGAGCTCTATCTCTCTTCTCTCTTTAACTCTCGCCCTCTCTGTCTCTGTCTGTCTGTGTATGTCTCTCTCTCTCTCTCTCTCTCTCTCTCTCTCTCTCTCTCTGTCTCTCTCAAAGATACCAATTTCAAGAAAAAGCCTACTACTAAGGCGTAAAATATTGAATGACCACTACCTAAGCTTATAATATGCAATGGCCACGTACCTCGTTCATGTACGAAGGAGGCCCGGAGTCGTCCCCTGGCTGCATTAGAATGATGAGGATGATGGACCGGAATATCAGGGACAGAAGCAGCTGCTTGTGGATTCTGATGCGGTCACAATGTAGTCTCCTGAAATATCCACAAGAGATCTTAATCTCACACCTTGAAATACTTTCCGAAAATTCATTGATGAAGTATAACACAACCATGCCCATTTCACACGTTACATGCTACGTACACTTTACTACACGACGAGATGGCTGGAAGGGTTCTTCTCTAGCGGCCCGAATACAATAGAAGACGCGGCCGACCATCCCTGACCCTTTAGAGAGTGATTGAGGAAGATGTTGGCCTCCAGACGGAGACCTCCTGTCTGTCATGTGCGACAGAGTCTTCTGGAGGAACTTTATAGTGTCACCTGAAGGATGACTGAACTGAACTAAATGCTACACTCTTAGGCTTTTGGTGTTCTAGGTATTCACTTCTTGAAGACATTTGGACACAGATCAGCTCAGCCTTGGCATCCTGGCAGTGTCCGGTCACAACTCAGCCTTGGAGCAAACTTGGACCCAGGCCAGCGGCAACAACCGTGCAACACGACAAGACGAAACAAGTGCTATGGGTACCCGGCCTTTGTTTTAACATCTAACATGCATTCCCCTCTCAAACTGCATAAGTAGAAGTACCTAAAGTAAGATAAGATGAACATGACCTACCTAAAGTAAGAGAAGATGAACATGGATATGCACAGCATCAGCAGTGATAGGGCCGAGCCAGCGAAGTAGATATCTCTCACCGCCAGTAGGATGGACAGATCCGGCTGGAAAGAACCACACTTTGAGAAGTAGCTATAGATGTCCAATATGGCAAACGCAGATTTGATTGTCCTTTACTAGATGTTGACTAGCTCCTATGGAACATATCGGATTCCGTAATATAGGACAACAACAAGGGCTATGACAATTTATGACAGATGCTTTGATTTACATCGCTGTTGAACGTATAGCTATAGAATTTTATTCATACAGATTTTACAAGAAAATTATGATCAAAAAGTTGAACAAGTATTTTTCATGATAGATCCAACTGCTATATTACAGTGCACGATTCCATCGTATTGTCCTAAGTGCAATCGTCCTCCAGAATTCTAACACAACTATACATGGTTGTACCTTAGGGCGCGGTCACATATGTCGTACGATCGATGTCGCTAACTTTGGGCATTTTGGAGGACAAAAATGTACGTCTCCTGCAAAGTTCAACTATCTTGGTACACAAAATGCTGTTTTGGATTCATGTCGGTGGTTGGTCCTGTCACATCCTGCTTACAACTCCTATGGCATCAAAATCAAGGACCGCACGACCTATGTGGCCGCGCCGTTACGGAAAATCGTGGCATTTCCGAGGAAGTAAACCCTGTAACCAGTTCGGGGAAAAGCCTATTACTGGCGTTTCTCCAGGTAAATACAATAGATTCGATCCTTGCTCATTAAACTCATCCAATGCACAGGTCCATTTATTTTCATCAAGAACTCCCTTAAAGTTCTTCTTCGCTTCATTTCCATCGACCTCCAGGCTAACCTTTGAGAGATCGGAAAGGTAACGAGCCAATCACGCCACGCAGCAAGTTCATTTCGATACGTTTGTTGTGCGTGGATACGTAAGATTGCTATTTGTGTACCTCAGAGTTGTACAACTTTGCCCATTTCTAGTAATAATATTACATGAATATCAAATCGTTTGAAACTCTATTCCTAAACTGTGATTCAAATTTGTGCCAGATGCAATATTTTGAAGCCAGTGAAAAATAAATGCGACATTCAACACGGATGTTAAAAAAAGGAATCTTTATTTCATTTCCTGTACTAATTGTTCCTGTCGCAGGCCTATTTCCAGAGTAACAAGCGATCGAAATGTGACATGGGATCCAATTACTAACCTGCGTCACAATTCAAACGAACGCCGGCCGAATTTTTAGATCGGCTGGAGCTCTCCAAATTTCAAAATCGCCCCGAATTTTTCGCTGAAGTTCTGCCCCATCACAAATTGGACTTGGCTCCGTGTTTCATTCCGTGAATTTTAAGTTATTGCCTTTTTTGCTTTTTTGGTGCATAGCTGACATCACGAGGAGGTTTAAATTCAGCGACGGACGAGCTGTTATTAAAATCCACCCGAAGCCTTTGATGTAGCAGGATTTTCAAGCAGGCTGTGACAGAACAAGATCCAGACAAAGATCTTACACAGCATTATGTAAAGAAGTCCGAAGGATTTGAAGTTGTACAACACACGCACGACCATCCCAATTTAAGAATGACCTCGAGCTCTGTTTGCGATCGTATGGTGGTCGTATGACAAATGTATTCTCTACCAGACCGACTACGCTGGCTATTATAGGGAGAATAAAAATTGCCAGGGGAGTTTTACTAGCAGAGGAGTTGGCCAGCCCCGCAGCCGGAGAAAACATTTCCTTTAGCGTGGACTGTCTCACCTGGCCAATTTCCCAATTTTACGATCGAATTCTACGATCCCCGTACCCCCATAGAACGGCCCGGTGGAGGCTATGACAAATGTTTGAGCGGGCCCTTACCGGTACACGGCTAAGCTTGTGAGGCACACACAGTGTGTAGTTGGACCAGTTTCCCTTCAGCCACTCACCGGCCTCCGTACAAATCCGGTAAGCCAGGATTTCTGGAAAACACGCAAATCATAGCCCATCATATTGTCAGCTTATGCAGTCTGGATTTGGAAAATGCCTTGCATGGGCCGTGACAGAGAACACTGGCCTATCGTGACATTCATGATTAGTACTAAAGCGAAAGCCAAGTTTCCTAATCCTAAAGAGAACCAATCTTTCAACAGTCAATGCTTGTCACAAATTGCTTGACGCCCTTCAGAAGTCACAATAATAGCAACGTTATGAGCTCCTTTCAAACGACAGCAATCGCTGTCCCGAAGGATGCCTCAGATGTGGAGTTAGCGATTGGAAAGTTTGAATTGGTACACGCATGAAAACGTCTATTCCTGGTGCTAAATTATTTTTATGAACTCGAGATAACCTCCACCTCTGCCTCTTCAATCCCTTGCTCTCTAGAGTGTATCATACTATGTCTGGAATATGAATCAGTCTGTAACATATACAGTTGGTAAGTTCGACCTTTCGTTTACGTGTCAAACTTGACGTTTCAATCAAAATGCATAGCACATAACGTTTGTAATTGTGCTGTGGTTTGCAAAAACTGGCGACTGTGAAAGTTCACTAATAAGCTAGTAGACATTAATGCAGTAAAATGGTGAGGTTTCTGTAATTATATATAACTTACTGGTGTTATCGTATCCCTTCGGACACGGAAGGTACACAGTGTATCCTGCAGGGGTGTTGGGCCAGCAGTAGATGTTATCAAACGAACTGTTACAATACAGTCCTGAAAAACAGAATGTCCAGGTCAGATACAAATTAAAACGAAAAGCATCCCTGTAAGGTGCCTTCGTAAATAAGGTACTGTTGGTACTTGGTTACCTTGGCCGTTATGTATATGTATTGTCATACAATTGCCCAAGGACGTTGCATAAGGTAAAGGTAAATATCGCCCCAAGCCATTTCGAGCTAGCAATAATTATATCGTGTGGGTAGTGAGTTGTTTTAATATCCGGTACTGTGTCTATAGGGCACGGTATCAGAACGGACAGCCCTCTCCTTCGGCTATACCCCCCCCCCCCTAACCGTAATCAGGTATCAATTTTACACAAGGATGTAGGGAGGAACTGAGTTCTATCACAAGAGTGTAATTTCTAAACCTATCATGGTTTGGTTTTGCACTTCTTTTACCTTCACCTTCGTCGAGAAAGTTATGTTTCTTTTTGTATTTCATGTCTACTTTCAACACACGTACCTGTTTTGACCCACATATAGCCGTCTAACTCTACAGAAGTAAGCAATACCGGTAAATTTTCTTCCTATACGTTGAATTTCACTTATCAATGCTGAGATGGTATCTTTATAGGTGACGTGAGCAAGGTGAAAGGAACGGCCCAATATCTTTACAAGGAATCTAAATGCCTGTACATGGTCATAAAACTTATGCTTTAGAGTTTCTACTAAGATAACAAGTCCCATATGAACTCTTTTCATATCCTAGTCTTCACTTAGACTTCCAACAAAAGGTTGGCGGTTACGGCACTGATTGCACATGAATGACCATAGATTTGCGCTTTGATGAAATCTAAATTGAATCTTCACTGGATTTTGTATTTCATCAAGGAAGTAAGAGTTTTCCTTTGAAGATTTGCCGAGCTTACACTTCTATACTGGTGCAACTATGTGCAACATTGACGGCGGAATATGAAGTAAAATTCACACACGCCTCAAAACGTCAGTATATGGCTCAAAAATGTGTGATTTGTGATACATGATACCGAGATCGCTGTCTGTTGTTCCATGATTATTGTGATTTTTGAAAAATAAAGGCAAAGAAGATGGCATCTTCACCAGCAGGTATTATTCCTTATAATACTGAAAAAAAAGATCTTTTTTTGGCTGACTTTCTGTGCACAGGTTGAATGTGCGCGTAGATATTAAACCACAGTGAAAGTAAAAACGTTCTCTGTCATGATGACAAAGTCGACGAAAGGCTCAGGAATGTGTCTCGCCGTTAATGATGCTACAGCGCAAGTCATTCCATCATATATCGTCTGCAAAGATGTCAAAAGTCATTAAGTTCGTTTCTTAGAATTCTAACCATGAAGTCTAGTAGCTAACTAGCCGGGAGATCCGTTTTCTGACGAATGAGATTCTTGGACTGGCAGACAATATGCACTATTTCAACTTTGTGCGGTCATTCGCCTCAAAACCACACCAGACTAGCAGCCCTTCCACTGGTATATTAAAGAGTTAAGAGGGGGAGGCCCTGAATTTCTACGGTGAAAAATGCCTTAATTAATTCAACGGTACCTAGTTTTGGCGTCACACGAAAGTCAAGTGTATAATAAAGCGTGTTACGTTCGACCTTCAATCATTATAATTGGTGGCCCAGTGGCACCCCAGTTAGGTTTCCACGGCTCCCAAACTTACTAGGATAGCACCCAGACGGCATAATTGCTGTCATGGGAATCATCTGGCGACCTATCGTTTGCCACGGAGCGCAGGTGAATAACGGAGGAGCAACCGTTGACATCTTTTTGACATTCTAATTGGCAGCTTGAGAATCATCTTCTGACCTGCGGTTTGACATCGAACACATGTGGGTAATCAGGGGTTGTGAACTTTGACCTACCACCATTTTGATTAGTGCGACGAGAGTAAGACGATCATCTCCGCTCATCTGACGTGATTTCTAAGATACTTCGAGAACTTCTACGTTTGGTCGCTGTAAATAGCAACAGGTGAGACCTTTGTGTATTGCCAAACTTTCTGGTCGAAGTTTATCTGACCGACAGTTGGAATTAGAGACGAGTTTTGAAGAGAGCTCGGCCTGTGATGGATGCAGGGAGTGGGGGTGCAACGTGTTTGAAAAGTAACGGTAACTTACACCACAACCTGACCGACTTTGACTTGTTGACAAAAATATACTTTTACTCAGGGAAAAGAAGACTTCTTGACAGACAGAAATCAAGATAAGAGTTGAGGGTATAGCTATAACGTTAGGTATCGTGCAGAAACTTGTGACTGATATTTTGTTCTGTTCACACTTGAAAAGTAGCATCCGGTGGGCCTCTTAGTACATTTGGCGCAAAATAATTATATAACATGTCGTAAAAACTTTACCAAAATTTGTTGCATGGTCAAAAAACAATTCTTCTGCAATTGTAACACATCTCAAAGAGTTGCTTGAAATTTTATCAATATAGTTTTTATGCACTACTTTTTGTTTCAACTGTCGCGGATGAATACTGCGTTGTTTGACCCAAATTCCAAGAAGTTTGGCTAGACACCCAAGGGACAGGAGGAAAGGGTCGAGCAGATGTGTACAGGGTGGGAGAGGCCAGTTTAACTTTAGGGAAGATAACAAACAATGTATCTGGCCTTAAAATGAAAACCTAAGACATTGCAGATTTATCAGATTTATTATAGGTAGGGCTGGGCATATGAAATGATATATGCAAAGAAAGCACAGGTTTTACTTTTAGCTCATGATTTACCAGTCTCTGTGGATGATCCCGAGTTTGGGAATGTTTTTGTGTAACTGTAAGGTTTCTATAGTTTAAGAAATATGCAATTTGGTTTTTTTTTTAAATAATTGTATATAGTTTTCTTTTGTACAGCTGTTTTCAAGTTGAAGAACCACCAGCTGAGTAGCCCTAGAGTGCTACACCGAGTAAGACAACACAGAGGACCAGACAACAGACACAGAGAGAAGACCCATGCAGTGTCAACTCTGACAAGACCTGGGCCTCACCACCTCATGTCCATGTGCAGACTTCTACAGTAGAGATGGAAAGGTATGAGGAACAATATGGTACGGGTACACCGTACATATGTCAGCTCTGCGGGTACTGGCAAGCTGAAAAAAGTGGGAGGTCTGCCTTCGTCAGACATTTGGGAACAGGCAAAACACAACACAAGTGTGCTCAGTGTGACTTTTCCACAGCTTATAAATGCGAGTTCAGCATACACATGCTCCAACACACTGGTGGGAAACCGTTTGAATGTAAGAAATGTGGATACATAACAACTAGTAGGTCTCACTTCAAACAACACTCGTCAAGAAGTCACATTATGAAGTGTGATGAATGTGATTTTTCCACATCTGAGAAATTGAAGTTACAGGAACACAAGCGCAAGCACTCTGGCGAGAAACAGTTTGTGTGTGAGAAGTGTGACTATGAAGCAACTCATAAGACTGACCTCACAAAGCACATGCAGAAATGCTCGGGGGAAAAGCCTGATAAGTGCGATCATAGTAATTTTTCCTCAGCAGATGAAAGCAACTTAACTGAACACAAGGTCATACACACTGGTGAAAAACCCTTCAAGTGTGATGAGTGTGACTTTACAGCAAATGGTAAGTTTCTTCTGACACTACATCTCAAGACACACAGGAAACAAAGAGTGCAGACAGAAGCTAGGTTTGATCCTACACTACATTACAAAAAACAGAGAGGTGGAAAACCTTTCTGCTGTGATCAGTGTGATTTTTCCTGCGCAAGGAAATGCAACTTACTCCAGCACTTACTCAAACACACTTGGGAGGAACCCATGATATGCGAGCAGTGCGCGTATGAAACTGTTGATAGATTTGACTTTGCACGCCATATGAAGGAACACGATAAAGCACTTTACAGGTGTGATGTTGATAAGTGTGACTTTTCTACAGCAGAGAAAGACGACTTTGAGAGACACTTGCTTGAACATGCGGACGAGACACCTTACAAGTGTGAGGAGTGTGGTTATGAGACTGCCTCTAGGTCTGACTTCATACATCACACAACAAAGCACAGAAGAAAAACTTTCAGTTGTGATCAGTGTGACTTTTCTACAGAAGGGAAAGACAATTTAGTCCAACACATGCTTCAACACACTGCTGAGAAAAGTGTTGATGGCATTGACCCCTCGCAACATGGAACAGAACACAACAAACAAACCTTCGATTGTCATAAATGTCATTTTTCCACAACTCACAAACAAAGTTTAAAGAGACACTTGCTTAAAGTTAGACATCCTGCTGAGAAACATATTGTAAGGAAGGAAAAAAAAGAGACACAAAAACATGACACACAGACTTTCCATTGTCATGAATGTGGTTTTTCCACGCGTCACAAAGGGTTGTTTGACAGACACAAGCTCAAGCACAAGACCAAGACACATTACATGTGTGATATATGTGGCTACAAGACAACTGCAAGGTCTGACTTCTCACAACATTTCAAGAGTCATACAGGGTTGAAGATTTTCTGGTGTAGCCAGTGTGGATTTTCTTCAACAGATAAAGACAGCTTAGAACGGCACGTGCTCAGACATTCTCGCGAGAAACATCTGTACGGGTGTGAGCAGTGCGGGTATGAGACAACTAAAAGTCATGAACTCGCACGACATACATGTGCTTTCAACTGTGATCTATGTGACTTTTCTACTTCTCGGAAATTCACTTTAGCTCGACACAAGCTCAACCACAATGGTGATGCACCTCACAAGTGTCAGAAGTGCGGGTATGGGGCCTCTTCTAGGTTTGGTCTATCAAAACATTTGAGCAAACATCATCATACAGGGGAGAAACCGCACAAGTGTGATCAGTGTGATTTCTCCACAGAACGGAAATGCAACTTAGTCCAGCACATGGCCATGCATCGTGGTGAGAAGTATGTTTGTGAGAAGTGTGGATATGAGACAACTCACCGTTTTAAGCTTGCACAACACATGAAGATACACTCGGGCGAAAAACCTTTCAACTGTGATGAGTGTGACTTTTCTACAAGGTGGAAAAGTTGTTTAGATCTACACAAGCGCAAACACACTGGTAACGCACCGTACAAGTGTGATAAGTGCGGGTATGGGGCTGTTTCGAGGTCTTTGCTTTTGAAACACTTGAGGACACATCATCATAGTACGAAGAAAAAACCTTTCAGATGTGCCCGCTGTGACTTTTCCACAGGGCGGAAGTGCAACTTAGTCCAACACATGGCTGTGCACGATGTTGGGGAAAGCTCAGATTCCGATCTCTCAGATTCCGATACATATGAAGCTACTAGTGAAGATCTGGTGGAAAACCAGTGCAAGCCTTCTCCTGCTACTGGTACATCTAATACTACTACATGTACATCCAATACTACAACATGTGTATCCAATACTACATGTACATCCAAATGTGATGTAGACAGAGGCTTGCTGCAATTTGATTTGGATGATCCCCTCAACTTTTACACATAGCATGTGGAAATATGGAGTTAATGATATCACTTTTATGGTTGCTAACATGGTTTAAGACTAGCCCTTATAATAGTGCAAACTACAAAGTTGAGAAATGTTATGACACAGTATGTGTTTCTTCAATGGGTCATAATGTAGGAAAATGTGTTTGTAGAATAGCCTCTACCAGGCTCCACAGGAAGCTGGAAAAAATAGAAATTGGCCAGACAGATAATACACAAGAGGAGTTAGCTGGAAACTACTCCTTGGCCTGCTAACTCTTTTGGCAAGTTATCTGAGTGTCTATTTGGCCAATTTCTAATATTTTCCAGCATCCTGTGAAGCCTGGTAGAGGCTATTTGTAGAAGTCAATTATAGATTGTACCTTAGACTTAGTTTTATTGATCTATTTTGTGCAAACTATTTTTATCCTAACAAGTTAAGGTATCCTTGCAAATACTGCTTTTTATTCTAACAATACAAGGGCATTGGATCAGCTAATGACCATAGTGGTAATGGGCTATTTAGACACAAATCTCTTAGATTAAAAGTAGTCTGGTCTCCAATATAGGTTTTCAATGACTAGCAATATCTAAGGTGTATCTTAGGACAAGCATTCATTGTATTCATACACGATGACTGTTGTATGTCATTAGTACTGTAGAGAATAGCTAAATATCAACTAAAACGGTATTCATGTTTACGTAGTGTACATGTTCAGGTAGAATTTTTATTCATTGAATTTTTTTTACCACAATTTGTTTTTCGCCAATAGATAGAATTGACTATTGAACATAGAATTTGATTTTTATTCATTTTGTATCTCCTGTTTTTTTATTAGTGTTACTTAAGTTGTATACATGTACAGGTAGACTTTTCAATCATTTAACTACAATATGTATTGTGATAGCTGATATAAACAATTATTGAAAATAGAAGTAGCTTATTTTATTTGTTCGCTTCTTCTGTTTTTTTTGTTTTGTTTTGTTTTTTTAAAATTTCATTTTCAGTTAAACTGCCTCTGTATGGTGAATGTGTATATATGTATGCATCACTATG
This sequence comes from Branchiostoma floridae x Branchiostoma belcheri, assembly GCA_019207045.1. Classification (NCBI taxonomy): domain Eukaryota; kingdom Metazoa; phylum Chordata; class Leptocardii; order Amphioxiformes; family Branchiostomatidae; genus Branchiostoma; species Branchiostoma floridae x Branchiostoma belcheri. The sequence goes on from CM033041.1 coordinate 8,379,913, forward strand.
TGCGGTTCAGAAAGTGGCCTAAGGGCTCTTTTTCAATCAACACTATGATGCAGTTAGATGCAGGAGGGACATTACAGGGAAATGCATCGAGGTAATACCACATAATCTGTGCTGAAAAGTCCCCCAGGGCTCTTTACGAGCATGGTTGTTCATGCCTTTATAAGGTTTACATGACAACTTATGGACATTGTGCATGCATGAACTTTTTCATTAGTCACAAGCAGGGTCTTAACAAATTGTTTTCAAACTTTCAAAGTCATTACGCACATATCAGGCTTGTCAATGATTGTCAGAAACATCTAGAACTTTAATGGGCTCGAAAGTCTAACACACATCCGACTGTAATTCCTGGATTTAAAAAGAGTGTTCCATATGAACGCTAAGCTGTCGATTGTGACAATCTTGCCGCTAGGCACCTTAATGGGCGAACTTACCAACCTTCATCATCAAAAGATTCTCTGGAGCTCTTCAGAAATCACCTTAAGTCATTTCAGGTGTCTTCTAAGTGGCCAGGGAACCTTAATTTCTCCTCAGGGCTGTCTACTTACCGTCGACAGGAAGAGGAAGATAAGTCTGAGATGCTGTTGTGGCTTAAGTACGGAGACGTGATGGCGAAGTACGTACACTTGAGCTTCATCTTGTTCACAACATCACAATGAGATTCCAGATGGTTTTGTTGTTATTTTTGGATTCAATGTTCTAATCTGCGAAATATCAAATACCTTTACACGAAGTCATTAAAAGTAGATACAATGTGTCAAGTATCACATGTAAGCTACAGCAAGGAAAGGATAAAAAGGGACAATGTCAGAAAATTGGCAGATACATGTATCTCGTAGTTTATTAATATACATAAATGCTGACTGGAATGTGTTATGGCTACATATGATCAATATTGGATGCCTAAAATTAGTACCGTCCTCCGTAGTGACCGGTGGCTCACTAATTTCGCTTGCTAACCACCGTGGCTAGCCTAAAATCTTGTTATTGAGTGATTTCGAATGCAGACCATGTCAATCCGTACCATGATATATGTAAAACTAAAAAGTTATCTAAGATAGGATCCTGAGCGTAGTGCTTATATTATAGCCTCCCGTACCTCATGCGCAAACATTTTAATGGTCATTTGCTCACTTATCCATCTACATGAAGTAATACAAATTGTAATCCCGTACACCTATACGAACTCATCAACCTCCAAACTAGGACCACCCATAGCTTGTAATCACTCAAAGTAAGATTAAGTAGCTTCTGTTGATGTTTTTTCAGGGTATTTATCTCGGATTTCCGAGAGATACATGAGCTAACATCTTTTTAATGGTTCGCCATGCGCCCATGTGCATGTAATAGAAATGGTAATCCCGTGCACCTATATGAACTTATCAGCCTCCAAACTAGGACCACCCATCGCTGGTAATCATTCGAATTACGATTAAGTAGATTCTGTTGATGTTTTTTGGGGGGTACATGAGCTGAATTATTCCTGACAGTGCCCAGTGTGTACAAATGGACCTCAGTGCGTCAGTTCATCTCACCTATGTAATGAAGTGTCAATCGGCAATATGCTTTTACGAGTAGAAGGATGGCCCCAAGGCCAATGATGGCAGGGCTTCTATTGAACTTTATTCATCAAAATGCATTTACAGCGAATTTGGCTAAAGGAGTGCTCGGCTAATGCCTTCAACAAATCGTTTTGTCAAACGGGTCGTCAGAGTAGGCTTGGTCACTGAATGACACTAAAAGCTTATAAACATTTTGATGATTGGGGAGCGTTAAGTTACAAAGCGTTGTGGCGATAAAAAAGGAAACAACTTCAAATTATGGTAGTTACTTCAATGTTTTTGCTATTACTAGGGCTTCGGATGATTTTTAGCAGCTCGTTCGTTGGGACCTCCGTGTGATGTCAGTTGTGCAACCAAAAGGCAGGAATGGCAACTACTTAAACTCTCCGGAACGAAACATCGAGCCCAGAACAATTTGTGACGGGGCAAATTTTCAGCGAAAGACACGCTCGAGCGATTTTGAAATTCGGCGAGGTCCAGCCGACCTACAAATTCGGTCGGCGTTCGTTTCAAATTGTTTTGGGACGTGCCCAGGTTGTCGCTCATCCGTAGCGTGCCCAACAGACTACAGTGTATAAAGGTGAAACAGGGTGAGTCTCCCAGTGTACATATTGAGAGAAATGAGTTATACGCTAGTAGAGGCTTTGTGTCAGATCTCCGTTATGGACCGACACCACAGCCTCCTGATCTATAGAGATAAGCGCCCTGCTGTAAGTCTGATGTATGAAGCCATTTGTGGTCACAAAGGGTTGCTTTGACCCGGTTGTTCAGGCAAAGTATCATGTACATGAATCATTTACGCCTGTCCAATAGTATAAAATTCGTGTGTGTGTGCGTGGTCAGCCACTTTCTTGCAATATTGTGTACAAGATTAGGTGTTGGAGATTTCTACGAAAACGTCAAATGAAGTTTGTCTACCAAGTCATTATGAGGGCAGCTTAATTGTTTATTGTTTTATTAACTCATTTTGCTATCGTATGTAACTGTGACAGCTACTCTTCTAGGAGTAATAAACTTACACAGAAAACATGAACACTGCGCATAACACACAGCATATAACAGCACCCTACAACAACATCCATTTGATGACGTCTTGTTCATAATCCATTGACCATCAGAGTTACAGCAGTAGCACTTTTGTACATTGCCGAGGCATATCATCAGTCGGAAGTTATCAGGCCTGCAAGCGCGCGATAGCGTCAAAGGATGCAATATTCTACATGGCCAGATGCGTTACAGGTCAACCAGATACGCACTTATAATACTGTATGAGTCAACTTTGCTTTAACTTTACTTCTTTATTGATTTACTCAAGGCAGAAACGTCTTGAAGACGGATGTCGTCAGTACGCTCAGAGGATTCTGGAGGAATCGAGCCAAATTGTCCTGTAGCCGTGTGGGGAATCTTTTACACCCCGATGGAAGTGAAAGGGTGAACAACCTGAACTTTTGAGCTATTGCCAAAGTTTAGTGTATCTTTTACTAGTTTTAAAGTTTTACACGATGATGTATGCACTACTGTAAGGTACGGGCTTGTGTAATTGATACAAGAGGCAATATTGAAGCTACTCTTTCGCACCATTTAATAATGATCTCGTATCATTTTGATAACTTTAGAATGTTGTTGCTGCAGCTAGTCATATAACAGTTTATTGCTCTATACTACAGAGAGTATATGTGCATGCAGTCATCTGGAATGAATAGGCAATGAAAGAATTTGGTAAGGAATTTTGGACAGCCGCTATCCAACGTAACTACACCAATTTGCCACCAGATGCAGCCTATTTAAGGATCATAGATCTTTGTCAGTTGCTTGGAGACTTTTCTCACCTTGTAGACACCCCAGTTCCCGTGGTACCATTCCTACGTTTAGGATATAAATCATTGGTATGTTTATAACAAGTCCGCTCAGTGCAAGGCCAAGAGGCCACCTCTAGGCGCTGAACTAAGTCGGTGGCAGGTACATTATGTCTGTCATGACAGATGGCGGTGAAACTTGGTTTTGAAAGCTTGTGGGTTGTACTCGGGAGGAACGCACTTCAGGGAGAGTTCTACATTTTGCAAAAAGTAGCCGTTGCTGTAAAAGTTCTTTGAGACTGCGCTGGTATATTGGCAGTGTAATGATGTGAGCTAGATGAGAACCTAGTGAAAACTCTGAAAAGATGCCAATTGTGGAACAAGATAGTGAGAGTTCATCGAAACCGTGAATGGCAATGAAAGCATGTATAGAAGGAAGGCGAGGATTTGTCTTTGAAACAGGAAATGCAGCTTTCAGGCCAGATGGTGACCAGTGGCCATACAAGTTCTCTTTTGAATACGGTCTAAAAGTTTAAGGCAGTCTACTGGGGCTCCAGACCAAAGATCGCAGAAATACTTCATCCAATGACGAATGGTGGATTAGTACATGTAAATACTATCGGGTCTGGTAGCACTACCTCTCCATCATCGTTCTACATGTCGAAAAAGGCGACTTGCGAACGCTTATATAGGATTTCCTCATAGGTGAATAGTGTACAGAAAGACTTATCATGCGCATGCAGTATGTCGATACAAATTACGGCAGTACAGTTTTTGTTATTGAGATTCAATGTTATGCTCTGTATATAGGCTTAGTTGTTCAGCCCTCTCAGGCTGTAACTCAAGGACTCATGTACCAGGGACGAATGATAACTTCTGTAAAACTTGTTCACTGCACTTTTAAGATAAGGGTAGCTACGACGTAGTGAATGAAGGAAGTTTAAACTGGATGACAGTGAATATGGCATGCAATGTTATTGGTCTGGCAGAGTCAGATGACTCAAAGGAACTATGTGATTGGTCCCGCTGCATCAAGGCCACGCCCTCGCAAACGACATTTCAAACCCAATGGGCGTGCTTACTGGAAAAGTAGTAAAACTTGGATACAAGTGGTAGCATGCAGTTAATCGTCATTTGAAAAGAACGAAATTTTATCATTGTCAAGGTCGTATTCATCACGAATGTCCCTACAGTATCAGCTGCCTGCCACATGACACGTTCGAGTTCACCGTCACGTAATAATTGATTTTTCATGGCGTATAACATCAGGGAGAATTAGGTACACTGTAGGGCACTTAGCCTGACGTTACGTGATGGAAAGAATTTCTCATAAGCGTTTGCTATCTCTTGTTAGCTGCAATCATGCTCTGTATGACTTTCATCAGCAATTAGGAGTCCATGCGAAGTCGTCACTCAAGATACCAAGGCAGTTCAAATCGGGTCAACCGCTATAACAAGCTTCTATCAACTACTTACACGTCAACTAAAGCCGCTTGCGTGTTCCGCATGAAATTTAGGAGGTTGGACTCGAATCACCCATGGCCTCGGAGGCAAGACGATTCATCTTGTAACGTCAAAGGGCTCCAGGTGTTACTGTACGTGTCGCTAATAAAAATTTTCAAATTTGAACTGGAGCCATGGCGACCATATAAACCACACGTGGCTACTCAGATAAATATACGGTAAGCCGGCCGACCGTATGATAAGGAAGGAAAATTGAGCCTTGCCATTCATGGTCATGGTGCAAGTGCGTCAGCGGTTAACCCGGCAATCTTAGGTGATAGTGTGCAAATGATGATGGATTGTTAGTTATAAGGTCAGCTGAGGTAAAAGTAGTCATCAGTTGAGGTGACGCACGTCTTGGTACTACTGTAATGCGGCTTTGCTATAGGTCATTTTTACAGGAGTATTCAGCCAATCATACACCGGGTCATCCCTACTCTTCTCATTACGAGTGTTGTGTTCTTTTACATGCAAAGGTTTTGAGTCATTAGTGCTCTCTCATCTGTAGAAATTTGTTAATGGACTACCCAATGATTACAGGCACGATTGTTTTCCCTTTGCAGCTCTTTTGAAATTTGTACGTACTTCGCTATACTTAACTATATGCTCATGTGTTTAAAATGCGGTCAAGTTTCCATAGATACCCATCTGGTTGTTTTTATGCTATACTATAACTCATGTTTTAGAATACGGTCAAGTTTCTATAGACATTCACATTCATCTAGTTTTTTTCACCGGCCTTGCTACAGACTTCATTCAAACTGTAATGGATGTTATGGAACAAGTAAATGACCAGGATATCAATCACTACCATATGCCGTTCCTGTTAAATGGTAACTAAACATTAAGGCCACAGGCTATAGAATATCTTCCAACACCAGTTTCCTTATAGTATACATCTCCCAAGTAAATCAAGTGAAGCTACGTTGCGAATACTCGCATCCATGAATCACTCGCACCATTTCCCCATTCCTTGGTAATGATTGCACCACGAAATCCATTTTTCTTCACTCTTATCCATTGTGGTCGCATGTGGTAGAGACTGATTACTGTAGCCGAACAATATAACAGCTGCCCTATGTTCTTCTCGCTGTGTTGAGGAAACTTATCATCCGAATCAGGTACATGGAAGACAGTTTCTCACAGTTTTCAAGTCATAAAATAAGAATCCCTGGAGCTTGATGTTCTGATCAGTGAATCAAATATGTCAAATTTGCGAAGGTATACGTTCATTTTGCACAATGGTAGATTCATATTACATATATCCATATATGCGGAGGTCTTAAAGTCTTATTTATACCTCCGGACAATTCCAGAACTTTTCCGTCAATGTGAAGTTTTCGATGTAGTTTCACGCAGTTAACGTGTTAGGCAGCCACTTTGGCAAGGATTTTTGAAAGGTCATACATGTAGTTTGCGAAAACGTCATGTACAAACATATGCGTCCCTTTGGGACTATAAGTCATTGAAACGGAGATTGAAATCCTACACAGAAAGGTTCGAGAGAGACGAAGCATGGACATTAAAGAGCAACAAGCGTTAGCGAAAAAGTCGCTGGCGTTAAATTTAAACCTATCCAAGAGGAAACACCACCGCACAGGGAAATATGTCAAAATGCAAAACGTAGGCGCAAATCCGTACCAACGAGGAACAAGCACCAGCCGAAATTACCCCAAAGGGCAGACCTCCTGGTGTAAAAAAAACTCTAGGGATAGATTTTCTACTCTAAAAGTACAATACAATAACACCCTGCACAACGTGCACAAATCCGTGCCAACGAGGAACAAGCACCAGCCGAAATTACCTTAAAGGGCAGACCTCCTGCTGTCACAAAAACTCAAGGGATAGATTTTCTACTTTGAAAGTACAATACAATAACCACCCTGCACCGTGTAAATCCTCTGGAACCACCGAAAAGGAAAACCCCAGTCTCCCTGGGGAGAACAAACTCCAATACAGAAATCCCCTTGTCGAGGTGTCGTCTAGCTTCGCTCCACAACTGACACATGGGAAGGCTTGTAATCTCAGAGGGGAGGCACAACCTTCAGAGTGGATTTTAGTTACACATAGGATAATATCGATCCTAATCTTGATGTAAAGGACAACGTGCCAGCTTTAAGAATACTTGTTGTTGGTGTGGTTATGGAGCAACGGAGAAATGGGGAGGCATGATTTTCGAATCAAGTACATCATATTTCAAGAGATTAGATGCTACAGACAGATTTGAATAAATAGTGAATTGCAACAACTCTCATGAGCTCAATGCAAAAACAGGCATGAATATATAAAAGACTGTTTTGTTATTAGAAAAAAAAATACCGACACTATTGATTAGAGCCTACTCGACTGAAGCATGATATCACAACATATTCTAGTCCTTAATGCTATAGTAACTAGGAAGTTATGTTTTACCGTATACCTTTATTTTTGCTCTGTGTAATAGTTCCTGCCATACATTGCACCGTGTACAATTGTCGTGCAACAAAGTTCATTTATTCACAGAGGTGTCTTGTTTATTAAACGTTATTTTGGGACTGGAGTCGATATTTCAATCAAAGTCGGCACCAGCCTTTGGCACACAGGCTTACATAGGCGTCACGTCAGTCCCACATGTAATAGACGCTTAAGCCTTTAATCTAACAAAGAATGACACATAATCAGACCTTTGAGTGGGGAGTATTATTAGTCTTCTTCGGAACGACTCAGCGGACATATGTCGCACATGGTATACCTAAGTTCGAGTACAAGGAGGGAAAAGACTAGCCTACTTTGTAATCTCCAAGCAGATTCCCGGTAACATAAGATAGTATCAAACTCAAAGCTGGCCAAGGAGTACAGCCGGCCAGAGGAGTTCAGACGCCTACAAGGAGTATAGCCGGCCAGAGGAAGTCAGCCTCCTACAAGGAGTACAGCTGGCCAGAGGAAGTCAGCCTCCTACAAGCCAAGGAGTATAGACGGCCACTGAGGAGGTCAGCCGCCTACCGGTAGGTGGCTGACCTCCGGTCGGGTATACTCCTTGGCCAGCTTTGATACTATCTTATACTTGGAGATAACGTTAGTTCGCAATTCTCAACACAGACTATGGTTCTCTAATGCCAGGGGAGGAAGTTTCCGAGCGCGCACTGCTGCTAGTACTTTGCGAAGGAGGCCAGGAAAACACAGAACACATCAAACATGGTAAATTATCATAGCTTGGGGTCAGGATACACGTTGATGGCTTTTAGATCTGTATTGCAGGGATGCCTGCAGTTATTCCTGACATAAGCAGCGGAGGGTTCCACTTAGAGTACCTCCTAGTTAAGTGACTTTGCAGCGCTCACGGAAACACATTCCATTTGATAGAGTGGATACTTGTCAGAAAGCATTACAATATTTTCCCGTAACATCTGCTTTGGGAATAGCTGACTATACCTAAGCCGGTGGATATCCTGATCCTAGTCTGTTAATGTTTCTGTGCACGATCAATATTCACTTAAAGGATAGTCAGATTCATATCACATACGATCAATGGAAACCTAGGCTATGGGATTTATGAATAGGAAACCGCCCCAACACATTCCTAGCATCCTGATCTCGACTTCTGTCAACGGAAACTCCGATGGGAATCTCTACCGGTATAATCGTCTTTTCTGCCACATAGAATCTCTGCCCCGACATACCCATAAATAATGTATCTTTGTATCTATTGTAATGCCTTGGTGGATATCATAACTTTGGTCAGTGCTGATTCCACAACACCGACTACCTTTATTTTCATAAATCGCTCTCCTAGACAAAGTATTGATCACCATTGGACCATTCATCCATGTTCACAAAGGAATTCATTTGTACCCCTTTCCACTATGACGACGCCCTCGCCGTGCTCTCGATCTCTCTAAAACCTAAAATTTGACAGATCGCTCAATTAATAAATTGTATCGAAAACAAAAAGGATCTTTTTGCGCTTTCTGTGTTTTGTTGTCCTTTCAGTCACACGTTAACGTTTACATTTTGTTTATACACAGTATGGAATCGAAGGTTACACACATCCGTTACAGTTCGCAGTGAGAGCGCTAGCGCAGCGCGCTCGTTGTCTAGTGAAAAGGCGGCCTAACGTGAACCACATATAGAAAAATGATCTTTTTACGCTATCTTTTGCTGTCTTTTCAGTCATACATTTACATTTTGTATATGCCCAGTATGAAATCGAAGGTTACACATCCTGAGATCGCCGCGCTCGCTGTCCAATGGAAAGGGTCGTGCGTGAACCACAAGATCATTAAGAGCATGTCGCACCCACCTTGCAGCGGAGACTGGGACTGTCCTCGTGCCACACACTTGCCGGGCTCGCTGATGACCTGCTCGGCCTCCGTCAGGCCCACCACCGCCCGCCAGTCTGCGGAAGTGCCGTTGTTGTAGAACAGTTGCGCCATCCTAGAAACTCTTACCACGAACACCAACGCTCTGGCTCTCCAACAATTAAGTGTAGGCTAGCGTGTGTCTGTAACTGTAAAATAGGGAAGATAAACCCTGTAGCGTGCCTTATCCCCCAGCAGATACTGGGATGTAAAAATTTTACATTCCCATTTCTTCACACACGCAACCTGAAAACTAAAGTAGTTTTCATAATTACAACATCCTCATAACCATCGGAACATGCGGTGGACTACTAATTACCAGTTCCATTTGTAGTATGGTCCACACGGTCTAGGTTTGAATTTTCTCGGCTACAATTGTTTGGCTAATGATTGACGTAGCGTTGTTTGGATGGGGCGTTAACGGCGCGATCACATAGGTCGTGCGATCGTCGTACGATTTTGATGCCATCGGATTTTCAAGCAGGCCGTAACAGAACCAAAACCGACATGGACCCAAAACAACATTTTGTGTACCAAGACAGTTGAACTTTGCAGATGACGCACGAGCTTGTCCTACAAAAAATGTTAGCGATCGTACGACAATCGCAGGACCTATGTGACCGCGCCCTTGGTCATTGCCTGGACGTGCATGTAGAAAACACTCAAGCACGTTGAAGCCTACATCATACTTTTCAATAAAATCCCTGCATTAAAACAAGGTACCCTCTAGCATGTGAGTACCTGCCTTCTTGTCGTCTGTCTGCAAGACGTGTATATGGAAACGTCATGTGAAAAATGATGGCATGAAAACTAACTTACCGTCTCTGAGCATCCGTTGGTGTAAGCTGTGTTGATGGACCCCGCACCACTTATATCTGATTCTGCACGTCATTAACCAATAGTGAAGAGCCGCGTTGGGCAAGACCTATCCCGTCCGTTGGTTCTTGGTAGTAATTTTAAGCTCATAGTGAAAGAAAAACCGGTGGTCCTCCTTCATAATCCGAGCAAATACCGAGAGGACGAAGCGACTCGGTAGCTACGAGGGGTGATCAATAAACTTCTCGGCCTCTTCCAGAAACAATAAGCACAATTCAAATTTCGAGGCACAACTTAGTAGTATAAAGCCTTTTATCATGATACTCCAAATTTAAAATCATTACAGTCTTTGGTTCTTTACTTTTCAGGCAACGTCTTTTTGAAAATCAGTAGGTAAGTGGCGAGAAAAACAAGGCTGAACTGTGATCAGACATGTGGGTCGAGTTTCCCATGCCATAAATTCTATGAAGACATTGTCAAAATGTTTGATAATACTAGTAAAATAAATATGTAAAATGATATAATATATGAGATAATAGAAGCTTTAAAGATTATCATTTGCTTACTATGTGTTTTGCCACTAAAGGTGGACTCTCACTGCACTTGGGGCACCGGTGCGGCACTGCGGGGTTCGTTCACTGCGGCACTGTTTTGTTTTATTTTCGCGATTTTTGAGAATTCAGATATTGTGTAATACGTAAAAGTATGACTTAGAAGACAAAAAAATACACAAAACGGAAGACTATCCGTTCTTTATCTCTGAAATTCGTTGAGTCATCTACGAACCCCGCAGTGCCGTGCCGGTACCGCAAGTGCAGTGAGAGTCCACCTTAAGTAAATGAGAAGGAATACGACGAAAAACGTATTTAGTCCTATCAGCTACAATTTGACACTTGAACTGAAGGCGTTACAATTCCATGAATTCGTGCAGAAGTAAAGACGAGGAAGACTTGCCAAGCTTACTAGTTAATGTTCTTAGATTTATATTCTCTTAAACTAAGACTACCAGAAGATCTAAAACACATTTGTTGCTATAACATTGCCTTACAACAAATGCAAAATGTGCCTGCTGGAGATTTGGAATAGCCCGAAGCGTGTGGAGGATTTGTTCGCTTTTAACGTAAATGTAAATCCGCCATACCTACCTATCCAAGATTTGGCAAGAAGTTTATGTTTTTAGGTGCGTGCGTCTATGTACAATATAACTCAGGACGCCGTGGATCGATTTGGATTACATTTGGTATGTTGGCAAAAGGGCAAATGGTCTTCCTAGCGTCTTTCTACAGAACTGCAGCGGACATTTTTATTTTGATATCTTATTCAGATTGTATTTCCAGTTAGTATTAGGCATTTTATCCCAAATCCGACAATGAATAGCTACATCGAGCAGTTTATATCTGTTAATGTGCGATGTTCCCTTTAAAGTTTATGTTCACCAATAAAGTAGCAAGCTGGCGACTTTCTGACGATGCTTTTGAGCTTTGTTGAATGTTTCACACCGGCCCTGTGCGAGCATAACACCGTAATTTCCGTGTTATTGAAAACACCAGGCTTAGCTGGTAATGTTAGGGATAATGTAGGCCTAACACCGCACATACTAAACATGTTTTGTCCAAAAGTTGAACCAACCGTGTCTACCTGCCTGCTGTTGGGTTCAAATGGGTGGCAATTTCAGTGATGAAACGGTTTAACGTTTATTTGACGATTGCAGCCGTTTTTAGAAATTACGCTGCACCTTATCCATGCCGAACAGCTTGGATTTCAAGCTGCGCGCTCTGCCTCCCGTGGTGTTACACTCGGCTCTCTATACCGACAATGGCGATGAGTTATTGAAAGCGACATTATATCATCGTCCAGGGGCATTCAAATCTATGAGAAGGAAGTCTATGACTTCAATGTGTTCTAGCACCGGGATTACCAAACCTTGAATGCAATATTATGTCATTGTTGAGGATCGTAAAAAAACTATGAAAAGGAAATGTGACTTTAATGTGTGTTAGCAACAGGCCAGCCAAACCTTGAATACGATATTATGTCATCGTTCAGGGGCGTTTAAACCCATGAGAAGGTAGTTTTACTTCAATATGTTTTACCAACGGGACAACCGAACCTTGAGCATAAGTTGTAATATTTTTTTACAGTAACTCCCTCCGCACATTAAACACCTTAACACCAAAGCCTAGGCACATTTCCCTCACTGCAAAGCTAAGTGAACTTACAAGAACCTGCTACAATATTGGCTGAACATCGTTTTGACAAGCTCTAAGTGGGTGCCACTAACGACACGACATTGCTGTGGCCATAAGTCTTCCTGTACTCTAACAACACTGCACCCGAGTCAAATCTTACTTCTAATTCTCGAAATATCCTATTACACTACTTCCACCTTACATGCTGTTACTATACAACATTTATATCACTGCTGACGCACATCAAGACTCGATTCAGAAAAGTAGTATCTGAAGAACCAAGAAAAATGAAGAAAGTTTATTTGCAAGTTCATACCTGGAGGCTAATTGCAAATACATGGTAGAAACATAAGGAACATACATGTGACAATGAACAATGATAAAAATAATTGTAAAAACAGGCTACTGGAATACTAGTGTTGGCTATTTCTAAACAGGTTGGGTTTGACTTCTTTTTTGGAAACAGAGGAAGACAAAACGCCTCACCTTTTCTACAATTTGTGAGTTTTGCAATTCTAGGAGGAAAGTGTCTTTCTATCCGTCTGTGAATGTATGGAAGTTGAGATAATTCTACCTTCTACTGTTGAGTATCCCTTTAAGCATTCGGTCTCTGCTCGTTAGGTACTACAACATACTTGTCACTGTCAATAAGAGTTATGACAAAGCTGCATTGCGCAATTATCCAATAGAGACAGCGCCACTCATGCTTCACTTCAACAGAAGACGACTGCTTTACCGTTTATCTGTATCTATGGTACCCAGCTGTCTAAGCTTGAACAGACAACTGCTGAAGGAGATAATTGAAATGCCAGACATCCATCAATGAATCCAGCAGAAGTCTTCTGAGATCTTTTCACATTCCCAATGACGTCAATTCACAGTGAGACTTACAAGAGACCTCCAGAGGGTTAGTAAATGACGTGAGATGGTGGGCGCTAAAAGCACTAGTTTATAGCCATTCGTGTCACGTAAAAAGTCACTTAGCACCAATTTCGTACAATTCAGAAGCTACGAGAATGACAGGTCAATTCCCACAAAGTGCCGGTAAGGAAAATGTATTTGTATTAGAAGAGATTCTATTGAATGCATTGCAATAGGTATGAAGGCATTTTCAACAAGAATCGCATACCTCTGCGAAGTTTTGGTATATTCCTTGACAACATATGACACAACAATGTCTATCATGACGCAGGCTAGCTCAAAGCTCAACCTTCGCATCCTGTCGGTCTCCCGGTCCTACTCAACCGGTAACCCGGGATCAAAATTTGAGTAAGCCTACGCTAAGGCCAGCGGGAACAGACTTGAACACACACCGAGACAATCAAATAAACAGACGGAAATCAGTACCTTTGTTATGACGGAGGTGATTTTTGGAGTCATGCATTGTGGACAGAGGGGTAGCATTTTACATTGTGTACTCATTAGCATAACGTCCTTCTAGTTCTACTTCATGAAGCGGCAGCTTAATTATTCTTTGATGCAGCACTTACTGAATTCACCATTTTCAAGATGGGCTAAGGTTGACTCAATTCCTGGAAAGGAAATTTAGTTTTGCCGCGCCCAGAAAACCTTCTCAAGTGCCCGACTAAAAGCAGACATTTAGCTGTGTGCTGCGAAACTCCCTTTCCAGGCATAGAGCCAACCTTGGCACATGTTGAACACAGTGAATCAGCGTTCTCCGTGTAATGAACGCCTCCGCTCTAGAAGTCTGAGAAGGAGGTTATCATTAGCATACATTCAGCAAAATTGGCCCAACTGCAGCCTGTTATTCTTCGATAAAGTGTAGCTTGCTTCAAGCTCCATACCCAATTTGTTTGAATTGATGGAGCATATTCTCTTCAAAGATGTTATATCGTTAGCCGTATGATACGAGGGGCGTGCAATTAGTAATGGTCCTGACCCATTTCCCATAGCAGGAGATTAATGAAACTTGGCACAGTTATTAGTCTTTCTCTTCATAGGAATCACCCAGAGTTATGCATTTCTCCCATCGTTTGATGCAGCTCTGGACACCGATTTTGTAGGACACCCCAGGTTGGTCCTCCAACTGATGCCTCATCAATGGCACAAGAGGGACGACCAGGTCTGGGAGCTGTTTCCACAGACTTCCAGCCACGTTTGAATTCAGGATGCCAGCGTTTTACAAGGTCATATGATGGGGCATCATCACCATAAGTTTCATTTATTTCATCAAAAGTCTTCTTTGGTGTGCGTCCTTTCAAATACAAAAACCGGATCACTGCGCGACACTCAACTGGTTCCATTTCACACCTGGTCCATTTCGCACCTGACTAAGTTCAAACACCAGTAAATCAGAAACCACAATTAGTTCAGAGCTGTCTTTTGCAACATAACCCATAGAGATATGAATTATTACACATACAAAATTTCATTTAGATCAGACAACTGGAAGTTGGTCAGGACCATTACTTATTGCACGCCCCTCGTATACATTGTAATAAAGTGAACACAAACGGGTGCTAGGTCTATCTAAACATAACATAATTTGCTCATAAAAAGTTATAGCTTTCGACTGTATTCTCTGATTGCTTGCTTGTCAAACAACACATAAATGAAAGATAAAACAAGTATAGGATATTACCAGTATATAGCTGGGCAACTGGGAAATTTTGATATACGGTGTAACAAGGAAGATAATATACGTCTTTACAGGGTGCCTCATGCATTTTCATTTTTTTGTCATAGTCAAAAGTTTTAGGTAAAACATTGTAGACTGTACGACTCTAGTGTACATGTGTACTAACAGCAAGTCTCTATGGACACTGCAAATACTGCAACATAGTGCTGGTTTATCATTACAGTTGCGTCCTGTGCCAACTTGTTAAAAAGTAACTGTCTTTTTGTCTGCTGATGTATAAGTTTCCCACAACAATTTGCGAGGTCAGGCAATAACGAAAGAACAGACTCCAACTTTAGACCGGAAAAGTGAACTACAAGCAACCGACCGTGATCATGAACATAGATGATCGAATGCAGCAGCATTTGTGCTTCTAATGACTGCTTCGTGCTTGGCGATGTCCCAGAAAACCAATCTAGCGGCCTTATCTGGAAAGAATGTGAACCAGCTATAGATCCCTCACCGGGAGAGGTCGTAGACGGGCAAATAGAAACTAGAACTATTATCATAGATCATAACTAAGTGTCCGTTTTTACTGTAGACGGTGCTTCTCTGACTTTATTATAACTTTCCAAGCCATATGGTGCAACGTAACATCATTCTGTCTCCAAATACCCTCTTTTTGCAAATCCTTGCAATTTTTTTTAGAAATATAATAGGTAGCATATTGGCTCAGATATGTGTTATTGGGATGGGCCTCCTGGCGGCTTTTCTTAGAACTGCTGGCGTATATTTGTCGGAAACTTTGAAACAGGATAACTCTATGAGACTTTCTTTGCGGATCACATGTTTCTACCTCTTGAGATAAGATGTCGCATTGTTAAACATCTTTCAAACTTCAAGGTCCCGTTTAAGAGTTTCCGGAATTTGGCTTACTGGACGTGATAAGTGAAATAGTAGATAAATTGGCTTTTAGATGTACATTTTTTGAAAACCGGAAGCATTACTCCTAGTAGATGTCGGAACTCAATGCACGTTTTGAGCTTTCTGAAAGGTCCCCCTCGGCTTCATCGTTTTAGCATTACCAGAAAGAGCCCATTACCTTGAACTTTTGAACGATATGTCCATTACGGCATAAGAATCAAAGACAAAACCTCTAGACTGAAGATAACTCAAGAGAGCCTATAACCCTACAGACTACTCATGCCTCTTTCAAGTCTGTGTGTTCAAGCCAGTGATATTTCTAAAGCTTTCGCCGGATGGGAAAAATCCCAAATCTCATGCATTTACTGAATTTCTAAAGTGGTCCTTTGGGATAGAATATTTCTAAGTAGTTTTAAAGCCTGTGGGAAAAGTTTGCTCCAGTAAATCACAGATGATTACTCTTGAACTATTGAATATTCGTCTTAAGTAGATTTGGATATATCACTTACAAAAATGCATTAAATTTTGTAGATCTAACATATCGGAGAGATACACAAACGCATACTGACACTAAATCTGATATTTCTTAATTCTATTTGTTCATCTGAAATATACGTAATATATGTTTGTTATTCTGAAACGTAGTTTCAGCTAGGAATTAACTTTGTTTCTATTCTTTGTTGTGTAGTGAACAAACAATAACATAAAAACCTGAACCGATATCACATGACTCATCACTATACATACCGCAGCGCATCGTAAACAATATGTATATCAAATCAATATCATATATCTTTTTGTCTTTTGAAATATGAATTAATTGGCAGAACAGTAGATTTATGGCGTCATATGGCTTAACAGTTAGGTTAGCTTAACAGTTAGGTTAGCTTTTTGTCTTTTGAAATATGAATTAATTGGCAGAACAGTAGATTTATGGCGTCATATGGCTGAACAGTTAGGTTAGCGGACATGAGACCAAGAGGTCACCGGTTCTATCCCTGACGTGCCTGGCGACTTTCCTCACTCCACCAGGTGTAAAACTGACACGAGGTAAAAGGCAATGAAAAGGAGTGGGATAGACACCCTTCCAATATCGTGCTCCGTGCATAACAAACCATTGCCCTGACGTCCTCAACAAGGCTATTGGAAAACCGTAACCTTTACCTTGGTTGCTTGTACTTTCCTTGTGCATGCAAAGCATGCATTATCCACTAACTGGTGATTACATCCAAAAAAGAAACGCTCAAGCTGTACATTTAGACTCACAAAGAGTTGTAGATCGTCACTTTGAACCTATCCCCTTGGTCATTACAACGCAATTAGTTGTAGAAAACTGCAATTACAGACTATAGTTTGAAGACTGTTGTGCCGGGATAAGTGTTTTCTTCTTATTGGAATAAGAAGTACTAATTATGCAATAATGAAGGCGAACCGTGTGATGATACAAATCTCACTTCCAATGTATCTTTACCCACTGGTAAAGATACATTGGAAGTTTCTTGTGGTAGTTGATGGGAAAAAGATCACAAAGGTCACAAAGGAAGGGTTCATGGAAAGGCCACAGCAAGTTGATTGTATGGATGACATCAAGGTGCTCAATAAGTTTCGCCTGATTTTGAAAAAAAAAGAATACTTTCCCCTTTGAAGATGGTGAACATGATGAGAAAGTACCAAAATGAGAAATGATATCGTGTGGTAGACTTGACTGTACTTGTAGAAGTGACAGTAGTGTGGCACATGTAGCCATAACTGTTGTTGTAGAAGTGAAACTAGTTCAATATCAAAAATGGCACCAATGTGGTAGAAATGATCTGTAGTTGTCAACGTGGTAAATCATTACCAGTCTACCACACTAGTGTCACTTTGTACCTGTCACGAATACAGAAATAGAAGACTTGTTGGCTGTGATGCCATATTTGTCGCTTCATTTCTTGTTTCAACGTTTATGGTGTCTATTTTGACAATCTAGATGTCTGTTTTTTTTTACCCATCCTTTTTCTGGCCCTCTCTTATTAAATTTGGAGTCTGCAAGGATGTCATCGGTAAAATTTGCTTGATGTGACCTTACTCTATGTGTTCCAAGAATGAACGATTTGGTAATACGAAGGGAATCTGATCAAAGGCTTCCAAAATTGCCCTGTTGGTGGCCCTGGCACCATTGCTGATTTAGCTGCGTAACATCCCCCCTCCTCCCGGGCATCTCAGTAATTGCCATTTGTTTTTTTACCTTCTGGCATCCCCTCTACTCATTAGTTGGTAGTTCCTACTTAAGCTAATTACAACTGACCTTTCTCCTTAATCATGGCTTGTTTCTTAAAGAAGCATGACGCTGTAAGACTGCGGGTTGCAGTTAAGAATACTTAAAAAACAATTTCTTCTCTTACATCTTCAATGCCTGGTTCATTGCCAAGCACCTTGGTCTTACATCTATACGTGCCGTGACATCAAAGAAGGGATTTCATATTCATCTCTTTGACATCCTTATATCAAAAGTCGGTCTATATAACGATTGAGCTGAAATGAATAATACAATGACCGTGTTGAAAATATAAAAGGACGGATTGACGGCGATTCTTTGACAGTCTAAATCCCTTCACACAGAAGGGAAGACATACAGATCAGCTATTCCTGTTGTAACGTTGAGCCCTTGATCTTCTTCCTGCGGTGGACTAATTACATTTTTGTGAAGCAGATATGTTAGTTGCCTCTACTGTCAAACGGATCAAAACAATGCAATCTATCACTGTTTAACGATGATATGCTAAATAAGCAGATACAGAAAGATACTCCCCAATGTCACATCTACAGTCAGACTGAATGATTACCTTTCAGTGAAGTCATTAGTTCTATTCTGATAAGGGATCATTAAACAAAGTAGTAAGTTACCCCTGAATATGTTTTGTAATGATTTCCATATACCACTCATATAGCCTGATTACCATCCGGAAAGTAGTTCGCTCCGGCGTTTATCATACACTATATAGCCGCTTCTCGCTCTAACATTTTACTATATACAGCCATCGAACCAGTGCTCTAGAACCAATTCCTCAATCCGCTCATAAACTCACCAAAAGGTTTGAATGTGCAGGTCTCCAGACGGGTACCAGAAGCGAACATAGAGGAAAGTACTACCCGGATGGTACCCAGGCTACATAGTTTACATTGATATGAAGGCTATATACGTATTTCGTCATCGATACATTACGTAAAACGATACATAACTGTCTATGCCCATATGATCTGATTTGGACGTATATGATATTCCTACCAGCATGCATAAATGTTTTAGGTAGGTAACATGCATGGGGTAGTTAGAAAAGTTTTAACTTTGCGTAGGATGGTTGTTGGATAATTCGACAATTATTTAGGTGACGTACAGTCTCTGCTTGCGGGGGTGTGTTGGGGTCATCTCGGTCACTTGCTGGACCCAAGAAACGGAAAACCATCGACCCTATAAACCCCATTACCAGTTAAGATCACTGAAAACGATATTACCCCGTGTACAGGGCTTAAGAGGGCTTCCTTCGTAAGCGCCGTTTTGGTCTTGGGCCAAGTACGGTTCCTCTCGGTTCGCTGGCAACGTTTTGGCATTGATTCAAACTACTTGAAGTACAGCACGCCGGCTGATGTAGGATTATAGCATAAGGTTATCGCACAGGACTGAACCCTGCCAGGATATAGAGCTTTTGTCCTTATTGATTCATAAGGTGGGTCTGCAAATGGAGAGTGGTCAGGATAGATACGATGTAGCTATTCATCTTTATATTTATCTCCATGAAAAAATGGAGATATAGTTTTGGGTGTGTCTGTGTGTGTGTCTGTGTGTGTGTGTGTCTGTGTGTGTGTTTGTGTTTCCGGATATTTGTGGTCAGCATAACTCAAGAACCTCTGGGCGGATTGCCATGATATTTGGTATGTGGGTAGATGTTGGGAAGACAAAGGTCAAGGTTTTGGGCCCCCTGGTATGTGACCTTGGTACTGCAGCAGAAATTTCGTTTTTTGTATCTTTTGATCTGGATGTGCTATGGTCTTAATTTTTTGGTAGCAGATAGCTTGTGACGTAAGGAATATGTTGTGTATGTTTGGGCCCCCTAGCAGTTTGCTCTGGAACTGCAGGGGCGTTTTTCTCAAAATCTTCTAAGGAGGATAACTGGACAAGGGAATGACAAATATAGATGGTATTCGGTATGTAGGTAGCTAAGACAGAGATGTACATAATCAAGCTGTACATAAACTAGCACTTAATTTGCATAATTAATGAGGGAAATCTATATTTGTAGTGTTTGCCATTGTAGGTCTCAAATACCTGTCATATATGTAGTTTGTGGCTGGTGGAATATTAACTGATATCAATTATGCAAATACATCCCTAATTCGCATAATTAATGTAAAAGTGCTATAATTCTTCTAAATAGTAAATGATTTCGCAATCGATTAATCCACATTGTTACCAGTGTAAGTTATTAAATGTGTACATAACCAAGCATATATCATGTAAATGTGGAAATCGTTTACATAATCTATTTCATGGAGATATGAGGTCTCCGAACTCTTGTTGGTCACGAATGCGCTTGCTTCTTATAACGGCGACACTGGATAGGCTGTTATGGTTACGTGAAAGAAAGCAATATGGATGGATGAGTAGATGGATAGAAACACTTGGTTCACGTATATTTTAAGAGCACACTGGTAAGAAAACAAAAATTAACGTGAGAATTATTCACCCCCATTACCATTGAAGGGGAAACTCAATAATTGCTTCACCGTACTCTCACACACGACTCACAGTTCAACTATTAAACGTTGTACGACTGAAATAGCTTACCAACCTATGCCTACATGTATATCTATCGATCCCTGGTACTGGTACCTGACAAAAGTGTTCAATTGTCTACCTTTAGCCATTTCCCAATTTCTTATCTCTTCCCTCAGTCTATGCGATTGGTGAGAGCGTGAGATCTTTCAACATGGGCATTTCATTTAGATCAATCGCATGGTCATTTCTTATGACCTCAAAGCAGATGTGAACACGGCTCATCGTTGATATGACGTTCTGCTATTGACCACATTCAGCAACGCCTCCTAGCGATTGTTGTGTGTCTGTGATCTATCTCAGCGCCTTTGCGACTGAAATTGTCAGTGACACGTGCATTTGACTCCAGGTGTCAGGAGGTTCAGTCAAAATATGCATATCCTCCGCAAAGTAGACACATCGTCATACTTTCACGGACCGCAATCAGTAAACCAATCTGGAAACAGCTCAGGCCTAAGAAAAAAATGTGTCCTGTTCCCTG
This sequence comes from Branchiostoma floridae x Branchiostoma belcheri, assembly GCA_019207045.1. Lineage (NCBI taxonomy): Eukaryota > Metazoa > Chordata > Leptocardii > Amphioxiformes > Branchiostomatidae > Branchiostoma > Branchiostoma floridae x Branchiostoma belcheri. The sequence goes on from CM033041.1 coordinate 8,400,912, forward strand.
ACTTACCTGAAATAAAACCTACCTACCCTAAACTTTACGGGTCGGCAGTGGAGTCACATAGTTTCCAGTTAGAATTTGTATTCAGCCTGCTCCCTATTCAAGTAAAAAAAACCCGCTTGTTCTATCTAATGAAGGATAAATGTATCCACTTATTTGTAACCATTATGCACAAAATTGTAGCCTGGGTACCGTCCGATTTCTACCGGGGCTCCTTGCACTCACCGCCCTAAAAATAGAGCAGCTAGTGCAGTGAGCCCCGGTAGAAATCGGACGGTACCCAGGCTACAAAACTGAAGTTGGACATTGAAAATACAGGTATCATAATGCATTTCAGTTTTTCTTTGTAAAACATTATTGTTTTGGCCAAAGTCTTACAAAAATTTGAAAAAAAGATAATCCCTACCTACCGGCCCTATTTTTCAGGACTGAAACAGGAAACACAACATTATTTTTTCTGGGCCCAACAGCTTCCTTTCGTGAAACGGACGCGCGGATGTGATATTGTCTCGTACTTTGCAGGCAATGCATATGATTTTCTGTCATCAGTTTAGGCGTTCAACTGATTGTACAGACAAAAGATAGCCAACGTACCCGCGTGGCCGTCTATCCGTGTTGGTGACAGCCATTGAAGATCATATAGGTGGGGACAACCTGATTTTCATCCTTGGACAAACATGACAGTAGGTGGTATAATCATACTGATTGCCTTTGGGTCTTGGTGGTTAGGCTGTGCTGGTCTGCCAACGCAATGTACAATGGAGAAGAAACCGTCTCTATTTTCCGCCAATGTTGTACATACAACAATTCACTGTAACAGTCTGGGTCTCATGACGGTGCCCGATGACGTACCGGTCAGTGCTGAACGACTGCATGTCGCTTACAATAACATTAGAAACGTTACCTATTTGCAGTCACTGCCACAACTGTCCTCTCTAGACCTGAGCTATAATTCCATTGAAAGTATGTCCTGGATGTCTCTGCAGACATTGCCAGCTTTGACCAGTCTTCAACTACAAGGAAACAAACTGAGCCACGTCAGGCTCGACATGGTCATTGGACATCTCCCGAAACTGTCATTCGTAAATCTAAGCATGAACAGACTGGCAACATTTTCTCAATACGGACTGGGATGGCCACAGGTAACAAAAGTAGTGATCAACAATAACCCATTTCACTGTGACTGTGAGCTTTCCTGGCTGATTGTCAAGATGGCGTGTTTACAGGCCTGTAAGGGTAGAGATCGGCAGGCCTGTTGTTCTTCATGTTCAGCCTGTTTTCTTTACATGACGAAATCAGACGGACGTTTGCACTGCAACAGCCCGAGTCAACTGTATCAGCGCCATTTGTCAGATGTATCTACCCAACTGGCTGACTGTGGACAGACCCACCTAGCCAAGACCGAACTGCAGAGTGCAGAAAATGACACTTGCCTTATGAAAGAGTCCGGAAACAACAACACGCAGCCAGAATTATGGATGGAAACAAACACAAAGGAACCCCAGTACAACAAGAGCCCGGCAAGGATATCAACAATTGCTACAACGACAAACCCTTCTAAACCATCCACTGAATCCATACACACGACGAGAAAAGCTGGCCATCAACTTCCAGTTATGATTCTTTATATCGTCATCATTCTCATTGGAAGCTGTTTAACTTTGATGTTGGTCACACGCCTTCTTCGGTATGTGATTAAACGTGATTTTTGCTGCAATCGCCGCGAAGATGCCGGCATTGGTTTAGATGACGATTCCATCAACGCACGTCAGATTTTACCACCACCAGCAAACCCTTCATACTCCATTGCTAATTCAAGCCACAGAAACCCAGTTGCAGATCATACCACATTTGGTGGGAGTCTGTACCATGGGAATCTAACCGACTGTGTGGTGTATCATCACACTTCCGGGCATTTGGAAGCAATGTCTTCATCATCCAGTCTGTATACATCCCCAGCAGTTAACTCTGCAAATCCCGCCAGGTTGACAGACTAAAATCGCACGGCTATAGCCCCCCGGACGAGGCGCGTTCCCATCTATTTCTGAAATGTTAATGATCTTAGTTTACAGACCGATCGAACATGACATCAGAGAAAACTTTCTGTGTATTCCCTGCATGTAAACCTCTCTTCATCAAAAATGTTTTTCAAAGGAATTCATCAGGGTATATATCAGCCATCACAACTAAGCCCTTTTACCTTCATCAGCACTGAAAAAAAGTGAAATGCTTTCTCCATTCATCCATGAAACCACCACCTTTCCAGACGGAGTGCAAAGCAATACAGCAAAATTCGTTGTTCTTTTTTGAAAGAAGCAAAAAGCGATCAAGAAAAAATAAGAAATGGAATAAACTTTCAGTCGAGTCAAAATATGAAATATACTTTTCACACCCAAGGAGTTACGAAACAGACGCCCTGTCATACTTTCACGGACTGTAATCAACAAATCCGTCTGTCTTTACAACTATTGTGTAACATAAGCTAGCTGACGAAAATGTCAAGTCTATAGCTATAGACGGCTTTGTTGCATATGCATAACACGTCTTCATAACAACAAATGATATGCATGTATTCTGACTCTCACACCTTTGCTCTCCAATGGGAGACAGTCAAATTCAAGGTCTCACAACAGCTTCTCGTTCCACAATCAACAGGGGCAGGGAAGTGTACTTGCTGTTTTACCTGGCGAATCGTTACGTTTAATATCTCTTCCCACTATGGACCACCGGATCCTGCAATGACATTCTTTTAAGCGAATTAATGTGGGTAGATGCAAGCCAATGTCAAAACCTGTCAGTTTGTAGTCTTTGTTGGCAAACGCTGAGGACCATAGAGGTGGTGTTTTGAAATCGCACCAGCTTCTTATTCAGGTGAACAAAGTAAACATGAAAGTAAGTGCAATTTATTTACTCCTTATCTTGGTATTTCTATGGACGGGCTGTTTTTGTTTACCGTATGGATGTGAAGTCCAGAGGTCAGAGTACCTCTCTACGGTGTCAATTGAGTGTCGCGGGCTGAATCTCATGACGGTGCCCGATAATATACCGTCTAACGCTGGACGACTCCGAGTCGCGTACAATGACACAAGAAACATCACATACCTACCGCCACTGCCGCAACTGTACAATCTAGATCTGAGTCACAATTCCATTGAGAGTGTATCCTGGATGTCTCTGCGGACTTTGCCAGCATTGATCTCTCTTCTTTTGCAAGAAAACAGACTGAAGTACGTAAACCTCGACACCGTGATTGAGCATCTCCCGAAGCTTATACTTGTCAATCTAAGTCATAACAAACTGGCTACATTTTCTCAGTACTCACTGGGATGGCCACAGGTAACAACAGTAGTGATCAACAATAACCCATTTCACTGTGACTGTGAGCTTTCCTGGCTGATTGACAAGTTGGCGTGTTTACAGACCTGTAAGGGGAGAGATCGGCAGGCCTGTTGTTCTTCATGTTCAGCCTGTTTTCTTTACATGACGAAACCTGTCGGACGTTTTGACTGTAAAAGGCCGAGCGAACTGCATCATCGCCATTTGTCAGATGTGTCCACCCAACTGACGGACTGTGGACAGACCCACCAAGGCAACACCAAAGTGCAGAGCACAGAAAGTGACACTTTTCTCATCAATGATTCGGGAAACAACAACACACAGACCCAACCATGGAAAGATTTTAATACAACAGAAATCTACAAGAACAACAACTCGACAAAGGTACAAACAAGCGCCAACCAGACCAGCTCTTATACATTTTCGACTACACCTATGGACACGAAGAAAGAAAAAAGTAAAGAATATACAAGTCTTCACATCTATATCTTTTTAATTGAAACATGTCTGACTGTAACTTTTATTGTTTACCTCTTACTATTAATGATAAAGACAAATCTGTGCTGCAATCGCCAGGAAGATGCCAACATGGACGTAAATCATCATTCCATTCACTTAAACCAGATTGTGCCGCCAATAGAAAACGACTTACACAATGGAAGTGTCGTACGAGGTTCGAACCATGGACATCCAGTTGCAGATCAGATCACGCCTACGTTACCGATACTTAACACCAAGGACCAGTGCCCCGGTATCTCTACGCAAGGCTTAGATGATAATGAACAGTTGGTTGTCCGGGGTGAAGACCAGATACTACCAGCAATGATAAACTCAGCACATCATAATGCCTCGGCTGGAGGACTGAATGACGGAACTGTTGCCGTCTCTAATAACACAGAGCTCTGCGTGGACTCTAGCCTGACCAAAACTGAGACATCTAACCAGTCCACATGTGCGGATCAAACAGTAGACTCCGCAAACTACACGTGCAACACTTTTGTAGACGGCTTGAGCCAAAAACATCATGGCGATAATGAATGTATCTATGATGGAAACCAGGTTAGACCATCAAACCCTGCAAATCACTCTGTAAGAGTGCTGTATCATGAAACCCATGCCTTCTCGAATAACACAGAGAACTGCGCGGAATCCAACTGTAAAGAAACTGTGGAATGTAGCATGTATACCTTAACCCTATTCAGACCGGGGGGGGAGGGGCTTTTGAGGCCCGCGGCAACTTTGATGTCCTATAACGCCAGAACGGCTTACGCTAGAGCCACCAAATTTGGTGAGTTTTCCTAAAATATTTTTGGCAAAAAATTTACGAAGTTTGACAAATTTTCCATTTTTTCGTGTTCATGGCAACCGTTTGTTGACAGGCTGTTTTGCCAAAAACCACTATTTTTGGTTCTAACAATGTATTTTTCATATTTATTTGTTATATTACTGCTATTTTGAAACATAAATAAAATCTTATATTATTTAGCATATCTTTCATAATTATATATGCATAAATTATGCTAATTTGATGACGTCATCAGCCCAAAATCCAAAATGGCGGACCGTATGGCAAGATCAAGAATAACAAGCTAATTATCCCTTAGAATTTGTAACTACCTGGTATTTTTTCATCAAAAACCATCTAAATGAATGAATTTAGTCTATTTCCATTGCCCTGTGTGATTATTTGTTGCAAAAAAAGGATTTTTAAAAATTCAAGGTGTTGGATATAATATGGCGGAGCCCAACTCGTATCTTAGATGTGCATGACGTCATTTTGTGACGTCATTTTGACGTTATCGATGTTGCTATTGGCAACACAAGTCGTAATAAACATTATTATTCTGTTATCTGCACTTGTTGTTACATTTTTTTAGCATAACTTGAAGTTTTCTGAGAAAAACCCTTTTTTCATGGGTCCGGCCAATATAATCAAATTGATGACGTCATAATTACGTCATCTTACGTCAACGTAACGTCAAACGTCATATACTTGTCAGATATTATGTCGATATCATGTCCTGAAAATTTGGTGGCCCTACGGCACGTCGTTTTAGAGTTATAGGACTTAGGAATGGAGGGCCTCAAAAGCCCCCCCCCCCGTCCAGGGATGACCAAAAAAGCCCGGTCTGAATAGGGTTAACGGTGCCATCAGAAAGCACTGTCAACTACATGTACGACACTTCTGCAGAAGGTTTCAATTAAGAACACAAACAAGGTAATATACATCATGGAATCTAAATGTGGCAGGCTATCACAAGCTCTATATACTTCTGCATCTTCTAGGACGTATGTTTTAAGGTAATTCCTCATGATCATTTGGCTGTCTGGTATTACTTATAATGATCTATTTTTGTTGTAATTGTCTTCTCCCATTTGTATTGCATGATTTATTTTACTTTATATTCTTTATATTTGTAAAGTCCTTACATTATTGATTACTTGATGTTGCTGCTAGTTTGATATTAGGTCTTTTAGTTTGATTAAGAAGCAAGCACAAAATATTTATTTAGAAGCATCAATGACATTTAAAAATTGTTTTTATGGTTTTGCCACTAGGCAAATTCAATTTTTAGAGACCATCTATCGATTATATACATATTGAAAGAGGCATTTAGAGGAGTAGGAGTACCGTGTGTGTAAATCTGTCCTTACGTAATCTGTACAAACTTTTACGGAAAGAAACCACTCATTAACAACTGCATAAAACAACATCGGGTTATAGATGTATAGAGATTATAGATCCTTTTTTTAGTAGAGTTTTTCAAAGAGAGAGAGTATGAATATCATTAACAATTATGGTCGATTGATTATGGCATATAGGCATAAGCAAAGAAAGTTAGCAAACAAAGTAAGTATTTTTAGTCATTTTCTTGAAGTCGCACTTCGAAATAGGAACAACTTGTTTAAAATGAAGAAAAAAACCAAGATTATTTTAGACATACATAGAAAGATCGATCTCGAGAGTTTTGATTTAATAGCAGAATATGGGCAGTTTTTGTGTATATGATCTGTAGTGGATTGTAAAATGATATATGAATATGTCATGTGATTCTGGTCTATCAGACTATCACAACTGGCATTGTGATCTTTTGTGTATTAGTTGAGTGTAAATATCAACATTGAATAAACAGACTTTGCAGTCCCTGCAAAAGACAGCGATTTGTCTTTTTCGATGATCAGAACATATCCTTTATGAGAGAAAATGATTGAGTTGTTACTGAAAAAAACACAATTTGGCTGGTGGTGTGGACGGGGGAGGGGGCATCTTGGTTTTGTCTGTGTCTGTACCTTGAGGCAGATTCTGCGTTTTAACTTCAGTTTTAATAGCATTGAAATGTCAGTGGACGTTCTGCAATACCCTCACGTTATGTAATCACACAACCAATGTTCAAACTACATGTTTGTTCTCACTGCAAAACAATTGGTCCGGAGATTGAAGCGGCAGAGACAATTTCTAGAAGAAGGGGAAGAAAAATACATTTTGCCCTTGCCTTATTGCATATTCAGTGGGGGGGGGGGGCAACAGTGTCAGATGTTACACGGGAATGGTCGTAATGATATTTTATATTGACAACTTGTGTCGTCAAATAGATTTGGATAAAGTAATGTCATTCAATTTTGCAAAGCGAATTATCGCTCTGAAGAAGTTTTGAATCGCGATCTCTACACAGGTCCAGAGTCGCTGGCACTAACTGCACCGTCCGGCCTCTACAACAACTAAAGTCCGATTTAACACCTGAGTGAAGAAAACAAACATGGGTTCGCTGTGATCAAGACGTACTTCGAACTACATATTGTCACCACAGTACTCATCGAGTTCTAAAGTGCATCTTCATCTCTTATGAGTTTTCCTGATGAATAAAGACAATACAATATGTAAAGTTTAGTTTTTTATCATATGACCAAAATTTACAAATCACATGGACAACTTTTGCACAAGGTTTCAATTACGAACAATAATAAGGATAATAAAAATCGCGTGGATTAGAAATGCAGCAGGCAGGTTCGAGCTACAACCGCCATCTTAAAAATCATCTACCGCTAATATGTTAAAGCCCCTCTGCCAGATACACTGAAAACCGCCTATAATACGCTTTCTGTAATGTTCCCCGCAAAAGGTTAACAAAAACTGACATTTACAAACAAAAACGTTGATTTAGAGGCATTTTTAGTCGGTGGATGGGGGGGGGGGAGCATCTGAGTTTCATCTGTGTCTGTGCCTTGAGGCAGGTTCTGCGTTTTCAATTTCCGTTTTCATAGCAATCAAATGTCAGTGGAAGTTCTGCCATACCATCACGTTATGTAATCACACAACCAATCTGCAAACCACATGTTTGTTCTCACTGCAAGACACATTGGTCTGGAGATCAAAGCGTCAGACAATTTCTAAAAGAGCAAAGAGGAAAATAACATTTTGCCTCTTTTTTTTTCTACATATGCATATATTTTTGTGGACCGAAGTCGAGTATCAAACGTTTTGTTGAAATGGTTATAATGATAGCTTATCTTGACAGCTTGTGTCGTCAAGTAGGTTTGAATGAAAACATATCATTGAAGTCATTTATCGCCCCCAATGTTAACAAATGCTACTGTACAAAAAACACGAATTTTCTCAGCATAACGAAATGAGGAACCATGTTCTTCAACCGCGCATAAAACAAACCTACTTCAAGCGCACATATAACACACTATCTGGGAATTCAGGCGACAGGACCGCATAATTTAAGCTTTCCTGGCTGATTGACAAGATGGCGTGTTTACAGGCCTGTAAGGGGAGAGATCGGCAGGCCTGTTGTTCTTCATGTTCTGCCTGTTTCCTTCATATAAGTTCAGGTGGACGTTTCAACTGCAACAGTCCAAGTCAACTGTTTTGGCATCAATTGTCCACTGTGTCCACCCAACTGCCGGACTGTAGACCTACCCACCAAACCAAGACCAAACTGCAGAGCGTAGAAAATGCCACACAGACCCAACCATTGAACAAAGTAAACATAACAGAATTCGCCGAAAACCCATCAAGGATGTCAACAAGCACTACAGTTACCAGCGCTTCTAAGTCACCCACTCAATCCATGGGCACAACGACAAATATCGGGCAACAACTTCCAATTACAGTTATCTACAAGGCTATTATTCTCGATGTAAGCATTCTAATTTTGATGTTTATTTCCCGCCTTGTTCGGTACTTGATTAAACGTGATCCTTGCCGAAATCGCCAGGATGTCGCCGGCAATGGTGTAGATCATCATTCCATTCGCCTTCATCAGATTGTACCACCAAGACCGGGCCTTTTATATCACAGCACTTCTACTGTGGGCTAGGCGGTTCAAACCATAGGCTGCAGATTACTTTGCCAGTGGTAAAGTGGCTCATTTGCAGGGTAGTGTGTGAAACATATATTAACCATTGCGGATAATACAATGAAGTACATGGTGTTCCAAAGTGCTACATAGCCCAACAGATTACTTTGCGAGTGGTAAAGTGGCTCATTTGCAGGGTTGTGTGTGAAACATTTAACTCAAACCGTTTCGGAGGATACAACGAAGTGCCAAAGTGCTACATAGCCCAACAGACATTAGGAATCGCGAACTTGGTTCTAGATTCGCAAGCAACATCTGCATTACCCAGTCTGCTTAGTCATGTTCGATGTGCCATTTTAGTCTCACAGTGTCTCCGTAGGACTCACTGAGTTCCCGAAGACGACTACTGGCAAGATGTATCTAAAAATATATGAAACAATACACGTCGTAGTGTTTATCTAAAAGGTAAACCTGATGACTTTTCAAAACATGCGTCATCACGTCGTGAAAATCAGCACAACTTGGACAGTTATGAAAAAAAGATGGAAAAAATACCAGAAATACACAAAATCATGTACAACACCAGGTTGATAGACAAAGCCGGTTAGCCCGCTTATCTTGGCGTTCTCGCCTCTCCGTTACAAAACATCAAATTTCATCTCATTTGCATTTAAGGTTTTCCTCCTCAATCATGACTAGAAATACACTTAAATTCTTTTTTGTACGTCTTGCATGGATGGAACATTTGACATGACATGATACATAATACAGATTACAAAAGAAGCAAAAAGAAATCAATTGAAAATTTGCAATGGAAATGCTAGTTGCAAGGTTTCGAAACATGCATATTGAAATATGTATATAGCAGCTATAGATACTTTCACGGACTATAATCAAGAAACCAATCCGTTCCCTGACAGTGAGATATTGTGAACAACAGTCTTGCTGACGCACATGTCAAGCCCGCGTGTGGTTCTGTTGCAAATGGATGAATGCCACGTTGTTATGACCACAGACAATATGATGTATTCTGACGCCTGTGACTTTGGCTCCAATAGAAGACATCCAAATCCAAGGTTTCATAACATGTTCTTGTTGCATATGAATGAATGCCACGTCATACTCCCACAAACGATATGCATGTATTCTGACACCCGTGACTGCGGTACCAATAGAAGACATCCAGATCCAAGGTTTCATAACACTTTCTTTTTCAGTGTGATCAGCAGGGACATTGAAATTCATTTGCTGTTTTACCCGGCGAGGCGTTGTCTTTCTGGTCTGACTTAGCACAAGGAGATACGCTGTTCTAATCTTACCTATTTTATCTCTATGTGTATAGCGAGTTTATTGTGTGGAAATGTGACCTATGTAAATGTTCATCAGTTTGTACGCTTTGTTCACAAACGCTGCGGATCGTAGAGGCAACGGACTTAGGAATCATGCGATACAAAACAAGCATGAAAGTAAGTGCAAGTTTTTTGCTCTTTAACTTGGGACTCCTGTGGACAGGCTGTTTTTGTCTGCCGAATGGATGTGAAGTCGAGGAGTTTACCACGTTGTGTGAGGTAACAATACGGTGCAACATGCTTAATCTCATGACGGTGCCCGAAGATATACCGCCCAACGCTGCACGACTGAAAGTCTCTTACAATGATATTAGAAACGTTACGTACTTGCCGTCACTGCCTCAACTGTCCTCTCTGGACCTGAGCTATAATTCCATTGAGAGTGTGTCCTGGATGTCTCTGCAGACATTGCCAGCTTTATACCGTCTTCAACTACAAGAAAACAAACTGACGTACGTAAATCTCGGCATCGTCATTGAGCATCTCCCGAAACTGAAAATTGTCAATCTAGGAATGAACAAACTGGCAACATTCTCTCAATACGCACTAGGATGGCCACATATAAAAACAGTAGTGATCAACTATAACCCATTTCACTGTGACTGTGAGCTTTCCTGGCTGATTGATAAGATGACGTGTTTACATGCCTGTAAGGGGAGAGATCGGCAGGCCTGTTGTTCCTCGTGTTCAGCCTGTTTTGTTCATTTGACCCCAACGGGACGCTTTGACTGTAAAAGCCCAAGTCAACTGCGCCGTCGCCTTTTGTCAGATGTGTCCACCCAACTGACGGACTGTGAATCGACCCAACAAGCCAGAACAGAAGTGCAGAGCGTAAAATATGGCACTTACATCATCAACGGTTCGGGTTTGGGAAACACAAACATACAGACCCAACCATGGAAAAAAGTATACACAACAGAACCCTACGAAAACAACAGCTCGGCAAGGATGCCACCAAGTACTACACTGACCAATGCTTATTCATCTCCTAAATCTACGGATGCGAGGAAAGACAAAGGGAAAAAATATACCATTCTTTACATTGTCATTTTCCTGATTGAAACATGTCTGACTATAAGTTTTATTTTATGTCTCGTACGTCTCCTGATGAGGAAAAACCTGGGCTGCAATCGTCAGGAAGACGCCGACGTGAATGTAGACCGTCGTTCCATTGACTTGTACCAAATTGCACCACCAACAGAAATCAATCCATACCATGTCGTAGAAGGTTCGAACCATGGATCTCCAGTTGCAAATCAGAGCACGTCTACGGTACCGATACAAAACTCAACGCACCAGTGCGACGGAACATCTGCACAGGACTTGAACAATGAACCTTCGGTTGTCTCGAATGAAGACCATATTTCACCACCAATATTCAACTCCACAAACCTTAGTGCCTCAGCAGAAGTGTTGCACCATGAAACTGTGTCTGTCTCAAGTAACGCAGAGCTTAGCGTCGAATCTAACCACATCAAACCTACGACACCTAGCCAGTCCACATGTGCGGAACCAACAACAGTAGACTCCACAAACGTCAACACTTCTGCAGAGGGATTGAATCGAGAACTCCATGACTATAATGAGATTGTCTCGAGTGAACACCTTATGCCACAAGCAGAAAACTCCGCAAACCACTCTACGGGAGTCTTGTATGATGAAACCGTTACCTTCTCGAATAACACAGAGCACTACGTGTACACTAACCTCACCCAAACTGCGACATCCAACCAGTATGCATGTGCGGAACCAACCATGGACTCCACAAACTACATGTACAACGCCTCTGCAGAGGGATTGAATAACGAATAATGATAAAGAAAATGAACATCACATGTAAATCAGATGTAGCAGATGGTTCCAACATACAACTTCATCATTCAGTTTGTATACGTCTTAACTTAAGCTCTTTAGTTGATAGTATATATTATTTACTTACAATGGTTCATTTCTAGATTTATAGTGTACTCTGGTTTATATTGAACCAATTCTTACTTTATATCTATATTACAGCATATAAGGTATAGCTCTTGTAAATTGTTGTTGGTTTGCTTTTATTGATGCTTATTTGATGTTATATCTTTGGCTATTTCCTGTATTCAAGATCAAGATGATGTTAAGGTTTGTTTCTTTCAGTAATTGATATCTATCATAACTATGTTGGGCCAAGCACAAGTCATTGGTTTAGAGACATGAACAAAGATAAAGAATGAATGAATGAATGAATGAATGAATGAAAGAAAGAGAAGGTGGGAAGAAAAAGTGCTGTACATAGGACAGACGGTATGATTACTGTTGATTATGACATGCATATGTATTCACATAAGGAAATGACATTAGCAAAGTTTTTAAAATCTTTAGATTGCACAAAGTGTAATCAAGGAATTTTGCCCATGCATCATAGCAAAACTTACAGGTTTATATCAGATGCACTAATGAAAATAATGTTAATCGAATATTGGCAGATTTTGTGTATATCGTTGATATGTAGTGGTGAATAAGAAAGATACTTGCACATATGATGTGATTATTTTCTGTCAAAATTAATGACTGGACTTTGACCTTCTGGTTATCAGTTGAAAGTAAATATCACAATTGAAATAATTAGACAATAGGGAAGACAATACACGGCGTAGTGTTTATCTAAAATGTACACCTGGTTACTTTTCAAAACATGCATTATCACGTCGTGAAAATCAGCACAACGTGGGTGATTATGACAAAAAGATGGAAAAATATGCCAGAAATACACAAAACCATGTACAACACCAGGTTGATAGACTAAGCCGGATAGCCCGCTTGTCTTGGTGCGTTCTCGCCTCTCCGTTCACTAACTAAACATCAAGTTTCATCTCATTCGCATTTAAGGTTTTCCTCCTCAATCAAGACTAGAAATACACTTAATTTTTTTAGTACGCCTTGCATGGATGGAAAATTTGACATGATCTATAATACAGATTACAAAAGAAGCAAAAAGAAATCAATTGAAAATTTGCAATGGCAATGCTAGTGGTAAGGTTTCAGTCGAAACATGTATATTGGAATATGTATATAGCAGCTAGAGATACTTTCACGGACTATAATCAAGAAACCAATCCGTTCCCTGACAGTGAGATATTGTGAACAACAGTCTTGCTGACGCACATATCAAGCCCACGTGTGGTTGTGTTGCAAATGGATGAATGCCACGTTGTTATGACCGCAGGTAATATGCATGTATTCTGACGCGTGTGACTTTGGTTCCAATAGAAGACATCCAAATCCAAGGTTTCATAACATTTTCTTGTTGCATATGAATGAATGCCACGTCATACTCCCACAAACGATATGCATGTATTCTGACACCCGTGACTTTGGCTCTAATATAAGACATCCAGATCCAAGGTTTCATAACACTTTCTTGTCCAGTGCGATCAGCAGGGACATTGAAGTTTTTTACCCAGCGAAGCGTTGTCTTTCCGGTTTGCCTTACTGCAAGGCTTTTCTAATCTTACCTATTTTATAACTTTATGTGTATGGCGAGTTTCTTGCGCGGAAATGTGACCTATGTAAATGTTATCAGTTTGTACGCTTTGTTAGCAAACGCTGAGGACCGTAGAGGCAACGCACTTGGGAATCATGCGATACAAAACAAGCATGAAAGTAAGTGCAAGTTCTTTGATCTTTAACTTGGGACTACTGTGGACAGGCTGTTTTTGTCTGCCGAATGGATGTGAAGTCGAGGAGTTTAGTACGCACTTCTCTACTGTATCAGTTGAGTGTTTCAGTCTAAATTTCATGACGGTTCCCGATGATATACCATCCAACGCTGCACGACTCGAAGTCTCTTTCAATGAGATTAGAAACGTTACGTACTTGCCGTCACTGCCTAAACTGTCCTCTCTGGACCTGGGCTTTAATTCCATTGAGAGTGTGTCCTGGATGTCTCTGCAGACATTGCCAGTTTTGACCTTTCTTCAACTACAAGGAAACAAACTGAAGTACGTAAATCTCGGCATCGTCATTGGACATCTCCCGAAACTAAAATTAGTAAATCTAGGTATGAACAAACTGGCAATATTCTCTCAATACGCAATAGGAGGGCCACAGGTAACAGTAGTGCTCAACAGTAACCCATTTCACTGTGACTGTGAGCTTTCCTGGCTGATTGACAAGTTGGCGTGTTTACAGACCTGTAAGGGGAGAGATCGACAGGCCTGTTGTTCTTCATGTTCAGCCTGTTTCCTTCATATCAGTTCAGAAGGACGTTTTAACTGCAACAGTCCAAGTCAACTGTACCGGTGTGACAGCGATCTCGCCCCCCCCCCCCCCCCAGCGATCTCGCCCCCCGGGGGCGAGATCACTAGTGTTTTCGCCCCCCTTTAGCGTTTTCGCCCCCCCCCCCCCCCAAGAGCAGCTGGTTACTACATATTACAGGTGCGCTACCTTGTACTATACTGCACCTGGGGAGTAACGTATATGGTGTGTTACCTGGTACTTATATGGCACCTTATTACCGTACCGTAAGATGTCATACCTCGAAAGTCGGTACTATATTGCTCGGTGCAAACATGACATTGAAATGAAAAAGACAATTTTTGCAGCTGAGGTGACATAAAAACAGTGCTACTGTGAACGTATAAATCAACACCGTCTATGGTACGGAATACGTCAGCTATATGTTTTCAATTTGTCACAGTGTTTTCTTTCTTGTGCTGGAAACATTTCTAAAGCACTAACAAAAACACACGTGAATAATAGTTTCTCATTATAAACGCTATCTACGCGCAAGTTGATATAGCTGTTGCTAAATGGTACACAAACACTGGTAAAGTATCAGTCTTAAGAAAGACGGGTAAATGCATCAATTCCTAAATACTAGAAAAAACAGTCATGTTGGAGGTGAAGATATCCCTTGGCTAGGTGCATATACCAAAATGTGCGTTATTCTAATTAATACCTAATTTTTGCATAATTAATAAAGACATTACATATGTCTTTTGTGGTCACTTCATGGTAGAGACTTCATATTGGAGATATATAGGTTGCTTGAGGACCGGTGTCAAAGTCAAAGTCAAAGTTCCTTCCCGCGCCTGATGGCGCATAGGGCGGCGCCCATCTCCGTTTCAGTAGCCCTTGGGCCACACAACGCAATCACTACAGCAGGGGCTAGTCCACTGGTAGTGGTGTGTGTTCAACTTCCATACTCTTTCCCGAATGCTGAGTGCTAAGCAGAGAAAGAAGCATGTACCATTTTTAAAGTCTTTGGTATGACTCGGCCGGAGATCGAACTCACGACCTACCGAATGCAAGGCGAACACTCTACCCACTAGGCCATTGCACCGGTGAATACAATGAAATACATCTTATGTCAAGACTCAGGTATATGCAATAATGTGAATACAAGGGACCCAACCCTCCTTGTCTGAAACAAGTTCAACTATCTTATTACCATGTAATTAGGTTAATATTGATACTATGAATGGAGTTATGTATCAAATTCGTGTACTTATATCATTCTGAAACTGCATTTTGTGATTTATACCAATAAACTTCTAAAATGTCATGTTAACCCGTTTTTTGGGGGGGGGGGCGCGAAATCGCTAAAGGGGGGCGAGGTAGGGGGGCGAGATCACTAGCCGGGGAGGGCGAGATCGCTAGTGATTTCGCCCCGGGGGGGGGGGCGAGATCGCTAGTGATTTCGCCCCCGGGGGGGCGAGATCACGGGGGGGCGAGATCGCTGCCACACCGGCATCATTTGTCCACTGTGTCCACCCATCTGAAGAACTGTGGACAGACCCACCAAGCCAAGACCAAACTTCAGAGCGTAGAACAGGGCACTTTTCTCATCAATGGTTCGGGAAGTAACAGCACACAGACCGAACCATGGAAGAAAGTAAACACAGCAGAACCCTACAAGAAGTCATCGAGGATGTCATCAAGCACTACAGTTACCAGCGATTCTAAATCAGCTACTGAATAAATGAACGCAACGACAAAAGCTGGGCAACAACTTCCAGTTACAGTTATCTACAAGGCTATTATTCTCGATGTAAGCATTCTAACTTTGATGTTTATTTCCCGCCTTGTTCGGTACTTGATTAAACGTGATCCTTGCCGAAATCGCCAGGAAGTCGTCGCCTTTGGTGTAGATCATCATGATCATTCCATTCCCCTTCATCAGATTGTACCACCAAGAGCGGGCCTTTCATATCACAGCACCACTTCTGCGGGCTAGGCGGTTTGAACCACAGGCTGCAAATTAGTTCACCAGTGGTAAAGTGGCTCATTTGCAGGGTAGTGTGTGAAACATTTATCATAACCATTGCGGATAATACAATGAAGTAATGGTGTTCCAAAGTGCTACATAGCCCAACAGATTACTTTGCCAGTGGTAAAGTGGCTCATTTACAGGGTTGTGTGTGAAACATTTAACTCTAACCGTTTCGGAGGATACAATGAAGTGCATGTTGTTCCAAAGTGCTACATAGCCCAACAGACATTAGGAATCGCGAACTTGGTTTTAGATTCGCAAGCAACATCTTCATTGCCCAGTCTGCTTAGTCATGTTCGATGTGCCATCTTAGTCTTAGGACTCACTGAGTTCCCGAATACGACTACTGGCAAGATGTATCTAAAAATACAAGACAATACACGGCGTAGTGTTTATGTAAAAGGTACACCTGGTTACTTTTCAAAACATGCGTCATCACGTCGTGCAAATCAACACAACGTGGACAATTATGAAGAAAAAAGGGATGGACAAAAATACCAGAGATACACACAACCATGTATAACACCAGGTTGATAGACAAAGCCGGCTAGCCCGCTTATCTTGGCGTGTTCTCACCTCTCCGTTCACGAACTACACAACGTTTCATCTCATTCGCATTTACGGTTTTCCACCTCAATCATGACTAGAAATACACTTAAATTCTTTTTTGTACGTCTTGAATGGATGGAACATTTGATATGACATGATATGTAATACAGATTACAAAAGAAGCAAAAAGAAATCAATTGAAAATTTGCAATGGAAATGCTAGTGGTAAGGTTTCAGTCGAAACATGTACATTGGAATATGTATATAACAGCTAGAGATACTTTCACGGACTATGATCAAGAAACCAATCCGTTCCCTGACAGTGAGATATTGTGAACATCGGTCTAGCTGACGCACATGTCAAGCCCGTGTGTGATTGTGTTGCAAATGGATAAATGCCACGTTGTTATGACCGCAGGTAATATGCATGTATTCTGACGCCTGTGACTTTGGTTCCAATAGAAGACATCCAAATCCAAGGTTTCATAACATTTTCTTGTTGCATATGGATGAATTCCACGTCATACTCCCACAAATGATATGCATGTATTCTGATACCCGTGACTGCGGTACCAATAGAAGACATGCAAATCCAAGGTTTCATAACACCTGCTTAATCAATGCGATCAGCAGGGACAGGGAAGTCCATTTGCTCTTTTACCCAGCGAAACGTTGTCTTTCTGGCCTCACCATAGATCGCATACACCATGAACGCACAAGGTGATGCGTTGTTCTAATCCTACCAATTCTATGACAACTTTATGCTTAGAGCAAATTCATGGTGGCAAAATGTGATCCCATGTAACTAAATGTTTATCCGTTTGTACGCTTTGTTCGCAAACGCTGAGGACCGCAGAGGCAACGGACTTGGGAATCATGCGATACAAAACAAGCATGAAAGTAAGTGCAAGTTCTTTGCTCTTTAACTTGGGACTCCTGTGGACAGGCTGTTTTTGTCTGCCGAATGGATGTGAAGTCGAGGAGTTTACCACGTTGTGTGAGGTAACAATACGGTGCAACATGCTTAATCTCATGACGCTGCCCGAAGATATACCGCCCAACGCTGCACGACTGAAAGTCTCTTACAATGAGATTAGAAACGTTACGTACTTGCCGTCACTGCCTCAACTGTCCTCTCTGGACCTGAGCTATAATTCCATTGAGAGTGTGTCCTGGATGTCTCTGCAGACATTGCCAGCTTTGTACCGTCTTCAACTACAAGAAAACAAACTGACGTACGTAAATCTCGGCATCGTCATTGAGCATCTCCCGAAACTGAAAATTGTCAATCTAGGAATGAACAAACTGGCAACATTCTCTCAATACGCACTAGGATGGCCACATATAAAAACAGTAGTGATCAACCATAACCCATTTCACTGTGACTGTGAGCTTTCCTGGCTGATTGATAAGATGACGTGTTTACATGCCTGTAAGGGGAGAGATCGAAAGGCCTGTTGTTCCTCGTGTTCAGCCTGTTTTGTTCATTTGATCCCAACGGGACGCTTTGACTGTAAAAGTCCAAGTCAACTGCATCGTCGCCTTTTGTCAGAAGTATCCATCCAACTGACGGACTGTGGATCGACCCAACAAGCCAGAACCGAAGTGCAGAGCGTAAAAAGTGGCACTTACATCACCAACGGTTCGGGTTTGGGAAACACCAACATACAGACCCAACCATGGAAAAAAGTATACACAACAGAATCCTACGAGAACAACAGCTCGGCAAGTACTACACTGACCAATGCTTATTCATCTGCTAAATCTGCGGATACGAGGAAAGACAAAAGGAAAAAATATACCATTCTTTACAAAACCATTTTCCTGATTGAAATATGCCTGATCATAACTTTTATTGTATGTCTTGTACGTCTCATGATGAGGAAAAACCTGGGCTGCAATCGCCAGGAAGACGCCGACGCGAACGTAGATCATCGTTCCATTCACTTACATCGAATTGCACCACCAGCAGAAACCAATCCATGCCATGTCGTGGGAGGTTCGAACCATGGACCACCAGTTGCAAGTCAGAGCACGCCGACGTCACCGATACATAACTCCGTGCACCAGTGCGGCGGAAAATCTTCTGCGGAGGGATTGAATCAAGAGCACCATGGTGATAATAATGAGACTGTCTCGGGTGAACACCTTATGCCACAACCAGAAAACTCCGCAAACCACTCTACGGGAGTCTTGTATGATGAAACCGTTACCTTCTCGAATAACACAGAGCACTACGTGTACACTAACCTCACCCAAACTGCGACATCCAACCAGTATGCATGTGCGGAACCAACCATGGACTCCACAAACTACATGTACAACGCCTCTGCAGAGGGATTGAATAGCGAATAATGATAAAGAAAATGAACATCACATGTAAATCAGACGTAGCAGATGGTTCCAACATACAACTTCATCATTCAGTTTGTATACGTCTTAACTTAAGCTCTTTAGTTGATAGTATATATTATTTACTTACAATGGTTCATTTCTAGATTTATAGTGTACTCTGGTTTATATTGAACCAATTCTTACTTTATATCTATATTACAGCATATAAGGTATAGCTCTTGTAAATTGTTGTTGGTTTGCTTTTATTGATGCTTATTTGATGTTATATCTTTGGCTATTTCCTGTATTCAAGATTAAGATGATGTTAAGGTTTGTTTATTTCAGTAATTGATATCTATCATAACTATGTTGGGCCAAGCACAAGTCATTGGTTTAGAGACATGAACAAAAATAAAGAATGAATGAATGAATGAATGAATGAATGAATGAATGAATGAAAGAAAGAGAAGGTGGGAAGAAAAAGTGCTGTACATAGGACAGTACATATTACTGTTGATTATGACATGCATATGTATTCACATAAGGAAATGACATTAGCAAAGTTTTTTAAATCTTTAGATTGCACAAAGTGTAATTAAGGAATTTTGCCCATGCATCATAGCCAAACTTACAGGTATATATCAGATGCACTAATGAAAATAATGTTAATCGAATATTGGCAGATTTTGTGTATATCGTTGATATGTAGTGGTGAATAAGAAAGATACTTGCACATATGATGTGATTATTTTCTGTCAAAATTAATGACTGGACTTTGACCTTCTGGTTATCAGTTGAAAGTAAATATCACAATTGAAATAATTAGACAATAGAGAAGACAATACACGGCGTAGTGTTTATCTAAAATGTACACCTGGTTACTTTTCAAAACATGCATTATCACATCGTGAAAATCAGCACAACGTGGGCGATTATGACAAAAAGATGGAAAAATATGCCAGAAATACACAAAACCATGTACAACACCAGGTTGATAGACTAAGCCGGATAGCCCGCTTGTCTTGGTGCGTTCTCGCCTCTCCGTTCACTAAACATCAAGTTTCATCTCATTCGCATTTAAGGTTTTCCTCCTCAATCAAGACTAGAAATACACTTAATTTTTTTAGTACGCCTTGCATGGATGGAAAATTTGACATGATCTATAATACAGATTACAAAAGAAGCAAAAAGAAATCAATTGAAAATTTGCAATGGCAATGCTAGTGGTAAGGTTTCAGTCGAAACATGTATATTGGAATATGTATATAGCAGCTAGAGATACTTTCACGGACTATAATCAAGAAACCAATCCGTTCCCTGACAGTGAAATGTTGTGAACAACCGTCTAGCCGACGCACATGTCAAGCTCGCGTGTGGTTGTGTTGCAAATGGATGAATGCCACGTTGTTATGACCACAGATAATATGCATGTATTCTGACGCATGTGACTTTGGTTCCAACATAAGACATCCAAATCCAAGGTTTCATAACATGTTCTTGTTGCAAATGGATGAATTCCACGTCATACTCCCACAAACGATATGCATGTATTCTGACACCCGTGACTGCGGTACCAATATAAGACATCCACATCCAAGGTTTCATAACACTTTCTTGTTCAATGCGATCAGCAGGGACATTGAAAATCATTTGCTGTTTTACCCGGCGAGGCGTTGTCTTTCTGGTCTGACTTAGCACAAGGAGATACGCTGTTCTAATCTTACCTATTTTATCTCTATGTGTATAGCGAGTTTATTGTGTGGAAATGTGACCTATGTAAATGTTCATCAGTTTGTACGCTTTGTTCACAAACGCTGCGGATCGTAGAGGCAACGGACTTAGGAATCATGCGATACAAAACAAGCATGAAAGTAAGTGCAAGTTCTTTGCTCTTTAACTTGGGACTCCTGTGGACAGGCTGTTTTTGTCTGCCGAATGGATGTGAAGTCGAGGAGTTTACTACGTTCTTGTGTGCGGTATCAATACGGTGTAACATGCTTAATCTCATGACGGTGCCCGAAGATATACCGCCCAACGCTGCACGACTGAAAGTCTCTTACAATGAGATTAGAAACGTTACGTACTTGCCGTCACTGCCTAAGCTGTTCTCTCTGGACCTGGGCTATAATTCCATTGAGAGTGTGTCCTGGATGTCTCTGCAGACATTGCCAGCTTTGTCCAGTCTTCAACTACAAGGAAACAAACTGACGTACGTAAATCTCGGCATCGTCATTGAGCATCTCCCGAAACTGAAAATTGTCAATCTAGGAATGAACAAACTGGCAACATTCTCTCAATACGCACTAGGATGGCCACAGATAAAAATAGTACTGATCAACAATAACCCATTTCACTGTGACTGTGAGCTTTCCTGGCTGATTGACAAGATCGCGTGTTTACAGGCCTGTAAGGGGAGAGATCGAAAGGCCTGTTGTTCCTCATGTTCAGCCTGTTTTATTCATTTGACCCCAACGGGACGCTTTGACTGTAAAAGCCCAAGTCA
The DNA here is from genome assembly GCA_019207045.1 of Branchiostoma floridae x Branchiostoma belcheri. Lineage (NCBI taxonomy): Eukaryota > Metazoa > Chordata > Leptocardii > Amphioxiformes > Branchiostomatidae > Branchiostoma > Branchiostoma floridae x Branchiostoma belcheri. The sequence goes on from CM033041.1 coordinate 8,422,536, forward strand.
ACTGCATCGTCGCCTTTTGTCAGAAGTATCCACCCAACTGACGGACTGTGGATCGACCCAACAAGCCAGAACAGAAGTGCAGAGCGTAAAAAGTGGCACTTACATCACCAACGGTTCGGGTTTGGGAAACACAAACATACAGACCCAACCATGGAAAAAAGTATACACAACAGAATCCTACGAGAACAACAGCTCGGCAAGTACTACACTGACCAATGCTTATTCATCTGCTAAATCTGCGGATACGAGGAAAGACAAAGGGGAAAAATACACCATTCTTTACAAAACCATTTTCCTGATTGAAATATGCCTGATCATAACTTTTATTGTATGTCTTGTACGTCTCATGATGAGGAAAAACCTGGGCTGCAATCGTCAGGAAGATGCCGACGCGAACGTAGATCATCGTTCCATTCACTTACATCGAATTGCACCACCAGCAGAAACCAATCCATGCCATGTCGTGGGAGGTTCGAACCATGGACCACCAGTTGCAAGTCAGAGCACGCCGACGTCACCGATACATAACTCCGTGCACCAGTGCGGCGGAAAATCTTCTGCGGAGGGATTGAATCAAGAGCACCATGGTGATGATAATGAGACTGTCTCGGGTGAACACCTTATGCCACAACCAGAAAACTCCGCAAACCACTCTACGGGAGTCTTGTATGATGAAACCGTTACCTTCTCGAATAACACAGAGCACTACGTGTACACTAACCTCACCCAAACTGACCCATCCAACCAGTATGCATGTGCGGAACCAACCATGGACTCCACAAACTACATGTACACCGCCTCTGCAGAGGGATTGAATAACGAATAATGATAAAGAAAATGAACATCACATGTGAATCAGATGTAGCAGATGGTTCCAAGATACAACTTCATCATTCAGTTTGTATACGTCTTAACTTAGGTTCTTTAGTTGATAGTATATATTATTTACTTACAATGGTTTATTTCTAGATTTATAGTGTACTCTGGTTTATATTGAACCAATTCTTACTTTATATCTATATTACAGCATATAAGGTATAGCTCTTGTAAATTGTTGTTGGTTTGCTGTTATTAATGCTAATTTGATGTTATATCTTTGGCTATTTCCTGTATTCAAGATTAAGATGATGTTAAGGTTTGTTTCTTTCATTAATTGATATCTATCATAACTATGTTGGGCCAAGCACAAGTCATTGGTTTAGAGACATGAACAAAAATAAAGAATGAATGAATGAATGAATGAATGAATGAAAGAAAGAGAAGGTGGGAAGAAAAAGTGCTGTACATAGGACAGACGGTATGATTACTGTTGATTATGACATGCATATGTATTCACATAAGGAAATGAAATTATCAAAGTTTTTTAAATCTTTAGATTGCACAAAGTGTAATTAAGGAATTTTGCCCATGTATCATAGCAAAACTTACAGGTTTATATCAGATACACTAATGAAAATAATGTTAATCGAATATTGGCAGATTTTGTGTATATCGTTGATATGTAGTGGTGAATAAGAAAGATACTTGCACATATGGTGTGATTATTTTCTGTCAAAATTAATGACTGGATTTTGACCTTCTGGTTATCAGTTGAAAGTAAATATCACAATTGAAATAATTAGACAATAGAGAAGACAATACACGGCGTAGTGTTTATCTAAAATGTACACCTGGTTACTTTTCAAAACATGCATTATCACGTCGTGAAAATCAGCACAACGTGGACGGTTATGACAAAAAGATGGAAAAATATGCCAGAAATACACAAAACCATGTACAACACCAGGTTGATAGACTAAGCCGGATAGCCCGCTTGTCTTGGTGCGTTCTCGCCTCTCCGTTCACTAACTAAACATCAAGTTTCATCTCATTCGCATTTAAGGTTTTCCTCCTCAATCAAGACTAGAAATACACTTAATTTTTTAGTACGCCTTGCATGGATGGAAAATTTGACATGATCTATAATACAGATTACAAAAGAAGCAAAAAGAAATCAATTGAAAATTTGCAATGGCAATGCTAGTGGTAAGGTTTCAGTCGAAACATGTATATTGGAATATGTATATAGCAGCTAGAGATACTTTCACGGACTATAATCAAGAAACCAATCCGTTCCCTGACAGTGAGATGTTGTGAACAACAGTCTTCCTGACGCACATGTCAAGCCCGTGTGTGGTTCTGTTGCAAATGGATGAATGCCACGTTGTTATGACCACAGACAATATGATGTATTCTGACGCATGTGACTTTAGTTCCAACATAAGACATCCAAATCCAAGGTTTCATAACATGTTCTTGTTGCATATGAATGAATGCCACGTCATATTCCCAGAAACGATATGCATGTATTCTGACACCCGTGACTGCGGTACCAATAGAAGACATCCACATCCAAGGTTTCATAACACTTTCTTGTTCAGTATGATCAGCAGGGACATTGAAATTCATTTGCTGTTGTCTACTATGGTCTGACTTAGCGCAAGGCGTTTCTAATCTTACCTATTTTATAACTGTATGTGTATGGCGAAAACAAGCATGAAAGTAAGTGCAAGTTCTTTGCTCTTTAACTTGGGACTCCTGTGGACAGGCTGTTTTTGTCTGCCGAATGGATGTGAAGTCGAGGAGTTTAGTGCGTACTTCTCTACTGTATCAGTTGAGTGTTTCAGGCTAAATCTCATGACGGTTCCCGATGATATACCGCCCAACGCTGCACGACTGAAAGTCTCTTACAATGAGATTAGAAACGTTACGTACTTGCCGTCACTGCCTAAACTGTTTTCTCTGGACCTGAGCTTTAATTCCATTGAAAGTATGTCCTGGATGTCTCTGCGGACATTGCCAGTTTTGACCAGTCTTCAACTACAAGGAAACAGACTGAGCCATGTCAGGCTCGACATGGTCATTGGACATCTCCCGAAACTGACATTTGTAAATCTAAGCATGAACAAACTGGCAACATTCTCTCAACACTCACTAGGATGGCCACACGTGACAGACGTAATAATCTACAATAATCCATTTCACTGTGACTGTGAGCTTTCCTGGCTGATTGACAAGATGGCGTGTTTACAGGCCTGTAAGGGAAGAGACTGTTGTTCCTTATGTTCAGCCTGTTTTATTCATTTGATCCCATCGTGTCGCTTTGACTGTAAAAGCCCAAGTCAACTGCGCCGTCGCCTTTTGTCAGAAGTATCCACCCATCTGACGGACTGTGAATCGACCCAACAAGCCCCAACCGAAGTGCAGAGCGTAAAATATGGCACTTACATCACCAACGGTTCGGGTTTGGGAAACACAAACATACAGACCGAACCATGGAAAAAAGTATACACAACAAAATCCTACGAGAACAACAGCTCGGCAAGGATGCCACCAAGTACTACACTGACCAATGCTTATTCATCTCCTAAATCTACGGATGCGAGGAAAGACAAATTTAAAGGAAAAAAATATACCATTCTTTACATTGCCATCTTCCTGATTGAAACATATCTGACTATAACTTTTATTGTATGTCTCGTGCGTCTCCTGATGAGGAAAAACCTGGGCTGCAATCGTCAGGAAGACGCCGACGTGAATGTAGACCGTCGTTCCATTGACTTGCACCAAATTGCACCACCAACAGAAATCAATCCATACCATGTCGTAGAAGGTTCGAACCATGGATCTCCAGTTGCAAATCAGAGCACGCCTACGGTACCGATACAAAACTCAACGCACCAGTGCGACGGAACATCTGCACAGGACTTGAACAATGAACCTTCGGTTGTCTCGAATGAAGACCATATTTCACCACCAATATTCAACTCCACAAACCTTAGTGCCTCAGCAGAAGTGTTGCACCATGAAACTGTGTCTGTCTCAAGTAACGCAGAGCTTAGCGTCGAATCTAACCACATCAAACCTACGACATCTAGCCAGTCCACATGTGCGGAACCAACAGCAGTAGACTCCACAAACTTCAACACTTCTGCAGAGGGATTGAATCGAGAACTCCGTGACGATAATGAAACTGTTGCCGTCTCGAATAACACAGAACACTACGTTGAATCTAACCTAACCCAAACTGACCCATCCAACCAGTATGCATGTGCGGAACCAACATTAGACTCTACAAACTGCTTGCAATGTACAACGCTTTTGCAGAGGGATTGAATAACGAATGATAATAAAGAAAATGAACATGTAAATCAGATGTAGCAGATGGTCCCAAAATACAACTTCATCATTCAGTTTGTATATGTCTTAACTTAGATTCTTTAGTTGGTAGTATATATTGTTTATTTACAATGGTTCATTTTTAGATTCATAGTCTACTCTGCTTCATATTAAACCTATTCTTACTTTATATCTATATTACAGCATATAAGGCATAGCCCATCTAAATTGTTGTTGGTTTGCTGTTATTAATGCTAATTTGATGTTATATCTTTGGCTATTTCCTGTATTCAACATTAAGATGATGTTATAAGGTTTGTTTCTTTTAGTAATTGATATTCATCATAACTATGTTCGAACAAGTAGAAGTCAGTGGTAAAGAAAGAAGTAAAGAAAGAATGAAAGAAAAATAAATATAGAAAGTTTACGAATTTAATTGTTGATTTGTACACATAGGACAGATCGATAATATCATTACTTTTGATTATGACTTACATATGTATTAATAAGGAAAGCAAATTAGCGAAGTTTTTTTAAGTATTTAGATTGCACAATGTGTAAGCCCTTGTGTTCATAATAGCGAAACTTACACATATCAGATGCACTAAACAAAAGTCAAAAGATTATGTCAGATTTTTTGTATATCGTTGATTTGTAGTGGTGAATAAGAATGATACTTGCACATTTGATGTGATTCTTGTCGACTGTCAGAATTAATGACTGGACTCTGACCTTCTGGTTATCAGTTGAATGTAAATATCAACTTTGAACAAAATAAATTTTGCACAGATCTTGAAATACAGAGCATTTGTATTTTCTGCTAATTGAAATATGTCCTATATGGGAGTAAAGTATTTTATTCATTTATTTTTCTAACAATATTGGCTACATATCGGTAGCCAATTAAGCTGTATCAGGACGTTAGATAATCCACAAATCTTCTCAGTGTGAGCGCATTGAATCCATTCCGGCATAATTCAAATGGGGTTAGAACTTTCCGAGCAGCCCTCGTGCCCCCCGCTTCCCCTATTGAGTCAGTTAGTCGAGCCTGCCAAGACTTGATGTTTCCGACTTGACGAAAAGATGGAGCGTAAGATCAGTACGTATACCCAGAAGTGTTTGCTGTGGCCCTGTGCTGAGCAAGCTCGCTACGATGAATTGATGATAAATCGCAGTGGGACGAAAAGCTAAGTTTTCTTTTGAATTTAAATCAGAAAAGAGAAATAGTACTGGTAAGGTCGACTACGTCACATTTCCAAACCGGGGCCTTCAAACCGGGCATCTTTATGGAACGAAAAGTATGATATAAAAGACACCAAACTACACAAGACATAAAGAGAATGGTCGTTGGCGTTATTTGTGAATGTTTTTACGTATACATTTCTATTTTTCATTTCCACAAACGACGTTTTGATGAAGGTTTTTGGTCTGTGTCTGTGTCCCAAGGCATCATTCCTTTTTTTTAGATTCAGCTTTCTCATAGCAATAAAATGTCAGCAGACGTCGCGTCATACACTCACGTTATGTAATCAGTGAACCAATCGACAAAGCCTATGTTGTTTTTCACTTGATGAAAATTGGTCTCCTGCTTTGGGGCGTCAGAGACAATTTCTACAAGAAAAACAAAGATGTAGAAATTACCGTTTGCCTTTGCTTGACTGCATATGTACATGTATGTCTTTTTGCGGACCAAAGTAGAGTGCCAAACATTGGAATGGGGTGGATATGAGGATATCTTGCCTTGATATTTTCTGCCATTCGGAAGTTTTGGGTAAAAATGTCATTTAAAGCAATTCAACCCCATCATGTGTTGAGCACTTTCCAAACAAGCGTTGCGACACACAACTTTTATTCCTGATGTCAGAAAATACTACCTTTCTATATCTCTATAGAATAAGAATGAAATTGATGAGTCGTTTTCAGCAATCGATGACACAAATATACGTCAAACGCACAGATAGCACACTATCTGGACCATCAGGCGATAGGGCTGCATTACCGTTAGCGCGGATTAATATCAGGGAGTCTTCGCCTGCCAAACAAACATGGCACAAACAAATTACAGTAAGCGAGCTTTTCAGAAAAAGAAACACAGATTAAACTCAGGTATTGACGAGAAACATGAAACTCCAAACTAAGCAGAAAAAGTTATGATTTGAGAGTTGTTATTGTACTGTAGCTCCGTATCTTGTGGACCTACTTTTTGTGATTGGAACCTTGTCCTGTCCTTGGTGCTGAATTACCTAGCTAGTTCTGCTGCACTCTTATGTACTTGTTCTACATAGTACGTTGAATTTCTCGAACATACATGGAAATGGACACTAAATAGAGCCCATGCTACCAGTAAGTAATTTATTTCATCGGAACAATTTTATGCAGCAAAGAAACTTTGCAGCGTGAAAATTTGAAGTGAGAACCCCACAAAGTCACGACGCTCCCATATATGGGGATGGGAGGTGGGCGATATTCCAGATGCCCTGTCGAATGTTTTTCGAAGAACGTCAAGATTCTTTAGATGGCGTGACGTTGTGTTTATGTTTCGAATGTTCTAAGATCGGACCGTTACATCTTGTTATGTCCCTTCGTGATATTTGAACGTGATTTTGACGAAGGAGCAAAAGTTTAGGTTTGGTGATTCTTTCTCCGTTGTTTTGGTTTTGCACGTCTGGCTTAACTGCTGAAACCTAGCTTCAGCGTAACGTTGTATGTCCCAAAGCGAACTGACAGACAGACTCTACTGACTCTACTCAGTCAGCTGATGGAAAGTTTAATTTTGCTGTTTAAAATTGATTCTTAGAAAGGTAAGTACAGCCAGGAAAATTTTAAGACATGTCAAAAAGCAAGTTAGTATGCATGAGCCCAATGCGAATATTTTGTTAACAAACACAGTGCAGTTATACACTGGTTCAACTAATATGACTCCCTCATTTATGTGTAATGTTTAAAAAACTTTAAATCATGTGTGTTGATGTAGGCACTTGCAATGGATGAAATATCCTTAATCTTGGTCAGGCAACCAAGAGGATGGGCATTAAGTGTATCACACTCTGGAGACAACAGACTTGCAGGTGAGATTGTTGTGTGTCTGTAAATATTATTTCATTGCATCTGACTTTAGATTTGCACAATTTGTATTTTACACCAGTTTCTCACACAATTGCTTCCTTATTTAGGGCCACTAGGTTCAAAATTCAGTATAGTTCCAGCTTTCATGGCAAGAGAAAGTGTCCGCCAACATCATCAAAGTTTTTCTATGTTCAAACTGTTCAGTGGTTACACTGCAGATGTCATTTCATACCCTCACGTACTGTAATCATGGAAGCAATATACAAACCTCATGGGTTTCTTCCCTTTCAGGCAAATTTTCACTTCAAGACAAATGTCAGCAGACAATCGTCAGAAAAAATGCAATTGCTCTGCTCGACTCATACATACTAATCCACATCTGTGCCATTCCCACAGGCAGAATTCTGTCTGGGGTCTTTTTCAATCTTTGGAAAACTTCTGTGCTCACAATTGATGGTAGGGCCAAAGTGTGTTAGCTTTGGTGTTCTTGAGATATAGTAAAGAAAATTTGAATGTTGTAATATTTGATCTTTTACTGTACTTCTTCTCCAGAATCTTTATGGTGCCAGAGTGTGGACGTTTTGTCTGCAATATGACAACATGAAATCTTAGCAGAACTGAAGTGACTGCATGAAGAAGAGTTATGAATGCTGAGATGTGCACAACAGAATTCTCAACACCCTGAATCTTGAGTATTGGGTATATCAGGTATGTGCAGGCACTGAAAGTCTATAATTCATGTCTTGCCTACATGGCAAAACCTATCATTAACGCCCCCACCCCCCACACACAATGCCTAATCAAAGTGCTAAAAGTTCAAAATTGCCAGTTCATAACTCTATAATCATAGGAGAACTTATCCAAATACACACACTTCTGCTTAATGCACAAAAGTCCTGGAATCATCACTTTTCATCATCATAGTGTAACATTCTCTCTTCATTGAGGAACCCCTTCCTTGACTTAGCGTTAGGTCAAAGTTTGTCCCTCTGGCTCATGCTTGCTTGCCATGTTTGTCTTTTCCAGGCTCTGTACATGTGTCCATGTTACTCATGTGTCCTGCCCAGCTGTTTACCACAGTGATGATATCTGCTTCATAAGTCACATTTCTGAATGTAAGGCCCGATAAAGATTATAGTTTTGTAGATTATAGCCCCTAAAATCCACCCTGATAATCTGTTTACCTCATATTGTCAACAGGAAAGCCAGAATCCCAGACTGGTGATTGTGATCAGTCACTCAACAGTTTCCTGAGACCCCTTTGAGGCAGTGTCCTGTACAAGTCAATAGTATGATCAGATTTCTTTCAAACTGAAAGTTTTGGGAGCTAATATCTATAGCACTGTGTTCACAATAGATGGGCATATTGCATGTAACCTCAAAGGTTGATGCATTTTACAATGGCTAAACAAATCTGCCCCAAACCATGCAACAAATTATTTGTCATCAGTATCTACTTCAGGTATATTACAGGAGGTTTTGATGTTACTTTACTTGAAAATGTGATAAAGTCATATTTTGTATTTATGACTGTATGAAATATGAAATGTCTCATTGTTTACAGCAACTGGGCAAGGTCAGATCTAGAGGACTAATGACATTATCTACCAACAACTTCCACACTTTGTGTACCACAAGGAAGTATGCTTGGACCATGTTTACTACAGACTACAGGCCATTCTGCAAGTATACAATCAAGTAGCAGTCATTTAAGATACTGTAGGAATATCTTTTTCTTCCTTTGTGCCTATATAGTTCTGGAGTAGCTTCTGTTTTGACATGTCATAGTTCAACTAAAGGAATTTACAAAGTTCTGAAAGTAAGTAGATCACGTTATAAAAATTTCTTTACTATCCTGACTTCATCCTGAAATCATCTTAGTATAGGAACTTTCTTTGAATTATTGAGCTGTTTGATTTTCACAGTGCACTTTAATATATACAATGCAATGTAAAAGGCAGACTGCAATAAGGCAATAGTACAGTGCTGCACATAAATGTATTGTGATGAGTATTTAGACCTTTCAATTTGTGATGAGTCCAAAGCTGAGCTCCATTGCAGTGTAACAAAGCAGAAAGTGATACAACCAATCTAGTACGCTCACTACACAAATGCTGCAATCCAAATCATAAAAGTCTAGCAGACATTCTTCAGACTTGAAGTTAGTATCTAAAAATTTTTAGTTTTTTTTCATTATCCAACACTAAGTTTGCTGCATTTACCCTGACACACACAAAGACTCAGACTGATGACAAAACGTGTTGTGCTCTTTTGTGAAATGTAAGACACTGAATATAGGCTATTTCCAGTTTTCTTTCTTATGTAATGAAATAGAAGAAAATTGACTCTTTTGATGTTATTTTCCCTACATTTGTATATCAGTCACATTGTTCGTGCCATTTCACATATTTCCAATTGAGTTGTGGAAAATGCCTTGAAAAGTTTGTATTTCCAACTGCACACAGATATGTTGTGCTTTTTCTCTTCGTTTAGCCCTTGCATGACAGACTATTCTTCCAGCATTGCAACCAAAAATTGTTCTTGACATATTTTCTATCTTTTATTTTCATCTCAATGTAAACTTTTGGGATTCATCCCGTAACAGAATCATCTTCAAGATGGCATCTTTCTCCAGACACTGTTGAACAGGTTCTTTGCCTTCTCTTAAAAACTGTCATTCTATCCAGCCCTTCTCTGTTTTTTTTCAGTTTGCAGTCATGGTGTACTCAAACTAACTTTCAACACTTAAGCCCCTTACTGACCATAAGATACAATGTACCTTATGAACAGTACTTACAAAGAGATGTGCTGAAAAGAAATTTAGGACTTTCAAGCTTATTTCAATGAACACTACAAGGTTCTGTATGCTCTTTGCTGACTCACAAAGTCTCGAGTTTCTAATTTTTCTGTGCATTAAAGTTGAAGTTTTAAGTTCTCTCGCTGTGTAAAAAAGGACAAAAACATTTAATATTTTTAACCCATCAAGAATTAGAAAACAGGTCTTTTTTTACCCCTAAATACAATTATTGATTCCTTCTGAAGTCTGAGTACCATTGCTTGTCAAAATCTTTAATCGAATGCATGCCTTCTGAAACTGGGTTTGTGTAATTTCATTCAACTGCACTGTGTCATGTTGTGCTTCTCACTGTACCCTTCAACTTAAATACTCTAGGATTTACTGCCCAAAGTGTTTTGTTGTTGCCATCTATTTTGATACTCAAAATGTACTACTAGAGTGCCTGATTCTTCTAGACTTTTGTCTGTTTTTCTTTGCAAATTCTTTGCTTTCTCCTAAAATAGAGCTCAATTGATTCTGTCCTCTTTTTGTGCATAAAACCTTAATGTACCTCAACAACTACATTCTTCTATTTCCTTGTTTATCATTGATGTGATTACATTGGATTAATTTTAGAATTTATGATTATAATTTATAAGGATTTGATCTAGAAATGGATATAGAGATCATAGTATTCCTCATAGTCCAGCCACTGTCTTTTATACTAACTTTGGGTTCCAACAAAACAAGAATGTTGTCAGTGACAACTCGTACTGTGATCAGGACAATTTCTCTCGTCAACATTGGTCAATACTGATTCAATCTGCTTTTCATTGCTTCTCAAATTGTGGGTGCTTTTTCGTAAAAATCTATGCTACTTACATTTAGTTTGTCCTCTTGACACAATTTGAAATGGCCTTAGATATCTTGAACTAAAAAAATGTCAACAGTGAATTAACTGTTAGATAAGTAACTTTACATGTTCATCATTTATGCCAATTTTCTTCCACCTCTCTAGAATAACATTTACAGGTAATTCTCAAAAGACTAATTTTCTAGAGCGGTTTTGAAAATGGCTAAGAAATGGCTGAAATGTCACATTTTCTCAGTTTCAACTTTCATTTGCCTCACATCATATTACTCTGTTAAGATGAGCACTTTTCACTGTGACATTTCTTCTTGTCCATAATGTTTCTTAGATGTGTGCACATACAAGAGTCACAGTGATGACTTGCATCATTTTGTGTAAGCCGTATTTTCATTGCCCTGAGATTTTCAAGGCATCCATCAAACAAGTTTATAAAGCTCTTTATTTTGCCTTTTTATTCAGTAACAAATGTACTGTAACTGCTGGGCTACTGTCATGGTTTCTTTCGACCAATTTACATATTATATCTGTATGATATTTATGCCTCTTTGCTTCGATAAGAATTTGCCTGATGTACCAATGCCTATGACAATTCTGTTTAACCTGCAATTGTTTTAAAACATATGTCTTGGGAAGTGTTTAAAAATGGCCCCTTTTCAGTTTTGTTTGCCTGAAGATGCATTGTTTCAAGGCTGGGCATTTTTCACTGCGACATTTCTTCTTGTCCATAATGTTGCTAAGCTACAGACATATCATCCAGATGGTGATTTGGTGACTTCAGAGTCCTTCTTCTTTTAGATCCTTCTGAGATTTCAGAGGCATCTATGTAATGGACTTAATATGGAACACTTTATTCTGCTTTTCTTACAGTGGCCTGGCATGAATTCTGCTTCCGTTTCACCAAATTGAGGTGCATCTTTATTTCTTAGAATGCCTGAATACCTTCAGTGTCTCCATATGTACTTCACTTTTTTCAACTTCCTGAGCAAATCTCAAACTTTATAACTTTTGTTACAATCTTTTATCCTAACCATTGGGTATTCTATCTCTGACTTTTAACTAATACAGTCTGAAATGGCTGCAGTTTCCTAGCTGGCATTTTCCAGGATTAAACCTTAAACAATGCATTGTTTGAATTTCAGAGTTTATTACCTTACATATGATAATTTAAGCCCATTCTTACTATCTAATCATAAAGTTAGCACTTTGTTAGTGTTTCTGCAACTTTCAGATATGCCAGTTACAGAAAATCCTAATTTCTCCTCTACTTGTACATCTTTTCTGGACATTTACCTTGTTACAAAATGCTAACTACTGACTTTCTTCATTTTGCTCATAGTATTTCAAATAATACTTATTGTATGCAAACTTTGCCACTGGAAACTTAATTCTACTTGTCACGTTACATGTAGATCTTTTTCTGGACATTTGCCTTGTTAGAAAATACTAACTACTATCTTTCTTCATTTTGCTCATAGTATTTCAAATAATACTTATTGTATGCAAACTTTGCCACTGGAAAGTCATTTTTTATCTCAGTCCTTGCTCAGTTATATTTTCTGCTCCGTTTGTTTGATGCGTGTGCATGTATAATATATCTAACAATTAAAGAATTTCTATAGTTTTGTTAACTATACATACTTATTTGTGGTGCAATCTTTCCCTTACTTCTTTTAAAACAGTTGCTATAAGCTTGGTTTAATCCTCTTCAGTTAAGCAACAATGTCCTTCTCACCCAAGCTCAGGGTGTGCTAGTTTGGTGCCGGTGATGGTGCCAGTGCTGGTGCTCATCTTACATTTTCAGTAGATGTGAGATTCTTCCCTCATCCCAAATCACTATGATTGTTTTCCAGATTCTAAACCTCAGTCCTCTTAAGCCAAGCCAATGGTTAACACTTCTAGCGCTAACTTAATTTTTGTTCACTTCTAAGTCCATTTCTGTACCCTGCAGTGCAGAGAATGCTCCTGGTGGTCTTCACCTTCACTTTGGATCCTGTACGCCATTTGATATGTCATACTTTGCCACTAACGTTACTAGTTGGTTATAGCTAGTTGGTGTAACTTCAACAGTGAGAGAGACACCCGCCACCTAAATTATGTTGGTTTATGTTGTATTTGGTTAGACTGCCACCCCTATGTTAAGTTGGTTGAGTCCAACCACGACTCATAAAAGTCAGTTGCTTTGGAAATAAAATCCTCAAGTTTGTTAAGCATTTATGACGCCTCCGAGATTCCCTTTAGTGGTCTTACTACTGAACTGGCGCTTGATATTCAAAATGTCTTCGACACTTTAATCTTTACTTTTAATTTCTTCTGCTCTAAATCTGCCTAAATCTTCATAACTATCATAAGTTTCAACTGTATTGCGTAGATTTGAAGAAGCAATTCTTCTAGCGACAAGCTGTCTAGCTCCTGATACATATGAAGTAAAACTTGAATGTGCTCCTAGTTTTGTCTGGGAAGATACCCAGTATACTTTGCCTGAAATTTTTTTGCCCAGATCCATTCTTACGTTGTAGATTCTGTACTGTATTGCAATGAATCATTTACAAAAACATAACTGATATCCTGAACTGATATCTACCAAATATTATCACAGTGGGCATCACTTTCTTCATGCTCAATTTTGTAGTTGTCTTTTTAATTACGCGTATACCTACAAGTTGTGTCACAAATCTGGAGATTATATTCTACTCCTAGAGATAAACCACACCAGTAATCCTAGAGACAGATACTTGGGTATCATTGCTGGTTGTTGTAAGTTGCAATAATTCCTAAAGGGGTCTTTGTATGAAATGTGGTGCTTTTTACAATTTCTGATGTTTGAGTTGGGCTTCTTTTAATCTCAGCACCACCATCCCCATTTCTGTGATCTACTGCAATTGATCTGAATATAGACAAGTTCCGCACACAATCAGTCTATTTTCTATAGTGTGATTCCCTCCATCTGGTGACTTTTAGACCTTTTGCTGTATTGAAGAAAATAGTATTATCATTGTGTATTGTTGAAAATATGCAAATACTACTGTATTGATAAATAAATAAATGAATATTATTGTATAGTTTGCCTTCAAAATGCATCCTTACGATAAAGCTTAAGACAGTGGTAAGAATTTTTCTGTTACCCGTATTCTTATGTTTTTTCTCAGGACTTTGCCTATAACAACATACGCTCTTGCTCTATAGTGAATAGTGGAAGGAGCCCGTGTGACTTTCTACTTACAACATTGTCACAAACTTTACTTTTCTTACAATGCAGGTTATTGTATCCTAGATATACTTCAACACTGTCATCCAGTTTTCAAGTCCCCTTTATACAAAGGGTAAGTAACGGATTTCAAGAAGCATCTGAGTCCTGTCCTCGGTGCTGAAACTGAAGCTGGCAGCAAAACTGTGAAATAAGGACATTAAGTCTAACTTTCTTGGAAAGGTCTGAGACTTTAAAAATGCTTTGAGCTACTTTTGCAAACATTTGCTAAATTTGAAAACATAAGGTTTACAACTTAAATGCTTTTTGTGGAACTTTTGTTGTGTATCACGCATCAGCTCTTTTCTTGCTCAACAAATCTAGTAAACCTTTAAAAACTTTAAGCTTTTCCTTTTGAATGTATCACTACTGGCATTATCACTTGAAGCTAAATGTTTCTGCTATATGTCTTCCATAGTGATCCCATTATGCTACATTGGAGTTTGTTGAGTTGTATGTTGCCTATGGTATCCTCTGTGGCTTGTCAAATGCCACTTAACAACATCCGCATATTTAGTCCTATATGGTAAGTTGGATTTTTTTCTTGCATTTGAATCTTGAATCTCGGTCATGCCAATAAGATAGCCCTGGAAGAAAAAAATGTTCGACTTAAAATTCATCTTACCCCCCTTTGTCCTATCCCTCTACTCCCTTTGACAATGAATTTTATGTTAATTAACTAATTAACTAAGTGGCTATTGACATATTAGCCAGCTTTCAATGAATTGCAACATCTAACCTGTCAGTGTACTGACTATCATTAGTTTCCATGGCAGTAATGACAAATACGTACTGACCAGCTCAGGACTTATGTTCTTGGAGAGTGAAGCATTCATTTCTTCTATTATGAGTTTGGACAACTTTTACTTCTCTGCAATGTACTGATGCATGCAATCCAATTTCCTATGCGCTGAAAAGTACCATACCTGCTGTGATACCATTTTTTGGAGCAGCTACGATTACAACACCTAATGATTACTTCATAAAGTAACTTTGAATAGGTCCATCAGTGCCTCTATACATAAATTACAACATTTACAATTTGCTCCACTCTGCATGATATTGCCTAAGTTTCTTGACTGGGCTGTGAATTCAGCAGGCTTCTGCCCCATACTCAAGTTTTCATTCTGTAACTTGCCTAGTTTAGACAGAATTTTGTACAATTCTCTATAACTTGAAAGATACTTTTTTTCTACAAAGTCCTTGCACCTGGAGATAAGTACAAACCTCTTCAAGTTCCTTAATATGTTTTGTGCATAAAAAGTGCTTGGGTCTCAGCTAAGACAGCGGATGGTTAAAAAGGTTGGTATGTTTCTTTTGTTTGATTTCACACATTCTATTTTAATTTGAAAAACCTGTTCCAATGGAATTATATCCTTAAGACATTCCTTCTTTAATGTCTATATTGTTAGCTTAAGGCCAGGCATCCTTAGAGTCCGTCAAAGCAATTATCTTGAATGTTAATTCTAAAGTCCTTTGTATGGGGCTAACAGTGTTCTGCTATTATTTAGGTGAGACATCCCAGAGTTAGCAAAATGAAAGAATCTGTTTAACTTCTAAAAAAATATTGCACATACGGTTTGTTATGTACTGATCTATTTGTCTACTTAAAACATCCTTACTTATCAAAATGGATGAAGCAAATGTAAGTTAACAAGTTGTCATTTCTGACAATTGGGTGTCTGTTAGTCTTTCTGCGTACTCCTCATAAGGAAGCTTTTGGCTATGGTCCCTGTCCTCATCGTAAGAAATTTCAGCATTGGCTTTTTCCACTTTCAATGAAATAAAACTTGAGCTCATAATTTTGTTTGGAATTATAACCCAAAAGCTTCATTTAGCAGAATCTCTTTGCTTAGCTAAGCTTTCCTAATTTTCTGACCCAGTAGTTGCAAAATGTTAGACTTAATGATGAAACATCAAACAAAACTGTAGAGGTTTCAACACTGTACTTAGTAAAACTTGCTTCATGAGTTTATACTCCTAATGGAATTGCTGAAATTTTACCTGAGGTAGTTGCCTGTTGCTTGAATACATGATTTTGATTTAGTGTCATAGATCTGTTTCTTGCAAATACTGGTAAGAATGACCAATGTGTGGTAGATGATAGATACTGCCACTTGGGAGGATGTCAACGTGTTCAGTCTCTTCCTTTGTGATGAGGTAGGTTTCAAAGATAGTACAAGATCTTGTTTTGCCATCTGTAATATTTTCTTTTCACACAGTATAATCAAAACTCAAAGAGACTTCGATTGCTTCTGGAGTTATTTTGCCCATAGCAATATGGCAAGATACATTCTTTGTTTAAATTCATGGTGAATGGAGAGGGAGATCTAACCTATCTCAGTTATGATCAGCATATTTTCCTTCCTGAAAAAGTTCTAACTTGTGATCTCTGTATTTCCTCAACATTATCATCTAATTCTGTTTGAAAGTCTCCTTTACATGTTACAAGTTAGGTATTATGTTGCCATATGGCATAACCAAGGTATCATCAAACCATGACTCCTGTCCTTGGTGCTGATTGAAAGATTATACTTTATTATTCAAATGTATAGAAAATGTCCAGCCATTAGGACTGTCTAGACCCCATCCGGAGTCATTGTCACAAGCACCGCATAGAGCCAGCTTTTGGTAGCTTGGTGGTTGCTCTATGTTTTTTGTTTCGTAGAAATTTGAGCCTTACCAAACTTTCTAATTTGAGGCATAAATGCCCTCTCAATCAAAGATTCTTCGAAGCGTGTTGTCATTTTTCATCAAGTCATTACTGTCAGTGCATAAAAAGCATCTTGATTCTCAATCATTTACTTCCTCTGCCAAAATTGTAGATGTAAGTGGTTATTCTGCATAACATTCTTTCTTGTTTTTGTTATTGATCTTCTTATTGATCTTCTTTCTGAAATGAATATTTTTTGTGAACAAGAAGGAAGGAAAATCCCTTTTTGATATTGTGCAATGTGACGATTACTTACAGTCTTTTTCATCTTTTTTGTGGTGTATCTTTCCTCTTACTGAATTTTACAAAGTGTCCAGATTTAATTACAGTAAATTTCGAATCCTTACTCTAATACATAAAGTTGTTCCTCCATTAGTTGTTTCCTGCCTATGGTACAGAAGTTGTATCGTTAGGTCTCCTTTATTCGTGGTGTAACCTATGTCCGTTGCAATTTAAAAATGTGTATCTAAGGATTTCAGGTTGACGAACGTGGGTTTTGAAATAGTTTCAAAATGTTGCAGTTTTAAACTACCGTCTTTTGTCATAACGATCCCAAAATGCCAATTTTTAAAATGCAACGGATATACGTTACCCAACGGATAAATGTAACATGACTTTAACAGTTTCTGTTGCTTTATTGAATGACTTCTCTAGGGATAAAACTGCCTCATTTCTGTGTGGAACAATTGTACAAAATGGCCTTGGAAATCTTTAGAATTCCCCTTGATTCTGATATATGGCTGGAACAGCCTGAGCGACTTTGTAAGTAATATGCACTACAGATATTTTATTCACAACTTTCAAATTGAATATGTTTGCATCTTTACGATAAAGAACAAATCACTGGAAAGTGAGTAGTTGAAAATGATTGACAAGGTCATCATAAATTGAGAATTATTTCTGCACAAAGTGACATTTGCATTGTGCTTTTGAACCTTTGTTTCCAAAGTAAAGTTTGACAAATGCCAGTCAAAATTTATAATAAAACAAGATGTCTTTTGCCTTAAACCAGATTTCCATTCTACTGACAAAATGCTGGCTGTATGCACACTAAGATCGCTGTTTGTCAGAGTCCACAGTTGATCTGTTTCCCTCTCATACCGTTTGTGACTGTGAGCTCACTACCCTTACGGTGTGTGAACTTGTCTACTAAATAGACAGAAAATGTAGTTCTCTTCAGAGCTTGCGAAGAAAAGAAATTCTGGTTCTCTCTCCTGCCAAGCCTCTTTAAAAGATAGATTCTTTTTACTGTTATGATAATCTGAATGTTTAACTTATGTGCAAATCTGACAAAATTCTGGCTGTATGCCCAGTACATGAAATGCCTTCATCTGGTCATTTTTCACTGTGTCCTTGTAAGGACTGCGTAGTTCTGATGGCATTCATCTTTCACTTTTCAGGTTTTAGGAGTCCTCCTTAAACCATGACAAAATTCTGGCTTGATGCACAGTGCACAGAATACCTTCTTCACTGCATTTTTGGTTGTGTTCTTGTCAGGACAATCTTATTTAATAGATGAGTTCTTTTTTCATTGTATACTGCTATCATGATAATTTGAATGTTGTAAATTTTGAAGTCTCATGTAAGTCAGCAGTGTGTAACATTTGTAGGCTCTAGTGAAACTACAGTTTCATACAGCATTCATTGAACAAAGGGATCAGTGTTTGAGGCATATTTGTCGCAAATCCGACATACTTAACTGCATGCTGCACTTCTCTTCCCTTTGTGGTATGAACACTACCAAATGGTTCTCTTCATTCTAGATATCAAATGTCTTCCTTGTCCAAGATGAAAATAATGTTTTCTAGCATCTACTTTACTTTGGTGACAATTAGGAACTCTTCGCATTTCTGATCTTCATTGTCTACCAGTAATTTTTGTAAACTCTTGTTAGCTGTCATTGTTTCTCAGCTGATAAAATGACCATCTGGCCAGTCGCTATTTTAAATGGCTTTGCGAATTCTTGTTTTGAAAGATTTCTTGTATGTCCATGTACTATATTGAATCTAAAGAAAATACTGAAAATTTTGTTTAATATGTAAAGATTCAATTCATTTTCATTGCTTATTTTTAGTCCTGCAAGTTATGAATACTGAGTCTTGTCCTTGGTGCTGAACCTAAACTACTACATCCCGTTTGTATGTTCTGTAGTCTGATTATAGACCACAACCCAGACATGTGTTTAGTGCATGACACGATGTGAATATGATCACTGATCAAGTGTGTCAGTGTTTGTGTTTGTAATACTCAACACTTCTAGTTGTGTCAACTTTCTTAAGTATATGAACCCCATTATTGTATTGAAAATTACCATCTACTGGTTGACTACTTCAACCTATTATAGTTTTTGTCGCCTATACAGCTATTTTCAGACCCATCAGCCTGTCAAAATCTATTGTGCATGCAAATATCCTATATTCTTTTGCTTTTGATATTTCACATTTGTTGAAGATCATACAAAATATTATCCAGTTGATGAAGATGATATACCTATATGTAATAGGAAAATGCCTCATGTTCCTTCTGAATTTTCTTACAGTACAAGGTCTTCTTGTAATGCAGCTTTAAGGCCTGATCGACTGAGATCTATCTTGCAGGCTCTCTTCCTCTTCATTGCCATGACTAAAGTTTTCTTTGATCAGTACTTTTTCCTTCTTTTCTCTTGGTGACCTGACCGATACAACATTTTATATATTTTCCAGTTGACAAAGGAGACATACCTAGTATATGTAGTAGGAAAATGCCTTAGGTTCCCTTTCTGTGACTCTTCAGAACATGGCCTATTCATAGTGCAGCGATGACACCTGATCAACTTTGGTAATCTAATATGTAGATTCTCCTCCAGTTTTTCCTTTCTTTTGCATTGAGGTACATTTTCATTGATCAATACTGTATCACTTCTTTCTATTGGTGGTTTGTCACCAATTTCTGTGACTTAAGTCTTTTTCAACTGACAATTGTTATTTGTCTGAATTCCTCATTCCTGTTGCTATACATCTTGTGAAAATTGCTTTACAATATGTCATATAAGGCCACACCAATTTAATTTCTTGGTTCACGGATTTGCTCGCTCCTATTTTTTTGGAAAAAAAAATAAAAATAAAAATTACCACTCAACAAATTTTCACCATTAATGAAGCCATTCACCAACTTTCTGGTATAGCAAATTGGCCTTTATATTATAAGCTCCTAAAAGTGTGGATACAGGTGCTGTTACTGTACAATAATAGTGTTTTTGTACTTTTTTCAAGCTGAAAACTTTTTTTCTTCATGCTTTGGATTAGTCGTTACCTTTACCCCAACCATTTTACAATTTTTATTTTTATTTTTATTTCGCCCTCTCGCTCCATATTTTTATGAAAAAATCCGTGAACCAAGAAATTAAATTGGTGTGGCCTAAGTGAAAAGAAGTAGCCTAATAATACAATTATTAAACCTTTCTATTTCTATAACTCTTGAGAAACAAAATATGATAAATAAAATACTGCATTTTATTTTAGCACCTTATAACAAATTTGCCTCGCATTATGAGTTTTCTTCACTACTTGAAATTAGTTTTTACCCTCACAATTATTTTAAAATTTGATCTTCAGATTATGTTGCATGTCATGCTATCATCACGTTGATCTTTGATGCAATCTGATTCTAATACAGAACAGTGAATTGTGCTGATCATAAGCTGACTTTACAAATGCCCATGTTTTTATATTGAATGAAATGCATTTTGAATAAGGACAGGTATGTAAATGATTATTTGTCTTGAAAGCTTTTCAAATCTAACCTTTTCCATTATAGTTAAAAGTTATAACTCTTTACTATTGAAAATACAAAGCCTTGATTCTTCACCTTCATTGACCAGTTTAGACAGGCCTTCAAATGCATGTAAGCAAATTTTGGATGGTCAATTTGAGCCCTATATAGGGCTGTGCCTTTTTATCACGTCTTCTTCCCAGCATTGTGTCAAGGACATAATTTGTATACTTTTGGATGTCTTTGAATAGGCTAAATGCCAAAAAAGACTTTAGCTTCATCATATGCCATACACTATTGACAAGTATTTCCTTATAACTATGTACTCATTTTTAATTACATTTACTACATGCTGCACATGTATTAAGTTTTTTCAATAATTCATTTTGTTGGTTTAGATTCCCTTTGACAACTACTCAACCATGCACATATGATCAAAATGTTATCTTGTCCTGATAAGTTGGTATCCTACAAGATTGATACAAGGGTATCGAATGTGTTGTACTTTCATCAGACTCACCTGTGGGATGCCTTATCTGATGAACGTACTTTTGCAGCAGACTCTGCCCTTCTTTTTCTTGCGATACATGTTATACATGCTTCTCTTTTTTCTGACTGGAGTAATGTTTTCACCATTTGGCTCATGAACACTAAAAAATGCATATCTAACTAAATTGGAAATCTTTTATGTTCTGTCAGAAGATGACTTTCATGCCTGTTTCTCTAGACTTGATACATACTGTATCTGAGGTATTGGAATTATCCCTAGAAATATGAGAGAGTTTTATCCTGTGCTTGTCAGTAGTACTGAAAGATTCTGCTACTACAATGCTACTTCCCAAGTTTTCCAAGTTCTTGAAGTTCTGATTCAACACAATGAAAATCACTCATCATACAAATTTCTGACCGTCAAGTCGGTCTGCCTTCTTGAATTTTGTCTGAAGAATACCCAAATATAAACCTTTTTCCATAGTTCTTCCATTCAACGAAAAGTACCCCAAAAAATTAACTGTGATGCTAACAATGAACAATCTAAATGTAAAATGTAGTCATTATGGTTCTGCCCTTGGTGCTGATATATCACAGAACTTGTGTCATTATTGTCTGTCATTAAGTCTTCAGTGAGACAAACTGATAACTACCAGGCTACTTATTCTGAATAACAGACCATTTTTGAATGATATATGGTTGACATATGCCCCCAAAACCTACATATATACTACATTCTTTAAACATATTGATTCATAACAACTTTGTTTGCACACTTGAAGTGTGGTGAGTTATGCCTTCATCTTCAGACATAATTAGGCTTTTAAGCTTTTGGGCCCTTTTCGTCTTCTTTAGACTGTTAAATGATCTCAAATATTGCTTTCAAACAATTTATCTGTAACAGCCAAGGACATAATGTTCATAACTTGTATAATCTGTAAAAGTGCTATGTTGCAATACAAACTCTCTTTAAATGGGTTGCATGCTAAAGGAAGAAGGTTTCACATTTTCTTAAGGCTAGACTTATATTAAACGTTAAAACAATAATCTTGTCTTGATTGTAATTGATTGCAGAAGATTGCTTTTCTTGCACTTTGGTTCCTCCTGTATTCTGCCTTAGATCTTCTTCCACAAAAATGTCTCTTCTATTGTAATCAGACGTTTAGTAAGATCAGTGTTAACCTGACTTCTTGTAATCCACTTAGGTGGCAGTACTATAACATAACTGTGACAAAGGTCAGCTAATCTGTTTTCATAGCCAAGATAACAAGAGAGTCACACGATCAGACTTGATATTCCTTTAAAGTTTAAGGTTTATTCTGTGATGCTGTTTCAGTTATTCTGGCCATTTGAAGGCATGTACATTGTACATGTGGGCAGGCATCTCATCATTAGGTTGATATTGGGACTATATGTCCCTGGATGGATCGATCCTGGTAGGAGGAGCTGTTTTCTGATATTCCTTTAAAGTTAAGTTTACTCCTTGACACAGTTTCAGTTATTCTGACCATTTGAAGACATGTATACTGTACATGTGGGATGACATCTTGTCATTAGGTTGACATTGGGACTATATGTCCCTGAATGTGTCTTTCACAGTAGTGGCGTTGTCCATCAGGTTTAACCATATTTGGTACTGTCCTTGGTGCTGAAATCTCAGCTTTTAATGCACTGGCATAATGTATTATCAAGTTCTGTTCCCAGATGATCCAAGATAGTAGATAATATAGTCAACATTTTTGGTTACCAATTGTACTGATAATGAATGACAATATTTTATTTTATTACAGTGGAATTTTATCATTTTGTTCCTGCTACTGGAGCTGCAGTTCCATTCCTCGAACCCACTTGTAATAATGATTCAAGGTTTCTTAAATGGAATTCCAAATAATGTGTTAAACGTTCCTGTTACAACATATTGGGATGTGTCCATTAATGATTTCAACAACCTGATGAGAATATATTCAGTTTTCCCTTCCCCTTTTGTCATTTCTGGAAGATATTTTTTGTTATGAACCTTCTGGTAATACACAGTAAGATGACTCAAGTAGTCTGGACTCGCATTCCATGCACGTTGTGAACATTGTTGGTGATAGGGATTCATCTTGCAATATTATAGCATGTGGGCCTTATAATTTGTTTCTTCTGTCTTTTGTTTGGTAATCAATGTAATTTTTTAAAGATTGTGTAGCAGAACGTGTCAACAGCGCATATTTTCTCCACAACGTGCAGCACAATCTAATGGCCTAATACAAGTAGTTTCTCTTTCTGTCACTTATGTAATGTGTTGCTACCTGCATTCTTTTGTGGTAACCATGAATATGTTCTAATAGGTAGAGAAATCCAGTTAAGACCATTTTGTGAATTCGTCTTTGTCATCTTACTAATTTCCTGACACTGGTTCCCTATTTATTTCATTAGCTTGAGGAATGCCTTTGGTACGCTTCCTAATTGTTTTCTCCACATGCTAAACAAACTCAAACTCAAATTTGATTGACACTTTTAGTTCTCCATTTGTTCCACAGTGATGGAACTACATCCGGTCTCCATTGACGCAGTTTAGTTAGTAGGGCCATTTTTGAATGTTCTATGATAGAAGGGCTCCCATTTACTAATCCAGAGTTTCAAATTGAGTCATTGATCTGAAGTGTATCATAAATTTCCTAATACATAAATAGTCATCAGGAATTGTCAACTTTTTTTCATGCTCTAGATTGTTATTTCACTACATACATATTATGTACATTTATATGTAACCTTTTCCACTAAGCTTTTGTCCCTTTTTTGACCAGAAACATTAGGTACAGTAGTTTAATCAGATTTGAGATAGAGGACCATTTGCACACTCTGTCTGGAAAATGAACATGATGAACTGTACTAGCGCAATATTGAGTTATTGAGAACTATGCTATATATGCCTAAACAACTTTTTTCTCAAACTTTTATCAGTTTTCTCCCATCCAATACTCCCTAAATGTATAAAAGGTGCCCATAAGCTATTGCATTGGCAATATATATTCGAAAAGCCTTTTTATTACTGACCCCTCCTGCATGGTATTTGTAATTACTAAATTTTTGTCCTGGACCCACGGACATCACAGTCTAATTTTTCAACATTGATGCATTTTTCAAGATGAGGCAGTGCAAATACCCTGCATATCACACAATACCATGTTGCTCACAGGATCCTTTTATTGCTTGTCCACTGAGGGGCATTGGCCCAAACTTCCTTGGCATGGCAGACTGAGTCAGCTTTGGGAAAGTTTGCAATGGACATGTAAGATCCATGATTTCTCCCTGTCCCTTCTTCCTTCCCTGTCCTTTCTACAGCAGCTACATGACTGCTTGATAGTCTTTTTGTTGTTTGCATGTTGTAACCTGTCCTTCATTCATACTTTTTCTAAGTTCATTGGCATCTAGATTACAAGGACTTAAATGATCTTGATGGCAACCATGTATCCAACACACAAATATTCTTGAGAAATTAAGTGTCTGAAATGTCCAACTCCTTTTGGTGAGAGGCAATGTAATAACTAACTTGTATCTTGTTGATTAGAAGGTCAATCATGTTTGTTCTCCTCTTGTAAAGAACTGCTAGTCTATGATTTTTAACTTCTTGATATAAAAGCATTATATTGCTTAACATATTCAATAATCTAGCTTCACTGTAGCTTTTTCCTCCTTACAGATTTTCTTGACAATGTATATTAGAATCTGTCTACTATGCATACTTGCACTTTCCTTGAGAATGCCTACTTGACCTCCAGTTTTAACCCCAGCAGACATTGCCATGTCTATGTACCACACCAAATCCTGACGTAACTTTTCTGCTTTTGAGTTAGTTTTGAAAGCTTTGCAACATTTGATGTTTCCAACAGAAACGATTGTCAACAACGTGATGGAATTTTTGCAAAGCAAAGAGTCAAAACTGTAGAATCGTATTAGTTATAAGATTCATCATTTACAATTTAAGCAACAATATTGTCATCAAAAGTATGACTGTTAGTGTATAGATCAACTTGACAATCTCCCATTCATTTTGGTCCTGCCCTTGGTGCTGAAATCTTAGTTTTTGCAAGCTACAAAAGTATTCATTGAGTTTTGGCAATAGAAATCACCACTTGATTAGGTTCCTGTGAGATTCATAATAGAAAAGATTACAATAATTTATGTCTTGATTTATGATCTTTAGGTGCAGCTATCAACAAGACTTTTGTATTTGCTTATTTCTTTTCTGTACTTTATCTTGCTCTTAACAAACATCAAATTGACCAGACTTGCATTAGTGCTTTTCCCATAGACCATTTCTTAATGATGTCACTTTATACTTCTACTACTTCTTCTACTACTTAAGATCTACATCTATTGTTCTTTGGGGAGTGCTTCTTACTTTAACAACATAACTAATTCCTATTCTTGAATTTATGAAGACATGTTTTCCAAGTTTCATATTTTCTTAAATCTATCCTCTTTTTAATTATTCAATCCTCATTAAAACATTGCTCTTTGATTTCTACTTACATGTATGATGGCAAAGAATGATATTGTCAATATTATCATATGCAGCCTTGTTGTCTGCTGTACAGGTATGACATTACCAAGGGAGTGCCTTTCTGGTTTTCACAAGTGTTGCTTCGGCAAATGAGTCTTTTTTCTCTGTCACTTGATGGATTTTAAATTTTTTCCACCATAACTTATGATAACTAGAACTTGTTAGATCCAACTTGTTCTTTTAAAGATTAATGGCTAAATATAACTCTGACTAACTTAGAATTTGTATCTATGGCAGTAAATTCATTATGCTGATCCTACCATTTCTTTCTGCTGTTTGAGGCTTATCAAATATATTTTTATTTTGTGGTTTTGTGCATGCTGATTATAAAGTCATGCTTGGTGGATAAGCTTGTGTATATATATATATATGCTCAAGTCATTTTACCTTTTTTGCACATTTAAGAAATCAGAATCATGGTTATTCTGTACTGGCAATATTTACCATCTGTGGTTTTTGAGCAAAAAAAGTTGATTATGGCAATCTTTCTAACTTAAAGGAGTGCAATCCTCCTGTATTAAAACTTTTGAACCTTAAATCTCAAGTACAAATATATTTTCCTGTACCTCTTGTATGTATATCTTACAACTAAATCATTAAAGAGATAAATACAGATAAATAGAATGTCCAAGAAGCTCTGTTTCTATGAGTCCTTTTTTTGCTTCATGCATTTTGTTCTACTGTAGGGTAACAATGTTAAGAAATAAGGTGTTCAGCAAACATCTTTCATCTTTGGATTTTCTTCTTTTTCTTCTTGAAAACTTACAGTGAAGCTTCATTCTATATCTCTGTCTTTCCTTGAACTCCCACTTAACGTTTCTGATGGACCAAAATCCTTTCAGTACCAAATATGTGAGTTACATTTTTATCATATCATGGTACTTGGCTCCTAGTGTTGTCAATGTCTTCTATAAAAATCTGTATTATTACATTTCTTTTTTCAATTTTTTTAATCCTCAATGGTTCACAAACCAATTGAAAGTTTGGGGCAATGTTATATGAATCTTGAACTGACAAGCAGACAGCCCTGTTTACTCTAAAAGATCTGTATCATGCAGTTTGAATTGATTGACCTTCTTAACCCTTATTGTGATGAAACTTGATCTCTTTATTGCCTACCTTTAGCCATTTACCCTGCAGTGTGACAAACTGATCTTGTCTTCAGCTAGCGGCAATGTCATTTTGACTTGAGTGATATTTGTAATATTAGTATAAATTTTCTGTAAGTCTATTGGTTGATGATGCAGACTTTCTTTGCACACCTCTGGTCACCTGTGTTTAAATTTGGCTTATGCTCAAATCTTTGATAGCTGTTGTACCTAATGTTTAGATAGACCAATGATATGACACAAGGCTTTGAATATTGGCTGTGACAGCCTAGCGTTTTTCAGGTCTTTAACTACTTCTTGATATTAGATTAACTACATCTGAGTCATTTTATATTGCACTACCTTTTCAGGTCTAGAGTATACTGCAGTATATGCATGTATATTTCTCTTATTTTGCAATCCTTTTCCAATGGAAAGATGATAGTTTTAGTTCTGAAACTAGACAGTCTTGATACAGCTTCTTTTTACGATTTGCAGTCATCTGTAACCTTATTGCAAACTGTATTGTGAATGCCAACATTCTTTTGTTTCTCAAACTTCTTTAGAAGCTCAGCTATGTCACAGTCTAAATGTTATTTAACTAGTACCAGACAGTCTTGAACTAGTCTGTTATGCCATTTATGCCATCTAAGTTTTAGAAATCACATTCAGTCAGAAATGTGTGGTCTTCTCTATAAGCTCAAGTGCAAAATGTGGCAATATGGCATGGATGGCATGATCTTCCTTTTCTGATCTGGTCTCTCTTGATACTTTCATGATTTCAGTCAGCATGATTGTGCAATCCTCAATCTTTTGAGAAATTATTTCTGATAACCATTATAGTCTGCTATTATCCTTCATAATATGATGATCCAAGCAGGATCTGGAACCGTGATAGTATATTTCTCTGATGCGATGTGAGATGAACTTCTGTATCTGGTCTAGAATATTGGTCTAGAATATTGATAATGGTCTTTTCTTCCATATTCATTTATGGTGTTTTCCCATTCCATTGGTTCACGCTCTCTATGGGTAGGTATGTTAGAGGCATGTTGTATATACATATTCCTTACATGCTGTGGCTGCCTGTTATAAAAGTCATGACAATTCAAACCATATACTTTTGTCATTGGATTTTGTACTGTTTTGGCTCATATGGTGGAATGTTGTCATTAAAACTATAAGCCCTCTCTATGATAGGTTTTATGTTGGTTCTGCCTTCAACTGAAATATTGTCTTTTAAGCACCAATAATTGTGGAATTATGCTAAGAAACTGGAATTGAAACACAGATAACAATTCAGGACAACATCAGGGATTCTTGAGTTGCTGTCATTGTCATATTCAACATTGTCATTAAAAGTGTGACTGGTGCTTTTCTTTCCCATGACATCTGTTCATTTTGATCTGCCCTTGGTGCTGAAATCTCAATTACACTCATCATGCTTGAAAGTATTGAGTTTTGGCAATTCCTTAATTCCTTCTGAATGAGGTAATAAATAGAATTTGTAATGGAACTAGATGGCATGTTGTGTTTGGTATCTTTTGGAACAATTGCTTTGCAGCTTAGCATATTTCTGCTGCTCATTCACTAACATCAAGTTTATCCATTTTGTCCAGAAGACATACCAATGACTGAAGCATGTTCAGTATATGTAAGAAACTTTCTGTTTTCAAATATTAAATATTCATCTTTCCTTGCAATTGTTTGCTAATTAATCTATCATATCAATAGTTTTTATGGCTCATGTAAGTCCCCCTAAACAGATGCATATTACAATTATATAATCATTAGCAATCTGATGATGGCTATTCTTACTGTTCAGGCTATTATTAGATCTTACACCTTTCTGCAGCTACCTGATGATATTTGTTCAGAATTATTGTTTTGTCCTCATCCAACAAGACTGCTGCACAGAGATCTGTGTTAATAACGTGCTGTTGGTACCGGTGGTGATAATGTCATATCTGATAGAAATAATTTATAAAACAGCTTTTTCCAATTAATATGATAAGTTCAACTGATATTGAAAGACATGTGACACTGGTTAATGTATTCCCCATTTTTAGGATATCACTTTAAATGATGGATCCCCCTGTAAAAATCTTTGATACAAACACTTTTCAACAAGTTTAATCCGTCTTTACCTTGTAAGAAAAACTACCAATCTCTCTTTTAAAGCTTTGTGATGTAATGACAGATTTATTATTTGATATACTAAACCTATCTTCTTCCTCCTGACAGACTTGCTTGATTATTAGAATCTGTGGACTGTTTATGATTTTACTTGTGCTTATTTTGGCATCATTGAGTCTCATTCCAGACATTGTAATGTCTTTGGTTTGTTCTTGCTGAGCACCTTGGCCTTAACATGAATGATTGTAGGATAGGATGGGCAGAAAGAAGAAGCCTACGAATGACACGTTGAAGAATTAACTTAAAGAGAAAATCGTCATTGCACACCCCAATTTAATTTATGCTTCGGTCTTCTCTGACGCAACAAGTAGTATAAAGACTTAATCTGTTCTGATTCCATTTAAAGACATGTCCTCTAGCTTGGTTTTGAAAATCATACTCAGAAAAGTGAGAACAATTTTCCATGCTCCCTTGAAACAGACACAGCTGATAGGTTTTGATGTCGACTGTGTCAGCATGGATGTTTTGTGTCTTCCTCTTCTAATCTTGTCTTTCTTACTACTTTTGTAGCTGCAAGCAGCATAGTGATGTGCTGTTAATCATTTTCTGTTGAACAGATGCACTTCTTTTTAAAGCAACCATGAAGGTTTTTTACACACTTCACAAGACATATATTGTTAGACTGTGTGTCTCCTTCACAAACAATGCTAATAACAGACAGTATCACATAAAATTGTCTTGGCATGAAAATAGAGTCACGATATTTCTCGTCAAAATTTGTCATACAAATATACATTATAGACTATTATGTTCTTAATCCTCCTTCACACCTCTGCTGCCACAGCATAGCATCTTTTTTGCTTTGTTAAACAACTTGACTGGAGCCCTACTCTCCACTCTTGGGCTCAGGTTCAGCAGCTCATCTAAATGAGGAGTAATAGTCATGTCAGCGGTCAGTTTCTCTTCCTCCTCGTAATCACTGGGCAAAGCAGAGTGTGCCATGAAGGTCTGCTGTTTTTTCCTGATATCTTGATCCAAGCAGGATCTGTAGAGAAGTTTCTCACGGTGTATAATTAACTCCAAGTATTCAGTTTCTCTGTCATTCCAAAGTCATTTCTCAGGAGCATAACTGTGCACTGTTAATCACTGTTGAACGGAAACACTCCTTTCACAGCAAGCATGAAGGTCTGTTGCTTTATTTCCTGATATGTTGATCTGTAAGTTAACTCTTTGCATATGGTGGAAAATGAACTGCAAGTACTTAATTGCTGAAATATTTCCTAACCCAATCCATTTGTCATGTGCTTAGAGTCGGCCTTAATATAAGATTTGTCAGATGCTTGCTGTGTTTCCTGTTATTATCAATCTTTTCTGTCTAAAGTGCTCTTATTCTCAACCTTTACCAGGTCTAAGACTTGAATGTGTCTAGATCTGTGGGTTGTGTTTTCTGAACGGAATGTTTGATTTCAAGTATCATACCTATTGCTAGTATGTTGTAACAGTGGTGTTCAAGTACCATCTACCGTCCTTGCCCAAGGGCTCTAGAGCGTTTGTGGCGACAGCGATAGCGGTCGTGATTTGTAATCCGCCGCCTCCGGTTCGATCCCGGGTGTCGGTATGTTTGTTTCTTTCTGTTCTTACTCGCCCCTTGTATTTCTACAATGTTGATATGTGCCTAAAACATATGCCTTGTTATTATTATCATTATTATTATATACCTTGTTGCTGGTTCTAGATCATTGATTAATAATGATCCTCTTATAATAATACAATACTGGTATATCTTATAAATGATTAGAAGATTTTTTCCTTTCTCAATTTCTTGATAGCTTTTCTTCTTGGCAAATATTAAAAGCTTAAAATCTTGATGGTGTCATATTCCCGGGTTTGAGACATGGAATTCGTAGTTAAGTAAGCCAAAATAAGCTTCACACGTTATCTTCAGCTTGAACAAGCCTTTAATGCATTCTCCATTGAATGCTCTTACTTTTTGATCAACTCTTGCCCATTTATGAATTTTAGACTTGGCTGCTAATAATCTGCAGATGTGATGATATCCCTTTTCTGCGAACATTTCTCCTTACATTTGAGTGATATTGATGATATAAGATATTAAAAATTGTGCCATCATCTATCCCTGACATTCATTCTGAACTCTATGCTATACTTAGTTGGTATATGTATATATATAAATTACCTAAGATATCTGCTTGTAATGTTTTAGACAGAGTCTGAGTCTGCCCTTATCATGTTTCCTCTATACTCATATGAATAAGAATTTGCAGAGGAAGTCGTATCACAGACAGAATAGAACAACAATTTACCAATTACCAATTTACCAATTTCTGTAACCAGTAACTTTCTTTACATATGATAAAACATGATTGGACTGTTTGTTGTGCATATTCAAGCCCATTACAAAGTCATGGCGAGTTATGTCATGTAGTTAACTCTGGACTCAATTCAATGTGATGTTGCCATTGGGAGTGTAACTTCTTTCTGCGATTTTACTTTTGGTTCATCCATTAGTGCCAAAATCCTGGTTTGGCAATTGTAAATGACATTAAATCAGACAATTCTGAAATCCATAATACACAAATTGCAATGGCTATTGACTAGTGACTGTGTGGTAGAATATTTTCATTTCAAATGTGACAAGTGTGATCTTTCTGATTCGCTTGGCCCTGCCCTTGGTGCTGAAATCTCAGTTTTCTAATACTGAAATAAGTTTCTATGAAGTTTCGGCAAGGCAAATTACTTAGTTATAGTGGAACAAATCATATTGCTATCTTTTATATCTTTTGGTCCTGCTTTTATTTTCAAGTTCTGTGAGTGTTGATAACTCAACACAGTGTAATTTGGCATTCTTGGAAATTCTTGCCTCTTTGCCTCCTTTTCATGTAATTCTTAAATGTAGAAGGTATCTTCTGTAGTGGTGTATGTAAATGCCATTTTATCCTAATGTTATCTCTACTTTTTGCCATCTCAAGAGTTTTATCTATAATCTAGTTGTTTATTTTCTCCCATTGACACCCTATCATGCTGAAGAATGTTTTTATTGAGTTTTGGCTTCTGAATTAGGTACTTGTGAAATTCAACAACTGATATCATCATCTTATCTTTTGGACCTGCTATAACATGCAGTATTGGTTGTCTGAATCCCGTGTGATGATTGATAAGTTAGTTGAGCCAAATTCTCTGAGTTCCACACTCTTGGTCCTTTTTGTCCCCTTTAACCTCTAAGTAAAGAAAAAAAATCTTCTGTAGATGTTGCCTTTCTTATTCTCATGTTATTGTTTTCTATTTTCCATCTTAGACTAAGTTAGTGTTGTACTCTAACTAGTCTTTCTCTTCATTGTCAGATGTGAGATTTCCCTTATCATCAAGATTCATCATCATCTATCAACTCTAGAGTTTGGATAACCCTTGTACTATCCCATTGTTAGTACATTTGCAACTTTAATTGGTGCTGGGTGTTTTCAATTACTGTCTTTCTTAGTGGCTTTTAGTTCACACAGACTAAAGAATCTTTGTGGCAATTTTCTACCTAAACTTCATCTATGATCATTGCTTCTCTGATTATACTGGCTAGTTGGGTAGCCTCTGTTGTGTCTACTATCAACCTGTGTTTGGCTGTAAGACCTGCTTATTGCTAGCCACAGTTTAATTGATGTAGGCAACTATTGTGCAGTAGCATGCTCACCCCACCCCCCATAGTTAAATAGTTATTGGACAAATCTCAGGGATGTGCCTTCTTCTTCTTCTTCTTGTATCTTGATATCATGATGATTCCACTGTGGTAGAAAATAACACATCTACTGATAAGGCAGAGATGAATCTAGATTACATGAATCTCAACTGATGTAGTCCTCTCCACAGTTTTAACCTGGATGTTGATCTCTTTTGATTTTATGACATTGATGGTGGTCATATGTCCATCTTTAAATCTTCCAGTATGTACATTGTATATACTTAAGGGTGCACATATAGCTACCTTTAATTAATAAATTCATGTGTACATGAAATTGTATAAACTACAATGGTTACCTATAACTTCCCCATTCTCTGTTCTTTCACTACAGGTTTTTCATCTTGAAAGATTTCTTCTATTCCAAACTTTTCCTCATAGTGTATTACAGACTTATAAAGTGGTTTTGCTGCCAGTTGCCTCACCAAATAGCACTGAGCTGAAAAAAAGCGCAAGACTGCTAATATAAGTCTGTTGTTCATAATGCTCCTCACTTTACGAAGATGCTTTGAAATAATTTAAGGAAATAAAAAGTCACCAAAAGAAAATGAAATTTATCAAAAGTGATTGACCAACATTTGATTTGAGATTAGAACTTCTGATCCAAAACATTATTCAGGTTTGTCCCACAAATCTCAGTGAGCAGATGTCTGGGCAGATGTCTTTGAATTTTGAATGTCTCAGTTTTGATCCTCTGATGTTGCAGAAAGACATCTGCTTTTGTTGAATTCTCTGCTACCTCTCTTCATTTAGAACTCACAGTTCTTCTTCCTTTCAGTCTCGTGTAATTGTCTGCATCTTTTGATGATGCTCATCAGAATCTGGACCTGTGTCTAACCTTGAATGGATTTTACTTACTATTGTACCATCAACTTTCCTCCCTAACTTGTGTGAGAGCATATCATCTGAATGTGATGTACTGAAGGTCTTGTGTTCTTTGCTACTTGGTTTTATTTTCACTTAGAAACTATCTTCTTCCTTTCTTCCAAACATGCTCAAATTTGGTGTTGTAATGCTCTGATGTCTCAGATGTACATCTATCTCACTGCTCTTCTTGGTTGGTAATTCTAACTGCCTTATTGTTCAAAACTTTCATTCTGTTGCTTCCAGCTATTGTCTGGCCTCCAACTAAGGATATTTTTCTTATTGCTACATGTATGTCATTACTGGTGGTTCAATCCTCCTGTGATCTAATGTGTGCTAGAAAGTGTGCGTTGTTGTCCTGATGGGACTAAAGTTTAGGTACAAGTATCGCTTCTCAAAGTCTAATTTCATAATTTCTTTAACTTTCTCTGTCAGTCTATTATGCATCTGATCTTACCCACCATAGTTATAGATGGTGACCAAAGCAAAAATGTTTCAATCTGATAATGCTTTTCTCCTGAGAATTTATATCAGTCACATCATGTAACTTTTTTTCATCAAAGCTGTTTATTTCATGTATTTCATTTAGAAATACTCTGAAGGCGCTTTGCTACCAATTCATTTGTGCTGGAAATTACAGTTAAAACCCCCCTTGATTATTTAATATCATTTTTTCAGTTTATTTGGAAAAATTGGGTACACATTTCTTTTATTATCTATGTCAAGAAGAATACCCTTAAGCTTTTTGCTCAATCCTTCTTTTCTGGGCTTTGCAAACCCTTTATAACAGACTGAGTATATACCTAAATCTCGTCCTTGCATTCTTGTTGTTGTTTTTTTACACCAGCAACAAGTCCACTAAAAGTACTTGACTTAATACGTTCAAGTCTTTCATTTTAGAATAGAAATTACCCATTCAATCAGTTTGCCAAAATGTACTTACATGTACTACAGAAAGTGCCAACATCTACAATGTACTTAGGCCACACCAATTTAATTTCTTGGTTCACGGATTCGCTCGCTCCTATTTTTTGGAAAAAAAAATAAAAATAAAAATTACCATTCAGCAAATTTTCACCATTACTGAAACCATTCACCAACTTTCTGGTGTAGCAAATTGGCCTTTATATTATAAGCTCCTTAAAGTGTGGGTACAGGTGCTGTTACTGTACAATAATAGTGTTTTTGTACTTTTTTCAAGCTGAAAACTTTTTTTCTTTATGTTTTGGATTAGCCGTTACCTTTACCCCAACCATTTTACAATTTTTATTTTTATTTCGCCCTTTCGCTCCATATTTTTCATGAAAAAATCCGTGAACCAAGAAATTAAATTGGTGTGGCCTTACTACAGAAAGTGTAACAGTTCCAAAAATATGCAACAAAAAAGCACAGCACAGGCGCTATATTATAACAGGCATGTAATTCAATCCTCTGGATCATTAGTAGCTGGTTTACTTGTTAAGAGGAAAAGAATTTTAAGAAAATGATTCTTTTTGGATTCCAACTACAATCTTTTTTTATTTTTTTCTATCTTTACTACTTGTCATTTCTCAATCCATTTGATACATCTTTTGCGCAATCAAATGCATATCATTCATTCACGTGAGGCAATTAAGATTTTGTACTATTCTTTCTCATTGTCAAATGCAAATGTTTTAAGTCAGAGCAACTTTCTGTTACTGTCACAGTCAATGGGGCTCAGCTTGGCACTCAAGATGAGGTTATGATATGACAGTAGTTTGAAAACTTCACAATGTGTATATCATGCCACACTGTATAGGTTTCTAAGTTATAGTATTGCTTAATAGTATTTCTTACTAGTAATGGAATGAAGCACAAGTCACACTTCAGCTTTCAAGACAAAATATATGTACAAAAATGTATTATGCATAATTGTTCTTGACATTTTTTTAGCATGGAAAATACTTGCAATCAAATATTGCTGACTGTATCCAATGTTATACATAATAAATTTGGTTTATGGTAAGAATATATGTGCTATGAAAATCAGAAACAGGTAACAACATTGTAAAATGTTGATGTTTTTGTTGAAAATACAAACCTATACATGTTGTTATTGTCATCATTGGTGTCATTTGACAGAAATTGCTTAGTTAGAGAGGTTAGTATGATGCAGAATTCTGTAAGAAAGGCAAAGTAGTATTATTCCTGTCCTTGGTCCTGAAGATTACGTTATTTACATTACTGATAAGTCTTAGTAAAGAAGACAGGAAACAGAAACTTTTGTGTAAAACAGAAATCAAAAGACAATCAGTTCATTACTTGTCAAGATGCTTCTGTGGCTTATTTCCAGATGGTTGTTGGATTTTTAAAATATATTCTAAAGATTCTTCAGACTTTCAATCAAAGATGTTAATAGCTAGAGAAATCCTGCCCCAAATAAAACCTGAGTTGAACACAGGAACGTCTTAAATGTATGAATCAACCAGCATCAAGGTAACACATAGGTCAAAAATGACTCCTATCAATAGGAAATTACTGCAGGGGATATCCTATCTGATAACTGCAAAACTGTCAAAGGTTGCTAGGGGTCCCCACTGACACGTGTAGTGTATGTGTGTAACTGTCTCTTGTAAGAGCGAGGTAAGAAACGAAACATGACCATCAGAGTTCCAAGATAACTTTACATCAAGAACAAAACAACAAAGAAAGGAGCATATCACAGAACAAATAAAGTAACAATGATAACAGATCTGTGTGGACTGTTTGACTATGGGCTTCTTGACTGTGTAAAGGGTGTTCAGCACCAAGGACAGGAAAGTTTGACTGTGAGGGAATTGTGTTTACCGAGCACGATCTGGTTATTAAGTTACATGTTCTCCGGATCCCATTTCTACTGCCATGAAAATGGTGATAGGAACATTTTGTTTGTTTGCACATTGCATTTTCTGTGTAGAAATAGAAAGAAATGATCAGGTTGTCTTACTGAGCACAACTGAGTTTGTTTATGATCACAATCAACGTGGTGATTACTTACCCATGGAGTCCTGTGAACCCGCAAACCACAAATTTAGAAATTTTATACAAATTTTTTCAAGCAATTCTTTGTAATTGTTACCAAATGATATTATTTGGCACATGTAACAATTATACAAAATGCAAAGCCACAATGCTATTGAATGAGATGGTAGTATAAATATAATTACAGAACACAAGTTGCACCAATTCAAAATAATGACAGGTACAAAACTGCAAGTCAAACCTTTGCTTTTATTTGGTTTAAAAATAAACAGAGAAAAATGTGTTGCAAATACAGATGGCAAAGGTATAGAATACCTAGAAACAATGTGTAATGACAATTGTATCACAAATTGCCACTTTTTATATCAGCAAGAAACTGCAGTAGAATACAGGTTGATTGTAAGTAAGTAAGTTTCCTACTTTGCATGTTGTTTTTAAATTCCTCTTTGCGAGAAGTTTAAAATAGCATAGACTTAGAAATAAATGAGTGAAATCTGACAGTGCTTTCCTTACTAAAGCTATATGTAGAATCATGTCGATGAAGATTAGACATCCAGGTAATAAGATACGCAAAACGGCAGTTACTCAAGCAGCTGGATCATATTTCCAAATCATATCCAGTTACTTGTAATGAGTAACTGCTTTTTGGCGTATATGTAGAAGTAGTCAAGTACTTAGATGCTAAAATCGGAAATTCTCCTTGCTGTATGTAGTGACATATATTGTAGTATTTATCATTCAATAATTATGATATGGTGTCATACAATTGGCTCTTGTATAATATTATGTATATTGAGCGTATTATTAAGCTCTCTTTTCTCATAAATCAGCAAAATCGAGAGAGAAAGTCTTCTCAGGCTTAGCCAAAGACAGACCAGCTGTTGATTTCACAGATGCCGTCCTTTTCTTTGTAACCCCACGGACATTCCACCAGACA
The DNA here is from genome assembly GCA_019207045.1 of Branchiostoma floridae x Branchiostoma belcheri. Lineage (NCBI taxonomy): Eukaryota > Metazoa > Chordata > Leptocardii > Amphioxiformes > Branchiostomatidae > Branchiostoma > Branchiostoma floridae x Branchiostoma belcheri. The sequence goes on from CM033041.1 coordinate 8,459,910, forward strand.
CTCGTCCCCGTACTTGACATGGTGGCAGTAGAAACAGCCGCTCCTGGTGTCATCCACACAGCCGTCCACACAGCCGTCCACACAGCCGTCCACACACTCGCTGTAGCAGTCCTTATGCTGGGTCGCGGAACAAGATGCTGTTGGGGAAAGTGCAAAAGAAACCAGCAAATTTAGACACTTTTTTCCCCATTGCAGAATTTGATAAAAAGTTTTCCATTCTATCCTACTTGCACACCTAAGTTCAAAAAGTCAAAACTCACAAAACAGTCAACACACTATCAACACGTAGCACATTACATACATTGTACTGAAAGGTAAAGTTTACCTTTGTATGTATTAAAGTAGCCAAAAGGACTGTTTCAAGTAAGCCTTACTCCACTTTGGGGCATACCAACCTGATATGTTACACCAACAGGCAGATACAAATAATGTTCAATAAAGCCTCATATCACAAGTCACAAAATGGACTCAAATGCATTAGAGACTGTTTAACTTTAGGTTGAAGAACTTACAACTCTCCTAGAAAGTTTAAGGAATTTGAAGAGTATGTTATCAGTGCCATATAAAAGCGTTACCTGCTGTAGGGGGCGACACAGCTCTCGTGGCACAGCTGGCACTGGTTGTTTTTGTCCGGGTATTTCATGGGTGGGCACCTCTCCTTGCAGAAGGGACCATCCTTTACATTCAGACACCTGGTACAATTGTCGGAACCCTGTGTAGAAAAGTTACAAAAACGTTTTAACACATTACAAACTGTAAGAAAGCTCAGGACAATACAGATCTCTCTGAGCAGTATTCAACAAGAAAGCAAAAAACAGTATCTTCAAACACATACTTTAATACTTTTTTCATGATGTTCTGACTCATACTATTTGACATAAAAATGAAACAAAGGAATAAGTAGTTGGTGCGGTGCAAATCAGAGACAAAAGCTTACCGGGCCATTGCACATGCCGTCACACTGAGGGTCGCATGGGCGGCACTGCTTGTTGTCGGAGTAATGTGTGGTTGCCTCGCAGCTTTCCACGCACGTCCCGTCCAACTCAAAATTGGCGCACTTGATACACTGGCTTGCTTCAAACCCCCAACAGCCGTCAGAGTCACACTGGTCGGAGCAAGTCCTCCCTTCAGCAACTGAAAAGAACAAAATCAGATTGAAACATATGACTGTTACAGAACTATTTGTCATACAGAATTATGCCCAGACCAATATACCCCGATGATCCCAGCCGTCATTCAAAATCGCATTAACTAATAAGATTTAAGATGTGAGGGTCTATTTCAATACAGTACAGAAGCCAGTGTGCTAAGCGTATATAGAATCCAAGGGGCGGTTAAACCAGCCAGACATTAATACAGATACAGAAGCTGGCATGTTACACTAAAGGGTGTTATACTGGCCATACAGGTACGTACAGATACAGACTTGTGACTTACCACACTTGGTTTTCTTTTTGTTCCTGTTAATCTGCCTCTCCTGTTCTGCAGGGTTTTTCAGGATGCGGTTCCAGACGGCATCGTCCACGTTGTAGCACAAGTCCCTGTTCTTTCGGATGTTGACCTTCCCATTGTTCACTTGCTGCAGAGATGTCAGGCCCAGACTTTCCAGCGACGTTTGGTAGATGACTAGTGAGTATTGACTGTTGAAAAAAGACTCAATGTAAAGCAATCCTGTGTTGTTTCATCCAAACGATAACTTTTTATGATGACAGCATCAAAACATGAGTCATGATCTATCCTTCAAATTTGATAGTACCATGGGAAACCAGGAAAGGGTGCGGTACCGACCACCCGCCACACACAAGCCCTCAGCTTACTCCTGTCCAGGATCCGAATGGCCCCATGCCAACTATTGCTTGCCTCACGCGTTTAGGGCTTAAAAGCATTCAGGCCAGCTGGATAGTGGGTCGGGTATTAAGTTTCTGTCTATCTTAAAAGACAGACAGAATCTTAGATCTCTGCATTTTGCTAAATTATGTACACCACATTCCAAATAAAAGCAGAAAATAACAATATCATATTATGAGCAAATCTGCTAACACGTCATTATTGTAAAAATGCAGACAGAAATTTCCTTACTTGTAGAGCTCCCTGCCCTGTATAATCTTCAGGTTGCGGAACATGGAGAGGTCCGTGAAGTCTTTGTGTCGTCCTTCTATCTGCAGGTAGCCTGTTATTTCCTCCACTGTGCTGAACACACTCAGCTCCGACGGTGACATGGGACCAAAGCCTGCCCAGCGGTCCCTGATTCAAGAAGGGCATTACAAGCAACTAAATCTTTTTATCTTATTTTGATTGCTACAGCAGAATTCAAGTAGAAACCAAGCAGGGCTTGCTGTAGCATGAATGCCAGACTGTTTCCAGGGCCTACACAGGCCAGCTCCTCAGCTCCAGGGCAAACAGGCCCATGCTCACAAGGAAAACTTTACCATAGGCCCTAATTTAGCGGCATGTTATTCCTCACAGAAGCCGAGGAGCTGGCCTGTGTAGGTCCTGGAAACAGTCTGACATTTGGGCTGGAATTTCAGGGTATTGCGCACCACACATTTCAACTATCAAAGAGCACAATGCACACACATTGAGAAGCAAACGGAATGCGATGAAGACTATAGGTGAAAACTGTTACAGTGAATGTAAGTTCACTTACCCCTCAAATGACTGCTTGGTGATAACCAGGCTCCCCTCTATGATGGTACAGTTGGTGAAGTTTCTCAGGATTGCCTCGTTTATCGTCATGTATCCTGCAAACTGGTTCTTTTGGAACCCTGCACATTCTATGATGGCAAAAAAGTTTGTTCTCATGTTAATTGACAGACGAAACAAGAATTAAAATTAGTGTATAATCTATTCATGGTTAAAGCAGATTAATTATCACCTTGGTTCAAACATTTAAACTTCAGACCACAAATTTACGTCCTTGAAACACTTGAAGATCAGCAAATCCACATGAAAACCAAAAACAACTTCTCTTGGGACAGGCCCCAACACATTTCTCGGAAACTCGCTGGCTGTTGTCAGTGTTCCTGTTGTCTGAGTAATGCGTGGTTGCCTCACAATTGGCGCACTTGATACACTGGCTTGCTTCGAACCCCCAACAGCCGTCAGAGTTACACTGGTCGGAGCAAGTCCTCCCTTCAACAACTGAAAAGGACAAAAAACAGAAACATATGAATGTTGCTCTACATAGAACTATTTGTCATAAAGAATTATGTCAAGATATGATCAGAAAATGCCCAGACCAATATACCGATCCCAGCCATCAATCAAAATCATCGTTAACCAATAGCATTTAAGATGTGATGATGGTGGGTCTAATTTATTATACATACAGAAGCCAGTGTACTATGGAGAAGGAAGGTGAATATGCTGGCTATACAGGTATAGAATCCGGAATGATAAACCAAAGGGCAAGTTAAACCAGCTAGTCAAATACAGAATCTGATGCAGAAGCTGGCATGTTACACTGAAGGGTGATATACTGACTTATGATACAGGTACGTACAGATACAGACTTGTGACTTACCACACTTGGTTTTCTTTTTGTTCCTGTTAATCTGCCTCTCCTGTTCTGCAGGGTTTTTCAGGATGCGGTTCCAGACGGCATCGTCCACGTTGTAGCACAAGTCCCTGTTCTTTCGGATGTTGACCTTCCCATTGTTCACTTGCTGCAGAGATGTCAGGCCCAGACTTTCCAGCGACGTTTGGTAGATGACTAATGAGTATTGACTGTTGAAAAAAAAAAACACTCAAATGAGATAAGAATTCCTCTTGCATAAGGTTCAAAACACTGTTTTGTTTCACCCAACAAATTACTATCTTCAGGGTTTAACAAGTTTTCTACAAATTGAACTTGTCCTCTCGTGCAGGTAGACAAAAATTCACTTTACGAGCCAAAATCATTTCACTTTTTCACATACTATTCATCTATTTACCTGATGTGGTTTATGGCTTAATTCAGAAGCAGGTTTATCATTTTGACATGTCTTTGTAGAATGAAATGTAGAGAGAAAGTTCCTTACTTGTAGAGCTCCCTGCCCTGTATAATCTTCAGGTTGCGGAACATGGAGAGGTCCGTGAAGTCTTCGTGTTGTCCTTCTATCTGCAGGTAGCCTGTTATTTCCTCCACTGTGCTGAACACACTCAGCTCCGACGGTGACATGGGACCAAAGCCTGCCCAGAGGTCCCTGATTCAAGAAGGGCAACAAGCAACTAAATCTTTTTATCTTATTTTGATTGCTACAGCAGAATTCAAGTAGCACCCAAGCAGGGCTTGATGTAGCATGAATGCCAGACTGTTTCCAGGGCCTACACAGGCCAGCTCCTCAGCTCCAGGGCAAACAGGCCCATGCTCACAAGGAAAACTTTACCATAGGCCCTAACTTAGCGGCATGTTATTCCTCACAGAAGCCGAGGAGCTGGCCTGTGTAGGTCCTGGAAACAGTCTGACAATTGGGCTTGAATTTCAGGGTATTGCGCACCACACATTACAACTATCAAAGAGGGCATTTTACACACATTGAGAAGCAAACAGAATGCGATGAAGACTATTATAATAATAGCTAAAGACTGTTACAGTGAATGTAAGTTCACTTACCCCTCAAATGCCTGCTTTGTGATAACCAGGCTCCCCTCTATGATGGTACAGTTGGTGAAGTTTCTCAGGATTGCCTCGTTTATCATCATGTATCCTGCAAACTGGTACTTTTGGAATCCTGTGCATTCTGTGATGGCAGAAAATTTGTTCTCATGTTAATTTTTTTCAGGCTCAAGACCTTTAACAGAAAGTAAAGATTACAACTGGCTGAAGTACGGAAGAGAATATGCACAGACAAAAGAAACAAAAGAATCAAAATCGTTGCATCTATTCATGGTTTAAGCAGGTTAATTAACAACTTGGTTCAAGCATTAAAATTTACATGTATCCTTAGATCAGCAAATCCACATGAAAACTGAAACATTTACTTACTCTTGGGACAGGCCCCAACACATTTCTCACAAACTCGCTGTCCGTTGTCAGTGTTCCCTTTTTGACAGGTCTTCACACAGTTTTCCTCTTCCTGAAGTAAGTGAGCTGTAATATGGTAACAGTAATGTTAGCTGGCATATTAATATAGAATACAACACGGTGTATTCCGTATCACCTGAGGTCCCAGCCCGACCGCGGGTCAGATCGCCCGGCGATCCGACCCGCGGGAGGGCTGGGACCCAACTGAGAAAACACGTATTTTGATGCAAAATGCGCCAGAAGCTGAACAAATTTGGTGCCCGCTCAAAACAGTTTGATTTATTCGAATGAAGCCCATGTAAATTACGCCTTACAAACATGTGCGATTACGGAAGTTACAGTATGGCCCAGTCCGGAACACCCGTATCGAACGTTTTCGCGTCACAGGTATGACTGTCAGACATAATGTATGATACAACAACGTGTATTCTGTATCACCTGAGGTACAAAACAAAATGTACCAGCCCGACCACGGGTCATTCCGTTTGCTTGCAGTGGAGTGGCCTCTATTTAACCGATGGAAACCTGTACGAAGCCTGACTGAGTGACATGGAAAATAATCGAAGGTTATTGCGGCCCAGGTATGACATGATAAGTGATATGAAAGGAAATGGGGTGTTTGTTCATAACATCACAATTAAAATAACTGTTTTGTAATTACTAAATTATTCTAATTGATCAAGGGAGACTTATGCTCCCATGGCTCATAGACTCGTGGCCTTCCAAGAGCGTCACAACTGAACTGGTTCCAACTAGTTTTCAACTGGGGGACCATGGCAGTTCAATTATGGTTAAAATTTACTGTACTGCTTTTTCATTCTATTTTATCGATTGAGTGTTCGTGTAAATGTACAAAATTGTAATGTGTGGGACATGATATTAGCATTGTTGCGTTGATACATTTTCAAAGAAAGAAAGGCAAGGCTGACACTCACATGGACACTCGTCCACACACAGAGACCCGTAGGTGTATTTGGCATCAGGGTTGGTGACTGTCTGGAACAGGTCGGTGTCGTAAAAAAAGGGAGGGGGGCAGTGCTCCTCACACTTGCCGGAGTTGTTGTAATGGAGACAAGCCTAAAGTACAAACGGACAGTCTTTTAGCCAGAAGATATGGGCAGGACAATTCCATAAAGGGAGGGATATGACACTGATTTACAAACAACATAATATGTTTTATCATTCATAAGCAACTCTATAAACAACTGGATCTGTTTGAGGATGCCCTGAAGTTAAAAATTGTTGAATATTAATTCAAGATGTGTAACCTTAACAGCATGAGATATAGAACTAACACCAGACAACTGACACAAAGTGTTGAGAAACAACAAAACTGCATCAAATTACCTATAATTCTGCTCAGTGAGCCTTTCAGCCAGTGTCACAATGTCAAAGAAGAGAAAGACTCCAGCATTTTTTGTCTGTCAAATTGGACAGGACTCAGAGACCTGCAAACATCAGTCCATCGCTCAGTGATGGAGAGGACACCTCAGACATGTTGTTGCAGCATATGTCCTTCAGAGCTTGTAAACTCTTAGGACGAGCTACTTCCCTATTGTATACCACCACCTTTAACAAAGTGAAGTTCCTACCAAACAGTCTGTAGCCAGTGGGCCAGTACAGCCCACAGCACACTGCTTGTGGCAGCAGTCCTGTGGGTTCGGACCTTTACACCTGTAGTCACACTGTTCACTGCAGTAACCTGGGCCCAGGCCGCGCCTTCTGGTAACTGCACAGGGAATGTTCAGAAAGGAATTCATAATCAAAATGTCACAGTGTGACACAGCACTGGTTCCGGACAAGCAATCTCTCCTTAAAATCAACAAGTTTCTAGCCATATCTCTCACAGTGGTAACACTTAATACATTCTAAAAAATGAATCTTATTTGTAGTTGTGAATAAAACCACTAAGGGATAACAACATTGTGTAACGTCAGTGATGCTATTTATATTGGCTTGATTTTAAGACAGTTTTTCTACATTTAACAACAAATTCATTCATACCCTTGCCAAGCCAATTACAATTACAAAGGATGTGAATTATAACTATACATGAATACATTTATCTCATTTCTCTGTTGGTAATCAAAAATCCCCTAAAACACACTGAATGGCTTTGTTTAGAAAAGTTTCACGATGTTATGTAAGTTGTGCTACTCACAGCTCTGGCAGTCTTCTTCTCTGCTTCCCCAACAGTTGCCGTTACAGCTGGCAGGACAGGGCTCACCTGTAACAAACATACAATGTTAATGAACATGTTGGGATATTACGCCAAGCTACCTTCCTGTCAAACTACTCATCATTTGGGCTTGATATAAGAATATAGGTGCTAAGTACTTAAGAAATTTGGCAAATCTATATGTTTCCCTCCCCCAATACGGGACAACAACATAGACATAGATATCATGCCTAAATGTGGGTCATAATCTGTACATAAAGCAACTACTTACATGTTGACAAATTGGTAATTAGACATGTCCAGGCAGCTAAAATCAGGAGAAACCAGACTGATGTACATTCAACATGAATTTTGACATTACATTGAAAAATCTGGAGATTGTTTGAAACAATCTGGAGATTTATTTGCAAACAGTCTAGAAAAATCTCCAGATTGTTTGAAATAATCTGGAGATCGTTTGAAACAATCTGGAGACTTTTAGAATTGATCTCCAGATTTAAAAAAAGAATCTCCAGATTTTAAGAAAGAATCTCCAGATCTTTCGATTTTCAGCGACGCATGACGACCTCCCGCTGGGGTTGTACTAAGTGTTAGCTGTAAAGAATTAGAAATATTTGTGCAAAGTTCAACATTTGTCCAAAATTAATCTGAAGGCTGTTCTATATAATCCAAGAAGAACTCACATATTCTTGCTTTATCCTTTGTGTCAGATATAACATAGTACCCATTGGCGAGGATGTCCCCCTTCCAGTCAATGGTGTTCTCGTAGCAGAGTTGTGGGTTGTTGAAGAATGTGACGTTTCCTTTCAAGATTTCTGGTTGTGTCAGAACCATGGGAAAGGCAGATAGTTAATAATTCTACACCTGTAACACCATGTCAATCCTTCAGAATCACCAGATTACGACCTTCAATGCTGCCATGCAAATTTCGACCTAAAAGTTTCACCAAGCATCACCTCATTTTTCACATTCAAAACGAAATGCTTCTTTTTCACAAAAGAAAAACATTTTCACCATCCCCCCTTTTCTATAAATGTCCTGTAAGCAAACTTTATGCAGACACCATTCTCATTGTATAGCTTGTGTTATTTCAAACTTTTGCACCCCCCTTAGATCCACGGATGGAAAATACAACGGTAATTTGTCCAAGGTTTGCTTCCCCATGACTTATCCATTCCTTTTCCACCAGCCAAACCAGTTCCATGCCCACCTCTGCTTGAACATTGCCTTACCAGCCAGGTTTGTAAACCTTTAAGTTCTCAAAGGCCTTTGGAACCCCTGGTGTCGATGTTCGTGGAAACATACAAAGAGGACCCTGGGCACAAAGTTTTTCCTCGAATAATGCATAGATTTTCGAGGGGTATGGAGCTGACATGTGAAAGTGCTATCAGGACATACCCTGTCACTTCAGCGATACTCTACAAAAGAGGGAGGAAAACAAGAGAACACAAGTCAATCTTCACAGTTTGTCATCATTCCTGTCAATCTTTGTCTTCTCACCTGTCAGCGAGTTGAAGCGTAGTTCTCGGAGACCCAGTGTCGGAATGATCTTGTTGTAGTTGAACTTTACCGACAGAGCACTGCCGTGGTACAAGTTCTTACCGCGAATGATTCGCAGGTTTTCGAGAGGAATGTAGGTGATGTCCGACAACGCTATGAGGACATATCCGGTTACTTCCCTGATATCCTATAGTGTGTGTAGAGAGAGAGGTGGTTATATTTAGTGTTTGCCTAGTACATATATAGCAGGCTCAATGCACTTTCCATATTGTCATCAATTTGGGCACACTACATTTTGTACATGCATGTACTGTTGTCTGATTGCACATGGTTCCGATGTCTGCCTTTTTATTAGACTAGCAGCACATCCATGCAAATTGTACTTAATTAAGCATCTTCCACTTCTACTTCCCACTCACTGAATCATTGTGTGTGAGTGCAATTAAATGATAAAGAATAAAGGCAGAACATGGTGACAGCAATCAGGGATCAGTATATAAAAAAACCACAAAAATGACAACGCTGCCCTGAACCTGCTATGGAGGCTACTGGTACAACAACAATCCATCTATGCACTAAATTGGCTAAAGTAGTGATGATGATGATGATGATAGACTGATGTATGTGGAGAGAAAAAATGTTACTAGAATTTGCCATTAGTGGGTAAACTTGACAATAACTACTTTCAGATTAAGTTCACGTTAATTACTGGAAAATGTAAAATATTTCCATACAAGTGTTATTTCTAAACTTGTTCCCTTTCACCAATATAATATAATATCACATTGTATCTTCAGTGTCACCTAGCAGTACATATAGAATGGAAGTACTGCACAGAATGAAAATGCTGATGACATGGAAACATCATGAAATATAATGTTCAATGATTAATAAGCAGCAACAGTCATCGTTAGTACTTTTACTTACAATGTACATAAACATGAAGATTTTAGCAACAAATTAATTTCTAATATTTGAATAAAAGCTGACCTTTAAAGGTCTAGTTGTATAATTTGAGCTTTGTTCCAACACAAAAGAAGCACCATCATCTCTCAGTCGATATTTGTGTTGGCACGAAGCTCAAATTGTACACTTTCTATTGATATGATACTATAGATAGCTTATAAGATTCAAAAGAGGAACATCAAAAAATTTATTTCATTTCCACCTTCAGGGATGGGGAAATATAAAAATCACAATAGAAAAGACTCATCCCAACCTTGACAAAGCTGAGGTCTCTGCCTGTTCCCTCGATTGCCACCAGCTCTAGGTTCCCGTCCACATAGGTACAGTTGGTATACAGGTTCTTCAGCAAGTTGTAATGATGGTTAGGGTCTCCTATTGATGTCAACTGCTTATCTGTCCCAAGGCAAACTGGAAAAAGAAAACAATAATGTCTGATTAGTTTGACTACCAAATCAAACGATGCACCAGTATCCATATTGTATAAACAGATAGGTTTGCAACAAAAAAATTTGACGATCTCACATACTGTTCATGAAAAAAGGTTCACGTTATTTGAGTGCTGTTTTTAGTTTCTTCCAATAAACAGCACAAGAATCAGTTATGAACTTGATTCCGCCTAATGTTATCCTTCCCTTTCAATACCAACAAACTACAGGGCCTGAAGTGTTGACAGTTCGTGTTAGTTTTGGCCCAAATCCCTGATGAAGTAATGGCTGGCAGTTGGCCATTGTTAAAGACGTGCTGTAACCTTCAGCAACCTTCAACTGTTCTACGACCTTGGAATTCATAGCTGTCAACAATCTGTCCATTTTGCTTACAACTGCTTCTTTTGAGGGAACGCAGACCTTGCATTTAGTCCCCTTGGAAAAACAACATCACCTTCCATTCAGGAACTACAACAGGGGAGGACAGAACTCTTTTTCTTATTACCTCCTCATCACTATTTTGAATATGAGTTCTATCATGTAACGTTATTAAATATGACCGTAGCCCCACCTGAATTTCATGTATGAAACATTTCCTGATACACCACTCACAAAGCCTTCTGAGATGAAATATACCTGGTTGGTATAAGTTGGTATAACTATGATACAAGAAATTTACTATTTCATCTGAAACCTGTAAAACACTTACAAAAAGGTCTTGTGATCTTTTCAGGTTTCACATTGATGCCATTTGCAAACGTAGGGTGGCATATTACAGGCAATGAACCATCTCCCAGTTTACTTCTTCTGTATCCAACACAATGATGATGCCCATTACGATAATTATGATTGTCAATTAAATCTACAACAAGAGGACCACTCAGAGGACCTATAAAATGTGGTCTATGTGGACAGGTGTTTAATACACTTAGTGCCTGTGTCACTGGGAAAAATAATCTAAGGGACCACCAAAAAGTGGTCAAGTGGTCACACCAGCCAGAGAGTCATCACGTAGAGGTTGCCACTTGATTGGCTGGCCATATTCAAGCTGTAAGTTCTGCCTTCAGTAAGACACGGAAGCGTTACAAAATAGACACTGCCGGTGGCTCGGCTACTGAGAATTCCACAAGAGTTAACATTATATGATAATCCACTTACCTTTTTCAGTGCCTTCTGTAAACATGTGCAGCACACACAGTCCTGCAAACACCATCCAAAAACTTGACCCCATTTCTGAACCACCTGTACTCCAAGATTACTCAAAACTTCTCAGATAATACTTTAAGCCCTGTTCCCAACACAGGGCATATGGCGCAATGCAAGCTCACTTGTACACTGCACTGGCATACTTTTGCTTGAGCTAAGGATGTGGTGTCATGTGCTTACTTGGCAGTTTCTGGCAGCAAACAAAGGGAGTCCCATATTTCAGCTACACTGCCAACTTCTGGAAAGGATCACACATTCCTTCTGGCTTCCAGTTTTAGAAACTTCTTTCACTTTCTTTGTGTAGCTGTAGGTTATATAACCAAGTGTCTAGATAAAATTGAACCAGTGTACAAGGGTATTCAGCTTTCTGCAGAGATTGGTTGTTTGTCAGTTGGTAGATTGATTGTCTTGTCTGTCTGTCTGTATGTCTGGTTGCTTGCTTGCTTGGTTGCTTGGATGGTTGCTTGGTTGATTCATTTTAACATTAACGTTACTTGGTTGGCTGGTTAATTTTGCTGTGAACAGAAAGAGTTCGAAGACTCTTTTAGATAAAATATTTCAGCTTTTGCAATACTTATAGTAGATAAATTCATATTTTCAGGGGATGAATAATTTGCCCCAAACAAGTTATAGAATTTGACTGGCCCTACACATCATACCAAGTTTTGGCAAGACTTCTCCTGTCCTCATTAGCAAATCCCACATGACTGAGGCAAGGTGGGTGTTACCATACTCAGGAGAGTGGGGTTGCCAAGGTCATTGTCACAGTTCCCTGGAGACTCACTGGTCCTTCATGGAGGAACTAGGAAACCGGCAGTGTTGAATATTTAACGAGCCTCCTCCCTCAGACTCATCAAGATAACAGCTGATGACTTTTGCTTTTCCTCACAGACTAAATGTCAAACGATTGTTTGCAGAAGTGAGGCATTAGAAGGCAGTGAAGGTTTCAGCAACCTGATAAAGCTATTAAGGCGAGACTATCCATCATCTTGACGTATTAAGTAAAGAAGCTTTCTCTTTCTAAGTCTACTTAGTTCCAAATCTGAAAGTTCTCAGGATCATGTTAGGATCATCATATGGTGTTCACATATATGAAGGATATTGAGATCACTTTGGGAGGAGGTAGCTTAGGTAAAGTATCAAATAAGGTTCTCTGCACTCATCTGAGAGATTTGTATCTTGCCAATGTCTCTGAAGTCCTTCTGTTATCAGTGATATCAGAAACAGATATCACTGTAAAATGTTTTTGTTGAAAATAAAAATCCATCCTTTGATATATTTGTCTTTTTCATCACTGATGTCATTTGATTGAATTCACGTGTTAGACGTTGGGGGGGGGGGGGGGGGGATTCGAAGAAATACATCATCTAACTCATATTGGCCCTGTCCTTGGTGCTGAAAACGATACAATATTCACAAAACAGTCTATCTTAGTATATTATTTGTCACTTCTATCAACTACAAAGAGATCACTTCTAGAATTCCACAATTACGTTTCCTTACCGCATCTAGACGCAAAAATGCGATGACATGGTTTTAAAATGTCGCTATTTTATGTTTTCATTCTGCACTCCTATTGCTACAGTGCTCTATAAATGTCTGTCATTTTCATGGATCAAAGGCGACTCCTAGCAGGTAAGGAAATAATTGCAGGGCAAATCACGTCTAACAGCTGCAAAACTTACAAAGGTCGCTAGGGGCCCCCACTGACACGTGACGTGGATGTGCCCAAATGAGTCCAGTACGAAGCAGGAAACTTGGCTTTCAGAGTTCCCAGATACATAGATACATGTATACGTACATTTAGAAACAAAAAGAAGGGAAGAAAGAGATAAAAGAATGAAGAAAAACAATAACAGAGCTTACAGTATGTTCTATTTGACTTGATTTGACTCTGGAAGGTGTTCAGCACCAAGGACAGGGATGTTTTGCCTGTAAATGTATGGTGTTTAACATACGCTATTTGGTTATAAAGTTATATTCATTCAACATTCAACATGCCTTTCTTGTTGACACATATGTCCTGCCTGCTTACGGTTTCTGTGTAGCTAACGTCGCAAATAGTTAATTAAATTATCTTGCAGAGTACCGCAAAGCATGCAGAGTTGGTTTATAAGCTAGCCAACAACAAACAGGTGGTAACAGACTAATCCTGGCTGTTGTAATGACAATCATCAGTTCAACCAATGATATCATGTCAATTAGTGGTTTGACCAATGAGAGAGTTGCTGCCCGTCCGTCAAATATTTGCTTTATTTTGTTTTTATTTTGCATTTCTAACGTTTTGTGAAATGTGGGCGTGGCTTTCTATTACCCATGTGGCCGTGCGAACCCGCGAACTCCAAGATGGCGGCTGAACCTGGAGCGGAGGAACGTCTGATAAACTCCGTCCCTGGGAGACGGCAAACGGCTGGTTTGGGTGGTGAGAAGTGATGACTTTGTACTTTATATTTTTGTGACCATGTTTTGTGTTAACATCCGTGGAAATACTGAGTAACAACGCAGAAATATGACCGAGTTTCTTACCATTATGGCGTGGTATACTAGAGGGCACACCTGAGTTAGATTAATTTGCATAATAATAACAACAATCGGGCGCACGTGCTGTGAGAATTTCTGTGCATAACTGAAGATAATTCTGTTGTGAAAATACAAATAATCAACATGGCGCCGCAACATTGTAAACTAGGGTAAACTTGCAAGATGTTATGTAGTAAGTAGTATCTTTTTGGCATGTGTCTTCATTTATCAATTATTTTTCATACAGATTTATGATATTCAAATGGATGTGTGATCACTGCCATCATTTTATCCTTAGAGACACATTAGTGCTCGTAACACTTTTCTGTTATGAAAAAATGTTTGATTGTATTCTTCAGTGGATGAGTCATGGACTGACATTAATGATGATGATGATGATAAATTGTACAGGGGAGATAAAACTGGTCTAAGACATCCACCTCTGCTACCTGCCATGTCTGACAGGTAAGTGTAGAACACCATGTTCAGGTAAGGACAACATTCACATTGGGTCTGGTGTGCAAATTTGACTTTATTCCAAGTTTAAGTGTCTGATGTTGCAGAGTCAAGGCGCTCTGGTCTTGCCAGGTACATCCTAAGAAAAGTGATGGAATGTTCAGATGAGATGGTAATTAATAAGTTGATGGTAAGTTAATGAAAACTATTCAGAATTACTATCGTTTATATTTTCTTTGTGAATTGTGTATCATGTGAATGTTTTACATTTCTTTATGCTGCATGATTTGATAGAGAAAGAAGGTCTTTCCTATTTAGTCACTTCAAACAATCAAAGTGGCTACATCCTTTTTTTCTACTGTTTTAACAACTTGTACTATGTGAGTTTCTTTAACATCTTTCAGAATTATGGTACTGGTTTTATGTTTGTCTTTGATGTGACATTATTGAATATACACCACATTGGATATGCTCTTTACCACTTTCATTTCCCGTAACAGTTTTATGATTGCTAGATAAGTTAAAATGTGGATGCTCCAATGGCCAAATTCGTGATCTGCTTTCTAGGGTGGACATCTCACAATATGGTGCTAGTTAAATACTTTTTTGAGTTTTTCTATGATGCTATATTGTAAGTTGTCTTTAAGAGAACACTTAGTTAGCTTAAGAATTACCTTAGAGTTGCTGTTTATTGTGACTTTTTATTGCAGAACTGTTTTGTTTGAGAGTATCATTACGATATTCTTAAAAAGATTTTGATGTTCTGTCAATACCATATTTAGCTGTGTAAATTTTCTAAACTGATGTGCTAAATGCATTTCCATATCATGTTTAGAACATGTCATTCCAGAATGAGACTTGTCATTCCTGGTTCAGATTCATCCCTGCCTACATTTATTACAGTTTTTTGTGTGTGTGTGTGCCAAGCTAGTGTTCTAATGAATGTCATTTGATTGTTGTGATGTGATATCTATGCCGAGATTTGTGACATGATATTTTTGTTCTTTGATCATGACATTTTCTAATTAGATGTTTTGACTGTTGGGAAATGTTTCTGTTTTGTTGCCTCACTAACAATGGTCATGTTGCATCTTCTCTTGCCCCCAATTGAAAGCAGGTTTTAGAACTTTTAAACATATTGTCTTCTGACAAGCATGTTCTGTCGATATTGTTGTTGGCATGTGACTTAGTTTTCTGAATATGTTTTTCTTTTATATTTAAGGTTTTGGGGAGTGAAAGCTGATACTGTATACTAGTATCTGTCCATGTTCCTGTGGGACCTGTCCATGTTCCTGTGTGTACTGTGGAACCTGTCAGCTATCCTGTGTACCTGACCATATTCCAGGAGGACCTCTCCATGTTACTGTGTGTGTGCTACAGACCTGTCAGCTCAAGACAAGAGAACATCGGACTTGACCGTGAGTTGGTTTCTGATTTTCGAATTCTTTCAGAAATGGGGTCTGCATGATGCAAGGCGTAATCAGCTGCTTTGCTTTTGAACAAGTCAAAGTCAGGTAGCTCTCATCTAATGTTAAACATGTTCCATGCATTATGTGTTAAGCGCCCAGCCTGCATGAGTGAAGCGTAATACGTGACTGCTGCATTTTGGAATTAAGCGTAACGCATGATCGGGACCTCCCATGCAGATGTCTGAAAATGACAATGAAAAATGTTGGGAAAGGGCTTGCCTGTGTGTAAATTTTTAGTTCCAAATAAGTTACCACAAATGATTCTTGAAAGACAATTCTAATTTAGTAGCCCTCCCTGCAATTCTGTAATCCTCTGAATTTCTAGTTCCAAATACGTTATCACAAGTACAAATGTAATTTTTAAAAGACATTTATTCTAATTCAGCAGCCCTCCCTGTGATGTCATTTCTGAAAGAGTTCATATTTCTTATACTAACACCTAGTTTAAGGTTGTGACTAATATTTTATTGCAGATATGTCGGCGAACACAGTACATTTTCCTATTGGAGGAGAGCACTTGTTATATTGTCTGTTGTGTCATTTTGTATGGCAGTGGAGTATATTTACAAAGCATTTTGTTTTCAAATTGTTTCCCTGATACCCACATCATCATGATCCACATAAAACATGTAAACATGTAAACAATTTTTCAAAGGATTGTCCAAATAGTGAATATGAATAGGGAATCTAATAGTGCAATGCAATTATGTACTCCACGTATTTCAAGTGGAAAACTAATTGGAACAAAGAGAGAATATGTGCACTTGAAATCATTCCCAGATTCTTTTTCATGCAATTTTTTGTCATGCAATTCTTTGGTGATTGTAACCAAATGATAATATGAGTCTACATGTAACAATACAAATTCCAAAGCCTCTTTATTGACTGAGATTGTAGGAAGATCAACAGTTAATGTGTTGCACCAATTCAAAATAATGACAGATACATAACTGTAAGTCAAACCTTTGCTTTTATTCGGTTTAGAAATAAACATGTGTGACGAATACAAATGGCAAGCATAAAGAATCTTAGACACAATGTGTGATGACAAAACATGTTGAAATAAATTGCTACTAATCTTTATGTCAAGCTTTTAGAAAGAATAGACGTAGGAAATAAATGGCTTTGCACAATCCCACAAATCTAACGGCTGACTCAGCTTTCCTTACTAAAATCAGATTACTTGGCTTGACTTGACTTGATATTCTCCTATCTGTATGTCACTTTAAACAACACATATTTTCTGATAGCAATACAAACCTGTAGGATAGGTAAACTGGATGTATTGTACTTAGCTGAATGCACATTCGAGATTTGTAGATTGTAGACCAGTGGTTGTGATTAGTTCATCTTAAACCCCTGATACACGGCTTATGTAGAAACTGTTAAATATGCCTGAAGGATAGGTAAAAGACAAGATTATTTGATATGTTGAATGTTAGAAAACTAAATGGCAAATATAATAATATAAAAATATAAAGTGACCATGTCAGTGATGAAGTGGATTTCAGGGAAATTGTTTGGTTACATTATGATTGTTGGAAATATGTCCCACTGCTGTACAGGAAATGGAAAAGACAATGTTGTGCTTTCTTTCTGTAGAGTGAAATGTACTACAGGTAAGCTGTGTGTGATGTTTGAAAGAGAGGAATTGGGTCAAGGAATCAGCCAAACAAAATAATCCATTCTTTTCTGTGAAATGTAGCCAGTTGTTGGATAGTTTTGTTACCAGACAGACAGCTGCAGTGTGAGGTTAACATGTTTTAAACTCAGTTTTCCAGGCATTTGTAATAAGAAGTTTAGGTAGTTAGTTTATCTAAAAAGCAGTGTAGACAGTTCGGGTTTGATACATCTAAACCTTCAAATTTTGAAGACAATCATGACAACTGGATAATATTCCTGTAGGGAGACAGTTGTAGTGTAGGAGAGTAGAAGAAATATGATTGTAACTAGCTTAGAAAATCTATTAATTTAAAAATCTGTCAAGGTAGTTTGTTTTGTTTTGTTTTGTTTTGTTTTGCTTGGCTGATTCCTGTAGATCTCAGACTTTGTCATCACTGTTTATGTACTTGTAGCAATACCAGCCTCCTGTTGCAAAGTTTGGGACTCATCTCATGTTGATCTAGTAGAGTTTGACAGTGATGTTTTGCTGACAGACTTTATTTGATGAGTGTGAGACTAGGCCTGGATTTTAGAGCAGAAGGTTTGAATTGTTAGATGTATTTAACAGTGATTACAAAGTTTGATAGAGAGTTAATCTCACTGCATGAGAAAACACAATTCCTCTCTTTCTGTATGACGATTTCTACTTCCTGGGCTTAGCCTGGAGGAGGAACTTCTGTCCCAGGGTTCTAACTTACACATTGCTCTGATTCCGTGAAGGAGTCCTGTTGACAAATAACTCGATTGTTTGTCATCAGGACTTCTACGCTAACGGAGAGGGGCTTTGTGGATTTTTTTACCCTGGCCCAGAGGTTTTCTTCTCCAGGCTTCGACGCTAGGTTTGGTTGCTTGATGTCAGTATTCCTGGGAGATAGTGCGCATAATATACACGTTCTTAAAATAGTAAGGAGGTGGTTTGTGTGTGTATATATAAGCTAAGTTAATTTGTTTTTTTATTTACTAAGTATTTTTTTTTTAATGTTTTTAATTCTAAGTTATTTACCTGATCAGTCATTGCCAAGGTATGCTGGTGTTTCGAAGCACCGGGTCTTCAGCTTATCAAAGACCTCCCCTGGGGAGCACACTGTATGCATTGCTGACAGGACTAAAATTATTCTAAGTGTTTGGACAACGAGTCAGTGTGACGTACTGTGTAAAATTTGGCTAAGCGTCTGTAGTGTAGTCTTCTGTGTCAAAATTACTATAAGTGTTTGAGAAAGTGGTTCCGATGTGGGGAATCAAGTGAAAAGGTGTGGTGTGGTGTGGTCTATGTTGAAATACTGGTGTAGCTTACTGTGTGCTGTACCGTGGAAGTTAAGTGACCGTGTTAATTTGGGAATGACATGTTTGCACAACAAGTTCCAGTGTAGTGGTAGTGGACAGAGGACAGGAGGGTAGAAATTTTAAGTATTTTAAAGTGACTGCATGAAGTGTCAAAATTATTCTAAGTGTTTGGAGAAGTGGTTCCAATGTAGGGAATTCAGTGAAAAGGTTGCGTGATGTACTGTGGAAGTTAAGTGACTGTGTGTTGTGTTGTGTTGTGTTGTCTTGTGTTAACAAAGAGACCATACTCACAACTCCCATCTTCTTACACAGCTTTGCTGATCAATGTCTGCTTCTTCCTCCCACCAGGCTGCAGTCCAGTCTCCAGGCCTTGAAGACAGAGAAACAGAAGTTAACTTTAGTGTATTCACAACCATTACAGAAATAAATGGCCTTGCTTAAGTCTACAATGTCATCCTTACTTTTCCAGGCTGTTGCCAGCTGCTAAAGTTTGCCCACAGCAGAATAGTGGTCATGATCAGTCTCAATGCAATGAATTCCAAAACTATGTAAAAAAGTAAAATTGCAAAATGCACGACTGTCCAAAAGAACTTTAATATGCTCTGAATCACCCACTACAAGACATTCTTTTTTTTGTTTTGAGGCTACCAACTTCAACTTGCTGAAGACTTTTGTTGCCTATATACTCATTTTTCACTTGTTGAGTGAAGTGAGGAAAGTTGTGTAAAGTGCCTTTCCCAATGGCACAAGATCGGTGACACATTCGAACATTCGGGTTCAAACTCAGGACCTTCTGGGCCTGAGTCAAACATGCTGCCAATTGCGCCATGCGGTCCTACTGTTTGCAAGCCGCCTAAAGCTTAGAACCTGAAATAAGTTGAAATAATACTTACAGAAAGTCTTCATTTCCCTCAATGTCTACAAGTCAGTTGGATTGCAGAGCCCTCATCTGTTCTTGGGTATAGGCAGGATTTATTGATGGACAGGAATTGTCAGTCATCACCAGGACAGCTGACCCTCAGGACACATCTAATGATCATAAGAAAGGATAATTGCTCTGGTGCAAACAACATCTCTAGCAAGTAAGTTCATTTGTGACGGTAGTTAAGATAATGATACAATTTTAAGACTTTTTATCATAACAACTTGAGAAGGATCAGAGGACTGATCAAAAGCTTGTTGGTAGTCTAAGTGCTTTATTTTGTGTACGGATAAAAAAGTCTTGAAATTGCATCATTAACATCTCTAGCAACACTGGATAACCATATAAGATGATAAATATAGATTGCACAGTTAAACCCTTTACTTGAATACAGTTTTACTCTCTACAAACTAAGGTATTGCTACATGTAATACTGGTAAGCATGTTATCCCTCAGAGTTTTTAACATATCAGACAGAAAGAAAATAAAGTACATGAAAGTTGTTGTTGTAGCTCTTTTGAGATGGACGGATACCTACAACTTGTAAAGCATGGTCTCACCTGTATAATCTCAAGTGAGCTGGTTTGCTGAGCCCTCATCTGGTCTGTTCTGGACAGCAGTTACTCTCAATCACAGGTTTCTCCCCATGATGACAGGAATGACAGGACAGCTGGTCATCAGGACACACTATCAAAGGATTGTAAATATGTACAAGGTAAGGATAGGCAACAAGCACCAAGGAAAACACAATAAACACTTTCATGCACCTATTACTTTGCATCTTGTTAGAGCAATATACAAATGAGATCTCTTAAGCCTTCTGGCTTGCCTGGTCTAATGAAAGAGATATTATCTGAAATGTCTGATGACCATTTCCAAAATCATATCCAATTGCTTGTCAATGAGTAATTGCTATTTGGCATATCTTATTAGCCAGATATCTGACCTTCATCGACATATATAGCGTGCTCTTTCCATAAAAGTCAAAAGAAAGTGAACGAGTGCTAAGCATAGATTGTCTTACCTGTGGAGACTGTGATCTCACTCTTCTGTCTTCAAATCACCTGGTCTGGTCCAGTCCAGTCTTGTCAGGTTCAGACTCACTACTGCAGCAGTCAGCAGTCACCTACCTATAGACAGTATAAGTTAGTCACTTGTCTCAAGTAATACACAGTTAATTGTCCATTAAAAGCAAAATTCACATTTTTATCACCTGCTACTCTTCTTTGGTCTTCAAATCACCTAGTATGGTCTGGTGCAATCCAGTCTTGTCAGGTTCAGACAGGAGTCCTCACTACTGCCTGACTATACAAACATTACAGGTTACACACTTGTCTCAATTAACTCCAAGGAAATGGTAGGTAAAATTCAGAAGACAGATTTTTCTCACCCATATAAATAATCTGTATCCGCCGTATCCAATCACCTGGTGCCCTCTACAGCTAGATCTTATACAGCATGTCAGTCTGTAGTGGAGGTTCATCTTGTTCCATCTTACTTCAGCACCTTGCAAATCAGAAAATTAACAATTCTGTCAGTCAAAACCACAAAAACTATGTAGACGTTTTCCATGGAGACTCTTAGCAAGTCAAAACACTAATGTTTGTATGAATTACAAAGTTAACATGTCATTTTTGAACCGAGTAATAATTCTATGCACACACAAACTTCTAAACATACCAAGTATATCTTCAAGTAAGCTGACAAGACAATGTTTTGACTACACACCTACCACTCTAATAAACTACAATCAAAATCTTTAATGATTCATTTATGCTTCTTCATTCAGTCAAACCTATCTATAGTGGTTGCTAATACCCCCCTCATGTGAGGGGGGTATAAAGAGACTGGCCCAATTTGACAACTATAAACAAAAGGGCACCATAAAGGAAAGGTTCAACTTGATAGATTGACTGGAAGATTTAAGATAAAAACACTGTCAGATGGAAATTTGACAGCACAAGTTCTAGTGTAGTGCATCAAGATGTGAGTGTAGAGTTTATGATAATCTTTTTATCAAGAGAAAGATCTCTGAAATAATTATTCACAGATACATGTAACTGAATGTATATTTGTAATACCTTGCTTACAAGAAAAAAATCAGTTTCCTACAATACCATTCTATCTTGCTACTAGAAGTAATTTTCATGATTAGGCCAAGGAAAACAGTTTTGTTTCCTGTTTCAGTCCTGGAAAAATAGGGTCATTAGGATTATCTTTTTTGAGCACAAGGACATTTATATTATTTTTTCAATATCAGACTTACATGTAAGTGTGAATAATGATTACAAATCTGTGGATACATTTATTCTTTATAAGAAAGGACAAGCGTTTTTTTCACTTGAATAGAAATGAAGCAGGCTGAATAGATATTTTCACAGCACTAGAAATTTGAGTGTGTTGGGGAAACTACCGGTGTCTGGATGCATTTCAGTTTACATCATCAATGTTAAAGAGTATTTGTTCGATCCCATCGGTTGAAATCTATAAAACAAGAGAGAATCCCTCACCGACCAATTTTTTCAAGACCGTAATCTGAAACACAACATCTCTTCCTAGTCCTAAGGACTGCTAAATACCTTAATTGACTTCAACAGGTTGGAGAAGGGCAAAATTCTACAGGGAAGGCATTTTGAAAGTCATATTGGTCCTGTCCTTGGTGCTGAAGTTCATACATAACACCATGTTTTCTACGTAAGGCTTTTTCCTTGCCCTATATTTTCATTTACATGTTAAACTTTTTCACACTCCAAACTTTGCATGTGCAGCAACAGGACATTTGGGTAATATGTCAAAGGGGAAGGCTCCTGAGACATAAACAGAGCATGTCTGGACCTTGTTTTGCAAATCCATTACTTTCAAATAAGCTCTTTTGCAGATTTTACTATGCATGTGCACGCAACAGGATTGCAGGTTATATGTCTAAGGTTAAAGCTCCAGACTTGTAAACAATCTGTCAATTTGCAGATGCCATTATGTTCTGGACACTGTTAAACAAATCAAAACAGTGGAGGAGACGAGACTGATTGTTTATTTAGATCTCCATTAAACTTTACAGTATCTCGCAAAATCTATTCTTTCTGGAGTCCATTTTTACAGTCCAAGGTTACAAAACAATCAAAAACATAAGTCAACATAAATGTACAAGCATAACATAAGAAGTATTGAAAGTAAACTGGAGTGTCAAAATAAAATCAACTCAATGCTGATGAGGAGTTAACATCTCATTGGCCTTTCACTATTACCTGCAATTCCTGTTGCCCGCAAAAGCGTGGGGAAATCTGCAAAAAGAACTTATTTCCTCCCAAATCAGATGGTGGACGTCTTTTATGGTATGAAGTCAGTCCTTCCATTCGCCGTAAATTTGCAATGCTTCTT
Source organism: Branchiostoma floridae x Branchiostoma belcheri (assembly GCA_019207045.1). Taxonomy (NCBI): domain Eukaryota; kingdom Metazoa; phylum Chordata; class Leptocardii; order Amphioxiformes; family Branchiostomatidae; genus Branchiostoma; species Branchiostoma floridae x Branchiostoma belcheri. The sequence goes on from CM033041.1 coordinate 8,482,882, forward strand.
ATCCAACATACGTAACAAGTGAAATGGCCATGTTTTTTTAACAATTATAATCATGATTTTTTTCTGCTTTATGGCCATTTTCAAATGGCTACCATTTTCCACACAGCATAATGGATGTAGTTTATATCTTTAGCATGACCCAACTGAAATGGTAAAAAAATTACTGAATCTGCTTTTTAATCACATTCCAGAATAATGAAAAAAAAGTTTGGTGCCAAAAGGCCTTTATTATGAAATGTAGTGGTTAGGATGGTTGAACAAATGACCAAAAATATACAGAGAATCTTCTTTGACCTTGGAATTGATGTTGGCATTCTATGACATAAGTATATGTTTCCCATTTGTTTTTTAAACCCACGGCATATATTTACTCATTTTGCAGCTGCTTTGTACGATGTAAAGCATGGTAGAATTTTTCACGACCGAAAATTGATCCGCGCGCGGATGTCATCCGTACAATAAAATCAACATGGCCTAAATTTGGAAATTTAGTAAGAGACACACAAACACGCATACACATTTACATACATTAATCATTTCATCGGGAACTTTTTGCATGGATGTAAAGAGCTAGAATTGTCTATTCGTCTTAGGAGAAATTTATAGATAACATTGCTTACCTTAACACTTAAGTTTGGAACCATTAAGTTTGGATAAGCCGTGTTACGTGTGGACACAGTGATGCGCCATTACGCGCAGAATGACTTGAGCTGCGACACGCTTACTTTTAGAAGGATTTTTGCGGCGGTTATTGCATATTTCACCTCGTCCTATCCAGCATCAAGTCAAATGAATATGGAGAATAAAGTCAAGCAGCACTCACCACCCAAAACGGACGAGACGAGACGAGGCGAGGCTTCTAAGGACGGATTTTACAACAACTTTCTCCAGTCTTCCATGTGAAGCCGCCATCTTGCCCTTCTTTCCCATGCACTGCGCCACCTGTTAATTTGGTCCTCATTGGTTCTCATTAGCTTGATGAGATTATGATTTAATTTGTCGAATACACGTGTGAAATTATCACATGTAAATCATATTTTCCTAAATGAGCTGACACAAAAAGGTTGTTATGATAACTTTTTTACACAACAGATAGACACAAACGCTGTAGTTTTGTATTACCAGTGACAATTTATTGTGCATATTTAACCTGCGGTTACAAATAGTCTGATCCTGACTGCCTATGACAATCAGTACATAAACCAATTAAAGAACGGCAATCAGCGAACCGACCAATAAAAGAACTTCTTCATGTTTTTGAATAGTTTCTACATTTTTCACTTCAAATTTCTCATTTCTAAGACAAAAGGCTGAGATTAGCAATGCTATAGGGATAGGCATATTGGCTTTATTGATTTATTTCTACCAACAAAGCACAACTATTCCAGAAACGTGCATCAATTGTGGTTGTTTATTCCACAAGTTGTTACAACGTTTTCTACACCATACTTTCTATATAAACGGCTGATGTAAAAATCCGGGTAGACCAGCCTTTTCGGTATTTCCCATCATCCTTTCATTTGTCTACTTGTAACCCTGTAACGTTATCTATATGTGTGGAACAATTGAATAAGTCAGGAGACAATCATTCCATGCCATTTAGAAGCGGTTTGTCCAGCTAAATAGATTCGTATCAGTCTGGCAAATTAAAAACCTTAGTATAAACACAGATTAAATGCATTATAAAACCAATTGATGCTATAAGGTTCTATGTTTAATTGCAAGGTTTTGGACAACAAATTGTAAATGCCTGTAGATGTATGATGCGATAGATTTTTAGCTGATGTAAAACTTGCATTACGAATGCTGTGTTGATTATGCTATTATAGATAGCTGCATTGATGATGACAGTAACAACAACACAGTAATGTACACAAACGTTTATTATACAGTATGTATCAGATACACAATTTTTACCTTCCGTCTGCCCTCTAGATTTTACTGATCTGACTAAGGGGTCGGCATTTGTGTCTTTTTAACTCGTTCATCTTGTTGATGTGTGTCTCATCAAAGGACATCAGTGGGCAATCCTTACTTCAATCAGGATGGTGCTATATACAAATTTAAAAATCTGTATGAGTCTAGCCAATAAATAAAACACATACAAGACACATCAATAATCATCATTCTCTGACCTACATTCTGGAATTGATTCTATCATAGACCAAAATTCGCCTGCGTCTTATGATGTCTTGAAAATATCTCAAGACGGCATATTTCAAGATAGCCTGGGTACCATCCTATTTCTACCGGGGCTCCTTACACTCACTTCAGGGATAGCGAATGTAAGGAGCCCCGGTAGAATACGGATGGTACTCAGGCTAATTTCAAGACGCGATTACTGTACAAGCCAAATCGACGAAATTAATCTGGTGAAACGGGCGTAATAGAATATACAAATGAGAACAGGCGTTTGTGTGGACACAAGGAACGGCTGACAGTAACGTTATCAGTGTGTTATTAGTGACGAAACCCCATGCCACAATTCTATATTGTAATCCAATGGACCATAATCAATTGCTATGTCTTAAAGTTCTCAGGGGAAATTGCGAAGAAAAAAAGAGAAGAAGGACAATTAAGAGATGATGAAAACTACTTCCAGGTGCATATATTTCATCACCTAAAGACATAACTGTTAATCAATAATCTGGGAATATGGTGACCGTACCGTTGTCATGATTAGTTACTACAAGCTGACCACCCGGCGCTACTGCTACACTGTCAGCTCTGTACAAGCCAGACGCGACCCGGCGAACGTACCGCCCGTCCTCGGTAAACAGTTCCACCTTCCCTCCTGCCCCGTCAGCTACAAGAACGTTCCCGGAGCTGTCCGTACACATCCCCGTGATCTTTCTCAGCAAATCACCTTCAAACCTGAACAAGCAATGGCCGGCTTCGTTAAACGCGTATATATTATTAACTCCCGCCCTGCGATCGGACACAAAAAAGGTTTCAGTCCGTCCTACAGAGACCAGTCCACCGGACCAGGCCACACCCCGCCCCATTCTGAACGTGTGAAGAACAGTGCCGTTAAACTGCAGAACCGTAAGAAATGAAGAGGTAATGAAACGCTCTATTACTACGACACGATTGCGAAGTGAGTCCACCGCCATGCTATAGAAACATCTAGACATGGGGGGATGTAATGTTGTTAGGTGATGTCCCGTTTTTGTGTACCGAACAATGCGCTTCACAAGAGTCGGAAAACAGACCCCTATCACCCACAGATGGCCCTTCCCGTCGATAGAAAGGCCTTCCGGAACCATCGTTTCGCATTTGTAGTCTGGTGTCGTAATCGGGAATCTCCGGAGGTAGACGCCCTTCATACTGAACACTTGAACCCCCTTGGCGTCAGCTACAAATATCTCGTTGCTAGGCGACACGGCAACACCACCTTGCTCATCGAACATACCCGGTTCTTGTCCCTTTCCACCAAACACAATTGTCGTTTGTGTCACCTCTTCGGTTTCTTTTCCTGAGAAAGAGCAAAATCAAAGCATCGATCAATCTACTGTGAAGGCAAACATGTTAGCTCTGGAGAGCGTTTCTTTAGCTTAGCAACTATAGTAGGAAAAGCATCATTTGAACTGGCGTCGGGCGATCCTACCAAGGTTCGGGCTGGTATCTCTGGTGATACGGAATACACCGTGTTTTATTCTATATCTATTTGCTATCTATTCTAATGCGTGTGCGAAGTACATTCTTTACCTTCAGTGGTGCTGGTTGGTTGAGGTGACGTGTAGTCCACACTAGGTGACGTGTAGCCCACATGCGGTGACGTGTAGTCCACACGAGGTGACGTGTAGTCCACATGAGATGACGTGTAGTCCACATGTTGGCTTCCGTCCGTTTCCGTTGTGAAGGTGGGGTCCGGCAATGCCTGACACACACAAAAAAAAGAAAGTGTCGTTTACTTTCTTGAACAACCTGAGTGAAAGTGACCTCGAACAGGTTCAGCTTAGCAACGAGACGTCTAGGTCCGAGGTAGGGTACCCTGGGGGCCAGACGGGATCGGGCAGCTAGGGCAGTTTATTCGGTGGCCCAAGACAGCCAGGCCCGCCGATCTCCTAGTAGCGCCCCGGGGAATTTAAGCCCGATTAGTTCCACCTGCCCTACAACGTCTTTGGGCCTAAACTCCCCGGGGCTCTAATGTGAGGGCTGACTGCCTTGGCTCCCCGAACAAAACTCGCTAGCTACCCGGTCCTGTCTGGCTCCCGGTTAGGGGTAGGGACACTAACGCCATTTACTACGCGCGCTACACCTGAGAATAGTATAAATGTACATCAATACACAACGTTACTACTATGTATCGTTATACGTCGATGTAGGTTAGACATCCAGGTAATACGATACACCAAAAAAATAGTTACTCAAGCAACTGGATATGGTTTTGAAACGGTCAGACGTTTCGGATAGAATCCACTATCCTTCGTCAGTGACACAGTATGTATCGTTATGTTATGTTATGTTATGTTATGTTATGTATCCAAATACAAATAAGAATTACAAGTGGTACCGATGTTTGATATCTTTACTATCGAAATGTACAACTCACCGTTGAGGTAAAACTATCTTGCTTCCCTGTCGCTGCTCCCAAGAAGAAAGCTGTACCGATAATCAGTACGGCAACAGATACACCTAAAATAATGAGGACGCTGACATTCGTTTGGCCTGGAAAGCAAAAAAGGAAAAAAAACGGAAGTCAGTTCGGGACCAGTCTGACCAGTTTAGGCCACGCCTATCTTTTAGCGCCGAACATGTCCTAATCATCTCCCGACCAGTAAATGACTTACTCCCGACTGTGTCCCGAATGCTATCTAACCTATTCCCAACCATCCCAACCTCTAACACAGACTGCCAAATCTCTCCTGACAGATTCCCAACCGATTGCTGACCCTCTCACGACTTGAAATGAACATAACCAGCGATTTAAGAAAAAAATGGTTATTTTGCTTTCAATCAAAATAATCCTTTCTTCTATCACCAAGAGATCAAACTTGGATCACAGTTAGCTCTTTATGTTTTGGGCTGGATGTCGGTCTTGCGAAGTTCGGGGGTGATTCGCCTATGTCCTGGTAATAGTCATTTTGCTTGGGAACGAGTTAGCAGAGACTTGTCTACAATTTGGGTGTGAATCGTTGGTAGGTTGGAAACAAGCTGGGAGTAAGTCAGTAGTTGTTTCTGGCTTGGCTAAGATTTAAATTTGACTGCTGACTTACTCCCGAACACCAGCCGAACACTAGCCAACCGCGCCGAATACCAGCCAACCACCAACCGACCCATTCCAGACCCGCCGTTCAGAGCCGAATGTTTTGAACATTTCAAAACATTCGGATGGCGCAGCCGAACACGAGCCGACTCAGCCGAACGCCAGCCGACTTAGCTCCCGAATCACTGCTAACCATAGTCAGGAGAGGGTCGGGAGCTAGATTCGACTATGTGTAACCTAGGCATAACATAACTAAATTGAAGAACCTTAAACGTATCTTACCTCTACCTGCCATTGGTTGTGCAGCATTTGGGGCATACAAAGGGTTGGGATGTAACGCGTTCCCGCTGTACATGGGGTTGGGAAATGACGCGTTCCCGCTGTGTATGGGGTCGGGACGTTGTTGTTTTGCAGAAGCTATATCTAAAATATAAAAGGTTTGGCCGTTATTAAAGTCTATATGGTTGCTACTTATCATATAGCCGGCTACACTCCGTTTTCCAGCGACCCGGAGTCTGGTAGAGACTAGTCCAACAGGACCCCTTTTTCCAATGCAGACTTAGCCTAATGGTGGCTTCGTTACGAAAAGGGACACTTATTCGTTTTTATAAAGGATAGTTGCCACATCAGTGGTAGTAAACTTGTATAATGTAATGACTCATCAATTACTGATCAGTAAACAGTAGGTGGGTAGAATGTAACTTACCGGAACTGGTGTTGAGTTGCCCTTCGCCTTCTTCATAAGTAACGGCGTATGGTTGGATGTCACAGGCATCTTCGTCATCCTGGTTATAAGCGACTGCATATGGACGGATACACTCGTCATCAGACGTAACGTCTCTCTCTGTTCTGTTCTGACTAGAGCTTTCTACATCCTCCGACTGTTGGGCGACATTTTCTGTTTGAACTTCATCGTTTTCGGCTTTGCTATCTGCACCACAGTCCTCGACATCTTGCCTGTCCGTACTGGCTTCGTCGACATCTCGGTCGCATCGATAGCAGGTGGACAGTGCTTCTTTGTGAGAAGCATCCTTCTGCTGGTATTGCACTACGCTCTCTGTGTTCTCAACTTCAGTACCGTAGATGTGTTTTGACGGAGGCTCTTCCATTTCTGATGGACAACCACTCATGGAGTATGGCAAGTCTACGCTCTCTGCGTTCTCAACTTCAGTACCGTAAATGTGTTTTGACGGGGGTTCTTCTGCTTCTATTAGATTATTAACATAAAGTGCTTGATTTTGTTCAGTTTGACCAACGTGTGTATAAGAACTACAGCTTACCGGTAGCGATGGACGGTCTCCAATGTTGTCAGGACTGAAAACCGGTCTGTCATCCTGGTTAGAGTCTTCAAACGAAGCGTTCGCTACGGACGTCTGGTAACGGGTCTTCCGTGTGGCCGGGCGAGGCGTCCGTTTGTCCCGCTAGACTGGACCGGTATGAGCGGCGCTGGGGCTGAACCTCATGTTGAACCACAGGTTCTGGTGTAGAGTCAGGACAGTCACGGACATGAGACAGGTCTGTGTGTGCGGCCTGCATGTTGGTGGGTATGTCATTCCCGGTGCCACAGTCAGAGCCATCAGCTGTTATTGGATCCATGATAACTGAGTCAGAGCGTCTACAGAGCTAACCTGCTAACCACCCCACCGGGAGCTCCCCGGTAACTCTACGGTGATGGGAGTGTTGGCCTCCCGTCCAGGCCCATTAGCGCACGTCGGGGAATTTCTGCTTCAGACAAGATCGGATCTACACTAGCACACTTCTAGTGACGAAAGTCGGGAAAAGAGAATCCCAGTCGTACTGTTATGTGGTGCTGTGATATAAGTGCTGCTAAAGCCTACTTGAAGCCCTGTATATATACAGTTGTACAATCAAATAGGCCAGCAGACATTCAATCAATGCAATTTATATTACAAGCGGTTAGTCCAGCTAAATGGATTCATATTAGTCTGGCCAATTAAAAATCTTATATAAAATCAGATTAAATGCATTATAAAATCAATTAATGCTGAACGGTTTTATGTTTAATTGCAAGGTTTTGGACAACAAATTGTAATTGTCTAGATTCACGATGGGATATATTTTCAGCTGATGTAAAACCTTCTTTACGAATGATTATGCCATTATAGATAGATCTAGATGTATTGACAGTAGCGACAGCACAGTGTAGTGTACACAAACGTTTATTATACAGTATGTATCAGACTCACAATTTTTACATTGCACCCTCCAGATTTTACTAATCTGATTAAGGGGTCGGCCTTGGTGCATCATCTTGTGTATTGTTAACATCATCAGTACATTATTATTATATTAATTATTATCATGACATGATAATAATTAATATAATAATAATGTACTGTTGCAATATAGATAATGCCACTCCCTTCTACCGACAAAGTACCGCTATCGATGTTTGTTCCTCCAGTTGTAATTAAGAGCGACAAAAGCAGCTTTTATAAATAATTTTCGACACTGTAGACGTCTAATTTGGCATTTTATTTTCACTGACCGTTTCCTTCTTTTCTCATTGTTCTTGTTTTGGAAATATTCAGCATGAATGATTGTTTCTTCCTTCTAGGCAATCATATACGTGCAAAACGAGATTAAATAAAACACATCAGTGTAAAATCCTTACATTAATCAGGATGATGCTATATACAAATTTAAAAATCTGTATGAGTCTAGCCAATAGATAAAACACATACAAGACACATCAATAATCATCATTCTCTGACCTACATTCTGGAATTGATTCTATCATAGACGAAAATTGGCCTGCGTCTTATGATGTCTTGAAAATGTCGGCATATTTCAAGACGCGATGCCCTCCACTGTACAAGCCAAATCGACGAAACTAATCCGGTGAAACGGGCGTAATAGAATATACAAACGAGAACAGGCGTTTGTGTGGACACAAGGAACGATAAAATAGCTGACAGTATCAGTATGTTAATGTAGGCACATGTCAAGATCTAACAATCTTACATTTCGTCTCTACGTTTCCAAAACGATATTCTGTCGATTTACAGTAAGAAAATCCTATGTGTCATGCTTGCCATTTTGGACACGCCACAGGAACGTTGTCGAATGGCCTTGACAAACCCCCTGCTACAATTCTATATTGTAATTCATAATCATTTGCCATGTCTTGAAGTTCTCAGGGGAAATCGAGAAAGAAAAAAAAGAGAAGAAGGGCAATTGAGAGATGATGAAAACTACTTCCAGGTGTATATGTATCATCACCTAAAGACATAACTGTTTGTATGATCAATAATGTGGGAATATGGTGACCGTACCGTTGTCATGATTAGTTACTACTACCTGACCACCCGGCGCTACTGCTACACTGTCAGCTCTGTGCAAGCCAGACGCGACCCGGCGAACGTACCGCCCGTCCTCGGTAAACAGTTCCACCTTCCCTCCTGCCCCGTCAGCTACAAGAACGTTACCGGAACTGTCCGTACACATCCCCGTGATTTGTCTCAGCAAATCACCTCCAAAACTGAACAGGCGATGGCCGGCTTCATTAAACGCGTAAATATTGTTAACTCCCGCCCTGCGATCGGACACAAAAAAGGTTTCAGTCCGTCCTACAGCGACCAGTCCACCGGACCAGGCCACACCCCGCCCCATTCTGAACGTGTGAACAACAGTGCCGTTAAACTGCAGAACCGTAAGATATGAAGAGGTAATGAAACGCTCTATTACTACGACACGATTGCGAAGTGAGTCCACCGCCATTCTATAGAAACATCTAGACATGGGGGGATATAATGTTGTTATGTGATGTCCCGTTTTTGTGTAGCGAGCAATGCGCTTTACAAGAGTTGGAAAACAGACCCCTATCACCCACAGATGGCCCTTCCCGTCGATAGAAAGGCCTTCCGGAACCATCGTTTCGCATTTGTAGTCTGGTGTCGTAGTCGGGAATCTCCGGAGGTAGACGCCCTTCATACTGAACACTTGAATCCCCTTGGCGTCAGCTACGAATATCTCGTTGCTAGGCGACACTACAACACCACCTTGCTCATCGAACATACCAGATTCTTGTCCCTTTCCACCAAACACAATTGTCGTCTGTTTCACCTCTTCGTTTTCTTTTCCTGAGAAAGAGCAAAATCAAAATATCGATCAATCTACTGTGAAGGCAAACATGTTAGCTCTGGAGAGTATTTCTTTAGCTTAGCAACTATAGTGGGGAAAAGCATCATTTGAACTGGCGTCGGGCGATCCTACCAAGGTTCAGGCTGGTATCTCTGGTGATACAGAATACACCGTGTTTTATTCTATATGATTGTACATATTGCTGGATTTGACCATTTGCTATCTGTTCTAATGTGTGTGCGAAGTACATTTATTTGTGTATTCGTTACCTTCAGTAGTGCTGGTTGGTTGAGGTGACGTGTAGTCTACATGAGGTGACGTGTAGTCCAGAAGAGATGACGTGTAGTCCACACGTAGTGATGTGTAGTCCACACGTGGTGATGTGTCGTCCGCAAGAGATGACGTGTACTCCAGATGTTGGCTTCCGTCCGTTTGCGTTGTGAAGGTGGGGTCCGGCAATGCCTGAAACAAAAAAGAAAGCGACTACTTACTTGAAAAACCTGAGTGAAAGTGATCTCGAACTGGTTCAGCTTAACAACGAGACGTCTAGGTCCGACGTAGGGTACCCTGGGAGCCAGACGGGATCGGGCAGCTAGGACAGTTTATTCCGTGGCACAAGACAGCCAGGCCTGCCGATCTCCTATTAGCGCCCCGGGGAGCCAGACTAGGTCCACCTGCTCTATAACTTCTTCGGGCATAAATTTAAAGATCCTTAAACTCCCCGGGGCTCTAATGTGAGATCGGCGGGCTGACTGCCTCGGCTCCCCGAACAAAACTCGCTAGCTACCCGGTCCTGTCTGGCTCCCATTGTCACCAACGCCATTTACTACGCACGCTACACTTTAGAATAGTGTAAAAGTACATCAATACACAACGTTACTACTTTAAATCGCTATGTCATCTTATGTTATGTTATGTTATGTTGTGTTATGTTATGTTATGTTATGTTATGTATCGGAATACAAATAACAATTACAAGTGGTTAAAATAACTGATGTTTGATTTCTTTACCATCGAAATGTACAACTCACCGTTGAGGTAAAACTATCTTGCTTTCCTGTCGCTGCGCCCAAGAAGAAGGCTGTGCCGATAATCAGAACGGCAACAGATACACCTAAAATAATGAGAACGCTGACATTCGTTTGGCCTAGGCCTGGAAAGCAAAAAGGAAAAAAAACGGAAGTCAGTTCGGGACCAGTCTGACCAGTTTAGGCCACGCCTATCTTTAAGCGCCGAACATGTCCCGAACATGTCCCGACCAGTAAATGACTCCCGACTGTGTCCCGAATGCTATCTAACCTATTCCCAACCATCCCAACCTCTAACACAGACTGCCAAATCTCTCCTGACAGATTCCCAACCGATTGCTGACCCTCTCACGACTTGAAATTAACATAACCAGCGATTTAAAAAAATGGTTATTTTGCTTTCAATCAAAATAATCCTATTTGAGGTGCACAATGATTGGCCCGAAAAGTATGACGTCACTCCCCCTATAAATAAGAGATGCGCGCATGAATATATCATTCTTCTGTGTGCTGGCCCTCCGGCTCGTCTGAAGCTAGCAGCGTACGTCCTTCATCGCCCCAGCGCAGAAAACTTGCCGGGATAAGGCCACGTCGTTGCCGGGAAAAGGCCACGAGAATGCCGGCGGGAGACTCGCTACTACACGATGCGGTGCAGCAGCTCAAGCTCGTGACGGCAGCTCGTACTCTCCCGGGTATTGTATCAGAGATACACGGTACCACGCAAGGTTTGGTCGAATACACGAAAACACTATCTGAGCCCGGTCTGGAGATTTACTTGTTCGTTTTGTGGTATGGTGTTGTGGTGAGACATGTTTGATATCTGTAGTCTAGGCCTGTTGCAGGGCTCGCAGAGTCATGTTTCTGCCGTACGGAAGAACTTCACGTTTTTGCAAATTTTTCCGGTTAACTGTCACATAGTTTCATTGTCGCGTTTTGTCTGTTGCCTGTTTGCTGAGTGTTTTGTGAAAAAAATCGAACGCTTTGTAAACGTTGTATGCAGGTCCGACGGGAGAGAGCTACCTTTAATATTTAGAATGTTTCTTTTCAGTTTTTGGTATATACGATCGCATCCTCTGTTGAATTTTGCTGTGGCCACCTTTTGACGACGCTGATTAGTGGTGCTGTTTAGAAGTTTGCTATTTGTGTGTTTTTCTTGTTTTATGAAAGTGTTACCAGGATGCTAGAGCTGTCGCTGTCGAGGAGATGCAACATGGCTACCCTCTGAGTCACCGTGGTGGGATAATAGAATCCGTTGCCATCCTCTACCTTGGAAGGCAAGGGAGGCTTTGTCTGTTATTGAGGAGAGTTTCAGACCGAGATGTTCACCATTTTCTTGTCATTTTCTGATTTTTGTGTATATTCTAGTGATACGCAGACACGTGGTTTGAAACCCCGAACAAAGAAGCAAGATGGATACTCTCACAGTATCGCCGTGGCTGAAATCACAATCTGCATCCATCCTCTACCAGGGAATTCTACGAACGCCTCCATACAGTGCGGAGGTCCATTACAGATCTAGAGCTTCGCCATTTCTTGTCATTTTCTTTAAATCTTTATATTTTTTTTCGTGTGTATGGTTTTATGCAGGATTTTAGGATAGCACTGTCATGGCATCGGGACTCACTATGGCTACCATTTTTGGAGTTCTTTTCAGGAATTGAAACCCGCCGCCATCCCCCTCGTGGGCGACGTAGTAATGCAGACTGCCAGCGTTTCTAGTAATCTAGAGCGTGGTTTTTGTTACGTACATGTTATTGTTATACGTTTTCGTTTGTCAAGTTTAACTTTTTGGATTGCGTGGGTGTTGCCCGTACGTAAGGTGATTGTCATGTGCGTGGCCTATTTTTACCAAGCATAGCGTTTGGTTGTTGAGCATGTATGTACGGGGAGCACGCATGGCCTAGGACTGTTCATGTTATCGTGGCTTGCCCACCTTTGAGCGCTAGGCGGGGGGATGTCGAGTGCGTATGGTGTGGATATTGTTACGGCTGGATTTTGTGTGTAATTTCGTCAGCGGTATCGATAATTGTGTTTTGTTTTCCGCATAGTTCTCAGGAACCGGGACGTGCTGGTTCACGCGTGACGTTCTCCCCCACCCGTAACGACCCTTGTAAGAAGTTTCGGACTTCAGGGATCTTCAGATGCGGCAGGTACGACAAAAGATGTAGCAGCAAGTGGTGGCGCAGGAACAGCAGCCTGTCAGCCTCTCTTAGGCCCCCTCACCCTCCTCGCCATTCCGGACACTTGAGTGCCACAAGGAAAGGACAGCTCATGAAGACGGTACAGCCCGGGCAGGCACCGGCGAGTGCCGCGGGTAGAGCTCACGAAGATGGTAAGGCCCGGGCAGGCACCGGCGAGTGTCGCGGGTAGAGCTCACGAACGACGAAGATGGTAAGGCCCGGGCAGGCACCGGCGAGTGTCGCGGGTAGAGCTCACGAAGATGGTAAGGCCCGGGCAGGCACCGGCGAGTGTCGCGGGTAGAGCTCACGAAGATGGTAAGACCCGGGCAGGCACCGGCGAGTGTCGCGGGTAGAGCTCACGAAGATGGCCATGGTAAGACCGGGCAGGCACCGGCGAGTGTCGCGGGTAGAGCTCACGAAGATGGTAAGACCCGGGCAGGCACCGGCGAGTGTCGCGGGTAGAGCTCACGAAGATGGTAAGACCCGGGCAGGCACCGGCGAGTATCGCGGGTAGAGCTCACGAAGTTGGTAAGACCCGGGCAGGCACCGGCGAGTGTCGCGGGAAGATATTGATCTCGGTTCAGATCAGTTCCGTTCATACACAGAGAGGTGGCACCAGCGTCTTCACATTGAACTCAACCAAATTTAAAACCTCCGTGAGTTTACGAAATTGAAATACCCAGGCAGGCACAGGAAGTGCCACAGAAGACTATGGAGCTCACGGTGGATGTTTTAGGAAGGAAAACGTACTCGTACTTCGCCGTAAAAGGTTTTGAAGACCGCAAGCCAGAAATCATATCGCCATGAGATCGAGAAGGCATTGAATCCACAAAATTGTGTTGTTATATAAGGACGGTCGCACTAAATAGGTACCAAGGGCAAGGCATATTACACTGGAAGGTATACAAGTGCGAATTTTCTAGGCAGTACGCAAGAAACACATTCCTTAACCACGTGTGGGACAATATTCTTAAGAAGTAGGAAAAAAAAAAAAAAAAAACGTTACATCAATTCATCGTTAAGTGACAACTGATTGTGTTATGGATTTATTACACTCCTTTACGTTTGGGACCGCATTGTAAATATGTGCATCAAAGCTGTTTGTACATATGTAAATACTTTTTGTTTTGTGACCGCATCTGAACTGTGAGCAGCGACACCTGTCCTGCAGTACAATGTGAACCAGTCAGAATTGCCCTGAAGAAGGTAACAGACGGTCACCGAAACGTCGGTGTGAATAAAGCATTGGTTGTGTAAAAAGAGTCTCTTTATTCACATTTCGTAACCAGTTTGGCATAACTGAATAAAAGTGTTTTAAAACTGGAGATATGCGGGTCCAAATGTCTTACTGAGAGATGACTGTGGTGTGATAGATGGCGGTTGGCTGAGGAATGAGTCCACTCTGCTCTGTACTTAATTTTCGTCCCAGCCCGAGACTTTGCATAATGACGCTACATTTTCAGCGACAATATTCAGCAAATTGCAGTTCTCGACAAGTGAGCTTGAAGTCGCATGTAAGAAAAGGGGCTCGAAAAGGAAATGCTGCAAGTGAGAAGTCATCTCGGGTAAATAGTTCAAGAAATCTTTTCCATAGAGGTCACAATAGTTGTGAAAATCTGAGTTTGTTTTCCTGGGAAGTGTTGTACATAGTACTAAAACGACGCAAAGAGAAGGATCGCTCTTGGCCGCCTCTGCATTTGGTAGACTAAGAAATCCAGTGTGGAACCGCAAGGATATCAGATGTTGTGATATGCGCCTTTGCCAGGCACGTATACTCCCTATCGCCACATATGCCTGTGTGACAGGGACTCTGGAGTGGTCACATGAGCTCCTCCTGTTAGCTTTCGATTTGAGACACCTAGGGGCGTTTCTCTGTATTGCACTCCGAGATCGTGTACCATAATTGAAGCATCAAAGCTAGACATGGATTAGAACACTCTTTTGGTTGATACAATTTTGGTAATAAGACTAAAATGGCTCAGACTGGTATTAAAGAAGGGAGGACTTTTCTAGGTCGGAAACCTTGTAAGAAATCGTAGGCTGGATACCGTAAGGTGTTACTTCGCTATTGTATTAGACGGATTTATCATCTCTGGCTGTCGCTTCACTGACTGAGTTGAATCAGCCGACACAAGTACCCTTACAGATTTTACACCGGATCCCAACATCGAAGCTATGATGTGGAACACTATGTTTGTCTTTCGATTCCATCTTGGGCTTACCGCTATCTCTATTGAGGGAAAAGAATTTCGTGTTTGAACTGTTGAGAGGTCGTCCGGACTCAGAATAATACTTTTGGGCATTATGCATCTCCGAGGTCGCGGTGGGCGTTTGGAACAGTTTTGCACTCCACTTGTGCAAGCCTGGTGTCTTTCCATATTGTTGCTTCGGTGGGTCGAGTTTATTAAGCAGGAAGAGTGGCAAATATGAGCGTCTCCGTCCTCTGAAAGGTTGGGGATCAGCATCGGCAAGCGGATGCTTGAAAGTTGAGGTTGGATAAGGCTGGGGGCCGTTGGGCATAGAGACAGTCGAGGCTCAAGACAAATGGTCCTGCGACGCGAGGGAAAAATAGTTTTGTTTTACCTCTAACGCGGATAATTCAGAACTGGGCTTGGCTGTGTCCTTATCGTTCTTCCTTCGAGTGATCGTAGAGGAACGGTTTTGAGATAACAATTTTGCGTTGCTTCCTCCATTTTGTTTGTCGTGCAGCAAAAATGAGAGTGGGCTATATATGAGTGTTGGGTTGTTTGAGAGTGGGTACCGTACAAGGGAGAGGCAGCGTGAGAGGTAAGATGAGAAAGGAGTTACATGAGAGAAGGGAGTTGAGAGAGGGGAAATGAGAGATGGGGAGTTGAGAGAGAATAATGAGAAAGGGTGTGGTGAAAGAGGTATAGAGAGAGCGGATGACAAGCGTTCTTCCAAAGGAATGTTATATTAGCCAGATAGATCCAGATACGAACGCGTTGATGTATACAGACACAGACACGTTGATGCGTTACGCTGAAGGGCGGTTACGTTAGCTAGATATCTATACTAATTATAGATACTGACACAGGTACAAAGTTAAGGGGTTCAAAGGGAAAAGGAAGGGCTCAATAGCCAGAGATGGCAAAGGCGGAAGACGACGATTTCCGCATCACTCATACTGGAGGGCCAATAATTACGCACCTCAAAAAGGATACTATTTGAGGTGCACAATGATTGGCCCGAAAAGTATGACGTCACTCCCCCTATAAATAAGAGATGCGCGCATGAATATATCATTCTTCTGTGTGCTGGCCCTCCGGCAAAGTCTGGAGCCTGAAGCGTCCCACCCACCCGCCCGTCGACAAGTTTTCTGCTTTCTGTGGAATTAGGCATCTGCTTCAGGATGGTCGCTTTAGCACATAGGTGACTTTAGGCTCCAGACGACGATTTCCGCATCACTCATACTGGAGGGCCAATAATTACGCACCTCAAAAAGGATACTTTCTTCTATCACCAAGAGATCAAACTTGGATCACAGTTAGCTCTTTATGTTTTGGGCTGGATGTCGGTCTTGTGAAGTTCGGGGGTGATTCGCCTATGTCCTGGCAATAGTCATTTTGCTTGGGAACGAGTTAGCAGAGACTTGTCTACAATTTGGGTGTGAATCGTTGGTAGGTTGGAAACAAGCTGGGAGTAAGTCAGTAGTTGTTTCTGGCTTGGCTAAGATTTAAATTTGACTGCTGACTTACTCCCGAACACCAGCCGAACACTAGCCAACCGCGCCGAACACCAGCCAACCACCAACCGACCCATTCCAGGCGCAGCCGAACACGAGCCGACTCAGCCGAACGCCAGCCGACTTAGCTCCCGAATCACTGCTAACCATAGTCAGGAGAGAGTCGGGAGCTAGATTCGACTATGTGTAACCTAGGCATAACATAACTAAATTGAAGAACCTTAAACGTATCTTACCTCTACGTATACCTGCCATTGGTTGTGCAGCATTTGGGGCGTACAAAGGGTTGGGATGTAATGCGTTCGGACTTCCCGCTGTACAATGGGTTGGGAAATGACGCGTTCCCGCTGTGCATGGGGTCGGGACGTCGTTCTTTTGCAGAAGCTATATCTAAAATATAATGAATGAATTAATGAAGACCTTTATTGTACGTTTTTGTTTTCAAACAAGCTAAGTACAGGTCAAGGTGAATAGGATACATCTCTAAGTACAATTTGCGTAGGTTGTGATACATCACTAAGACTACAAAATCTAAAGTATACTAGTATTCACAGGTTCAACTTCTTCTCGCTTCAAGACAGTTGTAAATGTAGTTGCAGGTGGAGTTTAGGATACATGGTTTGTCTAATTGTATGATGAATGTTCATTTTTTCAGTGTTATATAGATATGGAAAGCATGGAAACGTATCTCGTACACAATTGACGAAGATATTTCTCTCATTGTTGTATTAAGAACAGTCAACAATAAAATGACACTCGTCTTCTATCTTGTTTAACTTACAATATTGGCAAATTCTTTGCTGGAGAGGAATATGGGTAATACTTATCATGTCTTCTTTCGTTATCACAGTGGTCAGATATCTTGGGTTAAGCTAAGGGCACAACCCGCCGTACGTGCAAATACGTGCTGTATACGTCCCAAAAGTGGGCAATCTTATGGGATCCGTAAGTGATAAGTACCGCCTCCGTACGATTTCGTATGGAATCCGACGGATTTTCTAGCACGCAGACACCGTAGAACTTTACGTACGGACAGGCAAAACTTTGTGGGGACCCACGTCGGGGTCGCGCCTTTAAGTGTCAAAAACAGCCCGTGAACTGCCCAACAGGACCCCTTTTTCCAATACAGACTAAGCCTAATGGTGGCTTCGTTACGAAAAGGGACACCTATTCGTTTTCATAAAGGATAGCTGCCACATCAGTGGTAGTAAACTTGTATAATGTAATGACTCATCAATTACTGATCAGTAAACAGTAGGTGGGTAGAATGTAACTTACCGGAACTGGTGTTGAGTTGCCCTTCGCCTTCTTCATAAGCAACGGCGTATGGTTGGATGTCACAGGCATCTTCGTCACTTGTCCCTCTATGACCATACTGGTTATAAGCGACTGCGTATGGACGGATACACTCGTCATCAGACGTAACTTCACTCTCTGTTCTGTTCTGACTAGAGCTTTCTACATCTTCAGACTGTTGGGCGACAGTTTCTGTTTGAACTTCATCGTTTTCGGCGTCGCTGTCTGCACCACAGTCTTGCCTGTCCGTACTGGTATCGTCGACATCTCGGTCGCATCGATAGCAGGTGGACAGTGCTTCTTTGTGAGAAGCATCCCTCTGCTGGTATTGCACTACGCTCTCTGTGTTCTCCACTTCAGTACCGTAGATGTGTTTTGACTGGGGTTCGTCTGCTTGTACTTGTGGGTTATCAACATAAAGCGCTTGATTCTGTTCAGTTTGACCAACGTGTGTATAAGAACTACAGCTTACCGGTAGCGATGGACGGTCTCCAATGTTGTCAGGACTGAAAACCGGTTCGTCAGCCTGGTTAGAGTCTTCAAACGAAGCGTCGCTACGGACGTCCGGTAACGGGTCTTCCGTGTGGCCGGGCGAGGCGTCCGTTTGTCCCGCTAGACTGGACCGGTATGAGCGCCGCTGAACCACAGGTTCTGGTGTAGAGTCAGGACAGTCACGGACATGAGACAGGTCTGCGTGTGTGGCCTGCATGTTGGTGGGTATGTTATTCCCGGTGCCACAGTCAGAATCGTCAGTTGTTATTGGATCCATCGAAAATCTGAGTCAAAACATCTGCAGAGCTAACCTGCTAACCACCCCACCGGGAGCTCCCCGGTACGTCTACGGGGATGGGAGTGTTGTCCTCCCGTCCAAGCCCATTAGCGCGTGCCGGGGAATCCACGCTATAGAAAAGATCGAATCTACACTAGCTCACTTCTAGTGATGAAGCTCGGGAAAACAGAATGCCAGTCGTACTGTTATGTGGTGCTGTGATATAAGTGCTGCTAAAGCCTACTTGAAGCCCTGTATATAATGAATGTTTTATTGCAATATATACAGTTGTACAATCTAATAGGCCAGCAGACATTCATTCAATGCAATTTATATTACAAGCTAAATAGATTCATATTAGTCTGGCCAGTTTTCAAAACCTTAAATGCATTATAAAACCAATTAATGCTGAATGGTTTTATGCTTAATTGCAAGGTTTTGGACAACAAATTGTAATTGTATAGATTTATGATGAGATATATTTTCACCTGATGTAAAACCTTCTTTACGGATGATTATGCCATCATAGATGTATTGACAGTAACAACAACACAGGGTAATGTACACAAACGTTTATTATACAGTATGTATCAGATACACAATTTTTAAATTGCGCCTTCTAGATTTTACTGATCAGATCAAGGTGTCGGGCTTTGTACATCATCTTGTGTGTTGTTGATTTTACGTGTCTTATGTATGTAATGTTGCAATATAGATGATGCCACTCTCTTCTACCGACAAAGTACGGCTAATCGTTGTTTGTTCCACCAGTTGTAATTAAGAGCGACAAACAACGCTTTTATAGATAATTTTCTACACGGCAGACGTCGAATTTAGCATTTCATTTCCACTAACTGTTTCCTTCTTTTCTCATTGTTCTTGTTTTGGAAATATTCAGCATGAATGATTGTTTCTTCCTTCTTGGCAATCATATACGTGCAAAACGAGATTAAATAAAACACATCAGTGGGAAATCCTTACTTAAATCAGGACGATGCTATATACAAATTAAACATTTATATGAGTCTAGCCATTAAATAAAACACATCAATAATCATCATTCTCTGACCTCATTTATGGAATTGATTCTATCATAGACGAAAATTGGATTAAATGTTTCTGCTTGAGCGGAAAAAGTCTGCGTCTTGTGATGTCTTGAAATGTGTCAGACATATTTCACGACGCGATGCCCTCTACTGAACTGAAGAAGCTAAATCAACGAAACTAGTCCGGTAAAATGAGAACAGGCGTTTTGTGTGGACACGAGGAACGACAACTTTAAAAGCTGGCGGTATCAGTATGGTAATGTAGGCACATGTCAAGATCTAACAGTCTACATTTCGTCTCTATGTTACCAAAACGATCTTTATTTTGTCGATTTACAGTAATAAAATCCTTTGTGTCATGCTTGCTATTTTGGACACGCCACAGGAACGTTGTCGAATGGCCTTGACGAAACCCCCTGCTACAATTCTATATTGTAATCCATTAATAAATCATTTGCCATGTCTTGAAGTTCTCAGGGGAGATCGAGAAAGAAAAAAAGAAAGGACAATTGAGAGATGATGAAAACTACTTCCAGGTGTATATATTTCATCACCCAAAGACATAACTGTTTGTATGATCAGTAATGTGAGAATATGGTGACCGTGCCGTTGTCAGTATTAGTTACTACTACCTGACCACCCGGCGCTACTGCTACACTGTCAGCTCTGTGCAAGCCAGACGCGACCCGGCGAACGTACCGCCCGTCCTCGGTAAACAGTTCCACCTTCCCTCCTGGTCCGTCAGCTACAAGAACGTTACCGGAACTGTCCGTACACATCCCCGTGATTTTTCTCAGCAAATCACCTCCAAACCTGAACAGGCAATGGCCGGCTTCGTTAAACGCGTATATATTATTGACACCCGCCCTGTGATCGGACACAAAAAAGGTTTCAGTCCGTCCTACAGAGACCAGTCCACCGGACCAGGCCACACCCCGCCCCATTCTGAACGTGTGAACAACAGTGCCGTTAAACTGCAGAACCGCAAGAACTGAAGTAATTAAACGCTCTAATACTACGACACGATTGCGAAGTGAGTCCACCGCCATGCTATAGAAAGTATATCCAGGCTTGGAGGGATCTAATGTTGATATGTGATGTCCCATTTCTGTGTACCGAACAATGCGCTTTACAATAGTCGGAAAACAGAACCCCATCACCCACAGATGGCCCTTCCCGTCGATAGAAAGGTCTTCCGGAACTATCTTCTCGCATTTGTAGTCTGGTGTCGTAGTCGGGAATTTCCGGAGGTAGACGCCCTTCATACTGAACACCTGAACCCCCCTGGCGTCAGCTACAAATATCTCGTTGCTAGGCGACACTACAACACCACCTAGCTCATCGAACATACCCGGTTCTTGTCCCTTTCCACCAAAAACAATTGTCGTCTGTTTCACCTCTTCGGTTTCTTTTCCTGAGAAAGAGCAAAATCAAAATATCGATCAATCTACTGTGAAGGCAAACATGTTGGCTCTGGAGAGCGTTTCTTTAGCTTACCAACTAAAGGTTCGAGCTGGTATCTCTGGTGATACGGAATACACAGCTGCTTTATTCTATATGTACATGTTGCTGGGTTTGGCCATTTGCTATCTATTCTGCGTGTGCGAAGTACATTTGAGTATTCGTTACCTTCAGTAGTGCTAGTTGGTTGAGGTGACGTGTAGTCCACAATAGGTGATGTGTAGTCCACACGAGGTGACGTGTAGTCCACATTATGTGACGTGTAGTTCACATGAGGTGACGTGTAGTCCACACGAGATGACGTGTAGTTCAAATGTTGGCTTCCGTCCGTTTGAGTTGTGAAGGTGGGTTCCGGCAATGTCTGACACAAAAAAGAAAGCGTCGTATCCTTTAACTTGAAAAACCTGACTCAAAGTGACCTCAAACTGGTTCGACTTAGCAATGAGACGTCCAGGTCCATGGGTAGGGTACCCTGGGAGCCAAACGGGATCCGGCAGCTAGGACAGTTTATTCGGTGGCCCAAGACAGTCATGCCCGCCGATTTCTATTAGCGCCCCGGGGAGTTTAAGCCCGATTAGGTCCACCTGCCCTATAACTTCTTCGGGCTAAAACTCCCCGGGGCTCTAATTTGAACAAACCTCGCTAGGTACCCGGTCCTGTCTGGCTCCCATGTTATGTTATGTTATGTTATGTTATGTTATGTATCCTTATACAAATAACAATTACTGATGTTTGATTTGTTTACTATCAAAATGTACAACTCACCGTTTGGGTGAAACTATCTTGCTTCCCTGTCCCTGCTCCCAAGAAGAAAGCTATACCGATAATCAGTACGGCAACAGCTACACCTAAAATAATGAGGACGCTGACATTCGTTTGGCCTGGAAAGCAAAAAGGAAAAAAACGGAAGTCAAAAAGGCCTGTTCTAACTAGTTTGCACCGCTACTCGAGGTGAACATAAGACAGACCAAGCCTGGGAAAGAATGGACTGGATGTTTAGTCCTGTGGTTTACCAGCATTTCATTTTTTGCTGGATTTTTCCGCCCTCGCGCATTAGTTTGTTGTCTCCAGATGATGTCATCCATAAAATTAAGTCAGTGTGGTCTTATCTGATTGAAAAAGCATTGTAATTCACGTCACTTAAGGATTACAGAAATAAAGGAACAAGAAAGGCAATATCTGCAATCAAACACATGATATTGTCTACAAACTACTGCTCCATTTATATATTCTTATTCAGACACATCCATATATTATATGGTGACCATCCCCTCTGTCCTACCACTTGCTGCATGATGTAATCGAACTTCTACACATCCAGTAACCATGGTGACTGCCGCCTAGTCCAGGTCAGTCACCTTATTTATTCGGAGAAGAAGAAAAGGGAGAAGAAACGGATCAAAAACAAAATTAGGTTCCTGAATTCGAAGGTTAGCATAACTACGTTGAAGAACCTTATAAACGTATCTTACCTCTACCTGCCATTGGTTGTGCAGCATTTGGGACGTACACGGGGTTGTGAAGTAACGCGTTACCACTGTACATGGGGTTGGGAAGTAACGCGTTACCGCTGTACATGGGGTTGGGAAGTAACGCGTTCCCGCTGGACATGGGGTCGGGACGTCGTTCTTTTGCAGAATCTATATCTGAAATATAAAATATTTGGCCGTTATTAACGTCTACGTCTATATGGGTGATGCTATGTTTATGTATGTATATGTGACCAGGGGCACCTGAAAAGCAGGCAGTAGCATGAGAGTGTTTTCCTGGTTAAATAAATAGATAAATTAATGGAAATGGACGGTATCACAGTGATCAGATTACGTGGGTTCATGGACTACGGGAAAGACATTTGCTATTGATAGTGAAAATAGGGATCTAAGTAGTCCCACATTTTTGTCTTGCCAAATTTTGTCCGGGCACTGCCAGATACCCCTCGGTTCTCAAAGGAGTAGGCCACGGCGTCCATTTGTTACCGGGTCCCGGGTTCATTTTAATTCCGACTTAAGTTCAACCCGGTGCCCAACCGGACCAAAACATATCCCGGGAGCCGCAAGGTGTCCCACGGGGCCACGTCAGGGTCATGCCTTTAAGTGTCAAGAACAGCCCGTGAACTGCCCAAACAGGACTCCTTTTTCCAATGCAGACTAAGCCTAATGATGGCTTCGTTACGAAAATGGACACCTATTCGTTTTCATAAAGGATAGTTGCCACATCAGTGGTAGTAAACTTGTATAATGTAATGACTTATCAGTC
Source organism: Branchiostoma floridae x Branchiostoma belcheri (assembly GCA_019207045.1). Taxonomy (NCBI): domain Eukaryota; kingdom Metazoa; phylum Chordata; class Leptocardii; order Amphioxiformes; family Branchiostomatidae; genus Branchiostoma; species Branchiostoma floridae x Branchiostoma belcheri. The sequence goes on from CM033041.1 coordinate 8,505,934, forward strand.
ACTGATTAGTAAGTTCTAAGTGGGTAGAATGTAACTTACCGGAACTGGTGTTGACTTGTCCACAGACACTCTGGAAGCTGTCAGCAGATTGGTTTTCATAATGCCCTTCGTCTTCGTCATAAGTAACGGCGTATGGTTGGATGTCACAGGCATCTTCGTCACTTGTCCCTCTATGACCATACTGGTTATAAGCGACTGCGTATGGACGGATACACTCGTCATCAGACGTAACTTCTCTCTCTGTTTTGTTCTGACTAGAGCTTTCTACATCCTCCGACTGTTGGGCGACATTTTGAACTGTTTGAACTTCATCGTTTTCGGCCTCGCTGTCTGCACCACAGTCTTCGACATCTTGCCTGTCCGTACTGGCATCGTCGACATCTCGGTCGCATTGATAGCAGGTAGACACTGCTTCTTTGTGACAGGAACCCCTCTGCTGGTATTGCACTACGCTCTCTGTGTTCTCAACTTCAGTACCATAGATTTGTTTTGACGGGGATTCTTCTGCTTCTACGAGTGGATTATCAACATAAAGTGCTTGATTCTGCTCAGTGTCACTGACTTTATAAGAACTACAGCTTACCGGTTGCGATGGACGGTCTCCAATGTTGTCAGGACTGAAACCCGGTTCGTCAGCCTGGTTAGAGTCTTCAAACGAAGCGTCGCTACGGACGTCCCGTAACGGGTCTTCCGTGTGGCCGGGCGAGGCGTCCGTTTGTGCCGCTAGACTGGACCGGTATGAGCGGCGCTGGGGATGAACCTCATGTTGAACCACAGGTTCTGGTGTAGAGTCAGGACAGTCACGGACATGAGACAGGTCTGTGTGTGCGGCCTGCATGTTGGTGGGTATGTCATTCCCGGTGCCACAGTCAGAGCCATCGGCTGTTATTGGATCCATGAAATCTGAGTCTCCAGGGGTGGTTAGCAGCCTTTATCTGCTAACCACCCCATCGGAAGCTTCCCGGTAACTCTACGGTGATGGGAGTGTTGCTCTCCCGTCCAGGCCCATTAGCGCACGTCGGGGAATTGTTCTGTGCTGTTTCAGTTACGTCTACTTCGGGAAGGCTGTAGAGATAGGCTGTCAGAAAAATAGCTTATGCATAGTGGGAACGGTGTCTGGACTAAAACGTCCCAAGTTGGACCAGTCCAGAAAAAAAAGACCTGAAAAAATCAGTAGACCGGATGCTGGACTTATTCGAAAGTGAACAGATTATTCCGTCTGCTACAGAGCCGAACCATGAAATTCGGCTATCACTCTTTCTATGTTGACAATGTCAGTCGAGCTGGTTCGTGGTGCTGTGATATACATTGTAAGTGCTGCTAAAGCCTACTTGTCACCCTGTATATATTTACAGTTGTGGAACAATTAAACACGTCAGCAGACAATCATTCTACAAAATTTACAAGCAGATTTTCCAGCTTAATAGATTCATACTAGTCTGGCCAATTTTCAAAGCCTCATATGATGCAAATTAAATGTATTGTAAAAACAATTAATGTCGAATGGTTCTGGTTTTGGACAACGGATTGTAATTGTCTATAGATGTATAATGCAATGTATTTTCAATTGATTTGAAATTAAACCTGCATTACAAATGCTATTATGATTATGCCATTATAGATAGAAGAAATAGTAAAAAAAATTCTGGTAACACCACAGACCTTCCAAATATCAGAACTTTTGCGAGTCTGGTATTGCTCTACACTTTTTTCTATTATATGTATTGGAAATGTTATGACAAGTTTAACTGGCTTGTACTTCTCCTAAAACATGTTCAGTCCTAAAACTACCCTCCCAGCTCTCATTCCTAAGAGGGAAATATTAATCTTTCTTTAAAAATCAGCAAAAATCAGTGCGTGCGCAGATGGTATTTTTGTGGCGTTCTTGAGCGAAAAGAAAACCTAAAGAGAAGTATTGCAGGGAATCCTCTTATAGATCAGCTGGCCTTCGCCTTGTTCAACACGAATTCATGGCCTTTATTACCCTTGTTTAACGCGTAAATTCTGTTATAATATTGACATTGTCGCAGCTAATGTGAGGTCATGCCCTCTATGGGTGCTAAGCTTAAGCCTTTTTCATGCATGTCAACGTCCTACCTTGAACTTTGAACGAGGACATCAAGGATGCCATGACGGGTTGCTATGGAATTTTTTTCTCCACTCATCCACTCAGACGTCCTACAACAGATCTAATATACCCCATCCCTCATGTTTATTCATGAGATGCCCTGCATGTCACTTCTTCTTGGGTCCATCATGACCTGAAGAAAAAGCGGACTTCATGCCTTCTCATGAATAAACAAAAATTCAAACGTTACCTGTGAACACAGGGGCGTAATAGGCTTAAAGTGTTAAGTGTTCACATATCTTTAACGAAGCAATGTTGCACAACCTTCCATTCTATCTTCCTGAAACCCGCGGCAGTCAGCTTTGTCGAAGCACTGATGTTAAAACGTGTACGACCAAAGCCGTTAAAAACTGTTGAATCAGCATGGGGTGTGAAATGTCAACGGACGGCCAGGCGCTCTCATCAGTTATAAGGTGGTTAAAACGCTGATACTGTCAGTAGGTGTATGTAGAACATAACAGACGGCCTTATCCTTGTCATAGACTTTCTTGGTTAGAATCGTTGATTTCTATCTGGCTGGCAAAATTTCGCAGCTTTCTGCTGACGCACATACACTGCTTGATGCATTCTTTTCTTATTGCAAATTAGACGATAAGACTCAATGCATGTTTACATTTACGGGGAGATTCTATGATTATTTAGACTCGGTACCGCTCCTATGTTCGCTCCTGCTACCCAGAGAAACTGTGTAATGTCAGAACGAGAAGCGTATAATAGTGTATAATAGAACACCAGAGCGAAGTACTTTCCAGATGGTACCCAGGCTAATAATGGTTACCATGTTTCGGTACAGGAAGGATCGTTCAGACTTGTATAAAAGCCCCGGTGTCGGTGACAGAGAGGACTGGCGCCTTCCCCTGGACGCCTGGCAGCGGTTTTACCTGCAGAAGTCGTGGAAGACCGTGGCAAGAAAGTCGGACCAGGCGGCCAGAACCGTGTTTCTGAGGTAAGCACGCACCATGCATAAACAGCCTTTGTTTCTTTGTTTGGTAAACAGGACAGGTTGCACATCCGGACAGATTTATTTGATCCACTCACACCTCTTTTCAATAAGTGTGGTGGGTTATTTAAGGTACTTGAGGCGTGGGTCTCCTCAAACAAGGTACCTCCATTCAACGTCAAGCTTTCAGAGGGACGGCCCTAACCTAAGATAGGTACTCATTTTCACCTGAGTGAAGTGAGGAAAGCTTTTCCCATGTTCTTATTTTTCTATGTATACCATGCTGGGGTTATTATATTCGTGCTACACGGTCTTGGTTTGTGCACCATAATATATCTGCCATTACAACACCAGTTATGTTTATAAGCCTATAGACAGCATAAAACCGTTTCTAAGCTGCTTATCTCCAGTCAAGGATGCTGAGTCATATGTCCCCTGTCAGGACACGTTATTTATGGGCTGAAGCCGATTAGTTTATCACTAAGAAAGTTCCATCCACAACGATGTTCATTTAACCCTGAAAAACATGTCAGATCAGCGATTTCATCGAAAGTCTTTCCCCGTTGGATGTAAAATACATGTACCAGTAAAATTATATTACAACGTTTCAACTTTCAAACTGTTGGATCGATTTCATTCTCTTTAGCAAGCTAGTCCGATTCAAGTTGCCAGACCCACAGAAGTTATGTTTTATCTAATAACAAAAAATATTCAATATTCAACTATGATGATTATACATTTGCCCTGACAGAATGCTGCAGGACAATCCAGGGTTGCGGCAGAAGTGGCCGAGAATCAGCCTTCTTACAGAGGAGGAAATACCGACAAGCCCTTACATTAAGTTCTTAGGTAAGAAGACCCAGGTCGTACTATATCATACCATCCATGTTCTTAACTGAAAAACCCTCCCTATGTTGTACCATCATATGCAATCCCTTTCATTGCTGCTGAAAGACCACCCAATTCCTATACCATCCTTAGCTTTAGTGCTTACGGACCTTACCAACCCTGTTCAACCATATACAATCCCTTTCCTTGGTGCTGAAGGACCATCCCCACCCTGTACTATCCTGTACCATCCCTTTTCTTAGTGCTGGAATACCTTTCCCCACCCTGTACAATCCTGCACCATCCCTTTCCTTAGTGCTGAAGGACCTTCCCTCACCATGTACTATCATGTACCATCCCTTTCCTTAGTGCTGAAAGACCTTCCCCCTCCCTGAATCATCCCTTTCTTTAGTACTGAAGGACCTTCCATGTGCTGTCCTGTAATATCTCTTTCCCTAGTGCCGAATGACCTTCCCCACCCAAACTAGGATCTTATTTGCACGATTAAGACTGAAATCTTATAACAACAATACAAAATGTTGAATGACGAAATGTTTTTACCCCAGGAGAGCGCATCTTTGACTGCCTGGATTACATCATAGACAACCTGGGTGACCTGGATCACGTGATCAGTGAGCTGACCAAACTTGGACGTCAGCACTCTGACATGAACGTCATGACGCCGGAGGATGTGTGGGTATGTTGTTCTACTTTACAGAGTTTTATTTAGGAAAAAAGCGAAGCATTCTAAGGCTTCTTGGCAGACAAATTATTGTCAAGACGTGTTGCAGTTGAAGACCTAGTATAGTTCCTCGTCAATCAGAATTGCATTCTTGCCAGAGAATCTGCTCCCAGGGTATTGGTGTGCATGGTCATTTCTTAGATCTCTATTTACTTTTTCTTGAATTAGACATTCAAGAATAGTTCTAGGTGTAGTAATATTTATTGTACTACGATCTTCAGTGCTCTTGGAAAATGGAAACATTTCTTATGCAGAGCAAAATGGCATATACATGCAAAAGTTTATAGGAAACTTCTCCACCTATCTCATTGCCTTACAGGCGATAGAGGCTGCTTTCCTCGCTGGTGTACAGGAGTGTTTGGAAGATCGCTTTACCATCAAGTATGAGGAAATCTACAGTCGCTTCATCGTTTTTGTCATCGAGACCATGGTGATCGGATTTGACCCACACTAGCACCTTTTGACATATAATTATGATTTATTAAAATAACACCAATCAAGCTGTAGATCATTTAATTAGTAAACCAGATAGGTGGCAAGCTTACACCAAACTTTGACAAATTAACCTACATTCATGTTAACTTTGTAAGTTAATATTGTCTGACATATTTAGCATCACAATTAGCGGTCATGTATGGTTTGCAAATAAATAATGTATTTGTAAGTATAATTTTATGGAGGTTCTGTCAGTGTGTTCAGAAATGTAGCATTTCAACAAAAAATCGTGTAGCAACAAGTACATATCATCAATCATCGATGTTGCTACATCTGTTTCCATAACGGTAATAAAACAGAGCTTAAATCCTGCTTCTATATAGATGTGTATATTTGTTGTATATTGATAGGATTCAGTTCATCAGAAGGATTCCCAGTACTCAACAGTTAATTTTTGTCACGAGAAATTCAGTTTCCTGTCAGAATTTATTTGATATCCTTCGTTTTAATGCAAAACAACCCCAAGTAAAGTTATACACTGCACAGAATTTAATGTTTAAGCATACCTTAGAGCACACATAAAGTTTTTTTTTTTCATTAAGTGTATCATAGGCATGCATCAAGTTCATTGTCAGCATTTCAGCAATAAGGAATGTTTCATGATGTAGTGTGCTTTTTTGGAGTCTTTGGAGTCCTGTTTTCTATTCTCAATAAGACTACATCATAGTACACTGCTAAACTTTCTTCCAACATTAAGCTGTACACGGATCAAATCAAGTAACCTTCTTCAGGATCAATAAGACTTCCTCAGTTCAACTATTGGTTCACTGTTGTAATCATTGAGTTTTCCTTTTGCAACTACCCCAATATACATCTCCGACTATCCTGTCAATTTTGCTCTAAATGTTTATGCAAAACATTGTTATGAGCTTTGTGAGCAGTCTGAGATACTTGGCACTTTGTAACAACTTGTACTTGAGAAGCGGTGGGTTCTCAAAAAGTCTCTTGTTGCAAAGAGACTAGCAGTTATCAGCATACAAAAGTGTAGAAAGCTGTAAACATCTAAGTTTGATATGTTAATAGCAATTCTTTAACTATCATACTGTGTATTTTGTAAGGTAGGTAAAGGTAAAGGGAGTCCCATACTCTTTTTGAGGCCATAGGGACAGTGGGTTGTTGTTCACTGTTCCTTGGGCACGGTATTGGAAGGCAGAGCCCATCCCTCTCCTTTTATCTGTCCAACTTTTTAAAACCTGGGTGGAGTATCTTTTACTTTGTAAAGATAGTGATGTAAAGAGAGAAACTGCAGGACACAAAGTGTTCACTTTTCTTTGTTACATTAAATTGTTCAACTGTTTCTACCCACAATGCCTTGCTTCCTCCCAGAATGCATTGCTATATACTCTTCATCTTTGCCATGAGATCCTCCAGACTTTCCTGATCATCCACTGTGAGACCTGCAGCACCCTCCTCATCCTGTGGAACAGAACAACAACTTTAGTTTGCAGCAAACATATGTTTGCAGTCACATGTCACCCTCACACTCAGGGTTGACAATCACGGCAAAGCCTATGATATCACCCCTGACAACTCAGCCACAGTATTCGGTTATTAGGGGTGCCTTGCTCATGAATATTAATGAGCTTGCCCTTATATGGGCAGTCAGCCGTTGGGGATCGGGCGTCGGCATGGTGAGCAAACAAAGCCATGGTAATACGTAACATGATTGGCTGATAGCTTCCCAGCGGCCTTTGTGAGACAGCTTGCGACAACAACAAGCCCAAGAAAGGCCTATTCTCTGATTGGTCGACAGCTTGTTTGTGGCGACAATCATAATAGCCACTGATAGGGCATGGGATAGCAGGGCCCCATAAGGTAATGCCGTTGGGGACCGGGCGTTAGGAGGATGTCACATGTCTATGATGAAATTATGGCAGCTCTGCATGCAGATAGTCTGTGTGTCATTCTTGTTAAACGTAGTTTACCTGGGCTACCAGACTAGTTTGTAAGGCCATGTTGATTTGATTATATGGATGACATCCTCCGGGAACTCCAAAACTGATGCGAGCGAGCGAATAAAAAAAAAGTTTGGTAAAAAAAAAGTCTTCATTATGAAATCAAAGTGGCCAAGGAGGTTGAACATAGGACTAAACACACAAAGTATGGTATACCAACAGCTAGGTGTAGGGACCAGTACATTATACGGGTGCAAGACATTATTGTGTGGTCGAAAACTTTTTTTTTTTTGGAAATGGCCGAAAATTGGTGCGATCGCGGATGTCATCCATATAATCAAATCAACGTGGCCTAAGGGAAGGCAGGAGTGTTCATGTCAAATAAAGATCAATCGTATAAACACTGAGGTAGTCTTGTTGAGATATTAGAACTTCTTTGGTTTTGATGAAGCATACTTTAGATCTAACCAAAAAGCACCTGCTCTCTAACAAACAAACTATCATGTAACAGAGTATGGGAGCTAAAGGAAATGAACTAGGATGGTAACAACTAGGAGACAGTATGTGAGAATCAAATATGCTTAACAATTGATTCATGTCACTATTTCACAAAGCCTATGCATATTCAAGGAGAAGTACAATGTTTAAGTCACCTCTTGTGTCATTGGTCTGACATATGCTACATGTACCCCCTCCACCAACTCTGGTACATGTCCATGTGATGCTGCTTTCAGTTCTTCTTCTGTTGTTTCTGCTACCAATTCAATACCTGTGAGAGGAGGGAGTTCCTTTGTCTAATTACATCTCCAGTAGCAATTTACATTACCATCCTTCTTAGAGTCCTTCTACACGCTAACATTCATTGTTGTAAACAAGAGTCAGATATAATCTTGCTACATATCAGAGAATTACTAGCCAATGTTTGTGGACATACAAACAAAATTAGATTAAGAGATACGTGGAAGACAAAAGAAGAGACTATTATATATAACAAAGAAAAAAAAAGAAAATGTTCTTATCTTTATGCTGTTTGATTTCAGCGTTTACCTACCCCAGTCATTAGCATCATGTACCACTTCTTCTACAGTCTCCTCTTTAGCTTCTTCTTTAGGTTGAGCTGCCAGCTTTTCCTGCACAAGAAAACAAACAAACACGCTGACTACTTGTAACATATCCTACATGGGAAAAGTGTATTATGTTATTGTAAATCATTATCCTGCAATAAAGTTTTTAAAAAAACATTACAGCTCTTGGTGGTAAATGTTGACACACCACATCTGTGTGTTTTGGGCACACATTTTGACAGATAAGTCAAAGAGGATCTGTGGGCGTCACTCCACTGTCATGGTGGGTATTATCTTAAGTGCTTTTCCCAGGGTACAAAATCGGGGCAAGGCAAGTATGGTACCCAGGACCTAATGGCTCCAAGTCAAATACTCTAGCCATTGCGCCACACAGATTCCTAAAAATTCTTAAGTAATATAAAAACTCCCTTTGAGAGTATAATGTAAACCACCTTGTGTATTATGTGGAGTGCGGATATACATAACACCATCTGAGAATTCAAACTACTATGGAAAAAGGCACACATATACATTGTACCCAACAGCCTACCTGATACTCAGTCTGCAGTTTTGTACAGAATGAGTCATCACAGTTTGGGTTGGGCTTCATTGCCATGGAAGGGAAGAAGTCCTGCATGGCATTGTAGCCAAGGTAGTAGGTGACACTGCCAAACTCCAGCAGGTATCTGTTAGGTTTACAAAAGTCATGTTGGTACCACAATACAAGCCTAAAACTCTCCATCTTAGCACATCAAAGAAGCCATCTCAGCCAGACTCTAACTGATATTTGTTGTTATTTTCTATCAAGCAGATTCTTTAACCCTTAGCACACTAAAGTAGCCGTTTGGCTACCGATGGTCCATTAGTTATGGGGTTAGGCCGCAGGTAGACAATTTAGCAATAAAGGACTTCCTACAGACAAAAGTTAAGGACTAAAGTACATGTAACAGGTGCATTTCCAGAATTTCAAATTATCAAACATTCAATTATCAAAAGTTCACTATGATAAACAACAGTACCTATGGAATCATTTCATATTCCAACAAAATGAAATGTATTGGTGTGTTTTGGTTTGAAAACAACAACAACAAGAGATAATCTTACTTGAGAGTGTTCTGCACTAGAAACCCTGCCACAATGCCCATAGTGGTTGGGAGGCTGGCTGCACACACTCCCTCTCTCTTCAGGGTCTTCTCATCGATCCCTGATGCAACCACCAATGGTGGGGCACACTGCAAAACAACTGGAAAACTCAATATTTGGCTCCCTGATTGGTTATAAATGAGCCATTCAACACAGCAGAATCTCTTCTGTTACTTCTGGTGGTAAACTCGCTTATGTGCTTTCTGATTGGTTAGAAATGGGCCAATCAGCACAGCAGAATCTCTTATGTTACTACTGGTAGGAAACTCACTGAGGGGCTCGCTTATTGGTTAGGACTTGGCCAATCAGCACGGCAGAATCTAGTATTAATAAATCATGTTCTCTGAATATATCAGACCTGATAATTCGTTGTATTGTTGAGACAACATTTTTTGGTTTGACAAAATACAATGCAACAGAAAACATTGAGAACTTCAGTAAACCAGGCAATACTTACAGCAAAACATGCTGTCTCTCCAGGCTTGATCACCTGTATGTGACCTGACACTGCATTTTCACTCACACCTGACTCTATCCACACCTGGCCTTGTTCATTACATGCCTGTGATACAAAAATAGAATCATATCAGTAAACAATGATATAGCAATAAATTCAGAACTAGTAGGACAGAATTTTGCATAGAACATAGTTATCTGGTCCACTGTACTTCTGTGTGTAAGTCCTATTTTTGTTAGTTACAGATTGAAGACTTCAAAGCCTTTAGAAGGATCTCAAGCACTCAACTAATATTTTCATTTGAAAACTGCATGCGATTGTACCTCCCACTCAATAAATATCTTGTTTTACTTAGAAGTATCAGTAGTGTCTGAGTGGTAAAGCACTATGGTACATGTGTTGTAAAACCAAGGAGGTTAAAAAAGGACTTGGCAAAACAAAAAAGAACACTGTCGGTTGAAATGTACTGTGTTGATGGCCATTCTAGCTTCAAAGTTGTCCACACAGCTCAGAACTAGGTCCACTGGCCGGTCCCCTTTCAAGTGGCCATGGCTGGAGAGGAAGAATCAAACAAATTACTGGTAACCAAATCTTACATATCCACAGCATGTAATTTCTGGGAGGCAAATCACCTCCATCAATACTACATGGGCTATGTGATTGAATACTAGTATATTGTATCCACAAAAATACAATCACATATGAAATATCAATGCAGCTACACTCTCTTACTCACCTTATTCTGTCCATAAAGTGCTGAAAATTGTCTACAGTTGTGATGTTGTAGTTGTGTGTTTCAAACTCAACATCTGGATTGATGTCTCTAAAAACAAACAAAACAACATGTGTCAGACAATTATTAGACACAGGATTACTCAATGTCACAGCAGTATATATGGTAACGTTAAGACGTAAAATCGTGAAATCATATTTTGTACTGTACTTCAAACAATATAAAAAACTCAGAGCAGTTTAACTGTAAAGCTGCCATCTATGCAAAAGTACTAGTAGCTATAGTATTAAGTACACTAGTTAGCAAATATCTAAACAAAAATCGTCAACTTTACGCTTGCTTCATTGATTTTAGCAAAGCATTTGATTCTGTTTGGAGAAACGGCCTCTTGTTTAAATTGAGTAAGCTCGGTATTGGTGGTAAATTTCTAAAAGTAATAGAAGGCATGTATTCAAAGACTATAAACTGCGTTAAATCTAAAAATGGATTGACTGAAACTTTTGTTACTAATTGTGGTGTGAGACAAGGGTGTAATTTAAGCCCTACATTATTTAACCTTTTTCTTAGCGATATTGTGTCCCAATTTGACGGTGCTCCCTGTAATCCTCCATTTATGTACAACAAAACTGTCCCTTGCTTGTTGTATGCTGACGACTTGGTAATTTTTTCCGAGTCCAAACAGGGATTACAGCATTCCTTGAACAATCTGGAAAATTATTGTGCACTTGGAAATTAAAAGTAAATCTTAGGAAAACAAAAATTATTGTATTTAAAAAGGGTGGCAGTCTACCTAAAAACTGTTCTCTCCTGTTTGATAATCGTGAAATAGAAATTGTAACTTGTTATACTTATCTCGGTATTATTGTGAGTGCAGCTGGCACGTTTAAAGCTAACAACAAATACCTGAGTGGCAAAGGTCTGAAGGCTTTATTCGGAATAAAACAATCTTTAGATAAAGCCACCGCCTCATTACCAGTTAGAAACAAACTTTTCGATGCATGTGTCAAACCTATTCTACTTTATGGCTCAGAAATCTGGGGCGCATTAAAAAGCCCTAAAACCTGTCCCATTGAATCTGTTCACCTTAAATTCTGCAAACAAGCACTAAATATCCCCAGACCAGCATCTAACCTTGCCACAAGAGCGGAATTAGGGAGGTACCCCATTCAACTGGAAGCCTCCCTGAACGCTATCAAACACTTTCTAAGAATCCGTCAAAACGTGCCAGCTGACAGTCTACAAGCCGACGCCCTATCTTGTCAATTACAACTAGATGCAAATGGAAACAAGTGCTGGGCGTCCGGCGTTCGTAAGATACTGGAGGAATGCGGTTTTGCCTACATATGGAGATCTCAGATATCTCTAGGAACAAACCTATTACCTATAACCAACGCCATCAGCCAACGATTAAAGGATATTTATATTCAAACATTTAAAGCTGAAATACACAATGACAACCGGGACAAATCTTTCGGTAACAAATTACGAACCTATAGATTATTCAAGACTATTTATAAAGAAGAAGAATATCTGATGGTGAAAAACATACAACACAGAGTGGCTGTCACTAAACTCCGGATTAGTTGCCACAAGTTACATATCGAAACTGGAAGGCACAACCGCACCCCTCTGCAGCATAGAGTCTGCCAATTTTGTGATTTGCAACAAGTAGAAGATGAACAGCATTTTATTTTACACTGTAAACTGTACCATAATGAACGGATTGTGCTTTATGAATATATAAGAAAAGAGTTCCCATATTTTGAACACCTTAATGCAACGGATAAATTTCTATTTTTGATGCGCCTAGACAAACCCTGTATATCAAACATTATCTGTTCCTATATCTACACCTGTACAAAGAAGCGAGAAGATGTCGACCATCCTGTTAGCTTAGTACCTTCAGCTAGTTAATTGTATCTTGTTGTTTTTGCATATGTTTGTTATGTCTGTTATCAGTCATGTCTGTTATCAGTGACCTGTACCTAGCCCGTCGAGGCATGAATGTACAATAAAGGTCTTTCATTCATTCATTCATTCATTCATTCATTCATTAATAGGGATGACCCTGTGTGTTTAACTGAAAAGGCAAGAGTAGCAAAGCTGCATTGCACCATAAGCCAATAAAATAAAGAAAGCATCATGCATGTATAAAATCCCCAGCTGACCTGAGAGTAATCTCAGCTGCCTGGACCTTACTGAGTCCTGCCTGGTGTGGTTGGAAGAAGAGTCGGTTCATGTTGGCCAGTTCTACCTTGTCATAGTCAAACAGCAACAACTGAAACAAACAAAAAACAATAGAATATCTGTCAAAGAATGCTTGGAAACTTGGGTTAAGTTGGCCATATTATTCTATGTTGTTGCTAAAGACTCTTTCACGGATCCAACTGCTCATGCACAGATAAAAGGTGAAGGCCTTTGAGAAATTAACAACACTGGACATTGAACAACAGAGGCTGTATTAACTAGTATCTGGACATGTATAAAGCATGGTGAGAACTGTTAATAAGTCAGGGGCCTTTACCTTTGACCAGCACATGCACAGTTGGGTCTGTGAAAGGGCTTATTGTATCTTATACATTGTACTTATAATATTTATCTTCAAGGTGCCATGAAACATGGCAAGAATACAAAATTTCAAAAGAGCAGCCATGAATGATAAAATAGAATGAAGACATTAATGCTTCCAATGCCCATAACAGTTTACATAGTGTTGTAGGTGCATTACCTTTCCGATCCCACATCTTGTTAACATCTCTGCAGTGACACTCCCCACTCCACCGACACCGACAATCGCTACTGTAAAATCACGAATTCTCTGCAAGAACAAAAGTAGTAAACACATTTTAGATGGACTCTTTCTAAAGTACTAGTTTGTTGGAAAAAAACGTAAAAAAAACTTATGGTACAAAGATTACACAAACAGTCAGATACTACAAATGGATAAATGAATTTATTGCTAATACAGTAGGAAACATGTCACATCAAAATGCTTACAGAGGCAAACATAGCCTATCAAAATGCTTACAGTAGCAAACATAGCATATCAAAATAAGGTGACATTACCTCATAGTTGTCAACTATCCCCATTCTCTTCAGAGCCATGAGCCGGCTGCCAGGTAAAAAAAAAGAAAGAAAACAAATATAATTTCAAGAGTATGTCATGCCGAGTTCTTGTGAAGTCCACGAACGTACTTTTCTCCCATATGGTCGATAATATTAGTGTCTGTCGATCAAGTAAATGTCCATTTCTACGCTGCATTAGGCAGAACCTGTTGTCTTTTTGACTGGACCATGTGGCAAATGAAGTAGAAGACTTGTAAAAACAGAGCATCGCCAAACCTGTAAGGGTTAGAATCCACAACCTCCGAGCTCATTTGGTCGATCTTCCTCCGCCCCCCTCCCCCATCCGTTCCTCCGCGATTTCGAGCCCTCTCTCGTTCCAGTTCTTCTTCCAGTTGTTTGACTCTGGTCTGCAGTTCTTCTACAGTAGCCATTGTGTGCTCAGAAATAACTTAGATGCCCTATAAAGACTGTAATAACGCTGAAACGTGCGTTGCTAACAGACGAATTTTCCAGCGATGATGTCCACGTTTACTTCCGGTTTCCCAAGGTGCACAGCGAGACGGAACATTCCATTTTCATCGAGGAGGTTGAGGTTTCAAGTTTCTAAAACTTTTGCCTCAACTTTCAAGTCGCGCGTTAGCTCGACAGATAGACGTTTTTATGGAAAAAACTTTAAAGTAGTGTTGGTGACACCCCTTGTATATATTTTGGATAAGATGTATCAAGTTGATATAGAAAGAGTCATTACAGATTCAGCTAAAACGTGTCGCTTTGCGTAATAGGCAAAACCAAATCAATATCTGGGCTTTTGCTTTGTTAAGTACATTTCCTTTGAAGTGTGCTTATTTTTTTAGCATTGAACAAAACGCCGGAAAGATATCTGCAGAACAAATCTCATGAGCCACACATCTGCTTGAAGATTAGAAGCTGCTGCAGTTACACTAGAGATCGCTAGGAATCTGTCCCGAGACGCAAAATGAGATGGACGGTAAATATTATGACAGTCGCTCGGACCGCTCAGAAGCGAAGACCAGCTGTGCTCTGAACATGTCTATATTTGTCTCGGCCTCTGGCTATCAAAGGTAGTCCTGGTCTGGTTTACCGTCTCAATCAGTGTGTGGTGCGGGGCCATCCGTTAAGCATGGAGGCAGAGGGACCAAGTTTTCATTACCATGCATTGGTCATTATTGCGTCGTTAACTTAAAAGGACACGTACATATATACTTGACTTGAATCATCTCTACAGCTCTCGAGACAGATGACAACTGTTGAATTAAATCATATATTCAAATTTACTTGTACGCTTGCCAATCTTACTGCACCTGTTATGATCGAGGGCGCTTCACACTAGTAACTTACCAACCGGAGCATCCGATCGCCAACTCCTGGTCATATATACAGCATGCCATACAACAGCATCAGCGATCCCTTACACTAACAGAAACGACTCCTCCCGGCTGACCTGCCTGTATGTTCAGCAACTCTGGCTATTAGTGGGCCTTAAGTGTTCAGGGCAACAACGAGGTAAGGGTTCAAATTCCCGCACGTATATGTTTATTCTAATCACATTTGTGGGCGTTTAATGGTGTCGCCAGTTATGTGCCTTTACCAGCCATGTATTGTGCTCTTTGCGTGACAGATCGTCTACTGTCCATAGATCTCTGTGGTTCTGTACTGTATGCATACACTAGTAGTACTGTACACGGAGAGACAATATACAATGTTCTGTGTCCTGGGTGTCCCTAAATGTTAGCGCTTTAGCCACACCAAAAAAATACGATACATAGATATCATCATCTGTTGGGAAAACACACAGTAACGCTGAAGGGATACGATATTCTGTTTAAAGTACGTGCCACCATTTAAAATTGCAGCACGAAACTACCGGAACCGTGTTTAGCTGGCGACCCGTGTCCAGAAATAGCCTCGGTCGGGTCAGGCCCAAATATGTTACTGACAGAAGTTTGACGTGTTGGTGAGTTATAACAAACTGTCTGGTGGACACAGGCCAGACTGTTCTCTAATAGCTGACAGCCTGGTTAGCAACATGTCACGCTATCAGTGGTAACAACAACGCGAAATTAAGAACGGCTGTGAAGTCTCGTGTTCGAGTGACGTAAGTGCACAACTATCATCTGAAGTGAGAGGAGAATATGTAAACTAAGTACTAGCGATCGGTAAACTTTGAAGCCATTTTTCTCTCTCTGAAACTTCAGCCATGGCAGGTAAGCGGGGCCGGACTTGGAGACGCAGAAGGCAGCGTAAAAAGGAAAACAGACCAGGTAAGTTTTTAATACGTTATGAACGTTATATTTGTCTTTGTTGCAATATATCAAGATTCGAGCTAAAAACTGCCTTAGCTATATAGCTTAGCATCATCTTGATAACCGACAAAAATCAATTAAGTTCTATCTCTCATAAAACAACACTGTCATTGAAGGAAAGGTTTTAAGTCATGACTTATAATAAGAAATAATCTCAAGTAATCATCTGTACACTTTAAGATCATTGTACCTTGCATGGGAAAAAGTGTATGTCATTTACAATATTTTCATGGTATAATATTATTATATATCGTCATCGTTATTTGAGATGGTAAGATATTGAGTCAGTAAGCGACATGCTTCCTAAAGATCCCTAAAGTCATAAATTCAAAAAGATATACAAGTCATTCTCATCCTACTTTTAGAGACACCCCCCAAAATAAACAGACTAGGTACTTACTATGCTAGATATGACATTGAATAATGGCCAAGCTTTTGACCAAGTATGTGACCTTGCAGTATCATATATCATATACCATGCACAGCTTAGAATAGCAATAAATCATACACAAAGGTTACGACTTCCGGGTTCACTATGTACATGGGAACATGTGTGAGGCAGGTCTAGAGTCTCAAAGAGAATTCTGCACCTACATCTATTGCAGTGAAAACGTGAAAACCTGTAGAAAGTTCTGTAAATGGCCAAAAGTGGAAAACAAAATTCATTCATTTTTTTTCCTCAATATGTGTACTGTAAAATGATAGTTAGCCTGGGTACCATCCGTATGGTACCCAAGCTAAATTATAGTAGGTCTGTGATGTAAAAAAGAGGGGGAAAGAAGTAAACAAAAATGATTAAATTTGTCCCACTACTTTAATGCCATTCTTTCTTGCTGATTACAGTATCTCTCTGTCATGAGGAACACTACATACGGTTCTTCCGCTTCTTGAAGAAGAACGGCTTTAGTGGATTCTTTCTGCGACCTGCTCTCTTTCCAGGTAATCCCCTCATTACGATACACTGATACTCAGTTTGTGGTACCTTGCGATCGGATGGCCCCAAATAATGTCAGACTTTTCTTACTTGTTAGACATTCTACTTGAACTGACTTTTACCGATTTCCTCTTTTAGATACCGGACGAGGTCTTATGGTACCACGGAAAATCAAGGTATTTTCTTTCCCACTCATCGAAACTTCTGCTTTTCAAAAACATGCGTTTTTGAATAAATAACGTTATTATTCAAGTAATTATCTTTACTAAGACACCACAATCAACCACAATTTAGTGACGTTTGTACTAAACAACAGCTACAGAATTGTGTTCTTTTTCTTTCTATCTTAGCGAGGACAGACGATGATGAAGATGCCTCAACACATGATACTCAGCACCAAGACGGTTCTAGACTCGGTTCTGGGACCTTACATCGAAAGGTAAGCTAGTTTGATAGCCTTTCGGAGCCAGGGCTGTTTCATGAAAAACAATTCAATTCTCATCCGTGATTATGGTGTTGAAAGCAGTCGAAAGAAAACTTAACCAAGCTGTCTTTTTCAGTCTTTTTCTTGTCGTCTACAGTATTCTTATTAGAATCTAAAATAGTGAACGTCGTCTTTTTTTAAGTCTCTCTCTACTGATCTCTTTTTCCCCGAACTGCAGTGCGGAACCTCAGCTGACTACTATCCAGGCCATAACCACCTTCCTGATCTACCAGAAACACCTAGGCGAGACCTCTTTTTGGAAACCATATTTGGACATTCTTCCAAACGAATACACGCACCCGGTTTACTTTGGCGAAGAAGACTTTCTTTATCTTCCCCACTCGTTAAGGGCCAATATTAAAGCCAAGAAGCAGGAATGTATAAAGAGTTATGAGGAACTGAAGCCTTTCTTTCCAAGTCTTGAGCCGTTGTTGCCGAACTGGGAAGGCATCTTCACGTTTGATGCTTACAGGTAACAATTTTCTTCTTCTTTCTTTAATTATAAGAGGGAAAACAAAAACACTTTGAAAGTTTCAACAGTATGTACCAGGCATAGGAATGACAAATGTATGCAGTGAGGTGCTAGAGGTGCTCTGTGCTTTCGAAGGAGGCAAACTTTGTTTTCCCTATTAATCGAGTTTCATTCAGAGTTTCTTATATCTCTTTAATGATGAAAAGCTACATATTTCAGATGGGCGTGGTCCACAGTGAAGACCCGGTCACTGTACGTGGACGACAAGGGCAGCACCGTCCTCAGGAACCTGGACAAAAGCGGCTTGGGCGTGACCTCTCTCGTTCCCATGGTGGACCTCCTGAACCACTCCCACAGTGCTCGGGTCAGAATCTGTTTTATGATTCGTCAATTAGAAGTTCCGGAGAAATGGACAATAACTTGGTAATTCTGTCATTATTTGCGTAACAAACAAAGCAAACAAACCCAACCTATCGATATCATAGTGGAGGTGACAGCTCGTCACAATATCTTCAGAGGTTATGACAGATTTCGTTTGAAAAAACGTTGCATCTTTTTCACCAGACTGGTTTATTGATCAAGAAATCCTGTAAGAACGGGGACTACTTTTATACGGTGACGGCGGAGGACGACTACAAAAGGGGTGACCAGGTCCTGTTCTGCTACCGCCGGGCGGATAACCAGACGTTACTTCTGAACTACGGATTCGTTCTCCCTGACAACCACCTGGACGTGATTAAATTCTTCCTCGGTATGTCTAGATGATGTTTCATTAGATCTATCCCTTTTTTCCTGTCTTTTGTGTTGCAATTATTAAAAGGAAAGTTGTGCACGCTTATACAGCAAATCTACTTACTGTACGTATATGCTGTACGTATCTTGAACTTAAACGGTGTTATTTTCAGTAAAAGACATCATCGGAATCTTGGAGCTGATGAATTTTGAAGAGGAAGATCCAAAATTTCGGCGGAGAAAAGTACTCCTCATCGCTACAAAATATACGGCAAGGTACATCGCTGATGATCTTTTTCCGAAGTTCAAAAATCATCGTTTCCTCTTTTATTCAAGATTGTGGATGTTTTACCGTGGATACGTTACCGTCTGTACTCCTTACACGGCTTATGATTATGGCTTACTAGAATAACATTTCTAAGATCAAAATTGATAAAAGGATTTCTATGATGGACTTCCCATTGTACATTGTATTGTACTAATTACTTCTCCAATCGTTCCCAGTGACCTGACGTGTGACTACCGAGGCGTGTCCAAGACGCTCATGACTGTCATGAGAATCCTGGTCTGTGATTCAGAGGACAGGTCAGGCCTATGCATACATATATGTCACTCACGTTGCTGTTTAGGAGCCTATCACATACGTCGTGCGATCGTCATACAATCGCAGAATGGGGGCATTCTTGAATAGTCGTACATGTTGGTTCTGTCACAGCCTGCTTGGGGTTCTGCGGCATCAAAATCTTACGACGAATACGATACGTTCGCTTCTGTTGTAACAAAAAACTTCGCAATTTCCAATTACTTCTTCTCTCGTTGTTTGATTATAGAATCACTTCAAGCAATTATTATTTTATTTTCTGAAAGAGTTTTGTTTTCCTTACAAATGCTAAAGTCCTCTAAATAGCTGTGATGATTTCCTCAGACCGTTATTTAAGAGAGTCCTAGCGGATGACCTACCATGGGACCATCCGGTATCAGTTCAGGCCAGGAGTCTAGCACAGGAACTACTGGAGAGACGGCTTCTCTCGTTCGGAATAATGGTAAGCTATCCGTTATACACTGAAATCCTAGAATTCTGTTATCTGTCAGGGAATCTGATGATTTTTGGTATTCTACAAATAGCTTTTAACTACGGACCTTACATGCTTAATCGTAAGGGGGATGCTGCGGCACGCTAATTAGGTTTTAAATCAATGGAACTGGCAGAAAGACATGCGTTAAAACAGCAAATTGAAGAGAAAGTGCCAATTATTTGTATTTAGATTAAAAAAAACGCAACCTAATCTAGTATTTGTCCGTGTAGCTGCGACCTGGCCTTGGTGCTGAAATACTTTCCGATCAACGTTAGTGAAGCAGCAACCTGTCCTTTGTGCTGAAATACCTTCATTTGACAGAAATGGACATCCCAGGGCGAGATATACTACCTTAACTCTTGTCTTTTCAAGAGCTACAATGTAGCTTTTCACACTATCTGTGGGGATGGGTTTGAGTTGTCCTTTAAAAATGACGAAAATTATAGGATATAGTTGTTTTGACAGCATGAAAATTTTACGGGTCATAATATTCCGTTATTTTCAGGACGATGAAGCTATCCTAGCGGAGTCCGACACTCCCGTCAGACGCCTGGTGGTCGCCATGAGGAACGAAGAGAAGAAAATTCTTCAAAAAGGCCTTAAAAGCCTGACAAGGAATAATGAGATACACAAGTAATACTTTGGAAACCAAAAATCGATCTGCCTAAAAAAAGTCTTTAAAAGACCTGTTTATATCCATGTTGCATTTTTGACAACTTACTCTACGTTTGCTTCTATGATACAGAAGCTGATTTTAGGAAGAAAAATAATTAGTGTTGTGGATTGTTAAAAAAATAATGTTAAAGGATGACATAATCTGCAGATTTGATGCTTTTTTTTTACACACAATGAATAGGTATGGTAGTTCATTTACAATTTATATACTGGTGTATCTAGTTGATTGTAAGATTAGTGTCTAACAGTTGCAAAATTCACACAAAACTAAACAAGGTTGTATTTTACACAACCTGTTGTCTTTTACCTCATCAGAAGCTATAATGTATGTGGACAAATTTGATATCCATCTTTTTGGAATGTTACCACAAAATGTTTGTTGCTCCTTTGCATTACTAAGACAAATTGAGACATTTACCTTACTTGCCATTGCCTATAATCCATGTGAATTTCATAAAAGAATGTAACATTCTTTGAAATTCTATGGATGATATTTCAGAAGGGCTAATAGGAGTAGGAACCCCTATGTCAAAGAGGCCAGGAAAAATTGTATGCTAACAGAGTGCCATAACAATACTACAAAGATATCTGTATGGCTGCTGTAACCACCCCACCAACTTTGCAGGCATGCAACGCGGCAGCAGCTGGTTAAATTACACTGAAAGATACCTAGCTGTAAGCATTGTATTTTTACTATAAAGCTATCTATTGAGAATGCCCCTAACGTATTTGGTGGCAACAAGCTTCACTCTACAATAGTTCTTGGGAAATAGGAATTTCTCTAAATCATGAAACCAAGTTATAAGAAAATATAAAGAAAACAAGATGGCACCATCTACTCTGGAAGTCCCACAATGAAAGAAATTAAAGACAGCTTTGTAAGAAAAATTTGTTTCTGTTCCTTACAAGATCAGTTACACTCTCTTGTGTATCCACATTTAACACCATCATTCACATTATGTAGCTTACAACCTGTATTTAACATCCTGATTGTTCACACAAGATTCACTAGTGATCATAGCATATTAAGTACATCATATATACATTCATAAAGCTAAATAGCCATAGCTGCACATCACTACTGTCTCCAATAGTATCAACATATATCTTCCACCATACAGTCTAACAACATACACACATAAATACACAAGTTTCCTAGATAGAATTCATACCTTTACATATAGACACCATATATATATATATATATAATATCATACATATAAATAAACTATACAACTTCATAACATTGGTGTCGAACAAATCTCTACATTCTGAGGTAAGGAACCTGCACCAGAAAAAATCATACAAGGTAGCAGAATTTTATCAACTCTATATGATAAACAAAGAAAACCTAAATCACAAGTATACAATTGTAATCTCATGGAATCACCAGATGTAAAAGTGGTACTAAGACACCTACATGTACATCATATATACATTCATAATGATGTATACGTCGAAGTACCATACTTTCAACGTATCCCATAAGGCAACAAACTTCCTTGGCATATTCTTAACTGATTATGTCTACAATTATCCAATACCACAATTCATAGTAATGGCACCAAACTTCTAGAAAATCAATGAAAGGAACTTTAGATAACTTATTTAACTTGACTGCTTGTGCCTGTACATGTACATGTACATGTGCCATGGTCGACATGTATTTCAACATTAAGCCATAATGAGTCCTATTGTAGAGGCTTCTTAATTTTGAAAAGTGGCCTATAGCTATTTCTCATAGCAGCAAACCTGGCACATGTATTGTACAGCACTAATATATGTACAGTTGTAACATATGGTCATACAGCAGCAAAAACCTAGGAATAACTTTAACTTGATACAGTTCTAACATAGCTCCAACTTCTTAAGAAATCAGTTCTGATCTCAGGATTATAGTATTCACAACAGTTATAACTAATCACAATACTGTTGAATAGCAGCACCCCAAATTTAAGTACTAATACAATTGTAACCTCCCAGTAGAAGAAATGGAAGAAATAGCTGGAGCGGTCATACTCTGGCAACCAGACGAGCCTCACAGACGTGGTCACCCTTCCTTGACACTTAGGAAATCACTCATGGAGGACACAAGTTCAACGAGCTCCGCTCTATCATGCTGGACAGGCCTTTGTGGAAAGCGGGGTATCACCTCTCTACAGGGGATGAACTGAACTCACAGTTATGTTTATACAGCAGTACCAACCTTGAAACAGCACCACTCCAGCTATAATCTAACTTCCAACTAGTCCTTGGAATAGCTGCAACCTTCTTGAATTCTCCAATTGACATATGGAACAGCACTGAAACAGCTTCCACCAATCCTTCAGGACAGTACTAGCAGCACAGTAGTTCTTGTGTTGTAATCTATTTTCTATGTACTGTACAGCAGTGCCAACCTAGGAATAGCATTACAGCAGACACAGGGAACAGCAACAGCACTGCTGTATACTGTACTATGTTTTAAATTAACCAAAGAAATAGCCTGAGCTAAACAATTTCTTGCAGAAGAACTACTGTTGCTTATCTCAGCAATGCTTCTATAGCTGAGTATCTTCAAAGTGACTTTACAGCTGCTGTACAGAGAGCTTGTCTTTTGAAGAGTCTGTACAGGTAAGGTAACGTACAGCTAGAAGGTTATCTTTGAGTTTGAAGTGTCTATACATTTTATCACATAGTTTTAAGAACAGAACAGCTTCACTAGAACAGCTGTATCTTGTCCCCAAAGTGTCCGTACAGCAGCATTACACAGAGGAACAGCACAAATATGATCAGCCTCTGCAGAACAGTGTTGAAATCCCTGGGGACTAGTGTGGTGGCCAGAGTGCCGGTCACCGCCGAGATCTCGTGTGCGATGCAGACAAAGATGAAGGAAGTGACCAGCATGTTGAGGGTGTGGTGTCCTGGTATGACCACAAGGACGCCTTTGGTGTCTGCAGCTAACCAGATGTGATACTGTCCTATAAATAACTGGAAGAGAAAATTGTAACATGATATTGATGTTTATGATGTTTCTAAAATTGTTTCTTTATCTATTATCACAAGAAAACAGCATCCTTAACCCATTACCCTATATCTCTTTCCCCTGGGTATGTGTACATGTATGTGTGAATTTCATGGATAAGGCTACACACAATAAAAATAGTTCATCCAATGACCTTGTGTTACATTTTTGAGTAATAATATCAATGTCACTGAAGTTTTTTCTAGTCCTTACATCATCAAACTCTGTGCACCAATGACATTACTTAATCTGGTATGTGTACATCCATGACATCACATATTCCAGAGCCAAAGCTGTGGACATGTACACAGATACAAATGTATGACAATACCATCTTGTCTCCTGCATCCCCTCTGTTGTCAGTCAGAGAATGACTTCAGGTGTATCTGAGCTTGACACCCCCATGTGCCTCACTTGGTAGCTCCCAAAGTTCAAAGGTCACCGGTTACCCATGGTTCCTCGCGGCGCATGCGCACCAGTCTAATTTTTTGAGCGATTCTGTCAACCCCCGGTGTTTCCAGCTCCTGAAAATGGGTTCTAAACGCGACAAGGAGCGTTTTAAGAACCGTACGCGGGCTTCTTCGAAGTCTTCAACTGCTGGGCGACACGCTAGAAGCGGCCGAGGAGGCTCGGAGCGGCGTTCCAGCGAGAGACGGCGCGAAGAAGACGGCGCTTCCCCGAGAAGCATGCGCCGACATGTGCGCCGGGGCGGGCGCCATGACAGTCGTCAGCCTTCTTCGTCACCTTCGATGCCGAGATTGAGCGCTGTTCGCGGTCTTTTGGTGGCTGCTGAAGTGCACCAACCGCCGAAGTCTCCCGCTCATGAAGAAGTAGACCTGCCTTCTACCGTCGAAGTGAGCGAGGAGGAGAAGAATGGCGAAGAGAGCGACGGCGGCGGTGACGGAAAGCGTAGGAAGGATGGCAACAATAATGGCGACATCCCGTCAGAGCCGGAGCTGGTTGATGCTAGCGGCGTACGTATTACTGCCTTGGAGAATAATTTTTCATTACTTTCAGAGAAGTTAGATGGGCTCCAAGAGCTGATGATGTCGCAGTTTTCGCAGCCGAAGAAACGGCGGTCTGCGTCTCCAACGGGGTCTGCGCCGGGGAAGCGGCGGCGGCGACATGACCGGCGGTCCCCAGCTCGAGTCGAGACGGAGGAAGAAAGTGTGTCGGACGTCTCGGAGGGCGGGCAGTCGGCATGGAAGCCGTTCGACCCGACGAACAAGACCGTCAAGCACCCTTGGGTTGCTGACGACAACGTGTTGGAGGAGACGGAGAAATACTTCAAGCACAGCAAGCAGTGTCGCGGGGCTGATCTAGAGGCTTGGCAACAGAAGTACAACTTGCCAGACAACGCCCCATCAACGATGGTAGTGCCGGCCTTCAACGAGAACGTGTCCAGGGCCGTTCTGGAGAATGACAAGAAACAAGGTGATGTGATTGTTTCTCACGATAAATCTCTCAAGTCGGTGCATACCAATCTAGTGCAAGTTGGAACTCCATTGATCAATCTCTGGCAGTTAATCCAGCGTTCCAGTAAGGATAGTTTTGAGGAACTGCAACTGGACATGATAGATTGTGTTGGCACAGCTCTGTTACTCCTGGGTTCAGCCCATTCTCATCTAGCTTTCACACGCCGTTCTTTTATTGCCGAGTCTTCTCAGAAGACCTTCAGGGATCTGTTCCGGACCCCGTCAGAGGACAACAACTTTCTGTTCCCGCCTGATCTGGGAACTAAGGCAAAGGATTTGTCTTCGGAGAGCAAGGTGCTCTCTGGCATGCTGACACAGGCAGAGAAGAGACAGACCAGCTCGAGACGAGGTGGTCGTCGTACCAACTACAGAACGGCAGGGGGCGGCAACAGAGGTTATCGCTACAACTACATGCCGAGGCCGAACTACAGTAGGCCAAACTACGGCGGGTCTCGCCAGTACTACAACAAGAGTTCGTCCCAGTCTTTTCAGAAGCAGGGGGACGGGAAGAAGTCAGACAAGTAGAAGTTTCATCCTTGACAAGAGAAGCACTTCGGCGTTCGACCGACCTTCAACCTGTACCCGACGACTCTCAGCTACTTCACGGGGGCAGGCTAGTCCACTTCCTGCAGCAGTGGAAGCAGGTGACTTCAGACCCCTGGATTCTACAATGCGTTACGGGGTACAGGTTGGAGTTTGCGACAACGCCGCCAGTACAACAGGGAATTCCACACTGCAGACCAAGAAGTCCAGAGCAGGTGGAAGTCCTCAGCGAGGAGGTAAGAACTCTACTTACCAAGGGTGCGATAGAGGAGGTTGTCTACAACCGCACCCAGTTTGTTTCAACTTTGTTCACAGTACCAAAGACGACGGGAGGTTTGCGACCCGTTATCAACCTCAAGCCACTAAACAAGTTTCTACAGGTTCGACACTTCAAGATGGAGAGTCTAGCCATTCTGAAAGATCTCATCCAGCCAGGGGATTATATGGGAAAGATCGACCTGAGAGATGCGTATTTCACCATCCCAGTAGACGTGGGCAGCCGCAGATTCCTGACGTTCCAGTGGCGAGGTCGTCTGTACCAGTTCCGCTGCGTCCCGTTTGGGATGTCGAGCGCCCCAAGAGTGTTCACGAAGGTACTGAAGGTGCCCGTCGCACTTCTGAGAAGACGTGGTTTCCGTCTGATCGTCTACCTGGACGACATCCTGATGTTTGGCCGATCCAGAGAAGAGTGCAGAGAAGCACTGATGGCAGCGCTGGAAGTACTGTCACAGCTAGGCTTCGTTCCGAACAGAGAGAAGTCAGTGTTGGAGCCAACACAACGCATCACCTTCCTAGGGTCAGGCGTAGATTCGTCACGAATGGTAACTTTTCTTCCCGACAACAAGTTGCGGGAGTTACAACAGCTGGCGGACACTACCCTGTCTGCAGTCGTGCCCGTCTCAGCGAGAGAGTTGGCGAGTCTGATAGGGAAGCTGCAAGCCACAACAGGGTCAGTTTGGCACGCTCCACTTCACTTCAGAAGTCTTCAACGCCTGCTCATCACAGTTCTCCGAGTGACAAGAGGAGACTGGGGGCATCCAGTGCCGCTGACAGAGGCAGCGCGAGAAGACTTAAGGTGGTGGAGAGATCTTCTTCCAGACCACAACAGCCGTCCAATCCTTTTGCCCACAGCGGACATGGTTGTGGAGACAGATGCGTCTACTGTCGGATGGGGCGGATTCTGCAACGGCATCCACACAGGAGGTCGCTGGTCTGCAGAGGAGAAGACAGCACACATAAACGTGTTGGAACTGCAGGCTGCATCCATGGCAGTTCAGGCTTTCTGCAGAGACATGGAAAGCGGACACATCAGAGTTCGCTCCGACAACTCTACGGTGGTGGCATATCTAAATCATCTGGGAGGCACAAGGTCTCTAGACTTGCTGAACGTGACCTTGGATCTGTGGCAGTGGTGCACAGACAGGAACCTGTCCATTTCAGCAGTGCACATCCCAGGCAAGGAGAATGTGCGAGCGGACTTCAGTTCTCGACATTTCTTCGTGGCCACAGAATGGACTCTGGACCGGCATACGTTCCTGAGTCTGCAGGCGAAGTTTCCACTACTCTCCAAGGGGGTGGATCTGTTCGCGTCCCGAACCAACCGTCAGCTACCTCAGTACGTTTCCTGGCACCCAGAGCCAGAAGCAGTGGGGACGGACGCCTTCACGGTGAGCTGGAGCAGGTGGGAACTGCCGTATGCCTTCCCTCCTTCCTTCTGGTCGCACGGACGCTCAGGAAAGTCCAGTTAGACGAGGCTCATCTGCTTCTCATAGCTCCGGTGTGGGAAACAGCTTGCTGGTATCCAGTTCTTCTAGAGATGTTGGTCGAGGAACCAGTTCTGTTACCTCGTCACAAGCACCTTCTCACGCAGCCGGAGTCCGGCAGAGCGCACCCAGAGGGGGACAAGCTTCGTCTAGCCGCATGGCATGTTTGCGGAGACAACATTCTGAGTACGGCATTTCGCCGGGAGTCAGTAAGATATTACTGGCCTCCTGGAGACCAGGCACACAGAAGCTCTACACAGCAGCCTGGGAAAAGTGGAACAGCTGGTGTGGTGAAAGGAACATTGATCCGGTTTCAGCACCTGTGAGTGAAGTTCTAGATTTTTTGCTGTCCTTGTTTGACAAGGGTCTACAATATAGGACCTTGAATGTTTATAGGTCCGCCATTTCAACAACTCACCTTCCGGTGGAAGGTCTACCTTTAGGTTCTCATGCTTTAGTGAAAAGATTCATGAAAGGAGTGTTTGAACTACGACCAGCCTTACCGAAGTATCAGTATACTTGGGACGTGAGTAGAGTTCTAAGTTTATTAAAGTCCTGGTCACCGGCAAGAACTTTGTCGCTCAAGCAACTTACTTTGAAATTGGTTATGCTGATAGCATTGGTGTCTGCAGGCAGGGAACAATCCCTCTCCTTGCTGGATGTTAGATACAAGAAGAAGACCTCGGATGGAGTATGTTTCACCATTAACAGGTTATCAAAGACTTCTAGGCCTGGCAGAGTGACACATGACATTGTTCTACCTAGTTTTCCACGGGACAAAAGAATTTGTCCTGTCTTCTATTTGAAGGAATATGCTTCTAGAACTAGAAGTTTTCGTTTGTGTGACAGTTTTTTGTTTCGGGCAATGGTGGAACCTCATCAAGCGGTTGGCTCTACCACCATTGCCCGGTGGCTAAAGTTAGTCCTCCAGGAGGCGGGGGTGGACACTAACAAGTTTACGGGCCACTCAACAAGGAGTGCAGCTGTCTCAGCTGCGGCGTTAAAGGGAGTTTCAGCCAAGGACATAATGAAAATGGCAAACTGGTCTACTTCATCTACGTTCGAGAAGTTCTACAGGAAACCTGTCAAGTCTTGCAACTTTGGCCGTAAGATCCTGGCCTCAGGCTACGAAGTCACCTGAAGTCATTCTCTGACTGACAACAGAGGGGATGCAGGAGACAATTACAAATTGTACTAACCTGTGCAGGACAGGTGTAATTGTCCTTGCATCCCTCGTTGTCAGGCAGACGCCCACCCGGAGAGAGGCGGAATTCTACATGTTCCTGTGAAGTCCCTCCCAACACTACTTCGGCCAGGAGTTCTGCAAACAGTAGACTGGTGCGCATGCGCCGCGAGGAACCATGGGTAACCGGTGACCTTTGAACTTTGGGAGCTACCAAGTGAGGCACATGGGGGTGTCAAGCTCAGATACACCTGAAGTCATTCTCTGCCTGACAACGAGGGATGCAAGGACAATTACACCTGTCCTGCACAGGTTAGTACAATTTGTAATTTATTTACAGTACTGACATGTAAACACAGTGTTGAGGTCATCAACCTACCTCTAAAGAAATCTTGCCAAACCAGGCAAAGAATGTGCTGTAACGTGACCTCAGGTAACCTGGCACATTTCTTACAAGGATAAAGGAAGTGATCTGTGGGAAGCAAAAAGAGATTTTTCTTATTTCTTACTTTTATCTAAAAGGGCAGAAAGTGACATAAAATCACTAAACAGCAGAAAAAGGTTTAACATGTAGAAAATACAGAAGACTTACCGGTAAGAAGGATATATAAGGGTGAAGTCTGTTACACTCCACTTTACTGCTACAAGTGGTCATAAATATAGTGTAACCCTGAAAATAAACAATGGGACAGATTGGTATCAAAATACACAAATGTGTGGAACAAGGGACAAAATTGATAGTCAAAGACTTCTACACAGAAATAATAAGTCTAAATCAATTTGAACTGGAGCTTCTTACAATACAACTGTTTTCACTATAAACAAAATCATGAACTTCCAATTCTCCAAGTAGCTATATAGCCTACTACACCAATTCTACCTTACATGTTGCCACTCTGTAATATTCACATTCTAATACAAACAAACACATCAATTGATAAGAATAGCTCCATTTTGATGGAGGTAAAACTGATTTCTTTAAAATTAACTTACAACAATTTATACAGTACTCACCAGTGTGATACAGACTGACAAGGTGACGATCAGGTAAGTGACACATGGGGTGAAGAGGTTACCATGGAAACTGTCGTCAATAATCTGCAGCTTTTTCAGGCCCAGGTACGTGAAAGCGAAAAACATGCCATAGGACACCGCCTGAGGGAGGAATATCACTATCAGCAAGACTACATGTAAATGCAGTTCTGTAACCTGCAACATGTTCATGCCAGAATTTGCAAAATCTGGGGATCACCAAGGCGAGGGATTGGTCCCAATCTGATCTGCCAAATCTAACTTAAGTATCTCCCTCCCCTTAGAGATGGAGCCATAGAGTCCATACCAGGATTTGCAAATCTGGATCAATCCTGTGCCTGGGTGAATACTGATTTGCGATAACTGGTATGAATGCGGTCTTGCAACTGAAATTATAGAAACTTAAACTTAAGTTAAATATTGCAGGATTGAATCCTCAACCCTGGATTTTGACACACACAGTACATACATATCTAAGTCAAGTGAATGGAAGCAAGAACATGTCATAAAAACTGTGACCAAGTTAGAACATTTTAGAATATAACACAATCAATTGTATGTGTACCAGCATACCTCAAACATCATTGTCACTATAATAGACTAACTATTTAAGTTAAAAATGAAGACTGGACCAAAGAATAAACCTTACATATCTGTCCAACTGCCACCTGAACCACCACTCTCTAATGGAACCTTCCAACTGGAACAGCTGCACAGCTGGCCACCAGGAGAACAGCGACTCAAACAGCACCTGTACAACAGCAGGGAACAGTAATTATAGGCCTATGGATACTAGAATTCCCTTTATTGTCATGTTCGCAAACTGTGTGTTAGAACCCATAAGCCTACTGCAATTGTAGAGAATTGACATGGAATCAAGATGTGGGCGACACATACACTTTGGAATCACATGGAATCACCATGTACATATACATGTAGGTGACACACACATATGCATTCACGTATGCATGCATGCACAAACATACTGAATACACAGTCATGTACATTGTATGGTGGGCTGGTTGACGGTGTGCCAGATGATGGCATGTGGTTTGATGGCTTGCCGTGTGATAGCAGTCATCTCTCAGTAAGACATCTGGAGCCGCATATAGTTCCAGTTTAGAACTTTTCAAAACCAAATGTTAACAACTGGGAAGTGCCCTTACCTGCATGGAGGCTAAGAGGGCGATGATCCCACACAGTACCAGTAGTTTGAACATCATCAGCACAAAGCCAGAGCTGTTGTCTGCACAAACAATAAACAACAAACAACCATGTTTACATACAAAGTTGCATCACAACATCGGAGAGATAACGTCAAAAGCCTCTTGAAAGGTTCATATTTTGGGGTTCCTTGAAATGGTTCTTTAGGAGCATAGGGGAACCTACATGTACATATAAATATACATACATGTAGCACTGGGACATGGGAGAGGCTGTTGGAAGTGATAACAGGATTACTAGAGGAAGCATCCTTCAAGAACATTGAGGGGAGGGGGGTGTTCACATTGGGATATCTCTGGAACAAGCCAGGGTAATTCTTGGTTACTGTAGGATTTGTGTTGTGTTGAAAGGGGGTGGCTCTGGGTAGGAATCTCTTATAGGGGTAGGGAAAGGGTAACCAATTAAGATGAGGTCTGGCTGTTGGCCAGTTACTATCCTTGGACAGTGAAAGTGCAGCATAAGAACTTCTGCATTGACCACTGGTCTTCAAGGGTACGTAGACCTACATGAATACTAAAGACTGCTATAACTTTGTGGTATTGAATACTATTACATTGTGCTTTTAATCATTGGTAGGATGCTCGGTGCCACTGCGAACAGGGACTAAGGATTAATTGTTTGAGTGACTGATAACATTGTTGAACTGACCAGTGGCATTGAAGGACAGCTTTGCTGTACAACCAGAAGCTTCAGGCATGTTGGCGGCGCCTGAATAGTACATGTTCCAATACAGCACGGAAAACAAAGAACGGAGAGTGTCAGTCAAAATAACTCAAACCTTCACACATAAAGGAAAAAAATAATAATATGACTGTCAGTATTAATTGCTTGAAATGATACATTTCTTATTTGATGTTGGTTAATTGGTAAAAATGCTTATTAATAATATCATTACAATAACATTAAAAAACATGTGTAAGAAACTAAAAATTACAAAAAAACAACAACAACAAAATATACCAGTTATCAGTACCCTGTTTTTGGTTAGTGTCTTCCTTTTGTTGTACATATTCAAAGCCACTTTTCCATATTTTAGGATGGATACTCCCTAGTCTAAATTGTTTATTGATATCATAAAACACTCATTGAACACCACATCTGAAGTTAGGAGCAGAGAAAGTGCAGAGAATTTGAATGTGCAGATAGTTGGAGGCTATCTATGGGGAGGATATCATGAAAGGTTCTCTTAGGGAAATTGAGTATCGATACTCCGGATTCTGGAACTAAATGGTAAGGGAACTTCTATTGGGGATAGTGCAGATAACAATATATAAGAGGGTGTCTTGGACAAATGATTCAGGAACAGATAGTGGTAGAGAAACTTACGAATATTCAGAGTAACAAGAGGATACATGTGCTCTATAGATCTACTATTATGAAGTATATGTCATTAGGTGTTCTAGGGGTAACAGACTTTATCAAATGTACATATCTTTTTAAAGAGTTTGTTTGTCAAATGCAAAACAAAGCTAGGAACTACAGTCATAACATGGCATCCTCCTCACTCATACACATCTATGATGTACACGATGTACAGTATTAGTACATGTTGTCTTTTTGTTATACATGCATGCATACACCATTGGCTATCATCATACTGTAAATCTTGAAATGTTCACAGTGGTTTCCTTTCTCCTTATTACCTTTTACAGCAGTACCATAACATTGCAAATGTGTTGCTGTTTTGAGTTCACAGAACTCCTTCAACAGCAAAATTCAAACAGCAAGAAAACTTCCTTTTTCTTTCCTACCTTAAAAAGAAATCCAGTGTGAAAGTAAAGACATTTACAGCAGCAATTTCAGGGCACTTCACAAAACTGCTTTACATGACCCAAAAAGAAATCTTTTTATGAAATACAAACCCTCCCATAAACTTTGCAGTGCAGAACAGCCAAGGCTGTGCATACCACAAAATCATGCAAGGCAAACACTTGCTAAGAACTAGAGAGAAATGCCATACACTACTGTAGCTTCATCATCCTACGCACGGTCCCCAACCGGCTAACCCTGCTATCCGAGGGGCCACCCCAGGTTACTGTGAGCTTCGCCACAAACAAGCTGTCAGCCAATCAGAGAATAGCCTTTCAGTTTTCAAAAGGGATCTCGCAAAGGTCTGATTGGGCGCTGATTGCCTGGTTCCCATATAAGGGTAAGCTCATTAATATAAGCAGGGCGATCAGTAACCGGGGGTGGCCCATCAGATAGCAGGGTCCCCACATAGGTGATTAGCCGGAGGGGACTGTGAGTAGGAGGATGTACAGCTTAGGTTTACTCCTTTAAGATGCCAGCGTACCTCCTGAAGACTTTGCTGTGACCCTGGGCAGGACAGCCATGGTGCCGTACACCACAAAGAACCAGAAGGTGACGAGCGGTACGAAATAGTAGAACTGGTACGGCCGGTCCATCACCATGCACAGGAAAACCACCAGGAAGTTCAGCCGGAAGTTCACCTGGACAACATTTATAAAAACAACCATCAATTTCTCTATTCAAGCTGCAAGATATACACGGTAGTTACATTTTACAATGCCAATTCTAATGCAAAAGTGGGAATAGATGGGTTAAAAAACACAAGAGGGACTTTGGAGACACGCCGACACGGTTAAAAATACTTTTTTGTTCAGATATGCTTCACTGGACAATCTGTTTTGGTTGCCCAGTGCTAACTGTGGTTTCTACTTCCAATGTTTAAAATGATGTTAACAAATGATATTATAATAGTTAGTGACTACGTGTACTTTGCAGGCTTCTTATTGATTTAACCAAATCTAAAAGTTTTAATAACAGTAGTATTGAGTATCTGATCATACTACTGCTACGGTCCTTTATGACATGAGTGGGCAGCAGTCGGCTAGTGTTAACACTATATTTCCAGGCAGCTATGTACATGCAGGGCACACGCTTTTTGACACACTCCATCTAACATTTCCTTGGTATACCACAATATCTGTAGCCTGGCAACTGCAACTTAATAATAGTGTTGACACAGCCACTGGCTTGTTCACTTGTTGCCTGTCACTTTCAGTATAACCCTTGTCAATTCTCCATGAAATGTCTCGGACCTTCAAAAACATGAGGATCATGGAGCTACCCACCTGACAGAGCCTGACAATGCCGTAGTCTCCCTTCATCCAGAAGTAGAAGAAGTGTCCGTACCCAGTCTGGAACAGGTACATGGCCACCAGGATACGGATGTGCATGTAGATGGGGAGGTACTGTGGAAAAAAAGAGGTACATTGTGTGATATAACATCCATACTGCATGGTACGTACGATGCATGTGTATGGTCGACACATTGAAGACACAAACTAGAAAACTACCAAGCTTATTCCATATCAAAACAGGCCAACCCACAGGAGGGCTGGGACTGGGGCTGAGAGAATATCATGTGCTGTATTCTTTACTTGTAATACCCACCACAGAAAATACACATTTTAATGCAAAGGCATCAAAAGTTTATATGCTTTGGCATCCTCAAACAAACAAAAAAATTGTAGGATATCAATTCCAACGCCAGAATCTGGTATTTTCCACAGCATTGAAATTATCCTATGGAAGTTTATTTCATACAAATCAGGGGAAGCTTGCATGAAAATATCACCCAGTCTGTAACACCTGTATCAAATGATATCACAGCCCAGGTATGACATAGAAAACAATACAACACAACACACAGCATACACACAACTTACAGAACTGGTCCCAGTGTAGTGGTAGATGAGTATAACCAGCTGCATCCAGCCTTTCCATTCATCTGTCTGGTCACGGTTCAAGATAGAGGTCTGGGGGTAATGATGTAAAAGATTACTGTTATTTACTTTTAACTTTCAATCATAAGTTGACTAATATTGGTTAGTATTTCCTACATTTGTAAGACCTTGCCTAGACCTGTAATTGAGTAAAAAGTTACTCCTTTGTAACATACTTTTACTAATTATCTCTTTTTTTTGCATGTTTTTGCAATTCTGATTGAAGGAAACAATTTTGCAATGCTTTTATACAAGTACTACAGAATGACAAACATACTAATATGAAAAATAACCTGACAATTTGTAACTTGAGACAATTAGTTCAGATGTTGGCTTTGGGCCCACTTAAGCTTTTATCAATTACATGGTTTAGTTCTGGGTCATAACAATGGGTTATGACTTATGTAATATCCCATATAAGGATAAGGTTATCTACTAACCTGTTTGGTGTCAGAATGGAAGAACAGACCAACCAGAAGTACCCAGACAAATGGCACAAAGAACTGCAGATGTGTGTAGTGCTTGTTCTCCTTCATGAAGAGGGGTGTTCTGGGAAAAACAACATGGCAGCCATAAGTCTGACAATGTCACACACATTTAACCACTGGCTCTGTGGCATCAGGATGTTAAGCAGACATGTTAAGATGACCACATGAGTCAGTGAGCAGTAGATCATAAGTTGTTGAAAGTTTAATCTATGATATATATACATGTGGAGCCTTCAGGTAAATATTCCTCTTTAAAAAAGTTTGGTTCTCTTGTCCACTGATCGTCAAATCATGTGTTCTACATGTATCTGCATAACATTACATCACAGAAGAGATGGATTGATCATTCCTTGACAAAGACTGGCATTGGACATTCAAATGTTGGATAGATCCAATTTTTGTATTGGAAATTACCCTTCAAGTGAACATCAGAATGATTCTTACCAACAAAGATGAACTTTCAAGCTGTTAATTCATGACAGTGCAACCTAACACGTTATTTAGGTGAGAGTATATTGTGAAAAAAGTCACGTGCAAGCCAGTCAGACGGGTCGCCTGACCAACCCTGTCTGACTACCATTGTCTCCTGAGCCAACAATATTGTACAGACCTGTCACACAGGTAGAAGTATGCCATGATAACTCCAAACTTGGCGAGTGCCACCAGTGTGGTTCTGGCTATCTCTGCAGTACTCTTGGTCTTCTTCTGGTTCTGAGCTGTCTCCGCATCTGTGGAAGAAACATTACTGTTGGTAACAGAAACACACTAACTGGTCACAGGCATGTGCTTGCCATATGCCTAGTGTTCGAAAGTCTGCTAACTCATCACAAAATTTGCTCTTCCTCCTATCAAAATGCATACTATTTCAACTGCAAACCCCAAAATACCATGAACTCTTAGTTTTTACCTTGCCAGAAAAATAATTTACAGTATTACAGTGAAAACAAAGTCTTGAATATACATGTATATGTATCCAGGCATTGTTATCCAGGCATTGCATCTGACAAATGTGTATTAGCTGTTTAGTGAGTACTACTTGTGGATAGGTGATGGTCTTACAAACATACCTTCAGACACAGATGGTGTTCTTCCTCTGGTCACAGAGAACAGCATAGCTCCAACCATACTGGAACAAACAACACAGGTCATGTTTGAGCAAATATAGAAAAGATTTTGCCATTTGAGGCACAGCATTTCTCTTCTTGATAAGTATTATAATCAAATTTTGTATACACATGTACATACATGTATACTTCTGTACATGTACCTTTCATGCTAGGTAGTTTACCTAACCTTTTGGTAACAACTTTGCATTACATGACATTCCCTACTATTCATGTAACGGTTACATGAATAGTAGGGAATTACATGTAAACCTTTTATACTTACCAGAGCCCAAAGAATATCCCTGTGGCGACTTGCAGCAGTGATGGAGGTTGGTAGGACTGGCAGCAGGACCCGTCTATGGGCCGGAGTCTGTCATTACAGAACAGGTTCAGCAGCAGGGATAGGTGCTGGGGGATGATACATGCTCTCTGTTAACTTACATTTGTACAGTATACACTTAAGTACACTAGATGTATCCATACATGTAATAGGACGGTTGGCATCAGTTGCTTTGTCAGTTTGCGTTAAACTTATGAATATTTTTTTGTGATTCTGTCATCATTGATACCAGGAACAATGGATAATTTTTATAACAGATTGAAAATTCAGAAATTAAAAGATCAGTGTCAGACAATGTACTGCAGCTCCCCCTGTTGGTTATTTTGAAAAATGCAACTAGACAGGAAATCAAAGGTTGTCATCTACATGTATGACACCCTTTCTATTTACATGTATACTTGAGCTGTCTCACTGGCTAGAAAATTGTGAAAAGCAAAAGTTTTAAACATATGAATAACTAAACCAGAAAACACTACTTTTAAATTCATTCATTGGTTTGGATTGTTAGCATACAGAGCCAGCCCAACTAGTAGCAAAAATCGCAATACTCAGTCACTACGCAACAAAAGACCTTTCCAACAATACCAAGTTTGGCCTACTAGAAGACACTGTATACCCTAAAAACACAATACTCACCACATCCAGTGCAGGTTCCCCCAGATGCAGCCCATCAGTGGACACATGTAACAGTTCAGAGGCTGCCTGGTGTGTGGACTGTAGGATACCAACATGGCTGCCCTCACTGGACAACAAGAGGTTGTTTTTGTTAACATCTCTAAACATGTGGTGTAATGGCAGGGTGTTTAGATAGAACCCAGAGGTCCTGGGTTCCAATCCTATCAAGTGATTGTCACTATTTTTTTAGGTTAGGACGTTAAATGGAGGTTCCGGTTCAAGGAGACCCACACCTCAAGCATGTTAAAGAAGCTGCCACACTTATCCAAAAGAGTATAAGGGGCCTTCCCGGTGAGAGCGGATCAGAACTTACAGTTGGTAAATAGGCTACAGAATCTACAGCAAGTTGAAGTTGGTTGCCTCAAAAACGTTTCTGAATTACAACATGTTGAAGACGTTGGTTACAAGATTAAAATCATGTCTTGCTTGTAATACAGTAAATATGAAAACTGCTATTTTGTGATCAACCTGCTTTGGTTTCATCTTTTGCATTTAGTACGTGATACTCACAGAATCTCCATAGCAATATCATTGTAGCTGTCAATCTGTGTGTTGGTGATCATCTTTCTTTCCTTACTCAGCTGTGTGTTGTTGACTGGGTCTGCAATATGAGATAACAGATCAGTTCACACTTAGTTACTTACACAGTGTTCATGTCCAATAACAGATACACTGTACATTACTACAATATCAGTGCTATGTGTTGATGGTTTTGAATTACAATGATAACAATTGTACAAAATATACTGTACTTTAGAGGCGGTAATGAAATGAAAGACAGAGCAATATAATACATGTACATTTATTCAAAGATATAATGAGAGAAAAATTTCAAAACATCCAGTACCTTGTAGCATCCAGTACACATCAGTTTCTACAGCAACCTCCTCCATCAACGGTCGTAGAAGAGTCAGGTTAGCTGAAACAAAGGAGTTTCTTTATTGTAAACAATTCTTTTTGTTAAGGGCGGACAAATAGACACGAAAAATCAGTTTTGTCTGTTAAAATGTCATGTTTTGGCTTTAATTTCTTTGTGTAAAAATGTTTACGGTTTGCATGGCTCCAAATATAATGTGGACCTTTTAAAGGCAATTTACCTTGGTACTCTGATCGTGCTTTTCCACTGGCATTCATCTGCTTGATGGTCCACTATAAGAGAGTAGAAAACAGTTATCTCACTCTGTATGTAATGTACATGTAGACAACTACATCTAATCATGTTAATAAAATATGTTATATAACCAGCCACTGCTGCAGGTGTGCCTGGTTATACCAGCTATATAACATAAACATGTTCCATACACATACAAGTCACATTTCCATTAAGCACGTCACACACTCGACAAGCTTAGCGTTAGGTCTTATTTGTCACCAAATTTGAAAAAATTCATCATTTAAAAACTTGCCAGAGAATTGAGTGTATTTTTGACCTGAAAATCTACCACATCACATTGGACAGGGCTTGGGGATCTGTAAACTTCATGCAAATCTCTAAAGATCGAACAGGATTAGCACAAGAGCACCAGCCGTACAGTACTACTGCTGAAAATGTAATTTAGAGCTAACAGACTTGGTGTGACAGTAATCACCCTGAACATACTACATGTAATAGTAAGTAATGTATACTTACTGCCCCAGATCCAGTGATGATGATACTAGGTTTCTTCTTCTTGCCCTAAAGTAAGAAATAGACGTGAGCACCAAACTTCAACTAACTAGACCATTGGAACAAAATCTGGGAATAGAAACAACGAAGAAACCCCACAACTTGTGTCAGTAGTAGGATGCTTGATGCCTTACCTCTTTCCATTCCCTGAACACTTTCTCCATGGACCCATTTACCATTGGCTGCCACAGGAAATTCTACAAGGAACCAATGGAAGTACATATGAGACGTAGGGGCGAAACAAGCAACAAACCCCATTACAATAACATCATAAACATAACTCCTACTCGTATACATTATATTTTATATGACAAGACTGTTGCTACAGAGCTAGAGTTACAGTATTTTTGTATTGAACTTACCACAGAAATGCCTGTGTCATCTTCATGGTAGACAATATCTTCATGCTGAAAAATGTACACAAAAATATAATGATTAAGACTGTTAATCTTCGCATTGTTCAGCATTTATATTTATATTGTGTTATCCACAGGCTGTACATGTGCTTTGAAGGACTACAGTCCCTATGTTTAGGTGCTAGATCACAACCTACTTCATAGATACAGATTTTTTTCTTTATAATGATTTACCTCAAACTTGCAAAGGAATGGAAGGATAGACCCTTAGTAACTTTGCAAGCCACCAAGTTGGATAATGCTATTCTAAAATGAAACATAACATCTCTAAGAGCATGAGCATGTCCGCATGTAAATGCTATATTTACCTGTTTTCCCTCCTTCACTGTTGAAACACTGATAGTCTTGACTAGTTTGAAGTACAGCTGCCTCTGTCGTGAGTCTCCCACGAAGGTGAAAGTTTTCTCCGATAGGCACTTTCTCATATCGCTGGAGAGGAAGGATTTTCTCAGCGAATTGTTGAAAAATACAGCAAAGGGCATCAATGCACAAAGAATTGTCACAGTAATAGAATTTACCAGCGTTAGTTGGTTGATAAAGGTAACCTACCGGTAGATCATGATGGCTACCCCCATTAACATTGTGTAAAATAAAACAGGCTGGTGTGTTACGCCAAACAGGGGTTATACCGGCTATATAGATACAGATACAGATGCAGGCTTGCCTTCTGGCCAATATACATTTATTAAGTAGCTTAAGAGTAGCTTAAGAAACAATACCGGGTACATGTATGTACTAGTATTTTTTTTAGACAAGACCTTACATTTTGGAATACTTGTGCAGCATACATCCTTCTGGCTGCCATTTCTTATCAGCTGCTAGGTGTCCTCGTGACAACAAATTGCTGCAGGTGTCACCTCCTGAGAAGATAACATCAGATGAGTACACGTACAGTTATCACTAACAAATGCATGCAACCTCAATAACTCTGACATTAAAAATCTGTTTTATGGCTGAAAAGGGGGAATAGAAATCACATCGTCATGATAATGACTAAGCTGTTATTGTTAACAACTGTATGTACACATGGGTACAGAAGAAATAGAACAAAGATTCAAGTGAATGAAAATTTGAAAGACTAGGGATCAAATTTCAGACAATATGCATGATCAAGTTTATTCATGTAAAAATATATTTTATGTGCTGATTATTAAAGTCTTGCTAAGTAACAGCTGAATTGGGGCACAATGCTTTAAAGCCTGAAGTATATGTAAGACTGACAGAGAATGATGACAAAGCTTCCTTTATCAAATTCAGAGCCAAGAAACAGATGTGGAAAGTAGACCTGGTAACCTGACCTTTGACTCTACATATCTACGTTGTCCGGACATTAATTCTTGACTACGTGACTAAAAAGCACAACAACAACATTAATGACAATCCTTGAGCAGCAAAACAATCATTGGCAAACAACTTGTTTACAGAAAGCTTCAAAACAGAATGCACAAGAACAGACGCTTCTGTCTTTGCCCTGTACTTTTACGCCAACCTGACTTTAAGAATTCCATTGAATGTGTACTGATACTATGTACAAAAGGTCTCTTTGACAGGTATATAGCTTGTTCTTGGATATAAAACACAATACATGTAAATACCTTTGCATTGAATGCCAATGTTTGATTTACCACATGCCTTCAAAGCCGAGTTGTGTGTAATTTATAAACAGTGCAGATTGTACAAAGCTCTTACATGTATATGTCTATAAAGCTTGCGTGTCTTAAGGATTGGTATGTTGGCTGAACAGAGAGTCTTAGAAGGATCATTGCAAGAAATAAAGATGGAATTTTGCGCATCACTGCATGGATACTAGATTATTTTGTGTTATGAAAACTTTTAAACATAAACTGTTTAACACTCAACAGTGAATAAGCATAAACATTCCACTAAGGCAGAGGCATTCTCAATAGATATCTTTGAACAAGGAGGTTGTAAACCTCCTTGCTCTGAATAACGCTTGCAGCTAGATTTGCAAAGGTTAGGTGTGACAGGTACTAGTAGTTTACTGTAATGCACTTATGTACAACCAGTTGCTGCCGTGCTGCATGCCTGTGAGTGTGAAGCTGGTGTGTTATACTCAAGGGTTATACCAATTATACAGATCTTCAAAGATACACAGAGCAAGCAGAGATGGCATACTTCACCCCCACTTCATGAGTTAAGGTAAAAAAAACAGAGACCAAGGAACAACACTTATGGTTATGTAACGTATGTACAAGTACTTTCCCAGAAACACAGGCGGATATGCAAAAAAGTAACTATTTATTCTCCTGGGGTCAAAGCACTAATATGACCTTGGTACAAATAGAAGCCTTTGTTCAACTGTCAAGGCACACAGATATGGTGACGTCTGCAGCTGCTGGTTTGTTCAGCATCGTGGCATCTTGTTGAAAACGTATTGATTTTTTCTACACTCTTACTCATCAGGTGATCGCACGATTTCAGCAATGAGTATGACATTGTTAGCGTTATACTCTATCTTTGTTTGTTTGTTTGTTTGCTTGCTTATTGTTGGAATTGGAATGCAGCCCTTCCCACCTGCCTTGCTATTGGTTGTTCCACCTGACCGACAAGAAAATCCAGTTGAAGCAAGTGCCATGTTGGCCAAATAGTCTGCAGACAAAACGACATTCTACGACGGTCGGCTTTCAAAGAAACGACATCATACTTACCGTTGTTGTAAACCCGTGTTCCGTGGATGATTATCAAGACTGTGGCCACGGCAAAAGCGAGTTTTTTGGCAGTGTTCATGTTGGTGTAGTCCAACGCGTTTTCTAGCTTCCAGGTGTTCATAATAGCCGCCATGTTTGTTACCGCAAAAGAACGAAGAGTAGTAAGGAAAAAATGTAATCTCAAAAACGACAGTATCAGCAGATTTTTAGGAGAATAAAAAGTTCAATAATAACTTTATTAATATAATTTGCATTTTATCTAGCAAAATTAAAGCTACATACCATGTAGATTATCCATATGATCACAATTTGCTACAGTTGATTTGATGCGCTCAAAATAAGGGACGGTCCGATTCACTTTCCCTCGAAGGGATCAAAATTAGCCAAAATTAAGCAGAACACAGGTAATGGTCAACATTTATGATATATTTAAGATTAAGGCCATGCTTTGTATTTGTAGTAACTATTAGCTCTGTAATGGCGACTGTTTATTTCATCTGTTCTAATCTTATTATTATTGTTATTAAACCTAGGCACTATTTTTGGTTTGCCCCTCTTAAATAGCGGGACATTCCGTTAGCTGTATAAGACTTGGGTTATCTATACAAATAATCAGTCACAGATATAGATATTTAATATCAGTAGGCTTAAAGTCTACATAACAGATTCAACAGTGTATCAAAATGTGTTTATCACGGTTAACAGACTCCATTCTCATTCTCTAATATGTTTTTATCTACATGTCTATATAAAATGCATTATCCCTGCTAGGTCATTTGCTGAGTCCATTCTAAAGTAAGGGGATCACAAAATTATATATAATAACGAGTAATTAGACTTATCTAAACTACCTAGCTCGTTGAAATTTAAATTTTCAAGTATGAGTGTAATTAAGATTATTGTTAGTGAAATAATGATTAGATCTTAGCTATTTCACCTTTTATAAGATATTTTTGTTGTGTTCATCCGATGACCTCTGAATGGTATCGTCTACCGGTCAGTCCATAGATTAAAATTTCTGGCGTCGCTCTGCTGTATTTATCCGTCCCGTTCCCTCTATAAATATCCTGCAGAACCGTCTGTTAGCTCTTTCTCCTTCCTGACAAGCTATGGCGCGGACATCGGGCTGGAACACCACGGCAGCAATAGTGACCGGGGCCGCTTGTGCCCTGGCCGGGGCCGCTCTGGCCGGCTACCTTTTGTCCGGCCGGCGCCCAAAGAAACGGACCAAGATCATTGAGATGGTGGGTGATTAGGAAGTTTATTTACCTGGCCGGGCTTTATTTGACGGTTTATCCAACTACTTTTGGCCACTATTTATTGTTTACATCGAATGCCGTAGCGGCACACATTTTGCATACTCACCGACAGTCATAAGGAAAACAATAACTTACGCAATAACTGACGTTACGTCAACTATGTCGAAAATATAGCAGGTGCCATTCCTTACTTTCTAGGTAAAAACGATAGAGAGCAAAAAAAGACCATTCATTTGAGGACAGAAAGTTTGAAGGAATTTGATCAGAACACAGGTTGCTGATTGCCCTGCCAAACAATCATATTATGATGGCTTGGAGAAACCACACCTTACAATCTTGTCTTGCAAATGATTATGATCAGGACTGGAATAGTTAGTTGTCTCGAAATTTACCTTGTGACTTAATTATTTAATAGGGCTCGGGACATGCAAATAGAGATTATACTGGATCAATAGGTTTTTTGTGCACTGTAGGTATTCCCTTCTGTTAATTGATCATCAATAACAATGAAATGATTTGAATTAGAATGAAATGAAGCCCAACTTCTGCACCTGGTTCTGTCCTCTCTGTTCTACAACCAAAACATCCTAACTGCCCACAGAGCTTACAGTGCAAGAATTGTTGCTATTTTTGTTTAACTTTAAAGCAGCAACCTTTGGTCATCATGAACCTGTAACCCTGACCTTATCCTTGTCAACGTGCCAACCTTGGAACTAGAAACAACAACACTGAAGCTGGTGTGTTGTGCCAAGGGGCTGCTATATAGATACAGATACAGAACTGCATTCTGTAGTAAAGTTCCAGACACAAAATGCATGATTTTGCAAGGGGCTGGTATGGTTTTGTATGTTGCAAATTAATAATTTTCACCTTCTGGAGAGCAAGCATAAAGTAAAAAGAAAGGATGTTTCCCAGACTAACCTATATTCAACTGATGTGGAATTCCTCACGTGTAAAAATATGATACTCGAAATGTAGGTCAGATATCAGCCTAAATTTCCATAATACATGTAATTTA
The DNA here is from genome assembly GCA_019207045.1 of Branchiostoma floridae x Branchiostoma belcheri. Classification (NCBI taxonomy): domain Eukaryota; kingdom Metazoa; phylum Chordata; class Leptocardii; order Amphioxiformes; family Branchiostomatidae; genus Branchiostoma; species Branchiostoma floridae x Branchiostoma belcheri. The sequence continues at coordinate 8,549,732 of CM033041.1, forward strand.
CTCGTTGATTGATCAACCAATTCTTCAATTTCTCCATTGGACCAAGCATCAATCAAAATTTCATTTCTCTAATGGCTATTCACGACAGACAACTTGTTTTGACCAAGGTTTTGACCGTTAGATGTCCTCTATGACTATGAGATTCTAGTCTATGTAGCTCTTGCAAACACGGGGGTTCAGTTGGTATTGGGGGTTTGTTTTGGTCAGTTCTAATTTGGTTTGTGATGCCAATGACCGAAGTGGGGTCTGTTTATAGTAACAGCTGATGCAGTTGCATCATCTGTTTTGGAGGGGAGCTGAAGTCATGAATATTCATGAGCACCTGATCCCTCAAGAGGTTGTCCCAAATGAAGGGTGGGGATTTTATCCTTGGAAAAAAAATCAGTGCATGAGAAACCTGCAGCCAGGTGTAAATTGACTTGTACAATATGCAAAGTAAGCATCATTTCAGCATAAAATTAGTGTCAGAGGTGATAGAGGGATCAGGAGATTGTCGGGTTGAAGAACTAACATGTAAAGGACACAGGTGTTACCAGACCCTGCACTCATTTCTAGTGCTATATCTTCTTTTATGGTAATAAAAATTAATGATATATAACATTGATGAAGGATAGAATATTAAAGAAGGTTAGACATCCAGGTTAAAGAAGATGTGCCAAAAACAGTTACACAAGCAACTGAATATGATTTTGGAAATGATCCAAACTAAAGGCTTTTTCCATATTATCACTTGAACTTCAAACTTTAAGGTTCACAATGTGATTTTACGTCCTTCACAAATCACAGATGGATGAACTCCAGAAGGAAAATGTCCACATCAGGGATCCAGAGAGAGTGGAGAAACTGCTGTGTCAGCTGATTCAGGATGGCAAGAGTAAACTACAGGTGCTTTAATAGTGTGGTCTGAAGGATGGAGTCTGTCATAAAAAAAAAGCAAAAACATTTCAAAGACTTAGAAGCATACAGTTTATGTCATTCACTACTAGTATTAATGTCTCACTAAAAATATTATTTTCATGACATACAGTTATAGGTATACACAACTTTTTTTGTTTATGGGTAATTTATAAGCAATTCATGAAGTAGACTTTGGAAGGTATTAGTAGCAATAGCCAATGTCAAAAGACCCCAACAATTACAGTACTGATAGTATACATCATGTGAACCTGGTGTTTCATGTGTTAGTTATCTTTTGTGCATTTTCTTCAATACAGTGGGGTATCATGTAAAAGTTGAAATGAACAATTCCCCTTATGTGTATTCATAATATATGTCTACCTCTGTTATAGATTTTCCTAGCTCTCAAATTCAGTGTTAAACACAAGTAGTTTGTTGTGTCCTTAATCCGAAGTCAACAAGGAGATGTCAGTGTCATAGCCTCTAGTCAGTGTCTGTAAGTGTAAAATAAACCACTGTTCTGTCTCTCCAACCGTTTTTCCAGATAATCACGGACTTTGACATGACATTGTCTCGTTTCTCCATCAATGGGAAGCGGTGTGCCACGTGTCACAGTAAGTCGCTAGGGAAATGTGTCCCCGCAAGCCGCATGGTTTCATATGTGTTAATTCTTATCTTAGGTCATCACTGATTTTGACTACACAATCACCAGGTGGGCCTACAAAGGCACAAGAGTTGCTGCAAGTTTCAGTGAGTTGGAACATGCAAAATTATAAGAGTAAAAAAAGCATTTGTAGAGCGCAAAACCTCCGCCAAGGCAGCATATTGTTAATCATTTTTATCTGCAGTTTCTGAAATTATCAACAGGAGCACTGCTGCACAGCAGGCTATGGTTATGACTTATTAGAATAATTTCTGGTCTGAATCAGGATCAGGAAAGCAAAAAGATATGGGGTAAAGTCTTCCCATGAAGTAGAAATTCAAAAGTTTTCAAAACAATCTACCTATGCCTAAGCGGAGGTAATTCTTCCCAAATCCTTGCAATGGAGATCCCCCCCCCCCACCCACAACTGCTGAGTAGTGCATTTTTGCATGTTGCATGACTGTGATTTGATATCTTATGCTGTATTGTTTCATTCCATAATCATAAGAAGCAAATGGAATTGTTTTGCATGTAATTCAGTGTAAGGTGACCATAGGGGAATGGTTAGATCTTATTGGAATACCATATGCGAAAATTTTGGTGACAAATAATATATAATTTTGGTGTTTTTTCTCTCACTTTTTTCCACTAAACTGTAACCAACGTCCTGTCCCATTTCAGATGTACTAGAGAACTCGAGCTTGGTGCCTGAGTCCAAAAAACAAATTGTAAGTATTCAAAATTTGAACATTTTTATATGTGGAGCCTCACCATTGCCTCATCCTTTGTAATATACCTTGGTAACAATCTGTTAAACCAGGCTGGGAGTAAATGTTTCCACTTTTGTGACATGGCCTCTAGCCAACTGCCAGCCAATCAGAGTTTAGCTGAGACTTCCTAAGGTACTAGTAGTATATTTTATAGACCACGGGCAAGACTCTGAATAGGAGAATGTATTTGAATGGTCATTATTTTTACTTCTGTACTTGTGTGAATTGTAATATGAATTATGATTATGACGTAAGGTTTAAGTACAAATGTATTATCTGCCATGCTGGATGATTAGACCTGTTAGTGAATACAACTTACCGTAAAATTCGTAATTGTTTTTCTCTTCAGCTGGATGAATTGAGAGATACCTACTACCCTATAGAGATCAATGCCAAGATGACAATAGAGGAAAAGATACCCTTCATGATGGAATGGTGGGTCTTTAACAATTGTTTATACTATGTATATGCTTACTACATGTATATACTGGAATTGTTGCATCATCATGTTTTCTGTATGTTTCCAAATATTTTACTGTGTTTATCCATTTCATTTTTTTCTACTGTTCTCTGCTACATTTGTATTGTTTGCATTCTGGCAGTCAAAGATTTGCCTTTTAACAGACATACCTGTTGTACTAAAAAGAGATAAAAAGGAGTAGCAGTTGTTTTTAATTGATGTAGAGTATCATGCTTATTCTATACTGATTGAATCTTTCCATCTCATGATAATATAGTCATGATAAAATCTTCCAGGAAAGAATGATAAAATGTTGTTTCATTGCAAAATTTTCAATGCATGTTATGTCTAAAAACGTTAACCTTTTTTCCCTAAGTTTGTATTGGCAATATTATGACAGAGCTGAGGTTTCAAAAATTCACACTTAGGTGGACAAAGGCTCAGTCAGCTATTGTTGCATGCAACTTCCGGAGGGAAGACCTCACCAGAGCTGTCAGGGAGTCTAATGCTATGCTCAGGTTTGTATCACAGTAGAAGCAATTTGAAACATGTACCTGTCAACTGCTTGTTGCCTGTCATGGTAGAAGAATGAACAGAAACGTTTTCTTCACAAAATATTTTTGTCAGCTCAGAAATAGAATTGATTAGAAAGGCAAAGAAATTCAATTTTGCCTTTTGAACAAAAGACAGTTTTGACATTTTTCGTGTCAGGGAACAGTGCAGTTGACATGTGCATGCCAGTGTTTAAGTGATAACTGTTTGTGATGTTGAAGTTTACGATGTGTCATCAGGTATACAAAAGGCACCGGAGTTCTCGTTGAGTGCGGATTGAAGCAGTCTGATCTATCCCTCGCTGTTAAGGAGTCAAATGCTCAAATGAGGTTTGTTGCTGAGTGTTCTCCCCTCCCCCTTCGGGTGTGACCCATGACCTTACATACCTGACCCCTGACATCATTTTCCATAATGCCTCTTATGCTAAGACCCATCTGAGATATCCGTGGTAAAAAAAAATTCTCACAATGATGTGTTTGAGAATTACTAAATTCTTAACAATAGTTTATAGCTTGTCAACATTGTTTGCCTTCTCTTAGAGTAAAGATTAAGTCTGATTTACTTGTGCTGTGAGAGCACTGATTCTTTGTGTGTATAAAAAACACAAGTTCACCCTCATCCATCAACTATATCCATTGTTTTGAAAAATAATATCAAGGGATAGGGATATCAAGTGGACAGATGGTTTGATATGTATTGCAATTTGAAACCACTATCTGTTAACTTGATACTCTAGATAGCCTGTTTTTAAAAACAATAGATATACATGTACATATAAGTTACCCCATGGGTAAAAGAGAAAAACGAGAGAAAAAGGGAACTGCAGCCGTCTTTTCTAAAGCTTTGGAGTAACCCATAGATACTGACCTACAGGACGCTGACCTGCGTTTGTCTGTTTTGCCCACAGAGATGGCTGTGATTGGCAGTTCCACACGCTCCACGAGCACAGCGTGCCAATGTTGATCTTCTCAGCGGGGATCGGAGACATTCTGGAGGAGATCATCAAGCAGCACTCCCAGATGTACGCCAACATGAGGGTCGTGTCCAACTACATGGACTTCAACCATGATGTGGGTGCAGTCCTCTCAGAATATCACTTTGTATTTCATAGTAGAGCTCAAAATTCATAGCCTGGGTACCATCCTATTTCTACTCGGGCACCTTGCACTCCCTACCCTAAAGATAAAGGCTACAAAATTCAATACTTGGAATAGGTGTACTGGAGGAGGCTACCTAGCCTAAAAATTTAGGTTCATAGAAAAGTTTTAGTATGCAACATAGAATAAGGTATAATGTCATCAAAATGAGAAGAGATAAAGAAGTTTTTTCCAGAGTTGTAGATAGAATCTAAAAGTTGGTTACCGTGTGAGGCACTCAATGTGTGAGGCATACACGGTGGCAGCACAGCTTGAACTTGGAGCTTTGAAAAAGTGCATTGACTCCTTGTTTTTATAGCATACTTTGAAATTTGATACCACAGTTAAAGGTGCACAGCTCCAATGTTGTTGCACCCATTATATTGAGCACTGCAAAATACATGTATGCTTTTGGGTGGGGAAGAAAAAACTCCAAAAGTTAAATCTTGATCATCTCTGTCAATAGGGTATGTTGGTGGGTTTCAAGGGGGACCTTGTGCACACGTACAACAAGAACGAGGGGGCCCTGCGGAATTCTGACTACTTCACGACGCTGAAGGAACGCCGCAATATCATCCTGATGGGAGATTCCATGGGCGATCTCAGGATGGCGGACGGGGTGCCAAATATGCAACATATCCTCAAGATAGGGTTTCTCAACGACAATGTGAGTTTAATGATGTTTCTTCTTTTTGTAAATGTTTCTAAAGAAAAGAGGAGCTAAGTATCCATAGTTTGCATGGGTTACATTAAAGCCTTCTACGTTATTTCCTTCACTTTTACAGTCCATTTTGTCTGAGAAATAAATGGAAGGAGAAAATAATGTAGTTGCAGTTCTGGATAAAATTCATAGGTGGGGCTGCTGCAATGGCTAATCTTGTTCCCAGTGCAATAATGTAGTATTCTGGGGACAAGATTCCTCAGAGCCAATCATCTGGCTTGTTTCTTTTGTACCAACTTAGAGCCAATCAAAATCACTGTTCTGTACATGTGCTGGCAACATTACTTTTGGGAGGGAAGTATGAACTTTTTGTGGTGTATTTCAGCCATTTTTTGTCAGTTGTAAGATGTATAACATGAAATAACGATTATTTTATCATGCAAATTTATTGTCACTAATGTTTGCCAATCTTTTTGTTTGTTTCAGATTGAGGAGAGGTTAGAAAAATACAAGGAAGCATATGACATTGTGCTAGTGTCAGATGATACCATGGATGTGCCAAATGCTATCATGAAAAAGATTCTATAGTATAGAGGCCGTTTTATCATATATCCTATCCATATAAGGCCATGTTAGGTTGGTTTCCTGTAGGTATATATGGGGATAACCAATTGCTAAATTGCACAGTTGGGGAATTCAGTACTCTAGAATTCCTTTGCTGTGAAAGGAGTTCATGTGCACCACCAACTTATAACTATTAGTCCCTTCTCTGGGAGCAATGCCTTCAGTAGTAAGGGTCATAGCACAACCCCAGGCCACTTGCCTATTAGATACAAGTATTTACAGCCATAAATAAGGTACCGTTTGGTATGGAATGGCTATGATCAAGGATGAGTCAACATCCTTTTTCTCAGCTGTGGAATTCACCTATAAAACGTATGAATTCCATGGTCAAATGTTGTAACGAAAATCAATCAAACAAAACACAGTGTAACAGCCAATAATCTTTTTCTTTGTACCTGAAACACAAAAAAAAGTATTGTTGGTTGCTTTTGGCCCAAATAGTATCACCGCAATTTTTTTTAACTTTATGCTGAAATACATCAAAATGAATGTAAAGGCTGATGTCTATGATTTGTTTTTGTGGCCTAAATGGAATGGTGTATCAGGGGAGAGGACAGTTTTAGTAACATTCTCAAAATGTCATTGGTTTTAGATTATAGTTGGAAACTCGAAAACTTTTAGATTTTTCTCCTTGTACTATAAGAAAGGACAGATTGAAGCAAATGATTCAGAAACATTGTTAATAAATAGATACTAAGTCTGTAAGATATGTCCATAGTAGAGGAAGATATCATTGAAGGTCTAATCAAAACATTTTATGAAAGTTGTGTTAGAAATTGTTATGACAAAAAGTGATCATGAATACTTATCAGCAAGTCTTGGCAAATGTGCTTTCTTGAAATTAGGATTGCCAATTTGCTTGCTGTTCTCGGTATACCTGAAAATTCTGCTCTGCCAAATTAGAGCATTTTTCAGAATTGTGCTCATTGTCACATTGGGCAATGAATTCTGGAGCTACCTCAAATAATTTTTATCTTGCGCTGCGGCTGTTTTACCATTATGTTTTCCTTTTTTATGTGTGTGGTGGAGGGATACATGGAAATATTACCTGACATTCTTCAGTGCGTATACTCACAAGGGCTAAAACAAAACAAAACATGCATAGTTGTAGTTGGATTGCACTGTTTACATGTAGGTAGATTCTTGTAGTGAAGTAGATATTAAGAATAGTCTTAAAAGTAGAATGTGTGGGTATTTTGCTCAACAAATAGAAGTCATTGAGATTTTGAGTGGTCATTCAGATTTTAGCTGTTTATACTATGGTGTGGTGCTATGGTGAAAACAGAATCAGTGAACTGCCAGAAATAGGTAACATACGAGGGGCGTGCAATAAGTAATGGTCCTGACCCACTTCCAGTTGTCTGATCTAAATGAAATTTTGTATGTGTAATAATTCATATCTCTATGGGTTATGTTGCAAAAGACAACTCTGAACTAATTGTGGTTTCTGATTTACTGGTGTTTGAACTTAGTCAGGTGCGAAATGGACCAGGTGTGAAATGGAACCAGTTGAGTGTCGCGCAGTGATCCGGTTTTTGTATTTGAAAGGACGCACACCAAAGAAGACTTTTCATGAAATAAATGAAACTTATGGTGATGATGCCCCATCATATGACCTTGTAAAACGCTGGCATCCTGAATTCAAACGTGGCTGGAAGTCTGTGGAAACAGCTCCCAGACCAGGTCGTCCCTCTTCTGCCATTGATGAGGCATCAGTTGGAGGACCAACCTGGGGTGTCCTACAAAATCGGTGTCCAGAGCTGCATCAAACGATGGGAGAAATGCATAACTCTGGGTGATTCCTATGAAGAGAAAGACTAATAACTGTGCCAAGTTTCATTAATCTCCTGCTATGGGAAATGGGTCAGGACCATTACTAATTGCACGCCCCTCGTAAACTTAAGGGTCAAAAGCAGGGTCCGTGTGTCACATTTGTTCATATGTGGCATCAAGTTTGTCCTTAAGTGGCCTGCATTTTTTTCTCTCTTAAAAAATGCAGACCACTGGAAAGACAACCCAAATATTACAAATGCATAAAAGAAGTCCAATCCTACATCTGATTTTCAACATTGTATTTTAGTCTTGCACCAGTACTCATTGAATCAAGTGTTGGATTTTTTTTATTAGATTTTGATGCTTTTATCTTGCTGCTTCAGTCAGATAATGATGACTATGGTCAGTGAATTCCAGGGAAAGCCAGACTTCTCATAGAATTCTGTGATATTTGATATATACATAAATAGCTGCGTATGATATGATATGAGTATTGTAAATTTCTGGATGATATTAAAGTGATGATGATTTCCTTTGTTTTGTTTTTTTCCTCTGTCATGCAAGTAGACATCAAATCCACACTTTATATTGACATACATATTTGTACACCTATACAGGAAGTATTGTAAGCATACACCACGAATAGGAAATGGTACAAACACCAGGTTTCTATACTTTGGAAGGCTACATTGAAGGCCACTAGCCATTCACTCTACTAACAAGGACAAGAAACCCATTCTGTTCTTCCACTAGTACATGTAACCATGCCCTGGTACATGTGCCTACAGTATTAATATCACATTTTCGACGGAGAGGTCCCATTTTTCCCTGCCCATTTTGTCAACTATAATTGTTGAAAGTTGCAAGTAGTTTTAATGCTGACGCCTTTGAATGTTGTAACATCCTCTTAACTTACGTTGTGCCTGATATTTAAGCCTTAACAATACACATACATACTTTGAGGTGAGATAAGGAAAGAATGTCCACCTTCAAGAGGTATATGACAAAAAAATAGGCTACTGATACAGCTTTGTGTACGTAACTGTTTTCAAGGAAGCAGTGACAATGATGACACTAAGACACAATTTTTAAGCTTTGCAACTTTTCATAACTTCTTTACAGTTGAATGTGGTTCTGTGGAGGCTGCATACATGGTGCACATTACAAGTAATCCTTTAAGACAGATGGCCTAGTTAAAGGCTACCGTTTAAAGAGCAATATCTTATTGATGATGATTCTCATTACCATGGAAAGTGCGTCAGTACTGATGATGATGGTTTTATGTCAGGAAAGGTGCACTGGTACTAAACGAAGTTGTTTCAGCACCATGGAAAGTATACTGGTACGGATGATCTTTCAGTACTATGAAAAGTGCACAGGCACTGTTGATTGAGCTTAAATACCTTGCAAAATGCACTGGTACTGTCTGTCGATGGTGATTTCTGAAAGCTCTGACTGCTTTGTATGACAGCTGACGTCATACAAAGGCAACTAAGGAATCGGGGCAGCGCGTTCGCGACGACGCCGGATGCTGACCTCCTGAGGGCCGCCAGTAAATGGGTCAGTGACCAGCACTACTGGATTCTGAGTGACCTACAGTCTACGGAATGAGCGGCAGTTGGGTTTTCCACGCAGGGGGATGTTCAAACCAGGTCGCCTTTCATGCCACCGCCGAAAACATCGACGAGCCAGCATGGGAGAGGAATGGATGGAAGACAACTCTATACCACGGCTGTAAGATGGTCCTGAAGGTGATAGGGATATATATATATATATATATACATACATATATATATGTAGAGAGAGGGGGGCTCCATTTCGCGCAATGTGACAGCTATTATCCACCGTACACGAGAACCTCAAACGCGTTTATTTCTTTACAATCACAGTTCCCCAGCCGTGTAATATCATTTGCGTGCGCACTCAGTCACCCGAGATTTGATTGCTTTAACATAAATAGCATTATATAAATCATCAACCAGCCATGCGTCAACGATAACGTCAATGCTGACGTCCTTGGCTTCCCGTGATATAGCTTTACTTGACTACATTTCTAACGTTGACTGGGCATAACCTGTTTCACTTTCTACGAAATGGAGATTTCCAAGAAGCCGCTCCAAACCATGTATTGGAGACACTGTCACATGGTATGTATGTACAGCTTTGCCTCGGGTTTTGTGATTGTAACCTGTAGTTTGATAATTGGATCGTATCTTGTACCTTATTGGTATACAGTCAAACCTGGTCTACCGACCACCTGTGCATGACGACCCACTGTCCACTACGACCGCCGAAAAGCGGTCCCTTGAATTTTCCCATAGACGTAAGCATTAACATTTCTGTATATGACGACCACTGTCCATCGCGACCACGACCACCACTAAAGGCGACCGCACGTTACCTAAACACTGCCAAAACGACCGCGGCATGTGATTTTGTCACGCTACTTTAATGTTCACGGCGAAAAATGAGCGTAATTGCCACAAATTATTTACCGCTATGGCCCCTCGAGCCCTCCCATTCTCATTACTTCTGGATCGGCACTTCACTCTACAAATTTTCGGTGGCTTCGTGATGAGAATCTCAGGCTAAAATGCCATTATATCCAGGGAGCAGACATGAAAGCGTTTAGTTTCACCAGGCTTTTCGAAGATAAACTAAAAAAACGCATTTTCTGTCATAATAAAACATCTGACTCGCTGTTCTTCCCGAGAAAATACATGTATACGTATTTTTTGTACAGCGCGGTTCAGAATCGCGGCGTCTGCAGGTCGGAAATACGCATCTCTGATTGGTTGAAACCACACAAACAACAACAGCTGCATGTATAATGCAGGGGAATCCCCGGCAATCTCGCGCTCTGATTGGTTGGAGCGGAGCATCATGGGAACTTTGCTGCCAGCTCGACGCCATCTTGTTTCAAAGACTTACGTTTTAAAACGCAAAAGAACGCTATTTTCCACGATTACGTAGCACCATCCTAGTTAAAAATGCATAATCCAAAGAACTTTCCGTGGAAACATGTGTTAATGTGTGAATTTATGGTGTCTCTAGCGTAATTTTGGGTTTCGATGCAGCCGTAAAGTGTGCTGAGAGTTAGCGTGGGTTTCCAAATATACCCCGAAAATAATGTCGCATTTTTCACGTCACACAAAAACAAAACTCCCGCAAAGAAGAAGCCTGCAACATTTTTCTGATCATAGCGATTACGTTTTGGGTAAAAATGTTCGTCGATGTGCACGATGTGCCGGCGTGCAGCCGCGTGATACCTCAGTTACAGAATATTTGTTGTCATATTAGGGCCGCGGTATGAGAAAAAATTATGCCAGCACCGGCACGGCACGGCACACTGCAAAATGCCGGACGAATTACCACCGTTTTTCTTTTTCAAATCATTCTTATAACATATCTATTATAAATATCATTACAAATATAATACTTTTTAATACGAAGAATAACATAAGTATACGTAATTTTAGCATTGTATAACATCGTGTTATCTTGTAAATAATAAAGACAAATGCGTTTCATGCATAAATTATCGATGTTTTGACTTGTCAGTTTCTTTACTGCCGCCACGTTGTTTTCTATATAAAGACCACCTATGTATGAAGACCACTTTTGCTGGGTCCCTTGAGTGGTCTTCATATACAGGTTTGACTGTATAGGGCTTGAAATAGTTTTTTTCGGTAAACCTTAATTGGCACAACTGACTTTTGAGTCTAAGTTTTACCTATACTACCGATTTTCTGTCCCCTCAACTTCAAGCCATGTTTTAGGGTGGTCCTGCCACCGTGTGTGGGTTTTCTACAGATCCATGTACACGTAGTTTCTGTTGTGCGAAAATATTTCCAGCAATACAAGTGCACTTTTCGTGGTACTGAAACACCTTCAGTACACTGTTCTTGGTACCGAACCAACATTTGCAGCACCAGTGCACTTTTCATGGTACTGAAACACTATCTGCAGTAACTCTAGTACACGAAAACATTGAAAAGACAAAACTGTCTCGTGATCATGATACTGAAACGCCATCATCAGAAGTTAGGCTTTAGAGATCAAGGGTCACAATAGATCCATTCAGAGACATTCTTTGGCAACAACTAGTGCAGCATAAACTCCTTTACCTAATTCTTAGACCAGCAGGGAGTGACATAGCCCTGTACAGTCGGTGCAGGTAGACATCAGAAATACCTTCACGACTCCAATCTTACCTGCACAAACCTGCATGTATTATTCAGAACACTGTATGTTTGTCCCCTATTCTTACAGCAGGGCATTGTAAGTAGTCTGGCTGTAGACAGGTTGTTTGATGTATAAAGACTCTTTATGTATCAAACACCCTGCCTGACAGCTGCCAGGCAAAAAAAGTCGTGTGTGTTCTAGGGATAATTTTCTCACGTGTATAACACTGACCCCGTATGGAACCATCATTATGCCATTTCTGTGGTATAAAAGATGTTACGTGACATTCTCTTTTTGTACTGGAGTTTCTGCTTACCATGTACGTCACTGGCGATATCTGTTACTGATGAATAGGGGGAAGAGAAACAGAAGATAATTTAGAACATTCGAGTGAAAACGTAATAGGTCACGTCCTCCAAGGTGTACAAAGGTAGCGTATTCCAGCATCATACATTGTATACATCCTGGGAAAGCTTCCTCTTGTCGATGAGTTCTTTATTTATTGGTGTATTTTTCAAACGGTCTCTGAGACTGAGAGCTCTATGCAGTGTATCTATAGGAGCTATACTGAAAGTTTCGTATCACAACGGTGACATCATATCTAATATATTATTGATGCTTTGTACGCCATACTTTATACAAGACCACTCATATCGACTACAAATGAGATGGTACCGCCAGATAGAACGACTGGGATCAAGAACAAAGAATCCCGTGAACAGTAAGTCTTACAACAGCTGCACTTTTCGTGACACGAGCAAGGAGGATGTACCATTTTAGGACTGGGGGTGCTAATGTCTTCAATCTTCATTGGTGACATGGTATTCTGTTGCGTTACAGAGACTTATGTGTTGCATTATGTGGCCACAAAATTTCAAAATATGCTGTGTAAATTACAGGAATTTTCTTTCCATAGTTATGTATTTCATTTGTCTCCACCTTGACACCACCCTACCCACCCCAATGCACCGGGTGGGCTTTCTCTCTTGGGGGATTTCCAAATGGATTTTTGGCGGCAAAAACAAGAATATTCAGTGTTGTTGACGTTGAAAGTCAAGAGCAAGCACAGGTAAGTTAGCAATTCTAGCATTTGTACTTATAGTTGAAATATGGTACTTCAAGGTGCAGGGAGCGAATTCTGATCAATCGACAGATATTATAACTCACGAACTAGAGTCTTAGTAGGCCCATGTTCGGCGTTGTCGTTCTTTGTCGTGGTGACCATTGTGCCAAATGTCCAACACTAGTGAATATGTGAGGTATTATTTACAGTCACTGTGATCAGGTATGGTCTGCTGGCCTAGGTGTAAATAGTTTCTTTGTTCTTTACCGTACAACATGCCTATGTGCCATGTTGCTTTGAAATGATAAAATACTACTTGTCCAACATCACTTATTTCATGTTAACTCAGCTATGTTCAAGCGGTATTTTGAGACAAATCTCCCAGTGAATGCATAGTAAAAGGTCACATTTTTACGTACAGATTTGCGTGGGAGGGGAATGTCTGCCTTTCACATGTAGGGAAGAAAATGTCAATTGAATTACTCATAGCTCAAACAGCAATACAGTAGAAAATCCTAAGTTCATGACTGTGCAGTATTGGGTGTCTGAACGCCAGTTGCAGGACACTTGCATAGGCAGTAAACAATGATGAATATTGTAAAAGACAAAAGCTGCTCTAAACCGTTATATAACTGCAAGGAACATTCGCGCCACTGAACATCTCGTCTTACGTCTTCCGGGTCATACATGTAAACAAGTGGTTGACCTTCATGATCCTTCATATGCAAATTTGGGCGTGTTTAAGTTTCGAGACTCATGTAGCGTTACTTGTTTGTCTACTTGTCATTTCTGCATACCGAGGGGAGGGTCGCACGGAAAGTAGTCTGTGCTATGCATGACAAGAAGAACAGTTTGCCTCCGATTTCTTTAGCAATGGGGTAGGTATAGCATACACTATGCGGTATTAGCCCCATATGTTAAGACAACATGGGTACATGTTCCAGTGGTTATTCTTGTTGTTGATTCCATGCATGAAGAAGTCAGCAGTTAAATGTTCTTGTCGTTTGTTTCTTTTGACTGTTGTTTTGATTATTTCCATTACATTTATAAAGCTAAGTGAACCAAAATGTTATAATGATTCCTTAAGCGTGCGTGATTGAAATGGTGACTCACTGACAAACAGTTAGAGTCGACTTCCCGGCATCCTTTCGGAGCTTGTTACACACACAAAGGTGACGGTCACGTGACTTCAGTGCCAAGAAACCCGTATGTAAACAAATCTATACCAGGAATTGCAACTTTAGTGGGAAAGTTAGTGGTACCGGTTTGATAGAGAGAATGGAGAATTGGACTTTAAAAGTCACGATTGGTCGTGCCAACCTAGGTGACAATTAGGCTCTTGTATACAAGACAAGACAAGGGTAAGGTGTGGAAATTTTCTGCGGAAGGCTTGGTTTGTAAGTATAGTGTATCTTTATATAAGTATTCTTGGTTACTGGTCTTTGTATTGACACAAGTTAGGAAAGACATGTTGAAATATTAATGTTTTATCGTGTATGGTGTAATATTCTATGCCTCCTGAACAACCGATCAGTGTTTATCATGTCGAAGTTTGATTGTACACATTAGTGGCGATCATATAACTTGTTTGTTTTTTTTTAGTTCCAGTGTAAGTTGGGGGGGGGGGGAGCTGCCACGTACCATGTATCCGGCTGGTCATTGTGTTAAGTATTGATCTGCTGTTTTCAACAGAAGTGACGCAGTTCTCTTTAAAATGCACCCGTGGCCCTGATGAATAGCCCAGGAAAACAGGCATTAAGGGGTTGGTAGGTACTTATATGTTGGCATTCGGGATACACGTGGGTGAAGTCGGTGTTGGGTTGTTACGTGTGGACCACGTGGTTTGCTCCGATGGGAGGGGTTGCCCAAGTTAAGTTTCCGATGCTTTCACTATTCAGATACAGTGTTCACAAGAAATGATCATGATCTACATACACAGACACAAAGGAGACGAGATAGTGTCCTACTATTAGTTTAGTTCATGGTATGAGATTCAAGTTACTGAATATGTACTAAACGAAAACTACAGTACTCGATGTTTCATGTTCCGTTTTAGATGTTCTCCTTTCTGTTTACAGGAGGAGAAGTAAAGATAACACGCAAACAACATGGCTCGGAAGGAAATCTTCCTCATCCTAACCTTACTGTCGGCCGCACAAAGCCAAGACAACACCTGTCCTGCCCTGTGTGATTGTGTCAACTCCCACGGTGAGATGACTGTAACCTGTGGCGGCCAAGGCCTCGACCAAGTTCCAGCAGGAATCCCACCAACTACCATATGGCTTGTACTCAAGTACAACAACCTGGCAAAGATCGGCAGCCACGATTTCAAAGGTCTGAAGCAGCTGAAAGGCATCGATCTAAGCAACAACAACATCCGCAAAATCTCTCGTGGGGCACTCCGCCATCTTGTTCACCTAGACAACATTGACCTCTCGGGAAATGCCTTTCACACCCTTTCTGAAGACACGTTTTCAGCCCCTCTTGCCGCGGCAAACCAAGACGGAAGAAGGTTCTTCGTTTTCCTCGCCAACAACCCGTGGCGATGCGACTGCCACCTGAAATGGCTGGCGGAAAAGTACGCAAACACTACAACCGTCTACAGCGAGAGACTCGTGTACTGTAACAGTCCCGAAAACCTAAATGGGTCTTTCGTGTCAGACGTGCCCCTGTCTGACTTCAAATGCGACACAGAAGTCACATTTGTGGACACCGAACAAGGAGACGATACCACCACTCCCGAAAACGACCAACCTGCTGAAAGGGGAAGCCAGAAACCCCTGTCTAGGGGTGCAACAATTGTGACCGTATTGGCAGTCGCAGTCTTGGTTGTTTTGCTGATAGTGTTTAAAATCGGTAAAGAGTACCACAGAGGTAAACAGGACACAGGCACAGAGGTTGAGACAAGGCCTATGATTCCCACACGTTCTGATAGCAGAGAAGTTTACATGTAAAGTTGCTCTGCATGATGGTACCAACTAGACTCCCCTATGGAGTAAATGAATACTGTACTAAGATTGGCCAAGAATTTTCAAAGGCCGTCATAAGAGAGTCAGTAGGGGCAGGCAGGTAGGACCTTCTCAAAGAGAGTCTTGTGTGCTTGTGTTTATCAAAATACTGTTACGTTACCTTAAAGCTGTCATAAGAGAGATACTGCCACTAGTTGACTTTGAAGTTAATAACTGCCACAGTGATTAACATTACAAAGCTACTTTAGCTATAAGAGAAACAAGGGACCAGGAATAGCGTAGTTCAACCATTGTATATGGAAATTAGGTTAACATTAACAAGACAGTATGGTCTACATTGTACGAGTATATTCCATTTTTGTACAGTACGTATCGACTGACTTCGCAAGGTGTGTGTTAATGTACCACATAGATGCCACTGTCTTTCTCTTAAAATGGTTCTATTTGTAAGGTAAACATTGTAATAGAATCTGTAATGTACAACTTTTTCAGAAATGAGGTAATGCATATTGCATACTTTATGTACACAACTGTGTTAAGGGTGTACAGGAAGGATATGGTTTTCAGTTCAGCTACGCGTCTAATAACACTGAAATAATGTGGGCTTTAACTTTCGTGATGTACAGACGAAGTGTATTAAACATAAGAATAATGTCGTGCATTTCCAGTTGATAAAGTTAAAGTTTCTAAATCGTAGTCTACAGTTGGACCACAGACACCGATATCCCTGTTCACAACATAAAATGTCGAAGAAGAAAATAATGGTCTAAGTGTACAAATAAGCGCAACATTTGATCTGTAAAATACAAGCAGCATCACGCAAAATGCACCTAGCAAATTAGGTTTCACTTTCGTACCAAATCTGCATGACGACACAAAGCGCGCCATTGTGTCTGTCTGTTGACTTGGGTACCTTTCACTTTCGCCGTACATGATAATATCAGAAGACAAGTTATTCATTGTTCTGAACCAGTGGTATCTTTTCAGCCGTGCTATTATCATCATTGCAAGTATCCTTGTTAAAAGCAGCCAACAAGTTTCTCCAGAAGTACTTATTCCACACATCTAAGGTAGTGAGTGTCCGTAAACAGTGAGGTTTGTGACAACATGTTAGTCTGACTGGTATCAATCGTTGACTTGTTTGTTTCTGTCCTTCTATCACATTTTCGCTGCCCATTAAACAGTGGCGGACCGTTTGTATCTGGTATTTGACCCAGCCCCCCTTGGTGTTATTGCTTAACACAACAATCACTATCTTCGAGGTGGATATGGCATTCTCTAGGCTGTCGAAAACACTGTCGCCACCTGCGTAGTCCCTATACTCCGTCCCACCTGTTAGCTCGTGGTGATTCTCAAGAGCTTTGCACAGTTTCTCTATTCGGCTTTGGTCGTCCTCGTGACCTATAATCCAGAAGTCCCTCAGGTATTCTGTATGGTCTTCGTGTTGTCCTACCACATGCACTCCTGTGTGTGATGTAGAGTACATTCTATGGGTATTTTTGGCTCGATATTTGTTGACCTTGAATGTGTCATGGAGGTCATATATTCTTTCATATTTTAGCCAGCTATGCCTAGGGTTTCATATGTTGCGATACTATATTCTTACATAAGCATAGAGAAAAGTGGCAAAACTTAGAGATTATTTTCTTCACCCCCCCCCCCCCCAACTAAAAGAAGTGAGAAAATTATGAAACTTGTCCTACCTGGATTGACGGTTACTAGACAGATGGTGTCACTGGAAGGTCCCTTGTCTGTCTCCGAGCCCCCAGACACACGAACTGTGTACTCTGTGTTACACGTTATGCCTTGTGTCACTTCCTCTGTCCAAATCCCATCCACGCATTGCTCGTCTGGCACGATGACAGTCTTAACTATTCCACCGGTGATGTACACAACGCATGACGTTGGATTGTAACTCTCTGTAAAAGTCCATTCTAGTATCAGAGAATTTTGTTTTGGCACGCACCCGTCCTTGAGGAAAACCGGCTTCCGTTTCTTCTCCTTCGTTTTCCTTCTACACCAACAAGCCACCGGAATTCCTATACAGACAAGAAGAAGCCCACCGGCCACCCCGAGTACCCAAAATGGAAACGGGCAGGTAAAATCCTCTGGGCTAACATCCTTCAACAGTTCTCCTTTCAAACTTGCTGGGCTTTGGCATCTTACCTCCTTCGGTGGAAGCTTGTTTTTGTATTTGTGCATGTCCAACTTCAACCATAGCAAATGGCAGTCACATTTCCACGGGTTATTGAACAAGAACGCCTGCTTCAACCATCTTAGTGAAGACCCAAATGTTTTTCTGTCAAGAGTTTCCAACGAATTATTCGACAAGTCTAACTCAAGATATTTGAAGCAACGGAAAGAACCGCGTATTGAGGATATTTTGTTCTTTGACAAGTCCACACCTTCAAGGAGTCTAAGCTTGCACAGTTCGTCCAGGTGTAATGTTGTGAGGTTGTTGTATTTGAAGCCGAGGAACAGCGTATCGTTGGGAAGGTTGGTCGGTAGCGCAGTGAGACCCAGCCCGCTACAATCTACGTCGGTTCCCCCGACGTCTGGCTGACAGCTGCACGGCGAGCAGTCCGTAACGTTCTGACTGAGCGAAGTATGAACTGATAGTGCAGACAGGACGAGCACCAATCCGAGCCCTGCCATTGTGTGGAATGGCTGTATCGTTCTGTGCCTGTGGAATAAGCCCCGAGGTGCTTGCTTGCCTGGACTTGTCTTTATCGGTTGTACTAAAGGTCAACAATATCTGCTAATAGATAGAAAAAAGAGATAGAGAATGTGAAACTTATTAATTTAGATTTTTCATTCTTTACTTAAAACAACGTATATTGTATTGATAATGATTTATGATAATGCTAAATCACATTTTTGTTCGTTGGAATAAGCCCAGCAAGAACAAGATGGTAAAATGGTATTAACGACTGCCGAGGCCATTTTGTGAAGAAAATGGCGGTTCAAACTGAGTCACAACTCACACACAAGGACTGTTCCTGTTTCTGTTTCAGGTCATTGATAGCATCACTGTGAAAACGAGGCAAACAGTTTAGTCTTCATATATCTGTGTATCTGTCTGTATGTTTTCATTGGAGGTTGCATCCAAGAGCTCACTGCTGCTTCATTAATTAAGTCATTTTGAAATGTGTCTACCGTTACGAACTGAACGACTAAAAGGGGGATCCCCGCATTCGTGACGTAATGGAAAATTATCTCATGAGAGTGACAAAATATCACATGAGAGTAATCAAATATCGATTTTGAAAACAATGTTTCTTGTCTCAATTTTCTTATTGTGGGAAATTTTCAACTAAATCGACAGTAATATCAAAGATTTTAACATTTTTCTTGATGACGTAAAAGTTGAACTATCAACTGGTTGCGTTACCATTCGTTCCCTTCCCTTTTGTAAATTTCTATGATGGTCTCACCTATTTCTATACTAATCGAACGAAAACCAAAATAGATTAGAGAAGTTTGCAAACTGTTCTTTAGAATTCGTGGAATCTACTTACCACAGTCGCCACACGACGATGCAAAAGAAATATTCTGGATACGTAGCAACCTTGACACCAGCTGTTCTCAAACCACCGATACGGTAGTAACCTGTCACAAACACCTGGGCTCCAGCGTGAAACAGCCAAACACGCTCAAATGTTTGATTGCGTGTACCTATCTAGAACCACCTATCTATTGCGACTGCTGTTTGAATCTGAACCGTTTCTAGACTTGATATTGCAATACGTTACGATATCTTTACCCTGTGATTCTCACATGACTGACTGACTCCTTACCTATGACCTTTTACAGGTCATCGCTCACAAAAGACAGGTAAAACATCCGATACCGTCCTAGCGACACTTACAATGTCGGTGTTTACTGTCTACCAGCACTGTGTACAACGTCATACCTAAAGCGGCCTGTGGAACATATGGCACATAAGACTGAGTGTGTGTAAACTCTAATGTGTCCAATCTGTCTTGAGATTATCGAGACAGGTAATATATTTGATATCATTCTGAATAATTTAGTAATGGCCGTGTTTACTGTCTTTCAACACTGTCAACAACGTGGTGCTGTAAAGGTACCACACAATGCAATGCAGAGTGCATGTCCAATACTTTTAACATTTAGTTCTTATCAGACACATTGTTCATTTTCCTTCTAATGACTATCGCCTTTGATCTTACAATCTCTTTATTTCCTTCTTGCAAAAGTACATCGAAAGGGCAATCACAGAATAAATCTTTTAAGACATAGCCAAACCTTAACACAGACGCATTTTATGTAGGGTCCCATGTGACCTCATTGTAATATTTTGAACAGTCACATAAAATCTAAGATCCACAGGCTATTTATACAGGTATAGCATGCTGCATGAGACCAAAAAGTTGAAAATTTAGATAGTTACATCCTTTAGTTGTGCCTGCCAAGGGTTTGTCGCACAGTATTTCGGCTATTTGAGGCGTAGAGCCTCACTATTATAGGTCTATATATGGGGTACTTTAAACAGTTTAGATCTTGTATATATGTGGGCCTTGTTTCATAGATATTAAGACGTTTGTGTTACTGTCTTGGATAGCACCATGGACATATAATTCGTTGTTAAAATAAACCAGCATGGCACTTTTCATCTTTTTTTAAATTTTTAATTGAGCAGTGTCGGTAATATGAAAAGTCGTGGAACTGTTGACACTAAGAAGATACCCTAAATTCTATGCGAGTATACTGGATTATCATAATGACTACACTAGATTATCATACTATCATATCACCGTGACTAGACAGGATTGCCATCGACGGTTTCAAACGTAGTGATCCACCATTCCATAACACAATGCATCAGCATGATGCAACCATGATCAGTACTATTCCTGGCGGGAAAACCCCTTTGTTCAAGATGTAACCCTATCCTACCTGGCAACGGGTAAATATTTGAATGACAGCATATAAAGGACATGTGCTTGTAGGAAGCGGCATTTACAGCAGAGGCACACCACGTGTGGTCAGAAAAAATTATCTGCTGCTGCGAGACAAGAAATCAAACGGATTTACGTCTGATAAAAAGGTAGGGCAACATGATTTTTTCTGTTCTGTTTTTGACTCCTTAAAATTGAATCCTTAAAAGACACGGGGAATGTCTTGAGGCACACGTGAAAAAAATAGCACGTGGCCTCATTAAGGGGGACTTCGTTAGAACGCACATTTACCAAGTGTTGGTTAGCTTAACATTTAGTCAAACAACGAATCCTAACTTTGTCATCTTGTGTATAATTACGTCGTCTCTTTTTTATGTCAAGAATTTCTATGTCTTCTAAAAGCTTGTCTATAGGAATAAGAAGTTTAAGCAGTATTCGAAAACGGGCACTCAATTCAAAATTCATTGTATTGAAGTAGTAGTTTTTAGGGGAAAATAAAGAAATTGTAGCGTACGAAGCAACCTGCCGTTATGATTTATGGCTGAAGCTTTATTTTCGAAAATTTGACACGGAATATTCCTTAATTGTCAATTCTGTCATAAATCTAAGTGCTGGTGGACACAGGACCTATAATATTACCCCCATCCCCACTCTACATACGTGTATTCTTATATTTTTTTCATCTTTACAGATCGTACAGTTGACGGATTAACAAAACACCAGCGATGGCTTTAAGAGAGATTCTCCTCCTGTCTATGGCCATGACGGCTGTTACTGTACAAGCCTGCCCGTCAGCCTGTAAGTGTACGGTATCCCTGTACGGAGAGATGGTCGTGGCCTGTGGCGGGGTGGGGCTCACAGAGATACCCGAGGACATCCCTCGTCGTGCCGTCTACCTCATCCTGAAAGACAACAACATCACCAAAGTCACCTCCTACAGCTTCAAGGGTCTTAGAAACCTACAAGGAATCGACTTGAGCAACAATAAGATCAACCAAATATCCTCAGCAGCGCTAAGACATCAAGGACATCTAGATGACATTGACTTGTCCATGAACAAGTTGACAAGCGTCTCTGAAAAGCTTTTTGACTTTCCGATGTCGTCAGCAAAGGCGCAAGGACGGCGTTTCTTCGTCTATCTGGCAAATAACCCATGGGGATGTGACTGTAGGATGGCGTGGTTGGCTGGAGAGCTGGCCGGTGGGTCTAAAACATTCGGGGACAGGCACATGGAGTGTGCCACGCCGGCTGCTCTCGCCGGGCGAAGCTTGACGGAGATCCCGCAGAGTTCTTTCGTGTGTTCCGGTCGCGATATCAGTTTTGACAGTGACGGCATCATTGCCACTCCGGAAGAGTCAACCGCCTTCCCGGTAGCGTACAAAGTCGCGGTAGTGTTCGGGTGCATCACGGGCCTGGTGACGGTACTACTGCTGGTACTAACCGTCATGTTGTACCAGAAGAGAAGAATTAGGCTAGGGAGCAAGTACGAACTGCGGTGGAACAAACATCCAGAGTTTGTGTAAACACCAAAATTTCCACTCAGTGACTCATCTTGTGGAAAAATAAAAGACTTCATCTACCCTTTTAGGCAATATAATTGATGCTGTGATAGGGTAATATGATACCATCAATGTAAACAATATTTATGGTCCTTTTATTACAACTTACGTTTGTTCTTTTATCTACCTCAAATTGAATTATTTATGGACAATTTGTGGTTATTTATTTAGAGTTTGATGTGGAGTTCCATATGAATTAAAACTGTATTTCTTAATATTTTACATAACTGTCACTTAAGTGTCATAGTGACAAATCATGATTGCATCAAAGAAAGTCCATTTTATTTGCTGTGATCTTAATAAAGACAAAAGTACGTTGTACTTGCTGATAATTTCTGAATATGTCTTGATTTCTGCACACACTGACTCGTACATATAGGCTACAAATGACACCCAACCCAATACTGGTCCTCAGACTGATGTTTAAATCTTCTGTTATCATAGCACAGATCTTGGTAAACACCTATATTTAGCTCTAGGTGGAACCAGTAATTATAGAAACACGTCCGTGACGGTTAGTATAAACAATTATCTGTCTGACCTCACAGTCCTCAAACTCTGTCTGTCAGGGAACGCCTGTAGCTATTAGTTAGTTATACTTGACTAGATCTGGGCTTAATTCAATTACAATGGACGGAACACTCGTATTGAATATCAAGTAAGACGTAGAGGCTACCATATGTACCCCATTGTGTGTGGTTAATAAGGTATTAACAGCCCGAACGTTTCCTCCATTCCTGACTCAGTTCAAAACAAACAATATTAAGGCTTCCCTTTCGTGTATCATACTGAATAGCTGCAAGCCTAGTACCTCACATTTTTTAATATTGAAACATTGAAAATGACAAACCCACACTTAAGATCTCAACACAAACAGATATTACATTTCTTAAATTCTACACAAAGATTTAGCATCATGCAAATTGTGACATTTGTACAAGCAATTACTTTCAGAACATGTACAAGTTCATATATCTGGCACACGACTTTCATGAAAACATCTCAAGCATACCTCACATATATAAAAGAATTACTGTATCATAAAGGGTACATCGCTGCTTGTATTTATACAGACTGTTCTTCTGGTTGTTGTCACACCATGATAAGATGGCTTACTTGTATACAATAGCTTCAAGGTTATACAGAACTAGAGGTTGCAGTCTTTACTTCACCATTTTCACTATCCACTACACAAATATGCTTATCTGTAAGACCTGTGATCAACCGCTTCCAGAAGTATTTGTTGTTTTCAAAGGTGAGTTCCTCCAAAGCAGACATGTATGAAGGAAGCTCCACTGCAGACGACATTTTGATCGGTATCAGCCGTTGTTCTCCTCCCAGCTTAGTGTCCATAAGAAACCCCGTTACAGCTGTCTGTAGATTAAATTCTTCAAACAAATTTTTGTCGGAACTCTCGCCAAAAATCAAAATGACTTTCTTGCAGTTCAGCTTTTGCCACTCGAGGTTTTCCAGCTTGAATGTACCCGGATCTGAGTCCCGGTGTAGTAACCACCCGGTTAGCCCCCATGTCCCTTCTAACGTTTTGCAAAGTTTTTCCATCCAGTCTTTGTAGGTCTTGTCACCTATTATGCAGAAGTCTTTGAGATACTGTCTAGCAGTGCAACCTTCTTCGCAATCTTTCTGCAACTTGTCTGAAATGTGCAGTACACAATATATTATTAGTGAGTTACATAACGTTACAGACGTTTACCTGAGCACAAAATACCATTTACAGGATATGAAGGGATGCATTTCACTTTTTCATTGCATTGTTATGTTATACATGATCTTACCTGTAGGCAAGCTTTGCAGTTTGATGGTGTCACTCATCCTTCCATGTTGTCCATCAAAGATGCCTCTGACTTGGAAACTGTGCTCTGTGTCCGGTTGGACGTTGTCGATTGAGTACATCCACCGTCCTTCATCGTTCCTTTGAATGCCTTTTGACCACAGATTCCCATGATGCAACTCGCAGGAGTCTGGTTGGCGGCCATCTTGGAAACGCCATTCCAGTGTGATTGTTCTACTTGTTGGCACACATCCCAGTGAGATGAATGTTGGTGTTGTCTTGACTGTTGTGGGGTAAATAGACATATTACTACATGTATGTGATCACTCAAATACCCACAATATCTTGGTCGTGATTTTAGCCCCAAAATAGCAGTCTAGCTGGTAGGAACAATTATCATAAAAGATAAGATAGAGGTGAAAAGAGTTATCTTCATCATTGCTAGTCCATTTGTCCATGGATTGAAACGAGACTTGCTTCCAAACATTCATTATCTTCTCTTATTTTTTTTATGCTTTATGCTAATATTTGCCATTACTAGTATATTTCACCCAGGCATCATTGTTACTCAGGACATAATGAATTGCCATATATAAGGAAAGATATTACTTACTATCAGGAGCATTTGGTGCACAAGTTATCCTGTCGTCGGCCCTGACAGGAACAACAATGTCATTGCCATTGCTCTGTTGTCGCTCACGGTTCTCCAGACCACGTTGCCTTCCAGGTGCTGGTGGAAGTTGTGGTATCTCGACTGGAATGGCTTCACCGCCAGGGAGTAACGGTTGATAGTGTGGTAAACCTACAGGTTCTGTATCATGCTGGGCACGCGTCAAAGCCTCTTGTTGTTCACGGCGTTTGTGATAACAGAATATTGCAGTACCTACTATGATGACAAATACAACTACAGACAATATAGTTGACATTAGTATTATCTGAAGCTGGGACAGACCTTGCGTCTGTTTACACACTAGTTTGTCCTCATCAATGTCTGCGGTGTAGTTACCATGTAAGCCTTCTGGTGTCTCACATTTTACTCCTTGTGAAGACAAGGAAGAATTCTCAGAGTCTATCTGTGTTTTCACCCATACCAAGTTACAGTCACAGTTCCATGGGTTGTTGAACAGTGACACATAGTGCATCCGTGTAGCAGCCTTGCCGAACGTGTCTGGCGACAAAGTTGTCAACTTATTGTCGTAAAGCTGGACCTGTGTTAGCTTGGGAAAGTCTTCAAATGTTCCTTGTATGGCCTTGATATTGTTCTCGGAGACGTCCAGCCCTTGCAGTCGCAAAAGGGGCTTTAAATCGTTCAAGTCTAGGATTTCTATATCGTTGTTCCGTATATTCAGTTGTACGGTGTCCACTGGTAGTCCTTTCGGGATGTTCTTCAGATCATACCCGATGCAAGATACGATCTGTCCGTCCTCATCAGCCTCACAGTGGCAGAATTCGGGGCAGCGAGTTGCGGCGCTCTTGACCGTGCCAGCACCCAGGCTTAATACTAGGGTGAGGTGTAACAGGTATAGGCAATCTAGCGTCTTTGACCTTCCGGACGCCATGTTGCTTGACGCCATTTTCTTTTGCTGAGGGGAGAAAGTCACTACCAACGTTTTGTGCCACACGGTGTTGAATTGAATCCCTGTCGTTACAAATCCAGCCTTTTACGTAGCTAGTCTGGAAATACCCACTGTGTTGTGTTTCTAAAAATATAAAACATTGTGCATGAGAATGAGTCAGCGACATTAGCGACGTTGAGTAAAAAAATGGCGACTTCCTCTTTTTGAACATGTTGTGGTCACACGATAGAATTTACTAATAGCCTAGACACTTCTTGGCTGGGCCTTGCGAACGAAGATTTAAATAAGCAAATTAATAATTTGAAATAACGATATAAAGTACAGCATATATCCAAGAAAATAAGACGGCTTTTGATTGATAAGCATTAATAAAGGAACAAGACCAAAATGGCCGACTCGTCTAACGTTACATTGCACAGCCATGCTAGAGTCTTGACAATCCAACGTTTCCTTAGAGAAGAATACCTTGTGTACTCTTACTGTTTTCAAAACCTTGAATTCTATTAACGTTAGTTGTTAAAATGCCAAGAAATGTTTTCCGCAAACCAATACTGTAGCTTCCTTCAAGTTGCGCTGTAATGGCATGAAACCTACCTGTTCTTTAGATCTGATTTCTCTGGTTGAATGATTTCGTGTTCACTGCTGAATTTTAAGACATGTTTACACTTGCTTCAGTCCTTTACTTGCTATTGCTCTGCCACTTGTAGTCCAGCCAATCTTAAGATAAGAAACTGAGTTGAACGTACCCCCAAGCTCTGGTTTCTGTCTGTAATCACATGACTCGTAATTTTACAATGACCCCATTTGGATTAGCCATGTTTGGCGGTGGTGGGCTATGGTTGATGTTTTGTGTCTCATTCAACTTGAAAATAATAATTGATTTTTATAACAATCATTTTAATAAATTCAGTACCTAGATTGTATGTTATATCTGCATTGTGTTTGTGCTTTTTAGCAGTAAACACACACATTATACCTACCTGTAAATTACATGGTCCCTTCCAGAAGATCTATTGTTAGGTGTGTGCGCACTATTGTGTACACATGATGCAGTTGACTGCACACGAATAACAGGCTGCTAGTCCAAGGAAAGTGATACTAGTACTGCTATCAGAGGTGTATAGAACTAGTACTACGCCATACATGGTTGCCGTTACTACTAGACGCCGTTAACGTTGTCATACCAAGAATGGTCTATTTTAAAAAGCTCCCATGCTTTAAGAATTCACAACACAATTGAAGCTAAATACACCATAGCTTTTAATGCAAATCAGCTTATTCGTTGCTTTTCTTCATTTCAAAGGAAGCAAGATATACAGTATGTGAGACATCCATACCTGTTAAGCATTACCGTTAAATGTACCTCAACTTCTTACAATTATACTTACGCTTCACATCTCCATGATATCCTAACCAGACATAAATAAAACTAATTATCATAGTAAAAAAACTCGGGGTTCCCCAAAAAGCTGTCATACAAATCACCTCACTATCTGCTTGGAGCTAAGCCCATTAACAAACACTTAAAGCACGATGCCTGTTCCAATATATCGCAGATATAGGGGTGATTTCTGATATTATTACATCAATTATAACGACAGATACGGCGTCCAAAATCTCATCGATTCGAGTTTTCATCACACCCCACTAACACAACAAGTATGAAACCAATCCATCCAGCCGTTCTTGAGTAATCTTGTACACAGACAGAGACACATAACAGAAAATATAACCTCCATGACATTTCATGGAGGTAATTATAGCCTAGAACAATGTGGACACCAAACAATGAGTTCTACATAGCAAAAGAGAGACATGTCTTAATCTTATATTTCAAATATGCTGTCTTTAAAGCTATGCCAAATATTTGCATCAACAAAAAGGAATGTTTGCTTTTCTAAAAACGAAATGACCTATATACAACTATTTGGAAAGGATTTTTCTGTGACAATTTACTAAATACGTAGAAAAGGGTTTAATTAAGCATGATCGCTGGGTGATTGCAAATATGGGTCTTACGTGTTGTCAGGATCATATACAATATTATATCGACAATGTCCTATATGAAGTCAAGCATGCAATACCCATATGTTTTGTTGTTTTCTCAAAATTATTGATAACTAATATACACACATATATATAGGTCGCATGGCAGTAACGTTACATATGATATTAAATGGAATAGTCTTAGTTAAACTCAACATCAGCAGACGAATCGGTGTCGTTATCCCAAAAAATCATAGAATCAAACGTACAATGTGCACATATATTGTTGGTTTCGCGAATTGTACATAGGCCACATGGTAGTAACGTTATCTATGATGTCAAAATGACTATTCTTAGTTAATCTCGACATCAGCAGACAATTTGATCGCACCCCAGAATGTCGTATCGTTGTCTGTATATATCCAGCATTGTGTACACTGCACGGAGAGGACCAGTCTGTCTCCTGCCTCTAAGTCCAGCACCCCGGCGGTGTAGCACGTGTGTCTGGGCGGGCTGCCGAACATGGTCGACACACAGGTCAGCTGTGGCTCCTGGAACTTGTTGATGGAATATATGGCCTGGAAATGATGCTCTTCTTTGTCGAAGTCAAGCTATAAAAGGTACAATTCTCCATTTATTAGCTCCCCTTTACCAGTATTCTCGTAATACTGTTAATTGTAACATATTTAGCTCTTAAAGTGCACGTGATTGCACCACACGACAAATCATAGCTAAACTTAAAAGTTAATCTAACATATCATTACGATAGACGAAATTACGTGAGAAATTAATACATACCTGGCCGTAGATGAAGTATTTTCCTGACTCTTTAATCTCTAGCTGACCATTCTTCAATCCAAACCGTTTCTCTGCGATGTCCTGCCAATGGGTGAACGGGCCTGAGGACAAAATGAGTTTGTCAGTTCTTAACTTCCTTTATGGACAATCATTGTACATGAATGTATCTCATGTTTCTTATTGTAAATCTTATGTTGTATATGTTTCTTATCATTCGATAATCACACACATTACTCGTCAATATAAGCAACTATTACACATCCTTGAGACGTTTGGTCAAGGACTATGGGGTAACATAGATTCAAAACTGCTCCACCTACCGGAAGACATTTGTACTTCGCCAGGTTTAGTTGATCTCGTATCTTTTCAAAGGAGAAATAAAGAGCGACGTTCATTACAGTGGTGATACATAATACGCAAATATAGGATGTAAAACCAGAATAAAATATGATAAAAGGTTGTGTGAGAAAGCACCTCACGTGGAGAGTAACTTACCCGTCTTGGCTGGAATGTGCACTGACAGCAATGAAACCTAGAAAAAGCAACATTGGGTATTTGAAATAGAATAAGCCATGAATAATGATGAATGGATAAATCATAGTTTAAGTGCCCAATTCTTTGTGAATGAAGTTAAAAGCAAAACTAAAGACAAAATTGCACTGAAAAGACGTACCATCCCATAGCTCTTCCCATGGCGTAGCCTTCTTATCTTCTGCAGTTTACCTACAGTGAAAAAAAATACAAGATATCTATGAGCGACTCATGTGGTGGAGATAATTACAAATTACAGGAAGTTAGCATTAAAGCAGCATTTAACTTTGATTTATCAAGAATACGTTCTAAGTTCTACCCTAAGATTATGGTAAGAAGGTATCAAATGTTATTCCCTGTGTTGATGTTATGTACAATACAGAACGTAATGGTGTATCATATGGTCATATATACTCACTGTGTTGGCAATACTTTCCATACCAGCCTTTAGTGCAAGTACAGGTGTACCCATCCACCCTGGCCCGGCAGGTGGCGTTGTTCTGGCATAGATGTGCCTCACAAGGATCCATACCTTCATGATAAGCATTAGGTAAAGAAAGAAGAAGTCAAATTTGATTTACAAGGCCTCTGCATTTAACCCCTCAAAAACGTCTGACTCAAAAGATACAAAGTTTAATATGTAAAGAAGGTATCACTTACCACAATTTTCTTCATCAGATCCGTCTCCACAGTCATCTTCCTGGTCACACACAAAAGCAGTATTGACACAGTTTCTGTTCCTGCACTGGAGCTCGTATGACTCACAGGAGCCTGTAACATAGATTACAAATCACGTTTGCCCGTTAGCTTATTGTAAACAAAGGAGGGGTGTTATCGCTTTCGTTTTAGCTTGAAGATACTTCTGCATTTTTCTTCCCTTCTAAAAATAGAACATGTTTTACTTGAAAGTCCGTACAGTGTAATGAACACGAGTCCATCAAATAAGGTCAATATACTAAACGATGCTAACTGGCAGTTCTGCTATATAACGTGAGGAAATCGCTGTATAATATGAGGAAGTTATTAGTACCTGCCAGGTTGTCCTTCAAATCACTTCGGCGAGACCGTCCTATGGACTGCTGAATCAACATAGCATGCAGTCAATACATTGTAAGATCTCTGTTCATATGATCATGTATGCAAAGTTGAGTTACCGTGTACCAAAGCTTAATAAGTTAACCTTGCATGGAATATATGGCTTGATACTATTAATAGCCTGATGAGATGATGTTTTTCTTATTGTCTTTTACCATGGAATTAGGGATAGAGTTCTTCTCTATTGCAAAGGGATATTAGTCTTTCTACAATGTCTTCTCTGCATGCAATACAACCCAGACTAACCTTGTTCTTGGCGGAGTCTTGTACGTACTTGTAGCCTTGCCCTTCGGCGCTCCTGCCTCCCGGAATGATACTGAGGTCTCCTGCAGAACGGAGACTGCCTTCCACAGACTCAAGTCTGCGCGACAGGTCAGCAATGGCCGCTGCCATATGGACGTAAACAAGAACGATCACGACTACAAGACATGCCAACAGGAAAACAAGCCCTGCCAAGACGAATTGAAGACCTATTTTGCCTCTCGGTATGTTTTCCTTCTCTACGTTAACGTTGTACTTAGCCATATTGTTGTCTACCGACTTCGTGCAAGATCAACCTACAACAGCTAAACACTATGTGAACCTCAGACCCTTAAAGTGTACAGAGCTGAGCTGAGCTGCACAGAGCTGCAATACTTAGAACGAAAGGTGACGTACGGGTCACGGCACACATGCCTTAGGCGACCGCAAGTGGTTTGTCGCTTTTGTTAGAAGGCGTTACCCCAACTTTGGCTCCTGTTGTGGTGAGCAAATATGTCTGTGTCGTTCATCCAGGTGAGCAACTGTTTTGTTTTGATAACAGCACTGCTAGAGGTCTTTGATTAGAACACTCAGTCTTGTGTTTATGAATCTAAACTTAATGACTATGAATCTTATAGATTTTTCCTTGTCATCATCATATGCTTTGACGAGTTGACATGACCATTTGAACCAACGTGTTGAATAAAATAACCAGTTTATTTGTCACACATAAAGGTATGGGACTTTTCTCCTCTATATCAAACGAGAGGTCGATAAACAATGAGTGCTGTAAACATTGCATATTGGGACCTTATTGGGTATAACTTATGACGATTCAACTGAAACACGGTAACTAATATCCTTTCAAAACAATGTAGACACAAAATACTACATAGTACTACACAATACTACATAGTAAACAAAAAAAATTGCGCTCTATTTACATATGGATTACAGAGTGAAAATATTCTTAAATCTTGTTAAGTTATGTTACAAGAAAGTTTTTTTTTTCAAATCTTCACCCACATTCAAAATACAAAATATTATGGTTACCGAAGAAACAGAATGACCTTTCAATGTACCCACAAAACATACAGTTATCCATCATGAAAGGAAAACATTGTCAAGTATATTGTGCACGTTTTTCTCGGTTGATTTTAGTCAGGGATCAGTATACAGACCATCCACTAGTTATATATGCAGCTGACTAAGACAATACATTTCAGACAAGTAGTAATATCTGAAAAATATCACTTGTACTATGGGAAAACATGGTATCTTAATCAGGGAATTAGGTGATTGATATCATATTATCACATCCCTATCTGTTAAGCTTGCCTGAAGTTTTTTTCCAACTTTTCCTTTAATATTACTTCAGGTCTCGGCTTATTTGTAATCATAAGCACAAACGTTGTCAAGCTATTGGATGAATACTTTTAAATTAGCTTTTCCTCTCTTTCCTGGCCTTTCCTCTTTCGGAAAACCAATGAACAGCTTGAGTAAATGCATCTTAATCATGTTCCAGAAAATTACATGAATGGTCACATCCCTGTCTGGTGTTAAGTTTGCTGTTGCGTTTCATCCCAATGTTTCCATCAGTGTTATACTCCAGATCTCGGGTTATTTGAAATCATAAGCACAGACTTTGTCAACCCATTGGATCAATATTTCAGCTTTTCCCTTTCTTAGGTCCTCTCTTTCGTGGCCTATCCTCTTTTGGCAGACCAATGGACAGCTTGATAGCGCCCCAAAACGTGGCGTCTTCGGCTGTGATGATCCAGCTGTCTTTACCGTACACGTAAAGGACCAGTATGTCCCCACGCTGTAAGTCTAGCACACCGGCGGTGTAACACGTTAGATGGGGCGGGAACCCGATCAGGGGTGCCTCACAGGTCAGCTTCACTTCTCCTCCCTTTTTGATGGAATATCTGGCCTTTTCATCTTTCTCATCTTTGTCGAAGAAAACCTGTAGCATGTAGAACATGACTATTTAGTTGCAATCTTCTAATATGCTCCTAAAGACAACAGGAGGCCTCGAAGTGCTATGGTCATCGATAACAACTGTTTCTCAATAACATCTAATTTGGTATAGTTACTGTCTAACTATATTCACATTAATTATATTACAAATTACCATCATTGCTAAGGTATAACAGAATTCCTCGTTTGTTATGTAGTAAGACAGATCATAATTTGCATCATCGATACCAATTATCACTTACTTCGAAAGCACTTTTTGTCATTAGTTACGGAAACGAGGTTATTTGCCTGTTGATAAGTAGATTTCATATGTTGCGTTACCTTCTCTAACTCACGGTTAGAGCGATGTTCATCCTTGACAGATAGCATGAATCCATATAGAAATTTGAGGCAGAAATCTCCTACATTGACATCTCCTAAAACGCTTTCTTACCAGAGTAAAATACACCACCGCATCATGGTATGTGCTGTATTGACAGCGAGGCAATAGAATTTATACCTGGCCATAAATGAAGTACTTTCCCGACTCTTTAATCTCCAGCTGTCCATTCTGCAGCCCGAACCTTGTCTCTGTGATGTCCTCCCACTGGGTAAAGTTACCTACCGACCCAAATAACTTGTTAAACTGTTCCCGTATGTACACAATCTCTCACATATAGATGTTCTAACATTTCGTTCACATAAACGACAAGTAATCTTTGAACAGTTGATTCATTGCTATTTGGGATACTGATGGATCCTTTATTCTTACATTTTCACTTGACTGTGATACAAGATAGAGTGATTTCACCCACCGGTTACTGGTATAGCTCCGGCCGATTCCGTTGTGTCTTCAGAATAGAAAATGAAAACGGCGTCAGTTGCAAAAGTA
Source organism: Branchiostoma floridae x Branchiostoma belcheri (assembly GCA_019207045.1). Taxonomy (NCBI): domain Eukaryota; kingdom Metazoa; phylum Chordata; class Leptocardii; order Amphioxiformes; family Branchiostomatidae; genus Branchiostoma; species Branchiostoma floridae x Branchiostoma belcheri. The sequence continues at coordinate 8,582,813 of CM033041.1, forward strand.
TGAATATAAGACTACAGCTTAATGTTACAATAAAAGCCAGCAAACAATTAGAAGAGAAGGTGTTGTCAGCTTACCCGTTCTGGCTTGAATGTGCACCGACAGCAATGTGCCCTATATATATAGATACATTGACGCTAAATTGCACATTGTTTCATTATCTAACAGTCTCAAATTGTTTGAAAACATTAAAAAAAATCAAAACCATATCGAAGATAGGGCAGCATGCCAGCAAGACTTCGAAAGAATAGTAAGGCTTTATGTGAAGACCTTACCAGTCCATAGTTTCTCTCCTGACGCATCCCCCGTTGTTCTTGTCGCACACGTTCTGTAAAGGGAAAATAGTTGTTTATGTGTAGCTGGTCCAAATAAAAGTGTTAAACAGTCAAAATATCATTAAGAAACATTAAAAAAACAATTCATCAAAACACTCACTGTTTGACTGAATATCTTGTTGTTGTTAGTACTAGTGTTACTAAGTGAATGCACAAAAGGCTGATGTACTATCTACTCACTCCTTTGGCAATACTTTCCCCTCCAACCTTCGGTGCAGCTACATTTATAGCCATCTTTATTGGCGCGGCAGGTGGCGCTGTTCTGGCACTGGTGTGATTCACAAGGATCTATTTCTAAAAGACAATCATAAAAAGATGATCCAACAGTAAAGGCCCCCTCTCACTGGACGTGGGGCACGCTTGCGGCATTGCTGCGTTCGAAAACGCAGATGTACCCCCACGGAACCTAAAGGCGCCCCCGCGAAACCTAGAGGTGCCGCAAGCAAACCTAGAAGTGCCGGTTGCAAGCGCGACGTTTTTTGGAAAGTTTAAAAATAACGCAAGTGGCAAGATGCCCCAACAGTGCCCCAACGGTGCCCCAACGGTGCCCCAACAATGCCCCAACGGTGCCCCAACAATGCCCCTACAGTGCCGCCACCACGCCCCAAACAGTATCAAGGATATGTTTTGCCTATTGTACACCAAGAATCAAAAGTAAACATCCTTTTATCACCGAAAAGCTATTTTAGATGCATTTCTAATAATTCTACAGCGGTTTTCGATCCAGTTACAGCATTGCGAATTCCACAAAACTTACCTTGTATCCGTATTCAGAGTTAACTTAAAAATACATCTTTTGATTTATTTAATGGAAAGTAGGTCAGTATTTATTTTATACTTAATAAAAAGCAAAAAAATAAATAACTGGTTTATCGATTAACCTACAGATATGTAGAGAAAAAGATTATCGTACAACGTTCAAAAAGAAATTATTTATGTGAGATGATAACGTTTGCTTTTGAATTTGCGCTATAACGTTACAAGCAGTGTATTCATTGCTGGTAGGCTGCCGCCGGTAAAATACAAAATTGCAGTTATTCGGACCCATGGGCCATATTTTTCTCACTTTTTAAAAATATGATAGACTTAGACATCATCAATGGATTGGCAAGCCATCCGCCAACAATGAAAATACTCCGCGTCATACAGAAATTATGAAATATCAAACATTTTCATTTTAAAAATTTGCAAAATCAGTGAATAAACATCAGGAAGCTTGATAACATATAAACATACATCATTACACATAACGTTACATGGTGCAAAACGTACACATGGAGTCAAATCTGGTATATGATCGTGTCTGTTCATTCGGGTCATTTCCTTTACTGTAAAAGTCTTTCAATGTTATTTATAGCATATGCATCATATAATTCATTATCATAAGGGAAATCTTTTCATTATGAATCGCATTTTTGGGCATTCTCGTCATTTTACAGTGATTTTTCATAAATTGACAACGCTAAAACTGTCAATAACATGTTTATTTAGTCTAGAAAAGTGCCGCACGTCAGTGTGAGTGCAAGACAACATCGGCGAAATTAACACAACAGTGCCGCAGTGAACGAACGCAGCAATGCCGCAAGCGTGCCCCACATCTAGTGATACAATGAAACATCCGGCATACGCCGTTTAATTAACATCGGGTTCTCTAGCCACGCTTGTAAAGTTCAAATAGACACCTACTGCAACTCAGGTCAATGGATTTAAAAAAAACATAAACATATGAGAATAATTAGTCAAAACACTTTTGTATAGCTTTTGCATCCTTAACCATGTTTCTTCAATTTAAAATTGGGTTCTGTTGACTTTGAAATACAGAGTGCACAAGAAGTTGAAATAACATTCTACTAACTGTGTTGGCAATACTCTCCCCGCCATTCTTTAGCACAAATACAGGTGTAGCCATCTTCTGTGGCGTTACAGGTGGCATTGTTCTGGCAGTGGTGTGCTGAACATGGATCTATTTCGAAAGGACAGCCAACCATATAAGACGTGGCTTCAACAGCAAAGTTAAAATGAAACATCAAAGCTGAGGCGGTTATAACAAAGCTCTTGATATCTACAAACAACTCTAGTAACTTTCCATTTTACCTGCCCATACGTCAACGTCATTAGACACTCTTGTAAAAGTCAAAAGAAAACAAAACTTGATAGTATCTAGACTTATTGTAATTCAAATAAATGCGACATTCATAAAAATAACATGTAGGAATATTTAGTCAAAATACTTTCTACCGTTTACCATATCATACGTAAACAAAAATACAGATTGATTAATGAACAAATCGGTATTCCATACATACAGTCGAATTTTTATTCAGAAAAAAAAAAACACATAAGAAAATCTGTTGTAATGGCTCGTCATAGAAATTTGTGCTATCGTCGTCAAGAGGTACTTACTGCATTCTTTATTCAAAGGATATTCGTCAGAGCTGTCATGGCAGTCGTTATCGCCATCGCACTGCCACTTTGAGGGAATTTGTCTGCCACTTTTACACAAATCTGCTCAAAGGCAAATAAACACACGGTTCAACAATCATGTTGACATTATGTACGTTCCAATGGAAACTCAGTATCTGGAAATTCAGTATCTAGGCTTTATTAGCAATTTTGGATTTCTCACTTAAAACGTTCGTTTAAACAATGCCATATTGGAAAATGTATCATAATCATTCACAATTCGAACTACAAACTGCAGCAAGTGTTGGTCGTTACAAAGTACTTACGGCACTCTTCATTCAAAGGATATTCGTCCGAGCTGTCATGGCAGTCGTCATCGCCATCGCACTGCCACTTTGAGGGAACTTGTCTGACATTTTTACACCTATAGACCCGATCTGATTAGAAGGCAAATAATGTTGAAATTATACATGTTCCAGTTGACACATAGACATTCAGTATTTAGGCGTTATTAGCAATATTGGCTTGAAAATATGCCTTTCTTGCCAAAACTTTCATTTAGAAAAATGCCACGTTGGAAATCTTATCAATCATTCACAATTTGAATTACAAAATGCAGCAAGTGTTGGTCGTTACAAAGTACTTACGGCACTCCTCATTCAAAGGATATTCGTCCGAGCCGTCCCGGCAGTCGTTACCACCATCGCACTGAAATTTTGAGGGAATTGTTTTGCCATTCCTACACCTGTAGGTACTGTAGAGTAGGACTGCTCAAAAGGCAAATGAAAACACGGTTTAACAATCATGTTGAATTTTTAGACAACTAGTATGCTCCAATAGACACGTGGAAATGCAGTATGTAGACTTTATTAGCAATATTGTTTTTCTGCCGCATTGGAAGACTTTTCATAATTGCTCACAATTTGAATAACAAAATGCATAAACAATGAATGTACTTACTGCACTTTTCGTTTAAAGGATATTCGTCGGAGTCGTCTGTACAGTCGTTATCACCATCGCACTGCCAGCGGGAGTAAATGCAGTCGCCATTCTGACACTCGTACTCGTCAGAGTGACATATCGTGCGCGCTAGAAAGCAGGGAAAAATTTTGCTCACACGATGGATCACATTGTCATTGATCATGCATCAACCTATTTGGAATCCACAGTCAATGCCTATGTAAATAATGTATTCATATATACCACTAAATGTACGTTTCAGTAAAACATTTAAAAGGTATTACCACTCCTCTTTCTCATTGGTCCACTTTGCCGAGACCGCAGTGCGAAATGAGTCAGAGACTGAAACCGGCCAAAGAAGTATATTATTATATTAGTAAAATATGATAATGAAAAGACATAACATAAAAATGTGATGCAACCACTGCATTTGTGTACATTGTTTTCGACAGAAACCTCGCAGAAACAAATTGCGAGATGTACTGACGTCACTGAGCCTCGCGTTTGTATAAATCAAAGGCGATAACTTGGTTCCAATATCTATCATGGAGAGCATTCGCAATGCTACTAAGAAGACCTCATTATTTATCACATTTACTTAGCCATTAATAGTATTTTAGTGAAAAAATGTGATGTCACATTAATTCACTAGTAAGAGGTAAAAGATTGTGCCTATTGGTGAAAAATGTGATAGCACCCCTTTATCACATTAGTTCACTAGTAAGAGAAACTGACAGTCTAACCTGATTGTCAGCGGTGTCTTGTATGCTGCCTTGCCCTTTAGCGGTCACGACATCCAGAGCGTTAGAGGCTAGCCTATCAGGATAGACAGAAGATCGGTGTGAATCCTGCCTGCCTTCCACCTCTTCGAGTCTGCGCGACAGGTCTGTAATGGCCGCCGTCAAACGAACGTAAACAAGAAGGAGGGAACACACAAACAGGCAAACAGTGCCAGCTAGAGCTAACTGTAGCCGTCTTGTGCCACCATATCGCGTTTGGGTTCTGTAAGTCCCATCGCCGCTGTGTTTATCCATATTGGTGTTGATCAGCTTCAAACCGCCATTAGAACTGAGACAAGCAAACAGGCCTTGCAACTGTACCGAGTTGCTATACTAGGTACGAAAGGTCATGTATGAGTCCCCGCACCGAGGCCGGGCTTACTGCTCAGGTTCAGCTCAATTGTTAAAGAGCTTCTCCACAACAATCTCCGCTACCGCGGCTGTCAATCACCCCCCTTTGAACTGTCAGGTGAACAACTGTTGTGTACACAAAACACGTCCCTGCAAGTTGACAGAGTGAGGTCTGTCAGGGCTATTACATTTCAGCACTCGGTGAATGAAACCAATGATTCTTTTACCCATGAGTCATGTGAGCGAGGATGACGTATTATAGAAAACACTTATCAATTTCATAAGTCATAAACTAGATAGCTGTATATGATATGAACAAAAGACTATGATGAAGAAGAACGGCCCTTTATTTGTATAACTTTCCGAAGTATTTACAAATGTAACAGTGGACAAATTCTTTTCTTTGGTCAGCATTTGTCTTCTATCACGATTCAATATGCATGTCATAGGTTGTAAGATTTTCGTACAGTCGTCATCTAAATAGATCAACTAAACGTTTTCAGACCACCTCAAAGGAGCCGTGTACAATAGTCATAGTATTTTAAAAGTAAATTAGAAGCAGAGATAATGTGTATACCCTTGTAGCGTTTCCTCATTTTTTTTTCTAATACCCATGAATATTCCTCTATAGCCAAGGAACTTTTCAAATCTATCATGATCATATCTTATACTAAATTGTCAGATTGCAATTACTCTCAGACATCGTAATGAGTTACTGTAATTACGTATGGGGAATGAAGACTGACGCGACTCAAAAAAGACTTTGAGTTATTCTCACTTAAATGTCATGTCAAACTTTACCTGTCACTTTATCACAACATTTTCTCACGGTGCTACAATAGGGAGCTAGATTAATCATGAAGTTACGAGGACAGTTTAATCGCGCCCCAAAACGTTGTATCGTCGTATGTCAAGACATAGCATTCCGTGCAGACCACAGAGAGAACCAGTTTGTCTCCCGACTCTAGGTCCAGCACCCCGGCGGTGAAGCACGTGTGTCTGGGTGGCATGCCGACCATCGGTGACACACAGGTCAACTGTGGTTCTGTCAACTTTTTGATGGAATATTTGGTGTCCGTCTCCAGGTTGGCAATGTAGAAGTCAACCTGTAGAAAGATTTGAATCATCAGTTCTCCTACGAGTTTATCTATTGCATTAACGTCATATGGATTTTTACCTCATACAAAAGCTAAACCACAAACCATGAATTCATATGTATATATATTAGATGTTAATAGAGTTGATTTACAGATATATCACAAACAAATTACAAACTAAGTGAAACCAAAAGAGGCTATCTCCCGTTTTCACGTACCAGTGATACATACAAGCCTCTTGGAAAAGAAAACGGCATTTCAGTTTTTCGACATGTCAACAACGCACATAAAAGTGATAAGGGTGCCAAGGGCAAGGGCTAAACATACATTTTCTGTCTGGTACATCTATCTGCACATCTATTACATTTTTTAAGTAAATGTAAGAAATACCTGGCTGTATATGAAGTACTTCCCCGGTTCCTTTATCTCTAACTGTCCATTCTGAAGCTCAAACCTTCTTTCAGTGATGTCCCGCCATTGGGTAAAAGTAGCACTCTCTTAAGACCAAAATGAAATAAATCGTTAGCGAATCTGTCACGATTACCATGGATCACCACAAATCCCCACACAACTTACCTCTATATCAAAAGGAAAGACAAGGCGTCTTTCGACATGCACATGTCTACATTTCTACGTTCTTTCTACATTGTACAGCGCCACAGACCAAATTTACACAAGAAATGAAATTGAGCGCATGTGCATAAACGATAGCTATGATAGCCTTCTATGCACGGATAGATCTTTATTTCTTGGTTAACATGCTAGACATTAAGTATACTTATGACGATTATATCTGCAATAGCAAGGTATGAGGTCGATGACTCTTACGTTTTAGACTGATATATGCAACGAAGAATAAAAAAAACCTACCAGTCACTTTTACCATTGCAGGTGCGTCACGTCTTACCGATGTATCTTTCAGACAGAAAAAGGCGAGGTTAGTTAAAAATATAGGACACCAATACTGCATTGTGATGAAAGCATGTGATAAAAGAACATGAAAGAACTTGGTAACTCACCTGTCCTAGCTGGAATGTGCACTGAGAGCAATGACATCTAAAAGAGTAAAAAGTAACCATTTCAAAACAACAACAAAATCGGCTGCGTCTTCCTTCAAATTCAAATAGTATCATACGAAAAGAATGTCAAGGCATTAACAGAAATATGACATCTGCGTAAAAGACTTACCATTACCAGTTGACGTCCATACTTCTTCCACTGACTTGGACTTAGTTCTTGCAAAATAAACAAGTTAGGTTTTTAAAATGAGGAAAGACATTTATTAGTTTGTATATCAAACGTGATGATTTAGCATAAAGAAAATAGCATGATTCACTGATGAAATACGTTGTGATGCGACTGTTATATAGCATCTATTTCACTAAGGCCAATACAACATCAAAACTCAGTCATATGTTACTAACTCTGTTGGCAGTAAGTTCCACGCCAGCCTTCAGTACAGGCACAGGTGTAGCCATCTTCTGTGGCGTTACAAGTGGCGTTGTTCTGGCACTGGTGCGTTTCACAGGGATCTATTTATGAAGGACAACCATAAGTAGAGACTTTTTTAAAAAGCCATAGTCTTAAACAAACATCCGTCAAACTATTCCAGTCAAACTATTGAAATAAGAAAAGCTAGGCAAAGAAAGAAAAGGACGTCTAGACTTTGAATCAAAGTAATCACGAACCTTGAATAAAATCGAACATGTCTTGAGGTGAGCGCAAATAGCCTCTACCAGGCTCCGCGGATCGGTGGTCTAATAAAGGGTTAATGCCCCGGCCCGAGGTGTATATGGTGAGATAATCCCTGGTCAGGTGCGATAACCACCGAATAAACCACCGAGTGAGCGTAGCGAACGAGGTGGTTTATTCGGTGGTTATCGCACCTGACCAGGGATTATCTCACCATATACACCGAGGATAAGGCGGGGCATTAACGTTATTATCATATAGCCTATCCAACTGACAGTTATTTCACACAAATTCATTTATAACAAATAAACACTTTAATACATTACATAAAAATACATTTGCAATATATATATTGTACAATAGTGTCTATATATAATACAAACATTAAACTATTTCATCATCATCATTTAAGTAATAATTTTAACTAATCATCTGTTTGTGAGATAGCATATCAGCATCAACATGTGGCTTATTTGCAATACAAACTACATGTATTAAGTGGAGTCCTGGTACCCCCCATGCAGAGCCTTTTCACTTGGGCACGACAAAGTACGTATATATGAAGTGATTTAGGAAGGTACCGGCTTAATCACGTTAGAAAGCCATAATGAAAATGTGTAAAATCAGCATAATTCCTTTTCAAGTATCCCTATATTCCCCATGTGGAGCCCTAATCAACATAACCAATCAATCATAATATTTTTGACAGTTATGCATGGTTTACACACAAACAACAGTACAAAAAAATTCATGACTGTCCCCTGTATAATGGTGCGGTCCAAAAAGTGGTCGGTTATTAGAATAACCGACCACTTTTGAGGTTACTGCCTGATAACCCATGGGAAATGGGGGCCTCTGATTGGCCAACTCCATCTGGCTATATGATAATAGTAGAAATTGGACAAATAGAGTCAATAGTACTAGTACTTTAGGGGAGTTATTTCCCCACCTTCGCTTTGAGGAAATAACTCCCCTGGCCGGCCGACTCATCTAGGGTACTATTGACTCTATTTGTCCAATCTATACTATTAAACCACCGATCCGCGGAGCCTGGTAGAGGCTAAGCGCAAACGGTGTAGAAAACTAATTACAAATTCAATTCCTACAGTGTTTACTTTAGTCTTACCTGTAGAACTCCTTTGCCAAACTGCCGTCTTTTCCGTCCGCGGCACAGCTTGTGGAGGGTCCGTACTTGTTGGAGGTGTTTCGCCTGTCACCAGACCCAATAGACTGTGCGCTATGTTTTACAGCAAGTAAAATTAAGAGACATCATTTCTGGTAACACTGTTCATATTGGTGACAGCATTTTGCAATATTCAATGAGAACGAGCCAGATATGACGATAAATTACAAAAACATGTAATATTAATTCGTCAATACACTTTTGTTCACCTTTTTCTTGTAATCCCCGAATCAATTCTGATAGAGTTGTCTCGTGTCCATCCCTCTTTCGTCTGAGTGTACTTCGGTTTGACCATCCTGGGATATCAGCCAACGCCTGTAACGAGTCAGAAGGAATAACTCATGATAAAATTTACAGCAGCATGCAACAAAACATATAATCATAATCGTAGTAGTCCATTATATAAATCTCTATATATAAGCAGTTATGTATATCACTTTGGTTGCTATTAGCCTTTGGGCATGATCTTGCAACAAAGTTGTCATCATTATATCATTATCATCACACAGTGACATTATGCAGATTTGGTGACTAATACAGCTGTTCTACTGTATAGAGCGTATCACATACTTTTTGTATGCGACCAGCCGCGGCCATCATGCGTATTGCAAAATGTCGGTGCTTATAGATACATTTTTCACATACAGTACTTATCAAGTCACCTTATTCGTGGCGGTGGTAAACGTGTAATCCTTGCCTTGCACTTTTACTTCCGGATTGTTGAGGTTCACGCGATCGAGATTGGCAGTAAATCGGTGCGAGTCTAGCCGTCCTTCCATAGTATCCAGCCTGCGCGACAGGTCAGCAATGGCCGCCGCCATATGAACGATCACCACCAGAAGACATCCTAACAGGAAAACAAGCCCAGCCAAGACGAGCTGTAGAAATCTATTATCTCCACGTAGCTTTTCGTTCCACTCTACGGTACCACTGTATTTAGTCATTTTTAGTGACTGCCTGCGTCGTGCAAGAAACGAACAAGAGTTACACACCGTGATATGAACTACGTACACTAGTCAGCTTGAACTGCATGCAATACTAGTACTTAGAACGAAAGTGGGTGTACGGAATGTACGGGTCAAGGTACACTTGCCTCGGGGAACCAGGCAGTAGTCTGTTGCCTTGGTAAGAAGGCGTTACCAAAACTTTCTTCCACATGAATATGTTATTCAAATTCTGTCAGCTGAACTACTATGTACACAAAATATACCTGCCTAAGTGTTTACGCCAGTCCCTCCAAGTTGCACGGCCCTTTGCACTTGTTTCCCCGCTTCGGAGGTTTATCCTGTGGCCTTGGGTTTTCAAACTCCTGGAAGTAGGCTTTGTGGACCAATGGACACAAAGTACGCGTACTTGCAAATTGATAGTAAGAGTTAAGTCCATCTAAGCATTCAGTACGTGGTGAATGGTACATGGGTCGAACCATGTTCCTTTCTAACGTCCTATGAGCAAGGATTAAACATTGTAGAAAAAAAACTGATATACCTCATACGTCATAAACTAGACTGCCAAGTTAATAATATGAAAAATGACAATGATGAGGAAGACGGGTACTTTATTCGTTTAATCTCCAGTTACAAGCTTTATGAATTTCGACAGATTATTTTCTCTGGTCAGCATTTTGTCGACTATCACGATTCAATATTCATGTCATAGCTTATTTGATTTTCGTAGACTTGTTGATTTATATAGATTAACCAAACTTTCTCAGACAACCACACTAACCGTGTACAATAGTCATGGGTACAATGAAAAGTGTTCGATGACATTGTAGTGGACATACGCATAGAAAGTGGCATTTCACAACGTGGGAAAGAAACTAAAAAAAATATACTACGTAATACCATACGTAAAACCATACATAGGGAAACACCCTACCTACACAACTGACACTGTTCATTAAATAATCTAGTCACTTATACTCAACAGCATTGTTTTACCGCTTTCATGTCCATGAGTGGAACGTAGCTACTATTTCATATGTGATTAACAAACTTGGCAGTGTCCATAGCATAATTTGCACTTATGTACCAATAACCTTTATCAAGTGTGTTATTTTTCAAAATGTGATAGCGAAGCCAATCTAACTCTGACATTAATATTCATTCTCAACTATAACTGTAACTATAACTGTAACTAACTCAAGATGTCATTTCATTGACCGGTCTTCTGAAAGTAATATGTGCAAGATGCGTTTCGGTCAAATAGATGTTAAAATAAAGACAAAATGGCTGTTAAAATAAAGATGAAAACATTAACAGTTAACAATAGACGCCATTAGTTAGCATCTACATCAGCAGACAGTTTGATGGCTCCAAAGTACGTCCTGTCCGCATCCGTGCCGATGTTGCACGTGTGGCTGGTCTCCACGTAGATGTAGACCTTCTCCCCGGTCTTCAGATCCAGCACCCCGCCGGTGTAACACGTGTAGCGGGGAGGAACACCTTCCACCGGTAACATACAGCTCAGGTACGGCGTCTCTCCCACTCTCACGGAGTACTTACTACCTGCATCCTTCTCGTCTCCTGCAAACTCGACCTGTAAGCAGAGTTGTAGGCAGTTAGAGGCGATCAAAGTAAAGCTGCAGCTACACACGACATGAAATCCTAAAACTGTTTTGGTAGGTCCAAAGAAAAGGGAGTCTCAGTGAATTGACTCTTTCCATATTTTCAATCATGTCCTGTCTCTATTTTGAAAGGCTGATCTTTTGGTATCATCACATTTCTTTTCAGAAATATCATTTACACATAGCCGGCGATTGCTTTGTTTTAATATTAAATGCTCACCACAATTTTAAATATATGTGATATATATCACGAAAATGACCTGACTGTAGACGAAGTATTTGCCCGGCTCCAGAATCTCAAGCTGCCCTTCATCAAACCCAAACCCTGGCACGTGAATATTGCCCCACTGGGTGAAGATTCCCTCTGGAAAAAGAAATAAGACAGAACCGCTTTGAACAAAATGTATGTTTTGCATTGAATTGATAATCTATGCGTGACTTGAAGGAATAGAAAAATAACCAAAATTAAAATATGTTTGCATTGCTAAAATTTAGAAAATCAAGACATACAAGAAGCAAGAAACTTACTTTTCACGGTTATCATGCCGGACCGTGATCTTGAGTCTGTTCAATAGTGGAATACAAATAATTTCACATCTTCTATATCAGACATCAATTAACCAAGGTCAATGATACATTAAAAAAATGATACATTATGAAAAATCAACCCTACTATTAAAATCAAAGAACCCACACATTATAAAAGAAGTGGGTAAATTCGTCTTCCACTGCCTAAAGAGAAGAAGTCAAACCCAACAAAACCAGTATAATGTACACTAGCATAGCTTAGTCATAGAATGTAGTTCCTATCACCTTTGTATTTTCCTTATCTTATATGTTGTTTGTACCTGCAATTAGCCCTCGGGCAAGAACTTGCAATAAACATAAACATTAAACAGTGATGAGTAAAGCCACGGTTTGTTACTTACCCGTCCTGGCTGGGATGTGGACTGACAGCAAAGAGATCTGGAAAGAGGAAGGGGGTATGTATATTTTATGTAGGTCATAACATATTCACGTATGAAAAATATTAAAATCTTGCAAGTTCTTAAATCTGTATGTAATGCATGATAAGATACTACCTATGAAGTTTATTGTCATACAGGCAGATATCACTGAGATATCAATTTAAAAACTTCGACCCCATGGTTACTTTTACAACATAGAAAAATAATGGCAAACGCACAGCCTGAAAAGTTCGTAAAATGGCTTACCTGTCCTGAATAAGCTCCATGATGTCTGTGCGTACCTGCACAATATTACAAACACGCGATAATCATCATTTATCATTGTATGTATGATATAATAAAGTCAGAGTTATTGTGAATGGCAAACGCACATTCACTCCATCTCCCCCTTCAAATTACTAGTACCTTATTTTACGAACCTAAAGTAAAGAATCAGTTAATACTAGACTAAGTATTAGATACGGTTACCATGTTCGCAGTGTTTTCCGTGAAACCCCGGAGCACAGAGGCACCTGTACCCCTCCCCACTCCCCACACAGACAGCGTTGTTCCGGCACTGGTTGGCGGCACATTCATTAACTCCTGTAGACAGAACCATAAAGAAACATTAAAGATGCAAAGCAATGCTCTATCACTGGAAACTTAGTCCATCCAGACACGGAAACATTTTGTCAATCCGGTTGAGCTTCCTATTTTCCCAATATATTTACTTCCAATTCCAAGTATCAAAATACAGCAAATCTACTGTTTACACTACTTCTGTTTTCACGGAAGTAACAAGAACACCGTTTTACCCCACCTGCACAGACGACGCCCACGTCCTCGTCATGCATACAGTTGTGGTTTCCCCACCCTAGGGGGAGGTTACAATCTCCCAGGTTGGACTCAGTTCCTGCACAGATGACGTCATCCAGCCAGATCTTTCCCCTGCCCTCTCCGAAGAACCTCCTCTCCGTACCGGGCACTGCCCCTCTGTATCCCAGCTGTCTGCAGACGACATCAGCGTCCCTCATGTCCCACCTGTCGTTACAGATGGTTCCCCATTCTCCCGACTCGCTCCGAACCTCCAACCGGCCTTCGTTACTACTCTCGCCGTCAACAAGTCTGGCGTGTATTGTCAGAACTGAAAGTGAAAGAAGATTTCTTTTAGAATTATCATTGACAAAAACTTCAATCGACCTTCGTTGCTCAATTTCCGTCAAGTCTGGCATCTATTTTCAGAACTGAAAGTGAAACAAGACTTCTTAAAAGATATCATCAAAAAGCAAGAAATCGCAATAATCCTAGCCCCAACCAACAAATTGTATCATTTTTACAAACATGATATAAATCATTAAACTTCACAAAAATCATATCATGAAAGCACTATATATGTATTGCAATGGTAAAGACATTACATGAATTTGCTGTCCTATCATTCAGAACTGATCAGGTAAAAAATAATAATTATCACCTGGGGCGTTGATGACACTCCTTTCCTCTCTCGGCTCGGTTCTGTAGGACCGTTTCTGGACCCTGATCGGTGCCTAGAATTAGGACGCAAAATCATATAATTCCTATTGATGAAATGTTTTATATAAGTAAGGCTGACATTTAAAGTAAAATTATGCGATTGACACATGTCTACTAGCTTATAATTTGTTATCTAACATTGGTATTTTAAACCTTATCTGTAAATACTTGTGGGTGCCTCAGATAGAAGTTATGAAAATACCTGGTCATCGATAAGATCGCTGTTTCGCTCCACAGCTCGCCCATCCTCTTGTATGTGACCTGTCAAACAATCGTGGTCTACCGAGAGACGGTACGAATGCAGCTCCCTCTCCACCTCCCCAAGTCTGGCCGAGAGGTCCACATTATTGACGAGCAAATGAACGTAAACAATGCCGTTCGCGACGAGGAAAACCACCAGAGCAAACCACACGAACTTCAGACTATCCCTTCTGTTGTTTTCATCCCCAGACGACATGCTTTTGTTGCATTTGCAACCGTCCATGCTAGCTGGTTAATAACATAGATTGTGATCTGCTGTCTTGTCAAATCGTTAACGTCTAAACTATTGGCGTTGTAACACCGAGAGGTCAGACCGCGTCTGCAAAATAAGCGTTCACCCGCCTAAGGTGGTGTTTTGACTTGCCTGAAATGAAGCCCACAACACTGCAACGTACACGCCCCCTTCTCTGTCAATATTGTCTCTGCCCGGGACCCAAACAAAACATTGAAACACAGCGTGTTTGGTACAGGTTGAGCTTGAATCGAAACTTTTTTCTGTTTCCATCCTCCATAAAAACAAGGAAATGGTCTAAATATGCACTAAGCTTCGAACAATCAGAACTTTTCTTTTCCCCGTAACAAGTTTAATAACAAAAAAATCCCTGACCATCACATGCAACTTCTGAAATGTAAGACATGTTTACATATTTTTTTCTGGAAATGCGAGCATGGTTATACGTCATTTACAGTGAATTGCTCCTAAGGTATTATGATCCTCTAACAGTGTTTCTAACTCACACTGAATACATGTCATTGTTGAAGGTTTGTTTGAGTTTCAATGTCCTTGAAAAAAAGGGGGAAACATTATGATAGTTCTTCAGAAGAACGTCTTTTTGACTTGACATTGCGCCAATGCAGGTGTTGCCTGCGCAATCGTCTCTTTAATGACTTCGATGAAAAAGAATACTTGTGACTTTTGTATTTTGTATTTTGTTAAAACAACATCCAACTTTTCTGTGCATGAAAACGTTGAGCATATTAGTCTAATGCCAGTACTTACCTTAACTTGACTTAAAGTGACCTCATTTAAAAAACGACAGCTCACAACATTGTCCATCACAACTGTTTTATGTCAAACAAACAGCATCACAAAAACAGTCTCAGCCTCCTTATAAATACAGGTTCTATTGCCCCTCATTAAATCCCCCCAAACAAATATTCGTTTCATACGGCTGTTGAAGTGTGAAATTAATGAGATATGTACATTCTCAAGATCAATAAGGTGTATGGTTGGATAGTACAAAAATATTTACAATCAAGTGCATAAAGGTGAACAATTAGATATCTTATGTACATTGTCACGACCAAACCAATTCATATGTACAGTACATATGTACACAGCATACAATACTGTTAGCCAAAGTGTTAAGTTAGAAATCCATGCACCATACATATGTAGAAGCAACATTTGTCGCAGAGCGGCTGAAATAAGCTTAATCAAAATTCACATCGACTAATACGTCAAAATCTTCAAACAGAACCATCCTTCTGAGGTCCAGTCGACAACATCTGAGGCATTTTCGTATACTTACATGTAGGTCTGTGTGTCTTTTCCCTACATCTTTTGACGAGCAATGCCAGCGCTACTGTTAGAACCAATACGACAAAAAACGGCGCTATCATATACACTGACAAACGATTTACATGTCTTCCTGATGATGACGGGGAATGATAGGTGCTGTTATCTTTTACTTCAGTCGGTGCAATTGTTGCAATAGGACACAAAAATGTACTGGGAGATACATCTTTCACATCTACACCTTTCAACGTTTCTGGACCATCGCACGTCACAAGCCTACTACTGAACATGTGTGAGCCATTTCTGAACATCTCTGTCAGCCACGCCAAGCTACAATCACACAGCCAGGGGTTCATTGCTAAGTCGACAAAGAAATTTCTAGCCTCTTTTACAGCTGAATCTATGGGGAGTTTGAACAAGTCGTATGAGATGGTCTTAAGCAAGTTTTGGGACAGGTCAATGTTATCCAGATGCTTCAGATTCTTAAAGGCATCTGCTGAGATCTTGCGGATTTTGTTATGGCTAAGATTAATACCCTTTACTTCGGTGATGTCCTTGAAGCTCTTAGATGTGACCTTACTTATATTGTTATACTTCAGATCGAGCCAAGTGACAGATGCTGGGATGTGCTCGGGGATTCTCGCGAGACCTTGTCCTCCACAGCTCACCACGAGTTCCCCGTACTGGTCAGAACAGGAGCAGGGGGGTGGACAGTCGGGCTCGTCCGTCTCAGCTAGCACAAATAGCGAGAACAGCAGAAAACAGCACTCCTGTACGACCATAGCTGTCAAGCGAAGTCTGTTCCAGACATACATTCTGTGTGGTGAATACAGACACAAACGAGACATTCAATTAGCAAAATGATACGTATCCCATTCTTTAAACTATATCCAACATGATGTAGACGACAGTAGTAGTATAGAATCAAAGTTAAGATAACTAGAGCGAAGGCACCCTGTAACTGGCATGGTTCCAATTCATGCGAGTATACCTTACCGTGAGTACCTCCCAGGGTGCGGCGGTGTGTAAAGAACACTAAAATAAATGTAGTATGCTTCGTATGAATGTATCAGAAAACAGTGTATTACGAACCTACTAACCTGTGAGTATAGCCTTGTCTCCGAGTGCAAGTAAGCACTTTGCAAAGCAATCTGTCAACGGCAAAGGCTGTAGGGAGGGAAGGCCTACTAGCAAAGGCCAAACACCCTCTACGCCATCTTGCTGTTTCACCTTCACTCCCAGGTAAGGCCGTATCAGGTGACATTTGGCTTTATGCCAGGCGTAACATATCTGTTAGGTCATGCATGCATACAATGGGAACGCTATGCTATTCAGACAGTCGTAGCCGCTGAAACATAGGCCCCCCTTCCACTAGATTTGTACCAAAAAAAAGTAAATTTCGGTCTTAATCTATACATTCATTGCCCAATCTGTGAACGCTTTGGTCGCTCAGGGGTTGTAGTGCGGTCGCAAGCTCTAGTGGGATGGTTGTTGTCATCAATCTCTGTCAAATAGCATGGGTCGTCTGGGTCAAGGCGCGAACGCCTTCTTTTCTTCTTTCACTTTCGTGGGCAATGACATATTGACAGTAGAATACCGTGATGAAAGGATAACTTAGATGAACGTAGTTCGATTGACGAGTTATAACAACTTGAACTAAACAAGGCACACAATGCACGGGTAAAACCTCTTCTCAAGGGAGTTATGCATAACCGGCTAATTACCATTGCCCATGTCACCAATCGTTACTGCATTTTATTTCTGACGTATTTAGAGCACATTGAAAGAGATACAGAAGAAGAAGTGACTCTGAATGGTTTATTTACAACACAAATATTAGTCTCTCAAAACATAAAATCGAACTTATCATGGTTCACTCTTTACTCCATATTGGGCTGTGGTCAACTCATGAAAACTTAGCTCTGTGAAAAATTTAAGAATGATATGCATGCTTTGTTTACCAAAATTAATAGATATGGAGTGACTATTCCATTTATCAAACATGCGATAGTGAAATAGATAATGTTATGATAATCTAGTCAAACCGAAGGATATGTATTCTATCCACTGCTATTTTCATATTTCATATCTCCCATATATATACATACAGTATACTATGCTTTGGCAGTGTACTTAGCTGCAACACCTTGAGTCTACAAAGACTCCGTGGGCACATTTGATTTAAATCTGTGAATATTTGCTGCACAAAAATAACACCAAAACCGTAACAAAACATAGCAGCATGGATAGTTACTGCATGCTATATATCATCCCCTTATTATGATATGTTCATACAACGCATATCACCGTATTAGGTTTATACTATGATATTCTAACTGTTATTAGGTACTTGTAACTAAAGTTATGAACTACGTCAATGAAGAATAGACATCAAGGTGATGGGATACTCAAACCAAAGGTTATTCAAAGAACTGGATACATTTTAAGCTATGAACGGTACATAAAGAAAGTCCAATTTGCATTTTATGATTTGTATTCTGTCACAAACATGATGCCATTATCTGTTTCGCTCATAACGATCAAATGACGCTTTACTGTGCTAGTGAGTTTAATTAAGCTTCATAACCCCGAAAAACGTGGTGTCGTGGTCCAGAGAGATGACACACTGCTCACAAGGGACGTACAGATACACCACGTCCTTCTTGTGCAGTTTGCGCATGCCCGCTGTGAAGCACGTTTTGTAGGGCGGAAATCCGTACATCTCGTGTACGCATGTCAGGAAGTCGTCTTGACCACGCCTGGTCGCCACCTTGACTGTGTAGCTGGTTGTGAGGGCGACTTTTTCATTCTCGATGAAATGGACCTGAAAAGAATAATTTTACATATCAGGAAGATCACAACTACCAAATACGAACAATATTGATACAGACAGAAGACAAAACAATTGATCAGCCTAGCTTCAATACACATGTGTTTTTGGTATTTTGACAGACGCTGTTAGGTTTGAATATGCTGCTTATTTTTATTGCATTAGGTTTCAGATACTATTTGTGTGATGTGACTCCTACCTGTAAAATGTTAGTTTTTCTACTTTTTCTATGTTACGAGGGTGAGTCAGAAAGTAATGCAAGTGGTTTCATAACAGAGTCTTTCTTTGATCGAATGAGTTGAAATTTGGCACAAAGGTTAAGACATCTCTCCTCTTGAGATTGAAACATCTAAATTTGTTGCTCATTGTTTTATGAGTGACTGAGCTGCTTTGAAGGTGACCACACCCTTGGTATCTCGTCAAATGAAAAGTGGGGTCCAATTAACGTACAATTAAGAATTTCCCTAAACCAATTTTTTTTTATTGTAGGAGACTAAGCCAGCACATGCAATAAGCTGCATTTCTCTATAAGCCACACGCTTATTTTCAACACTGAAATCCGAGCAGTATTTCTTTTTTCGTTGCTGTTCTAGAGTGAGGTATACGCGGTCTTCAGGGTCATGAGATCTGCAGTGTTATGATTAAAACTTTCTGTAGCCTACTTTTTCATTAACAAAGAGAAATGAAACTTAGCACACTTTTTAGTCTTTAAACAGTTAATAACTGTGTAAAGTTTCGTTTCTTTTGGTAAATGGAAAAGTAGTCTTTTAACCAACAACTCACGAATTCGTGTATAAATCCAACCGCTCTATAACGCAACTTACTGCATCCTAGCAGCTGTAAATAAAGAACCATTACGAGTTTAGAAATGAAAATTGGTACGCAACCTATAGAGACATTTGTTATCATACATATATAATTTCAACCTCCTACAGTGATTTTCAGTGGGTCAGATTTAGAGGAATCGATAGTCTGACAAGCTACCAAGGGTGTGTTCATCTTGAAATCAACTCAGTTGCTCATAAAATAATAAAGACCAAATCTAAAACGTTCAATCTCAAGAGGACATATATCTCTACCTTTATGCCAAATTTAAACTCAATTGATTAAAAAACGAGTCTGTTATGAAACCACTTGCATTACTTTCTGACTTACCCTCGTAAGTTGTTTAATAGCTGTGTTAATTTTCTTTACTGCATGAATACGCAATTCAGCGACCTACGCCGCTACAATGTATTTTTGAGATTGATGCAATAAACATCCATGCAATCAATAAACATAAAAAACATACAATACATAGGATGCTTATATATATACACTGTAACTAAAGAGTATGTTTCAGGCTTTCGCGGTGTTTTACCTGGCTGTATATGTAGTAGTCCCCTTCTTCCAGTATCTCCAGTTTTCCCTGGTCAAAGTGGAATTTGTTGGCGGGGATCTTTTCCCAGTCCCAGTGACCCGCCAACACTCTGTTACTAGCTGTAGTGATGGATTATGCACAAAACATTGTTTTCGGAAAGATTCTTGTTTTCTTGATTTGAAACCATCATAAATTTAGTTGGAAAACGACACCAGCCCATCAAATACTGTAGATATATTGAAAGTGAGAAAGTGTGATGAAATGAAATTATACTTACGCGTAATCGTAACGGTGTGGTGACCAGAAGCTAGGTACAAAGAAAAAGTGAATGATCAACAGTGAATTTCAACAGTGAAGGACATCATTTAAATTCTTTATTGATAAAGTGACTTAAATGTTCGCATTGTCTTTAGGCTGTTTGTTGATCTATAACACGTAAACTTTAAGTGTTTGGTCTGCAAAATGAAAGTCACTATTGAGACAGAGTGTCGCATACCTGGTTTGGCCGCTATGTGCACCCATGCTGAGGAGGACCTCTGAAATTAAACATTTAATGTAATATTACTAGTAGCTGTTGACATCAGACATTAAGCACACCGTAGAGACGTTTTATTATGATGAAAGTCTTGAACATGTCAAAGTAAAATCAGTGCAGAAATAATTGTACCGAATCCATGCCGAGATTTTCATGGCTCGATGACTCGTTAGATGATACTTGCTCACGGTGCTCGCTTTCGGCTTGGACTGTTAAAGAAAAAAAAAACCTTATTTTCAATTCTGATCTTTTCACAAATCACGTCTGAAAAAGACAATTATGCTATGATTTACCATTAGAGAAGAAATTACTCGCCAAAGATAGTACACAGTCTTTTATTTGTCTACGTACCAGTTTCACAGTGAACCCCGACCCATCCACGCTGACACAGGCAGATGTAGTGGTCCCCGCCGTTATGACACGTGCCGTTATTCTGACAGGGGTTGGAGTCACATATGTTCTCCACTGGATGGGAACATGGAGATTTTGGTCGAAAAGTTTCAAAATTTGAGCTAAAAATTGTCTTGGCTTTGCATCGTCTTGATAGCCGACAAAAATGAATTAAGTTCCATCTCTCATAAAACAACACTGTCATTGCAGGAAAAGTTTTAAGTCATGACTTATTATAAGAAATAATCTCAAGCAATTACTTGAACACTTTATTAGTGCTTAAGTCAGTACTTTAGTAGTATATTCTTACAGTTTTCACAATGATGTCCTAGCCATCCGGGTGCGCATGCGCACATGTATCCATCTGTGGTGACATGGCATGTTCCATTGTTTCGACAGGGGTCGGAGTCACACTTGTCTGCACATGGGGTAAACATGTCATTAAATGGATCATCCGTTCAACAACAAATCTTCTTATGCTATGGTAAGCATAATTTTGAATGACAGGATATAGTATTTTATCATATAGTTTTGTTATATATTATGACTCAAACCAAGTTTAAGATGACAGGCAGTATCATTGTAGTATAACTTTCTTTAGTTACTCACGTATGTCACAGTCATGTCCCTCCCATCCCGGAGTACACACGCAGCTGTAGTTGTTTACTCCATCCACACAGGTGGCGTTGTTTTCACATGGGTTAACTTCACATTCATCCGAGTCTGTGATAGAACATATTTACTGTCAGGGACACCGTTATGAATGACATGGACCAGAAGTAATAATATTCACAAGGTTCAACGTCAATGTTGCATCCAACAGGCCTTCTGTTTTCATGCCACACGGCATTTTGTTTGTGAATATATTCTTTTAAATGATTTACAATGGATAAATTGACGAAATCTTTCAACGATTTCACACAAACACCTTCGCTACTTGGGTTATTCCCCAAGCAGATGTTGTTTAGTAGGGATAGTAGTGGCCTGAGGGGAGCGAGCCGGTAAAAATCCCGCGACCCAACCTCTGCTTGAACAATAACTTGGGGAGCTTTCGAGACGCAATTTGCCCGGTAGGCTTGTCTAGTGGACTTCTCTTGTCATATGACAGATGGTATCAACTTACAATCATATGGTGTCTTACTGATTTCACAGTGAGGACCTTCCCAGCCAGGCTGACAGTCGCACCGGTAACCGCCTTGGAGATCGTGGCATTCTCCTGAATTCTCACACGGGTTGGGCAGGCACTCGTTGACTTCTGTATGGACCCCAAAAGAAGTAACATAAGAAATGATATGATTACTGTTGTCCCATAGGTTCAGACAACGGACATTCTACAAACTACGCAAGTTCCGAATTCTGATAAGCATCAAGAACCCTTTGTTATATAAGCTAGGAAGGGTTAATCCTAGCATCCTACTATGAGGAAACAACATTGTGCATAATTCAACTGAGACGGCGGCCGATACCGACTTCTGGGCACATTTGACCCGTTGTTGACGTCATGCTGTCGTTCAGGTCATGTGATATAGGCTTCGGGTCATTTCAACTTGAGAAAGGTCAGAGGACTGACCGAAAGCTCGTTGGTGAATGTTTCCTACTCTGTACAGAAATAAAGTATAAAACTTATACTAATGCGAAGAATACCTCTCACCAATCTCACAGTGCAGACCCTCCCACCCTGGTTCACACACGCACGTGTATCCGTGGTGTCTATCTTCACACAGTCCGGAGTTCTGACAGGGACTGGACACGCATTCATCTATATCTGTAGAGAAACAGCAATGCTTTCATCTGAATCTTACTTCCTGCAGCTTTTCAGTTGCAATTAGCCTCATGTCAATAGGGATGCGTTGTGAGCCCGGTTTTGAATCCAGAAATAAACAATAAAAAGAAACTTGTCATCTTGTGTAAAGCTCTACAATTTGCATAAATAATAACTTAACCAATTTCCAAACAAACCTGTATGAGCCTTGAAATATCAAGGTTATGAATAGAATAAAAAGAAACTTGTCATCTTGTGTAAAGCTCTACAATTTGCATAAATAATAACTTAACCAATGTCCAAACAAACCTGTGTGAGCCTTGAAATATCAAGGTTATAAAAGCTGCACGACTCACTGATCTCGCATGTCGGTCCCTCCCACCCTGCAGCACAGTGACAGGTGTAGTCGTACTGTCCGCCATGACAGGTGGCGTTGTTTTTACAAGGAGAGGAGGCGCACTTGTTCATCTCTGTCAAACAAAGGAGTGAAGTGGAAGATGATATATTGCCATGTGTATCATGAACGTAACAATGGATTTGGAACAGTGTATTGTGTTAGCCATCTAAAAGCAGGTACTTGAGACTGTCGGCCAGATATTAGAGACTTACCTGTCTCACAGTTTACCCCCTCCCAGCCCGGCGGACAGTCACACGTGTAGCGGCCCTGTCCGTCTCGGCAGGTCCCGCCGTTCTTACACGGGCTGGACGCACACTCGTCCGTAACTGGAAACACAAACAGGCTTGTGGTCATTCCGTGAATAGTTTCATCTGGTTGGTACGTGACCGCCGCATCTGTAAGCAGCGACACCTACAGCTGCAGTACAATGTGAACTAGTCAGAATTGCCCTGAGGAAGCTGAAAGATGTTCACCGAAACGTCGGTAGAAAGGGAGCGTTGTGAAAAAGGAGTTTCTTTATTCAGGCTTGTGGTCACTTTTGGGGTTTAACGTTACATTTGTCTGAATCAAATAAAAGTAGCCCCCGGACATTTGAATAACAGGCAGACTCCTTCGCTTCTGATAATATTTCGCTACAATGTTCACTCGTATCGGCAGAACTAGTTTTTGTTCATAACTATCGCAAGTTAAATGTTTGTAAAGTGTTATTCTACCTGCGCACTTCACCCCGGCTGTCAACTTGCTCCGAGATTTTCCCTCACACGAAGCGGTGTCGAAAATGTGTCGGCAATTCTGGAGGGACTGTTCAGTTCCTGTACACTCCACATCACTCAGGGAGAAGTGTGGACTGAAGTACTGTCCATAGTTTGCCGCAGCTCTCTTGTAGGACCTTAATCAATGATAACAACATCACAACATCTGTGCCATTACAAGTTCCGACTTTTTGTTCATCATCATCATCATGTTTGAACATGATCATCATGTTCATGACTTTTTGTTAGAAAGTGCTTAATTTAAAGTTTAGCTTGTTGCTATGTTGTAGCATAGCAAACTCTTAGCCTAATCCACATGTATAAGAAAAGTAGGAAAATTGGCACATTGACTTGTCTCATGCACTCTGAGGAGTGTATTCGACATACAGTATATATCAATGTCATTGTCAGTAAACTCTACATCAGTATATGATTAGACGGGTAGTAGTGCCGGGCACTTTTGACCCGTTGTTGACGTCACACTTCCGTTCAGGTCACGTGACATAGGCTTCGGTCAGTTTACTTTAGATGGGTCAAAGTCAGGTGAGTGACGAAATATCGAGTACTTAGGTGTACTAACGTCATCAACGTCTGTACGTGCTAGCTTTATACGTATACTTGTGTATTTTACTCAAAAGATGCAGCTCATGTGTCCACATACCTGGTCGCACCGTCGTGCCCAAGGTGCCTACACACAACGTTAGCCTCGGCAAGGCCCCAGTTACGGTCACAGATCCTTCCCCATTTCTCGCCAATTTTCACTTCCACTACACCCTTGGCCATGTCATGGTGCCGCTTGTGCCTTTTGCCATTCCCACTTTTCGGGTGGTACAGACGCACTGTGGCGCACATACAAAAATTACTCATTCTAGATTACAAATAGAACAGTAAGCTTGGGACTTGTTTGGTCCATAATACATAACTTTGGGGACAAAATATAAAGCATGGTAAAGTTGTAAATATTCTAATATCATACTTCATTGGATTCCATAATCATTCTTCTTTATCTTGATTTGTTATGATTTTGTAAAGGTTCCCTTGGAAATCAGTTACCAAGTTAAATGAAGAGACTGCCGTTAAGATTCATAAATGAATGAATGAATGAAAAAATGTGCTAACACATGTGGAACTGAAAGTCTCAGATTTGGTTGGTTGCATATTGTCCATTGTAGTATGATGACTAAAGTAGGATGATTAAAGTTGAAAAAAATAATGCTACTAGACTTACCTTCCCATGTCTCTGCAAAAGACCCATGTTCTGATCGTTTCATCCGTCCCAGGTCTAGATGCAGAGAGGGCGAAGATTTGAGGGCCCCTGTACTTTGCTAGAATTACAGCACAAACAATATTGTGAGCAAATACGTGTAACAGATATTCGGTCATAGTGAGTGAGGTCATAAAAGAAATTGATCATTGAGCGAAAATCTTAAACAGACAACAAAACGTCACATTATTAGGCCCTTGAGACACTTCCCTTTACTGGTTGACAATTTCTTTCACTTTCAATACGAGCAGTTTGAAATTTGAGACCATAACGCCAACTGACGGAAACATATCACTGTATAACATACCTCTTTGTCAGCTGGTTGTTCCAAGTTCTGATCCAACTGCTCGATGACATGTTGTTGTCCATCAGTCTCGCTCTTTGAATGTCCAGAGTTCGCAAGCTGGCCTTCAACATGTGCCAGGCGCATTGCTAAGTGCATATACCCCGCTGCATTCAGCGCCGAGAAAAGCACGAACAACAACAACAGCACTGACGAAGTGTGCTGTTTTCTGTCGTTTGTTCTAGACTCCGTAGCTTCGTAGAATCGCGCATCTTGTTTCACAGAATTCACATTTTCTTGATCCATGTTGGATACAGTCAGTACAACATAGTTTCCAAAGCCAACTGCCTGTCCATACGGCTCGACACTTCACCAGTAGTGTCCAACAGGCCCCTGGGACTCAAAACACAGAGTGGGCGTGCGTCCAAAACAACCGCCTCAATATGCATGCCACACGTTAAGTTCAGAGTAAGAAACCAAACGTTCTTTAAACACGACGCATACAACTCAGTGTCTTTCTTGACCACAACTTCCAGTCTTGAAATATGACTCTGGAACATAAGATCTACCGATCACCGAGGATACGATGAGCAGATATACCGGATTTCCGATAAAGCTTTTTACCTGATCTGCCTCGCATAGTCTTGACTTGTTATGCAGGAGCTTTGTGTTTCGGAGGCGTGGCGAGAGCTCAAGGTAAACATACGGTATTATCCTTACCCTCCCGCCTTCACTGCGCCTGCGGTCAACCTCAGCCAATAGATGAACAGCCACCGTGACGGCGAATGGAGCTGTCTGTCACAAAGAACCTGTCCGCGGTATCCAATAGGCGAGAGGGAGAGAGTCGGACTGCCAGGGGGTAGTAAATACGTTTTGTTCAGAACACCAGACTAACAACATTTACTAGTTTGGCACGTCGCCATAAGGTCATAGTTGAGCAGAACTGTGCAACACCTTGCGGACAAACACTAACCTGTCCAGGTAAGAGAACTTGCACTTGCAGTCATACATATTTAACATAACTCTTTTACAGTATACTTAACCGTATGACTGGTGTAAAAATCAGCAAATGTGTAAAATTGTCGCCGAATACCAATGAATAGTTCGTCGGAATGTTCTGATCAAATGAGCCGAATTGAAAAAAAAAGAGGAAGTGATAACTGTCCGCCATCTTGGATGTTTTACGATAACCTTTAAATACGATTTGATTGCGTTTTTTTTACGAGTTTGCTACTTTGTATGTCTTCCAAAACTTTTTAATCTCTCACTTCACAGCTCAGTCCCATACATGATCCTACAGGTGAAGATGTCTAGGTGGAATGAATACTGGCTTATCGTGCTTGTAGTGTTGTCTGTGTTGTCTGTGTCGTGGTGTGCTTCTAGCTGTCCGTCAGATTGCAATTGTGAATATTATGAGGGGTACTTGAATGTCGTCTGCCACGGGAACGGGTCAACTGCTATCCCCGATGGACTACCACTGGATACAACCTACCTCACACTCACCCGATATAGACTACCTGTCCTGGACTTGCGTGTGTTTGGTGGTCTAAGGAAGCTAAGAGGACTTCAACTGGTGTCTAACGAAATCGCTCAGATAGAAGGAACGCTAGAGGTGTTCACACATCTACAAGAAGTGGTTCTGAGCAAGAACAAGTTGACAGGCGTTTCTCCACGGATGTTTGGTAACGCCGCTAAACGCCTCGGGTTGGTGGAGCTCAGTGAGAACCCTTTCGACTGTGATGCACAATGTGGCGGACTTCTGTCTAGCAGTGAACAGTGCGACTGTTCTGTTCACATGTTTGACTGTATCTGTAACATAGAGTGGCTCAAAGAACAAGTGACACAACGTCCTAGTGTTTGGGTAGGAGTGCGCTGTGCAGTTCCGAAAGACACCGACATACAAAACGTAGAAATCCACGACCACTTATGCAAAACAAAATGGCGCTACCTACTGGGGATTATTTTAGGCTGTATTGTAATTGTAGCCCTGGCAATAACAACTACAGCAGCCCTCGTGTACAGGTGTAAGAAAAGAAGGTATGCCCCTCTGGGTAGGTACACAGAATTAACCATGATCACCGAGGAACAGTTGAACACATTAGCTCCAAAGCTTGGGATGGATTGGGAAAGTTTAGCGATTCACCTTGGTATGACAATGGCAGAAGTACAGGGATTCATCAGAGACCATGACAGGAACATGAGAGGACAAATCTTTGCTATGCTTGTAGCTTGGAGGGACAAAAACGGCGAAATGGCTACTGCTGCAAAGTTAGTGGAACAACTGAAAACTTTCCAGCCTCCTCTTGATCCAGAAATATATCGGTTTCTGGAAGAGTCATGCAGTAGTGACTAGATCAGTTCATCCATGTGTGAATAATGCTTTATCATTTTGTATTGATAAAGAAACACACTCTGACTGTAAATTACTATGGCTAATAATTGATAAGAAAGGGATGAGTGTTTTATACATTTGTTTGATGTGCATTGCCTTTCCTTATAGAGGTTTAGAGGTTTTGAAGACATCTTTAAATTGTTCCAAAACTTCATTTTATTTTATGCTTTTGTGGTATGTACATGCAATGGACTTAAACGAAATACATGTTTATGAGTGACAATGTATCTTGTGTGGCCATTGTTATTGATACAAGTAGACAAGAATGTTATTCTCTGTCAAACGAAATACATAGTTCAATACACATTTACATACATACACCGTGTAGTTTTGGGCAGGTGTTATGTATATGGCATTAAAGTACAAAATTACATGTGCATATACAGACAGCTTTACAATATCACACGTACATGTAACAATACTACTATCTGTGTCCGGTCTCTGTCTAGGACATTTATATGTATATAGACACATGCTTTTCCTATGCCTGACTGTCATCTTTAAGTCACAAAGTGCTTAGGCAAGTTAGGTAGTACTAGATTCTGTTTTCAAGGCAGCCACGGTCTAGTAAATATAATCATTACAGGGCACATTGCATTTACTAAAGTCGTTTACAATGTTTCAAACCAAACTATATACAGACTTTGTACAGTATTATACCCTAACTACTTTTCAACAAAATACCTCACATGATATTTTTATATACAATATGTAATACGGTTTTCGATTCAACTTGACTTTGTTCAAGTCTTATTGCTATACATTGAATCATTCATGTTAAACCAGTGTTTCTAAATCTTCTAGAATAGGCTGTTGGCGACGTGTGCATCTATTTTTGTAAAACTCGTGCACTTTTACTCCGACTACAATAATCACAAGCACAGCTCCGGCCGTGCCCAGAGCTATGTTAAACGACATCTTGTCAGTCCTGTATCTGTCTGGTTCCCTCATTGACGGTTTAGTAGTGGGGGTAGGCGTTGTTGTAGTAAATACGCCCATTCTATTTAATACGTTGAAGCCTGCTACAAGGTTTGGTGCACAAACCAAACGATCTAGTGGTACATTTTTCAACTCCTTTCCACTCAAATATTTGGGTTGGTTGCATGTTACTAGTCTATCACTGTAGTAGTGAGATCCATCTTTCAGTTTCGCAGCCAACCATTTTAATCTACAGTCACAGTTCCATGGATTGTTTGCCATGTAGACGAAGAAATTTCTCTGATCTTGTCTCGCTGTTGTGATGGACTTGTTGAAGACTCCCTGTGACAGTGTGGATAGCTGGTTACCGGAAATGTCCACGTTTTGTAGATGCTGAAGATTTCTGAAGGCGGAAGTTGAGATGTGTTTGATGTTGTTGTTTGCCAGGTTGATTCCATGTAGGTTCTGTAGACCCTGGAAACTGCTGCGTGAGACCCTTGTGATGTTGTTGTACTGTAGATTTAACCACATCACCGATGGTGGGATATTAGAAGGGATTTCTGTGAGTCCCTGTCCCGAACAGGAGACCGTGAGTTCCCCGTAAGTGTCAGTACAGGTGCAGGGGGAGGGGCAG
Organism: Branchiostoma floridae x Branchiostoma belcheri; assembly: GCA_019207045.1. NCBI lineage: Eukaryota > Metazoa > Chordata > Leptocardii > Amphioxiformes > Branchiostomatidae > Branchiostoma > Branchiostoma floridae x Branchiostoma belcheri. The sequence goes on from CM033041.1 coordinate 8,611,953, forward strand.
ATGGAGTCAGCCGCAGAGACCGCGATGACCGCCGTGAGAAGTAGCTATAGGAAGACTTCTGCTAAGTTTGGAACCACAGCCATGAATTCACTCTTGGTCCACTTCAAATGACAAATTGTAGAAAGAAACAAACAAAGCTTTACCAGTACGACACTAAAGGTGAAATATATGGCTGTTGTAAATTGTCTAACGACCGTTAACGTTGTGTGTAAACGGAAATTCTCTACCACATGTAATTACCCCCAACACGTAGGCACTTGAATACCATTACAATCAAGATTAACAAGGCTGAACAGTTATTTATGACATTGAACTTACAAATGGGCGTATCCAAAGCTGGTCACATACAACAAACAAACGTTAGAAATGGCGGGCCTACCAGTTACTACATTCGATTCGACGGTCGGTGTTCGATAGAGCTTGGTTCTGAACCAAATACGGTCTGTGCGCGAGCGTTCTGTTCTATACGTTTGTCTTACAATATTGCACTTGAACGGCACAAACTTCCTGGTGACCAAATATGGTCAATGTTTTGACCTGTTTAGCTCATTACACACGCGGGAGATCCCCTCCCAAAATACAGGAAGCGAAGCCTATCTGCAATTCCGTATCTACAAAACAAACCTCGAAAACTCAAGCGCAAATGTTCGCGTTTCTAACACGAAGATACACGCACCTCTTTAACCTTGTCAAGGTTACCAAAGTGAGAACACCTCAAGGAGGCCCCCGAAGACATCCATAGAACTCTGAGTTTCCAACATTCACGTTAATGTAAAAGTGCTATAATTCTTCTAAATGGTAAATGATTGCACAATCAACATTGTGACCAGTGTAAGTTATCTAAATGTGTACATAACCAAGCATAGATTATGTAAATGTGGAAATCATTTACTTAATCAGACTGTTTCATGGAGATATGAGGTCTCCGAACTCTTGTTGCCATTTTTTTTTGTCAGCTTCGATCTTAAAGTATTCACCCTCGCACACCATGGGCTTGTTAGTGGTGGATCCCTCTCTGGATTGATTCCAAGGCGACCAAGGCCCTCAGGCGAACACAAACATCAACGTAACTTTGTGTTGCTTTGTGGGATTTTTTTTTACAACGTCCTCTGTCAATACTCGATAGAGGTCTACTTGGTGTACAAATGTTTAAAAGGTAAAAGTACTATAACCCCTTCAAACGGAAAGCTTTAGTCTTTGGGTCAGTTATAAACTATATCATAGGGACTACTTGTTACTTTGCATTGTTCACTGTTGTGTGCGGATATATTTCACAGGCCGTGAACACGTACCTGGCAGCACGTCACCGGAACGTACTGCGCCTGCGCGAAAAGTATAGACATGCTAAACCTTGCTAAACCCCCGGTTTACTAAAGGGCCGCATTTAAGAAAGTACGTGCGTATATAAGGGTAAAATCCCGTGTACGTTTTACATGAAACCATGTCTCTAACATATACTGTGCAACAAGCGGGATTTCAATGCAACGTTGACCAAACCAAGCCCCAAACCACCAGGGTTCGCGCAGGCGCATTACGTTCCGGTGACGTGCTGTACCTGGCGAGGTGAAAGGGGAAAGTTGGCGTCATATTTGGTTCCGCTTAGGTGTGTCTGCTATGTGGGTTAACAGGTAGTCAAAGGAGGAACAGAAAGGCGACCCGTTTCCCTAATCGGTCGCGGAGCTCCTCCGGTTAGGTTTGCGAATTCTTGTTTTGTTTTTCTAAGGTTTATTGATCAATTAATCAAGGGACCATATTCAGTCCGTTTTAACGATCCCTGACGTGTTTCTTCCGGGCACATGCAGAAGGTAACGGTTCATCAATCCCATGGCCACAGGTAGTGGGTTTATTTTCTTCTGTAGCAAATTAACATGGGTGTCAGGAGTGTCACGATAAACTCTTGCCGTTTTTTCTCTTTACTGAACTCGTGTTGGTTGTGTGTGTGTGTGGGCAGTTGGGGGTGGGGGTGGGGGGGTGGGGTTGGGTGGCTTATGTATGGAGTTGTATTTTAAAACAGTATAGTTTTTGATTTTCCAAGGGCATGTGCTTTGATTTTGGATTCAACATTACAATTTCCTTATTTTAAACCGCTAAACAAACATATCATATTACACCTAATGGCGGTATGTGACCGGTGTATCCCTTACAAACTCTACCTGCGTGACACCGCTGCGGTTGATTCGTATGGAGGTTTCAGCGATCACTAGTACAACCGCTAGGTGGGGCGATTTAATTATCTCCATTTGGGTGTGTCTGTGTGTCTTTCTGTCTGTCTGTCTGTGTGTTTGTGTTTCCGGATATTTGCGGTCAGCATAAATCAAGAACCTCTGGATGGATTGCCATGATATTTGGTATGTGGGTAGATGTTGTGAAGACGAAGGTCAAGGTCAATTTTGGGCCTCCTGGTATGTGACTATGGTACTGCAGCAGATATTCCGTTTTTTTGTGTATCTTTTGACATGGATGTTCTATGATCTTGATTTTTTGGTGGCAGATAGCTTGTGACGTAAGGAATAGGTGGTGTATGTTTGGTTCCCCTAGCAGGATGCTCTGGAACTGCAGGGTCATTTTTCTCAAAATCTTCTAAGGAGGATAACTGGACAAGGGAACAACAAATTTAGATCATATTTGGTATGTAGGTAGCTTTGACAAAGATGTACATAATCAAGTGCAAATTATGCAAACTGGCGCTTAATTTGCATAATTAATGAGGGAAATCTATTTTTGTAGTGTTTGCCATTGTGGGACTCAGATACCTGTTATATATGTATTTTGTGGCTGGTGGAACATTCCTAACACAATGTTAGCAAAATTGCGACAAAGCTTTGTCGTACTAAAGATAAAATGATACATCTAATCTAATCATGCTCTTATCTGCCCATTTCAGACTGGTCAATGTGCCCAGTGCGATTGAAGAAGACTTGGTTGTAAAATCAACACTAGATGCACTTGCGAACAAAGGTGCAACGTCCATTAATTCGTCAGGATGGCGACCAAACGAGGTATGTTTGCGAGTATTTGCGAATATATGCCTCTCCTTCGATGCCCTTAAGAATGAAATGAAGAATGCAACATCTAAACTTGGCACGAAAAAACAACTCATCTACGGGAAGACTGACATTAAATGTGAGTCTGACACGTCAGATCTGTATCTGAATCTACAACAATGTACTTCATTCATCTGTTGTCATTGATAAAGTCTTGAAAATACAGCAAGGGCTACGTTTTGAATACTTTGAGATCAAGCTGGTCCGATTTGTACTTGATCAAGATGGCGACGGGACGAGGTTTTGAATTTGTACTTACTAGGAAGATACGCCCCCTTTCAGTCAGTCCTCAGTTAGATTTAGAGTAGATCCTTATAATTAGTATCATTGACATTTGTCAGCACCGTAACGTCTTCCTCTAGCTTTGCGTTGGTACTGGTTTTCTTCACTTTCATGGTTATTCTATCCAAAAATAGTTACTTTACGCTTGTTCTCATTACCACCGGTGGTGAATCCTGCCTCACTACTGCTACAGGACACAACTGGAAAAAGGGACCCAGCCGGGCTGTTTTCTTTTGCACTTTCGGGTGTGACATCTACGTGGCCCTGTGGGACTATCCTGGGACTTTGGGGCACAGTAGGGCCCCGGGTTGAAATCAACCCCGGACCCGACCATACGTAGACCAGAGGTGTACCCCAGGTATCCGGCAGTCCGTCTGACTGGGGCTACAACCCTTACGGGCATCAGTGCATATGTGACCGTAGCATTAACGGCAAAGCATTTAGGAAAACAACATATTTTTGCTAATAAGAAAGAAAATCTACCAGTGATTCATCAAAACGAATAGCTGGCTGGCAAAACGGATAGTTAATAGTTTTCTTTTCTTTTCTTTTCTTTTGAATTCTTGATGAGGGATGGCACATGAAGAGAACAACACATCCTTCTGCATGGTGTTGAATGCAGATCTAAATCAGTGACTTATTTTTCCGTAGGACTTGATCCTGACATACAGGAATTTATCCGTAAGAACTATGTAAACCTAGCAGAGAGGCTGGAGGTAAGAAGAGTGATCCGTTACCTGATTCAATATGACGTCTTGACCATTGAAGACAAACAGAGAATCCTACACAAAGACACAGATGAGAACCAAGCAGAAGAACTTCTCGACACACTAACTCACGCTGGGAAATGCACCACAAACCTCTTCATAAACGTACTAAAAGAGACACACCAGACCGCGCTTATCAATAGTCTTCAATCTGCAAACACAAAGAGCTGTGACATACTTGATGGTGAGAGGTCAACAGCTGCTTCGAATGTCCTCCCCGCCAAGCTGCAACTGGAGTTTGTCCAAAAAGGGAAGAACATGCAATTAGACATGGTTAACAAGATTTTTGACCACAAAATAGCAGAAAAACACAGACAGAAGTTGAAGAAAAACTTTGAATGGTGCCATGCAGCAATTGACTCAATAATACGAGGATGTTTTATCATCAACTTGACGTTCCTCCAGCCATGTGACGTGGATAGTTTTTACCACGACCATTTCCGCGTTGGTCCGGGCAGTTTGTCCGCTGCCCTGTCAGACCTGCTCATCACAGATGAGATGCGCGCTGTGGTTGGTGGAGAGGAGTTGATGGTGAGGGTGGAGGTCAGGTATGACGACTACATCCGGGTCAGGAGACGGCTTTGTACTACAGGTAATTCTGATTTCCTTAATATATGTCATATTGACATTGGTCTGATCGTTTGTAGTTTGTCCTAATCACCTGTAGTGAATTGTATTCCATATTTCATAAACATCACTTTCCTTGTCTACACTAAATGGAAGTATGCAATATAAAATGTATCTTTAAAACTCCATACTATATCAATGTTCTTTGCATTTTGAAGGTTTTCTTATACATGTGTACCTTTCAAGGATTTGTTTGATATGTTGTCTATTTGGAACAACGCCATGATATCAATCATGACATATATTGTGAATGTGTGTTAAACCTGTTACTTATAAGGATGAAAAGTACATGTGACTGAATAGCCGACTAACCATGCGGATGAAGAGACAACAGCAACAACAACAAAAGAGTTCAAATCAATCAAGGGTTCCAGGATTTACACAGTGTAAAGTTTATCTGCATCTGAATTAACATACAATTAACTAAAAAAAAGTCCGATCGTGACAGTTATCAGATACACGGCCCATGTCTATCTAGCACCTATTTTATTCCTTACTGTTTGACATAAACATGTAGCAAAATTTAAATTCATTGTACCACAAACCAGAACTGCAGCGATCAACCTCCGTGAACAGCCTATCAGCCACACCCCTTCCTCCCAAGGAGACAAGAAGCCGTCCTCTCCTCAACAGTTTGGACCTGGTCACCACCAGCACACATGATTCCAGCTTTGCCGACTGGGTCACTGACGCTAACACCAAACAACTGGTACTCAAGGTGAAGAAGAAGTCACAAGCGCTGACAGGTTTGGGGGCTAAACACGAGATAGCTGAGCGCCAGGTAGAGCTACAGGAAGGCATGGTTAGAAGTCTTCAGAGGGAAATTACCCGACTCACACAGGAGCAGGAGACAGCACAGAAGGTACTCACGGACAAGGAAAAGGAAATTGAGGACCTAACGGGAGCCAATAAGGGTATGAAAGATACCATCGAAGAACTGCTTGCTGAAAAAGCAAAACTGACGAACAAATTGGCAATGGTGGAAGGAGAACGATTACCATCGAGCCGTGCTGTGGGGGAAGCCAGGAGCGCCAGTGTACCCACGGAGCCGATACCAACAAGTAAGTGTGCGATGCATCTTTGTCGTGTTACGTGACCTGAACGAAAGTGTGACGTCAGCACCTTGTCAGGGTTTACGTCAGTTGATGCCGAGAGTTAGCTATTTATCTCGTTCTTTTAGCTCAAAAAAGTATTTCTTATGAAAAGCGTGATAACTACAAAACATGTGATAGCGATAAGTAAAAAACTTTGTCTCATTATTTCGCCAACAAGGATTTTCTTTCTTCTACTGGAGAATTAATGTGATAGCAACCCCCTCATCACATTGATTCTCCATAGAAAGATACAAGATTCTTCTACTGGAGAATGAATGAATGAATGGTTTATTACAACGTATATACATAGCAGCCGAGGCGGCTGAATTGCGTATCACTTACAGACTATGTTCCAATTAAAATCTCAATACACATTAAAATATCCGGGAAAGCGCTGTAAAACAACTGCTGACAAAGGATATCCCAATAAGGGGAATTGCAAAATACAATGCATACAGATCTGTCAATACATGTACAGATCAGTCAATAAAGATCATGCAAGTTTATAAGATTCAATGTGATAGCAACCCCTTTATCACATTGATTCTCCATAGAGAGATACAGGATTCTTCTACTGGAGAATCAATATGATAGCAACCCCATTTTATTTTAAATACTTTTCAGAGCTAAATGAATGTGATAAATAATCAGTTCTGTCCTTGCCATCATAGTAGTTACTGCAATACTCTGTTATTACAAACGTCGTAAGCAACCTCAGGCTTTGACGCGTGCCCAGCTTGATACAGAACACATAAATATATAATATGAATAATGGCACATAAATAGGGCATATCTATCACATTATTGTTCCTACCTATCTAGATGTCATGATAAGGAAATATAATCAATATCCCATTGATATCTTATAAAATCACGACCAAGATATTGTGGACATGCGAGTGATCACATATATGTAGTAATATGTCTGTGTATCCACAACCGCACTGTGAACCGTTACTCCCTGACGGTGAAGCACATCCAGTCGAGATAACACAGCTTCCACCAGCACCTGGAAGGCAACGTGGACTGGAGAACCGTGAGCGACAACATAATAATGATGACCGTGTTGACCCTGTCAGGGCAGACGATATGATGGCCTGTGCACCAAATGCTCCTGATAGTAAGTAATATCTTTTCTTATATATATGGCAATTCATTACGTCTGAGTAACAATAATCCTTGGGTGAAATATACTAGTAATGGCAAATATTAGCATGAAAAATTAAAGAGAATATGATAAATGCCTGGAAGCAAGTCTCGTTTCAATCCATTGACAAATGGATTGATGAATGAGCAATGATGAAGAGAACTCTTTTTCACCTCTATCTTATCTTTTATTTTTCCTACCAGCTAAACTGCTATTTTTAGGCTAAAATCACGACCAAGATATTGTGGGTATTTGAGTGATCACATACATGTAGTGATTTGTCTATTTACCCCACAACAGTCAAGACAACTCCAACATTCATCTCGCTGGGATGTGTGCCAACAAGGTCTCAGAACACAGTTTTTCGCCTATGGGGATTTACATGGTTAAGGACCCCAAAGTAAGGTGGTTCGACGACTCAAAACCTATAGTAAGGTGCAGATACAATTTACAAGAATTTAGTATGTTGAAGCCGAGGGTACAACCTACAAAATATCTGAAAATGAGCATAGATTTGCCTGCTCGTTTTTCTATAAAAGACACTTTGATTTGACCCCCAGCGGAGGTCATGGAACTGCAGGCGACGACCAGGAAGTGCCGGTAACAGTATCAATGCGCAAATTCCCGCCGGCCGAAGAAGCAACGTAATTCAATTTATACAGTGTCAACAACGATATATTCCTCTACCATTCACCACAGTTTCCACCTCGCTGTTGTGCACGGAAGAATAACTACGGCCTTTGCAAGTACAGCGGTGCACTATTTTAACCCGAACTACTTTTGGGGACGGGGGTCGCGTATAAATACTGTGTTCTGAGACCACAAGCACAACTATCACACTGGAGTGGCGTTTCCAAGATGGCCGCCAACCAGACTCCTGCGAGTTGCACCATGGGAACCTGTGGTCAAAAGGCATTCATCAAAAGGACGATGAAGGACGATGGATGTACTCAATGGACAACGTCAAACCGGACACAGAATACAGTTTCCAAGTCAGAGGCATCTTTGATGGACAATATGGAAGGATGAGTGACACCATCAAACTACAAAGCTTGCCTACAGGTAAGATATAACAAAACATTATAATAAATTTTTATCTCTTCATATCCTGTAATAGGATATGGTTTGTACATCTAATACATTATGACAAACACAAATACCGACAATCTAGAGACCACATAGTATTTTCCTCGCCAGATATAGTACCCATAAATTTTCCATAGAGAGGGCATTTGTATATGCAGGCTAACGTTTTGCTTCTATGTAACTGATTGTGTTCTCCACATTTTCAGACAAGTTGCAAAAAGATTGCGAAGAAGGTTGCACTGCCAGACAGTATCTCAAAGACTTCTGCATAATAGGAGACAAGTCCCACAAAGACTGGATGGAAAAACTTTGCAAAACGTTAGAGGGGACATGGGGGCTGACCGGGTGGTTACTAGATAGGGACTCAGATCCAGGCACATTCAAGCTAGAACACCTCGGGTGGCAAAAGCAGAACTGTAAGAAAGTCATTTTGATTTTTAGCGAGAGTTCCGACAAAACATGGTATGAAGAATTGAATCTACAAACAGCTGTAACGGGGTTTCTTATGGACACTAAGCAGGGAGGTGAACAACGGCTGATACCGATCAAAATGTCGTCTGCAGTGGAGTTTCCTTCATACATGTCTGCTTTGGAGGAACTCACCTTTGAAAACAACAAATACTTCTGGAAGCGGTTGATCGCAGGGCTTACAGATACGCATATTTGTGTAGTGGATAGTGAAAATAGTGAAGTTAAGACCTCAACTTCTGTATAACCTTGAAACCATTGTATACAAGTACAGTATGTACAAACATCTTATCATGGTACAACAACCAGAAGACAAGTTTTTCAATACAAGCAGTGATGTAACTTTTATGATACAGTAATTCTTTTTTATATGTGAAGTATTTTCAGATTTTTTCCTGAAAGCAAGTCGTGCTAAATAGGTGAACTTTTACATGTTCTGAAATGTTGCTTGTACGAATGTCACATTTGATGTGCATTGCAGTTCTTTATACATAGAGATTTTGAATACATTTTCAAATGGGTCTAAAACTTCAGTTTATGCCTTTGAGGTACATGCATGCAGTGGACTTTGTAACGAAATACAATACGTTTATGAGTGATTTTCTGTGGCGATTGTTATAGATACAAGTAGAAAAGAATATGCCATTCACTGTCAAATGAAATCTCTGCCTATTTCAATACATATTTACATGCAAACACAATGTGGTGTGGAACTACAATATAAATTGGACAGGTGCTATATACATGGCAATAAAGTACAAAATTACATGATTGTGCATATACAATCATATTTACAATATCAAACATAACAAATACTCGTATGTATATATTAGACACATGCATTTCCTATGTCTGTAGACTGTCATAAAGTCACCAAGGGCTTAGGCAAGTTAGGTAGTATCCTTTTCAAAGAATCCATGGTCTAGTAAATGTAATCATTACAAGGCACATCGCATTACTTTACAATGTTTCAAACTCAACTATATACTAGACTTTTTATAATACCAAACCCTAACCACTTTTCAACAAAAATACCTTTCGTGATATTTTTATATACAATGTGTAATACGTGTTTTCGGTTTAAGTTTTATTGCTATACATGGAATCATTCATGTTAAACCAATGTTTCTAAATCTTCTACAACAAGCTGTTGGCGACGTGTGCATCTATTTTTGTAAAACTCGTGCACTTTTACCCCGACTACAATAATCACAATCACAGCTGCCGCCGTACCCAGAGCTATGTTAAACGACATCTTGTCAGTCCGATATCTATCTGGTTCCCTCAGTGACGGTTTACTAGTGGGGAGAGGCGTTGTTGTAGTAAATGCGTCCATCCTATCTAATACGTTGAAGCCTGCTCCAAGGTTTAGGGCACAAACCAAACGATCTAGGGGTACATTTTTCAACTCCTTCCCAGTCAAATATTGGGGTTGGTTGCATGATACTAGTCTATCACTGTAGTAGTGAGATCCATCTTTCAGTTTCGAAGCCAGCCATTTTAATCTACAGTCACAGTTCCATGGATTGTTTGCCATGTAAACGAAGAAGTTTCTCTGATCTTGTCTTGCCGATGTGATAGACTTGTTGAAGACTCCCTCTGACAGTGTGGATAGCTGGTTACCAGAAATGTCCACGTTTTGTAGATGCTGAAGATTTCTGAAGGCGGAAGTTGAGATGTGTTTGATGTTGTTGTTTACCAGGTTGATTCCATGTAGATTCTGTAGACTCTGGAAACTGCTGCGTGATACCCTTGTGATGTTGTTGTACTGGAGGTTTAGCCACATCACGGATGATGGGATGTTAGAGGGGATTTCTGTGAGTCTCTGTCCCGAACAGGAGACCGTGAGTTCCCCGTAAGTGTCAGTACAGGTACAGGGGGAGGGACAAGCGGAGTCAGCCGCAGAGACCGCGATGACCGCCGTGAGAAGTAGGAAGACTTCCGCTAAGTTTGGAACCACAGCCATGCTCTTACTCTTGGTCCACTTCAAATGACAAACTGTAGAAAGAAGCAAACAAAGCTTTACCAGTACGACACTTAAGGTGAAATATATGGCTGTTGTAAACGACCGTTAACGTTGTGTGTAAACGAAAATTCTCTACCACATGTACTTACCCCCAACACGTAGACACTTGAATACCATTAAAAACAAGATTAACAAGGCTGAACAGTTATATGACATTGAACTTACAAATGGGCGTGTCCAAAGCTGGTCACATACAACAAACAAACGTTAGAAATGGCGGGCCTGCCAGTTATTAGGGCAGAAACTGAATTCGATTCGACGGTCGGTGTTCGATAGAGCTTGGTTCTGAACCAAATACGGTCTGTGCGCGAGTGTTCTGTTCGATACGTTCGTCATACAACTTGAAGGACACATTCAAACTTCCTGGTACACAAATATGGGCATTGTTTTGACATGTTTAGTTCATTACACACACGGGAACAGCAAGGGAGATCCCCTCTCGCAATGCAGGAAGCGTAGTCTATTTGTAATTCCGTATCTACAAAACAAACCTCGAAAATGTTCTCGTTTCTAACACAAAGATACACAAACCTCTTTAACCTTGTCAAGGTCACCAAAGTGAGAACACCTCAAGGAGGCCCCCGAAGACATCCATATAGAACCTTTAAGTTTCCAAGAGATTCTTACAGCCCGCCAAATCTACTGTTTTTAACGACTTCCTTTCCGAAACCTTCCTCTTCCTAGAACTGAGTGACATCAGTCCGTCACCTAGGCAATATTCTCAGGTCTATTAGCGACCTACACAAACAGAGTGAATAGCCTGCACACGCCCCTTCACCCCTCCTGTTGTTTGACGTTCTACGTCGTTGCACATCGTAAGTAAGGTGTGTAACATGATCGTTCTGTTGATTAACACACGTGAGACGACAGGTGAAAGGACGGCAATTATAACACCTCAAAACACCTTAAATGTGTTACAAGTCGAGCTACAACACACTGACACCACATAAAGACCATGGCGGATTTGAAAAGAAAAGTAAGCCCCTAACGTTAAGTATTTCTTAACAATGTCACAATAAAAAAGTGATTACAAGAGAAAGCTAAAGTACACATAACTAGAATTGCAGCTCTCTAGCTTAGTGGGAAATGTTTTGATACCTTAGAACATAAATAAACACTAACGTTAGCATTCAGTCTAACAGCTCGATTGAGACAAACCTTTTCGCCTATGATGTTGATTCTTATTTGTCCTTTTGTTACATGAACAATTTTCTCTCAGCACGATTCTCCACCTGTAACCTTTACAAGATGGATTGATATTTTTGCAACTTCGCCTTACACAAACGTTTTAGCAAAAACACCTAGAATTAGATATCAAATGTGTTAAACAACAACAAGATCACCACTCTTACCTGTAAGAGCTATCCTGGCCCCTATGAAATTGTGTGTCTGCTATATAAAACTGCCGGTACTAATAAAATGATATGATAACATGACGTGGTAACGCCAGCACAAGCACGCAATCATATCAATAATTCATATTCATAAATGTGATGTCATACTCAAGGTGACTGCTTTAGATAAAACGTCTACCTGGTTGTGTTTTATTTTTCCCAGACATAGATGCCTTAGTTAATCAATTAATTGAAGATAGACACAGAAACACTGGTTGAAATGGTTCCTGTTTTTTCTTCATATTTTCTGACAAAAACTATATTTTCTAAAAAAAATGAATCTTATATCAAAGCGTACATATACACATGGAGTCCTCATTGCTATAAGCACACAAAAAGTGTCGCAAGTGATTGCCAATATTTGTTTTCAACTTCTTCAGCCTGCAGGATTTTATGCCATTGTTGCATAGTTCTTCGAATGATGACCATTTGTGAATTGGCATTGGGGCACTGCGCAATATTGCAGCGCAATTACAGCGCAGACTAGCGGATTGTACAAGAACTGCACGCAAGTTTCAGTGTGAACTACTATTATTACCTGACACTGCCTTTCAATACTTTCCTCCACTTGTGTAGTACACTACAGCGCTACTATCTGCTACAACTGTAACTTCTACTGTGCTTTAATTGACGAAGCTAAAGCGTTAATGGAAACACGCCTCCAGACTTTATACTCTCTGATTTTGCGAGGGAAATGCGCAAAACAAAAGTATTTCGGCAATGTCCAGAACAATTTCGACGTTATGAGCATTGCTTTAGTCATATCAGGAATCAAGTACAGCTGCAGCAGGGTGGGTAAAATATTTAGTCATGTAAGTTTTAGAGTCATGCATATTTTCAATACTAGAAAGGCCCATTAATGGCTGAGAGGTCAATTTTCATTGGCTAAAGGCGAGTGTTCGCTGCAGGAGCCGCCTCGGTACAGCCAACAGGCCTTCACACTGAAACCGAATCAGCAGGAATCAAGCAGAACCAGCCGGAATGAAGAATTTGTAAAATTCGTACCACATTAGGGTGGGAACTCCAAATAGACCTTATATTTGTAGTGCATTCTAGAAATTCTCATTGCATTCCATATATTTGGCCACATTCTGGCAGGATTTGGAGTGCGTTGCCTGTCTGTTCTCCATCGAATGAGATCAGAATGTTTCGAATACTATTGGAATGCCTTAGAAAGTTTTCGAGCATCACAAAAACATTCGGGGTGGCCTCGAGAATGGGCAGAAATATCTGGAACGCAGTGAGAATTTCTAGAATGCACTACGAATAATAAGCAGGAAAATACAAAGAATAGTTATTCTGACTGCATTCCGACTGGTTCCGCTTCTCGTGTGAAGGGGCCTTAAAGACTCGGTAAGATTGTATGACGAAATAAAATTTGAAAGGCAAAGCCAAGTATGGTTATTCAGGATAAAGTAAACATGCAGGAAGTTAACAAGTAACACGGTTTAAAATGAACCCCTCAACACAGCAACGTACACTCCTCTCTGTACATGTGTAAACACAGGTAGTGTATTGTTCCTGCCCAGGACCCCAGCAAAAACTTGAAAAACGAAACCTTGGCGTTGAGCTTGGCGTCACGTTCGCACGCCTGATGAAGTTTCACCTTTTGTGAGCTTTTGATTGTCTTTGGACAAAAGAAAAAAAAAAGAATTTCTTCCAACATGACAATGTACCAAAAATAGCCATCAGAAGTTTAGAAATTTCGGCTTATCAAGTTATGTATGCCTACTATTATGATTTTGAACGAAGATAAGCTGCGCTGAGCGGAAGAGTGGTAGATAAAGACCCAATCAAAATGTTTGAAAGGAAAAAGGGCAAGTAAGACCAAGTGTGGTATGGCGCCATGACATCACCTCTACAGGTTTTGAACGACACAAAAATATACATTGTATTATATGATGTTGTTCATATTCCAAGCTAATCAGCATCATGTTTCAAGCTACTTAATGTCAATCATCATATTGCAAATACGAAAAGGATTATTCTCTTGACAAGGCTCAAAGCTGACTTTTAAAACTAACCTTTAAAAGCCGCATCCAGACTGACCGGTTTCCTGACAAACTGGCCGTCCTTGGACGTCGCTTACAGTGAAGACCTTAGAATACAATAGAATTTTATTCAAAAGTCTGTCAAAATGTACGACAAAATTCTTCCTTAGAACCTTGCAAAAATGATATTCTATCATAGCAGAAAATTCCATTTAGCATGTACCTGTCTTTCGACGCTGGAATGATTTCTGTCTCGCTGAAGACAAGTATTCTCCGGGTGACTAGATTGAAGGTCTCCGGACCCGTTCCTTTGACGTGGAGGCGAAGTTTCTTGACACACCGGCTGGTGACGGACTTCACTAAGGTTATACCTGCTTCGGTAACCGATTGGCATTGTGGTCGTGGCGCGTGCTACAGATTACCTGGTCACTTTAGTGAAAGAACACGATTTAGACCGGTGCAAAAATATAAAAACGAGGCATATGTTTCGATCAATGGAACCATCAGTCAAATATTCCTGACATATATTGTGTTCCATTTGATCTTTACACGCCCCCTTGACCCCTCCTGTTGTTTGATGTTCTAAGTTGTTGCGTACACAAGGAAACCTGTTGTAACAAGATAGCTCTGTTGACTAACACACGTGGACGGCAAGTGAAAGGTCATAAGCTCCTTAGATACGCAACAAAAAAAGCCTACATCAGTCCGTCACACTAGCTCAGTAGCTGGGCGATCATGCTCAGGTGTAAATAATCTGCCCATACGTACTCTCCAAGCAGAGGTTTAGGCTCCGGCTGTTTTTTTAACGTTTTTTTAGTCGTTTTTATCGGGCTTTCTATTTTGTCATTTTTTTTCGTTGTGTCCGGCCACAACGAAAAAAATGACAAAATAGAAAGCCCGATAAAAACGACTAAAAACCGCAAAACGTTAAAAAACAGCCGGAGCCTAAACCTCTGCTTGGAGAGTAGTTTAACGGTAACGTTCTACCTCTCTCTGTACATCAAAACCATGCTGGAGGTATAACGTTACACCAGGTACCATAATGTTACCTGGTGTGTAATACGATAGTTTTGAATAGCAATAGCTCACCACATGAAAACCACCGGAATTTGAAAACAAAACAAAACACAAGCAAGCCTCTAATGCTAATCTAGTGTCTTGAATATTTAAGACCGACAGTATTTAAGATTTCTGTGCTCTCTAGAGTCGACCTCTTAAGGAAGGTATCCTGAAAGGAAGACAGAAAAATTAAAGGTACGAATGTCGATGTTCTTTATTATCGTTTGCAATTGTCTCCAAATTGCAAATGTGATTGGACGTAATACAATGTAGTCAAACTCTTGGATATCACATTTCTGGTGCGCTAATATTCACAAACCTCAACACAACCCCCAGTGAATCACTAAATCCTTCCGCTAACCCCATCCCCACCCCTACACCACCCCCCAGTCCCTGATGTCCTCCACACACTGTAACAGCTGGGGGTACTGATGGAGGGGGTGGGCCCACGATCCCATCAGCCACCGCGCCACAGGACAGATGAAGTCAGCACGCAAGTCGGCTTTTAGGTCTGCTAACGTGTAGGACCTCAGTCTGGTCTCTGCTGGTATAAGGAAAAGACGAAAGAATGGAGTTCTGTTAAACGGAGAAGTAGCAAACTTCCATCACTTTTATTTCTCTACATACATCGTTCACTTCATCTACCTAATTGCGTTATTTGACAGTCCCATGTACGTACTACGAGGGGCGTGCAATTAGTAATGGTCCTGACCCATTTCCCATAGCAGGAGATTAATGAAACTTGGCACAGTTATTAGTCTTTCTCTTCATAGGAATCACCCAGAGTTATGCATTTCTCCCATCGTTTGATGCAGCTCTGGACACCGATTTTGTAGGACACCCCAGGTTGGTCCTCCAACTGATGCCTCATCAATGGCACAAGAGGGACGACCAGGTCAGGGAGCTGTTTCCACAGACTTCGAGCCACGTTTGAATTCAGGATGCCAGCGTTTTACAAGGTCATATGATGGGGCATCATCACCATTAGTTTCATTTATTTCATCAAAAGTCTTCTTTGGTGTGCGTCCTTTCAAATACAAAAACCGGATCACTGCGCGACACTCAACTGGTTCCATTTCACACCTGGTCCATTTCGCACCTGACTAAGTTCAAACACCAGTAAATCAGAAACCACAACTAGTTCAGAGCTGTCTTTTGCAACATAACCCATAGAGATATGAATTATTACACATACAAAATTTCATTTAGATCAGACAACTGGAAGTGGGTCAGGACCATTACTTATTGCACGCCCCTCGTAACACGAAGTGGTCAGAAAATCATATTCTTATACTTCTTTAATAATTTCCTGTATATCATCATGAGAGTGAGCATATAATTCTGAATCTATGGTTTTAAAACCCACAATGAAGAGTAGAGTCTTCTTCATTCATATCTATTTTAGTTCAAAACCTGGCAGATCACTTTGACTACATTTTTAGCATCTCGTTTTTTATTGAAAGGGGAGACATGCAGTTGAAGCACAGATAATGATGCCTGGATATTTCTATGCCATATATCTCACCATTGTTTCCCAGTGTGAGCTGTAGTTGTTGATGATAGTGGTACAGAATATCGTCAGTGTGAGTGTGTTGGAGTTCCCGTGTTGTTGTGTACACCAGCAGACACGCCAGGTCGTAGGTGGGCCGTCTGTAGCAGGCGTGCTGCCAGTCTAGTAACATCGCTGATACAGGGACGCCATGGTCGTACTTTTGTGAGGGGATAGGAAGAAAAGGAATCTTTCTTGAGTACAAAGTCTAGAAATATAGCTATGTTGATGATATGATATCAATCATATGGTGTCAATCAGTTGGCAACTTTCTAGTCAAACTTCCAACAATGATGTGATGTACCGAATCGTTCTGTTGAAATCTTTCTATACAGCATCACCTGGCAGTGTACATTTTATGTACAACGTTTTTTTTAGTTTTTCCTCCAAAAATAGCTGTAAACGATACTTAAAAGATTGTCGTAAATGCCTTACAGATGATATGCATACAACCGTTAAAGACCTAAGACCATTAAATTATTTTTTACATAGTAGGGTCAGTGCATTTGCCTTTCTCAAAGTTTACTGAGTTCACTGATTTCAAAATGTTTTATGATTTTGGCCAGTACCTTGAACATGATGTTGTCGTTCCAGCAGTCCCCGTGACACAGGACCCTCGGTGTTCCCGCCGTGCCCTCCCGCCCCGTGAACAGCACTTCCGCCGTCAGCCTTCCCAGCCGCGCCGCCAGGTCTGTGTGCTCGGGAAACGCCGAGGCAAACGCCTTCACCCCTTCTGCGTACCGCTCATGGTGCCGTGAAGTCGCCCGTTCCTTAGCCGTATCCCTTAGCCAGTTATACCTCTCAGATAGAGGTGTGCCTGTCCTATGCTCTATGAGATGTGATAGTCCATGGATTTGTGCAAGCGCTCGTACAGCTACTATCGTCTCTTCTAGACTAAAAGGTTCCGGAAAGGGTTTGACGGCAAACCCTCGAGACTCTAAGTTCTCAAGGACTCTGACTGACATTACTGAACTTTGGTCACTAGCTGCGAAGTAGCACATTGGTACCGGCAAGGATATTTCAGAAAATATGTATTTACAACATTGATGGTCTGTGTCTATGCTTTGTTTACCATCTATGTTCTCTACACGAAGAACAGAATACAAGTCAGGGACTGCGCTGGAATAAAACGAGACCTCCCTTTCCTCTAAAGTCACAACTTTCTTTGGAACGTCTTCTTGAACTCTGGTAAGTTTAACAACCAGGTCGTAATGTTCGTTCTTAGGATCCTCTGTCCCCCTAGCGACCACAGCCAGTATTGAGCTGATGGAACCCTGTGCCTGACTCATGGGTCCGGTGATGACGACATCAGTGACGTTGACCCTGGAGTTGTGAGACTTGAGGACCTGATGTAACCAGGGAAGACTGACGTCATCCACGGACCGCGGGACTCTGATGTTGTATGACGTCATGATCTCGTCGCCTTTGGAAGAGAACAAAATGAGAATGAGCATTTTGCATTTTTTTCTGAGAATCACTAGGAATAGGCTTTATTGTGTTCATGATGCGGTTTTTCTATCAGGCCAACGTTCAAAACGCAATGATATCATTTTTCTTGGTGGTACATTGCGAACGTTTCTCTTCGAAGGCTGTGTTTTGCAACGATCATCTTCCTCAATAACTCACAGTAAAACACCAGATTATTCATACATTCATTGATACAGCTTTGTCCTAAAGGATGTAGACTGCATGGTTGCTTCTTAAATACTCTACTAAGTTCTCTGTAGATTAAATGTTGATAGAACAGTGCAACCGGTTCAACTTAGTGCAGATATTTTGTGGCACGCTAGCCTGGTTACCAAACCCCAGCCCGATCTCAAGTATCTATCGTGCAGGGGTCTGGGCGGATGGGATAGGAACTCTTCTCAATTTTGCACCTTATAGTGGGCAAAAAACCCCACCAATAGAACAACACAGGATCAGCAGGAGGTAATTACACCCCTGCCATGATTGGTTAAAGACCCCCAACTGTACTTTTTGAATCCATAACGTAGCTGATTCGCTACTGTGATAGCGTGCTGACCAACTGTGGTGTGTTGTAGCTGGCTACCTGTGGTGAGAGTGGTCATCAATCCTAGGTTCTCCTCCCACTGATCAACGGGCCTTCGAGAACCTTTCTACAGCCATGTTGCCAGACCCCAACACGAAAGATATATCTTGAGGTTGGGGTATGGAATCCAGGCTAGTGGCACGCTAGATGGCGCCTATTACCTTGCTACGGCGGATGCGACTGTACCTGGCCTAATCAATAAAAGTAGACAGGTAAGGTTACAAATAGATGTAATATGCATTATCATTATATCATAAAACCGCAATAATCATCCGTGTAGATGAATCAGAATCTTTGAACATGTCTATACGCTGCCAGATCGTACTCCTGTGGGATTGTACCCTGTAGCCATGTTCTCTATATGTACGAGTCGTCTTCTCTCCCACTGTTCATTGGGGAACAGACCCAGATACATTACATTTCAGCCTCGCGGCAAACCTGTCAGATTTACTGATGATCTGCCTCGGGGATTGTTTTTCAATGTCTCTATTCTAGCTGCTGAGTTACACATATACTTTGTAATGAATACGATAGTAATGTTCGGATCCGTATAAAATTGATGACAACTTGTTATGACCAGTATTTCATTCAAACATGAGCGCATAATGCATTGTTTGACTGCAGTGAAACATGAACACTTTGAGCATCGCTTTATTGTTTTTCAAATAACTAATCTGATGTTAAGATGTAACCTTTTAGGAATTAAGAATCTTTTTACGGAATATTATTCTAACATGTTCTCGAGCTCGCTGTTCAGTAAATAATGTGTCAGCTGAACCGTGGTCTAATGTTTTAGGTTAGTACAGCGGGTAGTGGTGTGAGTCCTGGGGGAAATGATGGGATATAGATGAAGTGATGCGGATCATGTAGCACAACCCGACCACTCACATCTCCATATTACCGTTACCATCGCGCATTCAAATATCGTTGATGGCCGCAACATGTCAGCTATGTTCATAGCATAGATGTGTATCAGACATCAAAGTGCACCTCTAAAACATGCAACATTGGTCTCTCACATACCCTGCGATATTGCAAAGAGATAAAGTGTATGAGGATTCCATCCTATTCGGTAATTAACGACCACAATCGAAAGGTTGCGACAAATTGACATCAATAGCAATCGAATTTATAAGTAGAGCGATTCATTTGGAAGGGATGTTTGCAATCTATGAAAAATTGCGGAAACTAAATGAAGAGGCATTGCATACTGGGTTAAGTACCGCTGGGACGGGAGTTAGAGTGACCTACGCCGGATGGGTGAATTTTAATCATGGGTTAGGTGTGGGTTTATTTGTAAATGCAGGACATTAAGTGATGGAATTGGACTGCTGTGCCTTTCCTGTGCCCCTAACAACTTCATCTTCACTACCCAGAGCGCTATCACCTTCCACTAATAAACGCAGATAGCCAAACGGTGAACATACTAATTTTGAAAGATCTTCACGGTTTAACTTCTATCTGAGTGCTTTTGTAGTTTTTTTTCCCCCTATCTCTGGTGCAGGTACTTCTCCAAGACTTGTAGTGGACGTTTCCTAAACGTGTACACACTTAGGCTGTATATCTCTAGAGTATCTTGCTCTCTTTGTGACGTCTTTCCTGCATTTTGTTTTGTCAGACAGCCCTGCTGACATAAGTGGTTAGATCTGCGGCAAGTATCATATTTTCGATCGCCTCTAAGGTACTCATTCCAGTTTCTATTTCACAGTTTATTGGAGCGCTGATAGAGAATGTGTGAAATAAACAAATGATGAGTAAATATGGACTGGGTCAGGGTCAGGTGCCATTTAACATTATGGAATACGTGAACCGGTCATCTACAATCTGGACTGGTCATGTATCTGAAGGTCAGTGTTACACATATATCAAAATAGGGCAATGTGATCATTACTTCATGCACATAAAACAACCTTAACCATCGTATTTTCTTTTTTTTTAAACTGCTGTATGGTTTAAGGTGTACAGCGATAGGGAGGCAGAAAAATCAACAAAAACACTTTGATAATACACTTGATTATATATTTGAATATTGAAGGTCATTGTTGATACCATCATGATATTCCGATAGTACTTCACATCAGTTTTGTCGCTTAAAATCCTCCAGAAGAAAACATACTCAGACGGAAAGTGATGAAATATTAAATCCTGTACAACTTTACCACCCATTTGGTAGGCTGATACGAGAGTGTGCGAAAATAAAATTGGTGTATTTTGTGGACATTAAACACCACCACCCTCCCACAACAATTCCTTCTCAGTCCAGACTACGGCTACGTTCCAGCGAATTCTGAGTGGAAGACACGTTTCCAACTTGTGTGTGACCATGGTGCTATCAACGGCCAGAAATTCAACACTACATACAGCACGGTATGTATCAGATAGCTAAATGGCCATGATCTTTCTTCAGTCTATGTTGTCTTATAATTTTAGACCAGCAACGTCAAGAGGGTGGGGGGTGGGGGGCAAATGTTTACATTTTCTTGATCCCAAACTCTCTGGCACCTTATGCTCTGGCGTAACACTCTTTACGTACTCTCCAGCAGATACGTACCTAGAACACGGGTGATCTATTTTTTGCTATACTAAATGTTTTGAAGAAAATTGAAAACAATTTTTCGCCATTCCAATGTTACTGTTTTTTTCTGTCCTGTTCAAACAGGTGCTTATACAGGTGGTTGTGAACTGTAATCAGAATAACAGAAAATACCGATAAAAACGTACTCACCAAAACAATTTTCCTGATACTTTCCAACTAAACAAAACTGAAAAAAAAGATGATTATAAAAGGAGCAATGGAGATGACATTCGTTTTCTGTAGGTTCCATAATCGTTTCCATTGTTATCAGTAACAAAAGAAATACCCCAATACGTTTAATATTTAATGCGGTCATAAGCACTTAGTGGTCATTATAATTGCCTCGCTCATCTTGGTACATGGCAAGTTGCTCTTACTACACTAACGCTGTTTCACCTTTATCCAAGGGTGACCTTTATCCGTTGTTTATAAAAAAAGCGTATTTAGGGATATAAAGTCGACGGACAGTGGTTTAAAATCGGAGCATCTTGAAAATATTGCAAATTTGCATTGAAACCACATTCAGCAGACTTGATACTCCTAAATGTGCTGTTTTTAAAGACAACGGATAAAGGTCACCCCGCGAATAAAGGTGACCTAGTGTTATATATTCCATGGCTATTCTTTTTAGGTATCAGTCACTGTGTACCGAATACAAAAGAAACGTACTTGGATAATGTCTGTGAAAACATATCAAAGAATACATTTGTCTGTGAAAACAGATTAAAGAAGACATTCATTTCTTGTCATCTCGCTACATGTATGGTTGAAAGTGCACATCATGACGAATACCAGATGCACCAAACCCAGACAATTATCAGCCCATGTCTGCAGAATGGCCGCTGTGAACAGCACACAGTTTCAAGTTCAACCATGATCGATTCCAGATCTAGTGCTGTCTATTTTGTTCTTTGTTATGTTAACGATACTTAACAGAAAATGGATATTATTAATGATAGGACGATACGCAAAAATAATTGGCGGGGAATGTTTACAATATGACTTCATTATGTTTTTGAATGCGATTGATATCAATGTTGTTGATGATGATGTTGTTGTTGTTGATGATGATGATCATAACCGAGATAATTTATTGAAATCGTCTGTGAGAAGAGAAAAACTACAATGATCTCATATAAAACCCGCATGAACGGTTCAGAGTGCATATATCGTGATGTATTACACACTAACTAAGCCCAGACAGTTATGAACCAGTGTCTCCACGTTGACCAGATCGAACCACACGAAGATGCAACTTCACCTCTCATCGATTCCACATCCCGACATCAGGCCGTTATTAGATTGTGTTTACGCTGTGGCCTTACATAATTCAGCAGATCACAACCCACCGTATCTATCTTTCTGGATATTATTTCATCATTATAAATGTGTCAAAAGGAGCAAGGATGAGCCAATAGGAAAACTTTGAGATGGTCATTGGGCCATGAAGGGTCGTGAGGATGGGCTCTGATGGTCGATACTGTAACAATAATACAATAAGTTTCCTTAGAATTTTTATAATAACATAACGTTATGATGAGAGTGTCTATGACAGAGGCCGGAGGTTGAAGAATAATGTGTGACTACCAAGCAGATGTAGAGATAGATTTACGCCGGGATCTTGTAGTGCTGCGATGATGGAGATGGTCAAAGCTTCATCAAGATCCTGTAACTCTTCTCTAGTTGGTTTTGAATGTTTTTGTTTGCCAGCTACTCTTAACTGTTTTGTCCTCTAAAATGTTTGTAGACGCTCAGCAATGCGCTTTGAAGATCTTCCCAGACACGTATGAATCATATTTCGTTGGTATTTACAATCATGTGTCGTGAATATCTAAATTACGATTGCAAATATATGACCATTCATCATATTTTTGTGTAAGTAGATTCATATTTGACCTTCTTAGTCTTTTCGAATTAAGAAAATTCTTTAAGATAGTGACTCATTGTTAAGACAGACATCTATAACACTGTCAGTACTTAAACGGAATACGGTGTTTGGTCAATGGTTTAATGTCTCATGGTTTGGGTTGATGTAATATCTAGCTCTTCAAATATGACGGAAGAGTTTGCTTCTTCAATATGAACATCTGTAGACGACGAAAGATCCTGGTATTGAGCACCACAGAATGTGGTTAAATCTCAGATACAATATTGAAAGAAAATGTTTCCATTTTTACTCAGCTGTCCGACGTTGAGAGACATCCGAATGAAATGGCGTCCAAATGAGGATTCGAGTACTCGAGTCCTGCCAAATTCAGACAGATAATTCTCTGGTCTGTGGATCAAAACGTACAATATATTTCATGGTAAAATCAATAACAGCACATTGATCAATCTTATTTTTTGTCCTTTACATCATTTAGCTCATCTCTGGCATGTGTATTGTATCGGAGCAGCTTTTTTTCTATGACATTGGGGAATGGGTGTGTGTTTCTGTTTTCCTGACAATTCTTCCAACCATAAGATAATGAATTTTCATGACTCAATCCGGCATATTACTTTACCCTCGACTACAGCACCCACGGCGGCAATGTTGCATATTTTTGTCATTTTATTTCACTAGCCCTTGGTAAAACTGTTTGATGAAACGTGTGAGAAAATTCAGCTTCTGTCAAGCAACGTACGTGAATCAAGAGGTACCTTCATTGTCTACTCAGCGTTTGAGGACAGTGTATTTAAGACACGACCCCTATAAATACAAAATACTATGTCTTCAGTCTCGTTAAGCGTTTATCACGTGTATCCGCACTACAGGAACATTACTAATACAAAAGTTCATCTTCCCCATGCGACAATGCCCTTGGTGTCCTACGGGTAAACCCTCCGTGATCCCCAAGAGAACTTTTTCGTGACAAGAGGAGAAATAATCAGGATGATCACCATGGCCACTACTTTATAATATATTCTATTCAAAAAGGAGCTTCACTAATGAAACAATCATTCATCATGGAGCAGATTTGATAGTCACTTTCCTGGACAAATTACGTGACAGGTCAGAGAGAGCAATCTTCCGTACCTGGCCAGAACCGTCTCCTACTACAGCGTTAATCAGCGTTAGGGCAGTTTGAGGACATAAGTCTTTCAAGACTCCAATTTAGGGAAACCGTAATGTCAGCTTCTTCAACCATGACATCACTGATAACATGATGAGACTTGAAATTTGTGCTGAGATCTGCAAGATGAAGTTCAGACTAGATAGCTGATTTGTAAAACTAACTGATGTGCTTAAAGATGCATTGGTTCTGGAAAATTCACATCTATGGCTATGCAAGATGTACAGATCTTTGCTGTCTTTGTGGTTTGAGGATTAATGTTTTCTGAGTAAAGGTAAGTAGACTGTATCTTTTGAACAACTTTGAATGGATATCTCAAACTCATACTCTGAAATGTTTTGTTAGTGTTGATCATGAATGTATGAGACATTCATGATCAACACTAACAAAACATTTCAGAGTATGAGTTTGACCGCAAAAATGCAACATGGCGGAAGGTCAGCGTCAGTGGTCTGCTCCACTCCCCAAAATGCACAAGCACGTATTGGACATGGAGCTGGATGGGATCTAACGCTTGTCGACTATATACTAGTAGCTAGGACAAGTGACTAGCTTGGTCATTAAAGGGCTTATTTTGGGCAGTGTGCATCACTTTTAATATTTGTACAACATTTCGTAAAACAGAATTACTTTTGTCTATAAAATGAGGCATTACAGGGCAATATATTGCTTGCTTTCAGTCGAAACAAATCGATCTAGGTCTTGATAACACTGCCACAGCAAAATAGATTTTGTGGTGGTTGCCAAAGAAAAATAGCATGCTACACAAATCTATGTAAAAATAGCAGGTCGCCAAAACAGAAAAAAGAAGAATTTTCAAAGACATCATAAAAGAAATGTTTTGATAGAAATTTGAAAATGTAGACGAAGAAATTAAAGATTCTTTATGTATGAGGTCAGTGTCCCCAGGCCCTCCCTCCCCTGATGACGCCCCGACTTACATGTCACATCACGCAGATAGATCTGATACTGAAGTACGTGTCAAACATCCAACTGTGCAGTCAGCACACATTATCATCAAGATGCCTCACACACAGAAACCCACTTACATTTTCTATCCTTTTTAGAATATGAAACGAGCTACTTCTTTTGCTCGTAACATTGCCAATTGCCCACTTCAAAATACTACACTGATTCCCTCCTGTGTATCCTTTATATTGGAAGTTGTGATCATCCATTTTTGCCACAGATTTTGACGGTTGGGTATCTAGTTTTTATTTCTATCTTAGGATACTTCATTTATTTGCGTTTACCGATGTTTTGTGTGCACATAAAAAGGGGAATGTACAGATAAAAGTGGTTTACAGATCTAGCTCATTTTAGCATCCCACATCGTCATCAAATCAAGAACGACATAGGCCCACCGTCCGCCATATTGGACATCGCTTAGTATGGAAGAACAGTCTTGCCTTCGACGGATTAACAAACGGTCTATCGAAGTATCTGTTTCTTGGGTAAAATTCCGTTGTTTTCTCGATAGTCGATAATGAACGGTGATACCTTGGTCTTGTTTTGAGCCAAATGCCATGCGATGAAGGAACCTAGTTTCTCTACTATAGGATGTAATTGATAGCAACGCTTACCTTAATTGGCTGGCTTGTAGCGTCTTCTTGGTCTGGAAATGATCTTGAAACAGCGTCTTTAGACCTTGCAAAATCCCAAGGATATGTTCCGATTTTAAGACGACTAACGAAGAGAGTATCGCCGCTCATCGTATAGGACAAACAGCCCTGTCCACGGGCGTTTTCTGCCCAGGTCTAACCCGCACATATTTATCTGATGGTTCTTCTATCCGCATTCCTAGTGGACACCTGATTTATATGCAGCATGTGATATACAGCCTTTGTTTTAGGGTGTGGCATCAACATTTATATTTTGAAGGCCTGGGGAACTTATATTTTACGCAGTGTTTATTTTTGCAATTGATATGACTAGGTTACATTTGTTAAGACCGTGATATCTGCAGGCCAGGTAGATGATAAACTTACAGTCACAGACGATGAAGTCTCGATGCGCGAACGCGCGAAAACATACAGCTTCGCCATTGGTCGACATTCGAAGTCCTTGACTGTGATTGGTCAAATTCATTTTGAAATAATGTAAGTAGGACTATTTCATCTCAAGTGTTTAAAAGTAGACCATCCACGGATGCTGCCTGTATTTTCGACGACATCACTAACAGAAAAAAAAACATGTAGATCTACTATATCCATGCAGATGGTTTAGATAACGCTCATAGCAGCGACAAAAATATTTAGCTATTTTGGTGGCCTTTAAAATCATTGTTTAAATCTAAACATCATAGTTCTATAGGCTCATATACTAGTAATGGAAGAATAGCATAAACACTGCTGATCCATTGTTTTTTGTCAGTAATTAAAAATCTGACAAACTTTATGTGACTCGGATAGAAACATTCAATGGAAACAAAAAACTCACAGAAACTAAACAAAACTTTCATACATGTATTTTTTTTCAAAACGCAATAGCATTACAGTCACAAGATGCCTTACATGTGTAAGCATATGGCAGCGCGGCTAAGCAGATTCGACCAGCGTCCCCTTGTGGATTTGTTAATGACTGCAGTTCCGTCCCTCAGTGACCATAAACGGGTCAATTATCTGTCGGCTCCTGTCCTGTAAAAGCCTAATGTGGGTACGTCAGCACTGGCTTGATTCTATGGATAACGGGTGCACCTATTTTTCCTGTTCTAAAAAAATTAAGTCAGTTTTTCTTGTCACCTTCTGGGACAGAACAGGTACATATATGGAAGAAAACGCGTAAGAACAACGTAGAAGTGATCTCTTCAACATGGTTTAAAAATAAGCCACACATACAACGTTTTGGGAAGGAAAACATCTATGCTCTATGCAATATCTCAGCATGGTATCACGATAGTAGCCATAAAAGCTATGATAATACTTCATCAAAGACTCGCAACGTCTCCGGTAAACACTACATGTGTTCTTACTAGCAAAGCAAGCACTTTAAAGATCATCTGTTCATCGATCACCGAAGAATTACATCGGATGTGCTCCAAGGCCATAGACTTTATCCCTGGATAAGCTGACACGTCAGGTGTTTTCGTCAGAAAGTCGAGAATCAACCTTAAGCTTTCCGTCTCGGAGTCCTCTTTAAAACACTCCGTCACGTTGATGTTGATTTCATCACCGGAAGTGACATAATCGATGCCCCTTGTGTCGAGCCACTGTTTGACGTCACAGGACAAACGAAATGGCGTCTTCAAACGGTCACCTTGGCCGAACTCAACCCACATCTTGTACTGGAGTTTCCCCCAGTCACTTTTATCTGTGAACATTTAAACATTAATTTTGTAAATGTATATACATGTATATACATATATGTATGAGTAAGACTTAGTATAAACAGAGGGTATTGTTACCTCCATGAAATGTCATGGAGGTTATATTTTACCCCGCGTTTGTCTGTCTGTCTGTGTGTGTGTGTGTAAACAAAATAACTCATGAACGGTTGTGTGGATTGGTTTCATACTTGGTTTGTTGGTAGTGTCTGACGAAAGCTGGAAATGATTAGATTTTGGACCCCCTAACGACTCCCCTTGGTACTGCAGCGCAACGTCCGGTTTTGCTATCACGGTGTTCTGAACATGCGCATGCTATGGTCACGATTTTTTTAGTATTAGACAGCTCTTGTGCTCAGGAAGAAATGACATAAGTTTGGGCCCCCTAGCGTCTAGTTTTGGGATAGCTGGGGCATTTTTGTCAAAAACTTCTGACGAGGATAACTCAAGAAGGGAACAACGGATTTTCATGATTTTTGGTATGTAGGTACCTTAGACAATGTTGTACAAGATAAGATACTAATTATGCAAAATAGGAGTACATTTGCATAATTAATGAGAATATTCTATCATAGCAGTTTTTCAATGTATCTCTTGTCACGGACGTGATATGGTCGTGACATTTAAGTGGTAGATAGCTTTTAGCGTCATGAAAAAGTGGGACAAGTTTCAGTCCCCTAACATTTAATTGTGGAACTGCAGGGGCGTTTTTGTCAAGACACTCCAAAGAGGATAACTGCAGAAAGGAACGACGGATTGCCTGCATTTTAGGCATGCAGGTAGCTTAGGCAAAGATGTTCATAATGATATACATGTTATGCAAATGAAGACTTGATTTGCATAATTAATGAGGAAAATGTATAGTTCCATTGTTTTCAATAACTGGACCTCAATACATGTAACACATGCTAATTATGATAGGTGGAATATAAGCAGATACCAAATATGGTAATCAGGAACTTATTTGCATAATTTATGTAAAAATTCAAAACCGCTTTATGATCAATAATGAGAATTTTATAATTGTGACATGTGTACGTTAGTCAATGATGAACAACACCATGCATAAATTATGTTAATGAGTTGGTCAATTGCATGAAATTAACGAAAGCTCTAAATTTTCATGGAGGTATGAGGTCGTCGAACTCTAGTTTTGCTATTATATTGAGAACGTCTTTGTTAGCAAAACATAATAGCTGTTCTCATATGTCCCGCAAGGTGGCGTCGTGTAGTGTAGAGCAATAACAGACTCGCAAAAGTTCTGATATTTGGGAGGTCTGTGGTGTTACCAGAATTTTTTTCTACTTTTTCTTCTATAAATAATGGCATAATTATAATAGCACTTGTAATGCAGGTTTTAAATCAATTGAAAATACATTGCATTATGCATCCATAGGCAATTACAATCCGCTGTCCAAAACCAGAACCATTAGACATTAATTGCTTTACAACGCATTTGATTTGCATCGTATGAGGTTTTGAAAATTGTCCAGACTAGTATGAATCTATTAAGCTGAACAATCCGCTTGCAAATTTCGTGGAATGATTGTCTGCTGACGTATTTGATTGTTCCACAACTGTTTGTATAAACAGGGTTACAAGTAGGCCTTAGCAGCACTTATATCACAGAACCACGAACCAGCAAGACTGGCATGGTCTACATAGTAGACTGATAGCCGAATTTCATGTTTCGGCTCTGTAGCAGACGGAATAATCTGTTCATTTTCGAATCAGTCCAGCATCCGGTCCACTTTTTTTTTCTGGGCTGGTCCAACATAGGACGTTTTACTCCAGGCACCGTTCTCACTATGCAAAAGCTATTTTTCTGACAGCCTATCTCTACAGCCTTCCCGAGAGCGAAGTTAACGTAACTGAAACACCACAGAACAATTCCCCGACGTGCGCTAATGGGCCTGGGCGGGAGGGCAACACTCCCATCACCGTAGAGTTACCGGGAAGCTCCCGATGGGGTGGTTAGCAGATAAGGGCTGCTAACCACCCCTGAAGACTCAGATTTCATGGATCCAATAACAACTGACGACTCTGACTGTGGCACCGGCTATGACATACCCACCAACATGCAGGCCGCACACACAGACCTGTCTCATGTCCGTGACTGCCCTGACTCTACACCAGAACCTGTGGTTCAACATGAGGTTCAGCCCCAGCGCCGCTCATACCGGTCCAGTCTAGCGGCACAAACGGACGTCTCGCCCGGCCACACGGAAGACCCGTTACCGGACGTCCGTAGCGACGCTTCGTTTGAACATTCTAACCAGGATGACGGACCGTGTTTCAGTCCTAACAACATTGGAGACTGTCCATCGCAACCGGTAAGCTGTAGTTCTTATAAAGTCAGTGACACTGAACAGAATCAAGCACTTTATCTTCATAATCCACTCGTACAAGCAGAAGAATCCCCGTCAAAGCAAATCTACGGTACTGAAGTTGAGAACGCAGAGAGCGTAGTGCAATACCAGCAGAGGGGTCCCTGTCACAAAGAAGCACTGTCCACCTGCTATCAATGCGACCGAGATGTCGACGATGCCAGTACGGACAGGCAAGATGTCGAAGACTGTGGTGCAGACAGCGAAGCCGAAAACGATGAAGTTCAAACAGAAACTGTCGTCCAACAGTCGGAGGATGTAGAAAGCTCTAGTCAGAACAGAACAGAGTGTGAAGTTACGTCTGATGACGAGTGTATCCGTCCATACGCAGTCGCTTATAACCAGTACGGTCATAGAGGGACAAGTGACGAAGATGCCTGTGACATCCAACCATACGCCGTTACTTATGACGAAAGCGAAGGGCATTATGAAAACCACTCTGCTGACAGCTTCCAGAGTGTCTGTGGACAAGTCAACACCAGTTCCGGTAAGTTACATTCTACCCACTTACAACTTACTGATCAGTAACTGATGGGTCATTACATTATACAGAAGGAAAATGTCCAGACTTTGCATGATGTACAAAATGACCAATAAACTGGTGGACGTACCGACTGATAAGTATCTAACACCAGCTCAAAACCAAACTAGAAACAGTCATGTCTTCAACTAATTACCAACCTAGTATTGAATTGTTCAAAAATTCCTATTTCCCCAGAACTATCGTAGAGTGGAATATGTTATCACCAAGCAAAGTAGTGGCGTCTTCTCTGGATAGTTTTAAAGAACACTTGCAGATAGATGTGCAAAAGTTAGGTGTGACGAGTCGTTCAGTGTAATATAACCAGCTGCTGTCGCGCCGCGTGTCTGCGAAGCTGGTTTGTTACGCCGAAGGGCCGATATACCGGCTATATAGATATTGATATCGATACAGATACAGATACACGTTTACTACCACTGATGTGGCAACTATCCTTTCTGAAAACGAATAGGTGTCCCTTTTCGTAACGAAGCCATCATTAGGCTTAGTCTGCATTGGAAAAGGGGTCCTGTTGGGCAGTTCACGGGCTGTTCTTGATACTCAAAGGCGTGACCCCGACGTGGCCCCGCAGGACACCTTGCTGCTCCTGGGATATGTTTGGCCCGGTTGGGCACCGGGTTGAATTTAAGTCGGAATTAAAATGAACCCGGGACCCGTTAACAAATGGACGCCGTGGCTTACTCCTTGGAGCACCGAGGGGTATCTGGCAGTGCCCGGACAAAATTTGGCAAGACAAAAATGTGGGACTACTTAGATCCCTATTTTCACTATCAATAGCAAATGTCTTTCCCGTAGTCCATTAACCCACGCTATCTGACCACTGTGATACCGTCCATTTCCATCCATTTATTTAATCAGGAAAACACTCTCGGACTACTGCCTGCTTTTCAGGTGCCCCTGTGTACATATGCATACATAAACATAGTAACCGTTACATACAACATGATTTCGAAATATACTGAAATTAACATAGGAAAAATGTAGCAATATACAACTGTATGTCCTGCCGGCTGCTAACAGTACTATACCGAGAGAAGACATGATAAGTATTACCCATATAGACGTTGATAACGGCCAAACGTTTTATATTTTAGATATAGCTTCTGCAAAAGAACGACGTACCGACACCATGCACAGCGGGAACGCGTCATTTCCCAACCCCATGTACAGCGGTAACGCGTTACTTCCCAACCCCATGTACAGTGGTAACGCGTTACTTCCCAACCCCGTGTACGTCCCAAATGCTGCACAACCAATGGCAGGTAGAGGTAAGATACGTCTATAAGGTTCTTCAACGTAGTTATGCTAACCTACGAATTCAGGAACCTAATTTTGTTTTTGATCCGTTTGTTCTCCCTTTTCTTCTTCTCCGAATAAATAAGGTGACTGACCTGGACCAGGCGGCAGTCACCGTGGCTACTGGATGTGTAAAAGGTGGAAAATCCAGCAAAAAAATGAAGTGCTGCCAAATCACAGGACTAAACATCCAGTCCATTCTTTCCCAGGTTTAGTCTGTCTTATGTTCACCTCGAGTAGCGGTGTAAACTAGTTGGAACAAGCTTTATTTACCTCCGTTTTTTTTCCTTTTTGCTTTCCAGGCCAAACGAATGTCAGCGTCCTCGTTTTAGGTGTAGCTGTTGCCGTACTGATTATCGCTATAGCTTTCTTTTTGAGAGCAGGGACAGGGAAGCAAGATAGTTTCACCCAAACGGTGAGTTGTACATTTCCATAGTAAACAAATCAAACATCAGTACCACTTGTAATTGTTATTTGTACTCGGATACATCACAAAACGTCACTTTTTTACTCAGGTTTTTCAAGTACTAGTAAGTAAACGACGCTTTGTTTTTTGTGTCAGGCATTGCCGGACCCCACCTTCACAGCTCAAACGGACGGAAGCCGACATGTGGACTACACGTCACCTCATGTGAACTACACGTCACCACCTCATGTGGACTATACGTCACCTCATGTGAACTACACGTCACTTCATGTGAACTACACGTCACCTCATGTGGACTACACGTCACCGCAACCAACCAGCACTACTGAAGGTAACGAATACACACGCATTAGAATAGATAGCAAATGTCCAAACCCAGCAACATGTACATATAGAATAAAGCACTGTGTATTCCGTATCACCAGAGATACCAGCCCTAACCTTGGTAGGATCGCCCGACGCCAGTTCAAATGATGCTTTTCCCTACTATAGATCATGCTAAGCTAAAGAAACGCTCTTCACTGTTTGCCTTCACAGTAGATTGATCGATATTTTGCTTTTGCTCTTTCTCAGGAAAAGAAACCGAAGAGGTGAAACAGACGACAATTGTGTTTGGTGGAAAGGGACAAGAACCGGGTATGTTCGATGAGCTAGGTGGTGTTGTAGTGTCGCCTAGCAACGAGATATTTGTAGCTGACGCCAAGGGGGTTCAAGTGTTCAGTATGAAGGGTGTCTACCTCCGGAAATTCCCGACTACGACACCAGACTACAAATGCGAGACGATAGCTCCGGAAGACGTTTCTATCGACGGAAAGGGCCATCTGTGGGTGATAGGGGTCTGTTTTCAGACTCTTGTAAAGCGCATTGTTCGGTACACAGAAACGGGACATCACATAACAACATTACACCCGCCTGGACATATCTTCCATAGCATGGCGGTGGACTCATTTCGCAGTCGTGTCGTAGTAGTAGAGCGTTTCATTACCTCTTCATTTCTTTCGGTTCTGCAGTTTAACGGCACTGTTGTTCACACGTTCAGAATGGGGCCGGGTGTGGCTTACGGTGGACTGGTCACTGTAGGACGGACTGAAACCTTTTTTGTGTCCGATCGCAGAGTTAATTCTATAAGTTGCATAAATGTGGTATCGGAGGTAATTTCTTTAATATTATAAAATCCATGTACAATGATGTGAATTATGCAGTTAGATTAGATAATGGATTATCAAACTCCTTTCCTTCCGTATGCGGAGTACGGCAGGGATGTAATCTTAGTCCTTTATTATTTAATTTATTCATCAATGATATATCTGAGTGCTTTGACCCCACAAAATGTGACCCTGCAGTCCTAACCTCAAAATCTCTAAACTGTTTATCCTGGGCAGACGATCTCGCTCTGATTTCATCGTCAAAACAAGGGCTACAGCATTGTATTGACTGCCTAGAAAACTATTGTAAGAAATGGAAGCTATCTGTCAATGTTTCAAAAACCAAGGTAGTTGTTTTTGGCAAAGGTTCTAGCAAGAATAACAAAGACCAATTCCATATTTATGGCAAAAATATAGAAATCACTGACAGCTATACATACCTCGGCATTCCTTTCACATTCTCCGGAAAATTCAAAACCGCAAGGAAATATTTGAAAACCAAAGCAATGAGAGCACTTTTCAAACTCAGGCTCTTTTACTCTCTAACAAGGACATTTCAATCAATCTCGGAAAAAATCTATTTGACAAATTTGTAAAACCCATCTTTATGTACTGTTCAGAAATCACTTGCTTTGACCGTTTTTCTAAAAGTATAAGAATCATTGTATCACATACCAATAACATCTGCGAACCTTCCTCAAAGGTTTTTTCTACTTTACTTAAAAAACTTAATATTCAAGATAACTTTCCAGCTACCATTCGAAAAACCACCTCTTCTGCTTTGAATACTACTTATGTTGTATGTTTGGAAAGAAGTACAGATAAAGAAATACTATTGCGTCATGCCAATAGCCATATTTTACGAGATAACGGTTTCCAAATTATAAACCTAGACTCAAATCAACAAATTCCAGAATTTGACATCATTGACATGCGCTTCCAAAAATTTCTGTTAGGCATTCATGCCAAAGCCTCAAACGATGGTGTCAGGGGAGAATTGGGAACTTTCCCAGCTAGGATTGATGCAGAAATGCAACTTGTGAAATATTGGCATCGTTTAGTTAATCTGCCCGAAGATGCCCTTCTTCGTGAGGCATACAATACTGTTTCATTCGGAGAACATGATTGGATTGTCCACGTAAAAAATATCCTCAACTACCAAGGCTTTGGACACATATGGCTGAACCCGAGGTCATACCACATAGACACAATCACCACTCAGTTACGACAACGTTTACAAGATATATACGTGCAAAATTGGCATTCCTCTATTCGAAACAATTCCAACTCTCATCTCTTTCTACATTGAACAAGCATTACAAGCAAGAAAATTACATTTCAACCATAAAGAGCCTTGACGTTCGTAGGGCAATCACACAACTCAGAATTGGCTGTCACAAATTAAATATAGAAACCGGAAGATTCCCAAAAATCCCTATTGACCAGAGGGTTTGTCCATTCTGTCCAGAGCTAATCGAAGACGAATATCACTTTATGGTTGTATGTCCCAAATATTCCGATATACGCAATTCTCTATACAGAAGGCTGTCATTTTGTACACAAGGATTTATCCAAATGGACCTGAAGTGCAAATTCAGATACATAATGACATGTGACAATCCCTGCATGGCAGATATAGGAAAATATATCAAAGAAGGTTTTGACATTAGAAATTCCCCAAATGATTGTAAAAGTCTCCAATGATTGTAAGAAACTTATCCCATACTACAACTCCTGTATTAGTTAGATAAGCCCTAAGTTAAGTTATAGCACTGTAGTTATGTAGATGCCATACTTTGTACCTCGTACAATTGTTGTGCAATAAAGTTATATATACGCGTTTAACGAAAACGGCCATTGCCTGTTCAGGTTTGGAGGTGATTTGCTGAGAAAAATCAAGGGGATGTGTACGGACAGTTCCGGTAACGTTCTTGTAGCTGACGGGGCAGGAGGGAAGGTGGAACTGTTTACCGAGGACGGGCGGTACGTTTGCCGGGTCGCGTCTGGCTTGCACAGAGCTGACAGTGTAGCAGTGGCGCCGGGTGGACAGCTAGTAGTAACTAATCATGACAACGGCACGGTCACCATATTCCCACATTATTGATCATACAAACAGTTATGTCTTTGGGTGATGAAAAATAAAAGTTTAAAGTTTATTGCAAATTCTTGCCAGAGGGCTAATTGCAGGTGACAAAAGAAAAAAAAGACAAATAATGGTAAGCACTAAAATAGTAAGCGACTACTAAAGTCTAACTTAAAGATGTTACTTTTTGGGTTTGACTTCTTTTTCTGAGACAGTGAAAGACGAAAGATCCCACTTTTTCTGTAATATGTGGGTTTTGCGACGTTAAAAGGAGAGTAGTTTTCTTTGTCTGTAAACGTGGAGATATTAAGATAGAATTTGGTGGATTCTTTTAAGAGCTCTTATATATATAATATATACACCTGGAAGTAGTTTTCATCATCTCTTAATTCCTTTTTTTCTCTTTTTTCTTTCTCAATTTCCCCTGAGAACTTCAAGACATGGCAAATGATTATGGATTACAATATAGAATTGTAGCAGGGGGTTTCGTCAAGGCCATGCATTCAACAACGTTCCTGTGGCGTGTCCAAAATGACAAACATGACACATACGATTTTATTACTTTAAATCGACAAAATATCGTTTTGGTAACGTAGAGACGAAATGTAAGATTGTTAGATCTTGACATGTGCCTACATTAACATACTGATACTGTCAGCTATTTTATCGTTCCTTATGTCCACACAAAACGCATGTTCTCGTTTGTAAATTCTATTACGCCCGTTTCACCGGACGAGTTTCGTCGGTTTAGCTTGTTCTGTGGACGGCATCGCGTCTTGAAATATGCTGTCTTAAGACATTTTCAAGACATCACAAGACGCAGGCCAATTTTGGTCTATGATAGAATCAATTCCAGAATGTAGGTCAGGGAATGATGGTTATTGATGTGTCTTGCATGTGTTTTATTTATTGGCTAGACTCATACAGATTTTTAATTTGTATATAGCACCATCCTGATTGAAATAAGGATTGCTCACTGATGTCTTTTGATAAGACACACTTCAACAACATACAAGATGAATGAGTTAAAAAGACACCAATGCCGACCCCTTAATCAGATCTGTAAAATCCTGAGGGCGCAAGGTAAAAATTGTGAACCTGATACATACTGTATAATAAACGTTTGTGTACATTACATTGTGTTGTTGTTACTGTCAATACATCTATCTGATAGTATGACATAATCATCACAGCATTCGTTAAGAAGGTTTTACATCAGCTGAAAATATATCGCATCATACATCTATAGGCAATTACAGTTTGTTGGCCAAAACCTTGCAATAAAACATAAAACCATATAACATCAATTGGTCTTATAATGCATTTAATCTGTGTTTATACTAAGGTATTTAAAATTGGCCAGACTAATATGAATCTACTTAGCTGGACAAACCGCTTGTAAATGGCATGGAATGATTGTCTGCTGACTTATTCAATTGTTCCACACATATAAATACAGGTTTACAAGTAGGCCTCAGCAGCACTTATACCACAGCACCACGAACCAGCACGACTGACATTGTCTACATAGGAAGAGTGATAGTCTGATGCGTTCGGCGCCGTAGCAGCCTGGTAACCATTCTCGCTGGAGGGCATTTGATTAGGGGTGGACACCGGTATAGAAAATTCAGGTACGGTCCAGGTCCGGAGAATCAGGTTCACGTCCAACATGGGATGCTTTACACACTAATTGACTCTATTTTAGACTACGTTTGACTGAAGAAGCTAAGTAGAAATAACTATCAACTCTCCTCTGCTTCACTGTTCCTATTTTCTTTGACCTGTGAGCCCTAAAACGCGTGAAGGCCTAATGGTATAATCTGTTCATTTTCGAATCGGTCCAGCATCCGGTCCACTGATTTGTTTCAGGTCTGTTTTTTGGGACGGTCTAACATGGGATTGTTTTACTCCAGGCACCATTCTCAGTTAGTATGCATACGCTATTTTTCTGACAGCCTATCTCTCCAGCCGAACGGAAACTTGTATTACCCTCCCGAGAGCGAAGTAAACGTAATTGAAACACCGTAGAAATTCCCCGGCATACGCTAATGGGCCTGGACGGGAGGGCAACACTCCCATCGCCGTAGACTTACCGGGGAGCTCCCGACGGGATAGTAACGAGGCTAGTTCTGCAGATGCTCTGACTCAGATTTTCGATGGATCCAATAACAACTGACGATTTTGACTGTGGCACCGGGAATGACATACCCACCAACATGCAGGCCGCACACACAGACCTGTCTCATGTCCGTGACTGCCCTGACTCTACACCAGAACCTGTGGTTCAACATGAGGTTCAGCCCCAGCGCCGCTCATACCGGTCCAGTCTAGCGGGACAAACGGACGCCTCGCCCGGCCACACGGAAGACCCGTTACCGGACGTCCGTAGCGACGCTTCGTTTGAACATTCTAACCAGGATGACGGACCGTGTTTCAGTCCTAACAACATTGGAGACCGTCCATCGCTACCGGTAAGCTGTAGTTCTTATACACACGTTGGTCAAACTGAACAGAATCAAGCACTTTATGTTGATAATCCACTCATAGAAGCGGAGAAACACTCGTCAAAACACATCTACAGTACTGAAGTTGATGACGCAGAGGGCGCAGACTTGCCAGACTCCATGAGTGGCTGTCCATCAGAAGCGGAAGAACCTCCGTCAAAACACATCTACGGTACTGATGTTGAGAACGTAGAAAGCGTAGTGCAATACCAACTGAGGGATGGCTGTCACAAAGAAGCAGTGTCTACCTTCTATCAATGCGGTCAAGATGTCGACGATGCCAGTATGGACAAGCGAGATGTCGAGGTCTGCGGTGTAGACAGCGAAGCTGAAAACATCGGTCATGATGAAGTTCAAACAGAAACTGTCGTCCAACAGTCGGAGGATGTAGAAAGCTCTAGACAGAACAGAACAGAGAGTGAAGTTATGTCTGATGACGACTGTATCCGTCCATATGCAGTCGCTTATAACCAGTACGGTCATAGAAGGACAGCTGACGAACAAGGGGATGCCTTTGACATTCAACCATACGCCGTTACTTATGACGAAGATAAAGGGCATTGTGGAAACCAAACATCTACCACAGGGAATGGGTTAATTCCCAACCCCATGTACAGTGGGAATGCGTTACTTCCGAACCCCATGTACAGTGGGAACGCGTTACAGCTCAACCCAGCCTACGTCCCAAATGTTCGGCAACCACAGGCAGGTGGAGGTAAGGTTCTTCCATTTGAGTTACTGGTACTTCACTCTGCTAAAACAACGCTGTGCAACATTGTGTCTCTATCTATACCTGTATGTCAATTACCGTCGCTGGCGATGGTCGGATGGTTTGTATTGTTGAGTTCAACTCCAGACGCTACAACAAGGGTTTTGTACTGATGATTTAGTTTCTATTCTCACAGGTTTCTACCAACAGAATACGTTTTTGTCACCAACGATATAAAACGCCACTAACATCATTTTCTAGAGAGGGGTAGAAGGAGAGAGAAAGATAGCATCTACCACATTTTGTGTCGGTGTATTGTAGAAGAATTCTTCTCATCTTTGCCTTCCGTTTTTCTTTTCCAGGTCAAAGGCACGCTAGTGCCATCTTCATGGGAGTAGCCGTGGCGGGACTGTTTGTTCTCACAGCTCTA
Source organism: Branchiostoma floridae x Branchiostoma belcheri (assembly GCA_019207045.1). NCBI lineage: Eukaryota > Metazoa > Chordata > Leptocardii > Amphioxiformes > Branchiostomatidae > Branchiostoma > Branchiostoma floridae x Branchiostoma belcheri. The sequence goes on from CM033041.1 coordinate 8,651,009, forward strand.
TTCATTTCAACCTTCATACCAGGAAGACAGGACAGTTTCACACCAACGGTGAGAAATTGTATACTTCGATTGCACAAAAACATTACGTTTATTGTTTTTTATCTATTATATTTTGATACATGTAGTAGTAACTTTGTGTATTCTTATGTATTTCTATGAATCTCATGTCTTATTCTTTCCACTCTCAAGTGTAGCTCGGGTGGTCCAGTGGTTAGTGATCGTACTGATAGGTCTTCCATTGTCCCTCGTCCCACATGCACACTCTTGGAAAAGAAACTTGCAGGTCCTTAGGACTTAGGTTAAGTCATGGTCAACTGTGGGAAATAGCTAGGGGAATTTTCCCGTTACACGTATCCTGTATGTACTATACATATGTGGCTATCATTCTATTCTATTCTTGTCCCGGACAGTTGGTGTAAGATCACTTTCACTACGTTATTTTTAACAACGACACTTTCGTTTTTGTGTCAGGCATGGCCGAACCCCGCCTTCACAGCCCACACGGACGAAAGCCGACATGTGGATCACACGTCAGCTCCTGTAGACTACACGTCATCTCGTGTGGACTACACGTCACATCATGTGGACTACACGTCACTCAATTTGGGCTACACGTCACCTCAACCAACCAGCACTGAAGGTAATACACAGGCGCACTTCACACGACCTTGAAGAGATGAGAAAATGTCTAGAACATGCAAGATGATAAAAAGCAACCTCATGCTATCAGCTTGTGCATAATAAATCGTTCCAGTTCAGAAAAATGATATTCCTCCTGGTTAAAAAACACACAAAAACACACACAAAAAAAACTACACAAAACACTTTAGAACAAACTAGATTGATCAATATTTCTATTTTACTCTTTCTCAGGAAAAGAACAAGGCGAAGTCGACGAAACAACAAGTGCCGTTGGCGGAAAGAAACATGAAGCAGGAAAGCTCCGTGAACAATGTAGTGTTGTCGCGTCGCCTAGCAAAGAGGTATATATGTCTGGCGCCTCAAACAGGCGGGTCATAATACTGGACCCAAGAGGCCTCCGCAGTTTTTCCACCATCGCGTCAGAGACTGGGTGCGAGGCGATAGCTCCCGGCGACATTTCCATCGGCGGGAGCGGCCGCCTATGGGCCATTGGGAACTGTTATCCGCCCGCTGCAGGGCTGATTGTGAGGTACACAAAGAAGGAACTTGACATACCAACATTACATCCCTTCCTGCCTATCAATACATTCCTTGGCATTTTGGTGGAAGCACTTGGCGATCGTCGTGTAAAAGTAACGTTCTATTCTGACTACTTACTCGTAACGGTTAGACATGAGAGCGGCACGGTTGTTCGCAAATTCAGGGTGCGGAACGGTTTCAGGATGCAGCCGGGATGGGGGGACGGGTACCCCGGACTGGTCACGGTAGGGCGGGCTGGAAACATGTCCGTGGCCGACCACTGGGACATTCATGTGTACGCGTATAACGGAACCGGTCACCATCTCCTCAGGTTCGGAGATGGTGACATGACAGAAATCATGGCAATATTTGGCATGTGTATAAGCAAATGTATATTCCCCCACTATTGATCTTGTATTTTTTTAAATATGAGTGCATATCTTTGTGTGATGATGTGAGATTTAGGTCCAAAAGTAGCCCTCTTGCTCACAAAATCATTTCCCCTTTTTGCTATTTCCATCGAGCCCTTGAACACATGATAGATGATATGGATGTGAGCAATGCAGAATCGTAGTTTTGGAATTCATAACGGTAAAGTTTCAAAGCTGTCGTTAGAACTCGATATGTGTGGACTAAAAACAAGCTGTTAGCTGAAATTTCGTTCCTTCTAGTCCACAAAGAGTCTGTTCTCATTTTGAATTTTTATTCCGTCAGTTTTAGCAGATAAGTTTTGCCGACTTGGCTTCTCCTAGTGACCAGGTATCTCGTGTTAAAATATGTCTGAGATATTTTTCAAGACATCACAAGACGCAGGACTTTTCGGCTCATGCAGAAAGATTTGATCTGAAAATCGTGTTTCAGAAATTAGGCTGAGGTCCGAGAACTATGACTATTGATGTGTCGTTTATGTGTTTGATATGTTTAACTTATTGGCTAGACTCATACATATCTACTTTAATCTGTAAATAGCGTCATACTGATTGAAATAAAGATTGTCTTCTGACGTATTCTGATTGATTTTTTGTTGCACGAATACGATTACGTAAAAAGTAGAAGCAATTCACCTACTGGATATGACAATAAAAGAATGATGTGAAAGACTGAAAAGGCTGGTCTACCCTAAATTCTACGTCTGTCGGGTAGAGTATGTTGTAGAAAAAGTTGTTTCTATCGCTCTTCGTAACAATCTGTAGAACAAACAACAAATTGCTGTTAGTCTCTGAAATAGCGGCCCTCTGTTTGTAGAAATTATTGAATAGAGTCAATAGACCTAATCCCAAAGTCTCGTCGACTTCAGGTCAAAACGTGAGGAAAGAAATACATAATAAAACTTGAAATTGTCAATGAAATTGTATTTTCTAACAAATAACGTACGTGCAGAGCCTCTCTCATTAGTCATGCCGCAAAAAGTTGGACTCTCATTGCACTTGGGGCACCGGTGCGGCACTGCGGGGTTCATTCACCGCAGCACTATTTTGTTATTTTCGCAATTTGTAATGATTTAGATATTAACGTTACATAATACGTAAAAGTATGACTTAGAACACAAGAAAATACACAAAACGGAAGAAAATTCGTTCTTTAATTCGTTGTGTCATCTACGAACCCCGCAGTGCCGCAACGGTGCCGCAAGTGCAGAGAAAGTCCACCTTAAGTTATTTTTTTTCGGGTGAGCTGTTGATTGTGCTGGGTGTCAGTCTGTTTGCAACCATCAACGTGTTAAACACAGAGGGTAGAGTGTCGCTAGTAATACAAAATGTAGAAAGCTACCGTGTCTGAAGCTGAAGTGTCTGTTGTTTTTATAATGTAATCATCTGAACATTTTTGTGTCCACTCGTGTTTATGGAATGCTTTACAATAAAATCTGATCAACAATTGAAAACTCTACACATGTATTTAACAAATTGAATCATAATCAAATCAAGCTAATGAGGACCAATGAGAACCAAACAGGTGGCGCCGTGCATGGGAAAGAAACACAAGATGGCGGCTTCACATGGCGGACTGGAGAAAGGTGTTGTAAAATCCGTGCTTGGAGGCCTCGTCTCCTCCGTTTTGGGTGGTGAGTGTTCCATAACTTTATTCCCCGTCTTCTTTTGACTTGATACTGAATAGAACTGGGTTAGATGTTGAATAATGATAGAGAAAAAACCTCCTGAAGACCGGTGTCGCAGCTTATTGTGTTGTGACCAAAATGGCGCACAGCCCAGTCACATATGGCTAATGCAAACTTGACGGTTCGAAGTTTGAGATTGGCAATCATATCTATAACGTCTTTCATATACGTGCACAAAAAATATGCTCTGTACATGGAGCAAAGGTTCCTGGCATACATGGAGTAGATGTCGTTTGTTTACACATGTGTTGTGTGTGTTAGTGTAAATACTGTTCATTTAGCCCACATTTTTATGTACAGATAAAAGGATGGACAAATTATGGCTTAAGCTAAACAGTTTTAGAGTAGTTTGGCTTGGAGAGGGTATGGCTAAAACTCACTTGTTTCTACATATTGAAAATTGTTTTTATCTATCATTCTTTAGTTGGAAAAGACACTAGCGTTGGTCATTTGATTATATCAAAATACAGTGCGAGAACAGACTGTGCTGTGATCTTCAGCACCAAGGACAGGGCCAAAACAACTTTCAGAATCACCTTCTGCCTCTTGTCCTAACTTGTAGACTGTATCTAATCATGGCTTGATGTCGGTTTGAGGTATTAAACAGTCCTCCCAGGCTGAGATGATGAGGATTTTATAATACATTTATGACAACTAACCAAAACCTCCATTCTCTATCGATCTTGAATTAGATCCTGGTTGTAATTGTCATGACCCAGAAGTTCTGCCATAGAAGTCTTCCACAGTTCCACAGTTGTGACTTGAGCATGTTGCTTAGTCATGAGCTACATGCTCAAGTATGACGTAAGGTATGCTTGGTATGTATAGAAAAATTTCCTAAGAATCAGTTCATTTTCTGACTGTTCAATGGCTTGTAAAATGGTACCTTTTAGTGTACTATTTGTTATATACCGGTATGTGTGAATTTGTAGGGATGAGCAGTTGAAATTATAGTTTTTGTGTTTTGGACCAACTGGTGTATTTTTTTAACATGCAAGGTGTAGGAAGAAGATGGAGCAAGATGACTGTCCACTGTGCATGTACTCCTGTCCTGATGAGATGAGACTTGTGATGACAGAGGCACCAGGCGATCATACACAGGAGTATCAGGCAAGGTGAGAAATATCTCAATCATGCATTTTGTGTACTGTCTGAGACATTGTTTGAGACGTGTGTAACATTTAATGTCTGTATAGTTAGGTGGCTGCTGACTGATGCAGTAGTGAGGACTCCTGTCTGAACCTGACAAGACTGGATTGGACCAGACAATTTGAAGCCTCAAGAGGAATATTTAGGTGAGAAAATCCAAATTTTGTAATTTTACTCACCATTTCCATGTTTGTTTAGACATGTATACAACTTCTTGTGTCTGTATAGTTAGGTGACTGCTGACTCAGATGCAATAGTGAGGGCTCCTGTCTGAACCTGACAAGACTGCATTGAACTAAACCAGACAAGGTAATTTGAAGACAAAAGGACAAGATAACAGAATGCACAGGTGAGACAATTGATAATTTACAAGATGTATTTGAATGAGCAATCTACAATTCTCTAATTCTCTCAAAGGTCTTATACTCAATAGAAACGATGCATCATCAGTAACACTTTTCAATTCACCTTTGTGCCTGGGTTAATTTGAATGACAAGCATGGCAGATTTAAGCACCGTACAAAAATGCAACAGTTACTACTATGGCCATAGTGGAGTCTTCAGACAGTTGTTGGCCTTTTAACTTAACTAGAATGTAATTCTTTCCATTGCACTTTGACAAAATCCAGATAGAGATGTGGGGCATCATCCTGTCTTCTTTGCTTACACCACACTTCAAAAGAAAAACCATAAACCCATGTTACACTGGACGGTAGCATCTTAGCTTGATTTCTGAGAAATTGAATTGCTATGTATACATACTTAATGCTGGTAGGACAATAATTGATATCAGTGGAATTGAGCAAAACTTCAGTGAAATAACTTACAGACTACAACTGTATGTCAGATGCTTCAGCCCTTTACCAAGTCAGCCAATGGCTGATCAGACCAACTCCGACCAACATCCAAACCCTTACTGCTGACCCTATACCTAACCCTTGAACTGTGTTGAGTTGGTATAACACTGAATCATACTGATCCCGTATTTGCATACTACATATTACATTAAGCTTCAAAAACATGATTTCTCAACCTTGAATTTGCATCAGGCAGTTGGATTTGCTTTCATGAATTCAATATCAGCATCCACCATCTCAGCAACAAGGTCTTCAAAGGAAACCGACGGCTTCCAGCCCAGTGTTTCCCGGGCCTTTGTGCTGTCTCCTTGGAGGAAGTCCACCTCTGCTGGCCTGTAGTATCTCTTGGAGACTCGGACTCGTACAGTGCCTGTCGAACTGTCCTTACCTACCTCATCCAGCCCGTTACCTTCCCATATGATATCTACTCCGATATGCTTGAACGATGCAACGACAAACTCCCTGACGCTGTACGACGTTCCTGTGGCTATAACAAAGTCCTCTGGCTTCTCATGCTGTAGCATCAGCCACATGGCCTTGACATAGTCCTTCGCATGCCCCCAGTCTCTTTTAGCATCCAGGTTCCCCAGTGTGATGTGGTTTTGCTGACCCAGCAGAATTTTGGCCACCCCTCGGGTGATCTTCCTGGTGACGAAGGTTTCCCCCCTCCGCGGACTCTCATGGTTGAAGAGAATACCGTTACAGGCAAACATGTCGTAGGCCTCTCTGTAATTCACCACGACCCAGTAAGCGTACAGCTTAGCTGCTCCATAGGGTGACCTCGGGTAGAATGGTGTGGTTTCCCTCTGTGGCACCTCCTGCACCAAGCCAAACATCTCGCTCGACGACGCCTGATAGAACCTGGTGGTTTCCAAGAGGCCCGTTGCCCGTATGGCGTCCAAAATTCGCAGTACGCCCACACCATCGACGTTGGCGGTGTACTCTGCGAGGTCGAACGAGACTTTCACGTGACTCTGCGCGGCCAGGTTGTAGACCTCGTCAGGGCGAACCTCAGCGATGACCTTCATGAGACAGGTGCTGTCTGTCATGTCTCCGTAGTGCAGGTGGAAGTTGCCGGATTCTGTGTGCGTCTGGGGATTGCCGTAGAGATGTACAATCCGACCTGTGTTGAATGTTGAGGCCCTTCGAAGTATGCCGTGGACCTCGTATCCCTTCTCTAGTAGAAACTCCGCCAGATACGATCCGTCCTGTCCGCTGATGCCAGTAATTAGGGCCACTTTGTTTCCCGGTTTGTCTTTTGACTCACCGTTAGCTTCTTTGTCTTTTGACTCGCCTTTAACTTCTTCAGGTCTCTTGTTGTTTTCCATGCTTAATCTGTAAAAAGATAGAAACAGTTTCCTCTGTAAGGTAATGATTAAACAAAAACCTTAAAGTCAATTAACAAGCAAAATGGTGGGAATCTGCAAAGACTCAAAATGTGAACTCTTGTTGTATATGTAAGCTATTTTCTGTCCTAAGAATGACTTGCACACCTTAAATAATCCCTTCATCATTACATTGTTAGTGTAAGTCCAGTGACCTGAAAGTTGATAATTAAAGGCAGTGCCGCCGTGCCTTGGGCATACAATAATTAAGCCTTGAAGATGCATGCCACTGTAACTACTGTGATCAGCTAGTGAGCTGTTACATGTCAGTCCCATTGTGACGTTTGGGTTGTTTGGTCCTGAAAGTCTAACGTCTGTATTACTAAACATACCAGCAACTTAGAGCCATGCCTGTTTGAGCTATTTTTAAGCACTGATCGGTAGGCATTGATAATCATTATAGGTCTATGAGGCAATTGTGTTACAGATTGAGCAAGACTTAAAGTTTACAGACAAGTAGAGAATATACCATATGGACATCGGTGTCAGTGCTACAACTAATGTTAACAGTCTACATAATCTAGAATCTACAAAGAGAATTACTATTTCAGTGAGTCCCTTCAGTTTTGTGCCTCTGATGTGTCAAGAAAATGCCCAGGCTGTTATTTCAGCTATTGACGTTCAGCCAAATGAACATCAGAAATGCACTCTTACTTACATGTAAATTAATTTGGTCACGTATACCCATTACATAATGCCCCACCTTGACACATAATACTATGATACTAATTTTCACTCAAATTAGCATCTTTCGAATCAACGTAAATTCTAGTAACTTATGAGAATAATGTTCTGTAGTTAAGAACACAGAGGTTTAACTCCTTGTCATTAACTTAAAGAAGATTAGCATTCAAAGTAAGAAAGCCATTAGTGTGTAGAATACCTGCTCTTACTAGCCTTGGTAGTACAGGCTTTCCTGTATTGAAAGAAAAGTACTGTACCTTCCTATGTTGCCTGGCAAACCTTCCTCAGAGATCAATTTCTACTGTGAAAAATATTCCCAACTGTGTCAGGCACAAATTTAATCTGAGTCAGCAACGTAAGAGGTAGTCTAGAGCGGGCACACCAGTGATCTAATCTGCATGACAAAAACTTGTCTAAACCTGTTGGTTCACTTTTGCCAGTAGTCACACAAGCCTTCCCAACATTACATGCAGCCACTTATCTTTCAACTACACAATAGGTCACAGTCATTCTAACGCTTTAAGCACAGCCCAGATAGCAGCAAGTATCCCACCCAGTTACTCAACTTTCACTGCCTTTAAAATGCAACATCGAAGACCGCATACACTACACCCAGTCGGCACATATAGAAGATCACCTTGCTTGACTCATTTAGGACCTTTAAACACAACTTCACTTTCCCAAACACTTAGAATAACATTTTTACAGTAGATCACTCTACACAGTGTACCTGCATTATTTAGCTTCCCCAAACACTTAGAATAATTTTTCACTAGTATTTCAAGCAAAGTGTTGTATTGATGTTTTCTTTTGTGTTCTGTACTTTATTTGAGATTATTCCTGTTTACAAATTCACCATTATTTTACACTGATGTTCCTATCCTTATGTAAACGATACTACCTTATATTGCTCTATTAGTTTATTTGGTTGGTATTATTTTCTTCCCGCTGTAGTATTGTTATCTATTTTTGGATCCGTGGTTTATGTTTATGTTTTGTCTCAGTTATTGTCTCCATCTCTATTGTCATGTAATCATCTGTTATTTCTGTTTGTTTAAAATGCACTAAATATTAAAAAAAAAAAAAAACACTTAGAATAATTTTTCTGTCTGCCAGTGTGCTTCCCAGGAGCGCCGGAGTTGGATCATTGTAGTCTAAACTTTAGTAGCTAGCAACCGCCTGGAAAAGTAAGGATGACATTGTAGACTTAATAAGCAAGGTCATTTATTTCTGTTGTGAATTTACTAACTTAACTTCTGTTTCTCTGTCTTCAAGGCGTGTGGAAGAAGACTTTTATCAACAGAGCTGTGAAAGAAGATGGGGAGTTGTGAGTATGGTTTCTTTGTTAACACAAGACAACAGAACACAGTCACTTAACTTCCACAGTATGTCACACTTACAACCTTTTCACTGAATTCCCTACATCGGAACCACTTCTCCAAACACTTAGAATAATTTTGACACAGAAGATTACACAGTACGTCACACTTAAATGTTCACATTGACTCATCCATCGTAATTAGTTGTCCAAACACTTAGAATAATTTTACTCCTGTCAGCAATGCATACAGTGTGCTCCCCAGGGGAGGTCTTTGCTAAGCTGAAGACCCGGTGCTTCGAAACACCAGCATACCTTGGCAATGACTGATCAGGTAAATAACTTAGAATTAAAAACATTAAAAAAAAAGTTCGTAAATAAAATAAACAAATTAACTTAATTAATAGATAAAAAACATTATATAAATACACATACACAAACCAACCACACCCTTACTATTTTGAAAACGTGTATATTATGCGCACTATCTCCCAGGAATATTGACATCAAGCAACCAAACCTAGCGTCGAAGCCTGGAGAAGAAAACTTCCGGGCCAGGGTAAAAAAAAATTCACAAAGCCCCTCTCCGTTAGCGTAGAAGTCCTGATGACAAATAAGTCATTTGTCAACAGGACTCCTTCACGGAATCAGAGCAATGCGTAAGTTAGAACCCTGGGACAGAAGTTCCTCCTCCAGGCTAAGCCCAGGAAGTAAAATTGAATAACAGAAAGAGAGGAATTGTGTTTTCTCATGCAGTGAGATTGACTCTCTATCAACCTTTGTAATCACTGTTAAATACATCTAACAATTCAAACCTTCTGCTCCAAAATCTAGGCCTAAACTCACATTCATCAAATAAAGTCTGTCAGCATAACACATCACTGTCAAACTCTACTAGATCAACATGAGATGAGCCCCAAACATGAGATGAGCCCCAAACTTTACAACAGGTGGTTGGTATTGCTACAAGTACATAAACAGTGATAACAAAGTCTGATGTTCACTACATGACTTACAGGAATCAGCCAAACAAAACTAAATCAATTTAATAATGTTCACAAATCTTTTTAATTATAAGTCTAGATCTTTCCTGAGATTTATACTGTTACAATTATTCTAATTCTTCTTCTACAACTGCCTTAACCATCAATTGTGTTGCACTACAACTGTCTCTACTGAAACTAGTTGTCAGCATTGCCTTGAAAATTGACTTAAAACTCAAACTTCAAACCCCAACTGTCTACACTACTTTTTAGATAAACTTATCTACCTAAACTGCATATTATGAATGCCTGGAAAACTGAGTTTAAAACATGTTAACCTCAAACTGCACCTGTCAGTTATAGTACCTGGTATCTAAACTATCCTAAACCTGAGGATTGCCTACATTTCAGCCTAATTAATTTTTGAGGAAAGAATAGATTGATGTGCTTTGTTTGGCTGATTCCTTGACCCAATTCCTCTCTTTCCAACATCACACACAGCTTACCTGTAGTACATTTCACTCTACAGAAGGAAAGCACAACATTGTCTTTTCCATTTTCTGTAAAGCAATGGAACATATTTCCAACAATCATTATGTAACCAAACAATTTTCCTGAAATCCACTTCATCACTGACATGGTCACTTCATATTGTTCACTTCTTTTTACAGTTGAACAAATAAACTCATTTACACCTTTCACCATTTAGTTTAATTTGTAAAGTTAAACATTATCAAATAATTTTGTCTTTCACCTATCCTTCAGACATATTCAACAGTTAATACAAGAGATGTGTAAACTCATTTATCTTTCACCATTTAGTTTTGAAACGTTCAACATAACAAATAATTTTGTATTTCACCTATCCTTCAGGCATATAATCAACAGTTACTACAAGAGATGTGAATCGGAGGTTAAGATGCACTGATTACAACTTCTGTTATTGTCTACCATTGATGAATCTTGACTGCACGAGCAGCTTAAACAATACACAGTTTTCATGAACATGAATTATGTTCTTATCGGCCTTGGTTATGTTTTACCTATCCTTCAGGTTTACATTTTTCATAATGATCATATAAATCAATACATTGTTGAATAGTAAATTAATTATATCATAGGAAAAGGAGAGTCAGACTTTTAAGACTTGTGGTACTGTGTAGTTATTTCCTAAGTCTATAGGTTTTAAAAACAATTTCTAGTTATGCTATGCCAAGTGTATTGTAATACACTCTACACTCTACTAATGTAATACATTTTTCAACTGAATAAAAGGGAAGATATGAATTACAGTTTTGTACCTGTGATTATTTTGAAGTGGTGCAACTTGTATTCTGTAATCTTAGAACCATCTTAGTCAATAGGAAGTTTGTGGCTTTGCATTTTGTATTGTTACATGTGCCAAATCATATCCATTTAGTCACCATCGATAAAAAATTGCTCTTTTTGTTCCATCTGATAAACATGCGTACAACACAATTGCATTGCATTGCACTGCATAAGTCCCAAAACATTTCCATTATTGCCTTCTCATGCATACAGTCAAAGCTGTATTAGGGGCCACCTCTACAGAGGGGCCACCTGTCCATAGTGGCCACTTTTTGTCGGTCCCTTGGGTATTTTATCTACAAGTTGCCACCTCTATACAGAGGCCACCTGTCTATAGTGGCCAAATTTGTCCGGTCCCTTGAGTGGCCGCTATAGACAGGTTTGACTGTAGTTGCAATTTTGTCACACAAAGAATTGTTTTGGAAACAGCTATCAAAAAAGGGTTTATGCACAAAATAATGATGTGGATATCAGGAAAAACAGTTTGATTGCACAAATATGCTGAAATACACCCCATTGCCATACAGACTGAAACAGCAGACAATATAACAAGTGCTCTCCCGCAATAGGAAAATGTACTGTGTTCTCCACCATATCTGAAATAAAATATTAGTCACAACCTTAAACTAGATATTAGTATAAGAAATGTGAACTCTTTCAGAAATGACAAAGAATCACTGGTAGGGCTGCAGAATAAATGTCTTTTAAAAATTTCAATGTGTGATAACGTATTTGGAAGTAAAAATTCAGAGGACCACAAGCAAGCCCTTTCCCAAGATTTTTCCTTGTCATTTTTAGAGATCTGCATGAGATGTCCCGATCACGCGTTCCAATAACTTCCAGACGGCAGAGGTCACGCATTACGCTTCATGGGGCTTTACGCATAACACACGGATCACGTTTAACATTAGATCAGAGCTACCCGACTTTGAGTTACGCAAAACTAAAGCAGCTGATTACGCCTTGCGTCATGCAGACCCCATTCCTGAGGCTGAAAGAATTCATAAAATCAAAAGCCAACTCACTGTCAAGTCCGATGTTCTCTTGTCTTGAGCTGGCAGGTCCCACAGCACACCGGAATGTGGTCAGGTCCTCCTGGAATATGGACAGGTACACAGGATAGCTGACAGGAACATGGACAGGTCCTCCTGGAATATGGACAGGTCCCACAGCACACAGAAACATGGACAGGTCCCACAGGAACATGGACAGGTACACAGTATCAGCTTTCACTCCCTAAAACCTTTATGTAAAGGAAAAACACAATCAGAAAAAAGCCAAATTTGCATAACTATACAATAAAATAAATATAATAAATGTACAATATTTACAGCACATGCAACATACATTTCATAATATTTACAATTTGTTTTTAAGTTCTAAAACCTGCTTTGGGTTGAGAGAAAGAGAACATGCAACATGACAATTGTTAGTGAGGTAGCATGGAAATAACACAACAGTCAAAATGTGTAATAAGAAAATACAATGATCAAGTTACAAAAGCATAAGTCACATGAGAACAATCCAAATGACATTCAGTTTGAATCATTAGAAGACTACAAACACTGATACGTGTATGCAAGAAACAAATACCACATCTGAAGCAGGAATGACATACCTCAGTTCTGACCGGTTAGTACACACATACAACACATGGACATGCCCAATGAAACATTGACTATCCATTTCAACAATCATAAAACTGTTTGGGGGGGGGGGGGGGGGGGGGATGGTAAAGAGCGTATCCAATTGTACAGTCAATGATGACACATAAAAGACAAAGTTTAATATGAAACCAGTGTCACGATTCTTAAAGGTATTCAAGAAACTTACACAGTAAAAGCTGTTATTATTAACAGGCTTATTCATTCATACAGCATAGAGAAATGTAAAAAAGCATGTTAAAAAGCATCAAAATGATACACAAAGGAATTGATGCAACAATTGTACATTTCATGATGACTCTAAATCATTTCCATCAACGTATACCATCAAAGACTCCATCTCACCTGAACATTTCAGCACTTATTTTTCTTAAAGCAGAGTGAATCTGTACCAGATATAGAATGTGAACGCCGGTGTAGTGATCCTGCATTCTGAACCTCGCAAGACCAGAGTGACTTGACTTTCACCTTGAATAAAGTCAATTTTGTACACCAGACCCAATGTGAATGTTGTTCTTACCTGAACATGGTGTTCTACACTTACCTGTCAGACATGACAGGTAGCAGAGGTGGATGTCTTAGACCAGTTTTACTTCCCAGGTAAGTCCATGACTCATCCACTAAAGAATACAATTAATCAACAAGTTTTCATGCAACTTGACATTGATTATGAATCGAAACACGTTCAACGCACCTTTGCCTCTAAGGATCAAACATTGATGACAGTAATTTATATATGTATGAAAAATAATGAATAACTCAAGACACATGTGAAAATGACACCAAGGAGGTTATATTCAGAATATAACCTCCTTGATGACACTAACTGCTTGTTGTATAACATCTCGCAAAGTTTACAATGTTGCTGCGCCAATTGGAATACTTGTATTTTCATAACAGAATCATCTTAAGCTATGCATAGAAATTCTCCAAGCACGTGCGCCTGATTGTTGTTATTATTATGCAAATCAATGTAATCTAACTCAGGTGTTCCCTCGTGTGTGCCACGCCACAATGGTTAAGAAACGCGGTCATATTTCTGCGTTGTTACGTAGTCTTTCCACGGAAGTTTGAAAAGAAATGGTCACAATAATACAAAGAACAAAGTACGCCCTTCTCACCGCCCAAACCAGCCGTTTGTCGTCTCCCAGGGACGGAGTTTATCAGACGTTCCTCCGCTCCAGGTTCAGCCGCCATCTTGGAGTTCGCGGGTTCGCACGGCCACATGGGTAATAGAAAGCCACGCCTACATCCGCAAAAACGTTAGAAATGCAAAATAAAACAAAATAAAGCAAATTTTTGACGGACAGACATGTAACATGTAACGGACAGACAAACTAACAAAGAAAGACATGTTCAAAATATAACTTTTTAACAAAATAGCGTATGGTAAACACCATCCACTCATGGGGAAAACATCCCTGTCCTTGGTGCTGAACACCTTCCACACTGTCAAATCAATGACAAATAGACCTTATTGTAAGCTCTTTTATTGTTTCTCTTTATTATTTACATCTTTCTTCCTTTCTCTTTGTTTTCTTAATGGACATATACACGAATCTATGTATCTGGGAACTCTGAAAGCCAAGTTTCCTACTTCGCACTGAACTCATTTGGGCACAACCACGTCACGTGTCAGTGGGGGCCCCTAGCGACCTTTGTAAGGTTTGCAGCTGTTAGACGTGATTTGCCCTGCAATAATATCCTTACCTGATAGGAGTCGCTTTTGATCCATGAAAATGACAGACATTATAGAACACTTTAGCAATAGGAGCGTAGAATGAGAGCAGCAAATAGCGGCATTTTAAAATCCCGCCATCTCATTTTTGTGTCTAGGTGCGTTAAGAATAATGTAATTCTAGACTGTTATGTGAATATTGTAAGATTTTCAGCACCAAGGACAGTGCCAGTATGACTTCGATGATGTATTTCTCCCAAACTTTTGCCCCTCTCACAACCGTCTAACAAGGTGAATTCAGACAAATGACACCAGTGATGACAAAGACAAATATATCAATGGGTCTATTTTTATTTTCAACAAAAACATACACATTTTACAGTGATATCTGTTTCTGATCATCTCATATCAAATAATCTTTTTACCATAACTTACACTGAAAATAACATTTGGTGCACTTAGCAACATTTGACTGTAAGATTACTACACAATTTTCTTACAGACAGCAATAGTCATGACAAAAATCACAGATAAAGGATTTTTATTCCATTGAATTGCCAAATATTTTATGCAATTCACAATTGAGCAGCACCTTTTAAATGATACAATGCAAAAAAAAACAATGAAAATTGGAGTAATTCCTAATTGTCATTAAATTTTGACACAACAAGCTCTATTACATCTATGAAATATCTCTATGACAAAAGTACTAGACTAGTATATGTACAAGTAGTGGAAAACTAATAGAAAAAAACAGCTGTCAAAAAGTTCTGTATTCACTATATTATTGACAATATTGTAATTTGGCTTTTAATAATATGTGTGACAAAAGCATAAAATGTATGATAATGACATGTACATCATCAATTTTCTTCACCAAAACAAAACTATCTTAAGCAAAGATATATACATAATGTGAACAACATAAAGTTTTCAAACTATCTTAAGATGAGTGCCAAGCTGAGCTCCAGTTATCATAAGAGCAAGTTGCTATGAGACAAACCTGCATACTAGGCAATGGGAACTGATTGAACAAAATCTGAGTATGTGGATGGGATTGCGTTGAAAAAGATGCATAGTATGGACTGAACAATGATGACTTGCAATGTGTTTACAGAAAAAATGTCTAAACAAAAGAATTTATGCCATCTTCATTATCTCATCTATTGATTGTTGTTCTAAACATTTTCCCCTCTCCTCAACATTTAATTAGAAGACCAATGATCAAGTGGAAAGAATTACAAACCATTGTCAATAACTTAGCATTTTTGGAACAACTTTTATGGAGAATAAATGGCTTTTTGGCAAAATGACGGACTGCGCATTTTTATTCTAGAAAATAGACTTTTCAATAAAGTAATATCTAGAAGTTCAAAATCGTTGCTGGATTTTTAAAAAAGCAAGAATATATGATTTCGGAATATACTTTTATATGAGAATTTAAAAGTTTTGATGCAAGAAGGATTGTGCAACATTTGTTGCAACCATCTTCCCCTAATACGCAAATTACATAAAGATACTTATAGGGTTATATTATTCTTTTAAAATCTAAAGAAGTCTTTTTATGCACATTTTTTTCTAAATCCATCTAAAATATATATTTCACAGTTCAAGGCAAATTTTAACTGTAACTTCCAACACAATGGAACCAAGTTTCCTTAATGTTAGAGCACCAGTCTTTTGCAAGTCACAAGGATTCAATAAACTAGATGAAATAAAGTATGTGATAAGTTAGAGAAGAACATCACAATGAAATAACAGGAAAGTCTGAGAAGGAAAATATAATGAGAAAGATATTTCTTTTGGTCAATGCATGGAATATTGGCAGTTAAAGAAATCATAAATAAGATTTTGAGAACTGAGTCTGACAAAATATTGTGCCCAAGTGATGTCAGGATAATGCGAAGTGTAACCTCGAGGTAGTGCATGAGTACACAAGAGGATTGGGCAACCATCAATATCACAACAATAGGAAAAATCAATCTCAGAACGTCTTAGTATGACTGAAAGGGAAAGAAATTTTCAAGAATAAACCAGTTCAAAGAATGCAGTGTGAGGAAGGAATTGGATAGATGTACATCTGCGCCATCAGTGATTTGTTAACTTAAACTATGGCATTTTTAGATGACAACGAGTCCCTCAGTTCAAGTGAAGTCGGAGTTCGCTAGCCATGGCATTTATCCAGCATTCAGATGATATGCTTTCATAGGAGATGGAGAAGATTGCTGATGGTACAACACTGTTCAACAGCAATTCAATGTTTGATAAAGGTTTATGATCATTATGGACCAGAAGAAGTAAACCACTTATCAAAAATAATGAGAGATTGTGAGATTGAAAACAAAAACTCTGAGGGTTGTTAGTTGTTGTGGACAATTACAGTCAAGAACATGTATTTCTGTGTGCGAGAGGCTCTAAATATACCAACTGCAGAGATTTGCGTGACAAATCTGAATAGTGTGTTGCACAACTGACACGGAACAGCAAGAGGTAGAAACAAAAGTTTCATTTGTTTAAGTCCGACAGCTTGGAGTAGGAGTGTTGTCTCTTCCATAATTCAGTTTCAAAGAGCACATGCAGAGAGGTAATACTATGTAAATTAAGTTAATCAATCTATAACCTGCATTATCTGAAGCATGTTGAAAAACAATGTATCTATACTCAGTGAAATAACATAATATTATGAAGCTACAGAAAAAAGAGGTTCACAGTCTCAGACCTGGTAATACTCAGATCAAAAGAAGATGATATTGATAACAAGAAGAAGTACTATTAAGTAAGAAGGTAAAAAGACTTTAATTTCTTGTAGAGAGTTTGTGTATCTTTTAGTAGATCTAAGGGTGTCAATCAAGATTTTTGAGGACAAAAACTAACTTCAAGATAGCGCATTGATTTATGTAGTACCAAGTATTAAAAAAGAGAATAGACCATTAGAAGCTCATGAAGTGTTAGAATCATCATAATATCGCTTTGTGCTAGTACTGTAGTCAGACCACAGCCTTCTCATTAGCTTAGAATAGTGTTAGAATAACAGATAGCAAAGAATTTAATAAATCAAGGTTGGCTTCACAAAAGTACAGAATATATATAATCTATTCTGATCTGGAAAGTGCTTGGAAAATGGGATGCAATAATACAAAAGACATAGATCATTACAAGTGATCAATAAATATATGGAGCTTGTCAATCAATGCTGCAGTTTATAAAAGTATGACTCTTAAAAACTTGAAGGAAAGTCTTTAGTTATCTTTAGAAAGCTTCGAGCAAAGAAGTAGCTGGTATCTACTACCTGAAACATCATACATTTGTTGTCATAGATACAGAAATAAAAGTGAAGATAGAACCATCCAAAGGAGACTATAGTTGATCAACAGAATCTTTGTCTCAGGAATTATAATCAAATTGATAAACAAAATTTAATACTCTATCCAACAAGTTGTAGTTCATATGGAGTTGACTTAAAGCAACACTTGTCAAAACCAGAAAGGGATCCCTCTATCATGATGATCAGCTACCTGCTAACATAGAAAAGTTTAACATGATTCTTTTCTGTCACAGACACATCTAAGAGTGATGCTTTAGCGATGATTGAATATTTGAAAGGAGAATGTATTTTTAAAAGATGTAAAACTCTCAGAAATTGTAATGATACAGTTTTAAAAACCAGAAAGGGAAATCAGTAATTTTATATTACATTTTTCCATATTTACCAGCAGACAATACTGCATCTGATAACATTGACAATATGTTTTTTCCATCATAGATACAAATCAAACAGTGCTGTTTTAGCAATGATATAATAATTTGAAAGAAATTTTAATTTTAACTTAAAATTGTAGAATAATTGTAGAATATGTCCTCAAGAAGAAAAACTAGGCATGACTCCAAAGGGAATAGGGAAGGCATGTCTTCAGGCATCTTATAGCGAATGGAATTCAATGAAAATTTAAAAAAAACTTCACTGACAAGTCTGGTCATCAAATAGAAAAGGTGATAGTGGGACAAGAAGTTCTTTATGTTGAACCATCTACATGTACATCAACAAACATAGAATCCATCTGTTCTATCAGAATCGTACTACTCTCCTATTAAGAAGTGATCAGCATTTTTGAAACTCGATAGAAATATGAGGAAACTGAAATTTCAGCACCAAGGGCAGGCCCAAGAAAGACATACACTTTTTAATAACAATATTCTAACACACAGACAGTCAGCAAACAGCTTAAAAAAACTGTCCAAAGTGGCTTACATTCTACACTGTACCTAACAAGCTGTCACAGGCTGTCAGAATGGTGATGCAAGGAAAGTCAGAGGTCATTTTAAATGGGTTTTACATTTTGCAGAAGCATTGTGAGTAGAATCTATAAGAAAGATAAGATCAGCAACTAAAGACTTTTCTAGACAGTAAGAACCTACTAAGACATCTTCTGGCTATTTGAGAATCCTCTGATTCACATATGAAGTTGACGGATAAGGGGTGTGACATTAAACATTCTCAAATCTATGTATTTATTTTTGTTAAAAAGTCTAATAACTATGTATTAAAATGCAAGGCATGCATTCACACCTTTACAAGCAAGCAGGTCTGAAACTAGTGAAAGGCGTTAGACATCAAAAAGAGATGGGGTAGATCTTGTTCCCAGCTAGGTTGCACACTCCCAGCATTTCAAACAGCCAGTAGTTCTTAACAAACAAAATACAGCAGAAAGGAAGAGAGAAGGCTTAGCACCTGTGGAAGATGCAATTTCACGTTTACCTTCCTAGTGTACAGATGAGTTAATTCACTTACAAATTGGCAGGCTGTAGAAATAGACTACACAAATGTAGAGTTAAGATTGGGTACATTCAAATGTAAGACTAGAATAAAGCAAAGGTACTCAATAATTTTCTCTTAAAGTATAGAACTTAAAGAAGTTCCGATGCTTTGAAACAGTCCCAGTATTCTTGAATCAGAAAGGCACAATCAGACAACGAAGAGTTGAGATCTGCTACATCATATCAAATTGCTACTTTTACATGTCATTATCATCAGGGAAGATTAAGACACACTGAGTATGATGTTCTAAATTGAAGAGTGGATGAGGGGCAAACTGTCATCTGAAGGAGCTTAACAATTAAGCACAGTATTACTGTAACAATGTCAGTTCAGTCTAAGACCGTTAAAGTGAACATCTCAGAGGCATCATGAATGCAACAAACATGAGGAGTTTATTTCCAACGTGACTGACTTTTAAGAGTCATGGCTGGACTCAACCAACTTTACATAGGGGTGGCGGTCTAACCAAATGCAACATAAACCAACGATAACGTAGGTAGTGCATGGCTTACTTTAACTTTATAGAATAGTCTTCACACACCTGCATTGTCTCAGGCATGTTAAATAATATACATCTTTATGTTCAATGAAATAACAAACAAAGCTGTATAAATCCTCACTGTCTCAGATCTGGTAATATGCAGATAAAAAAAATATGTTATTGAAAAAAAAGTAACTGAAGTGATTCCTGAGCATTACGAACAAAGAGACTCATTGTCACAAAGTTAGGAATAATCAGATCACCCTAAAAGAAGAAGTTATTGACAAGAAGAAGTGGCACTGAATGAGTTCTTTAGGATTGAAAAGAAGAAAGAGACTCATTGTCTCAGACCTGGGAATTATCAAATCATTCTAAGAGAAGAAGATGTTATTGATAAGACAGGTGGTGCAGGTGAGTAAAAGTGACCTGGGAACTGTAGAAATATAAAGGAAACTTACTCTTTAGATCTAGAAATGGGCACGTGTGAATCTGATGTAGGAACATTCATGAAGAATGTATCAAACTAATGGCAACATTTCCATTCCTGTGTGAGGCCTTGATTTTCTTATTTTGGGAAATTCAAGTCTTAAACAAAGTAATATGAATTAGAGCATTACAAATTTCTTAGACAGGAAATAGTATTAGAAAGCTTAAGTTTAAACCCATGTCAATTTTCAGACAATGTTCAATGGGAAGTAGAAACTAGGGCATATGAAGAAAGGGTTCACTTTCTCCAAAGTGAAGGGATTCTCAATGACTTTTCTCATGGGTATTGCTTGATGATGTCAGAATCAACAAAATTAAAAGTAGTAGGTTTGGACACATTCTCTTAGAATTGCAATCATAAAGGGAGGGTATAGCAGTTTAGAGAACTTTTAGGGAGTACTTTTCAGGACATTTCAAAGAAACTTGATGGCAACATAAAATGTTCTTAAGTTATTATATTGGAGTCAATGAGTAGAGTAGATGTTAAGTTATATAGCATACTGAATGCACAGAGTAAGGAAGAATTGCAAACACAAATGTTAGCCTTTTTATGTAGCTCAAGTAAAATACATCAATGAAAGATGTCATTATGTGTCAATTTTCTATACAATGGGGATGTAGCCATAGTGCCCACTTTGTTACACAAAGGAATGTAACACAGTTCTGGAAATCTTTTCACCTTAAGTAGTCAGGCAAGACATGGGCATTTTGTCTATACAAAATATACCAAGTTTATAAAAAAAATTGAAGTAATCTTAGTGCATTTGATGATACAGTCACATTGGTTAAGATTGTGGCTGCCCTACATAATGAGAATATACACAGAAAAACACCCAGGCTGTCTCAGCCAAAGCAACATCTCAGATCATTGGACCAGCTAAGCAGAATAGTATAGTACAAAGACAAGTTAGAATGAATAGAATTAAGGTACAGCTCACCAAAGTGAAAGTTTGCAAAAAAATGTTGCATCATGAAAACTTTTTAAGCAAGAGTACTTTGGGGAACAGTCAGGCCATATAGCAGAAAATGGTATCCCCAAAACTGCAGTTTTGTTGCACTGACATAAAAAAAATGAAGCAATGTTTATATACTATTAAGTATCCAACAGCTAGAGGGCTAAAAGTCCTCAATCAAGATTTCAACATTACAACTAGATTTTCAAGTTCCTTTGTCTAGGATTTTGACACTAAGTTCAGTGTTCTGATTAGGAAGGGAAATCTAAGAATAAAAGGTCTTGGACTTGACCAGTGTCATAGAAATGACAAAGTATTGAAAGGAGTTATCTGTCTATCAGAAACTGAAATGCTGACAGGAAGAGTTTAAGGTACAACAAAGGGAAGATGCCATGGAAAGGACATTTGCTTGCATTATTGGATACTACTTTCAAAATAATAAGAAGCTTATGTGAATGAACTTCAAGAGATCTTGGACGAGGCTCCACTTTGTCTTGGGATGATATCATAATTGCAAACCAGAATTGGTACTTTCCTCTTAACAATCAAACAGACGAAATTGTGGTTAGTTGTCACAAGAAAGAGAATAAAGTCAATGGGTAATCCCTCTTGACATCAAGTTGTTAAAATACTGTATAAGGCCATATCATATTTTAGAGTAGTACGATGCACAAGAGCTGACAGTGTTGACCACACTATTATAGATTCTTGATATGCCCTGACTCATCTTACTGTGTATTACTAGACGTGTACATGGGAAAACTTTATATTGGATTTCAGCACCAAGGACAGGAACAAAATGACCAAATTCAACATAGAGTTACAATATATTATTAATTGATATCGACATAAGCTGAATTTTTAGTACCAAAATTAAAAAGAGGACTTGAATATTACTTTTATATTAGTTAGCACGAGACTTTTAAATTAAGCCACTTAGATTCTAGAGAAAGACAAATAAAGTTAAAAAAACATTCTCTGATACCTCATCATTGTCAGTCCTAATATCTATGAAAGATATTCATAAGCCACTAAGTAAAAAATCAACTTGTATTAGTCAAAAGAAGAAAGAGCATGCATATCAATAGAAAAAAGTTCTGGTTTTTAATCATTCATATCAGGAAAACCTTATCCTATCAGATACCCTTGTATCAATCTTATTGGATGCTTAATTATCAGGACAAGACACTGCTCTTCAGGTAGTTGCATTAAGAGTTACGAATAGCTTGAAGACGATGCCCTGGATACTTTTTGTTGAAGCATATACATTTGTCATATGCGTTTGTCCAAGGGGATCTAAACCATCAAAATCAACTTTTCATAGATTAACAAATGTGTAGCAAACAGTTATAATCAAAAAGAAAAATTTGAAACAGAAAGTATCTTATCGTCTTGCGTCAGTTCAGTAGTAAAAGTCCGTTAAAGGGAACGTCACAGGTGCGTAAAACATGCATCAAATTTGTTTATTTCCAAAAGGCTGACTTGTAGAAGTCTGGGGTTGACTGAACCAACTTAATATAGGGGTGTCAGTCTAACCAAATACAACATAAACCTACATAGGTGGTGTAATCTCTTTCCTTTCCTAGCTTAATCATTCAGCAACTAGCTATAACCAACTATTAATGTATAAGTAATACTATAGGATATATTTACATAATTGAATAGAGTATGGCATAATTAACCAAGAAGAACCATAGCCCTCAACTTGATATTTCGACTATGAAAATAGGTTGGTAAAGCGTTCATGTACATGGGCTACATCAAAATACTGCAGCTGTTGTTTATTCAGCATCATCAAAGACAACTGTTAGCATTGTATCTTTACTTTTTTATCATTGTATTTTTACAATCAGATAAGTTTAATCAGATAAGAATTTCATCCACCAGGTGCTGAATAGGATGTTTTGCGGAAGAACATCTAACAAACAAAAATTGACCAAAGTGCAAAGAGGAAACCTGAAATAGAGCAGAGCAATCTTCTTAAAAATGCAAGGTAGACATTTAGCCTTGAAAAATTGTGAAATCTCCTAAAATACTAAAATTTTTTCAACAATCATGACGACAAACGAATCAGACCAATCTGACGGCCATTATTTTGTATGTTGAGTGATTTTAAGTGCAAGAATGTCAAAGGCTTTGAAACATGTAATATACCAGAAATGTGGCAGCAGAATCTTTCATTACTACCAAAAGGGACTGGTCAATAGATAATTATCATATAAACACATAATGGAAAGCCTGGAAAAAATAACATAAACATCAACTTGTGATATTTAGAAACAGAATACTTAGCAATAAAGTTGGTTAGATGTATAAGGAGTTCATAGGGTAAGGTCTAAAATCATGTCACTGGAAAAAGAAGTTCAGATTAGATAATATTCTTCAAATGAGGCATTTTACAATTGCCATTTACCAGGACATTATTATCATCATGGGTCAGGCAGTTGCAGAAAAAAGTAAGAATAGCCGGAAGGATAAGGATCGTATTGTACATTCTAATGAGCATATAAAACTGTGATATGCATTTGTCTATTATATACTAAGGGGATTAACCATCAAACTATTAAAAGACCTTGGCAAGTATCATGTAGCATACAATTCTAATCAAAAAGGAATATTTAAAACAGAAAGGTTTGGATATGTAAAAGGAAATAATTAATGAATAGACTATTGGAATATGAGGAAGATAAAGTAATGATTTAGCCAATTTAATGACATTCAAAAGCATAGAACATACTTGAATCTTTTTGTATTGGTGTTTCAAAAGTACAAATCATGATTTAACTGTCAAGTAATGAAGAAGACAATTACCAGTATATATAATATGGTGAGGAAACTTTTGTGTTGAAATACTAACTCAGAAAAGTTGTCAGTTGAAAAAGTTTCAGGCAAGATCAGCAAGAAAAAGGAGGGATTAAAAACATTTTCTTCTTGATGCAGAATGAAATGATTCAATGAGAAAGAGAAAGGGAAAAACCAGACCAGAGTTGATCATGTGTCATAGATGCATCATAAAAGACCTTATACTTAGTTAAGATTCACACTCATGAGAAACACTCACAGGCATTTTCCTACTACATGAAGTTATATCTTCATAGAGTAGAAATCATATGACGTATAACAAATAAGGGATGGAAAGTGCAAGAAAACAGACAGATTAAGTACTATGTAAAGTACAAGGGTTTCAATAGGTGGATGACTCTAAAAATGGTACATACGATATTAGCAGATATAGAGGTTGAAGATATCAACCAGTGGAAGGTAATTTACAATGTAAAATTGGGATACATCTACTGTCAGAATGTTCAACTAGAAGTGTTGAGTGTCACATAGTTAACTTAATAGTCCTACATTGCATTCTACATATATACAGTGCCATGCAGTAGACACACATCTGGGTTCTGGTTCATGATCAGACTACAGAACATACAAAAGGGATAACTGATGAAGTATTGTGAGTTCAGCACCAAGGACAGGACCCAGTATTCATAACTCTCAGAAATCAAAAAGCATTGAGCAAGATATTAGCACTATTATAGCAGTAAAAAGAAATCTCTTAATAGACTTTATCTGGACAAGCCCACAAAATCAAACATTCTGGAAGACACTTTGTGGCTTACTGTGCACACAGTCATCAGTGAAGCATTCAATCAGACAACTTCATGTTTACAGAAAATAGTCCATTGTTCAAGAATATGCATGACTAAATAAGACACAGTGATACATTTCCCCCACAAAAAGCAAGTAATTGATAATCAATGTACATTTTATGTACAGGTAATGATGACTCTTGTAGAAGCTTGAGAGGATAATTGCCAATGAAAGCCACTACAGTCAGAAGGCAATCAGACCTCCGCAGTGTAAACAAAACTTAGCACCGTGCAGGTGAATACTGTTGGGCAACTACCAAGGCAATGAAGCAGGTAGCTAAGAATTGAGCCAAAACAAACAGAAAGCTGGACACTTTCTTTAGATTTGAAACAGTATCAGGGGCAAACTTCAATTCAGCACCAAGGGCAGGAAGCATTGTCTTTCTATTCAATTACAGTATGTCAACATTTCTAACATACAGTTAAAAGTGGGGACTTTCAAAAAGAACTAGAAGATAACACCAATAACTAGAGAATAATTAGTTATTCATAGCAAAAAGGAATATGTTTAACTCCTACTGGGAAGTCAACCTCCCTTTCCTTCCTCAGAGACTAGAGACCAAGAATGTATCTCAATATGTTGTTATGGGTAAAGATTCTATGTGTATTAGCAATGGACTTGCACTGCATGGCATTATTCAAGATATAGAAATTGGGAGTTGACTGATAGATATTATTAACAAATAGCAACAGTGAAGTCTAGAAAAATTCTGACATCAATAAGTATTAAGCAAGTCCTCAAGTTACAAAATCAATATTGTTTTAGAATAAGAAACAGCAGGTAACAAAACAAGATATTGTAGTGGCTCAAACTGACTAACATTCAAACACTCACCATCCAGTTTACCATCTGGTTTAGACATGTAAACAGTGTAGGCCAATTTTCTTAAAATTTAGATACCACAAAGGAAGAAATTACTTTCATATATAACACAAAGATCTGAAAAGAAATTGTGGAATCAACCAGCACTAATCAGTAAAATATGAAGCATTGCTCATCCGACAAACTTTAGCAAAAATTTTGCAAATGAGTTCAGCAACAATTTTGCAAACATCCGTCAGCAACAATTTGCTGCAACTGCCAGCCATGTAGCTGTTGCCTTTAGTTAGATAAAACAGGAAATTCCATAACTTTAAAGATTAGCAGACCCACTAACTGGATAACTAACTTGACCAATTGTGTAAGAAAAAAATTAAGCACCACAGGAGGAAAAGGGGAAAGAGACATTAGAAGAACTTTCATTTATAACACAAAGATCTTGGATGCTGAAAAGAAGTTGTGGATTCAGCACAAATCAGTTCAATATGAAGCAATAGTAGCCCTATAAACTTGAAATTAGCAGCAATTTTGCAAACCAGTTCAGCAGCAATTTTGCAAATGACTTCAGTAACAATTTTGCAAACACTTAGAAACAATTTACTGCAACTGCCAGTCATGTAGCTTTTACCTTTACTTAAATAATAAGATAAAGCAGGAAACATCATTATAGCAAAGATTCCAGTATATCTTACCTACTAATGTTAGCAATAACAATTTGAGTTAGCAAGAACACCTACGGCAAATCAAAGTTCATCAGATTCTGTTATTATGCAAGATCAACCTGTGAGTTGAATCCAAAAAGAAGTTAATGACTCACAGAATGTATGGATACAAACGTCTACAGATTCAGAGATAAAAGAAGGAGTAAGACTCTCAACGACATGTCGTGGCTATTTGTAGAATTAGAGATAGATGCAATGTCACAGGAACAGATTGTGCTGAGATTCAGCAACAAGGATAACCAAAGTCCTTTCAAAAACCTAGTATTAAACCCTAACACTTAGAAACTACTGGTTCAGGAGATCAGGAAAGTTTAGTAGATGTACGAAATGAAAGTGAAGAGATGACCAATGTAGCATTTAGGCTATCATCACAAATAAAATCATAAACTGAAGTTATATTTAATTGAAATTGGAAGAAAGGAAATGTGACAATTTTTCTATTCCTGGGAACACCTGACTCCAATGTACCTGTTGAAGAGCTTCCTTAGGAGAAGCATGCAGAAACTTTGAAACCTAATGGATGGACAGAAATGCCTTTTTGTTAACCTTTCCCCCAAAAAAGAATATTACTGAATTTGTTGTAAGGATCAATGGATTATCATGATATTTTATTTCTGTGAGAATAGAAAGAAGTAACTTAGAGAAAGAGAAAACAGTCATCAAACAAGGGGCTTTTAGGAAGCAAAATGAGGAGACAAAGTTACAGAAAAGTATCAATCTATTTCCTGGGCTTGCTTCATTTGGTAATTTGGGAAAAGCCATATTTGGGAAAAGTCATTGTGCAAGACAGCTACGAGTATGTAATGCCTGACAAAGTTGCCAAACATATGTATACATACATGTATCATCTACCATAACAAATCTTTGTAGAGGAGAAATTGAAGCAAGATACTCTTATATACTTAGTCTAGGTTTCAAAAAGTGGGAAAAGTTGAAATAAGATTTAAACCTTTCAAAAACAAAAATACTCGCGAAGACGTCTTTGTCAATTCTCTCATGAAACTGTAGTTTCAGTACCAAGGACAGGGCTTAGGGGATAGATTCAACGTTTTCACGCTCAAAACACACTTCAGTTCTTCACACTCATTGCATAATGAGGTATTCAGTTTTAGAACAAGATGACAAGGTTGAATATACCAAATAAACAAGAACCTTCATAGCAATAATCATAATATTTCTATAAATAAAGAATTTACATTCACCAGATGCTTGTGATGACGCTATTCAAAATGAAGTGCTTTAGAATCTATATTGAATAAACAAACTTAACTATTGATAGAGTTGCTGAGATTTGGCAACAAGGATAAAAGGATTTCAACTCAAACATCAGAGATTATAAACAGTCTTGACTCCCAACAGGTCTATCAGATGTCACATTTTACACAACACAGATCTTCACTTTGATAAGACAACAATTTGGAAATAGCAAAGTTTCTGATTCTGGTAGGAAAACGCAAACCCATGATTAGCTATGAGACAACTTCCAGGTGCCTGAAAACACAAGACACTGTACAGGATATGGTGCATGTGCTTGCTAAGATCTCAGAAATTTGCAAATTTCATCTGTTACTGGCAAGTTACGTCTTGAAAAAAGTGCAAATATTGGCTCTGGCAATCATCCAAAGCCTCTACTGAATGATTTAAAGCTATTAGGTACATGAATGGAGTAATAAGGAATCAAGTAGAAGAAATATAAGCCGATCTTTGAGTAAAACTTAGAAGCACATTTATTACTTCATTAAAAATGGGCGAACTTACTAATAGGTAAGTCTCTAGAAGAACATTTCTGAATACTACAGGATACAGATAGTAACAATATCAAACATGTCATGGACATGTGGCAGCAGTATTCAGACTGCACGGTGGATAAATGAATGTAAAAATCTAGTGTCCTAACTCGGGGTTCAACCAGGTACTGGTACCAAAATTCAAGGATCAAAGAATCAGATCCAAGTCATAGTTACTGTAATACGTTTTTTTTACTGTAACAGTTGCACTGTTGTTATATGAAAATAAAGAACCAAAAGTTATATCTTTATTTCAAATAAAACTTACATCACAAATAGTTTTATGGATTGAAAGGACTAAGAGACAATAGTCATACGCATCCTAGCCAATTGCATGGCATTGTGTTCAATAAACATTAATGTCTCGTGTTTCTTTTTGTGGATCGATTTCATGCAAAAATGATACATACAGTTACAGTATGATGTCTTTAAAGTTGACTATCTGACATAAGAAAATGAAAGTGTACACAGGAGAATATCATGTTTAGTGACTAAAGGAAGTTCTCAGCTAAAATATTAAGAGGAAATGAACAGGACGTTTGAAACCTCTTAGCCCTCTGGCTGTGTAGGAACTGATAGCGATTCATCTAACAAGAGGGGACTATGCGGTAGACAGACCGCAAGATGAAAAGGAGAGTGACTATGTGGTAGGCAGAATCTGAAAAGAAAAGCAGAGTCTCTATGCGGAAGACAGATTGTGAGAAGAAAATGAGTGACTATGCGGAAGACAGAACGTGGGAAGAAAATGAGAGTGACTATATGTTAGGCAGAACGTGAGAAGAAATAGAGAGTCCTTATGCAGGAGACAGTTTGCGAGAAGAAAGGGAGTCTGACTATTCAGGAGACAGAACGCAAGAAGAAAAGAAAAGTAACTATGCAAGAGACAAATTGCGAGAAGGAGAGAGACTATGCGGTAAGCGGAGCACGACAGGGTGCATAGTGATCATCAGGCTTATGGAACATGAAAAGAGAAGGACGGTGGTCGGTGCTGAGGTCGCATTAGTCATGGTCTCAAAGAGCGGCCTGTACCGGGGGTACCAGGACAAAGATTGAGGAGATGCTTAGCTTGCATAGGCAGAAGCCAATTGAGGAAACAGTCATCAAACAAGATGTTGGGGCTTTTAGGAAGCGGAATGAGGAGACAAAGTTACAAAAAAGAATTGATTCACTTCCTAGGTTTGCTTCATTTGGTAATTTGGGAAAAGCCATATTTGGGAAAAGTCATTGTGCAAGACAGCTACCAGTATGTAATGCCTGACAAAGTTGCAGAAGGACGAAGATTGAGGAGATGCTTAACTGGCATAGGCAGAAGCCAAAGAAAACTTTGGCAGTGTTGTCTAAAACACATTTGACCAGAGGGTTTGTCCATTCTGTCCAGAGCTAATCGAAGACGAATATCACTTTATGGTTGTATGTCCCAAATATTCCGATATACGCAATTCTCTATACAGAAGGCTGTCATTTTGTACACAAGGATTTATCCAAATGGACCTGAAGTGCAAATTCAGATACATAATGACATGTGACAATCCCTGCATGGCAGATATAGGAAAATATATCAAAGAAGGATTTGACATTAGAAATTCCCCAAATGATTGTAAAAGCCTCCAATGATTGTAAGAAACTTATCCCATACTACAACTCCTGTATTAGTTAGATAAGCCCTAAGTTAAGTTATAGCACTGTAGTTATGTAGATGCCATACTTTGTACCTCGTACAATTGTTGTGCAATAAAGTTATATAAAGTTATATTTGACTGATCCTGGAACAAATGAACTTAAATCTGTTCTGTTACGTCATGTAATGCTAAATTGTATCTTTTATTAGGAGAAAATTAGAAGGAAAAACCAACATTAAGGAGACAACAAAAAAGCAGACAAGCAATTTGCTGTAGTAATTGATTCTACTCAGTGTAAATTTTGTAAGTTAAAGGAACAATACTGCCTGGTTTCATATACGAAGCATGCAATAGTCATGCGTAATAAACAATCTACTTTGAAAATTTAAGGCTTTTAAATGGTTGCCTGTAAAAGATCAAGCATATTTAACATTGTATCCTTATCTAATTAGTGCTTTACATCTTTTACTAAAAAAATGTTATAATCATACTCTCTCTGGTGGCGCAATCGGTAGCTTACAGACCAAGAATTTTATTGGCCACAGAAGGAGGCAATTCAAAATTGTTCATTGGAGACCCAGGCAGGGGAAGCATTAGATCAAAATCATCAGCCATCAACTATGAGATGTCACAAAAAGTGTCCTCGTAGCTTCAATGGAGGACAACAACAATTATCAGACGCTCTGTTCAAGAGATGAATAGCGAGCTTGTCGCAGTGATAATAAAACAATATACAAGGAACAAAAAGTTCAATAGAATCTTTGAAATAGATCGTAATGTTTACAGATGTTGCTTAGGTACATGTACAACAGATTCAGGAAGAAAAGGCAGCAAAAAATCATCACAGGAAGAATCAGAAACTACAAATTACAGAAAGAGGAATTAATACAAAGTTGTTCAATCCAGACCCAGGCATGTGAAGCAATGCATTAATTACGAATAACACCAGTCATCAGCTTCTAGATGTCACAATAATGTGACCTGCCAACTTCAATGGAGAATAAGAAGAAATGTGGACTCCAAGGTACATGCATTGGCAAAGAGACAGAGCTTTTAGCAATGATGTTTAAACAATACACAGGAAGCAATTTTGTCTGATAATAGTAATCTACAAGATGATAATAAGATTTACAATGTAACCCTTTGAATGTCTTGAAAGTTTACATGCAAGTTAAGAGAAGAGAAATTCTTACCTCAGATCAGATTTGAACCACTGATCAAGAAGGAAAACAAATAGACTGAACTTAAAGTAATCCAAGCCAAATCAGAAATGGCACTTCTTTCTTAACACCACCACACACAGAAAACGTAACATGTTCTGTAATGTTGCTAAAAGAAGAGCAAACTGACATAAACTTTTAGATGTCACAAATCATGAATCAATGGAAGGCAAAAAAGACTGGAGGTCAGTACAAGTAAGATCATTGCAGTTAAAGAGGCCTAGGTAAGAGATACTCAACTTTAAAGAAATTTGCAGACACAAGTTCTATAAAATAAGAATGCACTTCTTTAGGAAAAGGTAAAGAACAGTGTCTGGAGAAAGAGGTCAAGAAGTATGATTATTGTTAACATTATACATGTAAGGCTGTTATAGTCTTTAAGATGAAAAAATGAATATCAAGATCAAAGAGTTGGGCTGCAGTGCTGGAAGAGTACTAGTCAGTTGATCAAATGGTTTGAGAGAAATTTCAAGAGCAGCGGAGCACAGCATATCTGTGTGCAGTCAGAGAAATTAGCTTTAAAAGGTAACAGTTAAAAGAAATTTGGGCAAGTGAATTTGGCGCATGGACCAGTCTCATGCAATTTTGTCTGTTCTCCCTATTCTGATTTTTTCTCAGAAGTCAGTGCATCAATTATCTTCCTGTAATGTACTAACTAGCGTACTAACTCTTCAAAAACATATGCGACATTCATAAGAAGAAAAGTGACTGTCTTTCTTTTTGTGTCAGGGTGCCAAATGCAGAACTTTGTCTATACATGCTGACACCATTCACTCACTCATTGGACTTTCTAGTGGCCCTTTCCTCATCTCTGTGAGGTTACTCTCTTGACAAGGAGTTTTCTAAATAACTTTGATAGTGCCAAAGATAAAGGCAAGGAGGTTAAATTCCAACCTCCGTGGTAAAGGCTTTTGACTTGACCTAGGAGTGGATAATGAGTTTACAGTTAAAAATGAAAGTAGGATTCTAATCTAAGAGTTCATGTATTGGAAGTAAGTTTGAGGAATTGGATCACATCAAGCTGTGTAGTAGACACACTAAAATATTGATATTATAATACTTCTTTAAGTGTTATACTAATAGCTAAAGTTTCACTCCAATGAAGCTCAGCTTTGAACTCTCTAGAAATTGTGCGACAGTGATCTGACTTATGACGACAATAATGTGAGCACAGTCTATCTGCACTCTAAAATGGTCATACAATGAAGAGATACATTTGTAGAGAGAGGGAGATACTAAAATAATAATATTATTGCATAAATGTAAATTTAGGCTTCACTGTAAGGAGCTCAGCTTTGGACTCTTTAGCATTGTGTGTTCTTCTTTGTGTGATCCAAAGATGCCAGCACAGTCTATCTGTGCACTCTGAAATGATTGATACTATAACAATATATCAAGGAATGATGATGTTTGCAGCATTGTAGAAAAGTATTACGTCATTCATAGCTATGTCTGATATCATATTTAGCTTAATTGATTCATAAAATCTCCAGTTTTATTGAAGATAAGACAATTTAAGAAAGAAAGTTAAAAAGAATTTGACAGATGCGTTGTTATAACAATACCGTAGGAAAACATCATGGACTTTATACTTTGTTATGTTGCATAAGTTGCTAGCTCAAACAGAAAGACAAGCACATTTTACAGCCTTCTAAGCTACCATAACTAAAGACTAACTTATATTTTACATTATTCAAAGTAATAGTCAATGTCTTCTTCTTCCTATCAAAGACCGTCCCTCTGAAGTTTTTTAAAAAAGAAATTACGAGTCTCCACATTTCAGAATCCAGAATTGTCGATTATTTGCAACAATCGACACAAGGACTAGATAAGTAGGAACCAGTACAGAAGGGCATACCAGTGATATTTTTGATGACGATCCGGTGACAGTGCTAACGCAGACAGCCGACGCTGCCCAAACTGCCACAGAACCATCTTACATGGTTGTTAAATATACTTGCAGAACGGCATCTTCAGTGGCTGGTGGACAGTCCAAATGTCCTTTGTTGGGGGACACTGGGTGTGCATACTGTTGTCACTAATCCACACCTTGATGTAGCTGTATATGATGAAGATATTTGAGAAACAAATCAAATCAAATCAAAACATGAGTTAGAACAAGCAATGAGTTATCACAACCAATGAGTTATCACAATCAAAACCTTCAGGATCTGTATTTTGGCTAATCTCCAAGCAGATCCTACGGTAGCATAAGACAGGATCAAAAGCTGCCAGAGGAGTGAAGCCGGCTTAGGAGTGTGTTTTGCTACCGGGGATCTGCCTCCACTGAAACAGGGAGGAGCATTTCTATTCAACAATGGTGTTGCTGCCCCACCCTGTTGCCATGTGCTAATTATTTTATGAGCGAATTACACTGGGCCAAGTCAGTGACCATCACATGTCCCAGTTGGAAGTTAACACCAAACAGGAAGGAGGGCAATTAGCACCTACACTGCAAGCACAGTTTGAATGGGAAACAATTGGATGTTAATAGCCTTTGTTCTAGCCGACTGGAGGCAGATCCCTGGTAGCAAAACACACTCCTAAGCCAGCTTCACTCCTCTGGCAGCTTTTAATACTGTCTTATGCTACCGTAGGATCTGCTTGGAGATTATATTTTGGCAGACATTTACATGATAATAACAGTGTTATATAGTATTTATTATATTAGCTCAAAAAGGATATTGTCTCATTCTTTAACAATGATGGGACAGACCATGAGCAGTCTTTTAGTGCTTGTACATACCTGTTCTTCTCAATGGCAGAAGAATCAAAGTGTAGAGAATACTTCTGTGCATATCTCAGCATTAATCTTCTTCATGCAGTCACTTCAGTTCTGCTGAGATTTCATGTTGTCATATTGTGGATAGAACACCTTCACTCATGCACCATAAAGATTCTGGAGAAGTGTAAGATCAAGGGATAAGGGAGTCAAATTTGATTTAATTTAATATACATATATAGATTTGATACATGTTAAGTTAATAATCTTTTAAAAGAATATCAGCTGATACTCATAGCACTACCTCTTCCAATATACATGCAAATTTAGCTATCTAAGTTTGTACTTTGTGAGAACCAGTGAGAATATGTAAATATACAACAAAGACAACATTTTCAAGACAAACACACCTGTAAGAGTCTGAAGCCTCCATTGTATGATACATAAGGGCACTGGAGGCCCATTTTATTGCTGTCCGGCCAAGACACCTGGAACTTTCATCAAGGTACCTACATGTAAATCAAAACAGAAACAAACCACAAGTAAATCAGTTTAGCTGATCATGTACAAGTGAATAACTCCAAAAACTAAAAGAGTCATCTTTTTGCTTTCTAGTATGTTTAAAACCTCTACTAGCCGCACTCACCTTTCTAGAATCCTTTGGAAACTTTAAAAAAAAAAGAGAAGTGACTGGAAGGAAAAGATCGATCCTTTCTGCACTATTAGAAGTGCAGTCTCAAGTTGACGAAAAGGGAATGAGAACAAAATTTGCTCCTAAGAGAAATACTCAAACGCAGGTATCCTTCAGGAGAATACCAAACCAAATTCGTCCCAGCGTCAAAATCACGTTCAAATATAAAAAAAAAATGAACATAGAATGAATAACGGCTCGATCTTAGAATATTCGAACATCACATGAACACAAACGTCACGACAAAGAATCTTGACGTTCTCCACAAAACGTGTTCTAACATTCTACGTGTACCGAACGACTCCAAGGCAACGTGAATATCCCCCCTCCCCCATTTGGGAGCGTCAACAAATAACTCAGCAACGTTTCACATCATAACTTTATCTAGCTCTCACTTCAGTCTGTAACGTTACAAGTTGCGGTATTATATTATTATATTGGTCAGAAGACATGTTGTACCTACTTGTAACATGGGTTTGCCAGAGCAAGTCCGGACTTTATTTCGAACAGTCTTGAAGAGGGCAGCAAAACACTGGCACAGTCTTTCACACGCAAGAACAAGAGGTTTTCTGGGAATAAATCAATTAAATTGTTGACGATCACATCACTAGCAAACTGGAAATACTTCAAGTCGCAAATCTGGAGACTTAGTAAGATGAATAACACTACAGGACGGCTGTGAACTGAGAATGTGAGCTTGGTTGATTTACATGAAAGTGGTTTCAGCACCAAGGACAGGTGCCGGGTTACAAAAAGTAGATCCAGACAGTAAGAAGAAAATCATCATTGTTTCCCCCTTAGTTTTAGTCTCTATTTTGCCGATCGTTACAGCTGAGTGTGTACTGTTTTCTTTTCCCCAAGAAAAGCACTTTTAATCGATTTTTTGTGTGTGAAAAGAAGTTGGTAAGCCGGTGCGGACTTCCTGGTATTACTCCGCGCTAGGTGATGCGGTCTTGTGGCCTGATAACCCAGAGAGTGTGTTCTAGGAGCATTTTTATAGTTTTCAATTTATTCTCAAGAAATGTAACATTCTTACTTTATATGGAGAAACAGAACATTAGCCATTCTCAATATGTAAGTAGGTAACGTTACATGTATGCTGAGAATTTTTTGCGTGTAGCAGCGTTTGGAAAATGCCAACAACTTTCGTTGACAAGACAGATGGATCTTAAAAACAAAGCTTGTGTCAATTTACGGTGATGTAAAATCATTTGTTCAGATATCCATTTTTCCAGTATATGCTGGAATAATCTAATCCAGGCGTACTCACACATGACAAAACTCACGATGTAGAAAACAACGCAATTTTATTTGCCCGAAATAAAACATACGACAACAGCACCATCAACAATCGTCTTTTTCTTTTAAATGTACAAATGATTTACAATCATCGCAGTTCATAACATTAATATCCATCCGCCATTTCGAACCATTTTCCTTCTTCATATGGTACATGAACTTCCCTCCCCTTGAAAAATTCACACACAATCATCACTGTCCAAAACAATGGATAAGTTGAAAATCGCCAAACCAAAGCAATGAGGTTAACCTGCTTGATTCAAGGCAACAATCCGCTTTTTACAATAGACATGATTGATGTTAGGCAGTGGAACAAACAATAGATATATGTACAAAATTACATTGTAGCCAGTTAAGAGGACATGGTCAGGAGAAAAGTCTTTGAAAAGTGTCGCTCAAAAACCTGCAAAGAGTTAATATTTGATTAATAAGAAAGTCATTGAAAAAGTGTTCTTTGGCCTGCTCACTATGTTGTGCCACACCGCCACCGTGTGCTTGTGATAAGAATTTCAACTTGTCATATTCAACAAGCAATAGTACAAATTAAATGGCACATTTGGTAAGCCTGGAAGTTTCTCTGGGAAATGCGATATTGGTGAAGTACCTCACACGCTTGAACACTATTTTTTTTAAAATCCGCATCTACAAGTATCATAAATCATTGTAGCTATTTACATAATATATTCTGTTCACACATTTGTACAAACAACGTAACGAAATAACAGCAAAGTTAAAAAACTGAGCAGTTTTGACACTCACTGCAAATTGCTGGGTTACATAGCAACTCCTCTTTTATAATTATATACAAGAGATGGCGTATTCTTCTTTCATTTATTTCTTGCTGTTGGTTGCTGAATGTTCTACCAAAAATGTCAACCGCCTTTTCTCCAAATTGAGCCGTTCAAGTCAGGGCCGATCCCAATTATAGAGTTGACGTTACAAGCTTTTCTTGTATATACATATGTACATTATTTCGTTTGTGTTGAAAAACGCTCAATGTGATAATTAATGGCCACCACTGTCACTTCTATTGTAGAGCCAGCACAATGAAAATTACAATCACATCAGAGTTTCTCTGTATGACAATAGTTTAAAGATGCCCATGTAATCTGTCTCTACTCTTTTATGTTTGCTGAGATGTACAAATATCAACTACGGCTAGGTAGAAGTGAATACGTTCATTTACAGATGACGTCAGTTATAAGTTGATGCGCAGCAACAAGATGGCCGCGGCGAAGAGACACGAAAGGCACCATGGGAAGTACGCCCGTAGGGCATGTGCACTTCCTGTGACCTGAGCTTCGGTAACTCCGGGCAGTACTTGATAACCTGTAATGACAAAAAATGATATCAAAGATATTCACAAACGGTATAACATTAGAATGTTTGAAATACAGATGTACACAGGAAAAGTTGCTATAATCGGTCATGAAGAGAGAGAGAAAGAAATAGGTTACTAATACTGTACAGTATACAGGAAGAAATAAAAGAACAAAGAAAAAATATTTCTTTGACAGATTATCTACCTGAGGATTGGTACGTCGCGAAGAAGCCCTTGTACGGTCCGGTGTTTCCCGCCCTGAATTCAACTGTCATCTGATTGGTCGCTGTAGTCACTGAGTACGTCTCCTCATCGGACATTCTGCCGCAGATCGACACTGGAAAATACGAGAAGTGAGACGTAATTGGTCCGTTTTACATCAAACAGCATATGGTTGGTCCAACCCAAATCCTCCCTTTCATATTCGCTACTTCAAAACGTTTGAGAATCGCTGCAAAAGTATTTTTAAGCTACACTACCGGTAGTACCGCATCATTAACCCATGTGCACAGGAATCTCTGACGTGATACATCGAAATTCTTTTTTACAGACCAACCTACTACATTACCTCGAGTCTGTACTGCGTTCATTACTAAAAGTATTCTAATGTACAAATAAGGCAAATTACCCAGATGATTCTTGTCACTGCCAACCCCATCGTGGACAGTGAGTCTGCCAGTTTCAGCATCACACAGCGGCTTCAGTGGGAAGATTCCTCCAACACTGAAAAATAACAGGAACACGATCATATATTTATATTCACGACTTCACGACCATATATGTTGCATATACTTAATGTTGGTCGCCTCTATGAATGGTAGTTGAAACAATAACAGCTTTTGCAAAACAGGAAACTGAGGAAAAGAAAGAGGACGTCATTTTTAGCGAGATTGCTCAGTGCCAATGGCACATAGACCACTTCTGGGCAGTGACCTAACGCTCACTGGCGGTCCCTTCTCCCTAAGTCAGAAACATCAACCTTTGGCAGGCTCGACTAGCTGAATCAATAGGCTGCTCGGGAGAAAATCCCTATCTCATTTGGCCAGAATGGTTTCATCCAATCACACCGGGACGGACCCCTACTCTTTTCGGTGTGCCATTGAAAGTTTAAGAAAAGCTATAGAAGCGCAGAAATATGACAAACTTACTGGAAGCTGCGCAGCTTGAGAGTGATGTTCTGCCCGGGCTCCACCATAACCTCCCACTTACACACGATGTCTTCATAGTCCGACGGGAAGTGGATTGACGTCAGAGTTCCGGTGGGGTCCGTGATCTTCCGGGGACTGCGACAACCGCTCTCAACAACTGCACGGGTGGGGAGGGGCAAGACAGTGTACGTTACATTCTTTCCACTTGAAAGTTGTATCGTTGTCTATTTTACACAAATGGCTACTGAACTACCAACCATTCCTTTTAACATTTTGAAGCAGGGGACCATTGCTCTCTTGGCGTGGAAAATTGTGCATTGTGCGTCAGCGAACTGCATGTGTTAGTGCTGTTATCAGCACCAAGGACAGGCTAGGTAGACCTGTATTTTTGAAGGCCACGTGTACAACCAGTTACAGTTAGTTGAATACATTAATTACGCCGCTTG
Source organism: Branchiostoma floridae x Branchiostoma belcheri (assembly GCA_019207045.1). NCBI lineage: Eukaryota > Metazoa > Chordata > Leptocardii > Amphioxiformes > Branchiostomatidae > Branchiostoma > Branchiostoma floridae x Branchiostoma belcheri. The sequence continues at coordinate 8,689,514 of CM033041.1, forward strand.
TGGCGACTGTTACACGAATACAACCAAAGCGCAAAGAATCGTTTGTCTTCAAACTTTGAATCTTCGGAAGGTAGGAACACCATGAAACATGAACTAGGCGTAATTTGATCAAGAAAAACAGAACGTACTGCTTCCTTCCGGCACGCTCGCGAACTTGGCCTTGAAGCCGTGGAAGCCCTGGATGTTGGTGGACCACCTGCTGGTGATGAACCTGACCGACATGGCGTTCCCGGTGGACAGCACCACGGGAGGGATGATGTCTCCGCAGTAGCGGCCTGGACAATACCAATGTTGAATCATTTTACTCATAGCACTCCACAGCACGATATATGTACAAATATTTCCAGGTACTTGTACGCCGTATTTCCATATGTTCTACACACAAAGAGATACAGAGACACAGATACAAACACGGACACAGGCAGACAGATACACACTCATACACACAAATGCACACACACACACACACACACACACACACACACACACACACACACACACACACACACACACACACACACACACACACACATAAATACATACATACATACATACACATGTTGGAACATAACATTGGCTGAGACTCACAGCTGATCATGACAGACATTCCGGGTCACGAGGTCAATGGAAGATGATACTGATTCACTGGTAGGTATTTTGGGGGGGTCTGATAACATTTTCGCAACTATATTTTTAACAATACATTTCCAACAGTCCGTATTTACCGAGAAGATCTCCCCCACGGTCAGGCGTGTCGAACACCTCCACGTAGTGCCGGGCACAGTTCTGTGGAGCAAGCGGCCAGGGATCGGTTCCCAGGTACGCAAACGTCAGCTTCACCACGTGACCTGTAAAAATAAGAGATACATGTACGTAAAGTTAAGGGTCTTCTCCGGACATGTAAAAGTCAACATTACAAGTTTTACGTCTCTTTAACAAATCTAGTACGTTATGTGAAGTAACGACAAAGACCGCACAGAGGCGCTTTACTCGTTTTGTTACTTTCCATGCATCTGTATAGAGAAATAACGTTACACTTATTGGTTGTCAGTTTTTTCTTGAAATTTTCCACTAGTTTTCTTGTGCGAATTTACGATGACGCATTATTACTAAAAATGCAGACACAAGAGATGATCCGTCATAATAGTACGTCTTGAATTGGTATCTGGACAAGATATCAAGGATTGAAGGGTTTGAAATAAACCAATCAACATTTAGAATACATATGTCAAGTACTAGTCAAAAACAGTACGGACCTTCTGGGACCCTGAGGTGCCAGATACAGTCGTCCCCAGGGATGTACGGTGCAGGGAATCCTGGGGACGAGATCGTGTCATAGTTGTCGGTGTAAAATTCCCCACCACACTGCTGATCATCTGTGTGAAAAAAACTTTAATTAGGAGCACTGCAATGTCTTCGCCCCTGAGGCATGATTGTAATACATAATCAAGATACCACTTTCCTTTTAAATTAGCGACCCTCTCCTTTGATACTGAATTGAACGTCCTTGTTTGAAATTCTGTTTTGTATAGAATAGTTTGTCTCTCTATAGAATGGATGTACCACAGCAGAAATCACAGGACAGAGCTAGAGTACAATGACCCCAAAAGCTGCCTTATCAGTGAGATCTCCTTTAATAAGCGTTGTTTAGATTGATCTATTGACTGTATAATCCCCACTGCTGTGGTCGACTGGCCCTGCCTCGAGGGAGACGCTTAACTTACACAACTCGACTACATTGCTGTATCTCCTCTCAAGATTTCTATCATATATATGGCCTATAATCAAGATACCACTTTCCTCTTTAAAAGCCTAGTACCCTTTTCTTTCTTACTGAATTGAACCTCGAGCGACTTGCTTGAAATACTATTTGTTTTGTTTCGTTTGCTTACCAATGGCTGCATCAAAAGAGAGAAGTCACAAGGACAGCGTACAATGACCCTAAAGGCTGATTGCCTTATGAGTTAAATCGCCTTGAATTAGCGTTGTTTAGATAGATCTATTGACTATATAATCCCCGTTGCTATGGTCTGTTGGCCCTTAGGGCGAAGCCTAACTTACACAACTAGAATACATCGCTACATCTCCTCTCAAGACTTCTGTCCTTGGGAATACTGACAACTAAAATTAAAACTGAAACGTCTGACATATGCCTTGCACTGAAGTATACGACTAGATAACATCTGTTCAGCATCAAACTATAGCAAACAAGTGTCGAAGAGTCTAACCGTCAGCAGACCTTTTGTTTGGGTTTAATGGGAGTTGAGATAAGATCGCGCGCCATGCTACTGTGACCTGGTCATAGGGCCGCGGGGTCTAAAGAGAAAGTCATGAATTTATATGCAGACTGAGCGAGGTTTTATCTTTATTTGGTGAGCTAGAAGTAACGCATCTGGAAATCATCTGTATTTGATGTTATCCAGAAGAGCAAAAGGACCTACTGTAATAAAGTTACAGTGAAATGATTTTGGTAACGGCCAGACGTTTCAAATAATATTCGTTATCTTTCGTCAGTGACACTACAGAGACTTTGTTGAAGAGCATGTTTTATATCCTAACTAAGAAACTAAGATATAAACGTGCTCTACAAACAAATAAATAAATAAAGATAACGGATGCTATCTGAAACGTCTGGCTGTTTCCAAAACCATATCCAGTTGCTTGAGTAACTGCTTTTTGGCGTATCTTATTACCAAGATGTCTAACCTTCATCGACGAGTTTGAATATCATCGCTCTTAATCTTAGGGTGAATGCTTTTGGGAAAGGGGTTGTCAATGGGTATTTGCTGATGCCAGAGGGGGTCGTCCCATGTGAGAGACGCCCCTTCCGAGAGGACGGTACCGGTTTTGTAACCAGATGACGTCAACGCATTCTATATCGATCGATGCACAGGGCTCGGTTGGCTCAGAGCTCTGGGTTCGCCTAGCCATAATTAACGAGCCTGTGGCGCTTGGCGAGTGATCCACTCGTCACGAAGGATTTAGAATCACCATGTTTGTGGGTGTATCCAAATAACCAGTGCGTGCCTAACATATCTATGGCCATATTTGAATTCACCAAAACAACATAACGTCCTTAGCTTGACCGAGTGTCCTTTTACAATGTTACTGTGAACAGGGGTCACTGGACAAATGGGCACATAAATGGGACTTTTATGATGAAATTACAGGTTTGAGTGCAACAAGTAGTAGTGGTACTACGAGAGCATTATATGTTACGTCTTAAGTGCGCAATGGATACACATCATAACAATCTGTTATCCGTAAAAACTACAAGTATGCATTTAAACGAGCACATGTCCATCTAGATGCTAATTCGACTCGAGTTTTTAATTGTATGTTTTGCGTGTTTTTTTCTAAAAAGATTAAATCTTTATCGATCGTATAGATGTGTACAATGTACATGTATATCGTGTTCAGTGTCTATTGAAGGAACATGAAGAAGATTTTGGATAGGCGCCCGTTGATTGACGTGGCACTAATACCTTTTATTCGTTGTAATTTAATTACATAAAAGCCATAAAGGTTCCACGCACGCCATGACAGTAACAATGCATGAAAGGGAATCAATTATTTACAAAATCGGGGCTATTACTACTGATGTCTTGCTCAGCCGATTCATGTATTCGCCAACATTTTGGACCATATATACCCAGATATCGATCATGATTACGTCTGTTCGTCTAATTCTTAATCATAACGTTCATCCCAAATCTATAACAAACTCCATCATAAACCTATTCTACTTTGAAACTGAGCGTAGGATCATGATATTAATGATAAAAGATGAGTTAAGAGCGGGATAGATACATGATCTTTTGTATTTCCATTCTCTAGTTTGTAGGGGACCATAAGAAAGTCACTGAACCTTTTATTGGGGGCTGAGATATCGGATTAGACCAGCAGAATAAAATAAGTATTTTTTTCTTAATAGGAATATTGGGCTGGATGGGCTTTCGTCACGATGGTGTTTGTCCGCTTTACTCAACATTTTGACACGATCCCTTCCTGCGGTGTCATATCGGAAGAGGATAAAAGCTCGCAGCAACAGATGACGGCCCATGTGACTCTAATAAAATTACGTTATCTTCCAGCGCGTGGAGACGCACGAGGTTCAACTCGGGACGTCCGGACAAGGATACATTTGTTTTGCTCGAGGAGGAAGGTGCTAGGAAAGTTAGACAGCGGCGGTGGAGGCTATACATATAACGTTAATCTTGCGAACGGAAAAGAATATGTAAAATTTTGATGAAGGATTCAATCTATCAGTTAACGCAAACATCTGTACTCCTGGTCCACTTCGAATCGAAAAATATATAACGCTAACTTTATTCATTTAATTTACGTGTGCCATTCACGTCCAGTAGTAGCAAGGAGGAAAATTGATTTTTTTCTAAAGATCACCAAAAACATGGCGGATGACCTTGACACTATTACTGGGACACTCCGGGCCAAGGGCAAAATCTTCCCATCGTGCATCTTGCCTTTAAACGCGGGCTCCAAACGTATCGCAAACAGAAGCAGGCACGTTTGCATGTCCCTACGTTTTACAATTACAGTGACACCAGTACTTAAGCACGGTTTGTCAATACTTGGTCTTGGTAACTTGCTTTGTCTAGACGTTGGGAGGCCATTGCCCTGAGTGTCAACATGGAGAAGAATAGAACTAAGTCTACCTAATTACCTTAACACATTCATTTTTCAGTCAATCTTAGGTTTCGCGGTTTACCATTGAAATTGTCCTTGGCATATGTGTGGGACATTTTTACGATGTGGACAGCCTAGACAAAGTACGCCTGAGCTATTCAAGTGTACATGTGTTCAACTGAAAACTAACGTACCTCAGGTTTGAATTATGGGTGGTGTCTGTTTGCTTAGTGGCTGAGAGAAATGTCCCCATACAAAACAGCAAACAGTTAGCCACAGTTTGTGGCTTGAGAAGCTTTGTAAAAAGGTTGAACGAGCCTTTACTGTACAATCAAGCACTTGTCTAAGATTTGTTCTATGAGATAAAAAGGTAGACGACAGTTTGCTAGTTAGTGAAATCAAGGAGCATGACAAATGCGGTTACAAGTCAGTCTGGGAACGCCCCTCTCTTTCCGATTTAACAAGGTTATACACACACAAAAGGTAGATCGTTTAACTTTTCACACGTTGTGTGGGAGCAATTAGAGCCGTAACATCTAAACCATAGTACATCACACATTTGCTTGACAATTATATACAAGGCTTCTGAGAACCAGATATCGCCTCCTTGTTCCTTTCCAATCAATATAGACACAACAAACGCATCTTTTGCATCTTTTAATTTTTTAGACTAGAAGTGAAGCGATCTTCCCTAGTGTAATGGTTATTAAGATATGTAATCCTGTTAAGCATGAAGCTTTTGGAAAAGAAAACAACGTTTGTTGAAATTACTTTAAAGACTCAGCAAAGGGCTAGCCTCCTTCGCCGACGTCTTATTAGTCTAACGCTATCGGCACTGGTTTTTATTTTATGGGGAGCGCTGACTCATGATGTCAATACTGAGTTTCTGGTAGCCCAGCATTAGTCAATAACAAATCGCGAACCAGCACTCCTCCATAAAAAAAACAGCGCTGGTAGAACTCTGCGAAGTAGGCTAGCTAAGTGCTCACTTCATAACGCCAGCTCACCTGTCTGCCTACGTGCGCACACTGAAAACGCCCCCTACATAACCACTGACCCGGAAACATGTCAACAAACCCGGCCGGCCTACCTTGACGACAGGGATTACGTGAAAATAAAACGCCTTTCTTGTCAACGAGAAACCTGTCAATCACAGAAACACGGTCTGACCATTCAAGATCGGATGACCAGCGTAACAAACCGTTTGAAAGGATGGACATACTTGCGGTGACCTATCACCTAGTTATTTACCAAACCGTCTTCATTTGCCTTCTCATCATTTCAAAACACTGAAGTTGTGCCAACTTTTGTTGGGTTACTAGCGACCGTTACTGTGATTTTAGGTCCTTGGTATAAATAGACACATATCTGTTTAGATGGGGAGGGAGATCGTTTTCACAATCAACCAAACCATCTTCCTATGGTGTTTCTAGCAGGCCTCAAATTCAGCCTGGTAACCATACCGTCGTGCGCTCGCAGCTATCTCTGTGGTACAGAGTGTTGTCAACCCACCCTGTTAATTTGCACATGCCGGGGAATTTTTACGAAGTTGGTTTTAATTATTTCGCTCACTACGCTAACAAATAGGAAATTAAAATGGATATCAATTGCCAAAATTCTCTATATATACGTATACATACTAGTATACACCACACATCTGTAAATTTTTGGCCTAATTTTTACGAATTGGCTGTTTGATGTCAAAACATAATAAAAGGGATGGTGACTGGCACCGAATGTCACTACCAAAACAAGCGGAACACAAAAGAAGAACACCTCGTGGTGAAATAATCTACCGGATATGTGAACGGCATTTTGTTGACAGATAACTTCGTTTGAGTCAAATGTGGTTCGGATTTAAAAGGCGCTTCTAGATTTAGTGGGGCTTAATGAATTGGGCTAGAAATGTTTTGGTTCTTTTCACAGGTATAGGCATAATCAGGTGACATATTCAAGTCGTTGGCACATATTTTTTATGAAGACTTGCGTTTTATGACAAGAAAGAGCTTAAGGCATACTAAGAAAGAGAATTAAAACTGCTCGAGGTTAGCTAGGAGACACTATATAACCTCATTGGTTATACCTTGAGTAGAACGTTTGTTATGCGACTTAGAATATAGCACTGTGTGCACTAAAATTTACCAAGAGTCAAAGCCAAGAAATGGACAGGTGTTTGCGTTCGTCGATCGATTAGACCAACGAGAATTTAACAGTATTTCTAGAAGTGTTTGGGTAAGAAGCTTAGCTTTTTGCTATCCTGCCAAGTTGCTGGAACGCTCAGTGACCTGCATCATTTAAAACCATACGCCTGTTTGAAAACTACAGTTATCCAGACAATGTTTTGGAAATACAAACCCACATCTTAGACGATAACTGATACAACTCTGGACGGTGTCCAAACGGTTCGGTCATTGGCTAAAAATTCGAACAGCGTCACGAGCTATTCACCACTAACAAAGAGGCGACTCGCGTGAGTATCAACTGGCGCTGAATGATCTGCTAGTTTCTGGCACGGTTCCAAACACAACATTGTCATCGGTACGAACAGGTAGTAAAGTTAACAACCAAGTATTCAAGTTAACGATGTTTAGAATTCTGTCCAGCAATGATCATAAATATCGATGAAAAAGAAACGCAGCATTTAGGGTTTCCTTGGACATTAAAATCACACCCCTATGTTGGATGTGATCGTCCAATGACGCATTTTGGCGGGATCGTCCGAGAGAATATTCAATATGTGATGAGAAGATAATAAGGTTTGCACTTGTGCCGGCGGCTAAATGACTGAGGGATTTCCTATAAGGAAAGGGAAGTGACGTGTACAAGAGTAGAATAGAGAGCATCATATGATAAAAATGCACAGTTCCCCATGGACAAGGTGTGGAGGGCGTTGCGGAAATACTGACTTCACCTAGGTCATCTAGGGTCAAGCGGAACAGATCGTACTTGAATATTTTTACTCTCCACACTAATATACCGAGAAATATACCTACTTTACTAGATTTATGAAAGATTACAAGACGGTTTAGCATTGGCGCTACACAGACTAACACTGAAAACCATCCCTTGAACATTTAGAAGGCAGAAAACAGTTCAACAACAGCCTCAGAGGTCCCACTTACCGATCTCCTGCCCGACGATCCAGGATGTCCAGTTCAGGAGAAATAAGACAGACAGCACCGTTTTAGAATTCATCCTGTCGTTTGTTCGACCTGTCAATCAAACAATAAAAATCAAGTCAGAACACTTGCAGTACCTCCGTAAGGTTATGTTGTGTAATTGACACGCATGGAACTGTATACAACATTGTTAGACAAAAGCCCCCCTGGCATCTTCAACCCAGGGTGTACGATTTGAGGACAACCTTGAGTTGATGACCATCTTCTATGCGGCCCGACTGTGCAGAAGAAGGCGGGAAAGTCTTGACGTGATAACCGAATGAAGCTTCGAAGTACGCTTCGTTTATTTTCTACCAGAGTGAACCTGGTAAGGCCACGTCCTACCCTGACATGCGTGTTTACGCTGACGAATTACCGGCGCCGATTTCACCAGTATCTTTGTGTGCACACCGAGAGGAAAGGCGTTTAGAAAACGGACTTTCTTCGACGCAAAACACGTTAATTTGTTATGACAAGTTAAGGTTACTTACCAATTGATGTTGACGTGGGTGAAAATCAGTTAAATGTTGCTTGTAAACGTTGGAAAACGCAAACGCCGGTCGGAGCTGAAAATGCAACCTTCTAGCACGGAGTCGCCATTGTTGTATCTAGGGGGAAGGAACTGGGCTTGAGCAAATTGGCGCTCGCTGATTGGTCGAGCCCGTGGGCTGATATGTGGGTGTAACCGGAGAATCATCACAAAAGCGGCGTGGCAGCTCCGGGCGGCAGCATGTGTTGTTGGCACCTAAATAGCTGGAAAAATTTCACCTCTAGCGATGTAACTACCGTTCGCCATGTTTGAATTTTAAACAAGTCATCCGACCGAAAGAAGATTTCGTGAATGTCATTCATATCATATCATGTTTTATCTTATTTTGAAATAGGATAACCGTTGGTGACGTCAGTCAGGTGATTTAACGTCAGAATTATAAATAGTGTCTGATTTGAATGTACATAAACCAGATGGCGCGTTTCGTAGTTTTGACTTTGGAAGGGGCGTGTAACAAAAGACGTCCAATCAGCCGTGACAAAATGGTTCTAATATACCGCACAAAATTGTCGCTTCGGGGTGAGTTTATGTAAATAGTTCTATTTGTCTTGACGTGTACCATGATTCGTGTGTTTTCACTTTAACGTGTGATTCATCCATGTTTTCGAGTTCACGTGATGTAGTGTGTCGATTTAGAGCGATAGGGGAAGTAGACTCATTTCACAGGAAAACGTGACAGTGTCAGTGATTCGTGATAGCTACAATCGATACAGTCAGTGATCGTGTATCTTTGAGGATATACACGTTGAAGATGACGTCGACTTGTGAGTGAATTTCAAAGACGTTTGTATATCTTAATCATGGGATGAAATGAACACCCACCAATCACAAATGAAGAAATGTTTTTTTTTCTTCCCGCAGCAATGAATTGTCTGAACATTTTAGCCACACACACATGCCACTTAACGTGTTCCAAAGGGTAGCTATAAATGTCGCCTTTTGATGGATACGTGTAATATCATATTTGTTAGTCCTGCACTTCACAAGGATTTATTGGTAGCCACATATACTAATCAAGGACGTTATATAACGTCATTGTACTGATCATGTGTGTTTTCTACGGGCCACGTTCACATTGGTTCAATTAAGTCAAGTCAAATTTGATGGCACCATAACGTCAAGATACACCCCGGCTCGTGGAATTTTGGGAGCCCAAGTACATTTTCACGCCATGATTTAAAAAATGCAATGATAACTACAGCGTTTTAAGACTTATCCGTTGACAAACGAGTGGAAACTTTCTCCTTTCACTGCACAGGGAAAAGTTGTTTATCCAGTTCCGAATGAACAGGTAACAAAAGACCCAGTGCAGCGGTAGTAATTAGTAGTATCGGCCGGAGACAACACGAAGGACAACCCAGCAACGTGTGCAGTGAACAGACGTTAGATTAAAATTGACAAAGCACGATACATTCTATGGCAAAACTACTGATCAGCTGTCATCAGTTGTCACAAAGTACAAGTAGAATGATTCAATTTGGAAACATAACCGCACTCCCCTGAAACAAGCAATATTATAATATAGAATACAAGACGAACGCCATTTTGTAGTAGAATGTACAGCAAAGAGAGACGTGCACATTATTGTCAGGTACTGTATCTGCATTTGTATCTTCATTTTTGCGACCTGTACTTAGCTCAATGGGATAATATTTACAATAGGGGCTAAGTGACTGGACAGGTGTTTTTGACAGAAGTAAGCCTGACTCTCAGCATAACAGCATTATTGCACAAGGTGTCACCGCCAAACGTTCGATACATACATACATATATACGTGTACCCATTGGATTTGCATAGGCCATAAGTGCTTTGGACTTAGAAATTCAAAATAATAATTTCATTAACTTCTATGGCACATTTCAAGAATATAACATTGCTGTTCATCGTCTAGCCTTGTTAAGTTAGTTGTATTATGCAGTCGAGAGGGTTAAAGATTTGACCTCCCTAAAGGATGTTTGTGATGTGTTTTCCTGGATGACGGCCAAAAGCGCAAACCCTGGTGCTAAAGTTTGCCAGCAAGTATCCTTAAATATACGCCAAACATATTGATCTTGGGAACGGTCAGACGTTTCAGACACCACCTGAGGTCTTTCGTCAGTGACACTCAAGAACGACACTGACGAAAGACATCGGGTGGTGTCTGTACGTCTGACCATTCCCAAGATGATATCTAGTTTCTTGAGTAACTGCTTTTTTGGCGTATCTTACTACCTGGATGTCTAACCTTCATCGACGTATCCTTAGACAAACGCACCATCTCTACATTTATATACTGTGTGCTTGTCTAATCTTTCACGGGGGCCCAGCGAATGATGTCAATGCCTGTCTTCTGGAGGCAAAATCGGACGACAAATTCGTATACGATTGCCTCTTCTTGAGTACGGGCAAAATACCGTTTTGGGCCACTGAAATATTGCCAAACCATGGACAACTAATCGGGTTCCGGTCAACACATCCATTATCCGGCGCCATATAATATGTAGAAAATGCAGAGTACTTGTACACACTGGCGCAGAGCTTTGCAATTTTTCAATGCCAAGTTCACTAGTGAACGGTCGATGATATAAGGGAGAGCCAGACGTTATGTCACGTTCTTGGTGACAATGTGTTAAAAATCAAACATCCTTATTCTTATAAAAGCAAAAGTTTGGAAACCGATTGGGGGTACAGACTACGTAGCTCTTCAAAATTGACAAATCACTTTCTGTCACTCGTCTACCATATTTATTGATGCCAGTCACAGGATGTCGCCTACCAGGCTGGTCAGACAAACCGCCCACTTAAGCGTCAAAAGACCCTTTGTGCTACCGGTCGGGGACCTTGCCTTGAACCTAAAAACGAGTCTGAAAAGGATGGTCCGCGATCGATCTAGCTAACTACATGGTTCTCTTCATATGTGTATGCAGCTACAGTGCCAACGACCACAAGACAAGCATTCTTGAACTTCAGGACTTCTCAAAGCGTAAATCTGGTTTGTAAGAAAGTCTCGAGTCTTGGAGTGGGCTTAAGAGCATTCTAGACAACATTCTAGAGCCGTCCGCTGAAGAACCCGATACACCTGTGTGTACATTCTGTCTCAGACGAGAACCCGCGAGAGGTCAGAGGTTAAACTCACGTCCCATGTAGAGAGACTCCATGTCAGGTGTATTCTTTCCTGCGCATTCAAGTCACGCTTTTGTGCGAGCTTCTGTGCTAGTTCAGCTCACTTGTGAGGCATTAGTGTGTGGTTAAACCTGATTTCTGCAACACAAAGGAGTAAAGTCAAGGCTTATCAAGTATCTACAGTTCACCTTACAACAGGTGTAACTATTCAAATTCGCCAGGTTAGTTGGTCCACGGGTACGGGCGTATAGAGCTAGCTAGGCACGTGCTGGTATAGTGTCAAGTCGTATATGGCAGTACCTGGAACCACAAGTTGAAAGTGTCTACAGTCCACCGTTAATACAACACTATAGTTCAAATCCGCTAGATTAGTTGGTCTGCAGGCGTGTAGAGACTAGGTTCGTGTTGGTATAGTGTCACAACGTATATGTCAGTACCTGGCAGTACCTTATGGTGCGAAATGGTGTGATGTGGTGTGTGATATGGCCTGATGCTGCTTTGTGAACACATCACTTTGTTGTTGCCGGATCAGTCATTGCCGGGGGCATTGACCGAGATGCTATGTCGATGAACTCAGGCGTCCACTGTAGCCTGGCTTAGGTCAGACATGGTCAATTTACCGCGACAAAAGCCTAAGGGCAATAGAGTCAGATGTACTCAACTGTCCCAACAAATGTCTCTAAAAAGAAAAATTACCATCGCAAAATTATTTATTGCTTTCAAAAACAATCAGAATGACAATCTAAAGTGCAACGCGAAATACCCAATAAGAATGGTTGCTGTTTTGGTTTACTGAGTGTTATAGAATGCTTGTACCATTTACAGATATCACAGGGTAAAATCTTCTCTAGTCATGAACCAGGATGAAGGGGTGATACATTTGGGGCCACATCCTTAAGGTAGTATCTCACCGCTCTTGGTGCACCGGTGCGGCACTGCAGGGTTCGTTCACTGCGGCACTGTTGTGCTATTTTTGCCGATTTTTTTTTATAATTCACATATGCACAATACGTAATAGTATGACTTAGAAGACAACAAAATACACAAAACGCAAGAAAGTCCGTTCTTTAATATCTCTGAAATTCATTGAGTAACCTTTCGAACCCCACAGTGCCGCACCGGTGCCCCAAGTGTAGTGACTACTAGTGAGATACCATCTATAGCTTGCCGTAGCGCAAACCTAGCGGCCGGTGAGAAATTAAGGTCACGTCGTGACTCTAGACAATACATTCACGAGAAAGGTAACTGACATGAAGAAGTCACATGGTTGTGTACAAAAGAACTCAAACAGGCAACACCCCTCAATGTACAAAAGAGAAGAGTCCTTTAGAATAATCGATACTGGTGGTGTGGACAGGATGTCTGGATACTGACTGGGACAGATCGTTAGATACGGCTAGTGACGGAGGGTAACCTCCGACGACAGAGTATTGTTTTCGTCTGATGTGATATGAGTGTTCGCATCTGTATCTCTATTTTCCCTTTGTCGCATTCGTATGTAGTTTGGCATGTCGCCTTTTAGAAATGTAAATAGTGTTTTACGTATCTCTAGCAATGTGATCTTAGTATGTATTATGGTACACTGCAACTTACCCCTAAGGGTTAAGACAATGTGCTTTTAATGTGTTGTGTACCAAATAAATAAACCAGTTCTCTCAGTTCTCTCCCTGCCATTGAATATGGCAGTCTCTCCGCACCAACATCTGCTTGGAGACTATAGCGTTGGGATATTGTCCTGTCAACACCCTTTGACTTCAAGCCATACCTTTCAGGGGAATTCCGAATACAGTATGGGGAAACCACAGAAATTTAAAACATCCTGTTCTACAAGTATTTCAATGTCATAACCACAACAAAAATGGGGGGGGGGGGCATTGCTTACGTCACTGAGGTCTACAACATTGGAAGATGTTATGTTTAAAGATAAATGACCAGATTTTCAAATATCGGCTAGCATTATCTGTCCTAGACAACCCTTTCTCCAATATAGAACTGTCATCAAAGATTGCCAAAGATTGAATTGATTCCACACATTCATTTTTTTCTCCTCTGCCACCCTACCGACACTTTCTGAACATGATGAATATGACAATAAGACGTTTGCACACGACGAAAATTCAGAGGTTATCAGAGGATTCTCCGATTCTCCAGCCCAACCCTTACTACAATCATCAAAATAGAACAGGCCATATTCACGGCACACCACAGTGGCACTGTGACGTCAGCGAGATGACACGGGTCAGAAATGTGCACAGTCACTATGTACCCTTGTCTGTCCGCGCGACGCCCTGTCCATATTTGTGTAGTCTGGCGTCAACTGTACATACGTCATTGGTCACGCATTTGACATTGTCCCCTTCTCCCAGAACGCGTGGTCCACTTTACACTTGACGAAGCGTGTGTCAAAACAATAGTTGTTACTAGCAAATCAGCTGTACAAACTTTCCGGAGTTCTTTCCTGAGTTCCTGAAAATGGCATTGTTCACAATGACAACAATACACAACGTGACTGGATGTTACTAGAGGTCAATGTTGCAAAGGCAAGGTGACCTCCCCTTTTCAATCCTTCGCTATCGCTGTGTGGTATTTTATCCCCCATCCTATTTGTTGTTATGGATCCATATTACAAGCAAATGCCTGCATTAAGGAACTAAGTAATATAGTAAGTAATGTACAAAGAAATTGTGTTTGAAAAATTACATCGATAGCATTGGACTATGTTGAATCGTAGGCCAATCGGAAGTGCAGATAGTATCATTTTGTGAGTAAGGCGAACGAAGAAACAGTCAGACACCTGAGATAATAATGTTTTAACAATTTCGTCTACAAATACATTGTTTCAAAGAAAATCACAACAATATCATTTAACATTGTAGAAGTATGCAACGTTCAGAATTTACATAAGCAATGGTTCCACGCAAGTATTCCACAGTCAGCTCAATAACAAGACAAAATGACGGTCTGTATATGTATATACTAGTATATGAAGCAACTCGAGACATTGGTTACAGTCCTGCCTCAAACCGCTAGAGGCGCCATTGACCGCACTACAAAAGAGCACTCCAAGCGGATTTTACAGGAAATGCAGAAAACGATAACAACTATTTCATGACTTTTTTCATAATTGTTACAGGGTTATATTGGCGAAATTAGACATGATAATACATGACAGTTTAAGCATTGGCACAGCAAAATAATATACAGCTCTCATAATCTCTCGAAACAAGCACAAAGGGTAGGTTTTCTAACTCTGTACATTACTCTGTGTTAATGAGAGTACAACATTATGGTGGTCTAAGCTATAACATATCTCAGCTTTTGTTGTTAAAATATCCCATTATTTTTTACAAGCAAAACAACAAAAATTACGGAGAATTTGACGCTAAAACTACAGGTTTGCCTGGTTTACTGTTATCGCGTGATGAGGAAAGTATTTGCGATGACGAGGAGGAAGGATGAAACAACAACGCTGGCCGTGACATGTATGCGGTTTGATGAGCCTACTGGTAACACCGTACCAGTGGCACCCAAAGGGTCTGTTGTACGGACGGCTGGAGGGATAGTCGTCGGCAAATCTGTGGAGAAAGGAATGATACAAGTGATTACGTCATAGAATATTGGTGAAGTACGAAACTGCTCAAAGTCACAAACGAAGCGAATAGAATAAAACTTTCGTTTCAACAAAACTTCTCTTCTTATTGGTCTTAGCAAGTAGTTTAATCATCTTGGTAAATCAGTTCAACATAGTTCTTAACTTAGATACCTTATTATCTACGTCTGCTGTCTTCAACAGTAAAAAGTAAGCTTACGTCACAACTTTTCACTCATAAGATGATTTAACTTTGCGTTGATAGCAAATCTTAACATTATATTCATGATATTGGTTAAAATGGCTGACAGATCGGCAGTTGAATCGTCTATAGAGAAGAAAAATAAGGTTACGAACCTGAGAAAACTATGTTCAATTCTATCTGTAATTAGTTTACGATGTGAGCGCCATGCTTACCTACTGAACGGTACGTCGCAAAGAAGCCCTTTGCGTTGACAAAGTCGTCTGACACGAATTTTACAAACATTCGGTTGGAATAGGCTCTCACACTGGGTGGCTCCCATCCGCAGTACACTCCTGTGCAAAACCACATGCATAGAAACATGTTAGGGGGTCGTTTCTTTCTCCTGAAATTTGATTACACTGAAATCCAATCTCTACGATGTAACAGGTCGCTGGAAATCTAGTAGAAATTGGCCAAATAAGACAGAAATCACGCCAGAGGAGTTAGATGGCCCAATAAAAGCTCCTTGGATGGCCGAGGTGTACAGTATGCGCCAACATTCCTAGGCAAATTAACTCCTACTAGGCTTTTACTCCTAACTTGGCCAAAGTGCCCTATTCGGGCAAGCAGGAGTCTGGTAGAGACTAATCAAATCCAGTTCAAAAAGCAAACTTTTACAATACAACCCTTACCCAAACGTTTCCTGTTGACGCCAATGCCTTCGTACACGGACAGATAGTCCCTGGTCTCGTTCACACAAGTCGCTGTTTGTCCCCCCACCAGAAAGTTGAGAACGTTCAGTTCCACGTGTTTGTTTGCTGCCACCGTGATCTCCCATTCACACTGGGTACCGCTGCTGTAGTCGTCTGGGTAGTTGATGGAAGCGATCGAGCCGGTCGGGGCCGAGAGTTGCCGAAGGTTGTTGCATCCCGAGTTAGGGCCTACGGACAGATTATGTTCAGCATTATAACTTTCAACAACATGATAAAACAAATATATTTGATAAGTTTTTTTGAAAACGTCCAAGAAAGCTGTTGCATCCCGCATCAGGGCCTACGGACAGGTTACGTTCTGCATTAACTACGAACAAGATGACGAAACAGACATATTTGATAAGATTTTTGAAAGCGTCAAAGAATGCTAAGGAAGGTTGGAATCACGGCCTACGGATTATATTCAGCATTAACTATGAAGAATGGTCCACGACCTCATGAAACGACGCATTTGAAGGTTTTGAAAGCGCCCAAGATCAAGAATGGCAAAGTATCAGAACTACTTCAAACCCACCAGAGCTTAGCGAAATCGATGAAAACGTCGCCAGAAAGCCCCTATATCTGCTGTTAGAAGCTCCGGTCGTGATGAACTTTACCGTCATTGTGTTGCTGTTACCGATGATGATAGGGGGCAGGATGTTACCGCAGTACGTTCCTATAACAGGAGAAAACGCAGAAATAGTGTTAATACAATAATGGATATCATTTTAGTTTCTGAACGCCTGCAACCTGGTGGAAATGACCATATTTTTCAATATGACAAAAAGACAATAGTCCAAAGAATGCGTTACCCATAGTTTCGTTGCACCTATAAGGACTGGAGTTTTAGTAAGAGAGAAAATTACATCTTAAGAACACTATGATTTCACGTGTGTTTCTCTGACATAACGGATGCAAAATGACGTCGACGTCACATGACCGCAAACACGCGTACACACAGGTGGTGATTTCGGACAAACGAGGACAATGTGGTACTGTACTCACGTTTAACAGATTATTCTAACAGTGCCACATACAAAGTACAGACAGAAGGTAAAGGTAGTATTTCTTTTGACCCTTACCTAACTTTGTCCCGGATGTAGGGTTGCCCTCGTATATCTCCAGGTAGTGCCTGGTGCAGGAGCCTGGGGTGGTGCTATGAGAGGGGTAAGGGTCGATGTCGATCTCCTCAAAGCTGAGCTGAATGGCGACGGACGAGCCGAACACAGACAGCGTCCACATGCAGTCCTCGTTAGTACCGTAGGGCTGGGGGTAGTCCAGGCTGTTGAAGGACGTGCTGGTACGTGTGGAGATCTGTCCCCCACATGCTGTGGACGTGAGAGTATGTCTGGATTAGACATTCGTTGAGCAATAACCAATACAGGAACTTTTACACATGTAGTACATGAGAGGTAAATGCTTCATTATTCCCTTTTTAAGTTGTGTTTCTTTTTACATCCCTTTTCTATATAAAAGGAAACCATTGTACGATTTCATTAATTTCCAATAATTGTGTGTTTGTGCGTGTGTGTTTGTGCGTGTGTACGTGTGCGTGTGTGTGTGCGCGTGTGTTTCTGCGTGTGTGTACGTGTGCGTGTGCGTGTCTGTGCATGTGTGTACGTGTGTGAGTGCGCGTGTGTTCGTGTGCGCGTGTGTGTTTGTGCGTGTGTACGTGTGTGCGTGTCTCTCTCTGTGTGTGTGTGTGTGTGTGTGTGTGTGTGTGTGTGTGTGTGTGTGTGTGTGTGTGTGTGTGTGTGCGTGAGTGTCGTTGACCAATTCTAACGTTGAGCGCTTTGCTTGGAGACTCTTGGACGACCTCGGTGCTTCTAACGTACTCTTAAATAATGAGAATGAACAGTGTTATACTTTATCTATCACAGGTTCATTCAGCGAGGCTAACTCAGTAACAACCCGTCCTTTTTTTGCTGCCCCAGATAACGACTTTTGTAAGGTGACATTCCCATGACACCCGTGGTATGAAGACTGGCGCTCTTTGCCCGAAGCATGGTGAGTTACAGGAGTGCCAGTCATTCCAAAAAGGGGGCTCCCCTTTATCTTCATCGATCGTAATGTGTATGGAACGTTAAAACCTGACACAGGAACGCCGTTTATCTCAGGAATCTTAAACATATCTGTTTCAGTTTAAATTGTAACTGATAGTGACTGACATTATCACAGTGTTTATCTTTACTTCTGTGTTATCCGATGTTTTCCAATGCCACAATGCTGTTTTCTATTAACTCTGACGTCTTCTTGTGTTGTCTCGACCCCGGAAAGAAGAACGACTTCACCATCATCTTGCTTCTTTTCTATTTGAGCAACATTTTGGACTCTCATATCACGTCGAACGATGATGATGATATCTTACGCAAATGTTTCGGTGATACAATTTCTTTTACCAAAAGAAGAAAATGATGACCCTTCCTGATACTTCTTTGAAACTTGAGAACTTTCCCTCTTAGAAGAACTAGGTCTTCTCAAAGTCAGGGGTAATCAAAACCTCCTCACTCCCCCCAAAATAATAAATAATTTTGACACTGGTGCTTTCCGGTACATACATCACATCGGTGACTATATAGTGACACGTGCTAAACAGACAAGACCATAAGCCATAGGATCACTACCCATAACTTCGTGTGCCGTAGAAACGTGCCGCCGAGGTTTTATATAGGATAAGTGTTGACAGTCACTGACAGTGCCAGCACGTAGCAATGTGTCAACAGTCTAACAGGAGATAGCTATCGAACCTGAACTGTCCTGGAAGCTTTCCAAAAACGTATGCTGGATAGAAGATGGCATTTTCTTGCACCAGCCAAGGTGAGCTGTCCTTGAGCTCTATCAAACTTTAATACAGGCTTCTTTATCTACATGAAAACTGTGACCTTGGTACTGCAGCAGAACTTCCGCTTTATGTATCTTTTGACCTGGACATGCTATGATGTTGGCTTTTTGGTGGCAGACAGCTTGAGATGTAATGAAGAAGTGGTGTATGTTTGGACCCCCTTGCTCTGGGACTGCAGGGGCATTTTTGTCAAATTCTTACAAGTAAAATAACAGAAAGAATGGAGAATGGATGATCATGATCTTTAGTATGCAGCTGTAGGTAGCTTAGATTGGATGTTCGGAATGAAGTGTAAATTAAGTAAACTTTTATACAGACAAATTAATGTCTTTTGTTAAAATTTCCTTTGCTTAAATGTTCACATGTACAAACTTTCTGTCTCCATTAACACCCCACCCCCTTCATAGACAACGGATTATCCCTATCTGCGCAGTCTTTCCGTTAAGATTAAGAGTTTTATTTGTGTTTGACAAACAGCAGAGCTGAAGAAGGAGACGACCAACATGTGTTGAAAGACTTGCTAGCCTTTCGGTCAGACTGTCAGAGATCGTTACTTGATAGCAAGGACCTCCACCAACGGTAAAGCACAAAGAGTGATGCTTTATTTGCAAAATATGCACCATTCCTAAAGGTGCCCTATTTCAAATTGTGCACCATTCGGTTCCAAGATGTGCATTATTCCAAAAAGTGCCTAATTCAGAAATGTACAGCATTCGAAAAATGCACCATTCCAAAATGTGCACCATTCCAAAACAGTCCACGTGCACGATTCTTAGCCATGATGTAGAAAACGTTGAAATGGCACATTCAAGAATATACCAAAACAGATAAGCTGCATTTCAAAATGTGCACTAATCCAAAATGCGAACCCCTAAATGTACGCCATACCAAAACATGCTGTCGCACACGATGGCTTATAATGTTCTGGAATACAGGAATGAGCACAACCGACAGTGATTTGTTTAACTTATACTGTTATTATAGACAGCTCCACAAGACAGTCCCAGACGAAAAAGGGGATACAACAAGAGTTGCCGAATCGTCATGAAAGGAACTGTTGACAGGTCGAAACGGCAGCGAAGCGCAAACGTTAGTTTAATCTTTGTGGGGAGAAGGCACGTCTACAAAAACCCTGAATCGGCCTTTGTCCCACTTGTTGACTCGCTATCAGCAGCGAACAACAGTCGGTCAAAGGTAATGCAAAGACGTTAATGCCGACCCCACACAGAAAGGCTGTATATATGCCAAGGTCTGCGACATTCTGATAAAATGTGTCCTTTTCTTGCGCGCGAAAGGTTTAATTGACTCGCTACCCTTGCGGACAAACGGACGGGCAAAGGGCCAACGGTAATCAAAGTGATACACAAAGGCACTGAACAGATCAGTGGTGTGGGTGATCTGTGTTTAAAAACGGGTAGCTGAAATTCTTTTGTGGTTTGAAAATGTCTATATACCCGTCACCGATCGTACATGTAAACAACGTCCTTTTAAAGTAGGCAAACAAATTTACATAAAACGATATACACAGAAAGGCGTTTGAAACAGGTGTGTGGTTTTAATTTACCATTTCACGGTTGTGTTGACTGCTTTGTGTTGCTTTATCTAGATCTTATCAAGACATCTCGTTAGAAGTTTGGAGAAGAAAGGACTTCGGTGAAAAGGTCTAAGGAGCGAAGACCAGAGACTCACAGAGAACCACTTGTTCTGTGAAAACAACCCTCGCACTTGTTTCGCTCTCTTTGATGGTTGATTTGAATGCGCCGTTGTGTGACAGTCACCTAGTATCATAGGAAGGGCGTTAAGGAATCTTTGGATGTCCCCGACCCTGCATCAATTTACGTAAAGGATCTCAAACTTTCAACGCTTCGAAGACATCAACTTGATGCCTAACGGTACTCTCCAAGCAGACGTTAGGCTCCGGCTGTTTTTTAACGTTTTTTAGTCGTTTTTATCGGGCTTTCTATTTTGTCATTTTTCTTGAAGTACGCCAGCCAAAGTAAGGTTTTGATACAAGATACAATACAAAATAGAAAGCCTGATAAAAAAAACTAAAAAAACGTTAAAAACAGCCGGAGCCTAACCTCTGCTTGGAGAGTAGCCTAACGGTAAGTTCAACATTTGATACAAACAGATAGAGCGATCTCTTATTTCAGGAGGCTGTTGATGTAATATGTTTTTAACCTCCTTGGTTTTTTCAAGGAGGTTCTTTAACCTCCTTGTTTTTTTCGTGTTCTGGTTGTTTTTCATCAACTTCTTTTAGTTGTAATTTTTTAAGTACTTTCTTTTTTGTACGATTTTCGCCAAAAAAAATATTCAATAGCACAAACTCCTGCTTTTTCAAAGTTGGCACGTTTTTAGAAATCAGTGCTGCCCTTTGCGAGTCACGTGGCTGTATGTAGCGCTTTCAAATCAGTTTTGATCGATAGTTCCACAAATAACTTTCCAGGATGTTGTTGAGCCCCCCTCATCGAGTAGGTCCAAACCTAAAATCCCCAATGGCATCGGTTTTGATTTTGGTTTTCATGAATTCATCCTAGCTTTTCAATCAGATTTAACGCTTTATACAATTTTACATTTATTTAAGAAAAGCTCTCATTAGCACGTGGGGAAGTCGGATTAGGAGCATGCATAATTGCGTTACTCGGGATTTTCTGAAGAATTTGCGCGCCGTACATTGTTATGGGCGACCGCCCACTGTGGCTTTTGCAGGCGTCACAAAGATGGCGACCCACGGTAACCTCTGACCCTGTTGTTCGAATCAATGGTCAAGATTGGCGGGCAGTGGTCTTGTTTGTATGGTAATACGATCTACCAGTCTTTTATCACGTCAAGGAGCATTCCCTCTTTCAACCTCCTTGATCACGTAGAGAAACATGGATATATTTCTCTGGAGGCAAACGAGCAGCTTTCACAAGCATACGCACTAATAAAACTTGTCACAAATGTTTCAGGTAAATATTGTATAAATTCAACAAGGCTATGCACACAACACTTGCAAACTGGCCCTCGTCACATATTTGTCGTTGGTTGGGGTATATTCTAGGTCGGAAGTACAGTGACGTCAAGAGAAGCGTGGATAATCACATTTCACGCATTTTTTTCACCATGTGGGTCGTGGGGTAGACATGGCGGCAAAAACATGAATTTGGCGCACTGGAAGTTTCACAGACTTTCAAGAACAAACCATTTTAATGAACAACATCAACTTTGATTAAAATGGTAAGCTTTCATAAAGCCGAGGCCAAGGGTATATATATATAATTTTTTTTTTAATGAGACTATAAAGCAACTATAAACAGGATAACCGTAACAACAAAGGGTTTCCTCACTACATTTATACATAACCCGACATCATAGTACACATATCCATATTCACAGACGCCTTATGGCACAACCAGACATATTTCGTTGCACTGTATTGTCTGTTATTGTCTATGAGAAAACCACAGATTGAAAATGCGCGTGTGATTACGGAAAAGGTCATCACAGGTCACTCTTCTCCATAGTTATTACCAGACATAAATTAATCCAGCAATATTTCATACCTTCCCAGACAAAGAGCAAACGTAGAAAATACCCCTAACGGTTTAAACAGATGTCATTCGGAAACTTAACAAAAGCTTTGGAGGATTGAAAAATTACAATTTCTGTGTGGGGTGGGGTGTGAGGCTCTAAATTTTGTTTTAAATTTACAAAGGCGTCTGTTTCAAATGCACGCGTACAATGTGCTGTATTTGAAAGCTCCATAATATTGCCCATATTCAAACAGTTACAATTGTTTTGCGACTGTCATGAACGCCCATGTAACTTTTCCCATCAATTGAGACCCAGTAGACTGTATCATTAGTCACAATCATTCATTACTAATGTACAATGGTGATTTTCTGGGCGAGCAGCCAACATTTTTCTCGTGCATACGTTTTCACCTCTATGTAAACATGAAGAAACTGTGACAAAATCCCGTTCTGTTTATAACTCGATGTATGTACACCACGTGAAGCGTTTGAAGTTCACGCCTTCATGCAGGGTTTGTAATCATTAAAGGGATTATAGCCAATTATGCATGACCTCGTTAACTCCTCAGCCAAGACCCCCAAGGTATCATGCTTGCACCGTCTTGTCAACAAGCACTACAGCCATGTTGGCAAGCAATTTAAGAATGTACAAACATTGAACCCAAACAACAACAGCTCGTTTAGGAACAAAATTTAGAGCCTCACACCCCACCCCACACAGAAACAAACATCGTGAGTGTATCATGATATATAGACCAGCTTTGTCGACATGTCGACAGCGTGTCTACTTCTGGTTTCAGATCAGCTTTTAAAAGTATACAGAAAAGGGGCTGCACTCTGTTACTGTGACTGTAGATAGTAGTTAGATTTGTACAGCTTGAAATGTGGAGGGATTTAGTGTATCAGTACCGCTATAAGGCGTGTAGCTGGGGTCGCCAATGGTATGTGTGCCTCGCGGCAATGTGTGATACACTACGCGACGCGACCTGGCAGCCGATCTCCTTTCAAGAACAGGACACATAGAAACATATCTGATCTTTAAGAAGCACACACTTACCTCCTTGTGCGGTTCTCAAGACTCCCAGGAGGACAAGACACCACAACATCGTCCTGAGGAGAGAAGAAAAGGAAGGGAACATCTTAGAAAGCTATATGTCGACAACTGCACACCTAGTTTAGAGGTCTGCTCCCCCTACTTGACCCAGCGAAGTGTGGGAAGAGATCTGGGTTGTGATTGGCTGTGACGGGTTGTTGAATGACCAACAAAGGGGACCGTTCATTTCAGCTATGTGTCACTCCGGAGCAGAGGACGGATTTTACAGATCCCTTATATCAATATTGACA
The DNA here is from genome assembly GCA_019207045.1 of Branchiostoma floridae x Branchiostoma belcheri. Classification (NCBI taxonomy): domain Eukaryota; kingdom Metazoa; phylum Chordata; class Leptocardii; order Amphioxiformes; family Branchiostomatidae; genus Branchiostoma; species Branchiostoma floridae x Branchiostoma belcheri. The sequence continues at coordinate 8,713,198 of CM033041.1, forward strand.
ACAAAATAAAGATGATTGTCCTCAATGGTCGTATATAAAAAGTCCACATGCTGAACTTAGACATGTTTGGCAAAAGATATGAAATACTATTGTCAAATTTGAAGAAAACCAATCAGTGTTCATTCCGAATGTGTACGGAATCTTAAATGCATGACAGAGATTTGGGGGCATTTTTAATTTTTTATATTTTTTATACTTTTTTTCGCGAAATCTATAATCCATCAAGGCTGATTGGTAACATATTTCAACCTCCTTGGATATCTATACCATCATTTTCTTTCGCAACTGTCTTTGACGAACAACATGTCCCTTCCCATATCATAATTCAAGCTGTCTAAAGAGGCGCCGTTGTTAATATATTCCTTGGTGCACATGAGGACTCTTCTACTTCCAGCTGCAACCCTGGATGCAAATTCCAAACTGGCGCCCTCAGACAGTAGGGAGACCTACAAAAGTGCCCAATTTTCGGCATCATTGCTCCGACGGCTCTCCTCTTTTCTCTTTCTCATCCCTAATAATCACCAATTTTCCTTTATTGTGCAGCACAACAATAACGCATAGGTCGCAGGGGTCGCGTTTGCTGTTGTTGTGTTTTTGTTGCACAGTGTATGAAGACTTTCAAATCCAAGGACAAGGCGACAAATGAGGGTTTTTACAAACGATGTAAAGGGGGAGGAGACCTTCAAACCCCCACTCACGATAGTTATGAACTAACCCTTACGGAAGCTACAGTAGAATGGCTTATTCATGCGATATTTCCGTACATTACCACATTTCCGTCTTTGTGGCTTATAAATACAGTACAATACAGTCTGAGTTGTCCACGATATTATGACGTCATGTTTACCCAAGGACGCCATTCCTTGCCATATATGGTATTCTGTGACATAGTTCAAGATGACGCACTAACTCTAATGTAGACCTTTAGTTTGTAGTTTATAATTGACCATACGAAAGTCACTGTACTTTTTGTCGTGTCAATAAAGCTTGCGTAGAGAGAGCGATAAATAAATTTCACGACAATGAGATCTCCACAATTACCACCTTTACATAAGGACCACCTGTCTAAAGTAACTGCTTTTTTCCCTGAGACATTTTTGTTTGTTTCTTTGACACATGCTCTCTATACGTGACCACCTGTACACATAGACCATATTTTGTTCTTTACCTGAGTGGTCGTCTTGAGCAGTTTTGTGAACAAGTTTTACAAAAAAAAGACAGTACCTGAGGTCAACGACCTAGACAAGTGTAATCTCCGAGCAGATGTAAGATAGGCTCGGTGTTTTACGCATGTGTAGACTCAAAAAGTTTGATACAGGTCTAACGCAGTGAACAGTAACCACAGGACCAAACCAAACAAGGGAAAACAATCGCACAGAACTTGTGCCCTCATGACCTCCCGTTCCCACGATCCATTACCTAATCTAATCCTTTGTCGCAGCGCCGGTATGTCAAACTATAGGTGTGTTGATATAATGGTTCAAGGCCCCCTAGGCTTTCCATTGTTCTACGGGTAAAACAAATCGTAGGTTAAAGGTCATTTCCTTCAATCACACCTTTAAATGCCAAAGGAAAACAGATCCATAGAAATGCGATATGCAAGGTAAATGTAAAGGCGCCAAGGCAAATTTAAGTTAGTAAACACCGTAATAAGTATACTTAAGTAAAAAAAAAAACTCTTTGAATATACTACTTTTAAGTACTTTTTGACATCGCACTCAAAATGAATGCTTGTAAAATGTATAAATAGACAAGAAAATTACACTTTTTACAAGTTAAATGACAGTTACACCCAGTTCGTGAGTCAATGAACTGTCCCCGGATATTGACCTTGAAAACAGCCACCTTCGTCAGAGCGAAGGAATGTCCACACTTCCCGCGCGCCAAAACTTCCGCACTCTTCAAATTTGGGCAGAAACTCAAAACATGACCAAAAGAAAACCACAACTCTCACACGGTACTGAGCTATTAGATTTAAATTGCGCCGGTAACGGTAACGAAGTTATAACTGAAAATGAAAACAGTGTAAAATTGTCTGACCTATATGAACAGCGAACTGGGCTAGTATGTAGAGTAAAGCATACTTGTCAAGTGCTAGTACTTATTGGACACATGTGAGTTTACACTGTTTGTTTGAGTGACTGGACGGTGTTGACTACTGTATTTACACACGTCATGGGGCAATGGACGCAGGGGGACAGTTCATTGGTATTGGTAGTCAGAAATGTTCTCAACAACTTTCGGCTATAAAAACCAAAAAAAAGACGGGATATGAAGATGAAAAAAGCAGACGTCACTTTGCTAACCTGACGTCACTTTGGTAATTATAATTCTGGGGAAAACTCTTGTAGGGAAAGGAAATGTAGCTTAATCAGTGCACGTCTCGCGTCACCTCGTACCCGGTGCCTGTATGCGTCACCCTATTAAACTTGAGTCATAATAAACACCTGCAGATACTTTTGCCCCCAGCATATAACGTTGTATACATGTTCACGTGTATCCTGTCCGGAAATGCATGCACTCCATCTTATTATGTGTGTGTCTGCTGTGAGTGGTACTAGTATCTGCTTTACCCTAGATGCCCTCAATGAAAATTACTGTACCATCCCTTTAATAGACTTCTGACAGGACGAGTACATAACCAGGGCACCAGACCTACATTGTGCCCACGTATACTCTCCAAGTGTTGATAGGGAAATCGTGACCTTTTTTCTTACAACCATCTTTATGTCAGCTAACCTGGTCTACCAACAAACGTTGGTGGGGATAACTTACAGAAAAATCTGGTATATAAGAAAAAGGTCACGATTTTCCCCCATCAACCTCTGCTTGGAGAGTACTCACACAGACAGTGCCCTTTGACCTCTGTGTGGACACCTGGTTTTGGCTGATCAGACACCAACTGGAGCAGTAAGAAGAACCTGTCATCAAACAGAACCTACCGCAAACACAACAGCACCCCTGCAGCAACACACGCTTTTAAGGGATAACAAACCTGCCACAACCACCTGTTCATGTAGTTTTAAGGTTTAGATTTTGCATCAGACGCTTTCACGAAGACATTTGTACAGCGTTTAACGTCATAATTTGACATTTCCACAGACGTACAACCTAAAGGTATCGGATTTATCAGAATGAAGCAAATTGAAATTTTGCCTGTTCATCACAGAGTAAGGGCATTTTGGAAATACTAAATTTAGAATAGACATATGCAAATACAATTCAGCAAGTACAACTACTGCTTAAAACGCCATGAAAGCAATTCTCGTAAATGCGTTAATATTTTGTTTTAAACATAAGTACTTTTGTGGTCTGCATGGTCGAGAAGGCGTCAGAAGGATGACGGCTGAGACTGAACAGTGCTTTTGTGGTCTGCGTTATGCCAGAGGATCATGAATAGCGATGACCCCATAGCCATAGTTACTATTTATAGAATTTTCACACCATACCATGTGGTTCATACATAAATAGCTAAACGCTAAAGAAGGAAACTTTGCATCAACAACAACATCCTCATGTATGTATCAAACTAAATGAATAATACGGGGATGTCCACAACAATTATCACTTGTAAAAAGACTAAAATAGGACGGGGTCATGTAACATGGATACACATTGTAATGCTGTGACAGAGTATAGTAGGTGACCCTTTTTATGCACAAAAGACTGGATCCCTGTATTCTTCACAGCGTATTCTCCATTGCTATCCGTTGCAAGGTACATATGAAACACTGTAGCTACTTTTAGTTTGTTCTACGGCTTTTACGGTGCCAACATGGCATATCTGTGCTCACTGACACCTGTTACTTAGTCAACAAAACCGTGGAGGCTTAGAACTGAAGCCTAGCCATGACGCATGTGGCTCGTGATGTAAAAATGTCGTCTGATTTTTACCTCAGGAAATATGTCGTCTGAATTTTACCTCATTACGAGGTACGTAATTAACCAAATGATAGGAGCCACATAAAGAAGATGTTGCGTAAGTGTGAGCATGACAGCTTTTCAGTCTTAGATGTGCGCCATCCATGACAGAAACCTCTGGAAGCACTACGCCTTTCTTTTACGCCAGGCTAACAATATGGCCGTCTTAAAACCGTGCGTTACTGAATAGATACCGGCAAAATCATCTCTTAACGTTTGAATGTCTTCGAAAACAATACAATCTTTCTCATTGGTCTATCTCTAAAAGCATGTCTCCGAAAAGCCATATTTGCAACCCATTCTGTACCGTATGTTTGGTAAACCTTATCCTACTTTTAACACCTGCAAGACCACGTGAGGTCCCGTTATGCACATAACCTGTAATGGCAGGTACAAACGATAACAATGTGATAAACAGGTTATCACAACACTTACCTTATCATGTTGGGATGATCGTTGGTAAATATGGGAGAAATGGAGCAAAGATGTGGTCTAAACGGTGAGAGAGACGTTGGTTCTAAAGCCGTCACTTGTTCACATAGCGTCCCTTTGGTAATTTGAATACACCTTGATTTAGCACACCTTTACTCGTATTTCTCCTGAGGACTGTACCATACCTGAGGGGGGGACTGATTGAACATAACGAGAGACTATACTTATGTCATAATGACGTATAAAGCGTTATACCGTCATTATATCTGTTACAAAGCAAAGGATTTAACTCTACTGTTTATACTACATTTCAACCATAGATTAGTAGTGTTGTCCCCTATCAAAATGGTATAGCCCGCAGTCATGGCTCGCTCAGCAAACAACAATAACCCTTTGACAAGAAGCCGACAAAAAGGTAGTTCACTTTAGTAAAGAATGTGGACTATGTACCATATTCTCTTTTCTTCCATATAGTAGACTAATACGCGTTTGACTTCTTGCTCAAAAATTGCATGTGGAACGTTATAAAAAAGATTCATCATCATCATTAAATATTCAAAAACATTTTATCTAAGTACAATAATATCAATGCCTAGATATCTATATAACATACTATGTCGCCTAATGGTAATTTATGAGCTGAATTCCAAGTTAAGTTTCATAGAATTAGTCGACTCCAGGTGCAATTATTGTAGTAAATGTGTTAATAGACAGTTAACATCGTTCTTGGCCCTGACACACAAGACATAACACAACGTTTGTCTAATCTTTACCCTGACCTACAAAACATTCCCACGCCGCTGACTTTAACGGGATGAAAAGAAAAGGCGTCCTCTCTTGCTTTCAATTGGATTATGGGTCAATCATATATCTCATGATTATATGCATTGTTGGGGTGACGCTATGGAAAAGGAAACTAACTCAGCGTGTGAAAAATGCTGCTGCAGATATGAGAATCGCCAATAGGGAGCGCTGTTGGCTTTTCAAACCTGTTACATATGAAATTGAAAGAATTGGGGTGTCGGGCGAATAAAGAGCTAGGCAGACAAATATAGAGATATTCAACCATTGATCCGGAAATACTATGAATGATAAATCAATTACGCATAACGTTACGCTTTATGATTAACTTTGTCATCACTATAAAAATTAAATACAGAACTTGTCTACGAGAAATCGCCAAACTTAATCAACCACTCAGAATTAAGAAAATAATATCTATCCATGATAATCCATCCTAGAACGTCACCAGGAATTGAATATAGCAAGGATGTCGTTTTATTTACATGAAATCAAATCTCACCTCACACAAGCAAATGTCAGATATTCCCATCCTCATTGAGATACCCTGATTACGATATTTTTGTACACTTGCCATATCAAAATCCATCAAAATCTTCCTGACCTAATCAATAACGGATTTTCCCGCGAAGTTGATCCTTTCCTATACACAGGACCACCACAGCTAACGTTTCTCTAACGAACGGCTTAAATATAGCACAAGGATGACATCACCCCTTCCAACGTGGAAAAGGCGGTTCCTCTTGGGCATTGGCTCATATTGGAATATTCCACTTTATTCATGGGGTAATTTATTTTAGAATTAAGCAAATATCACCAAAACATGTATCAATTTGTGTATTCAGTTTTATACAATATACACAACAAAGGTGGTTTATTCTGAATTAGTTCTGGTTCGCAAAATAGTGATGAAATTAGACATATTTTAGGGAAGGAGATGTTTGGTATGGCCCACATGCCAAGGGTCTGAGCGAACATACGGAAGTCACTTAGAAAACAAACAGGTCAAGTAAGAAGACGTTGGGCTCCGTTATGCTATTGCGCCATACAGTTTGCAGAAGATGGGTGTGACACTTCGATCTACAAAGTCAAGGCTAAGACCATGTGGATAATACCCTGGAGACTTCAGTGACTTCAGTGCGTCTTGTTCTGCAAAATACTCGAGAGGTATGCAAACTGTTTACATCTGTAATTTTCTACATTGTCGTATTGCAGTCTACATAAATATGTTTGCTGTATTGAATGCTTCTTGCCTGCCCAAAGCACATTCAGTGACAGTTATACATATAGATCGTCTACACTGGTCTGTACTTGAGTTCACCGCAGTGGTGGCACAGGGCACACTTGATGTTGAGCTTTTGCCGACATTTTTGTGTAAACCAGATACGACACGGTATTGTATCTAGTGTTTATTCGGGTCATGCCCCTTGTGTGAACACCCCAAACCGCGTTTTTCAGGTCACGAGTTAGCACTGAACAGAAGTGGGGCATTGCTAAGTTGGTATCGTGTAATGCACTTCCAAAATTGAGCTACTGAATGCCAAAAAAAGCTTCTAATTGTGATTCCGCAAAAAGCAGTCCACAACTTGCGAAAAAGAGGAGGGGAATCTATAATTTGTACAGCCATAAAGATCAAAATTACATAATCTAAAGCCCTAACGACCAATTTGTTACAGCTCTGGCATATGCGGGTACTTATACAAAAATATCGCATGAAAAACATCGTTACAACGTTATTTTGGCGGACATGTAGCCGTTTGAAAGTACACCAAAAATTGCGCTATTTGCATAGCTTTGTTTAAACAGTTTGCTTTTGACTTCTATAAATATATCTTCATTAAGAGAGAAAGATAAACAATGTCCTCAAAGCCGCCACCAAGCGTTGCCGTTAGACGGTTTAGGGTTGTATTGTACTACAGGCTTTAGTGTCCAAAGTCTCCCAACGTTTTCTCTTTGACTTCAACTGTTGCTGTGTAGTGCATAATAGGCATAATCGCAAACGGTTGAAAAATATCGTGTCAACAGAGATTGTGAAGTTTAACAAAAACGTCATTCACTTCTCTGTGAGTGTGAGGCACTGTGGTAAAGGAAAAGGGGCCCCAAAATAGGGAATACGTATCATGATCTAAAACAAGTGTACGTTTGCTTTCTGGCGGCTTGTCATAAAACCGGCACACGGTATAGTCGTGGAGGACTCTACACTGTACAATAACAATGTCAAGGGCGATTATATGACTTTTCAAATATTGAGTAGAACTCAACCCCCTTTGACTGACAAAGTAATGCAGATATTCCAAACGTTGGCCAGCTCATCAAGTTACTTCTCTTCACGATTTCCATTGGCAAATGCACGTGAAGTTGATCCAATTCCAAAAACATCAAGGATCACCTTTACACAGAAACCTGTCCCGTGGGACAATTGTATCATAGTTGATGTACTCTCCAATGTAAATATTACACTTAGCACATCATAAGTCTGTCAGATTATAAGATTTTCTATCCATTGCTGCCCCTACGGCCGGTGAGGCTATGGGGCCGGTAAGGTGAGGTGAGGAGGCTTTAGACTAAAGTTTTACCATCTGGTGTAACTGTAAGGATGACATCATGTTGATAGGTGGCTACGGGTCGGCTGTAAGGGGGGTGGGGTGGCGGAAATGGAAGTCATGAGGCCAAGATAAGAACATGCCCCACTGATCCCAGGAAGAAGAAAATCATGCCAAAAGGAAATTGATCTTTTGATCTTGTCAACTTGCTTTACATCAACGTGGCCTTAAATCACCCGGGAAAACGGCTGCACTACATTTGTGCTTTTTACTTTTTCCAAGTGAGAATTCAGGTCCCTGGCGTATATGAGTCATGCTACAAGATCAATCCTAAATGTAAACCAAGCTTTGTGCTTGTCACCCCGCCAGTTTAAAGTTTCTCCCCCTGCCAAGCTGCAATGTAATACCCAAAACCCAGATGATGCAGTACACATGGTGTGAGTACGGTGGCTCTGTCGTTTGTAAACACAATTTAGCAATCAAGACACGTACTAAAAAGGTACGTGTTCAGAACTGCAGCGGCTGACCAGATCTTAGGCTGAAAGGTCTAAGAAATACGTTCTATGTCTCATAGTGGTATCTTTTCTGGAATTATACCTTACGTTTCAACAGTGTAAGTGGGTCTAAGCTTTGGTTGTTTATCGAGATATCAGGTGAGTATATTGTATTTTAAGGTTGTCCACAGCGTTGTAATTGTTTTCAGTACAGCAGCATTTAACATATGGGAATATATCAGATCTTGCAAATACTTGTGTGAAATTTGTAAATGAAATGCTGGACAAGGAAAGCTTTCGGGGATGATGAAGGTCAAATTATGGGGTCAATGGTACTGAAGTAGTTCAGTACTTTACAATAAAATGCGTTTAAGATTTTTTAGGGAGCTTTAGCATTACAATTATCATATTGTTGTTGAGAGACATTTCGAATCAGATCTCTCTTAAAAACGTATAACCTTATCTTTTTTTACCTTTTACAGACCACACCCTTCACTATGAGGTGGGCGGAGCTATTGGACAACATAGAACGGGAAGTTAAGGAGGTTTTCCCTAACAAGAGGTATAGGCTGGAAATACTGAAGGAAGACATTCACAACGGACCAAGTACACTTATAGACATCAAGGTGACCGACAGAACATCGGGTAGGTTTTGATTCGGACGTTTCCATAATATTTTTTCACCTCCGTTTATTTTTGAAAACGGAGGTATTGTTTCCGATTGTGTTTTTTTTTGTATTGGTGCGTGTGCAAGTTTGTTTCTGTTTGCTTAGGTCCAATGTGACAGACATTGAGGTATGAAATATTCTATTTCTTGTTTATGAGGGAATGACCTCTCTGGGTATATTTCTGCATTCTATTTAAGGTATGTTAATAGATTGATGACGTTTCATGTTTACTGTTTCCGTAGGAAAGCGTTTGCTGATCGACTGCCATCAACTCAAGAGGAAAGAATTGCGAATCCAGGAAATCGACTTTCTCGCAAATTATGCCCTTGACGAGGACTGCACGCATGCCGTAATCGTAGCATCGTCAGATTCTAGCCTCGCCGACCAAGTCCAAGAACATGCAGTACGCGTAGGAGTCGCTGTGGTGCGCTTTCAACCTACCACGTTCAGGCACACTATCGGACAGGTCTTCAAGAACGCGGTGGTGCTTCAACAGAAAAAGCAACGTGACGACACACGGAATAATAAGACGTCATTGAACTTGAAATCGACGGCATGGAAACATGCGCAGAATGAGAAAACTTCAGCAAAATCGGGAGCAACGGCATGTGTTCCAAGGAAAATTTCTTGCAGAAATGAGAGATACCATCTCCAGTCGGAGGGAGTGTCATCTTCTAAGGTAACATCTAGGGACTTCGTTTCAAGTTCATGGTGGCTACGAAAGGGAACGTCGACTCTTTGGAAAACAGGTACAATTCAAGTTCAACCCTCTGACGTTTGGCAAATTCATCATGTACCAGACCTCCAACAGTTGCCTCAGAATCTTTGTGAAGATCTGACTGACCAATCTCAACTCAGTTTTCATTCCGCACCAAGTACCGTTCCAAAACAACGGTACAGAGACCTTTGGGAACACAGACAGAGTCCGATATGGTTGTTCAACACAAGGTTGCCACGAGGTGTCAATCATGTTTCTAAGGGGCCAATCACACCAACCGAACAGCCGTCGCATGGACCGACTGGAGGTTTTGTACGGGCCGATACATTCCCCGCACAGAGGCACACCAAAGTAGAAGATAGCGTCCTTTACAGTCTTTCGAGGCGCACTTTCACAACAACCACAAAGTCTTCACCACCAAAAGCGGAACATCCTAAAGCTATGGTTGAAGACCCGAATACCTCTAACAGTGGTGCACTCACTCCAAAGACAGCGGCTCTGACTATGATAGAAACGATGCGAGGAAACCTGACAAAGTTGTTCGACGAAACTTCGCAACCTCCAAGTTCTCAAGAAACAGCAAGAGTCACCGGTATTCTTCAAGGACAGCCACAGAACAACGGGACCAATGACTTAAGTGTTGTACTGAGCTATCCAAAGGTTGCAAAACATCAGGTACTAAAGCCAATCGTAACTGTTGTGGGAAAAGTTGGAGAGGTAGCTCTGGTAAAGACCATGTCAGTAGCTCTGCTACAGCTGAAAACAATCATTGATACGTTGTATCCATTGGTTGGAGTGTTCCCACAACAGCTTGTGAACACCCTGGCATACAGTGTACATCTTGTACGTGTGACGTCGACACTGATTCGAAGGACACCGCAGAGACACGCAAAGAAACCGAGGAGGGCAAAATTCAACACGCGTAGCCTCACGCCTCAGTGTAGCCATGGTGGTGGAAGGTTATTGGTGCAAGGGTGGCGACCAATCGCATCTCTGCGAAACTTTGAACCAATGGGAAGACAGAGACGACAGCCAATCAAAACGCAAGGCGCTGCAGATGTACATGTGTGTCAAGTTGGACGACCTCAGCGACATGGTGCTCATGTTCTTGAAAGCCAAAATGACCCGGAGGCAACTGAAGATGAACAGAGAAACGGCTTCAGCGAAGGTGACCAAAATGTCCCCGCAGATAGAGAAGAGGGCCCACTTCATTCCCATAACTCACAGTCGGCTGTGTCTGAAGTCACCCCCGTTAAATCGGAGCCAAGTGGCGATGAACAGACCTACAACTCTTCCACAAGTCACGCCAACGATGTTGAATCTCTAAGTCCTGTGAAATCAGAACACTTAGAACCACAGGCCCTCGAAACGTCTGTAAAGGTTGCGTCAACGGAAACCCCCAGCCTTGACCATGGAGTTGAGCAGACTACTACAACGTACATACTGGAAAATGTGGAAGATTCAGACGTAAAGAAAGAAGACACACGCGAGGAATTAAGGGATGATGGTAGAGGTGCTCATTCCTTTGTCGATGACGACAGTGATGACGTCGATAATGACGTGATGCAGAAGCCTGTATTCCATGGTTTGTTTGGACCCCTAAAGGCAGAGAGTAACGTCAAGAGTGAAGCAGCCACCGTTGAAAGTCGTGATCCCGAACACCATGTTGGAACAAACATAAAAGAGCAAACATCAGTCCTATTCGACGAAAGCGACAACGAGGACAATGGCATGTCGTTCACGGAAGAATCGCTTGGTGGTGAAGAACTTTTTGTTGGAAACCCGACACCAAAGGCAGAGTCTTTAGATAGTGGTTGTGAGGAGGAACAGGCATGTACGGCGTCTTCTAGAAAGTCTTCGTCCTCTTCCTTCTATTCTTTCTTGTCTTTCTTCTCATTCTCTTCATCGACATCTTCAAGTCCCAGCTCCTCATCGGACGATACCAAAATGAAGGAAGATGGTGGAGAAGAGAAATTTAAGATGCCAAATATTGAAACTGTCGATTCAGAAGCAGTGGATAGCCTGTATTGCGAAGGGGCAGGGAAGGAGGAGAAAGATGCCCCACGTGATTATGGAGTGACTCCCAGTTGTCGGAAGTTATCGCGATATTCCTCAAGGTCAAGTTCAACATCGTCATCTTCAGACTCCGTTCTCTTTGCGACGCCAACGAGGCTTTCTTCGGGAGAGCTAAGCCGCGTGAAGTATTCCAGCAGTCCGCTCAACAAGTACGACGGGTCTCCGGACATGCGCATTCGTGTGAACAGGAGCAGCATGCTCGGCTCTCCTGACGGAAGCCCCAGAAATGCGAACGGAACGCCAGACATGCGCTGGGCGGAGAACAGGGAATCGCTCTGCGTGAAATCCCCGCAAGGAGTGCCACTAAACGTGAACGAGTCTCCGGACATGAGATGGAAGTTCAACAGAGATGCACTTTTGCAGAAGTCTCCACAGGGGGCGCTCCTGAACGTGGACGGGACTCCAGACAGGAGGTTCAAGGTCACGCGAAATCACGCGAGGAGAGGACGAAGCAACGCCAGCACAAGGACACTAGTCTTCACCTGAAATATATGAATATTTATACATTACCACCATCAGATTTCTTCCACTACGTGGACCAAACGACGTTGCTAACAAAGCTATTTATCGATGTATGTGCGATATTGCATTCAGCAACACACAAGTTAAGATTTTTTCCCAAAGAATAGAGATCTAAAGTCATGATTTCCATTACTACTGGTATTAAAGATCAAGAAATTTTTCATATTGACTCTTATATCATGTATTTATGTAAAATTCATATAGTTCTATAACTTCTATATAATGCAAATGAATGTAATAATTGTGTCTAAAAGGAAATATATAAACCTTCTAATATTTCTACAACGTATGCTTTTGTGAAACCCTTCATTGCATGATGAAAGCGAGCTTGCATATGCTTGAATATATCTAATATGGCTGAACATATGAAAGCATTTTAGAGGGAACATATATGTGGTATTATGTCAAAATAAACGTTGTTATTTGATTTGATTCTGTGCGTGACTCGTGGTCAGCGACGTCGATAGACCAGTACGTACCACAGAGAATCATACGGGCTGTGCATCCACTTTTGTATAGTCTGATATATAGGAGCACAAGAACTGCACTTGAATAAAAATCCCTCATCACGCTTAATACTAGTACATGTATACAAGGCTAATGCGATGTCTCTTTATCTACTCTCCAAGCAGAGGTTGAGTCGCGGAGATACAGTAGTAGTCGCGAAATTTGTAAGCCTGATGTGCGCGCCTGTAAATTTCGCGACTACTACAGTAACTATATCTCCGCGATTCAACCTCTGCTTGGAGAGTATCTTTATCAGATTCAGACGACGTTTATCTATGCTGGCCATGTCTGCTGTACGTGTTGTAATGTCTAGCAAGTTGTTTATGGACTGGACACGCCTTTTTCTAGCCACACGAGTTCAAACGTCACACTGAGTCAATGATCTTATGACCAAGACCTGCAGATGGTTTGGTCCATATGTGAAGACCACGCGGGGGTGCAGTGTGCTCCATGTTAAGTGCTTTACACGTATGGGATCTTACCTGACCCACTTAGGAAGATGGTTGGGTCCATATGTGAATGACACCTATACGGTGCATTGAAGCTAAAGCATGTATGAGTGTTCCAGGGGTATGGGGTCTTGACTGACCTACTTCTGAATCACATGAAGTCTAGATAGATCACAACAAGTTGAACAACACAGCTCGAGACTAAAGAGACACGATGGCAGCAAACAGCTACACCGGGAAATGGACGCTGGATTCGTCGGACAACTTCGACGAATTCATGAAGGCCATAGGTAGGGTATCAGTTACATATAATAGTTCATATGATAATTCATAAGTTTTCGATTTTGTACACATTTGCTTGAATCAAATTCTGTGTTCTACATCACCACTTTTGTGCTCAGTATATGCGATTTCTTGACAAGTGAATGGAAATGGCGGTAAATATTCAGTAAAATCCTTCTATCAGGTAAAACGTAGGTTACTTTCGAATACCTGAATTGGTCCATCTGTTCTACATGTGTACATCACTACTCTATTTGATAGTACGGTTTGGTGACATGCTCGATTTAATGGGAATGGCAACACATATTCTGTGACTTTAAGGGAAAATCTTTCTATTAGATAAAACGTACGTTATTCTCGAATGCATGAATTGGTTTGCCTTGGAATGATCTGGGCTTGGCTGGGCGTCGAATTCTGCAGCGCCACGCCAAAATTCCATTTCCTAACTTGGCAGATAGGGGGCGTAGTTCGGACGTTCACCATGTACGGCCGGGGTTGCGCGGCTCCTATGATGAGGGTATGGTGAAGTGTACTGTATCACGCTTATCATATTGCGATCATTAAAAGTTCTGCCGGCAACAGGATAGAGGGATGTTTTATTTCTATATCTAAGCGGTAATAAATACGTATACGCACGATCGCTGCATGCATGGGCCTGTACATAGTTCACATTTACAAGAGTATAGGTGTGTTTGACTAAATATAGTGAGGAGTGGCGAGGCACCTTCATAACTATTCGAAAAAAAAAAAAAGATTCTCCTCGTTCGATAATGAGAAACTAAAGAAGGCATAAGAGTCAAAGAAGCAATGTCTTTCAGGTGTTGGCGAAGAGATGAGAAAGATCGGCAACGCCGCCAAGCCGACGTTTGAGATACTGCAGGACAGCGACAGGTTCACCTGGACCACAGTCACGGAGGTGGGGGAGCACACCAACTCCTTCACTATCGACAAGCAGGTGGAGGAGATTGTCATGGACGGTACCAAGAAAACGGTACGTCCTCAACTTTTTCTTTATTTGCTTGTTGACAGACGAGGACAGTGTGGCACTGCACTCAAGTTTGTAACTTATTTTAACAGTGCCACATATAAAGTACAGATAAAGGTAAAAATAGTCTTTAACCCCCCGACCCAAGTCTGGTATGCCACAAACATCGTCATCTTTGACTTTGAGAGTTTGACGTAACTTTGTTCACTTGAAATTTGATATCTACAACTTTAACTTATTATATGTTTCGACTATTTCGTATTTTCTGCAAGATATATCTTCATATTTTCCATGAGTATAAATCGACGACCCGGCTTCAAAGCTAATATCGTATAGTTTGTGTAAGTCGACATAAGTCGATGTACCTTTGTGGCCTGAAAATGGATTTTGATAACGCCACAGGGGCGGAGGCATTTTTTCACTTTTCTTTTCATGGTGTCATGTGTCATGTACCTTTACTAGACAACTTATACATGGAACGGGCCCAAGTTGGAAGCAGTGTACGACTATGTGGCCTAGGCCTGAAAATGGATTTTGGAGACGCCTCAAGGGCGGGGGCATTTTTTTCCATGACCTTATATGTTTTCGTACCTTTACTAGACAACTTATACATGGAACGGGCCCAAGTTGGAGGCGGTGTACGACTATCAAGGTCAGCCTGTCGTCATCTCTAGGGAGGTGCAGGGTGACGTCATGACAGCTGTAAGTACAGGCAATTGTCTCATTTCTCATCATGTAAACATGGAGGGGGTATGGGGTCTTAGAGAGCAGGGAATGTTTACAACATTGATGAACGTTTTCATAGATGTATATAATCATCGATACATGTTTTAAAAATCCCAAACTCATCAAACTATACATGTACAATATACAGTGACATAGTCTGACTAAAATCACGCTCCTAGCAGCCGGCCCCACAATTGCCGCCGCCCTAGGGGAGGGGGTAATGCATTAACTCCAGCCAGCGAGAGCGTGTGCAAACACAGGCTAACAGTGACACATTTAAGCCAATTCTAATCAAATCGGGGCAGTTTTTAACTCAAATCTTTGTTCCTCTCCTAGGTTTTGACTGTGGGTGACGTCATCTGCACACGGCAGTACAAGAGACAAAATTAAATAACATTAGTACGCGATTATGTCAAGGTTGTCATTTTGAAAGCAGCTCCTAGTTTTGAAACAATGACAGGGTAATACGTGTTGACAACATATTCCTGTAGATTCCTTAAGGATGAAATATAAAAAAAAATTGTTAGAATAAGACCCAAATGAACTTGTGAATTACTGTAATTGGACTATGGATGCAAATATTATCAGAAAGTAATAAAAGAAAGAAATGCTGGCTTGCCTGTATGATGACAAGGCCAATAGTTATCACTCATGCCATGCATTACACAACTAAACAGCACTTCAAACTCATTGCAGGCTGTTATATGTATTATCATAGCGACAATAAAACAAAGCAACCACAATCAAGGTCATGTATGTTAATTAGGTAAAATGATAACATTTAAATGTGTTTTTTTGGTACCAATCAGAACTGAGGACACACTAGATGGAGTCAAGGTAGAGAAATAACAGAGGACATGATTGGTTGCTTGGAACAATCATCATTGCTTTATTACCCCTTCTTCCCAGCAAGCCCCATTCTTTCAATATCATCACTTTGGGCCACCACAACAACTAGTTCCTTTGTATTGAAGCTTAGACAAAAATACATCATGGTGAAAAAACTAAATCAATCTATAACCAAGTGATACACAAGCAAACTGAAACATAGGAATAAAAGTTACACCCCAATTTATCCATAGGAAATATAGAATTCAATATGTGTACTAATATGTGTGCTTCTAAGCATTCTATAAAGAAATGACAACTTCTACATTTACATTCTTCTACATAAATATTCTGGAATGAAATTCAAGTTGAGTAATAAATTAATGTATAGAAATTTTCACATACATATACCATATACATCAAAGTTTACCAAAATAATATAAATTTGGGAAGGCATGTTTTTCTTTTCCAACCTAGTAAATAGTAGTAATCCTAATTCTTTGCAAGATGCTGAAAGAAAACACTGGAAGGTTTGAAATGATTGGTGGAACAACAGCTTGAAAATTGCACAAAAAGATGTAAAAAAAATTCAATGAACAAATTTTTCAAGACCAAAAAAACCTGAACCAATTCAATGCAGAAATTTTACACAGAATTGAAAGCATGCTAGAGTCTCTTACCAGCTCTTCTGTTAAACTTACAACTCTTCAAACTCCATCAGTCTGCAAAAAAATACAAACTTCACATCTAATGGTCTTGTTGTCACACACAGAGGCAAAGAGTGGACATGAAAGACTCAAAAAGTGAAATTCTATTTCTATACACTCATATCATAGGATGGTTCATGAATTGATTCAGCTGTGGAACAGCAATTGATTAATTTGTAATACATCCACATTTCAT
Organism: Branchiostoma floridae x Branchiostoma belcheri; assembly: GCA_019207045.1. Classification (NCBI taxonomy): domain Eukaryota; kingdom Metazoa; phylum Chordata; class Leptocardii; order Amphioxiformes; family Branchiostomatidae; genus Branchiostoma; species Branchiostoma floridae x Branchiostoma belcheri. Next base: position 8,730,053 of record CM033041.1, read on the forward strand.
GATATCAAATTTATTCAAGAGTATTAGTTCCTAATATTTAATTTTGTTTCAAATCTTTGGACCATTTTTAATGTCCTATCTCCACTATACAGAGGAATCCTATAATTTTTCCTATGAATAACTTAAATCTTATTCTATTTCATATAGTTATAAATGCAAATACTTAGAGGGGAATCATTTTCGCCTCTAGGGAGTTAAAGGAGCTGGGGCATTCGCGAAAGGGCAAATATGCCATGGGCACAGAGTTAAATGCCGACTGAAAATCTTTATAAAAAAATATGCTGGCTGTGTGATGACTTTGTGGGGGATAAGTCACCAGACAAGAAAATCATAATCAGGAATATTTCCGACTTAACAGTTCACAATGAACATTTTTCAGGCACTTAGTAACATACTTTTCGAATTTGAATCTAATCAAATGTTACGACTCTAGCACCTTACATGAAACAACATCACATAAAATTAAAATAGTTATGGCATGGATACACTATGTGTCATATAAGTCACACTTAAAAAAGGGATGCAAAAATGATAATACTTTCCTGTGTTCCTAATTTGTGGGTTTTTCACCAAAAATTATTTAGACTTCCTACTTGACATCTTAATGGAAATATGTTGCATAACACTTCTTAAGCCAACAATTAATTTCAAATTATCATATGTTGCTAAATCCAAACAAGCAAAAATACAGCACTAAGTCACCAAAAAATACAAACCATAGCATCCAGGCATATTTTGGCAAAGTATTTCTTATCAGATTGACAACACATACTTTGTACTTTTGCTAGTCGTATAAAGAGGATATATTGCCTTAATTTATATATTTCATAAATATATATCTTATCAACATAATGTTACACAGGTATATCAGGTAACAGCTGGTTTTGAAATTTTTAATTTCCATTAGAATTATTTGATTCATTAGTTTTGTTTGTAGAATTTCAGCAGAAAAAAATGGCATCTTTTTTCTTAATATTCACATAATTTATTGATCTTGTCCTTTCACAAAAAGCGTAAAGATAATATCATGACAATTCTATACATAATACAATATATTTCTATCCATGTATGGATCGAAATATAACTATGCAACAAGAGGACCTTTGTCTCAATGGCCATACGGTATATTTCAGTAAGCATTTCTTTTACATGTACAGCAATTCAAAACTATACTTTACAAACCTTTACAATTCTTATACTTTGAGCTAATCCCACATATAATATATGTCTAGTTTCAGGAACTTTATATCCCTTAGTACAGCCCTTCCCTCTGGTCTTCCTCATCTTCATCAGAATCATCACCACTTTTCTGTTCCTCTTTCCTCTTCCTCTCGTCAAAGAAGGTTTCCTCCTCGATATCATAGTACTGACAGTCTGTCAGGTACACCTTCAGGCCCTTGGGTAGGGGCAGGAGGTCAATGTGGTCGATGCGGACTTGTTTACGAATGACAAACCTACAGATGTGCTGTAGGGTCTTCAGGTTCTCGAAGCGAGAGATGGGCTTGAGTAGGAGGACAGGGACCGGCGGGGAGCCGAGGGCGCGTGCACGCAGGTAGTACTGGAACTTTCCCGTGTTGGAGTGCAGCATGGCAGTTTCTATGAACTCGACGATAGAGGGAGAGCAGCCGTGGGACTTAGGCTGCGACCAGAAGCTAAACACACCTGCAAAACCAAACAAATTGTTCTTAAGTCAATACTTCTGCTAGCTTTGCTCTTGATAATGTTGTTGAGCCCGTCACACAGTCAACGAGCTTATGCCGTATTTATTGATTGCCAGAAGTTAGCCAAATTTGAAAACGTTAAAGACTTCAGCATATTTTTTACTTGAAATTTAACTCCATCACATGTGTGCACACTGGACCAGGCAGCTGGGGGACCTGGAAACATTGGCCTTACAATTGTGTAGTAATCAAAAGAAACCATATGTGTGGGACATAATAAACAAATGAACAGCCCAATCAACTGAGCTAATATTGTTAAAAACATAAGACTTCAGACATAAGTCTGAGACTTATTGTTCTATGGCTTATTGTTCAATGGTTGCTTTTGGATGGTGCCTTCACTTTCTTTGAGAACACACACACAAGATTTCTTGGATAACAGATAAGTTCAGACCTTTGCTGTGCTCTATCCTGGTGTGATGTGTCCCTCCACGTGCCCTGAAACTCAGGCTCAGGATGTAGCGGTCGTCAGAACTGTCGCGGACAAGGAAGGAGCCATCAGGCTTCCCAGCAAGCTTTGTTTCTGCGTCGTCCCAGTTCATAGGGCCCCAGTACCAGCCACACTGCAAAATCAGACAAATCAGTCTAATCAGATTCAGTTTGTCTACAAGAGTTCTAAATCTCTGGTAGGAATGGTCAAGTTTGGTAAGAGTAACCAAAAAATAGCTGCATACATTTTTCATTTTATAACACACACTCAAATACATGTATCTGTCAGTAGGAAGATTTATGTATGACTGTCATTCACAATACATGTAGTACAAATTACAAAATCTGTGCCACAATGGTGATCAATTAAGTACAGCAAGCACTGAAGCAATTAAACAGGAACTTCTGATCAACCATGGGGGACTTGCACTTGACAAAACTTGACATTAAGCATAGCAAGCATATACATGTGCAGTATATATAATGTAATGAAAATGTCCATCTCAGAAATTTCTACAATACATGTACATACAATTACTACATTGTGTACCTACTATATATGTACAGGCATATGGCAGGAAATCTATCTATGCATGCTGTACAAACTGTATATCATCACTATATGCATGTATAAATCACTTGCATGAAAACATATAAATGGATATACTGTTCACTCAGTCTGACGGTATATATGTTGAATATTCAAACAGATGCAAACACAAACAACATTTCTCTATGCAAGGCAGGGCAATCATAGATTCTGAAACAATTTCCATCACCACCATAACTAAGATACTAACCCTCTCCAGTTCCTTCAGACTTCTGGCAAATTCCCGCGGACTTCCTTCCACAGGGGGCAAGTCTTCCTTCTCACCTAGTAGGAGGCAAAAAGTAGAAATTTCAGTTGCCAATTTTTTTTACTCTGTCCTTTGTTATACACCTATGAAATTCTCTAAATTTGAATGTCATACTTTCTTAATGACTTCAAGGTCAAGCATAACTGCTTTATACTTTGATATGTAAATTTTAAATCTGAATAAGATAACGTGTCCGTAACTCTCGCGAGTTTACGTTCTGAAATGATTGGTCACCAGGATTGATCCTGAAGAAGGCGAAAGTGACCATTGAAAATTTGATCCATGTGTACTTTTGTGTTGGAAGAAAGCTTAGCTGTGTGCTAAGGAAAAAATCTGTTTGAACCAGGCACACTTTCTTAGTAGAAGTGGAGTTCTTAAATGTGTTCAAGGTGTCTGTCTCCTACATGTAGAAGTCCAGACTTCTGGTTTGCTTCAACTCTCTCTAGAATGCCAAAACAACAATCTGAAGGAAGAAGCAGGCATCAAAGAAGTATTTAGACATGCGTGAGTGTACATTTACTAACAATACTAGTCAATCTACCATGTTTGCACTATTGTTCAATGTGGTCAATGTTTTAAGCATACTGTTTCCATCTGTGTGTCAGACAAGACCAGCTATTCCTGGCAAATATGTCCAAAAATAGCTTGTTTACACAGTGGACTTAGCAATAACAACCTATACTATTGTTTCTTATCCTAGCCATACCAAATCTGACCTCAGAACCACATTTTGCACAGGGGTATGTTGACACTGTGTTCTCAGCCATTACCATTCTGGTAAAAATGGAATCATGTTCCTTTAACTGTCCCATTTGCTGACATGTGAGTAACTAAAACAAAATCTGTATGCATCGACATGTATATGTCCACCAATAAGGTGGTCAGCAAGGTTGTGGTTCTATTTCCAATTGTGAGAAGAATTACTACTTTGTGTTGAGGCTAACTCGAGACCTACATGACATATTATATGGACTATCTAGATTTTGTATATCATTGCAATGCTTTGAAAATCTGCAATGAAAATTGCATACTTGTATCAAAAGATAGGACAACTTAAAAGTCAAATGTACCTGTATACATGTACATGTTAACATTACCTCACTCACACAACAAAGTATATAATGAACCAATATACTTTGAAAGTTTGAGAAAAAACTTTAAAGAAAAAGGCATTTAAGTAACACTGTTGATGCTTCAACCACCTGCATTTCATATATGATATCATCCATACCTGTTGTACTTGGGACTCTTCCATACTTTGGCCTGTTCTTGAGGAAGACGCTATTCTCTGGTAGGGGGTCCACTTCCGGTGGGTTTTCCCTCAAGCCTGGCAACCTATGAAAGAAGGACAAGGAAAAAATGTACACATATATTTGTTTTCCTGATTTAATGACTTTTGAGATTGTCCATTTGCGGGCTTGCCTTCACTTCAGAAATGCTGGGCCCTCTTGCAGCTTCCTTAATTAAAAAACTGCAAATCTCATTTTTGGATCCATTATTGTTTATTCCACTGTTTTACTCTAAGTAACAAACTTAATGACTTTTTACTTTTAGTATATCATATCAGGATGTTGCATATGTGTACACTAGTCATGTTTTTTAAACAAACTCCTCAAACAAGCACATGCACACAAATGTGTGTGGAGAGTATTAAGATACATGTACATACAACACAGTCATAGTAAGTCTTTCAACAACACTACAGTATGCAATAACAAAGCCAACAAAGCAATAAAACCACAATGTATATGCTTACAATTTAGAGCACTAAGTCAGTAAGTGGCCATGAATGATATAACACACACGCACACACACACACACACACTCGTATACTATACATAGATCTGATGTTACTGTATAATCTAATATATATAAGTTTTGTAAGTTACACTACAATCTAACATGACATGGCATGTATTCAACTTAGTTCAAGAGATGGAATCAAAATGACAAGGACATAACCAAATGTTATCGGATATCAGGCTTCAATAACATCCATGGATTTGGCAGCTTCAATTTATCCTAGAGCCCCTACAGTATGCTCCTAGCAGGAAATGAAATAGACTAAGAATCAAATTAGTATAGATTAGTCTGGATGTACAGCACATGTGCACAGTGCAGACATTTTTGTTTACAACATGCAGGGCTTCGAATGTCTTGTGTTCCCTATAAGATGGCATCTTCTCAGAATTTCTACTTAAAATTTAGTCCAAATGCTCGTAAAATGACTAATGCTCTGAAAGTACCACATTCCTGCCCATACAATTCATTTTGGGCTGCAATCAGATATATTTCTACAAATGCCTGGTGCATAGTTTGAGCTATGTCGCAGCAAATGAAAGTGTTGAAACAAAGCTTTTTTTTCTGTTTTCACAAAGGTGACACTATGACACCAATAATGTCATAGTTTTGACGAAATATCTCTAACCATTGCACACGACAAGGTGATAATGTTATCATTACTCAATTTACTGAACACAAAGTATTTTCATGCCCTTGTGAAATAGTAAACTGAAAACTCACAATTCTAAAGGTAAAAACACTACATATTCGAAGAAGCTCCGTTTTAAGTTTGGAATTCCGTTTTTCCCATTTTGAAATGTGCTTATATTTTCAATATAAAAGCACTTGGTGCAAAGTCTTTACATATGATTGACAAGTATGATGTACAGTTGTGAAATATGATAATAACTTTCATGAATATTCATTTTGAAAATTTTCTTCCTGCAGGAATTCCTGCAGGAATTCCTGCAGGAAGCGTTTTTCCTGCAGGAATTCCTGCAGGAAGAAATTTTTCTGCAGGAATGCTGAAAGTACTCCTGCAGAAATTCCTGCAGGAGAAAGGTAAATTCCTGCAGGAAGAATTTTTCCTGCAGGAATTTCTGCAGGAATGGCCTTATAATTCATATCTAAAGCAATGACAGGAAGAATTCTTTATTTTTTGGTTGTTTTGAAACTGTTTCAGACTTGACCTGCCCTATATAAAACAGATATATAATTGAGGCATTGTTTATTGTTTCATTTCCTAGTTTTATTGATTGTGTTGCTGGAGATGCCTGGCATTAGAAATAACTGACCTATGAATGAACTTGACTTCAAGAAAATGCATTTCCTTCAGTGGCTACTCATATTTTTTGGAGGTACAGAAGCTTGGGCATGGTTACTTCTTTCATTTTTTCTTTGACCACACCACTGAGGGTTTATGAGTATCTAAGCCAATTTGATTGTACATGTAGGTGCAAGTCAGGAACATTAATACAAAATCATAAGTTAACTTTAAACACTTAAAAAATGATATTAGCACATTCGTCAAGTACTATCCGCTTAGTTGCTTTTGGCATCCATAAGCTTAAAGTAAAAACACTTAAAGGAGTCAGCAATGAAATTAAACCTAGTACATCCATTACTGGCATTACCACATTTGCCATGCATAAGATAGAGTTTAAGCACTGAAAAATTAGAACAGATATGATAATGAAATCCTCTTCCACTTCCTAATCTATCCCAGCATTATCCATTAGCATAAGCTAAGTTTAAGTACTAAAAGAATCAGAACTGCAATAAGATTTATGCTAGACTTGCAATAATTGCCCTCGCAAATTGGGTTATTTTTTTGGTAGAGTGTATGTGGATGAATGAAGACGTGACATGACATGGTATCACAAACAAGAAGTCTTTTATTTCTGCATTCAAGAAGTGCACACAACTAACACTTAAGTGTAAGTGGCATCACTTACCAAGTTTACAACTTAACAGTCCTCACTACCACATCGGTGCCACTTCTACTATCAAACTATCACTTCTACAACTAAGGTCATGGCTACATGTACCTCATTACTGTACTACTGAGTACAATCAAAGCTACAGTAACATATTTCCCCACTTTGGTACATAATAGTCTTCATGGTGACCATCTCTGGAGGGGAAATTTTATTTAATCAGCCAGCAAGAATTTATTTCTGTATCCATGAGGTGCAGCAACTTAACAGTGTGGTAAACTGATATCACTTACGAAGTTGACAACTACTGAGTCCTCACTATCACATTGGTGCCACTTCTACTATCAAACTATCACTTCTACAACTAAGGTCATGGCTACATGTATCTCATTACTGTACTACTGAGTACAATCAAAGCTACGGTAACATATTTCCCCAGGTTGGTACATTCTAGTCTTCATGGTGACCATCTCTGGAGGGGAACTTTTATTTAATCAGCCAGCAAGTATTTATTTCTGTGGTGTTGATTCATTTTGACCGATCAGAAGGAGCGTTACACAGGAAAGTAAGGGATATGCAGGCATTGGCCAATCAAATGGAGCGAAACATATGCCAGAGGAGAGAGAATAAGTACAGACTGCAAGGGGGAATAAAAGTAGTAAAAAAAAGCCACTGACTGCAATTTTTCGAATAGTTTTCTGTGGAAATTCTAGTTTAAAAATGGAAACTGTAATCTCTCCTTACAAATGTATGTACCAAAGAAAAAAACTAATTTTCAAGTAGGCTATATGATAATAACGTTAATGACCCGCCTACACCAAAGTGCTGTATTTCATATTAGAAAAAAATACATCAAAAAACCTAACGAGGTCATCCATATGGTCCAAATAATATCCTAAAATAATGTCCTAAAGTTTATACTTTAGTTTTTTGTGTATCGTTGCTTCTTGCCTCTCTTTGTTGTTGTGGGTGTCGACGTCCCTCGTCTCTTTCTTGCCAAACGGACCTGTAAGGAATTGACGTATTGAGTTACAAGTCTGGTATAAGCTTTGTTGATATTTCTACCGTCACAGTGAAAGTAACCGTGAATACATATTTTCATCAGGTTGGCACATTACTCCATGAGTAAAGACACTCTTTTTTTACATAATCACTGTAGTTTCAAATTTCACTGACAATTTTTGGTGACTATCTTTCACCTTCATCAGGGCAATTCTGACTGGTTCATATTAATTATTATACCACTGTGACAGCAATAAGTATCGCTGCTTACAGATGCAGCCACAAACTATACAGTGATGATTTTCCACAATTGCAATACGGTCCAAATGTAAAGGACTGATATATACATATGCAACAGTTGTCAAAGATATAAATAATCAAACAGCCAGGGCAACAAATCTACTCCTTAAGAATGCAGTCCCCAACAAGTAATTGTGGCAGTGTCAGTTCTTATTTTTAACATGTCATTGATTAAAAGAATTGTACTCATCTTACCTCTGATTGCCTGTTCTCCCTTGCAAGCAGTCTGGCAAGTGCCTCCCTTCTTGCTTCTGCCTCTTCATCTTCCTCCTCCTCATCTTCTGGGATGACAAATGGCTGGAAGCCAGACAGTGGATTCGCTCTCTCTTTAGGAGGCACATACTCCTCCAGATTTGTAAACAGGTCAAGCCACCAGCTGTGTTGGCCTGCTGTCAGCCTTGCCATTTCCCGTGCTTTTGTGACACTGTCCTTCACTTCTTCCAGGCGCTTTATGGGTCCCGGTGTGACGAACTGTAGTGGTTGCGTTGGTGATGCCCTGAGAAGGATTGCTGTAGTTCCAGTTGTCTTCTTCCATTGTCTGTCAGTACTGTAATCTTTGTAGAGGATTGTGGACTGGTTGGTGTCTTGCTCCAGGATGAATTTGAAGCAATGGGGGACTGAGTGGCCTGAGATGGTCTCCAGTTCATCAGACAACCACTCCTTGTAGTCCCCCACATGGCTGACTTCGAAGGCTTCTGGTTGTGGTGTGTACGAGCTTTCAATAAGTGCTTGCAGTTCTGGCAGGGTTGTGGCCTCGGACTTCTGAAGGGTGGTGGAAATTCTACTAAAGAACTGGTCTACATCCTCGTGGGTGTGTCCGACCATAAGAAAACTGAGCTTTACCTGGATAAAACAACAAGGATGGCAGAGCAGTTAGCACTAATAAAAATCTACATAGGCGATAATGTAAAAGTTAGCAAGTTCAGAGTGTCATAATCTCATCCGTGAACATTCCAGGTCATGAGAACTCACCCCACACAGCAGCCCGCTATCTCAAGTGTCCAAAAGTCTAATATTTAAACTTTCTGACCGGTGCAACTATTCCAGCGGTCAAACCTTGCCGCCATCTTGCTTTTCATGACGTCATTTTTGGGACTCAGCACTTCAAATTAGGGGTCAGCACAGGCCGAAAAGATGGACCAAAACCTAGTTTTTGGGCCGAATCTGAACATCTGCAACCTACACTGTCGCACCAATGTGAAATGTACTTACATTTTCCTGCTAAAAGTCGAAAATAGGTTAAAATACTGTATGGACTCGTTTTGGGCCTTCTGCGCCTGCGTCAATCAGGGTCATTGCCCTTGTAGGGGCTTCAAGTTCAAGATTGACAAATTTCAATAATTTCACATGGTGCGGAAAGGGGTTGCGAAGAATCACCCCAAATTTCAAAGGTTTCTGACCTGGAATGGTCCCTTGGGGATGCTTTCTGAGAAGCTGGATCAGGGGGCTGTGGCACTGTGTTCTAGGCTAGTGACACACCCCCTGTCAGTTGGCAAAAAGTAACAAAAACAGGAAAAAATTATTAAAACCTGCTCACCCGGGCATTAGAACACTACTCTACCTATAGCAAAGGACCAGGCGTTATGACACCATATACACCGAGGAACAGGTGGGTCATTAACGTTATTATCATACAGCCTACTTGCAAACTTGGAAACTCCTGTATGATGCATAAATCCCTTGCTGAAAATTCACATTAATTGTCCTTTGGTACATACATTTGTAAGGAGATTACAGATTGCAGTTTGAAACCAGAATATCCACAGAAAAATATTCAAAACATTGCAGTCTGTGGCATTTTTACTACAAAACTCACTGTCAATGTTAGCCATTCACCCGTTGCAGTCTGTACTACAAATCTCTCTGCTCTGGCATATGTTTCACTCCTTTTGATTGGCCAATGCCTGCATATCCCTTACTTTCCAGTTCCTGTGTATCGCTCCTTCTGATCGGTCAGAATGTCGGTGTCGATTTATTCTGACCAATCAGAAGGAGCGATAAATACCGGGCTGGCTGGAATCTATGTGTTACGGAGTCATAACCAACACGGACAGGGCCTTCTGATTGGTTCACGGCGCCTGGCTATATGATAATAACCCCATGGTGCCTTCTAACATGATAATCATAGTGGTTCAGTCAAACATACAGCAATGTCTACAAATCATGATAAGTTAAATGATTTATGTACTCAGGTCCATCTTCAAGTTATGCCTATCATATTGGATCAGATTTTGTACCTTTTTTACAATCTTCCGACGAACCAGCTCTGAGCAGAATGCTAGGATGTAGCAATTCTTATTCTCCCTGTAACAGTTATCCAGCTGCAGGTAGAGTACTGGAGGGAGCCGTCCGCCATTTGCCTTCAGAATATGAATAAATGAAGTGGTATATGAGACATTTTCATGACAAACAGATCTTGAAGCACAAACTCTTCCCTTTGTGAAAATTTCTGATTATATTCTGGAAAGTAACTACACACATCTTTACTAGATTTATATGTAATCACTATCAATTTTTAATTGCAAAATACAACTGTTAGTGTTACAGCAATATGATAAAGACTATTGAGTAAATGTGAACACTGAAAAAAAACTGGGACTTCTTTTTAGGCTAATTCTCAGTGTAATATTCATTCACCTTTGCAACATCCTGAAGGATTTTCATCAACACTGTGATGGTGAGGTTCGCATCATGGGGAATGTTGTTGAGATCAAGGGCTGCGTAAGCTTTGTGCTGCCCATGAACAATGGCACCAGTAACATGGGTACCCAGCTGGTTCTGGCCATCATCCTGCCAAAATAAGCATGTAAGTTAGTCATGTCAACAGCATTCGACATAAACAATAATATAGGTTTCCTGTAATGAACAATGGGGCGGAGTGGAGACAACTTTCAAGCTTGGTTCGAGCGAGAGCTCGACCAAAGCAAAGTAATTAAATTAAGTGTAACGAGTAAGCTACATTATGTTTTGTAATTTGCTGCCTCAAAGCCTTATACTTTCTAAAAACATTAAGATTCAGAAGTACAATGTTGTTTTTCTTCATTACTTATCCCTTTTTTTATTGAAGATATAGTATATAGTAAATGCATATAGGATTCAGATGCTGTTTTTTGTTTTCTTTTTCTCTTCAGGCTACATTGCATTGCCCAAGTTTGCCCTTGCCAGTATCTACCTCCTTGACAATTTTATTTGCATCAGACTGGCTCCTTATGTTGGTGAACTGCTGGACTGCCTTCAGATCTGCCCCGCTATAAATTGTAGCATTACTGTAACAGAATTTTATTTTATATATAGACTGATGTACAGAGCTTTCACATACCTTAGTCTTTTCTGGGTAATGAGGGATTGCAGTCTTCTTTTGATCCATTCCGTCCAAGATTATAGAAGTATACCTCTGTGGCTTCTCTTGGGCTTTCTTGATGTGTTTGTAGTACTTAGCTCTCTCATTTCTGAAAATGAATGAGATTTATTTGTTGGTAAGAGATGCCATGTTTTCAATACTGCATAATGTAAGCCATGTTTTTTATCGCTCTGAATGCCACTGATCAGGGCTCGAAATCCTTTTTTTTGGCTACCTGCAAATTTCACCTGCACCACTCAGGGTGAATTTAGAGAGTATGGATCATACTAAAATTGTTCAGGAATCATTGCTATTTTTTCTTTTATACTTTATAGGCAGTAACAGTCAATGCAGCACATACTGTCACCTACATCATAGGACATTTATGTATAAAACCCAGTATATGGCCAGTGCAGGTTAGGTGCAGGGGTAGACACCAGAAATACCTGCACTAACCTGCATATGGTGGTGGTATTTCGAGCCCTGCGGATGAAGGTGAATTGAAGTTTTTCCACATATTTTCTGAAATTATGACAATAAGTCTGATTCTGTATTGTTTTGACTGTTAGTTTGTTTTCTTGATAATTAATAATTATATTTCTGGTTCCTTTAGCCAATCAAAACTCAGAGTTTTTCTTCCAGATTTATCCAATCACAACTCAGATTTGGAAATGATGTCATCAATACAGCTCATAATCATCTGGTACATAGCATCTTTGGCCCCCTCATTCTGATTGTGGTCGGCGCTCGCGGAGAAAATGTACGCTTTCAAGTCATTTTGCCATGCCTGCATTAATTTTATTACTGACATACTATACAATACATTATGACAATATATAATTAACTGTAAATACTCAAGGTTTAGAAAGTACAACAATTGCACAGTGGAGTGTGTTTTTTACTCGGACCTTCACAGTCCAACAATTACCATGATCTACAGCCGCAAAACGTCGGCTCAAACATAATTATTTCTTCCTGGCAACATGCACTTGAAGTTTCCAACTTTTTGATTGGCCATAAGTCTACATTTCTCAAAGATACGTGACAGGTGAACCTTTAAGTATGGCCGGGATTCATTTTATCTAGAAGCAAGGTAGTAAAAATCGGCCCGGCACCTAGTAACAAATAGATGACATGACATATACTCATGGGGTACATCAAGACAATATTTAACCGGTTACAACCTCAATGTAAACTGAGCAGTCCAATGAGTCAAATTTGTGGCTTTGGAGCCTGCCCAGGGCTACATCCCGTTGCAATTGGGACCTAGGCCTTATAAGCAGGCAGTTGATTTGTATTGGTGTTTGATAACAAAATAATCATCATTATATACTAAGTACTTACTTCTGTTTCAAAAGGTGCTCCTTCCGAGCCAGCTTGAACTCTTCCCTCTTCTTCTTACTTTTGGTCTTCATTATGTGTTCCTTGAGCCTCACGCATGTAGTACATTTTGCAAAATTATCTGTAACCTGCAATGTATGAACAAAGCTTTATTTACTAGTTAAATACAATATCAAATGCCAGACTTAACAATGTTGTTGATTTTTGTTATCATGACACTTTCAGCAAGCCCGCTTTAGTCATTTTTATGATTAGATCCATTTGCTAAAAGTGATATCAAATTTTGATAGAAATGTTATTTTCATAATTGATGATAAAAAATTGTCTACAGGTGAAGCCCATTTGATAATAGTTTAAGTGCTTTATTTACTCAAGTGCTAGGAATAATAGTCTGCTTACGTCAGGAATCTTGATGTTCGAGAGATCTGTGTCCCACATCTTGTAGAACTGGGTGTGTCCCAGTGGTCTTCTGGAGGAGTTTTCCTCGGTGTACAGCTGCCACACATCTTGTCGTGTCAAGCAAGGGGGGAGATGGATTTTGTCCCGATCAGGCATCCTATCGCCTATTCTCGCTGCTGTTGTCTCCAGCCACACTCTGGCCTCTATCCAGCGCTTGGTGGCATATTTGTTACCTTGCCTGAGGTCTGTGACCATCTCCCAGCCCTTTTTGTAACTTTCGAGATGCCGATAATACCTGTAAAATAAGTTGATAGTAGATGAGTACACAACATTTACAATAAAATGGAAGAAAGATCAAAAGTATTCAATGATTTTATGGGTCAGAATAAAAAAAAGTCTTTTACAATTTGAAAGGAAAAAACTTTTTTATTCGTATAAGACTGAGGGTGCACTAATCGGATTGTGAATGCATTTTTGGATTGGATAGAAATTTTTTTTATTTGTTTCTTTGAGTGTGAATGTGTCAATAATATAAAGGAACTAGTTGATTGACCAAAACAACATATTTTCCATATCCACAGAACAATCTACAATTAGCACCCTGGCATAAAGTAACTTGCAGCCAGGGAGAAGAAAAGTTAGAGCATTTTCTTTTATTCAGACCAAGGCAAAAATATGCAGACCTCTTCGAATTCAAAATCTCTTTGGAAGTCTCTGTTAGGTCATGTAGAGGAAAAAAGACTATTCATCAATTCAATTCCATAGCCTTTTTGGACCTTTTTGCTGTCATGGACCTGACTTTTAGACCCCATTCACATGAAAAAAAGCAAGTGAGTTAAACAAGGAATCCTATTAAAATTATGATAATGATAATAATAATCATCTGGTGTATTTTGCCAGCCAGTATGTACCCAGACCCAATCAGATTGCATTTTTGACAATGGCAATTTGTGAACACAACTACTCCGATTGGAATGCCTATTTTGGATTGGATTGCAATCCACCTCACGGGGTGGATTGATACGCAATCCGATTGACCAGAATCGCTTGTTTCATGGTTTTAACATCATACATACGTGTACAGTGGACCTTAGACATACAATAATACCCACAACATGGCAGAAATGTACGATATACGGATTAGAAAAGATTCTTAGTTTATGGGCAAGTTTGTGTTACTTCACTGCAAGCATGGACGGCAAGTTCAGAAAAAGTATGTCATGAAGTGAAACATTTTAGTAGCAGTTTCTCCTATTCATGCAACTTCTTCAACAGATACATTGGTTTACCTTTATCCGTGTGGAAACCTATCCGTTGATTTTAAATACAGGGTATCTAGGGATATCAAGTCGACAGATGGTTCTTTGAAACTGCAACATTTTCAAAATATTTCAATATAAAGCACATTCCTTCGACTTGATATCCCTAAATATCCTGCATTTAAAAGCAACAGATATAGGTTACCCCACGGATAAAGGTAAACAGGCGTTACATTTTGTACAGTTAAATGTATAATCACACCACCTGCAACATTTCCACGCCCAGTTTAATAGACAATCCAAATGACCCGTATGACCTAACAAGCACCATGTTCTTGCCGACCGTCGACGCGTCAAAATCTGACCCAAGCCGACCGACTTCTCAACAGTAGTCACTAATACCGATGTTGCTACATCTTTTAAAATTATGAGGTAGTCTGGCAACATTTGGGAGGCACGACGCGTGCCCGACTCGGGGTGGTCTTGGTCTCAAGTTTGAGTTTAATCCGATGGTGTAGAAATCCATGTGAACGCATTTTTTTTTAAATTTTTTCACAAAATTCGATAGAAAATTTCAGTCGAATTTCTCGTTTAACTCACTTGTTGTGTTTTTCATGTGAATGGGGCCTTAAAGGCTGGCCTTGCACAGATTTGTTATCCTTCCATTTTAACAGGCATCTGCATTTATACATGCAAATAGTTGCTGAACAAAAGATTACTGGAGGCAAAACTGATGGTAACAAATGTATGATTGAAGCTGATTATGCAGTGCTACTTCACACTCTGGGTTAAACTTTTTGGAGATGCATTCTGTTACAGTGCCTTTGTTTGAGTCCACTGAAAATAGGACGGCCAATTCATTACCAACAACAAAAGCTTTAATTTGTTTCCTAGTTTCAATGCCTAGACTTGAATGACAATAAAATACCAGTATTCATGACAATTTACAATAGTCAGTTACTTAACAACAGTTAACTTACAAGCATGGAAAGGCAAAGGGTTGGATAATTTATATTTCATATGTCAAAATACATCATGGGATCAGGTGCTTCATTTCATCAAAAAAAGAAGATTTATGAAGACTTGCCTTCCTGTAAGCTGAATTGATCTCCAAGCAGATCCTACAGTGTCATAGGATTCTATCAAAGATGGCCAAGGAGTATAGCCCACCAAACGGCAAACACACTCCTAGGTCGGCTTCACTCCTCTGCCAGCTTTTGATACAGTAACTAAACTTAGACTACATGTATGCTACCGTTGGAGCTGCTTGGAGATTAAACTGAATAACATCTAAGCCTCCTCAAGAAATTTTATGTTTTACTGACCTGCCATTTGAGATGTGGTAGATGATTCGCCAGGCTACTGCACACATGCTTCTCCCACAAGCATTGAAGGAAAACTTTTGATTGGGTTCCTTTGTCTGGTCAGCTGACATGAAGCTCATCCTCATGAATTCTGACTGCTTGTTGCGATTCATTGTCCAGAACAATTTCCTGCATTCCTCCACAGCTTCCCTCTCAACCTGAGTTAAAAATAACACGTCCTATATTTATGATATTATGATATTACTATCAACTTCAAGGAGATTAGATTGAATGACTGTGAATGAGTCTTGATTTGATAAATCACAAGTGACATGATTGATTGTAAATTGTAAAGTCATGACTGTTACACTATAAATAATTTTTAAGTCTCTTACCTTTTGCAAGCATCGTTTCCCACACTTGCAGTCTGTGGCCATTGCTACACCAACACTGACAGGATCAAGAGCTTTTTTCTTCTGTTTCCCCATTCTTGTGTGTTTCTTGATTTTTCTGTCTGAAGCTAAAAGGAGTATGATAAAGAATCAAAGCAATTAATGATTGTTTAGAATTGTTACATTGAGTTGGTACAGTGCTAGCACTTTTCAAATTCAGAGACCAACAACAAGTTGGAGGTCCCCCAGGGTGGGGTAATCAGTCTAGTGATTATACAAAGTACTATGGAAATACTCAATGACATATATTTTCACTTCAGGGAATTATAGGATGAAATTATGAAACTAGTCTATATTGTAGGGTATCAGCAAGCTGAGGTTATAGTTCCTTCATAACTGATCATAACAATTTGACAATCTTGTATACATTGTAGATTGAGGTTTTAGATTATGTATGGTGTAACACAGTGTATGTGTCAATACTACTCTCCAAGCTTTCTATTTTGTGCTGTTCTTAAGTCTTCACAGTCTGCCAGTCAAACATCAATAGAACAGCACAAAATTTAAAGCCCAACCTCTGTTTGGAGAGTAGTATAATTAGTGGGTATTAGTTGTTCTCTCCAAGCAGAAGTTTGGCTATGGCTGTGTTTGATTGTTTTTAAGCATTATTGCCAGGTTTTCTATCCTGTATTATTTTCTTTAAGGTCGCAAATCAGCACAAAATAGAAAGCCAAACAAAAACACCTGAAAACATGTCAAAAACAGTGGCTGTCAGAACCAAACCTCTGGAGAGTTGGTTAAAGCAAATGTTTGTCTTGTGCACTATGAATAACAGTGCAACTTCTCTCCCTGACTATTGGTAATGCAAATGTTACAGGGTTGATTTAATTAGCTTGGATGCCCATGTAATCTCAATGTATCAGGCTCTATCTGGGAACTTGGGAATGGTATGGCATCCAGGCTGTGTAAAGAAAATGCTAGGAAAATCTATTTTGTATTACATTTATGTCCTAGTGAGTGAGTGATCAGTATTGTCCTATAAAACCTCTAATCAATAAGGGCTCAGGGACTCCAGTACTAGAGTGAGAACTAATTTACCTTGGCTGCTCAGCCATGCAGCAGGATCCCAAACTCTCCCCGTCACGTCAATGATCTCGTCGCCCAATATGCTGTAAAAGCCATGGACGCTTTCAAAGGAAGCTTCCCTTTCATCATCCTCTTCAGAGCTTGAAGAAAAGTCATCAGTCTCAGGATTCATGTACTCCTTTATTGGTGCTGATGGAGGAAAGATAAAGATATGATTGTCAGTTACATTTCTCTTTTGGACTTTAGATCTAGAGGCAAAAACATTAACGTTGTAGAAATGAATGATTGTTATGATATAATATCTGCTAGATGAATTACAAGAACACTGTTGACTAGATTCTATCCAGACTGGAAAATTATATTATGGTACTTCACTATGAAATTATAAGCACCAATACCACTATTTTTCTGGGGAGTCGATTTCTAAATTTCTGGGAGAACACTCACTCACAATTACTTTTGAATCAACATTGTGTGACTGTTAAGTCAGCTGTCACGAATGTTAAAAAGGAATGATGCAGAATGATCAATGGGGCCCAGCCATGAAAAGAATTCTAGAATCAAAATGAAAATGACACTTACAGCTGTAATCAATGGTGTGATCATACAGCCTGTCATGACTTGTAGATGCCATGTCCAAAAATAATCTGAAATGAATGAGGAGAACAATCAGTCAAAGCCACATATACATAGTCTGACACATGAATGTCATTATTTCTTATCAGCTGCATTAGTATACAATGCACTTTAATCTTAGTTGACCCCGGGCTCTTAGTTACCCAGGCTCTCTTACCAGTAAATTCCCAGACTAACATTTATTTAATTTTTTCAATACTCCATGCATAGAATAATTCAGTGACCCATTTCCTCCTCCCATGAAATGAAATACAATTCTCACAGAAACAATACAAAGTATTTCAAAACTTATATATTGAATAGGTATTTTTTATGTTATCGTATACAAGGCAGTAGTGTGCAGTATCCTAGCCTGGGAGCCTAGACTCCTAAGGTGTCAGCGGCAAGGGTTTGCTACGAACGAAGCTGAGAGAGTGGTAACCAGGGTTCTCCCCAGAATTTTTTAGTATAGTGGAGGGGCTGGTAAAAATAACCTGAACCAAGGCGCTGTGTTTTCATGCAAATGGGTGCATTTTGCAATGACAGAGGGTGTCAAATACTACAAGTATAATATACAAAAGTGATTCCTTTGTTGTGAAGTGGCAAAACAACTTTTGTTTTGATCTTTGCCCTTTCACAAGTTTTTGCAGACAATAGCCACTGGAAAAGTGATGCCACTTGGCACAAAAATTTGTGCATTTTCATTAATTTTAGCAAAACTAACCAAGAAAATAGGGAAGAAACACACTAAATTTCAAAGATAGTATAGTGGAGCTGGGCTAGGAGTATAGTGGAGGGCCTCCCTTATTCCATCCTCTGGGGAGGACTCTGGGTAACTCAGCATTTATGTTCCACAGTATTTAAGACATTGGCAGGTGCTACTGGCTAAGGTGCTGTCTACAGAAATTTAGGATATTTTTGTGTCTAGAATAAAATTAACAATCATTAATATAATGTTATTTCTGAATCCTTAAAGAAGGTCATTTTAATCTGTAGAAACAGGTCTTGTGGGGCGCAAAGTACACAATTCTTGTTAGTTGCCATGCATGAAAAAGAATGATTCACTGAAAGTATTAAATGCTTCTTACCTTCATGAGGTTTCCAAGCAAAACTGCCTCTGCAGATGCAATGCAGTCTTCAACTCAAGCGCAGGCTGAATATGACTGGTGAAACCCGAGTGCCAAACCTGTACTGAGTCTCCTTCTCTCTACCCTGAGTCTCCTTTTCACAGGACTGCCTGCCCCGCCAGGCGCCTCAGAAATTCAAGTAATGGGTAGAAGCCGTGAAATGCTTCAAAGTTAGCAGTCAGAAGTGAACAAAAGCTAATTTGCATTGGGCCAATGGGACAGCTACATCCTTCAAAATTGCTTGGCCAAGGTGATAAAAAATGCATATTCATGATGGGGCAATTTTTTTCTAAAGGTTCCTGAGGTGACAATTTGGAGCTGGACATTTAGCTCATTGGCCCTGAAGGACTACATACAGGCTCAATGTCACTCAAAATGTCCTCCCGGTTGCAGTTCTTCTCAACAATTTTGTCAAAGTTGGGTCGGGCAGCAGCCAAAGGATTCAACTCATTGTCTGTTGTGGTTGAAGATCTCAGACTTCCAAGGCAGTTTGCTGAGTTACCAGACCCTTCTGTACAAGATGGAAGTGCATGCATGGCTGGGGTGGACTGGAGAGGTGTAACCTTGTACCCAAAAGATGCACCTCAGGAGTTAACGCCCACCAGTGTTACAGGGGATGGCTCATGCTTCTACAATGCTTGTTCTGTAGCATTGTATGGAACAGAGTCATACAGCAAGGAGCTAAGAGTTCGCACTATCATCGAGCTTGTGTCCAGCATTGACTACTACTCTTCAGACCCACTTCCCTACCTTACAGGTGTAAGTGGGACTGTGTCTGATGCTGGCCTTTTAGACACTATTTTGAGCAACAATGCAAGAAAAGAACTTATCTCGAATGGAAGAGAGGCTGCACTAAAAAAAGAAGCCATCAACACTTGTGAAGAATCAAGCTGGGCAAGTATCTTACACATTGCAGCCATGACAAATGTGGTATCTGGGCCACTGCAGTCTATTTTCCCTGAGTACAGCCCTAGGATTCGTCCATACTACAATCGAACATTTTACCCCAAGGACTGGAACCACCAGCAGAATGACAAGACATCCATTTACATCATGTGGTGTGGGAGACTCAATTCTACAACGTCGATGTTTGTTCCTGATCACTTTGTACCATGCTTGAAGCAGGTATGTCCCAATACATCTGTAGACTTATGCAGTCATAATTTGGTCTTCATTCTTCAATACTGTTTTGTTGTATGAAACAGTTGCATAGGATTATAAAAATCATAAACAGTGGATTAGCTGGAAGACTATACTAGGATTGTATTCTAATATATGAATATGTGCATGTATATATGATACTAGATTAATAATTCTAGCTTATTGAATGCAAATGGTTTTAATCAGAAATGTAGTACTGTTATTTATCTTATTGAAAATTTACATCTCATGTTTTTCTACCTCTCAACCACTACAAAAAGCACTGTATTCTCCCCACAAAGAACTTCCCCTTTCTTTGAAATTCCTACAAGACAAAGCAATTTGCATTTCATTGGTGCTTGATTGGCCTAATGTATGCATGACATCGGACTGTGAATTACTTGGCTTGTCTTGGTCGGGGCTGAAAAGAAGTGATCAGTCTTTGCCTAAGTCTTTGGCTGTGCAGCAGTGTTTAAATACTGTAGCTTATAATTTTGGTAGGTGATTAGTCTAAACTGTCTGTTTCCATGGATTTCCAGTCAGGAGGCACTTCAGCGAGTTCTCTGTTGAAGTGGGGTGTGACTCTGAACGAAGAGAGTGAACTGGAGCTCTGGAAGACCAGGAAAACCGGAGACCCCAAGGTGCTTGGCAGAATCTTCAGCACGGAAAAGTGTACTGACCCTGAGAGGATAAAAGTAAGGCCACTCAAATGTATTCTCTAAGAAGCCAAAATTTTAAGATATCTAATCCTAAGACTTAGCCTGGGACTGCATGTATTCCTTATGGTTGAATGAGTTTGAAAGTGTATTGCCCATACAGAAAAAGTGAAACGTTTGGGGGGGGGGGGGTTCTATATGCTGCAGGATTGAAAAAACTCATATTCTCACCTTTTTCTCTGCCAAAGAAATTATTTAAAACTTGCAGAACTAACTCATGTGGACACAACATCAACAATTATGATCCTATTTTGACAGTCTGCTCAGGGAGCAGAGGAGTGTTTATATTAAATAAATGTTGAACCAAGGAATAATTGTACACTGTGGAATTCTATAGAAAACAGCCACAAGAATTAACACTGTGACAATGGTCTGCAATCATACCAGCTGAGCCATGACTCTTTCCTCAATCACTGTGATCAGTTTGGAATGATGATTTAAAAATTAAATCTGCATCTCCGTTCATGCAAGCTGAATTGTAACGTCCTTGGTTCATGTTGTAAACATCAAATCGGTTTGCATAATTTTTGCATCCGTGATGCAAACTTGCACCATAGGCTAACATTCCTGCGTGCACCCCGAGAGGCAAACCTTTCAGTGGGATCCTTGGAGAAAGGCACGGTAAAGCAATATATATTTGATACGACCTCTCTCAGAGCCTCAGAGTCAGAGGTTGTTGTGATCCCATAGTAAATCTACTAATCTGCATCAAATTCTTAGGCTTCTATCAAAACTGATCAATCCATGTCTTGCTGACCTTGGGAAAACTCAATTTGGTGGCCAGTAGCAAAAAAGGGATTTACACTTAAAATCGTGGCCAAAACACCTGATTGAAAGGTCTTGAAATAGTAACTCACTCTCACTCACTCATCTCATAGTAACAGCAGCTGTGGTTTTAAGTGATTTTCTCCAGTAATCAAACTAGCAGGGAACATTGTCCAAAGCATTTACTATATTTAATTATCACCTCAACAGAGGAAAGGTTGCAATAGGCTTCTGCGTGACTTAAGGCCCCGTTCATGATGAAAAAAAATGAAACCGTTCTATCAGTAAATTGGCCTGGAAATCTGACAGCAAACGACAGGAAACGGTTTGCATTTTGCATTCTCGATGCAAACCGTTTCAGTTCCTTGAAAAGGCATGGTAATGCATGGTTACATAATGCGACCTCTGACCCCCTGAGGTTGTTGTGATCTTGCCCAAACTTGTACTAGCTTCTAAGTTCTGTGTCAGATTATTGGTCTTTGATCGAAATGGAACCAATGTCTTACTAAAGCCGGGTTCTGTCATGACCTTGGAAATGCCTCTGAAAACATTGTGGTCCCAATATATGCCATGCTACATTTCCACTGGATCTCCTGACAAATTCCATTGCGATATCAGGACTGCTGGCTCTTCAGTCGACCAGGAGGCAGCCTGATAATAAAAACGAATCTTACGATTGAAAACGCGGCTGAAACACCCGAATGACAGATTAAAAATTGTACCTTTTCCCTGTGACACCACCAAATATAAACGCAGATGCCCGGATGTACAATGGGTCGCGCCGCTTTTGCGTTCATGATGAAAATTTGCAATTCAATTTAATTCAATTCTGGATAACCTAGAAACCGTTTCAGAACCTGTACCTCCTGAGGAGGTTACGAAAAAAACATTTCAGATCGTTTCAGATCCGTTTCGGAGTGTTTATGATGACAAAACTTATCCGTTTCAGCTTGCCTAACCGATAGAACCGTTTCATTTTTTGCATCATGAACGGGGCCTTAATCACGCTTCTAAACAGCCCGCCCAACATTGCTGGCCTGAGACTGCGGGAGGGGCCTGAGTTACAGCCCACTCGGACAGCAGCTGAGTTGTGTTACACAGACTACAACAAAGCATAATATAAAAAGTATCTTTCATACCTGTTGTTCCTTCAATATGCTGTTTTCTAATACTCTTTGTGAGAGTCTGTTCGGACAAGAGCTGACCACCGCACCATTTAAATTTTGTAAAAATCAAAAGCTGCCAATAAATAGGAAGTGTGACATTCTTAACCTCTTCCAAGATTTAAACTCCTTGAAGTTCTTTCTTCAAAATTCAGGCTGTAGAGCTTAGAAAGTCCTTCCCATTGTTGATGGTTAACTTAAAGCAAGTTTTCAAGAGACTTTGGAGAAATGTGCTGAGCTACAATGTTACAATTTCAACGGCAGTCTAATTCCTACCAAACCGAAGACATCTACTCTACTCTATATACTTATACTCTGCCTTTGCTGTTAATTTTCACATTGTAATTTGAGTTTTTTTACCTATTAAGCCTTGAAAATTTATTATTTTTATTACACTCAAGCTCAGCTGTTTTTCAAGAGTCCGAGCAGCTATTCAAGTATAGTAAATTAGAGTACCGATAGAGTTCATCAGTCAGGTAGCAGAAAATAAGATACTGTGACAGCCATAGATTATTAGATAAACAATCATTAAGAAATCATGCATTCAAGCAAGGACATTGGTTCGACTAGAGAATAGCAAAGACTCTTATTTGTCAACGAGATGGTAAGATGTGCTTCGCACATCCTTGGCAATCCACTGACCAAACTATTTAATTCACTCCTTTCATCTGGTTATTTTCCCCAACAATGGAGAGTAAGCCACATTGTTCCAATACATAAAGGTGGGCCCAAAGAGGACCCGAATAATTACCTGGGAATTTCTGATACAAGCCGCCTTGCTAGGTTATTCACCACAGACTGTAATTAACAGATGGCTAATTACCTAAACGAAAATAACCACATTTCTCCAAACCAGACTGACTTCAGGAAGAACTTTTGGATGAACGATAACCTTTTATCATAGACACACTAAGGCCACACCAATTTTATTTGTTGTTTCTCGGATTTTTTCAGAAAAAAGTTGGGTCGGTCAGAAAAAAGATATACAAATCAGAAAAAAAATAGGGTTGGGAAATCCGAGAAACAACAAATAAAATTGGTGTGGCTCCACCCTATGCTTTCCTGTCTGCTGTTCTTAGAATCTGAGACAGGATTACAATTCGCAGTTGACAAATGAAATGGAAATGTAAAGAACATAAAATTTTCCCTTGGCGTAGAAAATGGGTTTTCGGAAAACCCTGTCCAGCCCAGACAGAGATTGGGGCGGAAAACCCTGTCCAGTCTGAAAACAGGGTCTTCATGGGGGTTCATGACAATGCTTAAAACTATTACTTCAGACAGTACTAGTACCTACACTAAACTGATGCTCATATCTATAGAATCGGCAGCACAATGAGGGACCCAAAGGTGCAATATGCACACAAAGTCAGTTCTGTCAAATGCAAAGTACACAATTAACACTTATCTGGTGAGCCATGAGGGGGCGAGAATTACACCCATTGTCCGTCAAGTGGCATTTACATTACTCTCCAAGCAGAGGTTACACTCTGGCTGTTTTTCTTAAACGTTTTAAAGTCATTTTTATCGGGCTTTCTACTTTGCACTGTATCTTGTATTGTCGCAACCTAAGGTTGAATTTGCAATAAAACCTTCACTAAAGGGTCTTTATTCCTTGAAATCCACAGATCATTTGGATAACAGCAAAGTGTGAAAGGATGGCTGCAAGGTTCCTGGTGAACTTATTCAAGAGGGACAAAGCGACACCCCAATCCCTGGTGAAGGGCTGTACTAGGGACGAGCTTCATAACGAAGTGACACGCCTGTTGAATGCAGGTGTGTCAGACTCAGAGTCAGCTGATAAAGACAGCACCCGTGACACCAGCCCTACCAAGTTCAGCACCCGTGACACCAGCCCTACCAAGTTCAGCACCCGTGGCACCAGCCCTACCAAGTTCAGCACCCGTGGCACCAGCCCTACCAAGTTCAGCACCCGTGACACCAGCCCTACCAACAGCACCCGTGACACCAGCCCTACCAAGTTCAGCACCCGTGACACCAGCCCTACCAAGTTCAGCACCCGTGGCACCAGCCCTACCAAGTTCAGCACCCGTGACACCAGCCCTACCAACAGCACCCGTGACACCAGCCCTACCAAGTTCAGCACCCGTGACACCAGCCCTACCAAGTTCAGCACCCGTGACACCAGCCCTACTAAGTTCAGCCCCAGTGACACCAGCCCTACCAACAGCCCCAAGAAGGCCATCCATACTGACAGCCCCAAGAAGACCATCCGTACAAGCAGCCCCAAGAAGGCCATCTGTGCAAGCAGCCCCAAGTCTAAGTCAGGAGAAGGAAGGAACAACAAGCTAAAACATCTTGAGTTCAGACAGCAGGTCAATATTATGAGGGACATTCTGCTCCAGAGTAATGGCATTGATGATGAGGATGGCATGAGTCACAGATTGATGCTGGACAGAAATGCCAAGGGCAACATGCTGACAAGGGTCCTTGAAAAGGAGACAGGATTAACGGTAAATAATAGATCATAGTACATCTGATCTAACAGTAATACAATGAGACAAATATCATTTAATTGTTTTCATCCAATTAAAAAAAATCATTTCCTAATAACTACAGATCATTAGCAGACACCAAGTGGCAAAAACACCTTCATCATTAATTATGCACATGAAAAACATAGCTTCATTGCAGTGGTATGTACCAAAGTGCTGTATTTCATCATAGAAAAAAGAAACTGACTTCATCCATAGTCAGATGTAGAATTCTTTCGTGCCCATCTATCAAAATTCATTATGGTTCCATTCTTTCTTAACTCATTAATGAGAAAACAATAGAAAGTCAACAAAGTACATTGTTTTCAAGGATAAGGCCTTGTTAAGATGATACTGTGTGAGAAAGGAGTAAAAACAAACAGATTCAATATCCTGGCTACCGGGATTCAAACCTGTGCCGAATCCGGGCTGCGAGATTACAAACCAGCATACAAACCATCAGCCAAAAGGCTTAGAGTAATTTGGCATGGTTGGTTTGCAGTGCTTGAACCCTACTGTTACAGCTGTATCAAGTAAATGCAAAGAAAATTATGATCATAGTATTAACAATTATTATACATTTTTCTTAATTCATCAGGTGTCAGAGCTCAATCGCTACACGGTCCACAAGTTTGTGGCATCTCTGAGTAAGAGATGTTACATGAAGGCTCAGAAGGTTATGGATCGATGGGAGGCTGGTGACGTTGATGGCCAACCAGGCAAAACCACCGTCAAGCAGACCTTATTCTTGGGTATGTCTGGGCTGACCGAGGAAACGTGCTACCGACTGCTAACTAATCTTGGTGAGGGAAACGTAACATGGACTCAACACAAGAGAATAGTCAAACAGCTCAAGGTACAATAGTTAGTTCAATTGCATTTGATTGTTTTGGGGAAGGGGATATGGGGTCTGAAAAATAGAATAATTGACGATTAATTTCTTGCTCACTTTTCCTCATTTCATTCAAACAAACTGCTCAGGACGAATATAAATTATCATTTTCCAGGACAAAGACAAAGTGCCCAATAGAAAGAATTGGGAGGAACACAAGAGCAACAGGGAGGCCCTTGAGAGAAGAATCCAGACTCTCAAGAACCAGCTTTCCACTGCAACGTATGCAGTACCAGAGGTATGAAACAAGGACTTTGTCATTATTGTAAAATAACATCAGTCAGGATTACAATCTAACAGATGGCTAGCTTGATATTAAGCACAACAAAGTGGGGTTATCTGATGGTACTCATGATAAAGTGATGAAGAAGGTCTAGCAGTCATAAATGCTAGTAGACTAAGTATGCTTATTTGGTTATACTGCTGCTAGGATACCTGACACAGGTAGGCAGCAGTCAGCTAGTCCTAACATCACGCTTCCATGCAGCTCTGTCCAGCAGGTTCACGTGTTTGGCCGCACGCCTAATGTATACATCAAACTTGTTGCAGTCCTCACATCACCACAAAGTCACATTTTAGATTGAAAAAAAAAACTGTGTATTGACCCGGAATATTTTGATTCTTTCGAATGATCTGGATGTATAAATCTTTACAGCAAGCTGGAAAGAGTGACAACAGGAACCTGGAAGAGCTCCAGCAGGAAGTTGCTTCACTCCAGGAGGAAAAAAAGCAATTCCAGGAGGAGACCAAGCAACTGCAGGAGGAGAAAAAGCAACTGCAGGAGGAGAAAAAGCAACTGCAGGAGGAGAAAAAGCAACTGCAGGAGGAGAACAAGAAGCTGGAGGAGAAGGTCAACTTCCTACAGTCAAAGCTGCAAACCACAGCAAAGACAAATCTTAAAGTAAGTACTTTTTTTTACATTTCATTACAATTATGTCCTGATGACATTGTATGATAAATATAAAATATTTGATATGTAGAATCTTTTGTCCTATTTTTCGTATTACTATGAAAGGAATATTTGTGTCCCTTCGTATCTGTGCAGAATTTTGCTGCTCAGGACAGAAAGTTAAAGTTCATAAATCGTTGAGGAGGTTAATCAGTCACATAATATAATTATACAGTTACTCCAAAATTTTCTTCTAACAGTGACAGTTTAAAAGGCAAAAGACTTACCAAATTTTCGACGGCAAACAGTCCATCATGCTCACATAAAGTGACTAAAGTCTCACGAGTACAAGAGTTGATCAGGCTTGTTTAGATCATCTGCCCCCTCCCCCTGCCTCCTTGCGGAGTAGGGGTAGTCAGGACTTGGGCACTGCTCCCAACCCTCTTTGCGGTTGAAGGGGGCAGATGATCTACGCAAGCCTGACCAAGTCTCGCGAGAGTGTCGTACCCTCTCGCGAGACTTGGTCACTGAACAAAATAGACAGCCATAAAAAATTTGGAGGTACCCGATGTCCTTTGCCTTTAAAACTGTCACTGTTAGAAGAAAATTTGGAGTAACCAAGTTCATATAATACAATGCCCAACAAAGCTTGACGATATGAAACTTATTTTGTTTTTCAATAGCGACCATCAGGAGAAGAAAATGGATCTGCCTCCAAGAGGAGAAAAGCTGTGAGTATGTCACATACGCTTTACGACATAGAAAATGCAACACAGTGTACTGATACAATGGATTTCATCTTCGAGATCTAATTGCCAAACTACTCAAAGTGGGACAAAGTCGAGACGTCGATTAATTGTGCATCTACAACTTTATTCTTTAAGAACATCAATTCAAAAAATAAGAACTAGATTTAATTGCACCTGTTATTTTGCAAGTCATGTTGAACACAAGTGGCACAGTAACAAGTTGCATACAAAATATGTCACTTGTTGAAGGTTAAGATTTGCCCAGCCTCTGACTTGTTGGTGTTGAAGTAATAGAATTTTTTTTCTTTCTGTCCTTTCACATCTTAATCTTTGACTTTAGATTTATTTTGGCATTCTATGGCATTAGTTATCTGTTTTCTGATGCATTTTTTCAATCTACTGAATATTTGTGCTCATTTTATAGCTGCTTTGCACAATTTATTGTGTGGTCGAAAACTTTTTTTTGGAAACAGCCGAAAATTGGTGCGAGCGCGGATGTCATCCATATAATCAAATCAACATGGCCTAATATATACAGGAGTTTAAGGAACCTGATGGATGCATTTTTGCTTTCATTGTCTTGCTGACAACTAAAATTTTGTCATTTCAGCTATCCAACTGGGAGGGAAAGGAGATCAGGCCAGGGCAGCTTGTGGCTGTCGCCTACAATGCCCCCGCTGCTTCCATGTCGGTACTGTGCTAAGTGAAAGCACTGATGGCAAGAAAGGGGAGGGGGAGGAGGAGGAGGAAGTGGAAGAGGAAAAAGTGCTGGTGCAATTCTACAAGGCCCAACGAAAAGTCTTGGTGAACTGGGGAGAGCCGGAGAGGGTGACGCCCAAGTTTGTCCTCGACACTGATGTGTCCGTGGACAACAATGGGCTCACCCTCTTCCCCCTCAGCAAAAGTGAGGACAAGCGCCTCAAAACGAAGCTGAAGGATTTCTTCAATGGCAAAAGCCAGTGAGGTATTACTTAAGGATTCAATTTTTACAGCTAGGTGTAAAAATGTTTTCTTAATAGAAAATAGTCCACATATCAGCATGCACTCATTTGGCACTTGACATTGGCCAAAATAACAAGTCATGGTTAACAATACATCATATTCTGAGAAAGGTGAATTAAAAAAACTGCACAGGTTTGCAGTGCAAAATGTTTTTGTGAAAGGTATACAAGACCAAGGGTAACCTAACCTATTAAAAGTTGTCTTCTTTGATATATTTCTACCACTTATACTTCCGTAACCTAAGATAACCTGAGGTATTTAGGGTAAAGTGAGAGTCCTCAGCTGGTGGTCTACCAAAATTATAGCATGTGGGCTATATTTTTTTGCATTGACCACTTATATATAGTGTACAGCCTTGGTACCATAAATGCCTGTACCAAGTTGAAATATACACCTGACCTAGTACATGCACTTAAATTGTTTCTTGCACTGTGACAGTAGAAATATCAACAAAGCCTATACCAGACTTGTAACTCCATACGTCAATTCCTTACAGGTCCGTTTGGCAAGAAAGAGACGAGGGGCATCAACAACAAACAGAGGCAAGAAGCGAAGACACACAAACAGCTGATTAGTTAACTCCCGTTCACGATGAAAAAAAATGAAACGGTTCTATCGGTTTGGCCTGGGAATCCGACAGCAAATGACAGGAAATGGTTTGCATTTTGCGTTCACGATGCAAACTTGCAACTTGAAACACCCAAATGACAGATTAAAAATTGTACTTTTTCCCTGTAGCGCCACCAAATATGAACGCACATGCCTGGATGAACCTTGCGAGGGGGTTCCGAAAAAAAACGTTTCAGATCCTTTTCTCAGCGTTCATGATGACAAAACTTATCCGTTTCAGCTTGCCTAACCGACAGCACCGTTTCATTATTTTGCATCATGAACGGGCCTTAAGGACATTATTTGACAACACTCCCAATTATGAAATCTTCAAGGAATAAGATGTAAGATTTTCTGACTAATAGAAAAGAACTTGAAAGTTGAATATACAGCACTGCCACAGCACAGTAGATTTTATGAATGGCAGCACACTTGTTATTTTTTGCCCGATTAAGAATAAAGTTCCCCTCCAGAGACTAGAATGTACCAAACTGGGGAAATATGTTACCGTAGCTTTGATTGTACTCAGTAGTAACAGTAATGAGATACATGTAGCCATGACCTTAGTTGTAGAAGTGATAGTTTGATAGTAGAAGTGGCACCGATGTGATAGTGAGGACTCAGTAGTTGTCAACTTCGTAAGTGATATCAGTTTACCACACTGTTTAGTTGCTGCACCTCATGGATACAGAAATAAATTCTTGCTGGCTGATTAAATAAAAGTTCCCCTCCAGAGATGGTCACCATGAAGACTAGAATGTACCAAACTGGGGAAATGTTACTGTAGCTTTGATTGTACTCAGTAGTACAGTAATGAGGTACATGTAGCCATGACCTTAGTTGTAGAAGTGATAGTTTGATAGTAGAAGTGGCACCAATGTGATAGTGAGGACTCAGTAGTTGTGAACTTCGTAAGTGATATCATCAGTCTACCACATTTAGTCTTTTTGTTATTTGGTGCATATCTTGAACACAGAAATAAAGAATTGTTGGCTGTGATACCATGTCATTTCAATCTTGTGTTGTTCATAATCACACACGCTACCACGGACATTCGTCGATGAAGGTTAGACATTCAGATGATAAGATATGCCAAAAAGGCATACCGAGAACATAACCCTCTTGGCGAAGGTAATTATTGCAAGTCTCGGCTAAATTTCATTGCAGTTCTGATTCTTTTAGTACTTAAACTAAGCTTATGGATAGTACTCGGGCTAATTCAATTTCTGTTTTATTTTAGTGTTTAAACATAGCTTGTATAATGCTGGTTCACCTTTATCCGTTGGGTGACCTGTATCTGTTGGTTTTAAAAACAAGGCGTTTGATGATATCAAGTCAATGGACGTTTTGCAATATTTCCAGGATATTAGAGTTTATAACTACCACATGTATAATGCCTAAATACCCTGTTTTTACAAACAATGGATATAGGTCACCCAACGGATAAAGGTGAACCAGAGTTACAGGGCAAACTGATTGGAATTTTTGTTGAACTTCATATTCCTGGCTCACACTTACATGTACACTCAAATTGGCTCATAGACACTCATTAAATGTCACTGATGGCAGTTAATTCAAAGAATCGAAAAAGCAACTCGTCTCTGTACCTCTAAAAAAATAGATGTAACCACAAAGGAAACAAATTAAGCTCAATCTAGTCACCTCCTGTGCCCTGAGTCTCCAGTCTCCAGCAGCATAATTCATAAAACTAGAAAAATGTAATGGTAAAAAAATGCCTCTATTATATATGAATAATATATATACTAGTGAAAGTCAGGTCTGATAAACAACTAAAGTGATTGGCACAGTTTAACAGTTTCAAAACAACCAAAAAAATAAAGAATTCTTCCTGTCATTGCTTTAGATATGAATTATAAGGCCATTCCTGCAGAAATTCCTGCAGGAAAAATTCTTCCTGCAGGAATTTACCTTTCTCCTGCAGGAATTTCTGCAGGAGTACTTTCAGCATTCCTGCAGAAAAATTTCTTCCTGCAGGAATTCCTGCAGGAAAAACGCTTCCTGCAGGAATTCCTGCAGGAATTCCTGCAGGAAGAAAATTTTCAAAATGAATATTCATGAAAGTTATTATCATATTTCACAACTGTACATCATACTTGTCAATCATATGTAAAGACTTTGCACCAAGTGCTTTTATATTGAAAATATAAGCACATTTCAAAATGGGAAAAACGGAATTCCAAACTTAAAGCGGAGCGTCTTTTCTGTACCTACACAGACGTAATCAATTTTAAGATATGATTACATTTTGGTGATCACACGTCACCCATACATGTGACGTCACAAAAGGTCAGTTCAACAAGCACATAATGAGATTTGTCTGTAGAATTAATCTCTTATGCCTTAAACTGCTCCAGGCAATTTAGACCTATTTTTACTGCTTGACGGGTCACCATCTAAAACCAACATGATAGCGTCTACTTTTTATCAGTACGTGTGACTCTAATTTGAGTTGATACTGTGTGTTTTTGGTAGTATGATATCAATACTTTAGAGAAGAAACCAACCTTTATATAAAATACTGTGGGAAAAATTACCTGGACAACTAGTGATTAAATTTAAAATATGGACAGGTCTATCTATAAGCTTATTGTAACAGGTCAACACTATTAAATGTTACACTGAACTTGGACAGAAATTACAGTTTGGATAACGCCCGTTTCTGCCGCACACAACACACACACACAACCATAATGTATTTTATGCATGGACACAACAAACACATGAAACAGTACAACAGAGTTTGGTCGTAATTTCATACTGCTTTACAAGATGGTATAAGGTATTTTTCTTTCTTTTTCATTTTAAACAGTAAATAGTTTTTATCAAGCCCAAATCTGAATGGTAGACAAAGTAAAAGACTACTTACACAGCAGGGTTTGGTGGAGGTTTCATTGCTTCTACTGGTGGCAAGTCAGGTAGCGGACGGTTCGCCAACTTTAGGTCACTCGCAGAGTGCCGCTTCCTGGGGTCCAAGTTCTTCTTGCACGTCTCAAGCCAAACGGACATCCTTTTCTTGAAGTTTGCTTCCTGGTTTCTGCTGTCTTCGTAATCCCTTCGTAAGATTTTCGGTGACTTGGGCGACCTTGGCCCTGGTGACTCCGGCATTTTCCCAGCATAATTCCCTGTGTTTACGTAGTTGCTACCGGTATTCTGGTACAAGCTAGTTGGTCTGGCATTTCTTGCTGGCAGAACAACATCATGGTAGTCGCCCGGACGGCTACTCCCAGCTTGGGGGTGGCCCAAAGAAAGGGGCGGAGGCATGAGGGAGTTTGGGCTTGATGGAGGCACCTGGCGGTTCGCGTCTACTCCATTCAGAGAGTTCTCGCCACAACTTTCTCGCCGTCTTCCGCCAACCAGTACCGTGGAATCTCTATTGACTTCCGTGACAAACTCGAGAGAGCGCCGATGTTGAATAGCGTTGGTCAGCAAGTCGCGTTGAAACGTCTCCCTCTCTACTAAGGAAAGGGACGCTTCGTCAAAGACTGGCGGGTGATCCATCTCTGGTAGAAACTCGTGCGTCGGAAATTCATCTCCTTCTTCTACGTCCGCCACAGGTGGCCCGCGGGAGTTTAAAAGTCTCTGGAAAAGACTTGGATCTCTGGGTGGAAGTGGCGGGGGACTGCCGTCATCGTTATAGCGCCGGGAGATACAGACATGTCCGTCAGACACACTCCTATGTTTGAAGGATGGAGAAAGTTTGCTTCTGTCGACACCGTCACCTGGCTTTCTTTCTTTCGGCCTGGCACCAAGATCAATTTTTGGCTCGTTTGTGGCCTCTGCACATGGTGTCTGTGACGCAGTTCCATTAGCAACACAAGGTGGCGCCCCTTCACACTTGGGATGTTCTGGTAATCTGTTCTCCTTGTTGCATGACCCTGATTGACAGTCTGCGGAATTAAATGTTTTTGTAGGCGTACTTCCTGCTTCTTTTGAATCTGATTTTTCTGTCATAGCAGCATTGGGAATTTCTTCAGACGGAGGATTGGGACATCTACGTCCATTTTGAGGTTGTCCTTGGTCCAGATTCTTAGAGGAGCCGCACGCACATGCAACATTAGCAGAAGGGTTACTTTCAATGTCTTTAATCTCAGCACACTGCTTTGCTGTCATCGTTGGCGAACAGTCAGATCTGTATCCCTCGTCGACTTGTACGGGCATACACGGCGACATAGGCTGTTTCACCTGTAGCTGCTCCTCCCTGATAACTTCACTGTCTTGCTGAACTTCAGCCTCTTTTGCGCCACTTGCGTCAGCCTCACTTGATATAGACTCCATATCTGACAGGCTGTCCTTCCTGTTCCCCCCTGTGAATGCACTCTCTGCTGCGCTAGCTTTCCTAGCATTTTTCAAAGGTTCTGTCCTGACTGGCAATGCAGCATTTGCATTTCTATCGTCTACCCTAGACGGCATGACGTCAGTGATGCTTGTTTTTCTACCAGGTACCTCAAGACCTTTCCTTCCATTGTGGCAAGGCATTGTCTCCGATTGGCCACGTTGACTGTCCGACAATTTCTCAGCCGGTACGGGAAAACCTTCTCCTTGCATGTCACCATTTGCCAAGACCTTTTCTTTGTTTGTTTCACACGTGTCTTTCTTACATGGCTGACAAG
Source organism: Branchiostoma floridae x Branchiostoma belcheri (assembly GCA_019207045.1). Taxonomy (NCBI): domain Eukaryota; kingdom Metazoa; phylum Chordata; class Leptocardii; order Amphioxiformes; family Branchiostomatidae; genus Branchiostoma; species Branchiostoma floridae x Branchiostoma belcheri. The sequence goes on from CM033041.1 coordinate 8,763,992, forward strand.
AAGCCTGCTGTAGTCCATCCGTTCCCCCTGATATCAGCACTTCCTGGGCTGTGTTCACCCTATCCGGTTTTATCTTCGGGCCCGCTAACATGCCGTTGCAAATGTGATTTTCGTGACCTTGCCTTCCCACCAAATACGCCTCAACATCCGTAGGCAGCAAGCCACTCGGAGTGGTATCCTTACAAAGCCTGGCATGTTCATATGGAACAGTTTTGGTCTGCTCTAGACCAATTATTGCAATCTCATTGACATTTTCATCACTGGGCAAATCAACAATGCCCCTTTGTCTTACATTACCATTCATGTGGGGGGACGGTATGGACCTCGCATTGGTGGAAGAATCGTCTTTAAACTCACCGATCTTTAAGGCAGCCGTTCCTTTCTCCACCTCCTTGATGGGAGGGGCCCTGGAAACACTTTCACTTTTTTCTGTCGGTGAAGTTGTTGTGCCCGCCCCATTTTGAAGGGCGGTTTCTTGTATGTGGCTGTTGGATGCGGTGCTCCTGTACCTTGCCATGTAGGTCTTGGCGGTCTCCGTGTCGAGCTGTCGGATGTCGTGGTCTCTCCGCCTGTTGGTGAAGCGAAGTTTTCTCTTGACTCGATCAACCAGTCTGATGTTGGCAGACTCCGCCATTTTGGAACAGCACTACGTTCAACTTCGCTAAGGCGGAAGTCCCTTTCAAACGTCAAAACTGCGGTAAATTTGGGTACATTGCGGTTGTTTTTTGGTCAGAAACAACAACAGACTATTCCACGCGGCCTCTGACTCACTCAAAAGCTGGTCCCGGGTGATTTTTGACGTCAAAAGCTGTGAAGTTTATCGCGATCCGAGACCCCGAAACGCCGTCCTACGCGAATTCTAGAAATTGACCTCATGTAACCCCCTCGGGCGAGTCGACTTTGTTTTTGTGGGGACGGCAGGATGCCGTGGACTAGAAAATGGACAAATATTGATTTACTAGTACGGTATTGTCTGGTATTGTCATACCATATGTTGTAAACATTACGTATTGTCCTTGGTCTTTTTAAGGCCACACAAAAATTAATAATTGTGCTTTTTTTTGCAAGAAATCAACAAAGTATGAGGAAGAAGTAAAAGAAAAAGAAAGAAGCATCCTGAAACAGAGCTACAAACTGGAGGCTTTATAGGTTCAGTGATTTTTCAACTTTTGACCATGATACACGGAAATCTTGGCAACATTTAAATTGACTTTTCTTGCGAAGACATGCAGACCCTCAGCTAGGATGATAAGGATTTTTGACTTGTGATATTTTCAAATCACAGAAAAATGAAATGGTGAATTTGCATAGTTTGCATAATGCAGATACTAACTGGAACAACCTGTTAGTACCTATCCTTTTCTAACCAACATATATATGGTACCTGAACATGCACAATATCTACTACCAAGGAGGTTAAAGAAAGAGTGATTCTTTAACCTCCTTGATGTAATGAAATGCACTTTGACTTCAATATTGAAGGGAACCGCCGTATAAACAAGAGAAATTGTGACTGAACACAAGACTGTTTTTGTAAATACCAGAAGGGCCTTTGTCGGCCTTGAGACCAGAAATCAAAGGGATTTTTTAGTGAAAATTCAAGGAAATCATGAATGATTCATCGAGAACTACCAAGCGATTTGACAGTTAAATCAAGGACGTTACTGAGAAGCATTGATCCATTTTGCTACCAATATGAATTTCTAAAGACAGTCAATTTTCCTCACTATATTACTTACAACAGATGAAGAAGGAAAGATATGTACATTGTAAACTATCTACAAAAATTACAGATGTTTGTGCACAACCAAAATGACGTCAACAAAAGGCTTTTCCATTTTTAAATCCTTCCAATGACTTGCATAGTTCAAACCCAGACTAATCAATCTGTGGCTTGCACCAGGGACATGATCCAGCTTGGCGTGAGCTGAGAAAGAAAAGCCGATTAAATCTACCAGACCACAGTCCATCCTAGTCTAAATACTGTCTAGGCTTATAAAACATGCATTCAGTCTTCCTAAACTTGTGTAGGTCCATATTGGATTGTATGTCATATTGTCAGACAAAAAAGTGATTTCTCTGGTGTTACAATAATGAATTAAACAGCGAGTGATGATGACAAAACAGGAAGAAAACAGAGGCAGCATTCATGAAAACAGTATGGAGGAGTTGTAAATTTATTCAACAGTGAACAAGCAAAACATCAACTTTGGCAACCGTAAGGCTCAAATTCCTCTGGCTCAATCTCATCAGTATTTTCACAAACCTCTCACAAAAACCATTGCAAACAAGTGCACAGTATTTTAGCTATTTTGAAGGCTTTGAACAATTTTTAAGCTTTTCTCGACTACCAAATTATAAATCTGATTGCATAAACCATCTTCATAAACCCTTAAGCAAACTAATAACCTATTAGGACCTGAGTACATTTGTAGTTAGCAGCCACTCGAAAAACAAGTAAAAATATTTTCTGCTTTGACAACCATTCACAACATTAAGGAAAATTTGAGCAAAATATGTCTTCATAAAATATGTACTTACTTGATTTTTGACATATTCATCTCAGAATAAAGTTAACATGGTGCTACCACGAACTTAAAACCACCACGAACAGTTCCTTTTCCCGCTAACGCAAAATTAAATCCCCGCAAACTAAAATGCATTTACAGTACTCTACTTCATAAATCACCATGCACACTGAAATAGCAATACTGTCCAAATACCAATGAAAGGAACACCACACCATAACATAAAATCTTAAGTCACAAATAGCAATATATGCTGTACACACAGCATAGGATCTCTAAAGAATCTTCAAATGGCAAACCTTACAAATCTCATGTGCAACTGTGAAAGAATTCACAATGTCCATATACATGTATAAAGAGCTTGATATACATATAAAATAAAAATTATATACAATAATGGCTCCGTCACAGAGGACGGAAAAATTATACTTGAGAAGCAATCAGTTGTACTGCATTGCTATAGTTACATTCTCCTTGTTACATTTTTCTTTGCGGCTCTATTGCCAAATAGAATAACAGCGATTGTGCATATAGTACATCAATACATGGTAACAATGAAAGCAGCAAATGGCAACATAAATATGAAAATTCATGAACCTAACGATTGTCATGGGTGAAAAATGTAATACAGTATAGCATCACGTATGGAATGATAACATTTAGGAAAGAATAGGTGAAACACAGATGGAGAGAGGGGAGAATCGAAGATAATGAAGAGAATGGATCTAAAATAAAACTTCAGGTTTTAGATAAGAAATTTGATACATCACCACAAAAAGATGTCAGTATTATTAGTACATCAAAAGTCATTCCTGTTAGTTGCAAATGTTTACTATGGCTATATAATTTCTTAGTTCTCGGATTTCCCACTTCTTTTTCTTCTTTCAAAAATGCTGTTTTAAGAAACATCACAATGCAACATTCAGGGTATGAATCAACATCATATTCTCATGTTTTGGCACCAACAGTTGCAAGGAGTCTTTGTCTTTGGTTCATGTACAATTTTTACATTTGTCAATTCATTAAAAGTTGAAAATTCATTGTCTGAAAGTTGACAAGCCACGTGTGTTGAGTTCCTGGCTCTTAGCACTGGGTTGCCTGTTTCTTTTCAATTGCCAACTCTTTCTATTATTGTTCTGCAAAAATCCGACAACCAAGAACAATTTCCTCAGAACTAACTTGCTATTCTACTTCTAGGTTTTCCTGCTTTCACAGTACAAAAGTATCCTGCGGCTACAACAAGTTCTATACATGTTTAGATATAATAGTAAATATATATCTGGGTTAGTATAATTTCTCTAGTTTCCTACATGTACATAGCAAATCTGGCATGGTAACAGTTTTATAACAAATGCATGGAAAACCCCTAGCTGCCACACTCCTTAGTTCCCATTGGCTTAACATCTCAATGATCAACTTCCAATCACTTTTTTTAGTAGAGTCCTTAACAATTCTTCTAGGTTTGGCTTGTTACAAATACATTGTATTTCCTACCTCCCTCATAAGTTGATTACAGGTAGATGGTATGTGAGCTCTAATTAGTCTAGAGCAATGTTACACAGTTGGAGGAGAACTCTTGACTTTTCGTGACTAGCAATTGCATTGCCAAGAGGACAAGCAGAGCCACAAGTACATACTACTAAAAGAGGAAATTGTATTTTATGTAATGTTAACTTTGGAACATATTACATGTACTAGAAGGGAGAGGGGTTAAAAGTGATCATGGAGAATAGGTTATGAATACCGGTAGTTATCATTCAGCCGATATCTCTTGAACCTTGAAACAGATTCTTTCAAACAAGTTTATCATACAGAATAAAACATCTGCTCAATAGAAGCCAGAAAACATTGCATCCACATGAATTGACTTGTCGAGGTAAACAACCCATCTTCCATCTCCATAGCAACGGGCCTCGCCCTTTTTGATTGAGAAGCTCCCAGGGTCAGAGATCAGGGACAGTTCAGAGGTCACGCTCTCCAGGTCAGAGGCCGCACTCTCATGGGTGCTTTCTACACCTGAGAGGTCAGAGGTCATAGCCTCTGTTGAAATAGCCTCTATGAGGTCAAGTCCAGTCTGTACAGGGGGGATTCCTGCAGCGCACCCCAGGGTTATGTGGGCGCGTCTCCCGAACCCCCACGTTGGACAGAACTTATAATCACGTTCAGTGTCCTCAGATTCGTGTTCTGTGGCAGTGTTGGCAAGATTGTCGGCAGCGCCTTGGTCAAAAATCTCTTCTTCGATACCCAGCCCAGCAAACCTGTTGGACAGACTTGGGGAGGAAGGTAGCCCCCCGTCCCAGCTCTCAGAGTCACCCGAGATGTTCCGGGAACGCACCCCTCTGACCGGCGTTCCGTGGTTCACTGTTTCGTAATCGTCCTGACCCCAGAGTTTTTTCTGATACGCGGTCAGTCGTACCCGTGCACCAAAGGTCCGTGGGGTGATGAGGAAACCGACAATCTCTATCCTGAAGACCTGCCCGCAGGAATTCACCACCATCTCTGACGTGGTGTAGGCCTCGGAACCGGGGACTTTTCCGTACTTGGTGAACATGGCAGTGCAGTGGATGGAGTTCTTGTTGCCGGTGAACGCCTCTCGAGTGAAGTACTTGGTCAGATCAAGGGAGCCAGTTCCTGTAATAAAGTATTCAGACATCATGTTACAAAACTTAGCAAACAGTTACTGGTGCTGGTACAACAAAATCGGGCAGGAACATATGACAGACTGAGTTTACATTGTTCTCAGTTTGTGTATTTGTGTGTCTTGGTGTGTCCACATTGATATATTGAATATTGAAGAGTATCAGGTTGTAAGATGGATTCATGGCGTAATGGGATACTTGGAGAATTGGAAGCCAGATTTAAGTACCTGATTCACTGTAGCACTTGAACTCCTCTGCAAACTCACGGACTTCGCTGAGCTGCTTCAACACCTGCTCTCCAACAGTCAAAACCCTCGCAGAGTCATCGCCATTCAGAAACCAACCGAAATACAGTGGGACTGCGATCTCAAACCGTCCCGCCATCTCTCGGATTTTCCGTCCTGGCACATCGTGACCATTCTTTTTGGCGAGTTCGTGAACGTCCCATTTCCAGGGAGTACGCGGCTCTACGAGAACGACCGTGTACTGTTTCCGCCTGGCGATCTCCAGGTAGTACTTGAACTCCCAGACGCGAATGTTGGTGTTGTCCACGATCAGGACATTGATGCTGCTGTCTGCAGACAACCGCGCCAGCTCACGGCACTTCTCATGACTCTCCTGAAGCTTGGTCCTGTGGAAAACAAAACAAGATAAAATCATGAACTATATCTTTCATCAAAAGAAACTACATGTAATGACATAGCCCCTGCCATCCTTCAGAACCATCGAAAAAAATTGAGATAAAATCATCAACTAAATCTTGCATCAAAAGAAACTAATCACATAGCCCCTGATCCACCATTCAGAACAAGAAATTAGATGCCAAAATCTGATCCAATGATGGAGATACACCAGTTGCACATAGCTGCATACACATGGGCAAACATACTTATACAGACTACCTTGGATGGTCAGTCAAGATAAGTCTAATCTCCCAGCAACTTTCAGAGTTGACACATGTAGTTCTGAAAGTGGGCCAGTACGGGACACCCTTGATTGATGTACTTTTGTCTGATTTTTTAAAAATTGGCTTCTTGTTTTTGTATCAATGTTTTTGGTAGCATTTGCATGTAGTGTTTTATGTGGATGAACACCATAAAGGATAACTCAAAAAAAGGCCTGAATGGATTGTATTAATATTTGGTATGTGGGTACATGTAGGTCTTGATGAGACATAAATGATTAGACTTTGGTTCCCCTAGCAGCTCTCTAGGGTGCTGCAGTAGTACATCTAGTTTTGATATCTTGTGAACAGTTGCTGTGTTTCTTTACCTGTCAAAGACGTAGACTCCATCCACATAGCGAAAGTCGTCTGCAGAGCAGACCACAGTGTTGCCGTAAGCGTCTGCGATCTGTTTGGCCAGAGAGGACTTTCCACTGCCAGGCAACCCTGAGGTATAAAAAAAAGAGACAAGGGGAAATAGTCATCAGTATAACTGGTAGTATCATAACATCAGAATAAACTAACTTAAAGCTGCGTGTAATACGTTAACGCATTCTACCTGAGAGTGTTTTTCTTCATTGAAATTTGATTTTCAAAAAAGAGTATGTTCAAAGATTTGGATGTTGACTGTAAGGATATAAGGTACATTTACACATAGTACCATTGCTGATGCAATCTCTAGTCTAACAAAAATAACAGGAAAGACTTCAATTGGAAGGTAAGTACACTTGTCTGCAATGCAATGTACCAGTGTGGAATGTCGCTGTCATTTCCAGACCTAGTCAAAACAATGACCACTTTCTCATGGTAGGTTGAGTGACCTAATGTTTCTGTTGGCTAATGGTGTGCACTTGAGTGTTTTCTTAGAGTGGTTCAAGGGTAAAATGAGTGCTTTCTTGAATGTCCAGTTTTAATAGCCACACTTGGCCAAGGCGCATCAGAGATACCAGGGCCAGAATTTTCTGGATATACAAATATATTCTAGGCAGAGGTATATCTTGGCCTCTCTCTCTCTCTCTGTGTCAGTCAGTCTTTTCCAGACTACATATGACAAACTACGCAAAAGAACTTAAATTAACTTGGCCTCTACATCTGTGACATTTATCCTAACTTATCCTGACATTTGAAAGAATCTCTAAAACTCTGTTTTCACATGGCCACTCAGAATCTATCACTCAACTTGCACTTTAATCAGTTTTGTCAGGTCTGATGGACATATTTGTAGGCCAGAAGTGACAGGACCTGGCAGCTCTAATTCTGCTAAAAGCATGGAACGACCTGCTAGAAGTAAGGGTCATCATTCAGGTGGAACACATGGGGGATTTCAACATGGCAGACTGTGGCAGGAAGAATTTCACACTTCAGTGGGTTATGTATCAATCTGACTGTGTGGGCACAGTTTGCCTCAACTATCTAGCTGCCAGCATTGTGTTTGATGTTGTAATGTTATATGTGAATTAAATACCTTCATTTGCTTTCAAATTTCAAAACAAATAATGATTTAGATTGTTATCTAACACAATTCATCCATAGCTTAAATTTTGTTTTTCAACTACAACAGTACAAGCACAGATACAAACACCATAGTTACAATACAAGCATAGTACATAGTGCATTGTAACAAACATTGTTACAAACTGTTACCAACAATGTTAGTGTTACAAACAAAGTTACAAACACAGTGTTACAAATACCATTAAAAACACTAGTCTGTATAACACAAACTCCGCTGTGCAGGGCTGTAACTCGCCCCTCCCCTCTTTGGGGGCCGGCAGATGTTTGGCGGGCTGCTATAAGCGAGATTTAATCAGGCTATAAAAACACCATTGTCTAAAAACAATATTACAACACCATTATAATAAACCCTGTTATATGCAAACAGTATTTTTGTATTCCTAAACAAATACTATTTGCAAACATAACCTTGGCCAAGGTAAAAAGATGTCTATGCATCACTGGCATGATTCACTGCTATAATTTAGTATAATATGATGAATGGGAAATTATGCCCAAAACCAAACAACAGTTTAAAAACATGATACTAGTAATTGCTCCGGGTTATGGAGTAACTGTTCCAATTTGGCAAACAAAATAAAGCCCTCCCCTATAAATGTCCTCAACTATAAATACTTTGGGTTCAGATAAAGGTGAACATCTGTTCAGTTTTATATTATATCAAGGAGGTTAAAGCTTTCTTTAACCTCCTTGATTATATGACCTGGATACGTGGGACTTGTACAATGTACAATGTAATTGTATAGTACCTAACCTATCAGACCAGATGCGAATAAAATTTTTGGGGAATATCTGGGTTTAGAAACAAGGAACAACTTGAACAGACTTTCTACTTGAATGTCACTGATCATAATGTATTGTTAGCTGGAGCAAAATTATTCGTTTTAACTCAAGCTATCTGTTTCTTTTGTATATTATTTTGTTATTCTGTTGTTCTTTTTACCTACATTGAGGTTTTCAAGCAATGTATGCCACACTTTGAACTACTATTAGCATACATTTTTCATAAACCTTGCACGAATCACATATGCATGGTCCTTTGTGGCCTATCCCAACCACATCTGAGCCTTTGTTAAAAACCGTTGCTATTGTTGGTATAACTGTATGGGTGATCATCACCTCAGCCCAATGGATCACCAGTCAGTTGCCATACCTTAAATAACAGATGGGCATTTCACGCCCAAGGTAATTACCAGAACCTTCTTCAGTAAACGAACCACTTTGCTCATTATATGATTATCTCCCGTTTCCATCAGCTGGGACACTGTCTACAAAGCACTCATCAGGAAAAGGTCACGAGTTCGGACGTGTGACATTATGAGCTTTCACCACGCCTAGAACATTACCTATCGCTCAGTGACGTACATGCATATTTTGACCTTACATGTAACGTTAGAAGATTGTGTAACATCAAGTATACAGCATAGAAGGAAGTCATCAAAATCATTCTGGTCTAACCCCATTTGGTACGATTTTGTTCCATGAACTAGGTTTGACTTTGAAGATTCAGTTTTGTTTTGGCTGATGGGACTAGACCCACATCCGATCATCCGATGTATTTGAGATTCATTAATGAATCATCAATGGTCGTCATGTTTTTCATCTGTCACTGTTGGCTTTGCATGTAGATAATCTTTACATGATGCCATACTACTATACCCTGGGGGCAGCTCTGGAGGATAGCTTATCACACATAATCAGTTTAGATGTCATGTCCAAACATGGCAGTGTTATCAGTATAATCAGTTTTGACCAGACTCCTCTGAATATGTCTGAAATTGTCCTAACAGGGAAATTACACTTTTCCCCCATTTTAGGCCAATTTGTGCTATATTTTCTGCCAGCATGAAAATTGCTGAAAGCAAAAGTTTGATATATTAATTACACAAACTAAAGCAATATCATCAGACACAATCATAACAACAATTGAACACTCATTTTTATATAGTAACATCAAACATGTATGAATGACATTCCTATTATCAAGGAGGTTGAAAAAGGGGACCCTTTTTCAACCTCCTTGCTATTATATAGTGTTCACCAGGTTTTGAATAGTACAAGAACCATTTTTATCACTATGACCAGTATGACGATAGTTTTAATCCTAAAACTAATCCTGTGTAATGTCCAACCAATGTTTGCTCACGAAAACATACCATATGGTTGCATGGTTTACACAAATGTCAAACAACGACCTTACCTCTCATAATGAACATTGTACGCGACCCCTCGATGTACTCCATCGTTTTTGGGTCCGACAGGAACGGGAACTCGTCCAGACTTCCCGGCTGCGCCTCTTCTAGCGACTCCAACTGAGAAATCGACGCCATCCTTGTCGCTTTGGGCACAGCAATCTTTTTCTTCACCTTAAGTCTGACAGGTATGAAGCCTTTTCTTCTCAGTCTTGCCTCGTGAGCCTTCTTCTTCCTTCCTGGCATTACTTCAAGGAAGAAGGAAGATTTTTGAGTTACCAGGCTGTTGTCTTGTCATTTTTATAACCGTTGTTAGGAACACAGGTTACAGTTAAGTTGTGCAATCATGACTACACTGGGCTATTTTTATCATCTATGACGTCACACCAGGTGTGTAAACCACTGTGGGTGTTCCCATGCAGCATTTCACCTCTCAGATTTGCCTCTCAAAATTACACTTTTCGAAACTCCAGCAGTTCTTTAATGGGTTAAATATGTACATAAGACATTTATGTAGATGCAGACTCACCTATAAAGTCCCTGGATAGCAGAATTCCGGAGAAATAGCAGAAAAAGAGAGATACCCAGTCGATCCCCATGGTTGATGATTAACGAAAGGTTGAAACTAGACCGCAGGCAAACGATAATAATACAGCATTTTATACCAACGCGCTCATGTTGCCTTATTTGTCATTACTTGACCCAAATTAAAATTGAATAGTATATAAATATTTTGAAACCAGTGTTAGTTTGTTATTTACTCATTATTTTGTTATCTATATTTGATTTACTGCATTTCACTTTTGGTTGCGTGCGTTCAGAATCACAGCTGATCTTCACTTCCGGGGTCGAAAAAATTGTCTGCATGTGTTTAGCGAGATTTCTCATTAAGATTCATGCTCAGTCACAAATCAATAACATTTTCCTGCTTAAGAATAGTGTCACGCTGCTGTCAAGATGAACGCTGATAGAAGAGACTTGATCCCAGTAAGTGAAAGCTAACAGTCACCTCTATAAATTATTTTCTTGCCCCCCTCCCCACACGTGACACCCAGACTGATAATTTCGCGCCATATGATTAGACCATAGACGAGTATCATCATTTAGGCGTAGGCCTCCGTGTGTGGTGGTTGCTGTGATCAACATCTAGTCAGCCAGCAACATAAAACCGGGTAGGTCTGCTGTTCTGCAACATTGTGCTTGTTGTTGTTGTGGTTCAAATCAAGGAGGTTAAAAAGCAAGATCTTGATTTTTAACATCCTTGTTCTTGTAGATATTGCTTGTAGTATTTTTACATTAGTGTAATCTGCTTATGCCATTAAATTGTTTAATTCAAAGGCTAGACATAAGTTCCCAGCATCTATGTCTGTTTGTTTAATTATTGACAGACGTCACAGTGACCTAGTGGTATTAATAAAAAGCAGGTATTTAGCAAAAGATTGACTGGCATATTAATTAGCAACTTGATCGGCTAATTTAGATGTTAATTTGATAATTCAATTTGCGTCAACTCCCTGGTGGGTACCAGCCATGGAATATATTATATATCCCAGATGTAAACAACAACAGCGATTGCTCCGTAATTCTTACTTTTCACATCAATTCCCATCAAGCAAAGAGGTTATACAACCTCCTTACATCAAGGTAGTCCATTATCATGTAACGCTAGTTCACCTTTATTCGTGGGGTACCCTATATCCGTTGTTAATAAAAACAAGGTATTTAAAGGGATACAGTATCAAGTCAATGGACATTTGAAATTGCAAGATATTCAATATACCGTTTGAAAACATTGTCTGCCAACTCGCTATCCACAAATAGCTTTTTTTTTATAAATAACGGATATAGATTAATCACAGATATTAAAAGATGAACTAGCATTAAATGATTAAGTGACAAAAGCTCCTTGGTTTTAGACAGCTTTTAATCTCATGAAAGGATCACTTCTCTGAATGTTAAAAGAAACCAGCCTTTTTGATAATCAAATTTGTAACATTTGGGTTCAATTCTTTAAATTCTTGTTGTCTTAAGCAAGGAGGTTAATTTTTTTTTTAACCTCCTTGTCTTAAGTAATTTTTCCCAAAAGTACTTTGAAGTGAAAAGATCATCATAATGAAATTGTCTTACAACACTTGACATTTTCTCCCTGCTGCCTGACCCCATTGACAATGCAAATCTTTTAGTGCCAAATGGCTACCTTAGAAGGCTGAACATGCAGCTTGGGGTGGGTACTCGGGAACAACCTATCGGCACAAAAGGTTGTTGTTGGACCGGTTCAAAATACGGACCTGAAAAAAATCAGTGGACTGGATTTTGTACTGTGGAAAATTACCATTTATTATACAGTCAGGGGTTTACACCTTTTGGTGCTTACCGGTTCAAGAGCGAAGTAGAGTAGAGTTTATTGTTATTTCTACCTAGTTTCACATTCAAACATATGTAGAGTGTACATGAAGGCAGGATTGAAAATGCTAATGGGAGTTAGATACTCAGCCAAATAGATTGCTTTTGTAGAAAATTGGTCCATTGTTTTGACTAATTTGCCCATTCAGAAGTTTTCACAAACAAACTGAAGTGACCAGTTCAGACTGGGACTCGATTCTCTGGATATGAACTGCACCTGTTAATGACTTTTGAATACCAGTACCCACCCCCAGTGCTGCAAATAAATTAGATCTGAGAATGTAATTTGATTACCTGTGTTAAACTTATAGTGATGGTGATGGTAAGATACAATTATTCATGTCATTCCTAATCATACAAGGACACACAGATTCTTTAAAAGTCTAACACCACAGGTCCTAAAGAAAATACCTATATTATGATGAAAATCCATGGTTTAAGGTATAACCACAACAACTGCAAATCAAGTTGCTATATGATCAATAGAAATTTTGTGTTAATATGATTAGTTGACCCCTCACCTCCTCCATACAAGCTCGACCTCCACGAAAAGCGGCCTTGAAGGCCGATGGAGTATTTATCAAGTTGAAATAAAGGCACAAACAAACAATAAATCTTAAAGTAAAACGATGATTTGTGCAATTTAAGGTGAGCACTATCCAAGTTTATTTTATATTTTAAATATTAGGGAATCTAACAACCAACAGATACCATTCACGTGGCCTAACATAACTGCAATGCAGGAAGCCAAATATATCCCGTAACCCCCCAGATCTGCTGCCATGATATACGGGCACTAATGCCAGACAGTCACGGGGTCCTCACGTACTCACATCAAAATCAGAATGTACTCATCAATTATGCATCGCTTGATTCTATCAAACCTTTAATTAAAGATGCAATCAGAAGATATATGTTACATTTTGTTGTGGTGGTATCTAACAAGCTTTAGTAATTAAGTATGGCAAGATGCTACAGTAATTGCTTGATATTTAATAATGAGCTTGTATTAAATTCTGTTTATCAAATTATCCTTAATACAGCAGTATGATGTGGAGGAGTTATGATGATAACAGCATTTTTATTGCAGTCCATGCCGCCAAAGGCTACGTGTAAATATATGTGCAGTTGTACAACAGTAAACAAATCATTTAACAACAACAGATACTAGACTATTATATACAGTAGCACTGTTGCAGGATTTCTAGTTCAGTTATTGTTGGGTCTAATAGTAAGCTAAGTGTTTGTGACAGCCACGTCGTAAAGTGAATTCGGGGTCAGGGTCCAAAACGAGATCAACCCCTTGTTGGGATATCTTTATCACTGCCCTGAGTGCCATGTTTGACACACTGAGATCACTTATCTCACCATAAGGCCACTTGATCTGTCTGTGACAGCCTCATTTATTTCAGGCTGGTAACATCTGTGGGAAGACTTGTTTTATCTTATTCATCTGGCTGAAGCACAGAGGACAAGTGAAGTACGCTCGCATATGGCAAGCTTACATGTACATGAAGAGATTGTCTGGACTCATTTTCCAGTTGATAGCATTTCTTTCGACCTTAGTATTGCTGCAAGCTATTGCTGAACCAGGTAATGTTTGTTTATTTAGATCATAAAAGAATGTGAAATTCAATAGGGAATAGAATCTTATTTATGCAGGCAGATTTTGAATTTGGAACAAAATGATAGCAATGTGTCAAGCAGTTTGTTGTGTTGTCCTAATGAAATTTTTAAAATGTTTTTATTCACAGGAATGACTGAGCAAAAGCAATTGCAGAGAGGCCTCTTCTGAATAGAGATAATGATGTCTTGAAAGTAGTCAGCAATGTGACACATGACTCAAATAATGGAGGAGGGTCAAGATTGTGCTGCAGGCTGCTCCTCAAAGTGTTGCAGTAATGAAATGTTGTCCACGTGCAAGGAAGGCGGACACTGCAAGAATGGAAGCTGTTTGCAGCCTAATGCAGCTATGCCATCTCTCAGAAAAGATGCACAAGGCAACAATTGCTGCACAGATGACTCTGTGTCCTGCATAACTATAACAAGCAAGCCTTCAACAACAACATGCTGCAAGGATGGACACTGTGAACCCACGGAGACCTCCTACAGAAATCTCATGGGTACCAACAAAAACAATTGCTCTGGTACTGATGGTGAAGAGGGGAATTCTGTGCCAAATACTGATGAAGCCAGTGTCGTCTGTGCGTTGAAACGTCAGGATGTAATGGAGTCTAAACCGAGCACTGAGAGCGCATCTTCTACAGAGTGTGATGCTACTGAAGTGAAAACCCTGTCCCAGCCTTCAGGGAAAGATGCCAAAGACACTGTTGAAACTGTAGCGAATGGGCCTGAGGGCATTGACCACCGAGAACAACATGGAGAAATATTAGAGACAAACAGGAAGGTATTACAGAATGGACCGGTGTCTGGTTCAGAGGCAAAAGATGTTGAGGCAGCTCTAGATGAAATTGTGACAGCTATTGACAGCTTTACTGCACTGGATAATAACCAGGTAGGTATTGAAAATGATTGTAGCTCTTTTTTATGACATGAATGAATATTATTTTGAAACAGACCTTCAATAGGGAGGTGGATAATTCATTGTTAAACAACAATCGGCAAGGACTATTTCTTCAAATTGAATCAACCGTACATTTTGACTGAAATTTTTTTTACAATGGTCCCTGTCCTTGGTACTGATTAGACAATATGAAGTCAAGATCTTTGGGACGTGTATGTAAATGTGTAATTTTTTTCTTATTTTTCTCATCCAGCTGAGTTTTAAGAGAGGGGACCAAATCCATGTCATCTCTAAAAACAATGAAGAGTGGTGGTGGGCGGAGCATAATGGTTGCTATGGTTACATACCTGTCAATCATGTCAGCCCTAAGACCCTGGAGGAACTGGAAAGTGAACTTTGGCAAGACGATGAGTACTTCGGCTCCTACTCTTCTTTGGTAAGGAATTGAGGATTATTTTGAACCTTGCTGCCTAAGCCTGTATATACTGGTACAAATGGCTATATTATAATATTAGCAAGATGAAGGTTAAATCTAGTGAAATATGACATTATATTAGATGCTTGAATAGAAATGTCATAGATTGTAAGCTTAAACTTAATGCAGCATATTCCATTAAAAGATTATCTCCTGTTCATTACAGATAGAAGTTTTTTTATGATTTGTAATTGTGTCTAGATACTAGATCTACTACCTTTTATTGAATAATCAAGATTTATGAATTTTTTTAGTATGTCAAAGCAAATTTCTAGTCTATGCCACTGCTAGTCTACCATCTGGTTGTCTATCAATTACTGGTTCCGCATGTAGTGAATTTCTTATTCTAAGTTAGAATTAAATCAAATCATGTTATAAGGATAACTACATGTAACATTTAGTTCACCTTTATCTGTGGGGTATCCTATATCTGTTGTAAATACAAACATGGGATTTAGGGATTTCAACAGGCGATGGCTTATAAAAAATGCAATACTTTGACAATATTTTAGTTTGAAACCACTTTCTATCCACTTGTAATTCCTAAATATACATCTTTTTATATACAACGGATATATAGAATGCCTCGCGGATAAAGGTGAAGTTGCGTTACATTTTTTTAATGTTTTGATTTATACACTTTCTAAATATAATAATGCTAGTTCACCTTTATTCGCTGGGTAACCTATATCCGATGTCTGAAAAAAACAGGATATTTAGGAATATCAAGTCGACGGACGGTAGTTTCAAGTTGCAATATCTTCAAAATATTGCAGTTTGAAACTACCATCCGTCGAAGTGATATCCCAAAATATCCTGCTTTTAAACAAACCGAATATAGGTTACCGGCAGATAAAGGTGACTCAGCGTTACATGTACTTTCAAACATAGAAACTTCAGTTGGAGATGCTGAACGACAAGCCACGAACTCTGGCCTACAGAACGGCCATCGAGAGGAACGCAGAATTCCTGAAGGACAAGGTCATCATGGACCTGGGCTGTGGAACTGGTATCCTCAGCCTCTTCTGTGCAAGATATGGAAGACCAAACAAGGTTGAGCTCTCTTCTGTTTATTCTTACAATAATCTATAGTTACGAGTCCTGTTATAAGTCCTTTCACAGATATCAAAATGCATGTGCAATGACAGGAATTGTAGGTAATATGTCAAAGGTAAAGTCGCCGAAAGAGAAAACAGTCCTTGTCTCGATCATTGTTTCAATTTCATAACCATTCCAAATGGGTTTTGTTTCTTTTTTTTGGGATCTTTACCTTTGACATATTAGTATTATTACCTAGAATTCCTGTCGCCGTACACGCGTTCTGATCTCTGTGAAAGGGCTTACTGTTGTCAAGAGTTATAGGAAGAAACATAAAGCTATGGTGACCATGAAAACAAAAACATTGTGTTCTGTATCGTATCTCGTATCATAATGCCTTTTTTTCTCATCGGCTTCTAGATACTTAACGCTGATTGGCAAACTTACTTCAAATGCTGATTAACATTTCCCTAATCAATTCCCTAAACTATGCCCACCCTCTTGCCTCGCCACTGCACTGCCTCAATTTACATGTGCTTCTTGTTTCTTCCTTCCTTCCTTCTTATCTTTCTTTTTTCTCATCTTTGACTGCCGAAGAATAAGCTAAAGGAGCTTTGCTGTGGTCTGGGTGGCCTTAGTCTGTTCTGTGCACAATTTGCACAGCCAAAAAAGGTAACAAGCCTATTGACAGATAAAGTGCCGTTCATTGATTAGAAGTGAGTTTGATGTATGAAAAAAATCTTCTCAGTGATTGCTTTTTAAATTATTCTTTCCCTTACATTTGTTACAATAATGTCTGAGAAGTCTGCAGTCCTATTGACTTTCCTTGTTGTTTTTCCTTGTTGTACTGTAGATCTATGCGGTGGAGGCCAGTCGAATGGCAGACAAGGCAAAGAAACTGATGCTGTATAATGGGTACTGGGACGTGGTGAAGGTTGTTCATGACCGAGTGGAGAACATAACCCTGCCTGAGAAGGTCGACCTTATCATCTCTGAGTGGATGGGCACGCTTCTCCTGGTAAATACTGTAAATGCATTTAAGTTAGCGGGAATTTAATTTCGCGGTAGCGGGAAAAAGGACTTTTCGCGGTGGTTTTATTTTCGCGGAAATACCATAGACTACAGTCTAATACCATAATAGAAAAATGTTCGCGGTGGATTTAAGTTTGTGGTGAATTGGTCACTGTGAAAATCGCGAACATTAATCCACCACGAACATTTCTGCATTTACAGTAACTCATCTTGTTAATGTTGACACATACATGTGGGGTCACAGGGGCGTGTGACTTAGAGGCTAGCAGACTCAAGATTGAGAGGTCATGGTCTTAATTCCTTCCATTCCAGGCTAGATGTTTTGCTGTTGGGAAAGGCACTTTACACAATCGTAAAATGGGTATCAAACTTTGGTTGGGAGTTGAAAGGTGGAAGATGAGGGATGGGCACCATCTTCCAATACTGTGCATGATAGATTATCACCCATACAGCCTCAGAAGAGCCAGATATGTATTAACCCAACATGTTAACACGATAAACAGCCATTTGTCAAACTGCACTACACCAAGTTTATGTTCTGAAGTGATTGGTCACCTGTATTGATCCTGAAGAAGGCGACAGTGGTCATTGAAGATTTGATCCGTGTGTACTTTTGTGTTGGAACAAAGTTTAGCATTGTACTATGGTTACTACCAACACAGATGAGCTTCCATGATGGACTTCACTGTTCTTTTTTCTTCACATGTATATGAAAGTTTGATCTCAGTTTTTTTTTCATTATCCCCTGCTGTAGTTTGAACTGATGGTGGAATCGGTGCTGATAGCGAGAGACAAGTTCCTGGCCCGAGGCGGGGTGATGTGGCCGTCTCACGCCAAGCTCTACCTCGTGCCCTGCCGCGCACAGAAGCAGTACGATGAGAAAATTGCATGCTGGGAAGACCAGTATGGGTTTGATTTCTCACCACTCATGTAAGTTCCTGCAAAGTAAGGTTGGAGTGATGTCGGGATAATTCATTGAGGGAAATATATATATTATTGGCTATTCCAGCAGGGAACAAGATAGTATGTTCTTTCAATGATAAGCTCATTGTCTTTGATCTGGTTGTCCTGAGTGCATCATTATTGAAGCCTTTGAAAAATGTGCTGAACACATAGGTATCTGAAGTGTGCATACCTTGGAAAATGCTGTTGCTGTAGATGTTGGTGTAGATGATGATGAGATCTCCTTGAATTCATCGCTCAACTTATTTGGCCGTATTATGATTAGTAGCGGTATTACATGTTAACAGGAATAAATGTTCTTAACTTTTATCTTACTTGTTTTTTACAGTCCGTCAGCAAAGAAGGAGTTCTTTGGCCGCCCTGTCTTTAACCATGAGCTGGATCTGCAGGACTGTCTGGCAGAGTGGGAAACTGTGTTAGTCATGGACATGAAGAGATTCAGGGTGGAGGAGCTGGAGGTACTTTGTGTAGATATGTACTGTCAAAGTTGTCTGTAGCAACCCCTCAGGAGAATTGAAGAAATGGTCACAGTACAGAGGTTACTTCAATAGACAATCCTTGGATCAATTGGAAATGTAACTTAAGATGTCCACACAGTGGCAAGGTGGTCCTTATTCAGGGGTGTTTGCTAGACTAGTTAGCTTTCATATAGCCCATTCAAGTCATTTCAAATGTTCAAAGCTGCCAGAGATTTGAAACCTACCTGCAATAGATTCAAAAGTCAAATATTTCTGATTTACCATTATAGAAGTATAAATGCCATATACATTGTATATGATTATGTGCTTATGATATGTAGAAGGTAACATGCTGTTTATGTATCAATGCAAATTATCTGTAAAATATCACCCAGTAACAACTTGACAACAATATATTGAACTACCTTGAAAGTGCCCAAAAGATGGAAGCTTGAGTAGCTTTCAAATGGCATCTGCCATTATTTGTCAACTCTGATCATCAAGATGCTATTGTTTGTTATATTATATGCTGTAACAGATGTAAGACAGAAGAGTTTACCAATTTTGTTTACACATGACATTTCCTTTCAATAATTGGCCAATAAGGAATTGACCCATTTTTTTCAGGAGATCACCCAGGAATTTGAGTTCCAAGTGACACGAGAGGGAATGTTCCATGGCTTTGCCTCCTGGTTCAGTGTAGACTTTGGAGGATTTCCCTCCTCAGAGCCGCCAGTGGTGTTAAACACTGGACCTGAACATGAGTAAGTTAGGACTATGTGTCCAAGAGTAGAACATATACAGGAACAATTTAGATAAGGCGTATACACAATGGCTGGAACATTTCACCAGTTTTATCTATGTACAGCCATAAGAAATGTGCCATTTGTGTCAATTGGAAGATATTACAAACTGTTCCATGATCACCATCTTCACTTTACCTTTACAAGAGGGCTTACAGCCAAGCTATTGTGCCATACACATAAAATGTACACACACACACACACACACACCACCCAAATAGGGGATACCTTCCTATAAAAAAAAATAACACTATGTATGTATGTATATATATACTATGCACTTCCACCATAATATTATCCATTGATATAATGTTGCATGTACATGTACATGTAACTCCATAAGAAACTGGCACATGTATACCACAAGCATTATCCTATATGGCTTTGCTTACTTTAGATTAGCAACCGTGTCATCCATCCCTAAAAATAATCATATGTATGTAGTCACAATATCATCCAAGGAATCCACATTGTATTGTACCTGTTGCAATTCCAATAAAGTCAAAGTTTAAAAAAGATCGTTTTCCTTGTTGTCAGGATGACTCACTGGAAGCAGGACCTGTTCATGATGGACCAGCCCACTGCAGTGGAGGAGGGGGACAGCATCGTGGGCAGCATCCTCATCAAGAGGAACCCGGAGTGGAGGCGGCACCTCAGGGTCATGTTTACATGGGAGGTGCTCAAGGCTGGAGTTAGATGGGTATGTGTTTCGTCAACATCTGAAAGGCAATCAGAACTTTTTGCATTGGGGTTCAACACTTGACACATGGCTGTCTCTAGGACCTAGAAATTTGCTTGTTGGGACATACAAAAATATGAAATACCTGACATGAAAATGTATCATTGTTAGAATGACGAAGAAATGACAGATTTAACAACGATGCAGAAAGTAATTTGTTGAAAATTTAGGAGGGTTGGAGTTTCCCTAATTTTCTACAGGAGCGTACCCTTAAACCCTTTAATTTTGCAAAAGCTATGATTGGCATTTGCCTTTGGCCTTCAGAAATCCTTTCCATCCCCCCCAACAAGATTAATTTATACATGTCATAAAAATTGAGTACTAGATAATTTGTTCTTCTGTACCAGACATAAAGTTGGCATGATTAATTGAGGGAGAAAAACAGCCCGGCAGTCATGTCTATTCTTCATGAACAGCGTAATAATTGTATCTGATGCTCTTCTTTCTGTTTCAGGGGACCCAGAAGCAGAAACAGTTCTTACTTTGGAGATGAAGGTGAGCCCTGTTTGGGGCTTTTGAAACCACTTGATATTCTCATATTCTAATTACCAACTGAAGCATTTTAAATCAACAAGAGGAAAAACAATTTGATTGACAGAAAATTTTAGAAGCCATGGATAACACTAATCATTTGGTATCATTTTTAAGACATCATCAGAAGGCGTCAGCCCCACATAGACCATACCTTAAATCTAACAAAACATAAGGAATGAAACTATGAAATATGGAGAAAGTGTGGAGACAAACTTGATGTCACAAAGTGTAGTTTTATTAATAGCTTAAAATACATTGTCTGAATGGCG
The DNA here is from genome assembly GCA_019207045.1 of Branchiostoma floridae x Branchiostoma belcheri. NCBI lineage: Eukaryota > Metazoa > Chordata > Leptocardii > Amphioxiformes > Branchiostomatidae > Branchiostoma > Branchiostoma floridae x Branchiostoma belcheri. The sequence continues at coordinate 8,785,047 of CM033041.1, forward strand.
ACAGAAAGGCCTGGAATATTTATTGCAAGTCAAATGCAGAACTTTTGTATTGTTGAATGTGGAAATTGCCATGATGTTTTTAGATTGTATGTTTTTCTCTTAATATACATTATGGCTAATTATGGATTATACAAAACCTGTGGACTGTAAGTGTGTATTTTCCAGTGATGTAGTTGAGATGCAAAGGTTTGATGTAAATGCTATTTATGTGGAACTTTAAAATGTCAGTGTTGTCAAAAGTGTGGTAGATGCAGGGCTCTAGCCAGCGTCCATTTTTCCGTCAATTGACGGAAATTCGCTGCGTCTGATGGAAAAATTTTAAAAGCAATCCGTCAACCTTGACGGACAAAAATCCTTGGTGGAAGCTACAGGCGGGTTGGGGACGCCGTCCACGGCCGTAAAAGCCACACACTGTTTGTTTTGCTATTGTTATGACTGTTGACAATGTGTGTCGGCGCTCTTTCGCATACGATAATCTCATTAAAACCGGTTTTTCAAGGTCTCAATGGCAACATTTACTACTTTGTAGTGTCATGGGAAAATAAGTTTTCGCGGTTTTCACGACGACTGGAATTGGCTGACGGAAAAAAAATTCGAGCTGGCTAGAGCCCTGGGTAGATGACCATGAAAAATATTGTTGCATACTGTCCATAGATACAGGGCTCAGACAAAAATAACACTCATCTTACAAATGGAAATTGTGATTTTAACCTACATTTGAAGTTGAAGTGTTGCCAAATTTGGAGACTGAAAGTTATATCATCTTTACCTTGTCTCATTCTCATCTTGAGTGTCGGGGACTGTAGTAGCTTATAAGTTAAAGTTACGTGTACATGTATGTATCAAGCAAAAACTGTCTTCGATCTTCTGTGATATCATATGTTAGCCTGGCAATGCAACATTCTCACAAATTAACCTTTTTTATCAGTTCTGAAATCTTGAATGTCGAATCTTAAAGTGTTTTCTAGTGCATTAGAAATTGAAAAAGGTGACTGTGCACTATGAATTTGTATCAAATGTAATATGCAGTATTTGCACATAATTGTCTATGTGAAAACCCTCTTGGTAAATCTATATGTAGTAGACAATCGTCACAATGGCAATCTTTTGTCAAAATTCCTAAATGTTACGTCATTTTGAGGGGAGTTTTTCAAGACATTATCCCATATTTGAGTATGGAATGTCCAATGTGTGCCTGTAACCCATCTGTGTCTATATCAATAAGTGCACTACATGTTCCTGTGTATGTGATCTAATTTTAGGCTGTATATTTTTGTATCAAAAAATTTGTGAATTTAAGGGACCAACTAGTCTGTGTATGGATGGGATAGAAGATTGTTATTACAGTAATAATCAGACAAGGAATTTGGCCAGGAAATTTGAGTGTTTTTGAAAGATACTTCTGCAGTACTTGAAGCATGGTTTGTTCACCAGGGAAACCACTGTCTTTAAAGGTTTGAGAGCGATGTTTATTGGATGAATCAAAGTCCTGCTGCAATTAGACGATGCAAGGATAGCAGACAACATTACTCTGTCCAAGCTAAATTTTACAACCTTGCCGGAAACCTTAATATAGAACAAATGTGTGCCATACACCAGTTGGATAGCCATAGGCAATGTAAATTTTCCTTCAGTCAAGAAAAAGTACCTTTTACCTAGAATAAGGAAAATCCTAAAATTTGTTGAACCACTTTGTGAAAAAAGATACAAGACTTACTTTGTACAGTAATGTGTTTATTGCATATTCCTAGATCTGTGGTCATTGTAACCAGTATTTTCTTAACACCCTAGATGTTAACATATTTCTGTATTGATGTGAAATGTATTTTGTGGATATTTGAATACAAGTCTTTGTGAAGTGCCAAGTGTTGTTCAGATGTTTTCTTCATTGCTTGTATATTGATGTTCAAGTTATTCTAATATCAGCAGGTTTGATAAAGATGAAGATTTAAACCTTCTTAGCTAAGTGCTTGACAACTTATTGTGCCATTAAAAACTTCCATTCTATAATATGATACTCTAGTTAGCAAAATTAAACCTTTCATCACAGCTAAGTGCAGCTTTTGTACATTTCAAAATCATAAAGGATAATGTGTTATTAGTTTCACTTAGATCTACCTTTGAAAATACTATATAACAACTTAAGCCTGGACTTTCAGTTGAAATTATGAACAAAGTTTAACCTTTCATCACAGTTAAATACAGCTTTTATACATTTCACAATGATGCATGAAGAATCATATATTTTCACTTAGCTCTACCTTTGAACTTTAATGATTTCTTAAGAAGCTTTAAAAGCATTTAGTAACTAATATCACATGCAAAGTGTTTCCATGTCATCTGATATGGGAATTTTCCGCAATTTTTAATGATCTTGCCAAAATTTGAACATTTTGGGGGTGCTGTTTCCAGGCCACTATCCCTTGCTGCTCTCTTCCTCCTGGAGTTTAGTCATCAGTGCTTTCAGCTCCTCAGGGCTGATGATGACATCATCACGATAGCTCCAGGGGTCGGCGTAGTCCCCGGCCTCCACAATCATCACAGGTGGAACCTTCTCGTTCCCTTCCGCTTCCACCCCGAACGTCGCAGGCGGCCCCTTCTTGTCTTCAGTACCGTCGGATTCCAGCACTTTACTTTCCTCATCCTCTGGAGTCTTCTTTAAGAAGCAGTAGCATTGGAGGATGAAAAACCCCACTACCCCGATCATGAAAGCGTAGGACAGTCCCAGGAGGAGGCGGCGCACGGCTGGGTTAGCTGGCAGGCCGTTGATGACAGCTGGAAGAGCAGATGTGTCATGGTTTACATATGTTATTCCAGGTTTGGGAATTGGTATATTCCCTGGAATGCACATGCACACAGATGCAAATGTTACCACACACATACACACATAAATACGTGCACACACGCATGCGCACATACAAGAGCACATACACATGTCCACACACACAGTCACACATACTGAAGAAATGTCATAGAATGGACTGTATGAAGTGCTTTCATTCTGATATTTGAAAGTTACATGACATATCCGCATCATTTCGTAAGCAACAACAGACTGATTTGCATCAGATCTTGGTCACAATTTGTTGATGAGAGCAAATATAGACAGAAGCACATAATGTATAGACATTTCACAAACAGAGCTCCAAAAGTGATTGAACACGAAACTTAAGAAGTGCTTCACCATGCCCGGTCTCAAATGCTCCCAGACGACACATCATGTTATGATGACAGTCGATCGGCGTCTCCTGATTCCTCGATTCCTTATGGTGTGTCTTGGCTGGAGGATGGTGGTGGCCAGAGGCTGGTTTCTGAGGGTTTTGGAGATCATGGTGAGGAGCTTTTGGTTCATGTTTAGGGCGAGGTGTGGGATCATGCTGAGAAGGGTTGGGATGTTGTGAGGGACCATGGTCACGGTGGGGAGGAGTCTCGGGGGCACGATGGGGAGGAGTCTCAGGAGCACGATGGGGAGGATGCTCTGGGGCATGATGGGGAGGAGTCTCGGGGGCACGATGGGGAGGAGTCTCAGGAGCACGGTGGGGAGGAGTCTCAGGGGCATGATGGGAAGGATCCCCAGGGGCATGATGGGGAGGATTGTTGGGGGCATGATGGGGAGGGTTGTTGGGGGCATGATGGGGAGGAGTCTCAGGGGCATGATGGGGAGGATTCTCAGGGGCACGATGGGGAGGATTCTCAGGGGCATGATGGGGAGGATTATCAGGGGCATGATGGGAAGGATGACCAGGGGCATGATGGAGAGGATTATCAGGGGCATGATGGAGAGGATTCTCTGGGGCATGATGGGGAGGATTATCAGGGGCATGATGGGGAGGATGACCAGGGCCGCCATGATGGGAAGGTTTGTCACAGTTGCGGATATTTGTGTCCCCACGACGGTTGGGAGGCATCCCATCAGGTGAGCGCCGGTGCAAGCTTTGATCCTCCTGCTATACAGAAATTACAGCATTTAATAGGACATAAGTAAAGTGCCGTGTATAAGTTAAATGTGATTGTTACATCTCCAGTGTATACTAAATGGAATAGTATCATATTATCATGAATGCACTTATTATCAACCATTACTTCAAAGTGTATACCAAGGGTGATATCTGAATGTTGGTTGCACAGGGGTTTCTATCTTTAATTTAAAGTGCGCAAATTGGGTTTGCCAAACTCTTTTTTTTTTTAATTTCTAATGACAACTAAGTATAAACATCTCACAGAGACAAATGTACTAATTCTTACGTAACAGTCTTTTTTCACTCACAGTTTCTTCCATTTCACGCCCAAACAGCCGATCCATGATTGATCCTGCACGGAAAAAAGTCACAAAGTAAATGACTTGTCAAGTTAATTGATTGAAGGATGTCGAATCAGAGCATGGTTTTCTGATCTAAACTACCAAACTACAATCTTAATTAGAATTTGTTTGAATTTTAGACATTCTTTAGTTTTTTGTGCCAGACAGACCTGAACAAAATCAAAGTTCCACAGACTAAGCGCCAATATTAGCGTCAATGTATTTGGTCAGTATGTTGAAAGGTTCTCTAACACACAACACAAATACTTCATTCTGAAACAAATGGATAATTTTTTCATCATTACCAACGTTAACGGTGTCCTTGTCTGAGCCCATCTCATCACTATTGTCCTCGTCAGATGAGGAGCCCAGGAACCAGTTGTTGGCTGGAAAATATTTTAAAATGTGTGTAAGAAGCCAAAGTGGCATACACTCCCCATTCGAATCTTACATGTGTAACAACGAAACGAGCGTCGGGAGATGTTTCAGCGCTCAAAAAGGTGCATACCTTTCATTAAATCACAGCTATCACATGATAAATGATAATAGTTGTGATGAACTAGTTGATTATTCTGTAGTCTGTCATGGTAACGTTCCTTGCATTAAGCTTGTTTGTGAACAGCCCAGACGATTCTCCATCCTTTTGTTCAGTTAAGGGCACTTTAAACTGTATTATAAAATCATTTGTGAACTTTAAATCTAAATACAGTAGAAGCCAATTAATTGCACAGCGGATTACCGCACACTTCTTCAAATTGCACTGAATCCCAAAATCCCAAACCGGTGCAGTCCAGCTGGATAACTTCGCATTATTGCACCAACCGGATAAATGCATAAAATACGCTGGCGAATGGGGTGTGCAACTAAACGACTTCACAACGTTAGGTCTTTCTCTAAAAGTGAAAAGATCAGATACTTTTACTTGTGTTAGATAAGTATGTTTCAACTTTGGAATTTAATGATGATTCCAACGCACTTTCTTCCTCTGATGCTGTGTGGTAGCACCAGGGAGCGTTCGGCACGCTGAAGGGCGAGCGGTAGCAGCAGCCCATGTCGATACACTCCCGCTCGCTGGTCTTCCAGCTACCGCAGGCCTGCCGCTTCTCTCCTGGCACGCTACACGAGTCGTACGCTGCACGGACAGAGTTTCAGGAAACGTGGTTGAAATACTGAAGACGAGTCATAGACCCATCTCTGGGATATTAGTGTTTATCACTACCACACAGATCAGCATTTAGGCTGCGATGTTTAACAAATAAATCATTCTCAACCCCACACTTCTTGATTTCTCTACAATGAAAGATTATAACGGGGTTAGTGTGGTTCAGGGAGCATTTTCATGGCAGTAAAAACAACGTGGGTTTCCTCGCAGTTGGTAATAGCACATTCAGCACCAAGGACAGGTCCCAAAATTCAAACCAGCCTATCAGCACCAAGGACAGGTCCCAAAATTCAAACTAGCCAATTAGCGCCAAGGACAGGTCTCAAAATTCACACCAGCTAATCAGCAACAAGGACAGGGACCAAAATTGAAACCAGCCGATCAGCACCAAGGACAGTAACCAACCAGAGTAACCAACCTAGAACATAAGTAGGACTCCGGGCGATCAGCCTGACTAGTGTTTTTTTATCAATAACCAAGTGGCAAAGTCAACTTATAACAACAACTAGATACCCTCTAACCCCTGACCAGCATGGTTCCTCGTGTGTAACGCTATTAGACATTTACGGGAGTTGTCTTGTAGTACTAAAGAATTCATTACGGTTTCTGTTTGGTGTTTGGTCAACGTTGCATCAGAATTTCTTCCGTTGCATGCCATATCTTTTCCGACACAACGTTTTAAAAGTATATAGACGGGATATCATCATGTATACGTGAACCTATGTCGAAGCGTTAGTAAGTTACCAGGCATGGTATTTAGCATGTGTTTACACAATCTATTTCTGGCTGGGGTTAATGCGCCTTAGGTGGCGAAAACAGTAGGGCCGGCCGCTAGGAGCGCGATTTTATAGGCTATGTGGGATTCAGTTGGTTACGGGAACAAGCCTTCAGCACCAAGGACAGGTTCACGATTCAAATAAGCCAATCAGCACCAAGCAAAGTGATCAACATTCGCTATTCTTTACCCATGAAAAAGGTCAAATTCGCAGTAATGACGTCATTAATGACGTATTGTGGCATGTAGGTATCAGGAGGAGACAGTGCCATCAATTCTAATCAAGGAAGTATATTCAGTACTTGTTTACGGTAAGGCCAAATATGCGTCCAATCAACCCGGCAGTTTATCCCCTCACGGCACTCTGTGACGCAGTGCAAAATTGTGTTTCACCATTCTGCAAAACTCAGGCTCAACCAGCCACACTATAAAAGCGGATGGGATTCTTTTCTTGGCTGAAGCTCAGAATTTGGTATACTTCAAAGTAGCATTACAGACGGCGTGCCCAACATGAACGACGAACCATTTCTAACGCCGCTATCAGTCACACATTCGGGGCCTTCTCATGATTCTCATGCTCCCGACCGCTCCCCAACGGAGTGTTACAAGTAGCCGGTATCCATCCTAGCCTATTCCAGATCCAAGAATAAGACTTTCCCGACTTTTATTTTTCTTTAAATTTCGTAGTCGGCTGACGCAGACGACTTTTAAAGATTGACAACTCCAAACAAGAGATAAGCCTGTTCACGGGAGGCCATAGTCATTGGCGCCTACGTGTGACAGGGGTTTAAAGCACCTGTGACGTACGTTAACTACAAAATAGCGGGCAATAAAACATAAAAGGCACTATATGTGAGACAAGTAGTGACTTGTTACGTGTGATTTTAACTCTACTAATTCTATCTCTGATTCTCAAAACGGAAACTTGACGGAGAAACACAACATTCCATACCGTATACCTGCACTTTTGCACCCACACGAAATAGCACCATGATCTAGCCTTTACCCTGAATATTCAAGTTGTTTTCTTATTCTCGTCCAAGACCACAAAGTCTAGGCGGAGCTGTTTCTTGATACTCTTGATTTTAAAATAACAGCATTTACTCCTTGAACTCTTGGAGGTCAAAGTAAAGTAGTGTAATAATTTTACGTATAAATCGATAGGGTACTCTTCAACAAAATTTCCTGAGTGTTTCCAAAATCACATCCAGCTTGAGTATTTGGCGTAATGAAAATAACTGTATACTATAGATCAACTTACCCTTCTGGCCGGCGACGTTGACTAGGTAGTTGATAAATAAGGCGAACCCGAAAACCTTAAGAACGACCATGACGGCGATAGTGGCGTTTTGTTTAGCAGTCCTTCGTCCTTCCTCCTCTTCGTCTACTTCTTCTTCCTTCTCTACGTCTTCCTCGTCTTCGGAAATAACTTCTAGGCCCTCTAAATATCCTTCGTTCTTTTCCTCTGCGTTGTTGTCGTCTTCTTTCTTTTCCTTTTCCTCAACGTCTTCAGCTTCGCCGCCTTCTACTATGTACACCGTCAAGAAGTTAATGCCACTTGCCATCCAGCCGAAGAACAGGTGACCAACCTCCTAAAATTTTGTCACGGGATATTGTGGCTGAGAAGGTGTCCATAAACCCAGTATCTACAAACTCAGCTGCTATTGGCTTACGCTTCTACTAAGTCCGAACAGGCAATTTCTATCCAATAGAAAGACTCCTCTTATGTCGAGACCAGCGCAATCTGCAGCACATGTCCCCATGATGCAGCAAACGTGCCATGTTGATTGACAGTCCTGCACATAAAATGAGAAATTTGTCTCACACTACTAAGGGGTGTATCTCTTGAATATCTCATAGCGGTTGAAATTTATCACTGACAGTACAGGTAAGCTGGGTTTGAACTTTGTTGTTAGTAATATTACCTTACTGGACCAAATGTCTGTAGGTGAGAAAGTTGCCTCACACTTTGTGGGTATGTTCAAGATAATGTGTAATACTAACAGTGGTTGGAATTACAGTACAGGTAAGATGCATATAAGTTGGAATTTTGTTGTTAACTGTTACCTTACTGGAGCAAATGACTGGGTCTGTTGTTGATGCTATATTTTAACTGAAAGGTCCAACTTCTCAGCATTTGAGGACACTATCCTGTATGGTATGCAATGCAAATGATCACCCAAGCAAAAAAATATGCAACTGAAATATATATGTACTAAATAAATTTTATTTTGCATATTGTGTACAGGAACTGCATGTGAACAAACAGAAGTGAAGTAAGGCAAAACGATTTCGTAATATACAAGTTGAGATTTTCATTGAATATTCACATCACCCAAGCAGCATCTCATTGGAAAATCCACCACAAGATATCGAAGAAACAAAATACAGTTGATTATCAACATAGCATTAACAAGTAAGAAATGCCTTCTAGCAATGATAACTGGAGGTAATTGTGGAATGGACTTAAGTAGAATTCAAACTCTCCAAATTGCTCAGCACTGGTTATAATTAGTAATGTCATATCTGATTATTAGTCTTCACTTGAATGTGGCTCTTATATTCTGTACAAACATTTCACAATAGCCGGTTGCATAGATCTTTCTGATCACTTAATAACCAGTATATTTACAAAATACAATGTTGATACTAGATCTAAGCACTTCGGAATCCTAGTACTCTTGCTGACTAGTTCCTATATTGTTCTTGGGACTGGAATGAGTAAAGGGAGATACAGAAGTTAGGACTGTCTTAAGCAAAGGGGACTGTTCATTTTTCACAAGACATTAGAGGAGGATTGGCAACATTGTAACAGTACTCTATAATCAAGTGATTCTGTTGGCCACCACTCTCTGATGTAGTCAAATGAACGATCCCCACACAACAGGAGTTTTTATGGGCTTTGAATTATTCAAAGTTGGCTGTCTGGCTCTTAAATGCTACAGATGACATTCTCAATGAATGCACAGATGCATTTTTGTACATGATACTTGTATGATAGCAAAAGCTCATTTGCTAAATGTTTTTGGTTGTTGTAAGACTTCCAATATTTTTTATAGTTTCTGTATTTTTGTTGTCATCGTGTGTATGACAGAAAAAAGCTCATTTGCTAAACGTTTTTGGTTGCAGTATGACTTCAATTTGTTTTTATATTTTCTGCTTCTTTTTGTTGTCCTCATCTTCTGTAGGAATGTCCATATCCCAGAAGTCATCTCCCCCCTACTCATCCGCCTTCTCCTGGACCTCAAACTCCGGCACAGGCGATGCCCCACCCTCCTTTGCCGCTGGCTCCTCCTCCTGAGGTTCCTCTGTCTCCTCCTTAACTGGTTCTTCTTCTTTGACGTCATCTTCCTTGTCAAAGTCTTCTTCATAGTTAGCATCTGCTTCTGTAGAAAGCAAGAAATTACAATCATATACTTTTGGGGTCTAAAATGGATAAATCACATCAAATCTGAAGTGACAGCAAAAATGGTAGAGCTTTTTTTAACTCCCCAAGACAAGCTACGTGACTGCGTAATGTATTGACAGGGATATAATGATATGATTTTTTTAAAATTCAGAACAAAAAGTAAGCAGGACTATGAATTTATACTAAAACATCATTTGGACATCTGAATATAACACGTTATCACAGCAATGTTATCTACAAGATACACATGTTATACTGTCATGTGTACAGAGTAATATCATTCAATAAAATTGAAACCTAGTCAGATTGAACATGTTTTTCTTGAATATGTGATTTGCTCAAGTCATTCTTACCTGGCTCTGGCTCTGGTTCTTTCTTGTCATCATCCTCTGTCTTCTGGTCTTTTGCAGCGGAAGACGGTCGACTGTCCTTCTCTTTCTTGGCAATACGGTTGTTGACGTCATCCAAAGCTCTCTTGATGGCGACTTCTGCGGCCGTGTCTCCCTGTGCTTGTGCCATTTCAAGCGAGCGTTCAAACGACTGTACCGCTCCTTCTAGTTGTCCTTGTCTCACTGTACAGAAATGGGACACAATTAAAAACAATAAGACGGAGATACAAAGTCATGTAATTCTTAATCTGTATGTTGAGCTATGTAAGTTACAGTATAATTCACACATCCCCAAATTTCTGTCAACACAGTCAAGTGATTTATACATCACAAATATTGTTGCTGCTTGTAAGACAAATTTTTGGCAGTATTGGCATGGTCTCTGTGGATTGTACAGACATAAATAGGAAACTAATCAGACAATATCATTCCATGTTTTCATGAAAGATACACTTCTTGAAAAGAATTTCCTGCATTGGACAAGGTCTACAATGATTGTCATTTGATCAATCAAAGTCAGTGTACATCCTTATGGTACAAACATAAATGGGAAAACAAATATGAAACATTATCATTCCATGCTTAACGCTAATTCACCTTTATCCGCGGGGTAACCTATATCCGTTGTTTCTAAACATAAGATATGTAGGGACATCAAGTAAATGGACGGCAATGTCAAATTGCAACATTTTCACAGTTGTATAGTTTGGAACCGCCATCCGTCGACATAATGTCCATAAGTACCGTGTTTTTAGAAACAACGGATATAGGTTATCCACGGATAAAGGTGAACCAGCGTTACATGAAATATACATGACAGTACCAACCTTCTGCCTGAGCGATCAGAACACTCGCGTTCAGCTGCCAGACATCATCTTCAGCCTCCTGAGCCTCAGCAAAGGACATCTCACCATACTTGTGAGCTTCGTCGTTCTCGTTTAGCTCCAGGTTGCAGCGCCCAATCTCATGGTACAGCCAGGTCTTCTCTAGAGGAGTCTTTGCCATGGGTAGTTTGCGCTCCCAACTATAGAAAGAAAAGAATCATGCAAATGAATCCAAGTGCAGTTCGAAGATATTTTGCAAGGGGGTGCTGGCAATAAGCATTTCATGGATGCTATTATTCATGCTACAACATCACAGAGCCCACGCACTATAGAAAAGGTGGGATCCTTTGTCCTCCATTATCTGAGGAAAAAAGTCAGGCCACCCAATAAGTTACAGTTTAGAGCTTTTAGACTAGAGTTGACATATTCGATAATGTTCTAAAATACTTGTTTGTCCCATGCTAACTGCAATTAGCCCTTAGGCAAGAATTTGCAATAAACTACACTAGCTATATATTATTACATACGCTGTAAATCCACAAGAAGAGTCCATTGCTTCCTTACTTTTCAATAGCCTTCTCAAACTTGCCCATTCTTGCGTACACTCTCCCGAGGTTGTCAAGGGCTCGAGACCGGGCATCCTCCAGATTACTGAAACACAAACAGACAGGATTTGTTAATTTATATGAAATTACATCTAGTGGCTGTCCTAAAAACTGAATATAACTCCTGGTAGTACAAATAATGTCTAAACAGTTGTCAAGTCTTTGAGATGGTATGACATTGGTTTTAATGCCGTTCGCTTAAACTTTGACTGCAATGAGCTTTCACAACTTAAAATGTCAACAAAAGAGCAATTCAAAACCAATTTGTACATGTCGCTAATGGAAGCAGACATAAAAGATGTGAACTCTGAAATTTGATTGGGGTTAGTAGCAACTGGAAAACAAGGATATAAGTATGTAAAATATTACACTCACTGTTTCTCTGCCATGTCCATGTCCTTTTGGTGATGTTGTAAAGCATCTCCCATCTTTCCTAACTCAAGCAGCGCATTGCCTGCAAACACAACAAACAAACGTTAGAATTAGTAAAAATACCACAGTTACTAAGATGAACAATGAAAAGAACCAGACTTAATGGAAGGACAATTACAAGAAGAGTGGGGAGGTCGTAGTGTAAAGAACGGTTCCTTACCTATACAGCTGTGTAGATTTCCAACGACATCAGGCTTGTTGGGGACGTCGTCTTCCGACCAACTGTCGACTGTCTTCAACGTCTTCTCTGCCTGCTTTAGACTTTCCTCTGCTTTGCCTTCTGCTAGGGCTACAGAGAACAAGACATTTCATTTGTTAGATAGCAGTCTGGGTGGAGGAATATATTATAAGCTCTTCAACTCTGCAAACATGGGTCCAATTTCAAATAGGTGCTAGATTTTGTTGGTCATATGTCGCAAAACAAATATTATGGCTATAAGGTTTTTACTGTTATCATGCTCAACATGTTTTCAATATTTCACTTGAATTGTGTCCACTGTCTTCTCAAGTGAAATTTCTATGCAGACACAAAAGTTCTAGATACATTTTCAGCACCAAGGACAGTGCACACCAAGATTTTCTCAGTCAGTACAATAGAAAATTTAGGGGATGGGAATTGTATGGCTGTATCTGTAGGTATTGGAGCATTGTTCAAGCTCTTGACATGATCTTTTGGGTCGGTAGTGTCAAAACCTGTGTGTATAGAAGGGCTCCTTAATTTCCTTAGCTAATGTGCAGCATTAAATGATAGCTGAACTCCCCAATCTTATGCATCAGACAGTTGCAAGGCCATTTCAAAGTGTGTACTGACCTTGGTGCTGAAACTGTTGTTAAATCTTTTTGTCAAAATAAAATTTCCCTTTCCGAAGACAAAGGGCCCCCTTGTCGTGTGTTTAACTAACTAAGCACTAACCCCTTACTCATCTTGTGTTTCATACAAAGATAACCACTAATCCCTTACCCTGATCGATTTCCTCCAGGTTTTTCAGGATGTAGTTAGCAGGGTCAGCCGCGGCTTCCCTCACTCGTGGTTTCTTCTGTCTCTGGAAGCCCTGGCGAGCGACCACCTTGTCACGTTTCCGGGCGTACATGGGCTTCTGCTGGCGCCAGAACTCCGTTCTCGTGTCCAAGTACTGGATTCCGTCCGTGACAAGCTCGTAGATTGCCATGCCAGTCTGCGAGCTTCCCTTGATCAAGTCTGTTTAGAAGAATGACAACAATTTGTTTTTGCCGGGTGGAAATGCACATAATTGCTGCACACATAGTTATGCATACTTTTATTGACAGTTTTGAAAACAGTATGGCATGATTAGTTTGACATAAATGATCGTGCATACTAAGTTCATACCACAAAACAAATGCAGTATTTTGTGACCAACAAGGATACAGAATATCTCAAATGGTTTAAAAGTCCACAAAGGAGGACATTTAACAAATCATAACAAATTCTACAAACGAAAGACACTGTCAAAATCACAGAAGATAGAGGAGCACAGGTTTTTTTTACATAGCTTGTTCTTTACTTCCTCATTTTTCTCACCTTCATCCTTGAGAAGTTTCTCAAGATACTCCTTGTCAGCATACAGTTCTCCAAGGAGCTGTTTGATTGTCTTCTGGTTTTCCTTGGGTTTTGGCTTCTGTTTGTTGCTCTTCTGTGTTGTTTGCTTCTGTGGTTTCTGGTAGGCAGGTCGTCGAGTTGCTTTCTTATTCTGTAACAACAATTTTTTAGATCATGATTAACAGATTTTTGCTTATCACGCCTTTTCTGAAGTTGCAATTCTTGCCCTAAAAGATCCTATTCACCAACATACCATGTAAAGTCATTCTTTTCAATTATCAATTTCGTCAAATTCTAATCAATGAAATTACCGGTAAAAGTCACCCGTCAAGTAGTGAAGTTGCTATAGATCTAGTAGTAGTAGAAGTAGAGTAGAGTAGTTATAGATTTAAATGTGGTGAAATTGTGTACTTACATCTTCGTGCTTGTTCAGGAATGAAGTGTCCCCCTTGTTTTCAAGCTTCACTGAACTTGGAGCTAAATGGATAAAGGAAAAAGAAAAAAAAAACTTGTGAATATGGTGTTGAGCAAAGCTTCATAACAGTTTTAAAAGCTGGCAAAACTGCTAATCAATAATAAAGACCTGTACATAAGAATCAACTACAACAAAATGTGGCCATAGAGAATTGTAGTCTTTCACCTGAATTTGAAAGTTCATGGCTAAGATTGGAACAAGTCCTAACATTGCATGGTAGACAATAGAAGGCTAGAACTAGATCATCATAAGCTGTACAACACAAGCCTGCTGTCAACAAAAGTGAAACATGCCAGATGGGCTACGTTTGGACACGTACTGAGAATGACAACCAACACACCTGCCCAGCAGGATTAGGACCATTGCAGTCAGAAAGAAAACTACGGGAGCTAAGGAAGCTCGTGATGAACAGAACAAAGTGGAGAGAGTTGAAGAAAGACTGATTGCAGCTGCAAGGTGTCCAGACCACTGCAGCAGCAGAACACAGTGGACTACTACTCCAGTAACTATAGATCATTGTGTGCTAGTTACTCACTGCCAACAGAGTTGTTGATGGCCTCCTGTGCCTTCTGGATTCCCAGTCTGAACTCGTCCACCTCCGGTCGCAGCTTGTGCCCGCGGTGGTAGAACACCAGGGAGTGCTCAAAGTCACCCTTGGAGTACAAAGCCTCTGCTTTCATTAGCAAACCCTGGGAAAATATGAGGAAAATCAACAAAATGTCTTGGGGCTCTAGACAATTTACAATGAAGTGTGGAAATAGAGATTAGGATACACAAACAAGGGGGACATAACTATGACAAACAGCCCCATGTCCCAATACTTCTTTATTCTGGCGGCCCTACATGCATGTAACCTACATGTGTATGTAACATAGCTTGGGTGTTGGAACATACTAGGGGTGTTGGAACATTGGGGTGTGTTGGAACATAGGGGCATAACCCAAACGTGTTTGTACAGAATTCTCTGAAAACTCTGATGCAAAAGCGAGCAAAAATTGCTCAATACTAATTACCAGTTAAGAAGCACCATGCACCGTTAACTTTCCCCTTTCTAATAATTTCCTTCAAATTCCTCAACATACATGACATTGTGTGAACCAAGAGTCCCTGGGGGGGGGGGGAGTTACACTCAGGTTGGTACTGTGTAACCTTACCTTGATGTACTCCTTGTCATCCTTCAGTGCTGCCTCCGCGTCTCGCAGCGCTGCGTCTGAGTCTCCAAGAGCAAGGTAACATTTCGCCCTGGCCACCAGGCAAGTCTTATCTTCTGGCTGAATTTCCAGTGCCTGTGTAGAAACAATATCAGAAAAATGTCACATACTGAGAGGGTAAAATATTGAAATCGCTGAGTCTGTTTAATCAAGCAAAGAAGGACTTGTAGAGTGCTAGCAAAACTCCTGATAGGGTTTAAAACAACAATATCCATGCACTGCTAGGGACTAGATTTGGCATGAGATCTTGAGGACATTTAAGTGCGCAGAATGTAGTGTTTTCACCAGTGGCACATGCATAAAATACTGGTACAGAATGTTGGTAACACATAGAGCGGGTCTAAAATTATTTGGAAAACAGCTTATCTTTTCTATTCCTATTTTGTTGACTGTGGTATCTATTAATACATTATGGAAAATGCATTATCAACAGTGATACAGTTATGCTGAATGATACAGTGCAGATATTTATATCAAATGCAAGACTGTCAAAGAACTAATTCTGTCAAAAAGAGACTGTTAGACACAATCACAAAGGAAGGATTAGTACTGAAATATTAATGAGGGTTTCTAGTCTTGTACAGTGTTTACAAAACCAGATCCATTTCATTCAAACCCTGGGAAAATTCCTGGGAAAACCATTGGTTACTTAAATTACATCATTATAATCAGCTTTTCTAGAACTATTGCAACCTAGATTGTAATTGCACCAGCAAAATATTTTCTTATACGGTTACTATGATACCACCCTGTTTCTTGGATGTGAGTATTGGGACTTTTAGCAATTGACATGCTTTGAGGGACATTTGTAAAAGAAAAAAAAACAGATGTTTGTAGCCATGTGAAATGTTTCATCTGTACAGTATAGTGTAACAGGTACATAACATCATTTGTTGGTTGGATTCAGACAGTAACTTGAATTTTCTACCCATCATTTCTAACTTTTTTCTTCATAAAGTAGCCATATACTTTTCCTTGTGAATCGACTAAACAGCATACCCTACCACTGGCGTGCTACAGTGAGTTTGACTTAATTGTCCAGTCTTTGCCAGGCCCACAATAACTTTTTTCCCAATGACAATGGCAACATTCCATCACTGTCAAGTATGGTCTAAAAAAATATGTCCAAAACAAAACACGCCCAAAACAAAAATCCTTCACAACTCGAGAGAAATCAATGTGGTACATTCCCCTGCATTAAAATCACCTTCCTGGATGTGATAGCTGTAAGAAATTCCAAGAAAATTTCTGTTGTCAGCAAGACAGCCATTTAAGAAGATGGGAAGGATTACTTAAGAAAAAGACAGGTTACCGAAGAGTAGCTGGCGATGGATTTATCATGCTCCCCTCTCTTGTAGAAAATCTCTGCTTCACCGACATACGAATCAAACCTGTGCTGTTCAGTCAATGGGTCATAAACCACCTTCGGTTTGACTTCTTCCTCTTTCTTTTCCACTGATTTCGGGTCCGATTTGGAGAATTCTGGGTACACATTTGCACGAAAGATCGCCTGTGTCTCCGCCATATCTCGTGGTCGCCCGATGAAGTGACCCATTCAAACCACTCTCCACCTACCGCGGTTACTTAGTCACGGGGATCGTGGAAACGCCTCTCAACAACCAACACGATGCGTTCTCACTAAGCCCTACCCTCTAATTTTCATGGTTATGCATAGTCGATGGCTGCCTTTTGGTTGTTATGGCAAAATCAAAGGGATCATGTGTTAAATTATTACTGAGACTGCCTTTTCCTTTATGAAGGCTTGACCAATACACAAACCATAGACACGACATCTAAGCCCTTAATGAAATGATAGGTGATACCAATTATCAGAAGTGACAACCACGGCACGCAATTCTGTACATGTTGTAAAGTTTTCATCAAGGGTATACTGGATTCCTGTGTTAGGGTAAGGAGGGAGGGGAGCTTGGGTTTTAAATATTTATACTCTGATAATCGCCTGGAATAACTTCATTTTCGTGACTCCGTTGCTACCGAGATGATCAGAGGGCAACAATAGAGACCATAGAAGCGTTGCGAAGGACAAGACAGACACAAAAGAGACAGGAACACACCAAATAGAAGAGGTCACTCCATAGTTATGAATGACCCCTTGAGTGGTTTTCCAGATTTCATACCGTGCTGTAGCTCTCGAGAGCTTTTCTGTATTCTCCATTGTCGAAAAGCTTGTCTCCCTCGGACAGGTAGGTTACGAAGGAGCTCTTTGGCCCTTCCTCTCCTTCCTCTTCTTCGTACATATTTTAGTTAGGAGCGTTTCTAATCGAGGAAAATGGAGTAGTTTGCCCAAAACACTGGCTACAGGTCATCACAATGACGTGTTTGCCTAGTTGCCCATGGCAACGCCACTGCGCAGTAGTTCTGCGCAGTTAAGGGCGATGCATGACGGGATATCCAAGATGGCGGCGCCCATTACAAAATTCCAGATTCAGTGACATTTTTCGCGCTTTTTAAGTCACAGAACACTTTTGGTTTGTTTCAGTCCGTTTTACTTATACTGTCTGACAAAAAAGAACTAGGAGATGTTTACTGAGTTGAATGTAATTCTTGGTTTTGACCATTTAAAGCCCCCAAAGGTAAGTTTCTTGTGAGTTTCTCCTGCACGCTCGGGGTTTTGTTGCAAAATATTCTCTTTATCGTCGTTTATTACCTCTTGTTCGTACTGGTAAGGAGAGTATCTCCTGGTTTAACCATGCTTAGGCCAACCATGATATGTTTATGCCGGTGATTTTGCTGTAATATTACGAATATACTCGCTTAGCGTGTGAAGTTGATGTGAGGTGAGTTTTGGACGACTGCTTACGAGCGCCACCTAGCGGTATTGTGCAGGCTTCAGGAGAAGTGGCGATGAAGATTTTGACATTCTATACAGCTTGTCTGCATTGATTTGTTGCCAACATTTCTGACAGGAAATTAGTTGCTGTGTTGTTTTTGTTTGCTCTTCTATTCATGGGCTCAGAGAATATAACATAAGATACATGTTTGACATATCAATTACACATTTGACTTTTATTTACTTTTCTTTCCTTGAGATGTTGTAACATTATGTTTTCTTTCAATGATCAATGATTTATTGAATAGAAATGTGTTCTTATGTACACAACCATATTTTTCTGCTACTTATGGATCAAAGATTTGTTTTTCTCCATATATGTACTAGTACTATGTACAGGATGTTTGACATTTCGGCCAATTACTGGTACCGACACATGATCGGCCCATGTCAAATCAGATGCAAGTCAACTTGGTCCAACAGTACACCTAACCCTAACCCTGGCCCTGGCCTTGGGTGTTGGGCCAAGTTGACTGGGCTGATGAGTTGGTAAAGGGCTAAATTGTCCCGATCTTTACACTTACAGCACATAGTGTAGTTCCCTATTCTCATTCTGCTATACACATACATGTAGCATGAAACCACTCTCTTACACCTGGTACCATGTTATATTTTCTCACACAATAAATGAGTACTGTAAATGCAGAAATGTTCGCGGTGGATTAATGTTCGCGGTTTTCGCGGCGGCCGCTTCACCGCGAATTTAAAACCACCGCGAACATTTTTCCATAACAGTAAGAGACTACAGTGCATGGTGCTACCGCGAAATTAAAACCACCGCGAAAAGTCCATTTTCCCGCTACCGCGAAATTAAATCCCCGCGAACTTAAATGCATTTACAGTACTAGTTACTGTGTAGCCAGTAGAATATGGGCTATAAGCCAGTGTCAATCATCATTACATGTGTCAGGCTTTTAGCCTACCATGCTACTGAAGGCATTAATAGCTTTAATGCCCCCTTAGTGAAAAGCAAGTGAGTGACAGATAAGGGGTTTAGGCTGGATTGAGTGCTTGACATGCTGCTCTTTATTCCCTCCCTCAGGGCCAGTTTGTCCTGATCTCTGACAGCCTGACAGATGGTAGTTTCCTCATCCACCACTTCTTGTCTCTCTACATCAAAGGTACAAACCACAGCAGGATCATTAGTGAATGGTCCCTGGGGGAAAGGGATTGATGTATATACATTAGTGAGGGTTTCAACTTAAGCTGATTGTGGACAAGTCTCAATCCTGTTCGAACATGTTTTATGTAGATAAGATGATAATATTCATTTATAATATACATATACTTTCATTTTATGTAGATAAGATGATAATATTCTTTTATATACATATACTTTCATTCATTCCTACATTTCCATATCTATGTTGTTGTTGTTTTTTTCATTGAAATAGTGTCAGTTCACCTCTATGCTGTTACCTACAGATACATGTACCATATTGGACAATTGGACCAGTTTATACATTGAGACCTGTTTGACTGTACATTTGTGCCATTATCTTTAGGCATTTCATTGTAGTCAGTGGCTGATAAATGGCTAGAAGAATCCCTAAATCCCTAATTACCATATCCATGATGCATAAAGACTGTGATATACATTGTACATTGTATGAATTATATAATGTAAATCTGTGGCTTCCTCTTAATCTTTGTATATTTGTATGACTATGAGCACATTATGCATAAAGACAGCATATATGCATATGCATGTTGTTGATACTGTAGACACACGGAAAGCTGTTGTAGTAATTTTTATGTTGTTTTACCTACTTTTCCAGTTACATGTTATGTACTAGTATTGACTCTTTCTGCTAACTTTCATTCGAAGATCTGATGATGCCAAAGATGAGTGATGAATGATACTGGAAAAATCCAGATGTAATCTCCAATGTATCAATTTGTATTTAGTTGTCTTTGAATATTGTTTGACCTAGTAGTATATAAGTGACAGAGTGTTATCTCCTGGTTGTTTATTCTTCATCATAATTTGATGATATGTTTTACAGGTGGATGGAAGGTGTGTCTTATTGCCCTGGCTCAGTCTTTTGGCCACTACAACACAGTTGGACAGAAGCTGGTACATTTTAAGTTGTAACAATTTACATCTAAGATAACAAAATGCTTTGAAAAGATATGGAGATGGGTGCCACCCCCTATGCACTGGAAGTTGTTGGAAAGATTTTAGTACATGTCTGCATCACTAGTAATGTTGAAGACTTGATTCATCATGGACCAGTACAGGCTAGGTGTACATGTAGACAGCAGAAATACATGCACTGTCCAATCCTACCTGCACTAACCTGCATAAGCAGCTGGTGTTTCAAGTCTTTTATGTCCTTAACATTATATCCAGACTACTGATCTGTGTAATTGTATCATCTGAAGCACTTTTAGTACATATTCAATAAACCCCTGTGTCATTTCATCTACTAATATGATGCACGTAGTCAGAAACCTTATCAAATTGCTTCTGGACGTCAGACACTATAAAATGACCTTTAAAATTCCTCTCCAACAGCGACTGTCTGACATCGTTACAGGACGGGCATCAGAATTGTGTCTCCAGTGATCTCAGCTTTGGCTGGGCTGTCATATCTTAACTGCCTGTGACCTTTTTACTCAAGGATTGTTCTGAAGTTAATGAAGTTAAGCAGCGATGGGAAATGTAATCACCTCGGAGAGGGAGGGGATGTTTTGGATAAGAGCTGTGTACAGCTTAAGTCAAGGGCAAGCCAAGGTGACTCAACGTGAGTGGCATACCAGGAAATGGGTTCACGCAGGGTTAGCAGTTTGGAGAAGCGTAAGAAATGCAGACGGACGTCGCCTCCAGCTTTCCCAATTTTGATGGAGTCAATGGCTGTTAAATCTGATGAAATGGTTGTTGGTTAAGGTAATGGTATGTGCTTAGTGGCCATTTTAGTATCTTTAGATATACTTTATATGAGTGGACGCCAGACTTTTATTGCAGTAGGCGGCTTTAACTATGTCTATGGGCGTCTGATATATATTGTAATCATCAATGCCATCGCAAAACATTACTGGAATGTTGCAACAAAAAGATTTGTCTTATATTGTGTGTACTTTCATTGTTCTTGATTTCAAAACTTTCTCTCAAAAATGCAAAGAAAAGTGTTTCAGAGTTTGAAATATTCAGATTTCCAAAGGAACCCAGACCCTCCAAGATTTCTTTGACCTCTGACATTTTGGTGTCACCGCCCTGACAAATGCTTTCCATAACCGAGTCCAGCAGAACTGATGGCCAAAGCATTGACCTTCAAATCTGTTGCAATGCAAAACAGATATGTGTCTGCAGTGCTGAAGTCTGGAAGTCTTGCCAAGTCAGCTATGTGGCTGAAATCACGATGAGCTGAGGCAAAACTTGTCCACTGTATGGTTCTTGTGTCCCCTCGTACAAAAATGTAAATGATTTATAGAAAAATGTTTTATACAAATGTAAGTGGGCAAACAGAATTTGGCTTGGTGATCAAAGTCACTTTTAAGACAGGGTTTTTATGTCACTTCAACTGAGTCAAGTGTTGTTTTTTTACTTGTCTGTCTGTGTGTGTGTGTGTGTGTGTTTGTGAGCGCATGTGTTTCTGTAGTTTGCAATACATTTTGTAGACACAGAATGCCGCATTCAGTTCTCAATTTTTATAACAGCTTTCTTCAGCTTTTGATGAATCATTGGCATTTGATTGACAGATGTCAAGTAACATTTTCTTAATCTTTGTTTGTACCTTCCCAGGGAGTTCACCTAACCCAAGCGAGAGAGAAAGGCCAACTGAGGTTCATAGATGGCCTGAACCATTCCCTGCAGGCATACACATGTACAGCACAGGACGGGCAGGCCGAAAATCCACTCACATGTCTTAGGTAGCAAATTACAGGATATCCTTTTTGTTTGCTTGTAATGATGTTTTTAAAATTTCCTATGGGGTGGAAAAGGCCAGTAAGTTATTGACACAGATATATATGTACTAAGCATATAGACATACAGAAGATGTATGGACTATAACTTAACAAGGAAAAAATGAATTGAAAATACATCCCCAAATTTATCCCTGGATCATTCTTAGAACATACCCAAAACTTATTTCTTTCATGCTTGATTTGCTATGATGGCATTTCTATGAGCATTTTTCCAATATGAACTTAGTCTAACATCATGATCAATCGGATACATTTCATGAAGTAGAAAGATAATCACAATGAATTACATCAAGCTATTTGATTGTCTGTAGAAGATATCACTGTCTGATGTCATTATATTATAGAGTCAAGTCAAACACAACATGAAGTTTTTATTTCATTTTCCGTTCATTTTGATGTGCATACACATGTATAAAGTTTACTTCCGGAAGATGGTACATCTAATTCCTCTGAATAGTTCCTGCAGGAAAAAATCAAAGTATAACATTATCAACCAGTAGATAATCAGTAACAATACAGCTACATAGCACTGTACTAGTATTACAACTCACTGTAACAGTAATATACAGTAAGTACAATTTCAATGCCAAGATATTCCTTTCAAAGTAAGATAATGAAACGAGATCAAGTTTCCAAGACTTTTCTATTTGTTGCAGGGACAAGAAAGCAACCCTAAGACCTTTGTACAATCTTGTGAAGACACACGTCTGTGGTGAAGAAGGTGTTCTAGAAGGCCCAACCCTGCTCCTTGTAGATGACTTGAGTCTTCTTTTGAGTCTTGGCGTGTCTGTCAAGGACGTGTCGGACTTTGTGCACTACTGTCGGGTCTTAATGTGCCCCTCACAACAGGTAACTGTCTCTGCTGTCTGCTTATCATTATAAACCTTACAGGGGTACTGTCGGCTTGTGATGTGCACTACACAACAGGAAACAGTCTCTGCACTTACCATTGTAAACCTTTCAGGGGTACTGCAGTGTCTTGACTATAAAATAACGCTCTCTGCACTTTTCAATGCTCACAGAAATTGATGTGTGAACCAAGTTCTGAAAGCGTGTCACTCAAGAATAGGGAAACATTCAAATACCGACATGTTCATGCCTCATCCTCATATTGAAGTATGTTACATTCTCAACAAGATTTGACCAGATACAGGTAGACAATCTTCAATATCAGCAGTGCCATCGCCTACGCGTATAAGTTGGCAGTGATTAATAGCAGTTTTTCCCTCACTTCATGCCAAGAGCAATTTGATATTGATGTATTCACTTTATAGATTCTGAATGTAAACCTACCTGGATTTGTGTGTTGAATAAATCATCTGTGCATGTAATATCACCTTTGGTTATTCTGTTTCATAAAGATGTTTCTATACATTTTAGGACAATTGAACATACATAAGTTTTGTACTTAGATGAAATTTTACGTGACCGTATTATTATATTTCCCTCCTGATGTACAATATAGGAGGGAGGAAAATGCATGTAAACTACTTTTGTTCTTTTACCTTTGACAAAAGGTTGACAATGTATTTTCAGTGCCATTTGTTTGGATGTTTGTTTGTGCAGATGAATTGGTGTGATATTTGGTAGATGGGTAGGGGTTGAGAAAATGAAGATCAAGTTCACTGATGGGCCACCTAGCAGCTTTAATGATACTGCAGCTGAAGTTCTGATTTTATATGTGGCTGTGTTATATTTTCAGAGTCAGGGAGCCATGGTATCACTTGTACACAAGGATGCAGACGTGGAGGATGAGGAATATAGCAGCTTATTCCGACACATGGCATACCATAGCACAGTCCATTTGGCAGTGGAGGGGTTGTCTAGTGGATACAGTAGGGATGTACATGGACAGGTGGGCTATTTAATTTCCCCCATCTTTATTTAGCAAATGGTCTCCTATGGTACTAGATGTCTATGGTACTTCATAAGAACTTCTGGTTTTGATTTTTTTTTATATTTTCAGAATCAGGTGCCATAATGTCATAGTTACTGGTACATTAACACAATGTTACACATTCCTTTGTGACAAGTGAAAACTCTGTAAGCAGCTGGTAACTTTATCTAAACATTAGTGCAGTCCCTTTTTTTTTAGATATGGCCTGTAGATCTACTAGCATATTTTGGAAAATTTTTGAGAACATGCAAAACCCCATGGAAAAAGCCGACATTAATTAGATTTTTTATTGAGTCTATGTTTATATAACTGAAATTATCAAAAAGTCTGATATATAAAACAAATAGAAAAGATTGCTTCCCCCATCCAGAAAGTATTGGGATCTCCCCTTCAAAGCTCTAACAACTTTTTTGAACATCCTAGGTGACGGTTACTTTCCGGAACGTCCTGGACCCCAGCCAACCACAGACAAGGAAGAGAAGACTACAATACAAAGTGGAGGAACGAAACGTCTCCTTTTTCGCCCCTGGAACATCACGAGCAGTTCTGTAATAAGTGTGTTTGTTAAAAACATTATTTATTCTTGTTTGTTTGCTGGTCAGTTGGTTGGTTGGTTTTGCAAGGCATAACATATAAACTGCCATCAGACCTACTGTATGTATGACTTGTAAGTACAAGTTGTGCAAGGGATATTAATTATCCTTTCAATAAGAGTGGTGGAATCTTAGATATGCTTTCCTCAAACATGTGACATTTCATCCATCCAAAAGTCTTTAAACTTTTAAAACTGACAGCATAAAAATCATGGTCCAGAATGCTGATGGCCGTGGTCTTGTTACACAGGCAATATTACTTACTTCTAGACTACACTACCTATATGCTACAATAGTTATACTGTTACTTGCATCATCAGTTGGTAAAGTTGTCTGAGTGTACCTTTGGTCAATGAGCCAGTATAATACAAATCCCACTTCCAGTCAAAGATAGTTTTTAATATGTTGTGCATTTTTCCATTGTTATCATCAAATCCAGAGGTGCTTCTTAACTGCATCGGTGATAATTATACATGCACACATGCAGCCAAATCATGCAAAAATAAAAACATAGAACGAAGGTACAAGGAAACTGTAGCATCTTTTTCAGTTTTTCATCAGATTTGTTGTTTTTTTTTCATCCCAATTTGTATCTTTGAAGTAAAAGTCGTACAATATCCAGTTAATCAGCAAATAGCAGGACTAATTAAGTGTAAAATCTCCATCTTTAATCATTCAAAGGAAAAATTTCCTCCACCCAACAATCATTCATGATTTGTCCCAACATATTCCAGCTTCCTCTTCCAGTTGGTAGGAAATGAATGCTGCATGCAGTCCAAGCTGCTGTGAAACCCCATGGATGAGCATGGGTAGACAGATAGGCTCTAATGCTGGTGTTATGTTGCCAGGGGACGGACGCGGAATCTTCATTTCAGCACAGCAGATTACGGGAGTGCGTATGCACGGCTCTCTTTGGGGAAATTGGAGCTTCGGTGAACGTTTCTAGCACCCTATAGAAATGCTTTGCAAATCCATGGTTTTAGGCTGCACCAACCCACTTGTTGGTTGTCAGAATTTCACCTGATTTGTTTTTTTCTTACATGACTGTATACCTATAGTACAAGAGGATTGAGTGTGTGACAGTAGGTGATTGACAATGATCCAGTGTGTGTGTGTGTGTGTGTGTGTGTGTGTGAATAAGTCTGTGAGTATATGTAGGTGTGTGACTCAGTGAATTACTCTGTAAATGAGTTTGTGCAGATTAGTCATCCAGGAAATTGAATATGATTTTTACAATAAGAAGTATTCTTTGTTTCATAAAGTCTTGTATACTTTTATTTTGATTTCTCTGATGAAAGACAGTAGATACTGTCTGAAACATGTGAATAAATAATGTAGTATCCAGCAGTTAAGATGAATTCAACTTGTATAACTTACAGAGTAAATGTGACTCACTCACTCACAGTAAGTATTTTGTGTTTCATAGAGTCTAGTGTTAATCATACAAGCAACACACATCATATCCTATGTGTAAGGCAATGTCAATTTTGAATTCTAAACTCTTGGATTTTCCCCTTTTGCATGTGCACATGCACCAGTTGGAATCTTGTTCCTGTGATATTTGAAATGCAACATTTTTCTCATGTGTTCAGCACAGTTATCAAATCCACCAAGTATAGCCGATAATGCACTTCATAAAACCAGCCTGGTTTACGAGCCAATAAAGGTTAACTGCCAACGATAGCCCCAGGTGATTCAGGAAAATCAGCCCTAGCTCTCTTTGAGTAAGTTCCAACCTAACTACCATTCTGGGCAGCGAAACTTTACCGCAATCGTTATTTATTACAAACACCCACCACGTACAAACATCCACCACCTTAACTTGAACTGGTCCTCTCTTCTTTTACAGGCCCTATCCATGGTCCATAAATTTTAGGATCAGAGCGGCCTTGCCGCTTTATGATGGATCCAGAATGGCCTTAGCAAAACCTCTGCTCTCAGTTGATGTATTCCACTGTCTGTGTTGTGTTATCCAATTATTAAAAGCATGACACGATATCTATGACATGTACGACATTTTCTAGAGGGTAAAGCCGGCCCGGAAATTGTGCTATTTTCTGCAAGGACGCCCTCCTGTATTCTTAAGGCTCGCCATCCCTGCTTGTATTCCTCATGCGTACCCAGTAATGGCCGCTCTAATTCCAAGTACTCCAGATGGAATGAGGTCTGGAATTGAGCACAATCCGTAAAGGACGGGGGAAAGACAGGTGGAATTTATTGCACTCGGGAACGGGCAAATACCTGAATTTGTTGTTTCTCAGTCTGTCTTTTCCTGAATTTAACTGAATTCTACGTTTTGGGTTTGATTCTTAGGAAGGTTACTTTATCAATCCTATGAACAGCAGGTATTAAAACATTGCATTTTGTATCAGAATAAGATAGATTAACCCTCAGGTCAAAACATACAGAAATCTAATGTCTGTGGAACCTCATCATTAGAACCAGCGAGATGACTCCTTCAACAATGTGCAACAAAATGAAGACAGAGGATACCGGTAGTATCCCATTTTGAATAATGGATGCAAGTAGACTATTGCTGGGATTCATATGCCTCCTTGCCTTAATGATAAGAACGGTACTAACCATTTCGAGCGATTTCTGCAACAGCCAAGCTCATAAACCAGGACTGGGAATGGTCTATTTTCCCCAGCCTTTGCAGCCAATTGCACTGATATGCAGACAGTTAATAGTTTCCGCCTCCCACCGTATCTATTACTGACGGAGGCTCTTCATCGCAAGCTTCACATTAAAAGCTTTATATTATGTGTAAGTCTGTAGTCAATCAGAGAGAATGGTAAGGGCAACTGGGCATACTCTCCAGCAAGCAAAGGTTGATGGGGAAAATCATGGCCTTTTCCTTATTTGCTGTCTTTTTTTCAGCTGACATAAATAGACAGCAAAGAAGAAAAATGTCACGATTTTCCCCATCAACCTCTTCTTGGAGAGTAAACTGAGCATGCGTTTCTAGAAACTGTTGGATGGTATGGATATGTTGGATGCCCAGATGAAAATAATATTCAGAGAGGCTGGCTGGCGGTATTGACTTTTGGGCACATTTGACCCCATTCTGACGTCACGTTTTCGGATGTTGGCGTACGTCAGATTCCAACGGATCACCTTTGACTGATGTGACGATGTGAAAATTTGTAAATGGTACTCCGATGTGAATTTCCTTCCAGCTACATGTAGCCTGCAAACCTGGTGCAAGCTTTAAGTGGTATGCAATACTAACAAGTTACTGGATGGTGAGGTACCATTAAAATGTTGGAATGTTTAGATGACTGCACTTTGAATTCTTGTCTACATTTTCTAACACAGCTACAAGCAACATACATGAGGGTGTTGTACCGTTCAAATATTGTGACATTTAGATGACTGCACGTTCGGGTATACGTGTTTTAACACAGCTACGCACGAACTCCAAAGAGTTTACATTTCTTAAGTATATACATCATGACATTTCTGCTGCGATGTGCAATTTCCCGGGATTGGGATAGTTGCCAAACATCTGAGATGCATGCATAGTGCACCTCTTGGATTGAAACGGGTGGGAAGACGTCAGCTAGACGTCTGCTCCTGCAATCCTCCAAGACGCCTTGAAGACGGGATGGAAGATTGGAGTACAAGAAAGGTCACCCTAGACTGATATCCCCCATCGCTGTTGTAATCTGTGACTTGATTATTCTCGTAAGAAATAGATCGAAACTGTATTCACCTACATGGTGCTGTGATTTCCATGTATAAGGGGCGCGCGACATACTTTTGCAGCTTTAATGTAGTTTTTGATAACCTGAATACACGTGAGAGAAAAGATCATTTCTAGCTGGGAACTGTCTGCATCTTGCACATAATTATCCTGTTTAATCTTGCAGCAACACTTTATTTATTTTTATTTATTTGTTCAGCTGTTTACAAACTGACAGGGCTGCCCAACTAGCCGTAGGCTATTGTCAAGGGCTAACCCTGTACATGTTCGCACACGACGGGTTATACCGCCCCTTACGGGGTGACACACCCGTCCGGGTGAATGATGTAGATCAACATGTGGCTGATACGAGACAGGGGTTCGCCAGGCCTCCATCCGGGTGATTTGAAGTGAATCACCAACTCCCGACAGAAGGATTTGCACCAACGCACACCGCACCATCGCACGTGTGGGGGTTCTTTTACGTGCATGAGGTGTGGCTCTCCCCAGACACAGGACCTCCATTTTATGTCCTATCCGAGGGACGACTCATTTTTCACTTGAGTAAAGTGAGGAAAGTCGTGTAAAGTGCCTTTCCCAAGGGCACAAGACCGGCAACACGGCAGGCGGATTCCAACCGGCGACCTCTCGGTCACGGGCCGAATACACTACCACTGTGCTGCGCGGCCCCACACTTTTTCATTATGCACTAATTTTGAGAGGATGTCGCAGATAAGAGCAGAGACGGGGGATATCCGTCTCACTCCAATTTACATCCCGTCTACTAGTTTTATCTATAATTGTCTAGATAGTGCAAAATCCCACTGAATAATCTAGTTGATATGATGGTTTCAATCCTCGTGTCAGACTTCTAGGACTTTGTAAATCATGTTTCTATGAACCAGCTGACAGGCCATACCCTTAATCTCCAAGCAGATCCTGCGATGGCATAAGAAGTGTGGTCAGCCAATAGGTGTACATTTATTTACCCCGGTAGCCAAACACATTCCTAGGCCGGCTTCACTCCTCTGGCAGCTTTATATACTACCGTAGCTAGGATCTGCTTGGAGATTGCATACGATGAGCTCACAAACATTGAAATTGATAAACGTGCATGTGGTCCGGAGTGGCATTACTATACTACCAGTGCTATCTGTGTCACTGGCAAAAACAGTGGATGCTAGTCGCCTGAGCGTGCCCAAAACCATATCAAGTTGCTTGAGTAACTGCTTTTGGGCGTATCTTATTACCTGGATGTCTAACCTTCATTGACGTACTGGTGCTATCTTTCCTTTATAAAATTTGTAGGCGTAAGGGTGCACTGGACCAGCATAGGTCACACGACGCACGCCCTGCCCCCGTCAATCACACCACGGTGCCTATTCATGTGCGTCATAAAGACGTCAGGCCAAAGCAAGCGTCACAGAAGGAGACTAGTGAAAAGGTCGTGTGTTACAAATGCAAGGCCTGTCAAAAGTGTGCGGTGAATATAAACGCGTCTATACAACATATGGCTGCCTCTGCAAAAAGTTATGAAATTAGCGCACATATATAATTCAATTGATTACAACATTTCATCACTATAGAATGATACCCTTTGCTCGTAGTATCATAAACAATAAAAGTCTACCACCCAAGGAGTTATTTTCTTGTTAATGGTTTTCAAGGCAACTATTGACGCAGATTCAACATAGCCAATACAAGAATAATTGGTTAGCCATGTACTTTGGAAGATTGAGGAAAGGTTCACCAAGTTACATTATACAAATGTCGAGAGGGAAGTGGGCATAGGTGAAGATGGTGCTTGCAATTTGGAAAGGAAATCAAACCACCCTTATCACAAAAGGAGAAAATCATTTCATCCTGTTGTCACAATATTTATTGTAGTTTTTTTTTAAACATGACAAATGACATGAAAAATACGATCTGAATATCAAAAGATACTATGGTTCTCATTGACGCAGATCCAACATATCTCAAATAGCCAATACAGAAGGTTCCTGATCAAAGGGTTTTGTGTGCAAATTTGTAGCATACCTCGAATGGAGGTAGAGATGTAGAGACCTGCCATTTCGTGGTGTGGAATGTTGATCAAGAAGAAAGACTGGGAAGAAATTAAAAGTAGTAGACTGTCTTCATTTTACAGATTGTTTGTGTGAAAATCGCTGCGCCTTTTCTTTCAACTTTCTTAGAAATTTGCGCGCATATAATGTAAAGACTGGAATGAAAAAGAAACAAACTCTCATCATTATATAGAAGAATACCCCTTACTCCTAGTGTTGCCGTATTCACTGCAGGGACATTAAAGATGTATACGAGTCTACTATCCAGGTAGTTCTTTTATCGTTTCTGTGGTTTTCAAGCAATTATTGACGCAGATCCAACATACTGTATCTCAAATGGCCTATACAAGATGTTCTTGATC
Source organism: Branchiostoma floridae x Branchiostoma belcheri (assembly GCA_019207045.1). Taxonomy (NCBI): domain Eukaryota; kingdom Metazoa; phylum Chordata; class Leptocardii; order Amphioxiformes; family Branchiostomatidae; genus Branchiostoma; species Branchiostoma floridae x Branchiostoma belcheri. The sequence continues at coordinate 8,815,568 of CM033041.1, forward strand.
AAAGAGCGTTACTATGGTGATCCAGGCAACTATTGACGTAGATCCAACATATCTCAAATAGCCAATACAAGAGGTTCCTGATCAAAGACCACTGTTTACAAATTTGTAGCATACCTCTTACGATTGAAAAGACCTATCATTTCATGCTGGAAATGCTAATCAACAAACGAGATTTGTAAGGTTGGGCAGGTCCCTAATTGCTAGTCTTTTGTCTGAGATCACTCTTGGGGAGTTTATACGATTTTTCAAATAAAGGTTAATCTTGGACACGCACCATTTGTATGATTTGAAACAAGCAGTCATTGGTGAAGATAGATTCTGATTTTCATCATCGATAATCAATGCGGTAACAAATTAGTCTACTTGGGAGACTGTGGCTACAGTCATTAAGTCAGCCATTCATGTTTAGAAACATTTTATTTTGTATCCGATACGCTTTCACTACAAACGATAGTCAATCATATGTGACAAACGCTGTTTAACAGAATACCCTTCATGACATTGTACGTAATGCCAAGCATATTTGCTTTCAAAATCACCAATTTGATCAAACAATTGTTTTAAAAAATGAAATTTTTGACACCTGCTACAATATACTCTAGGGTGTCCTTTGCAGCTTAAGCAGCTTAAGAAGAATAAATGACCAAAAATTGCTTATTTACATGTACGTATAACAGTCACAACACTTGCTAAAGCACAAGAATGATAAAACTACGGTTAGCTGGCCAGATCTATGGTGAAAGCTTACTCACATAGACATACTACTTTTGACAGCAGTTGAGTAGCTTACAGAAAATATTACAATTAGTCACTTGAGCAAAGTGATCGTCAGTTTCTTTAGCTAATAAGATGTTGCAGTTCTTGTTCCCATTGTTACTCTTTGACATTGTCCGAGCTTGGAAATGTCACGTAAACGTGATCATTATCAGCTGGATATGTTAGTCTGTTTTTCTGTCCCCTCTCCTCTTGATATTCTTCAACATCTTCCGCATCAGGAAACTTCACATAAGTGTGTTCTAAACAGTCGTCTTCATTAACCGAAGCAATGTCCATCTCTGGCTCTTTATCGTTACAATTTTCTGTATCTATGTCCTGATCGTCAGCGTTTTTCGTCCCAGGAAACGTCATATAACCATGATCTGACATGTCACTATCACTTGCAGACCTGGTGACGGTGTCCTTGCCTTTGGTTTCTCTCTCACATTGTAGATTTCCCTCCCTGGCTTCGGCTTCTTGTTCTGTGCTAGCTTCGGGGAACGTCATATATTCTGGATCTGAGTCTTCCTCTCCTGTAGCGTTAGAAGAGCTGGCAGCAAGATCCTTGGTGTTCTTGTCGTTATCATAATGCCCAGGCGATAGTTCTGTGGCTGTAGATAGCCCATTGGTCGAAGGTGTGTGAGCTTCATTGCTGGTAACGTCACTTTCGTTGTCATAGTGTCCATGTGATTGTGCTTTGATATGAAATGCTACCATACTCGGAGTAAGTTTGATTTAGGGTGGTTGGAGAGAGCTCTTGTTTTGATCAAGTGATCACTCTTGTGAGCACGACTTATTCTGCTTTTGGTCCGAGTGGTCTTAGCTCGGATCGTCCCTTGTGTGTTCTTGCCCACGTGACTGGCGGAAAGTTGATCATCATTATCATACCGGCCCTCAGCTTCAGCGTTTAAGAAGTCGTCGTCGTCATCATTCTCGTAGTGGTGTGGGTCAGCCTCAGAGAACTGGTCTTCATTTTCGTAGTGACCACCACTGGCGCCTCCTGCTTCTGAGAGCTGGTCATCATTCTCATACTGTCCACTTTTGGCACCTCCTGCGTCTGAGAACTGGCCATCGTTTTCGTAGTGTCCACCGTCAGCTCCTCCTGTGGCCGCAAACTGGTCATCGTTTTCGTAGTGGCCACCTCTGGCACTTGTGTCTGCGACCGTGTCCGAAGACTGGTTGTCGTTCTCATAGTGGCTTTCCGTTCTACCAACCACCCCCGAACACTGGTCATCATTTTCGGAGCCTCCATCTACTGCTCTATGTCCTTGAAACTTGTGAACACAAGCGGCTATTGCTGCAATGATAATGCAACCTCCAAAGAAAGATGCAAGTCCAGCAAAGACAAGCTCTACGATAGACAGTCCCGGAGGAGGTCGATTTGGGGTATCATTTTCAACGGTATTGCCATCTACTGGCACCATGGCATTCCGGACTGTTGTTAGACGCTGAGGGTTGTACTTCCCGGTGCTTCTCTCACTTGGTTTTGTCGTAATATTGTCAGGCTGAGCCATGTAAAGGTTGCCTTGTTGAGTTGCTACTATGTCCTGATACACTACAGATGCACTTCCGTTCTCGGTATGGTTAGCCGTCACTTTACAACTGTACGTGCCTTCAGTGCCATTGCCTATCGTAGGGATGCTCAACACAGAGTAGCACATTCTCTTCGTTTCTAGTCTTGCGATGTTTGACCCTTTACACGACAGTTTGCTGACGTGGGTGTTTTTTTTTGGAGAACTCATAAGTTGATGATCTGTAGTCTCCATTTGGTGCGACCCATGAGAACTCTAGACCTTCCTGACAGTCTGTCTGGCAGGTGAGGGAAACGTTACCTGTGACGGTTCCATTGTCTGTGATGATAGACACGTCAGGTGAGACACACGTCAGGTCATCCCAACGGACATCTTGAATTGGCTTGAAGCTTCCAGTTTCACCATCCATACACGCAATTCTCCATAGCATTTCCTCATTTTCAAGGACCCATTTCTTGACTTCTCTCATACTGCAGTCGCACCGAATCTTGTAATCGAAAGCCAACGTTAAGTGGTGCCTCAATTCTCCAACATTTCCCACCGATGCTATGGGATTGTTATTCAAGTAGACATAACTTATATACTCCATACCTTGTGGAATGCCAGAAAGGCAATTATCCTTGATAGACAAGGATCTTAGTTTGACGAGCCCCGCAAAAGCAACATTGTCAATATGATATATCTCATTATCGTCCAAGTTCAGAGATCTAAGCTGTTCCAGTCCCTTGAACGTTTCTGCCTCCAGTCGCTTGATACTGTTCCTACGGAGATCTACTTTGTTCAGACGTGTCAAGCTTTCAAAACAGCCTGGTTGTAGATTCACAACATGACTGTCCTGTATTCGCAGATCTGTCAAAGACATTAGACCGTGAAAGTCTCCCACCCTGATGTTCGTGATATTCTGATGCTGAAGCGATAACTCTTGAATATTCGGTGACATCGCAGTGGGGATGTGCTGGAAACGGCAAGCTTTTAAACACCATAGGCCTCGCGATGGAATACCCGCATGCCCAGGAAATGTCTCACAGCATTCCAAACTAGAGGAGATGGTCGTGTAGCTTGTTCCACTCCATGCCACAAGAAGTAATATAACGTACAAACTTACGCGCCTTCGGTTCACCATCTCAGAGCCGTGTCTTCATAAAGATGTCCAATGAGTAGTTGTTAACATCACAACCTCTTGAATTGATAAGTACGCATTGTAGGAACTTTGGTCATATTAAGATAGGAGTAGACATACGGCGGTGGTTGTCGAATGCTCGGACTCCATCTTCCTCCACCACCTCATGCTTCGAAGTAGACTCTCTCCTACTATTAATCTCAGCACAAGCATTAATATTAATTTATCTTAACGTTACTATGGTGACCCAGGAAACTATTGACGTAGAGCCAACATATCTCATAGAGCCAACATATCTCAAATAGCCAATACAAGAGGTTCCTGATCAAAGAGCTCTAATTACAAATTTGTAGCATACTTGTTACGATTGAAAAGACCTATCAGTTCATGCCGTGAAATGCTAATCAACAAATGAGATTTGTAAGGTTGAGAAAGTCCCTAATTGCTATTCTTCAAGTATTTGTCTAAAATCACTCTTGTTGACACAACTTTACACATTTTTTCTGATATGCAGATTAATCTTGGACACACACTTGATGTCAGAAACCAAATACTCATGATTAGGGATGGGTACCGGTACGGTACGGTGTACCGGTACAAAACCGGTTTTTCTTATTGTACCGGTCCAGAAAACCGGACCTGAAATAATTCGGTGGAACAGATTATATGATCAGGAATTCAGACGTTTTGGCCCTACCAAAGTAGAGTAGAGTCTATAGTAATTTCAGCCAACTTTTACAGTCAATCGTACAGAGGCAGTTAGCTTTGTAGGATTTTAAAAAAGCCAGTGGGAGTCGAATACTACCCAAAACAGATTTCTTTGTAGCGAAGTGGCATTATTTGTAAACGTCACAAAGGTTTGAGTTATGGCGATTTCTGAGTAAGGTGCTTCGTCCCCACGTCTAGCCGGCAATGTCATGGAGAACATAGAAACATCAGAAGTTTCCATCATGGATAAATAGATGTTTTAGGTCGGTAATGTACTGTAACTCCTGTTAGTCGTAGTTCCAGCTAAAAGCATGACCACGAAAGTTCAAGAATGCCTCCTTTGTGACCCTGGGGTGTACGTAAGAGAAGATTACTTTTTCCCGTGAAAATCCGTCTCCTCTAGCTCTCATTGAGACCCGGCACGTCCTCCATTCCGTTCCCATCGTGTAAGACAGCGTTCGTTCCAAATGGCTTTCATCACCAGTTAAAGGCCACGCTAAATGTCCATCCACATCCCCGGGACAAGCTCCCAATATATACGTGACTACGTGGTACTCATGCCGCCGGGACTCCACTTTACTGGGGTGACCTTTCGGATGGATGAGGCGTGCTGGAACCAACTGATTGCAGTCTTCGCTTCGTTTACGACATCCCAAAACACCGAGTCGATGGGGAATATAAAACCCATTTTGCTCCAGTGGACTAGAAAACTGACTGGGAATATTTAAACGCTACATGTTCTTTGTATATATACTTATGCATGCCCTTTTTTTAAAGGTAATAGGGTGACTGGCAATTAAATTATTATGATATAGATGCGCTATTCGGTGATGCTGAGTGTATCTGTGTGCGTTGTTTTGTGTAGGTACTGAGGGGCGTTTTCTAGTTCTCTTCTAGCGAAGAATCCATTTCCCCTTGTGCGTTTAGTGGTATCTTCTAATCGTTCTTTGCAGCTCCCAGCCAAGCTTTCAGTCCCTTCCAATCTCTGGTAAAAAGCGGTTTACCATAGCCGAAAATTGGCTGAGATTTCCTGCAGAGATTACAGAGGTGCCCCGCCGTCAGACGGTCGCGGCGTGGGCGGAAGATTTATCGTCGCAATCAGCGCAATCTACAGACAGAGTTCAGCGGTGCAGATTCTAGCACAGCCCGGGGCATCAGAAAGATGCGACACGTCTCCTCTTAGATGTAATCACCCAACGACACACTATCAAAAAGTTATTAAGGTGGATAGATTCATTCGAGTTGGAAGGCAGAGCCATGCAGAGGGTTTATATGGCCAAGGACATCATGTGGTACGGTACAGTACACGGTGTCGGCACGGAATGACGGAGGGTTATCAAACCCATCAGGGATCTAATTCTACAACGGTCGTGTCTGTTTCGAGCTGCTGTCGTGTTAATGCATCTGATATAGCTAACGGAGGAGTGGAGGCTGTGTACGTGTGCTGTAAGGAGTTACCAATTCCAGTCATGTAAGCTGCGTGGTAGTGGTAAAATATACACCCGTGAATCCTGTGGTGTCAGGCTGCGCTGATCCTTGTGGACCCCAGCCACGGGATTCTGCTCCGAAAAAATTCATTTGACATGTAATTGTGTCGTTAATTGTGTTCGTGAAGAGAAGTTGATATTGGTGCAGAGATCCGTGATTAATTGTCCTGTTGATATCGAGGCCGGGCCGCCACTTCGTGAGCGGGGGCCGTTAATTACCCAGTCGTGCGACGTTTTAGTGCCTCGCCGGAAGGACTGACGGGGATGCACACGGCATCCAACCCGGGAAATAAGAGGATGGAAGAGGGGCGGCAGCAAGTGTCATCTTCGTCTCGGAGCATCCCATAAAGAGATCGTAAGGAGGATCTCAGGGTGGGGTTGGCGTTGCAAGAATGGGGAAGCGCTTTCGGAGCTGGGCTGCTCGGTAGCGCTAAATGTTCGCTGTTGCGGAGGATGTTGCGCCGCGCAAACCTAACATCAAATGTGCCCACCAACTGCAGGGATGCTAGCGGGTGTGTCCTTGTCAACGGAACTAAACAACGTTTGACGGCCAACATGCGTTTGCCACTCGGCTATATGTCGTCTGAGCGATAGTGGGATTTTACACGGTGTATTTACGGATAGACATTGTTGAGTATGTCACAAACGGTTCAGCTGAAAGCAGTTCAGCACTCAAAAGGTAAGATCCATCGCCTTTGATCATAGCCATGGCAGTATTCTACACTAAAGCCAATCTTTTGGTCATTTTTTGGGTGGATAGACTTGGCTCTATTGGCAACAAATTTCATGTATACTGTATTTGTATAGCATCAAGCAAAGCGCTAGTGTAGTATCTTATGTCCATGGCAACCATACGCAGTGATGTTGTTGCGAGTCACATCTAGACGCCTTAACAGGATTTCAAAGCTCTAGCAACCAGTTAATATCATATATGCCTCCGTAGGAACATTTCCTGTAGCGAGATCTCAACCACGTAGTTTGACATTAACGTGGGATGGGATGGGATTCAGCCGCTTTGTGTTTGTGCAATTAGGTGATGTTGTTGCGAGTCACCTCTACTGGAAGCCTTAACAGGATTTCAAAGCTTTAGCAACCAGTTAATATTATATCTGCCTCCGTAGGAACACTTCCTGTAGCGAGATCTCAACCACGTAGTTTGACATTAACGTGGGATGGGATTCAAGGAAAGCCGCTTTGTGTCTGTGCAATTAGGTGTGACGGTAACGGAAAAGAAAGCTTCGTAGATGCGGGGAAAGTCTTAGATCAACACAGTATCACCGATTGGATTTATCAAAGATCTCAAAGCCATGCGAAAGAGCATGAATGCTTACAGTGACCCATAAGATTTACTTAATGTATATGCCAGTTTACGTTGATCGTTACCTTCTGAGTAGGGCGATACGTGGAAAGCCAGAAGGGTTAGAGTCAAGCCGTACATGTTTGGAAGCATTCTTCCCACGTTCTAATGGATGTACATATGATTTCACACTTGGGCTGTCCGATGTGATGCATACACGTAGTCAAGCGCAATTTCCATTTCTCTGCAACAGCTTTGGTTTGACATGGACAAAGTACACATCTGGCAGACTAGAGGGAGCCTACTATACTAGTGGGTGCTAGTGGGTGCTATATACGGAACCGCTTAAGTCAGCGTTTTGCTTGATGCAAACTGCTTATTGATCCATGATCCATGATACAAGTATCTTCTAACAATATGGGATGCGGTTTGACAACAATGGCTTGAAAACAGAGTAATACCAGTTTTGAATGCTTGTCAAATCTAAAGCATAACATATGATGAATGCTGTTTCCTTTTTCTGGCGTCCTGTCATAAACAACAAAGTAAAGAACATTGCAAACAGCAGAGGAGTGATGATGTTTCAAAAATACTCATCAGAAACTCCACCATGTCCACGATATATCTTAGGATGATTTACCGTTTTACTGGTGCCTTGGACTTCTAGCTTTCAACAAAAGTATAAGAAACATGGTGTTTCGGTGAACCGGATTGCTATGTAGAGTAAGGTTTAAGTACCCAGAGAAAAGCGTATGTCGTCATGGAAGAATTTGCTCGTGAGTAGTGAGTTAAGCAAAGCATGATGACTGACAGTGCATATGGATTACTGTAAAGTAAAGAACATTGCAAAATAACAGAGGAGTAATGATGTTTCAAAAACGCTTTACATAAACTCCACCATGTCCACCATATGTTTTTGGATGGTCACCGTTTTAATGCTTCCCTGGACTTCTAGCTTTCAACAAAATTGAAAGAAATATAGCGTTTCAGCGAATCAGATTGCTATGTAGAGCAACGCCTAAGTACCTAGTGAAAAGCTTTGTCGTCATGGAAGAATTGGATCGTGACTTAAGCAAAGCATGATGACTGACAGTGCATATGAATTACTGCCCGGCCGCACGTCACAGCAAGCGTCATAAAGCCTTACATACGCATCTTCCTAATCTGATCATGTCTCTTCGTTTCTACAGAGATCATGTGAGCAGACTCGGTATAAGAGAAGACATTGCAGACATCGCAGAGGTGTCTACGGTAATGCAGCAAATGTAGCTTCGTTGACTATTTCTGAGTGTATATTTTGATACCGAGTGGTCACAGAAGACATCAACTGCATGGCGTAATCCTGAAAATACGTTCCCGTTTCGCATATCGAATATTCTGAAAGCCATCATGTATCACGATGGGACAGGGACTTGTATGTGGAGACTGCCAGTACTTCTGCCACTCTTGTGGTGTCAGCTGCCTGTAGTCCTGGGCCAGATGACAGCTGTTAAAAGTACGGCATCAGCGCTGGGTACGACTCCATCATCTATGACGGCCTCCGGCTCCAAAACCTTTCCCTCCACTTCAACAACCACATCCATAACTACTGCCAACCCGGCTCTAACGATCACCAACCGCGCTTCATCGCATTTCGTGGACCAGAAATCGTTAGCGCTGGAGGCTGTGGAGTCAGCCAGAACTTCTTGCGAAACAACTGATTTAGTGATAAACACCGCTTCTGGCTCGGAGATGAACAAGATGGCGTCCGACCTCGGGCCGGAACTGAAATCAATTTACGATGCAGCAGGCGTTATCTCAAGACTGCAAAGGTCTCTGCGAGGTGAAATGAAAGATGGGAGGAAGGATATGTACAACGCTCTACTGAACACGTTATTACTCCGACACTCCAACATAATGAAGAGTTGTGTGGGGCTAATAGACTCCCAGTTCAATGACACGATGGCCACATACACCTGCGTGGACAGAAAGTCACAGTTTGACAACAGTACGGGCAATGGGGGTGACACAGACGCGTCTACTCAGTCAGAGGTACATGAATGGTTTTGGTCTTTGCTGGGAGCAAACAACACCCCTGCAGTTGGACAAGGAAGTTTTGCCGTCGGACGTGACTATTGGTCCAACATCACCTTGGTCTGCGGACAAGAACGGAAATGGAAAATCACCTTTTCTACCACGGTCTACAGAGAAGGAGATGGCAGACTCAAAAGGTAAAGTTGTTCACCGATCTTTTGTGACAGTTTTATGTTTGTTTTGTTAGTAGTAACATTTTTGAGAATGTATTGGATGAGCCAAAGAAACACGTTTGTCAGAAAAAGCTGCACAAGTCACACAAACTGAAATACTTGTCATTGTATAAGTAGTGCATCGAATGGGATGTTTTCCTGAAATATGGGCGCAGCATTGGATATGAATTGCCTCTGTAGTTATTCTTGGAACTTTTCCATGAGGGAAGATTCCAGGAAACATCGTAAAGTAGAAATCTGAAACCCTCGTCAAAGCGTCTCCGAAATGTCATATTTCAAAGCGGTTTAAATGTCCAGAGACTGGCGTTAGGTTGTGGGGTCAGACCCTGTGAGACCAGGAGGTCGTGTATGGGGGCGCCACATCGATTTTTGACCTGTTGATCACCTCTTTGCCGCGCGCTACGAGGCACTCTGTCTAATCTGTCATAAACAGCAGGGACTTTCTCGCAGCAATCGAACGACATCATTTATCATTGAGGAGCTCCCAAAAGTTATATTATAGCATTTGATCGCGGGATTATCATATATGCTGTATTGATGTATACATAACTACGTTATGCCTACATTGCTGCAATGATATTTTCAACAAGGTTGCATATCAAAGCTTGTCCAGACATGGTGCATCCTTTTGAGTGATGAGATTTGCTCAATGTCTCATAGAAGGGCAAATAAGATTTATCAACGGTCCTTGTAGTCTTCCGTTGTTGCACACAATACAAATATCTATTTGTCAACGTTACGGGAAAGAGCGAAACCCCCAGGGTATCCGCAGGTGATTCAATTTGCAGCCTCTAAACAATGGGTTCCTATACAAAAAAGAGGAGAAAGCAACTGTTAGTAACTCAACTATCTGACGTTACTGGCACACAAACATACCCTCATATGAAAGCCCGACATCTCAGCTATCCGAAAAACCACATTTCGGCATGAATCTAACGGTGAGAACTTCCGGGAAACTGAAAGATTGACCCATGACCTCAAAACCACACCACAACCCAGTGAGGAGGCCATGTGCTAGGACAAAAAAGTCCCAACTTTATACCCCCTGAAAACCACACAAACTCAGCTTTTTGGCCCTAATCACAAAGTAGAAACCCTCCCCTGTCACACCCACCTCAAAACTGCCAGGATTTCTACCCATTTGACCAGGAAAAAAATCTTGAAGTTTTAGGCCCTGAACTATAATCGACCACCATCAATTTGCATGGCGGATTGACCTGCGGATCCCCTTCAACCCCCAGGGGCGTCCGTGCTAATCGCGCCGGCTGAAGAAGCAACATACGCCCGCCCGATCCCAGAGTTGGCCCCCTTCCCCTAAAGTTTACCGTCAGCATACGTTGCTGTTTAGCCAAGGAGGTTGGCCAAAACTCTCGCTGGTAGGAGTGGTCTGTTTTTACCACAAGCTTACAAGCCCGTATACACCAGGCAATAAAATAAGCCACATATCATTAAAGAATGTCTAGACGCTAGAAATCCCTCCAATGACTGTAAAATACCATTTTCATCCCATACTTCACACCCTTGTATTACGTACATGAGCCTTGTAGAACTGTAGTATATTTCAGTTAATGCCATGCTTTGTACCTTGTACAATTGGTGCGCAATAAGGTCATATATCAACCATCGCTCTATCCTATCTACCTGACCACCTCCACCCCTTCGATACTCTATGGCGATGCATTTTGTATTTTGCCGACGATATTATCGCCAAACCATACTGATTCACCGCCAGTTGTCATAAAATATTGCCATCCAGCTTTTACAATAAAGCGGAAAAGCATTTCACGAGGTGTCGTATATTATTTCATACATCGCTTCTATACGACGCATTTCTTAAGGAAATGACCTGTCCTCAAACCATGAAAAGTTTTATATCTGTTGACTGTTGAGGACGATTTATAGATATGACTACGCCTCCAGGAAGCACTTTGGGATCGCGGCGTAAGGCCCCCTTTCCACACAGACGGCGATCGCGCGGCGCTCTCACTTCGACCTAAATAGGATATATGTAATCTTCGATTTCACACTGGGTATATCATATAAAACGTAAAAGAGTATGTGAGTGATGGGACAACAAAACACACAAAGTGCAAAAAGATTCGTTTCTTTTCTGTAGAATTTGTTGAGCGATCTGTCAAATTTGAGGTCACAGAGAGAGCGCGGCGAGAGCGCCGTCCTAGTGGAAAGGAGGTATAACGAATGCGCCTGTGTATTTATAGTTAAACGTTGCCTGATGGGAATCTATGTTCAACTAACCTGTTGTTATGGGACGTAAGTTTTAATGGAGGCCGCACGCAGATATCAGGTCCGATCGATAGCTATTCGTGTTTGCCGGGGCACCCCTCTGGGAATTTCCGCAAAACTTGGCAGGATTTGTTTTCTAACTGTCTGGAACTCTTCGGGAATTAAGTTGACCCGTCAGGTCTTCTATCTGTTCAACACATTTTAGTCAAGCTGCCATGCAGCCAACTCATTTTTGTTGTTTCGAATATGGTTACATTCTCGGGAGCCAAATGTTTTTAGTCGATTTTTCTGTTTGTTTGTTTGTCTGTTTTTTTTGTTTTTGTTTTTATGCATGATAACTCAAGTGGTATTTAATTCTCTATCTATGTTGTATGAGTAGACCTTGGTTCAGACAGAAAATGACTTAAGTACTTGTAGTCAGTGAGAGGTCTGAATTCAGATGATTCTTGAATCATTAGAGGATTCTCAAATCTCGTAAGGTATAGCGAGATTATGGGCCTGGTGATTGGGGACTGTTAAAAGAACTTAGAACTTTGATCTTTGGGCTAATACTGTGAATGTATAGGCTTTGCGTTTGGAGACTGTCGGAATGTAAGCATTGGGACTGATAGTGAGAGCATAGGCCTGACATTGGGGACTGTTGGAACAGGGCTATTAGCAGGCAAAAACCAATTCACTTGTTTCTCAAAATAGACGTCTTGGAAAATTGCACCTTTGGTAAAAGGTCCTCCATTATCTAGTAGTAGCTGGGACAATATTACAAATTTGGTGAGCAATTAATGCATGAAGGAACCCAGATGCTACCGCACTACATGAAAGACTTTTACTTCTTCTACCTTTGTGCCCGATGCACCATTGATTCAGAACCCGAATTAAAATCCATTGAAGTGGGAAATTACATCTAGCCACGATGGCAATCTCCGCGCTGCAATATTACAGACTTGGCACAGATGAAGAATTCTAAAGTCGTTATTGCACAGCTAGGGGGGAAATTATGACGGGCAATCATTTACGCTCAGCGCTGAAGGACTCAGTCATCGCTAGAGCAGATCTGATGAAGTAGGCGCTATTAAATCTTCCTAGATGTATGCTCGTTTTGGCTAGCTAGCAGAATTACGTACCACATCTTTTAAGCATTTCAATTCTTCTTCGGGTGATGAAATTTCTATGGCTGAAGTCTTTTTTAAAAGAGTATGATGATAGCAGTCATTAGTTAGACTGAGTGTTCACTCAACTACGATAATTGCTCTTCCTAGAGGCCGGTAAAGGGAAACTCTTCATCAGCCAGAGACGGCAATGCATGGCGCATTGCTGCAAATTGTTGGACATGACGAAAATCTACAATGAGCACTGTTGATTGATGTGGAGACATTTTTATGTCTAAGAACGGTTGCCTGTGATGAAATGACCTTTTCAGCAGTAGCTGCCTGGAGGAAAGAAAGCAAATACGTTACTGTCATTACATGATTCCTATCGGTATTTAATCTTCAAAAGGACGCCGCAAGGCCTTGAAACTTGGAATCTGTTTGTAACTTTACTCATCTGTGACTAATGGTTTTCTGGTGTTGCCGAATATTATTTTGTATTTCATACTTATAAATGGATGGGTGGGACACGTTCATACATACATGTAGATATATAGGTATACCCCCAGTGAAAAGTCTCTGTCTACTGATGTATAAAGAAGCGGGTATCCATTACGTATACATTGCAGAACATTTGAATTGCACAGTGCCACCCATAGGTTTGCCAACAAAAGAGCTTGATGTAATTGTAGCCTATAGGACTGTGTAGCAACCGATTGCAGTTTGACCCAAATAACTTATTAGTGTAAATCATATGCAAAGTGCCTTTGCATCACACCAGCATCACATGGCCATTCGTGTGGCAATTCCATTGTGTATCTATTCACTTAGATGTTATTCTGATTAACCCCTCACCTCATTGAACTAAGCTTGCCCTGTGTGTCCTTTCCTACATTATATATTCTCAATTGTTTGTAGGTTCAATGGGTCTGCATGTTGGCTTTGGTAAGAGTTTAAACAACGACAAACATTACATATGAATGGCTAACGATAATACCATGTTTACTTGGACAGCCGGCTACTCGTTGCTTGTTTTGGTTGTTGATGGTTAGTTGTTTGCTGTATTTATGGTTTGATAGTTTATCTACATTTTTCCATTAGTGTTTAAGACCGTGCCGATAATGAAACCCTGTGCAGTATTTTCTACCTTGAAATAAAGAGGGGCAAATGAGTTGCTGTTATAGTTCGTTAATGTGTACTATTGTGCCCGAGAAAAGCGGCTTTCCATAGCTATCCTTCCCCTCAGAGGGACATTACAAAAATCAATAAAGCTTAACTCCCTTCTGTCGCCGTTACCTCTGGGAAGTTTTATGTCACCAGCATCGTGTTGAAAAGCAAATGGTCAATAAATGGCAGGCCAGGTCTTGCCGATTTCACATCTTACCGATAGCGAATGGTTTATTCAAGCTTTGTAGTGCAGTCACGAGATGGCAATGGCATTAGGGCTAATGTAATGTGTTGGTCACAATCGATTAACGAACACGTTTCTAACGTTAATCATTCAACTGGCGACACTATAAATCTGGAATGATAGTCTAAGGGAAAGCTTCAAGAAGTTATTTTTGGGAAGACAGTTACGTTATCTAATACTGATGATGTTACATCATTAAACAATAAAAAAGGAAACATATTTTATTCTAACATGATATATAGCTTGCCCAGATTCTGTCTGAGGTTCCCAGAACTGTCCGCAATTTTTCAACATTTAGGCTGACTTTCTTAGAATGCTACAGAATTGCCGTGTATATGGAGACATCTAATTGTTACTTTGATAATGATAGCATTTTGTTACATCATACTTGTAGAGATTCAGTTATTTGGTTAATATACTTAGACAAGAATTTACGTTTCCTGGATTTAGACTGTCGTTCCAAATTTCTAATGTCACTTGTAAATGTAATTACAGACTTATTACAAGCCTTTCAAACATAAGACAGATTGAAAGTGCGTGTGCCAAAATTATAACCAGAGAAGAAACCGAAGATACTATGGGAGGCACTGCATCCTGCTGATATTGTTTTCCTTCTGAGCTTGTCGATCAAGAAGATACCGCTTGCTCATGATTTAAATGAAAGGTCCCTCTGGGAACAAATCCTTGGAATTATGCATGGCGTGTGCATTGCTACAAAGCACTGATACAAAATAAAAGCGGTATCATTTTCTCCATGGGATAATGATTCACGTTGATTAGAGATCCCCTTAGAAACGGTGAAACGTTGTTTCAGGCAGTAATGAATGGATACTGATTACGTTAGATCAACTGGCGTCACGTGTAGTCCATCATTCAGGATATTATAGATATGATTTATTCTTTGTCATTGAAACGATACATTTGAATAAACTTCGCTGCCTGCGGCGGGTTTTCAGACTGAATCGCATTGTTAGCTTGATTTTCTGTACTTCCGTATTGCTTTTACCTGCTTTATTACGCATGGTATTACTGGCGACTGCTTATCAACAGTGTCTAATCAAAAGTGTTGTTGTATCTCAATGGATGTATATTTGCACTATTGATTTTGATTGCAATTTGACTATTCACAGCCCAATAATATTACATTTAAGACTGTTTTCTGGATGACATGTAAAAACAAGAGTTAATGAAATAGAAATATTCGTAACGGTTGGAATCAAACCAAAACATATTATAAGAGATATTTTAAGATTTTTTCGTATGACATGTTTATTTGCAGTTAATTGATTATGCAAATAATGTCTTTATCAACATCGCGTCTGTCCAAAATACATAACCGATTATATACACATATAAATCTTCCATTTGTACGTGACTGGATGTCCATGTTTGTTTAATGACTTGTTCCATCACCTTTGAGCTCTATTTCCTGCCTCTCCGACAAGCCTGACTTTTGAGGTCATCTTTCCACACACTTTATGACACTCTACTGACAGTGTAGTCACATAATAAAAAAGTGGGATCTTTCGTCTTCCACTATCTCCAAGATTAGAAGTCGAACCCAATAACCCAGGATCTAGAGTCAGCTTTCAGACTAGGGTAGACACGTGTGACATTGTCATGTTACCCGCAATTAGCCCACGTGGACGGACAAGAATTTGCAATAAACTTATCATTATTGAAATACCTGCGTTCACATACCAACAAAACATACAGGCTGAACAGAAACAAAGATTCTACACACGGAGTAAAAAACAATCATGGTTTTAGTGCAATCTAAGTGATATCAATGACACCAGACGCATCACAAATACAGGATTAGCCACAACCTATACATCTTCCATGTCAAGAATGATGCATTTGTCGATTAACAGTTATGTCTACTGCATTTAACAGGTCACATTCGCGAAAGGAACGTCAAAGGGCATCAAAGATAGCAGGTAGTATCTGACACCGTGCGAGGAAGATCAACTCTTATGTCGCTGTTGGGATTGATTATTCGATAGATATCGATTGCCGTGGTGCTAAACATATATCAGTGTCAATCAAATGTTGTGTTATCACAAATTTTAATCAGATAACACTGTGATCGGTCGACCATGGGGAAATTTACATGTAGCTGGTTGTTGACATTAAGTATGTCGTTTATTGTTTTGTTTACTTACTAAAAGACACCATGCATCAAATATACACGTTACAAAATAATAAAAACTAAAATATATCACATTTTGTGATATATTTTCGATTAAAAATAATTATATCAAGTATGATATCTAATAACTAACACATGGGTGCCGAATTCATACATATAGTCTGGATGCCAGACTGTTTCCAGGACCTATACAACCTAACCCCTCGACTCTTGGGCCAACATGCCCACAAAGAAGTTCTACATGTATACATCAGGCCCACTGAGTTAGATACGATAGATATCATTGAGATCGGGCCGGAGTCTGGTATCCAGGCTAACATACATAGAACATTCTGACGGAGACGGGAGAAAATAGGACTGGAGCAAGTTTCAATTCTGGTCACATACCGATGTAGAAATGAGACTGTAGCAATCGTTTTGCAGGTTGGATCGCGTCTTCAAGTCTGCCACCAAGACACGTTTGGTTGGCTGCGTTTCCAAAAGACGTATATTGGAGTTGTGGTCCGCCATCTTGATTGATGATGCGTGCATGGTTTTACGACGTACAGCAGTCATGTGAGAATATTGATTTCAACGTGCCAAAAGGCGGCTCGAACGGCTTGTCGTTGTCGATACGTCTAACACATTATCATATTGAATTTGTTTAAACACTTTCTACAATTTGGTTTGCGTGTGCGAAGTTTCGATGTACGGACGTAGTCCAGTTTAATGACATGAAAAACACAAGCATAGAGATCTTATCTGTCTGTTTTATCTCATTTTGTCCTTCAAAGGTTCCCCATCTAAATCGCTCTATTCTGGATCAGAACACGCCCCAAATCCGCGACTTTGTCAGTAAGCCTACTTCTGATTCAGTATGCGTAGCTGGTTTGATACCAAAGTCATGTACGTTGCCATCTTTTCTATTTGGATTCTGTACAAAGTTGTAGTGTACTTGTTATTTAGTTTAAATCGTAATTTACGTTCTTTCCAGAACATCTGGGTTTCAGAATCACCTACTACTCTGACAGTTAAATTGCACTATCGTTGGGTTAACGTTACTATCGATACTGTAAGCCGCGGAAAGGTCGTTTGGTGTGCCACCAACGAACTTAACCTCACCCATGTTCTTATTGGCACCTAAAGTGATCAAATTCTGACTCACGACACGTTTGGTTCGCTTGATCCGGGCTCAATGCAAAGCACGTCGTGGCTGGGGGTGGATTCCGTGTGACGAGATTACTAATCATGACCTTGGTGCCTTGGAGAATGCAAACAGTGTCCCCTACCATAGGTTTACACAAAGCAGTACATCTTTGCCAATGCAAAACACAGAGCAAGATTTATGCATTTTCTTTATTGCAACATATATTTACAAGACATGGTGACGGCACACTCATGTCATGACTTACATTCATGCCACCACCGCAAAAGAATACAAATGGGTAAATAAATACAAAATAAGAAAAACAAGATGACAAAATAACAAGTAAGCAAAGCACTGAAGCAAAAACAACAAATGAAGATTCAAAGATATTAACTGAGGATATGATGATTAACTAAGTCCCTTAAGACTGGTAGGATGATGTTTAGTCATTATTGAAGCGATTGGTATCTATTAAGAAAGTTTGCACAAACATTGATATTTTGGAGTTTTCTGCAGAGGACAGAAAAGAAGATCCTTTTAAAAGCAACTGTACTAAAATGTCGTCGGATAGATTCTTATGCATCTTTGGAGAAACTAGCAGCACTAGTCATGCGTTAGGTTTTTTCCATTACAAGGGGTGTTTGGTTTGCAATTTTGTCACAATTGATGGCCAAACTATAGGCTTATGATCCAAAAAGGATGTACACATATGATGATCTATCTTCATCTTCCTATGGTATTAGGATAATATATTCCATACTCATACATATTTAGTCCTATTTAATTTGAATATTTCTAGTCAGTTTCTGTCTATTTACAGTTAATACGGAAGATAGTATCGGTCAATGGGAGAATGCCACATTCTTTTCATCGGCTGAAAGTACGGGGTTTTCCTTTTTGAAATAAAAGATACAGTGATGTTTTAACACTTGAAATCTAAGTGCCAGGTTTCAGCCTCTCAACATTAAATCGTCCTGCTACATTTATGATGTAATCAATAAAAGTTAATAGGACTTTCTGGACCTCTCTTGATTTCGAGTACAGTACGAAAAGGCACTCATTTGGGTTTACAGTTGGTACCTGCTCTTAAGCTGATGTTCCTCATAAATGTTTGAAATATTCAAAACGTTCAAGAATTATGATAGTTAAACGTTTACTGTCGATACTGTAAGCCATAGGAAGCCATTGGTGATGCATCTCCGTAAACCCAAATAATGAAAATCATATCTAAAAGAACGACCTACAAAACTGTGGTGCTGCGTCATTGATCTGCTGCAAAATATTCAATTAGTCCGAACAATTATCCTTGTCAGCAAATGCGAATGAGTAAACGATGAATGCGTGACTGACTTCAGTATCAATTCCCAAACAACACTTTTGAAACGTCATTAAGGTCACTGATTGCTGCATCACTGCATTCGTCTGTCCCATTGGGTGCCATTATGGAACTCTTCTGTGGCTAATTTACCTTCATGTGAGAATCAAATTAACAAAGGTAGACATTTTGGGACGGAGAGTTCAACAAATATCATTCAAACAGCATCTCCCTTACGTGTAATTATTTCCTTGTTAGTTAGTGTTTGTCTAATAGGAAATATTACATTCTGCTGTTCAAAAGTGTTATTTGTTATACAGCGCGGTGTGCATGTATTTTCCTAATCTTCAAGCAGATCCAACAATGGCATATGATAGTACCAAACTGGCCAAGGAGTGTAGTCAACCAAGAGGTGTCCATTTGCCCCGATAGCCGGCTTCACTCCTCTGTCAGCTTTTGATACTATCTTATGGTACCGTAGGATCTGCTTGGAGATTAGTATTTTCCCTATACTAGCTGCATAGTACACAAATACCTGTTAATTACAAGGAATGCCTGATGCAATGAGCCGTCAATAGAAGAATATGTTTATTTTAACATATTTTAGATAAATCCCCAATTGTTACATCATCATCACCAGTCACTGTGTTCTGCATCTACAGTCTTTGAAGAGTCCTGTAGCTGCATTCAGTCTTTCTTCATCTTTTTCCACGGTGCTTTGTATCCTGCAAGATTCCTTAGCTCTTGGATTTTCATTTACTAGGAAAGGCTTGCCCTCTGTGCTTTAGGTATTCTTTCAGCAGGCTAAGCAGGTTGACACAATGTCTTGTTACATGGACCTATAAGAGAAGTGATCGAATTCTATATAAGAAGAAGATTGAATGCTAATCAAAAATTAACAAGATTACCATACCCAAGGGGAATGATGCAAAGGTGATTTGCATCGCAACCAGACCGTTGTATGGACCTCATCAAATGTAGACCGACTTTGCCAGCATTTTTAATTGATTCAAGCCGTGCCATTTCTGTGGCACAACAAAATACCTGTGCACTGGAGAAAAGATAAGTTAAAACACTGCAGTATTTTCAATATTTCCATCAAAAACATTTTTGATTAAAGTTTGTTGTCTCCTTCCAGTGAAAATACACTAAGCTTGAACATATCGAACATATCGTTGCTATACATCCTAGCAGTATATATAATATCACCTATTTTATCCAAACGTGCCTAAAGCATCATCAACCGAGTTGTTCAACAAGGAAAATGGCAACTTTTCATTAGTTGTTTCTTTTATTTATTTTTAATTAATTTTTAAAGAGCAGTTTTGGTCTGACAGTTACCTTGGTACACAATGATGTTTTTGCCGAGCATCTATGAAGTTTCAATTTCCTGAAAAGTGTCTGACACCCCGTGGGACCCTTTAATTTTGAGTGTTTTGAAACAACCCTGTGTTTGGAGCGTGTGTCTTCTTGATAAAAAGACGTTTCATCTTGGAACCTTGTCCAAACGACTTAGGTGCATGGTCCATCAATATAATAACTCAGACATGACATTTATTCTATCAAGAAAGTCGTTATCTGTTTGTCCCCAAAATGTCTAAAGTGATGTATGTTTTATCATCCCTTGCTGATAGAAATAACCTTTTGGGCATAATAACATACATAGCGGGTCTATATATCTGTAAACTAATATGTCATACTGACCAATGCCTTCAGGTTAAAGACGCATCATAAATGTTCACCAAATCTTCGTGTCAAATCTTTTGCACTTTGCCCTGAGCCATGTTATATCATAATGAAATTTCTGTTACTATGCTGACATCATTTGGGTTTCACCCTGGAGGTCAGTATGACAAACGAATGGCCATTACTATGTTTGCCTGTAGGCCAGGTGTGCTATCTTTTGCGCAGGTACATAACTTTTAGGTAATTCGACATAAATCATTGAAAACATTCAATACAAACGTGTCCTTCCTTGGGTTTGAAACTTTGCCTTTGCTACAGACCCAAATACATCTTCTTTTGCTATTGTTTACCTTTCTTTGCCGGGAGTTTGCCCATAGCAGTGGCTATGCCCATGGTCTTACAACGGGGCTTCGCTTATTCTCGCCTACGTTGAGTGATGGCCAGCGGTAGACGCCTTCACCGACAAGACTTAGTCTTCTTGACACAGCTGCATCTCCAAGCTTCGTAAAGTACATACCTTAAAACCACGACTTTTCAGCAAGGCGCCTTAACACCCTTTAATGAACTAAGCTTCCTTTTACTCCGAGCTCTTCCAATTTCTTTAAGGCATCGGATAAGAGCTACGTACTAGAATTGGGAATTATAACCTGTCCATTTGTCACCACAACACGCGTGCTATATTCGACCCTGACAGTTCCTTATCACCCTCTGCACGGGTTCCTTGAGGCAAACACATCTTATAAGACGTTGCGCTGCGTTTTAGCCATTGACCGCAGGATCGGTACCTTGGGGAAATGTGTGAGTTGTCCCAGTGATAAAAATGGCGCCATTATGTAACAGAACGCCTCCGCGGGTTATGATTGAATTATCCACGTACTCAGACCGTGTCCATTATACGGCTTCTTTTATAGCTTTGCAAAGGCTAGGACGACAGGCTTGAGCCCTTCTTGAAAAGACATCATAAAGTCTCTCCATTCTTCAGAGAAATATTAATAGCCTTTGCTTCCTCACTATTTGGATTCAGAACAAATTGTGCCGCAACTTCAATACTTTAAGCTTTTTATGAGCGTACCGGAGACATTTGGGGAATACTGGCGATACTGTTATTGCGTTCTAAATGACTACTACATTATGGCATCTACAGGCAGGGATGTAAATATAAATTTGGTAAGATGGGGAGCGTAAACAAAGTTATTTTAGGGCCACGAATTCGTCTCGCCAGAACCAACTTTATTTTTGGCAATGCGCCTACTGCTTTAAAGGTAACGGTAAGAGCACAAATAACATAGTTGCCCTATTTCGATCTTGCTATCCGATTCCTTTTTCTTCAGGGCCTATTCCATCACCTAAATGACTGCTACAGCGGCTTAAAAGACTGCCTCAGCTATCAAAGGCCGTTATTGGTGCAGACGTTGGTGCTTTTATCAGCTTATCTCTTTGAGAGCGGTCCGTCAGAACAGTTCTATTAGCCGTCCTTCAAACTAAGACCTGAGAACTTTTCCAGACAGTGTTGAGTATGCGCTGACCTAACTGCTATTACTGCCAATTAAGAGAGCAGTTCAAGATAGAGCTACTCTAACATACTTGTCGTTCTTGTAGGAAGCTGAAACTTTGCATGTACATTTTACAAGACAATACATATCTCTACATTTTACATGGTTTCAGATCATCTCTGCATTCTGAGCAGTTTCTTTCTCTACAAGGTTTAAAGATTCTGTTGTGAACTTTCTTCTAACACGTATAACATATGCATCAGCTTCAACACTTCGTACATGGCCCGGCCGTTGATATCATGCCTGCTTCAACTTGGGAAAGTATTTTAGACCTTCACCCTTTAGATTAGTCAGTTGCATAACCTCTACTGTCAAATTTACAACTACAGAGGATATAGATTGTAAGAGAACTTGAAACATAGAGATGAGGGCAAAAGAATCATCTTGTAGATGAAACGTGACACTTCACTGTAGATAAAACAGCACGAGTATGGTAGCAACCGATCGAAACAGCATGCCCAAATGCTTGTATCTGAACAAGAGCAATTTAACAGCATTTGGCTCGTCTCCAGATGCCGTCTCTCTTTTGCTGTTATCACCAAATCAATGTCCATTTATCTGACTTTATCTGAGGTTCTTGCCAACTCCAGTAACAGAACTCCACTGTATGAACTTCTGCACGTCATGGAGTGTATATAGTTAAGGTAACCATAGTTCGTTTTGAGGACACCCCACTGTCATATGTTGTGTAAGATAAATTTGATTACTTTAATGACATGTTATGGGAATTGTATTGGAGTTTCCACAATTACGGTGTCTGGTGTGATAATTGTGTAACTCACTCTTACTAATGCTCAAAATGAGTGAGTTACACAATTATAACACCAGACACCGAGCTTACTACATACAAAATTGGCCACCCCTGTGTACAATTGTGATGGTGGTCAAAGTTGAAGCACTTGATTACTAAATTATGTTTGATTTATCATTTTTAATAGCCGACAATGAGTGCGTTACACAATTATAACACCAGACACTGAGCGTATTAGATACAAAATTGGCCACTCCTGTGTACACTTTTGATGTTGGTCATAGTTGAAGCACTCAATCGCTAGATTAGCTTTGATAAGAATGATAAATTAAACCTAATTTAGCGATTAAGTGCTGCAACTTTGACCAACTTTGATAAAAATTTTACACAGGGGTGGCCAATTCTGTATGTACTAGTAATAAGCTCAGTGTCTGGTGTTATAATTGTGTAACTCACTCATTGTCGGCTATTTAGAATGATAAATCAAACATAATTTAGCTTTACCTTTGACCAACAACACAATTGTACACAGGGGGTGGCCAAATTTGTATGTACTAGTAATAAGCTCGGTGTCTGGTATTATAATTGTGTAACTCACTCATTGTCGGCTATTAAGAATGATAAATCAAAACTAATTTAGCGATTAAGTGCTTCCACTTTGACCAACATCACAATTGTATACAGGAGTGGCCAATTTTGTATCTAACACCGTTGCCGGAATTTCAAAAGAACTTGAGGTTGGATGCTTGATGGCTTTCAATAATCGCCTGAACTCGTAATTTGATCTAACCGATGTATCAAAATGATAGAATGCGTTTTTATAGCTCACATTTGACAGTGGTTTTGTGTTCTATTGGAGCAAAAGGGAAACATATATTCTCATTTAGGGCAACGTGCAATGCAAACGATCCACTCACTTCAGATTATCATTACTTCTATTTTTAAAAACGCCATACTTAACCTTGGCGTGCATAAACATGTAGCCTTTGGTTTTCGTACATCGAACTTACAATTTTGTAACCACGATATTTGCTACGTTGTTCACCCATGCACGTTTCAACGCATCAGGTTATATAACACATCAGATCATTGCACTCACCAACTTTGGGCCACCAACTTTCAATCCTAATATCATTCGAAGAAAAGCTTTAACACTAACTGTAAGTGACACGAGAGGGTATCTGGAGAATTTCCTGATTACTTTTCCAATACACTAAACACAAGTAGTCCTAGGATCTTCAGTTGAAGTGGGTTTTTATGTGCGTATGGAGAGGCTGAATGTACGGAGCCGTGACACAAATCGCGATGAATGGGGCCTGCGGAACCTATCCAACTGTAATCTTGGCCGCCCAGAGAAACATTTGGTTATCTGACGGGGGGCATGGAGCGAAGTGCATCGATGGAAGCCGGGTGGAACTTCGATAACGACATTTAAAACGAAGATGTCTCTTCATTAATGTCTAGAACTGTGCACAGGAGGATAACTTATCGGGATTCTCCGGTGTCAAATTGATTCTGTTCATCCCTGTTTCTGCCTACAGCACTGTTCAGCTACTGTAATCACCGATGGTTGTTTGGCATACAGAGAAGTGACTCAAATGCTCAAGCGGTCAATTTACATACGTGTACTTGACTAGATGTGCACAGGTATCTAAGACGTGCAATTACTCCTAGGGGGATAATCAGAAATGTTTTTTAAAGATGTCAGAACAGAATTTAGAAAAACAATTTACCCTGGAAGTATATATATATATATATATATATATATATATATATATATCATCTCGATAAATTATATATACACTTTCTTTTGAAGTTTGCTTCCCATGATGCCGGCATTGGTAAATCAAACAAAAATAATACCAAAAAAAAAAACATACAATGACGTCATATATGAGATGATTGATACTGAAGGAATTATAGTCTCGATTTGCTACGTCAATATTCCTAAAATGGTGTAATGTATTGTTACAGCGGCGCCGTTCAAGCTGACTTTGACCTCTCTTCGGTTGACATCAACCAGTGCCCCGGAAGTACAACCATCTTTGATGACACCCACAAGTGTAGGAACCGTTCTACCGAGGTATGTTTTATCGTATTCATTTAGAATGGCATCTACTGGATTGGAGAATATATATCCTTCTATTGAGAAGTCATGTGAACTGAATGATGATATTGCAGGATATTCATTCAATACAACTATTAGAAGTAACAAGATGCAAAAATCATGCAAGTGAAAAATTCCTTTACCATACCTGTACTCCCCCGGAAAAACAGCATTCCGCGGATTTTTCTGT
The DNA here is from genome assembly GCA_019207045.1 of Branchiostoma floridae x Branchiostoma belcheri. Lineage (NCBI taxonomy): Eukaryota > Metazoa > Chordata > Leptocardii > Amphioxiformes > Branchiostomatidae > Branchiostoma > Branchiostoma floridae x Branchiostoma belcheri. The sequence goes on from CM033041.1 coordinate 8,840,334, forward strand.
ATTTCAAAATGAATTACGTACGATAGGCTCAAAATAGTTGCCCCTTCACACATAACTCATCAATCGATGACATTGCAATCGTAAAGCAATTATTCAAGCCAACTTCAAGGTTAACCAATGAGGCAAGTACACATATAGTGGGCGTGGCGCCCATCATCATTCCTCCCACATGCTCGATGAAGTTTTTACAGAGCTGGCGGTACAGTCATCATTTTTTACCCTTCAGTACTTTCGATTGCTTCTGACGTGTAGATGAATAATCCCATTTCCCGGGCAGGATGGAATAAGCTGTTATAAGCCAGGCTTGTCAGCGTGAGTGATTCCAAGGATTACGCACACTGACCGCTACCAATGTCCTTGCGATTACTTCTGGCAGGATGAAATAAACATTGCATGCGAGGATCTATTTTAGTGCTATGCGCGTCGAAATGGAATAGACGATCCCTGGTAGTTTTGGTCCACCGCCAAAACACAACCAAGGCAGTAACAGACTTTCAAAAACAGTGGCGATGTCATAAATGTAAAGCAAATAAAGAAGAGATCAAACCCCTACGTTTAGAGACGCGGCGGTGGTTGAGACTGTATACAAGACTAATTAATTAGGAATGATCGAATCCATTTTTGATTAAGAGCTTTCCGTGAGAAACCACATATGGATCAGCATCTATCCGGGAAAGGCCCTACAGCGGGAGTCTAGATCCTTAGACGAATTAGCTGACTCTTTTAAGAGTTCTCAAGCAGATGAACGGTTGTGCCACTACGATTTGTCTTCCTTTTCAAAATGGCACCCCATGGGGAGAAAGATTAGCAACACAATTGATTCATTACTGAACGCAGATTTCTAGGCATGCACAGAGGCAAAGTGAGCAAAATGCAAAGCAAGAGGAGTGCCAAAATGTACGTTTAGCAATTAGCTTAGAGCAAGATGAGAAAAGCAATGGATGGAAAATCCTTGTGCACAGCTCAACTGTTAACATATGTGAGCGAAAGGATTCCATACATGTATCTTTTTGGCAACTTTGAAATGTACAGCTCACACTCTCTGAGGGCATTAGCCTATCCAGGCATTGTTTCAGTCCCCCTTATATTCTTCCCAGTGTGTTCCGATTCCTGGCCAAGGCTTCCGGCGAGGCTCGTACTACTGCCAATGTCGGAAGGGATACTACTTCCCAGACCCAGGCGCCAATCAAACGTTCTTCGATGGAACAGCCGTCGAGGAGGAGTATCTAAGATGGCGACGAGGCAACCGCACAGCGTACCCCAAGAGTTTCCAATGCCTGCCTTGCGCAGAAGGGTGCGAGTCCTGCCTTGACGGATCGCCATGCGTGGTGCGAGAGGACCAACTCTTGAGAACCATCGTCGCTGGGATCCAGTGCTTGAGCGTTGTCGTCTGCCTGGTGCTCGGAGTTGTCGCCTTCAAGCACCGGAAAACAAAAGTAAACCATTTATGTACACTTTGGTGATGCTTTCTATCTAATACAAGACCTCAATGTCTAGAAGCCATTTATGTGTTATTTTCTGCTGTATCAATTCATTCCGAAACTGTACAACTATACAGTTGCTCTTCGAAGTCACTCATCCAGATTATCTATTTGATGTGTTCTTTACAGTCTGTTGAAGCCTTTGGTCCGTGGCTGCTGCTGCTTCTGCTTTTCGGAACAGTGTTGCTGTACAGCCCGGTGAGTATTTTCTTTGATGTTTAGTAATTAAGCGTATTTACACAAAGTTTATGCATGGCTAGCCAGATTGCATATTTGATATGCAAATGTAAGACAAAAGCAATGCATCGTTTTCTTCAAAATAAATACATGCATCATTTTCTTGCATACCACTTATAATACACACTCTTTTCGATACTGCCTGAACCCATTAATGTTTGCCATCGACATATTTGAAAATTTTCATACAAAGAAACTTTCTTTGATTTGTGAAGCATCCTGGAAGACTTTTTCCACAATTTTATTCATCACCTTATGAACGGTGGCTCATGCAGACAGCCATGCTGCGTGCAGAATACAGACATCAAATCTATAAATCAAGAAATAGATTGAGATAAAAGAAACCCTAACAAAATATGTTATAAAATATAATATATTGAATACTTCCTTCATGGTTACAGGTCATAGTGCTCTACTTCAGACCTATCGCCGCGACCTGCCTCCTGCTGTTCTGGTTCCGAGAGCTCGGCTTCGCACTGGCCTATGGAGTTCTTGTTCTGAGGGCACGGAGGTAAAGTTGATAGCACAATATAGCTGAAATGATTAACGGGAGATTGTGAACGTTCTTTATATGCTGCTCGTATACTTGTTGGTAGATAAGATACGCTGAGGAGTTTACTAGTATCTCAAGCATCTGATGAAGAAAAGATTTTGGCACTGGATGTTTTGAAAAGAGAAGAGATTCAGAGGATCATAGTACATTGTACATTAATGTGATTTATTCTTCATACAGAGAGATTCGATATAAACATAATGTCTATAAACAGAGACATTCAGGGCCATTGCCGTCGTCTATCTGATTTTCAAGCTTGCAAATGTATTTAGGGGATGTCGTTTGGGTCTGATCTAGAAACTGTGTGGTTGCATCATCTACCTTAATTACATTATCAGATAAATTTGTCCTCAAACATGGTCTAAATCAAATTCATCTGTCCATTTGCTTCTACGTGTAATACAGTCCTTTCAACGTTGATCTGCGTATATGTCTCCTAAATCGACTTAGAATAAAGCTATTGGTAAGACTTGCACGGAACGTTACGTACTCGCTGACTTCAGATTGCTATTTTTAACAACATAATACTTTCTCTAACGGCTAAATGGCCACAATACATCAACATTGTGACTTTAGACAAAATCGATAGATAGCTTCAACCGTTCCACTACATACAATTGAGTTTGTTAAGGAACTGAAGTAGTTTTCTTCTCTTGTAATAGATACCTGGAAGTGTTCCAAACCAGATCGGCTACCCAGCTGGAACTGTCAGATAAGGGCCTGCTGAAGCTGCTTGCTGCCATCGTGCTGGTTGCCCTGGGTCTCCTGTTCGCTGGTACGGCGTGTACCATCCAGGAGGCCCGAGCAGGCCTCAGCATCGTCTCGGTGGAGGGGAGAACGGGCTCGGGACTGAAGTTCTCCTACTGCTCGCTGAGTTTGTGGAGCTACTGTTTAGATATAGGTAATGATATATGATGTGTTACATCAAGGAGGTTTTAATAAGACCTCCTTGGTTACATATGATAATCACTATTATATTGACCACATCACATCGCCAATTAGATAATCAATACGCTCGTAATCAAGAACATTTGTCCTTTTGCTTCTTGAGTACCTATTTCAATGATATAGATAGGTATCCAATATTTACTCATCAATAACTGACTTATATTTTGATGTTGTTGCTGATCTGATGTAATCAGTGTTAGGGAGTGTACAGACCGGCAGGAGGGAAACCGGGGAAAAAATGGCCAGCTCACTCTTGGCTTGCTGTATGATCATTACCTGTATATGCCGAGCCAAAGTCAAAGTTCTTCCCGTACCTAATGCCACACAGGCGGCGCCCATCTCCGTTTCAGTAATCCTGGGCCACACATCTTTGTGCAATCACTACAACAGGAAGCTAGTCCACTGGTAGTGGTGTGTGTTCAACTTCCATACTCTTTCCCGAATGCTGAGAGTGCTAATCAGAGAAAGCAGCATGTACCATTTTTAAAGTCTTTGGCATGACTTGGTCGGGGATGAAACTCACGACCTACCGAATGCAAGGCGAACACTCTACCCACTAGGCCATCGCATCTGTATATGACTATTATATAATCTATCCTTTTCCAGGAGAACTGCTATTCCTTGTGTGGGGGCTGTACCAGTGTTACCGCATCCGCTCCGCACCCTCCGAGTTCAACGAGCCGCTCTTCATGACCGTCGCCATCGGGAATGAAGCTCTGCTCACATTCATTTTCAACGTCGCAAGGTAAATCTGTAGTCACTACTGCGTAGATCAACCCTGCTTACTAGTACGTTTGATATGAAAGTAGTACTAATAGATTGCTGACATAAATGACATGAAAAGCTGGTACTGAAGCTGGGCCACGTTGGTGGCGTCGCTTTGTACTAAATCAGATTTGTGCTACCCTTAACTTGATAATGTGAATAACATGCACAACGTACGACTAAACGGACAGCAAAACCCATAAAGCGTTAAAAAAATCTTCGTTTTTATCGACTAAATTCGTTCTGTCAAATCATTTGGACACAGAAACGCCACCAACGTTCCATAGCTTAGTGAGATACCCGCTTTACGGAAATAGGTTGTCGGTATGAATGAAGCTAAGGCCCCACAAAAGTCGGTATGAAAGCGCCGACTACCAACTTGTCTCACAAAAGCAGCTGCATTCAGACACTCATTTGGTCCACTGACCATGCTGAGAGTTCAGCATCAATGGCGCCCTTGAAGTACTGCCTCTTGACTTAATCCCTGGCGCCGCTGCATGGCGGAATGTTATGGTTGTTACGTTTAACAAGTCTGGCATTCAGAAATGAACTGCAGTCAAGGTTTAGATGTATTTAGGTTTTCCCTAAGGAGAAAAATATTTCTTTTGCTGGTGCGTTCCTTTTCTTTCTTCCTCCTAGCAGGAAAGGTTTACAGAAAAGGCTGGGCTGTGCACCAGGCCTATCTACATGGGCTGTCTACCTGGACGTCGACTGGCTATCCCACAGACAATGTCGAAATGCCTTGTTTCGTCGTATGCACATTAAACCTTTTGATTTTTGTCAGACATGCGGTCCTGCCAATCATCCACCCGGATGTGACGTACTTAGCCCACTTCCTGCACAGCCAGCTGACGGTTACGGTCATGGTCGGGATCATCTTCATTCCAAAGGTCACAACAATTTTCATTCATATCAATATTGACGTTGTCTAAACCAGTCTGTATAACGTAGTCAATAAGTAAGGCCACAGGAAGTAATATTTTTGGATAACATCCACACGCTCTTTAATTTTCGCCTGATTTCAGAAAAAAAGCTTCTTCTTTGGAGATGGTCAACATGACGAAAAATTACCAAAATGAGAAAATATGTTTTGTTGTAGCCTAATGATTGTACTTGTAGAAGGGACACTAGCGTAGTAGCCATCACTGTAGTTGTAGATTCTTATGTTTTTCGCCATATCATGTTTGCAGTCTGAAGAGGATGCCATCTATAAGATTCACTTGCTGTGGCCTAACTGATTTTTCTTTTTCCAATTTCGTCCCCCAAAGCTGCGCCATATCGGCCAGGTGGAAAGGCAAAGACGTGACTTCCGGTCGCGGAAGTTCCGTGCCAGAAGCTATGCCCCCGGACTGGAGCTGGACAACGCCATACCCCGTACCCAGACCAACGGCTCCATCTGCGAGCAGGCTGCAGACCCATCGGAGCTCAGGGTAACAAGCTGATAGGGTGTTTGTAATCACGTGACTGTGACGTCATATTATTCATCGTCGTCATGTTGGTAGGGTATAGACGCGCCCAAAATCAGTGTGTGAGAAAGGTTTTAAACAGTTGACCTATATCAGCTTCTATGAACAGACTTGACGTAACCTAGTATCTGAGACGTGGGTATACTGTAAATGCATTTAAGTTCGCGGGGATTTAATTTCGCGGTAGCGGGAAAAGGGACTTTTCGCGGTGGATTTAAGTTCGCGGTAACACCATAGACTGCAATCTAATATCATAATAGAAAAATGTTCGCGGTGGTTTTAAATTCGCGGTAAAGTGGTCACCGCGAAAACCGCGAACATTAATCCACCGCGAACATTTCTGCATTTACAGTATCTTAAGGGTGTATTTCCATGACATCGTCCGTGCATCTGCCACCATCTTGATGTCTGTTAACATTTCAGTCAATCCTACCTCATTGAGTAGTCAAACGGGCCACCAACATGGAGGACAATGTTCGTACTTAAAGCAATCAATTAATCAATCAATCAAAAGCTTCATTGATAAAACAAGAGTCTTGCACCCAGGGGCTGAATTGTGGCTTGTTTTGTTGTACATGAAATAATCTCTGCATTCAAAATCAAATTTTAAAACAACATCCATAGTCAAGTTATGATAATCAATCACCCAAACGTCATTACATATCTAGGCTATTGACATTCTCAATATTGATATGAAGATTATAGTAATATAACCACGTGTGCAACTAATTTTCTCTTGATTTTCATGCCTGTAGGAGGAGCTGAAGAGAGTTTACCAGGAACTGGAGGTGTACAAGCTGAAGACCATGATGATGAACAACCGGCACATCCGCAAGAAGAAGGGCAGAAGACGTCCTCTCATCGCCATGCTGACGTCACGAGCTTCTGACGAGGACTCCGGGGGCGGTCGGGACTCTTCGTTTGATACCCCGAGCGAGCAACGTACGATCACCCCCGAACCGCGTGATAGGTGAACTGGCCAATCCGTACTGGCAATGCGAGACCTGACGAAGCAATGATTTTGAATCTTCGCCAGCCAAGGGAAAGCACTTCGATTTTTTTTTTTTCAACATCATCATACAAAGAGTGAAAAGCGGGGGAGCGAGCCGGTAAAAATCCCGACCACTACTGTCTCCGCGACCCACCCTCTGCTTGGAGAATAACGCAAAGCATGGTGCTTTTTCGATAGCTGATAGTACAATGCGGCTTTGCTAAGGCTCGCGTTTTCAGCCAAACACATCGGGTCACCACTACCTTTTTTGATAAGCGTGTTGGGTTCTTTTACGTACAGAGGTTTGGCGCATGCGGCTTAGGTATATACGGGGCCACCGGGTTTACTTCCCAGTGCGCGAGTGCAGCCCCTACAATTGTGCCCGAGCTAAGTTCGAATTTCCAACCTCCGGATCCAAGGCAGATGATCCATTTTACCTCATCTGTTGTCAAGCGCCTATATTTTACTAAGGCTGTGCTGTCAGTATATACTTCTCATCTCGTTAAGTATGTTGGGGTCTTTTACGTGCAGAGATTTGGCACACGAGACTAACGCTCAAAGAACCCCCCAAAGCTTTATGTCACCATCCGAAAGAACGGTGACAGAAAGGACGTTCAAAAAAGACGTTCTTACCAGAACGGCTTTATGTCATAGAACCCCTGGCAGTCTTCGCCCCTTCTTACCACTCCCTTGTGTATAAGCAGCTAAAATGTCTGTACAACGAGAGAATTAAGGTAGCTAGCTAAGCTGGTTGTAACGCTGTTGCACTGTTCATTAGTGCTAGTTTGTGTACATGATGAACACGTATTCCTAACTTTCACAAATACTGATGTAAGTAGTGTTTACAAACCCATTATTGTTCAGTACAGTAAGATAGTACTCAATACAATGTTGAATATATGACATTTTCAAAAGTGAATCAGACCTTTATCGATCAGTACAAAACATAGGGGTCGGAATTTGTAGGTATTTGTACAGTAAATGTGTATATGTGTATAATGCGCCTAAGCTACATTGCTGTTGTAAAGTGTAAGATATTGCTTATGTGACATGTAGAACTTAAACTTAATGGTGCAAATGTAAAGAACAGGTATAAAAAAGTATATCTCGTGGATAATCTGTTATGTCAACCATGGGCTTGTCTCATGGAATTTGTAAAATGTACTTTTGCCAAATATGTACGTTAACTAGTTATGATAAACATGTACTAGATAATGTAGAAAAGAAGTATTTGTTAATCAAAATTATACTTTATATACCGTGTATATGGAAATTGTCATGAAGTTGCTAATAAGTGGTCGAGATGTATGGTAGTCACAAGGACACATTTTTGAACTTGTTGTATATGTATGCTTAGCTGATGTTTTGGACCCGTAATCCAAAAAAAATGTTATTTATAGGGTTTTGCTTGTAAGTTTTGTAAACAATGGCGTTGCTGTCTTTCTACAGAATGACAATAAAAGACAGAAAGTTCTATGAAAGTTACACCGATAAAGGTTGTTTGTCACTGACGAAAGATAGTGAATGTTATCTGAAACGTCATATCCAGTTGCCTGAGTAACTGCTTTTGGCGTATGTGACTGTGTCATTCCCTCCCCCCCCCCTGATTTTGAATGGTTCTACCCTACTCGCCATTCTTTAATCACGCACTAAAGTTTGATTTATAGCAGAGTCTGCGAGTGTCCTCTGGACCCTCATAACCACTCCAAATGTCCTTGTCGAAACATCAACCACTTCAGCAATAACAACAGCTATTGCCAGTCCATATGTCTAGATTTTACCTCGAGATACCGTTACTTGGTGCACATATCACGACAGGCCTGTGGAAGACGTCTAGGTTCTTGGGCGTATGCCGTTCTTACCAGAACGGCTTCATGACGTCCCCTTCTGTTTAGACAAAGAACACGTCATCAAAAAGAAATCGTTAAATGCGGGTCATCACTGTTTTGCCCTCTCCTAGCAACTGTTTATACTTCACGCTAAAAGGGCACGCCATGGAGTGGTGTGTAATCCCTGAGTGTTAAGAAACCAACCCTGTGTTGTCAAGAGACCACTGGCTTTGTCCTGCTAATCCTTTCATCCGATTTGGAACGAAATTTGCTTCTTTACTACATCCTGTACAGCAAATCAACACACAAAACCAACTCTTGTACAAAGAACTACTTCGTTTATTCACAAGGCGGTAGTGATTTGTTTACATCGCTTTCCCTATGCCAATATGAAGGTCACCAGTTTCATATTTTGCTTTCAGACGTTGTCGCTTAGAAGTCCTACTTTTAGGTCAAATAAACAACCACCCCTTTTAGCTATAGCCTCAGTTGAAGACTCCATCGGACATTTCATTTTCAATTGCTTGCTGCTGAGATCTGATTGCTGTAATTGGGTTTGGTGGGGTCTGCAACGTAGGCTATTTAGGTACGTGTCACTGTACTTTTTAGACAGCTGCAACAACGACTGAGATTTTCTACACTGACACTTTGTCATAGCTCTGTGACGCCTGACAAGGATGATGTCAACAAGATCAGGTCAACTTCAGGCAGTCGTTGGAAAACTTGCTTTTAGCGCGTTGACCGTTGTAAAATGAATAAAGCTACACGTACACCAGATATGTGATTTCGAATCAATTTCGTACACATTACAGTTCCATGCTTAGTTTGTAAGGAGTTAATGGATGCGAAATATACATATTTGTCTTAAGGCACATGAAATGCCTTTCTATCCATTCACACCGCAGACACCAAATTGAATACATCATGCTTTTAAAAGGTTCAAACCAAACAAATACCAAACCATTTCAACTCCAGATCGAAATAAACCAGATTAAAGGACAGTTGGTATTGTACATCAAACCAGGTCAAAACTGTACAAAAACGCCCAACGGCAACGCATGGTGCAATAAATTGAGACTTAAATGCAATACACAGGCAATATAAACTCGTATACAATGTATATACAGCGTCTATTCAAAACAGAACATTGAGCTCGAGTCCATAGGAAACTGTCAATAGATAACTCTTTTGATATTGAAATGAACAAAATCATAATTTCGCAGGAATATTACACTGGCCATTTGTAATGCAAAAAGGGATATCTTCTCTTCCATAAGAGTACCTCTGTTGTCTATATCAATAGAAACAAATTCAGACGTGTATCTGGAGTATTTTGAAGCGGACGTCAAATATCAATATTAATTCAACCAACAATATGTGCTATAACATATACAATCCATTCCCCAAAAGCTGCTTCAAATATATCTTCCACACCATTCGTCTTGTTTTCCGAAACCTGCATTTTTCAAAGTATTACGGAAGTATGTTAACTATATTACATACATTTAGATCAATCCACAACTTTCACGAAGTTGCATTTTGTAGATTCGAGCTGACATTTACACAGTGCTAGGTGCACAAGTTGATAAAAACAAAACAAATCACTATCATATACATTCATACTTAGTTGCCTGGTATTTTGTTGCATCTCCCTCAAACAATGAATGCTCACAACAAGTGTTTTGTAGAATAAAAACTGCTCCTTGGATTAAAAGTTCTCATATAAATTTTAGTTGCCAGTTGCCGTGCATAACAAAACATTCCTCTTCTTATTGTATAAACTTTAGCTATTAGCAAAGTACTACAACACTCAAGTCAGCTAAAGCTGCCAAGTCGGTATTTTCTACATGAGTAGGCACTGATATCTTATCGACACCACACATTATGTTATTGGTTAGGTCATGACCCTTGACTTCAAGGTCACAAGACAACGTGGTTCCCAGCGGCCATCTTGTCTCTATTGTATCTCACTGAGTGAAGTTGTATTAAAAGTGCTCGTCGCAAATCTTCATTAGTATACATAATCTGGCGCATGAGAACTTAGTTACCACCAAGAAACAGTTGTTATCGCTACCCTGTTGTGCCACCAGGCGTTGCCCCGTCCGTAGCCGTGGCGCTGTCGTTGGCTGTCCCGGCGGCCGTGCCCGTTCCCCCGGCCGGGGTCCCGGCGGACACCGGCTGGTTGCCGTTCACGTTTATGATGGGGTTCAGGTTCTGGGGCACCAGGATGAAGCGGGGTGGGGACGTTGGGGCGGGGCCTCCTAAACCACCTGGGGTACAGAGACAAGAATCAGCAGGAGAAAAAAAACTAGATGGATTATGGAGTACTAACAAGATTTCTTTAATGGGTTCGTTCAATGCAAGGCCATTTGATTACGTCTAGCTAGACAATGAACGAAGTGGATGGATGGTGGTGATAATTGAAGTGACATCACGTTGCTGCCTTTACGTTAGGGCATGGTGTTGTATATGGTATAATGGTAGAACGTCACTGTACACAATCACTGTGTCATTGGTCCTGTAGAATGCTTAACGTTAGAAATATTTATTTATTTATCTATCTATTTATTGGGAATGCAAACAATACATGACAAGTGGCAGCCAGGCAGTAATGCTGTTAGCGGCTACCACTCATACATACAACATGATACAAATCATTACAATATACAAAACCTACGACGAAATATCAATATATACAATAGCAATACATCATACAATAGCAGTAAATTATACAATGATATATATATATATATATACATATATATATGGCAAACATTGACCAAACAGTATTTGATTTCCCTAGGAAGTAAGCGCCATCTTCCTCTATTGGTAATCTAATGAACCAGCCTTACCCAGCCCGATGCAGAGTCCTACGATGAGCCCCACCAGTACGATTGCCAGCGCGATTGCTAGGAACACCGTGATGCACTTCCGCCGTCTGAACACCTCGTCGTCGTCATCGTCCTTGAACAGTCGGTAGCAACATGCGCAGCACATGCAGTAGCTGAGAAAAAAGTCATAGGCCTTTCTCTTATCCGTGGAAAAATGCCTCTGAGTATAACATCATTGTCAATGAGTAATAAGGGCTTATAGATAATCTCCAAGCAGATCCTACGGTGGCATAAGATGGTATCAAAATCTGCCAGAGGAGTGAAGGGCCTAGGAGTGACTGTGTTTGGCTACCAGTGGCTGATGACTCCCTTTTGGCCAGCTGTACTCCTTAGCCAGCTTTGATACTATCTTATGCCACTGGTAAATATGCCTGAAGATTACTTATAAAGACCTACCCCGATACCAAACATCAAAACAATTCACCAACAGGCGTTCTCTAGTTATCTTGCGGACAAATATCTTAAATACACAAAAGTCACTACAATACCTTCGTTTAATGTAGGTAGAAATAGATATGTTACAAACCACGTACCCAGCACATGTGTAGCAGGCCTTCTCAGTCCCGCTCAGCTCCTGTATGTGGGCGTCCTTTCTGGAGACGGCCTTCTTTTTTCCGTGCCGTTTCGACGTTCCTTGCTGTAAAAAAGGGACCATGCAAAAAGTAGTTATCATCTTCATCACCTTTGCGACATGCGGAACCTTCGTTTGAAAAGGATCGCCATATCCGTCATCCGCTCTTCAAAAGAAGATACAGTTGATGCACCACTCGGTAAAGATTGTTAGTATAACCCATCACCATAAAAAACAACCTCGGACAAATAATGAACCCACGAACCGTTAGAAAACAAGCTATGCTTTTCTACTCCTAGCTAACACCACTAGTGTTAAAGTCATTGGTACGAATGTACCTAGCTCGCCAACAATAGTATGTAACCACCACCACCATCACCAATCTATGACTACCACCTTTGCATGAACCATGGTTTACCGTTTTCTTAGACGCCATCCAGTCGCCTTTTTTCTTAGCCGGACGATCCTAAGTTAAGAGGTATAAAATGATCAGTACAGAATCGCAATGCGCATCTCTTTATTGCAGTTGATAGATACATTCAAACGTTGTTTTTTTTTAAGTTGAAGCTTCTACGGTTCTTTAAAATTTCTTCTTATTGTAAAAACTATGTAGACTTTATTTTCATCAGAATCTATTTTAGAGCAAGGCATGGAGTAGACAAACACCTTGATCAGCGTCTTTCCACTGCCATTCCGGTCGTCCAGGAATTCCGTATCCTGTAACATCATTTGCATCATTACCTTTTTGGCGACGCCTCAGGGCCTAGCTCATTGTTTTGTGTGTAATTAGACTGTAGGTTTAATGACTAACAAGGAAACTGGTAAAGGGAAAACATTGTAAGGATAGAATACCATGTTAAGGTCTTTGTCCTTGAGAACTTGGGCTGTGTCCTTCCTCTCAAGTTTCCTTTCCAGTGGTTTCACTTCCTGTAGTATTAAGGAGCATCTTCATATCCATGCTGGCGCTCAACGGAACGTTTTGAATTTGTTGAAGAGAACATTGAAACACACAAAACGACTTGCAACTAATAAGCATTGACAAAACAAGTTGTGCACAGACAGCGAAATGTTTAAGTAAACCTTGGCTATTACCGCAGTCTTTACCGGTTCGTCTGTTGTCTGGTACTTTTTCTCACTGAAGGATGGTTTCTTTTTCGACTGAGCAAGGATCAAAATCAGAGAGTCATCATTCAAGTACATTTCTGTTTACAATATGGTATTCATAATCAATCAGTTGTGTTTGGTTGCATTAAGGACTACTTGCGACAAATGAACGAAAGATTTGTAAAAAGATTGAGGTAAAAAAAAGTGAATTTCATGTCTCTAATCCCTAGGGCAAAGCGGCTGTCTTGAGTCCTCGTGTCACTCTTAAAAGCATGTTTGTCAATCGAATCTGCAGAAACTTCCTAATGATATCATTGTTGATATTTAATTTTTAAGACATGAACAAGAATATGTACATGGTAATACATTTGCAAGCAACCTAGAGACCTACCAATGAAACAATTTGAGCAAAATAGGCATCCACGTAGTTTTTGTGTTTATGTTTCGTAAGTGATCAAAACTAATGCAATGATTGCTTCTAGCTTATGGAGTTACGATAGCTTTCATTTACAATTCGCATTATGGTGTGGTTAAAACCTAAACTGTCCAGATGGCCAACGATTGTCTGTCAAAAAGTTGTTGTTTGTTCAGGTGTGGATCGATTAGCTTATGCAATTAGTGTTGTGTACAAAGGTTTGGCATCTTTTTTATCTGTTTGCCCTGAAGGCTGTATGTGCTTTTAAGAGTGACATGGGGCCTTACCACAGAACCGTTCTCCTGTAGAGGCGGCTGCAGCTTTGGTTTGGGTGATTTGGCCTTCACTGGGCCTGTAGGAGCTGCTTTAGCGCTAGCATCTTTCTGTTGTGCTTGCGTTACTTCCGGCGTGGGATTTGTGACATTTTTCTGGGTGGAATTGGCCGGTGTTTCTGGGGTTAACCTCTGGCTACCACCGACCTGTGACTGCTACAGGAGTTGATAGTAAAATCATTGATGTATCAAAAATTTACATTCAACAATCTTCACTATACTTAACACTTTCTTCAAGGTCTAGAAACAGAATAGTCTGTAACTACATCGTTTTTCCTTATCGTAATATGAGCTCTAGTACCTTGGCGATACTGGCAGAGGGTTCCTTTTTAGGAGGAGCTAGGTCCCTCTGGAGATCATGGAATGAACCGTCCTATATGTAGAAACATTAGAATACTTGAAAACTGCAGCAGACTCTCCAAATATATTCTATTGGTGATAGCATGTGATACTTTATAGCGAATGAAGGAGAAAATACCGTTTGAGCTTGATTTTCCATTATATAATTGAGAACGTTGAACTTTGCTATTTGCATTGTGTTAAATTTGCAAAAGGGTCATGAGATTATAAAACGGTGAACATGTACAACATGACACATTGGCTCGGAACACCAAACTAACCTACACAACACAATTCACACAATTTAAAATAACTCATAAAAACCACCACCACCTACACTAACACACCATTGTACTACAGAAACTGTCACCGTAACCGCAACACTAAAATGCACTAGTGCTGCCATTAGCCATCATATATTACCCTATCTACCACCACCTACACCACCACCATAGCATAACAGCCAAATCTAAACCTTTTTGGTTTCGTCCACTGTTTTGACTGAAGCTGGTACAGATTCCTGTTGATAGAATGTGTGGGCTTAGTAAACGTTAAACCTTTTTAACAACACTTAAGAAAAAGTTAAAATAGTCATGCATTATGAGAAAAAATACATGAAAGAATAAAAAAGTTAAATGGACCTCTTTTTTCTTGGGCGAAGCCACGTTCGTAGGTGTCTGTAAACAAAGGCAATCAAATATCTTATTGGGAAACATTGAATCGTTAAATCACAGAACTTCAAAACCATAAGAATCTTCCGAAAAAACATTATCAACCTTTGTCGTTGGGCTTGTTGTTCGTATCTGCGGTGGTTTGGATGCAGATGGTAGTCGGTCCTGACAAAAATGGGTCAGCTTGAGTTAATAATGCAAATCATTATATCTGCACTACCCTTAACAAAATGTCAAATTACGTTATCTACAAACGTGTGCGAATAGTTTTGTATCAAGCATATCACGTAATACGAAAGTCATCACCCAAAAGCATGGAATCTGTTCGACCATTACATTGCCAATGCTTTGTTCTCGCTGCAATGGCATAACAAACGCAAATGTCCTTCAAGACCTGTTAAAACAATCACATTAGTTATTTGTGAATCACCTGCCCAGACTTTGGCGCATGGATATTTTGGGTTCCCGATGTGGATGGTATCGGCTGTGGAGCCTTGGTCGGCTGAGGAGCGTGTGGAGGTACGGGCGATTTTACCTTGGGCGGAACAGGTGACTTAGCCGACGGAGGAACAGATGATTGTGCCGATGGAGGAACTGGCGATTTTGCCTTGGGAGGCATATTCTCCTACAAAACCATGATTTGTAAGTTATTAAGATGTTTTCTATACGCCTAGATGCACATGCTGATTATTTACTAGCCCACTAGATTGGAAACCTCAAGGAGAGGAGGGAGGGGGGTACGAGTTGGTTAGAGTGTGATCACATAGGTCGTGCGACCGTCGTACGATCACTAACTTCGGGCATTTTGGAGGACATTTCCTGCAAAGTTCAACTGCCTTGGTACGCAAAATGCTGTTTTGGATCCATGTCGGTGGTTGGTTCTGTCACGGCCTGCTTGAAAAAAATCCTATGGCATCAAAATCGTACGACGATCGCACGACCTATGTGACCTTACCCTTAGTTTACCTGTTATTTAGCTAGCTATGATGTAGTCATTTTAATGTAGTATCACTCATAAAAAACATTAGTATCTAGTGTCATTGAACTTTGGTCCTTCATTCACCTGGCCCTTTCCAGGTGCATCGTTCTTTTTAGAGTCTGTGGTTGAGGCAATCGGACCTGGTGGTTTGTTGGGTTGCGGTTGTACGGGCTGTTTTGCTGATGTCGGACGATTTTCCTACAAAACCGCCGACCAGGAGTTGTTAAAACGTACATGAATCTGTTTTTGACTACACTGTCCCTCCTTACACCATCAATTATATAATCTTCTCACAGGGCTTATCATCATTAATCAATTAAGCTTAACAAAGCTATTTATGTTCATGAATAATGATCATTAAAACTACATTTTAGACTGATTAAAGCTAATCTCTAATCGCTGTTCACTTTTATCGTGAAGGGTAAAAAACGCTAGTTTTACATTAGCAAACTACATTTTAACCAATGTCTATAATTGGCTTTAAGCTTGGCTTACCAACAACGAGTTTGCATTAAAGCTGTTTATGTTCATGGTAGTAAAACAAAGCAGTAAACAATATAAAAATGACGATGATTGAAACATAACGTGTTAATCACCTTCCCGTATTCGGGTGGACTGCCCAGAAACGCCGCTGATGTAGACGGGAGTGGGCCTGGATCTCTAGCGGGCTGATGTAGAACTGGTTGGGCAGAGTCTTTTGAAGAAGGCGGCCTGTTATCCTATGAAATCACCATTCGTGCGTTATTGGTGGGTATTATGTCTATCTGGGTGGGGGTTTTTACAGCAGGGGATTTACATACTGGCTACATTTTACTTTACAAAGAGTATTCTACAAGCAAGCGAACTCGAAGTGTCTCAAAAATCAAGTTCCGGGCCCTAGGATTTGATACAGAATTCTTTGAAAAATGTTTCGCGACGTTCATGTTGTGATTAAGAGATCTTTAGTACAGACTATAGATTTTTTCCCTTTTTTGGATATACATTGATAATCCTGAAGTGCTTTTAGAGAGGCCAACATTAGAGCTTCACCGTTATACACAAACGTTACGGGTATCCTGGACGAACAAGGCTGTCTTGCAGAAATACTACGGGAATGACAAGACATTAGTAGAAAAATAGAGGTTCTACGTGTATGGTCCCAATGGCTCTAGAGACATTTACCTTATTGTGGTACAAAGAACAGTTTCCTATATCGCACAAAAAATATGCTGCTTCAAGGGACATCAACTATGCGGCGGTCTAAAAGAGCTTTACGCGAAGATCATTGAAATGTTAAGACCTTTTCTTGTTGAACGTCTTCCTTTGGTATAGGGTCTACAAAAACAACAGATTTCTTTCTTGGCTTCTGCGGAAAATCAGGAAAACAAACCCTCTCAAATCACATCATCTTAGTCTTCACTGCGCTGCAAATCTACAGCAATGTCTGCAATAAGAGGCAGGGAATAGCTATGACGTCACTGGTACTACAACCTTATTAGGAGTGGGTCTCCTTCGTCCGTCCGTGGGTTTCATGGCGCTTATCAGTCCAGTAGGGCTGCCGACAGTTGGCTCCTAGAAACCAACATCACAAATGTTGTTTTTTTCTAATGCTTTAAATAAAGGTATGCTAAAAGGAACTCAAAGATATGTGGCAAGTTTACGCTAGCTAAACTACACTGAAGCTTTGCCTCACTTAAGGCAAGGACTTTGGGACTAAAACCTGTTGGAAGAGATGAAAGTTTTGTTACTTATAAAAAAGACTTTAAACCTTATTCCCACATCTATGCTAGCTACCACCGGGGTAAAAGTGTAAACAACATGCGTACGACTTCTTCCACAGGCGTTATCCGTCTTTCCGAGGATGCAGGCCGTGATGTTGGTGGTGACCGGATCAGCCGGCCGTCATCCTGTGGAAAACAGCAGCTAGATTCAAGTCTAATGCTGAGGAGTTCTTCTTTAGTAATGTTATATGTTATTGAACCGTCTACAATTGCCTTTCTATTTCTATCACCCACGCTAATCTACTATCACCCATTCTTGGACTCTAAAACTAGAGGGTACGGACCCTACATCAAAGTCAATTCTCAAGACACAGTTAACACGTGATCCAACCCTTGTTCCAAACTAAAGGAATTTATATCTGACAAATGCTGAAATCACATGGAATGGTAATAGATAGATAGCTAACTACTACCACCCAGAAAACCTTATAACCCGAATGTGCAAGATCGCTAAATGTATCATACAACCACCATTCTGTCCTCCGGCTGCTCCGCTTTCCAAACCTCGTCCTTTGAGGTTGGGTTCTAAAATAATGGGTAAGTAAGCGTCAATGCTTTGGCGGCAGCATTTTAAATGAAAAATATCTAGAAGCGATTGGGAAGAATCAAAGTAAAGTCAGCTTATGCTATAGCTGTTATAAGCACAGCTTTTTTACCCGTTTGTCCGGTGTTCTGTTGTTGCCATGTGATGGGATTGATTGCCGTCTTGGTTTGTCTTCTGGGCCGTGAGGATCATTGTTCTGCTTGTAGGTCAGCGCAAAGCAATGGGAGATATTGTTGTTAGTGTTAGCATAAGCAGAAACATTATAAGCAGCAGATTAATATGTAAAGAGACATGACTGCATAACTGATTCGGATTTAGTATGAAACGAGGTACGTCTACTTGTGGATTCGGTGGTACGACTTTGACTATACTGCCGATGAGGAAAGTTGGACGTTTGCTCTGAACAAGCATCTACCTTTCCTTCGGGCATGGACTGTCGGCGCCTCTCGGCTGAAGATAGCCCTTCGTCGCGGGGTTGTTGTCTTCTCTGTCCTGGAGAATCGTATATTTCGTTGGGGTAGCCGGTCCTGCTGGGGTTAGGGGAACGGCCTCTCTGGTTCGGAGGACCTCGGGGCTGATTCGGGGACCGGCTTCGTCCGCGCGAACCGTCAGCCTGTCGGGGCGGGGAGGGCCACCGCCGTCCTCGAGGGGAACCGGCCAGCTTCCTCGCGGCAGGCCAGTTGCCTCTTCGGGGGGAGCCGGGTCGGTTGGGGGAGCGGCGTCGGCGATCAGGAGAACCGCTTGCCCTGTTCGGTGAGCGGCGTCTTCCAGTAGGTGAGCCTGGCCGGTTAGGGGACCGGCGTCTTCCACCTGGTGAACCGGGCCTGTTAGGGGAACGACGACGTCCTGATGGTGAGCCGGGCTGGCGGTTTGGCGGTGACCGTCTTCCCCTTGGAGAGACAACCGGCCGGTTTGGTGAGCGACTCCGCCCGCCTGGTGACCCAGGTCTGCGGTTAGGAGACGGTCTTCGTCCGTGGGGTGACGACCGCCGGGCCGGATGCGGTCCCTCTCTCGGGCCGGATGCTTGCCTTTCCGGGGGCCGCTCATTTGGACCGCGCTGCGCCTCCCGGGGCGCTCTTGGAGGAGGTTCAACCTCATCAGGCTACAGGGTTAGGCAGTACGGCACAAAGATAGTGCGAGAGCGTAGGTTCGTGTTAGTGGCAAGGCACAGCAACTCCTGTACATTAGATATTAGTGTGTAAGCATCAATAAAATGCAAAAGCAGGAACCCCATCATTAAACGTGTTACAAGCCTACTGTGCAAAGCACTGCACTCCATTTCAAGCTGATTTGAAAAACCTGTAATCGTATGTTTACCTTGCCGGTTTTGATAGTGACATGCTTGCCAGGCCTGCCTGCTCTCTCCTGCTGATGTCTTGCCAGCAAACCCTACAGATATGACACGTATCTTATGCCCAATGTGAACATTTCAGGTTTAAACTTTCCCGTATTCTATCTGGCAAGCCTCAAAACGTTAGCATCTTTTGAACAGTTTCATAACCGTACTATACAACTAGCACATCATCTGGTGTTTTGTATCCTAAAAGCAATGATTTCACGCTCGTTCACCTTTATCCGAGGGGTAACTTATATCCGTTGATAACGGCGTATTTATAGATATCAAGTCGCCGAACGTTGGCCGAACATTGCAACATTTTCAATACACAAAAACATATCAAATATTACAGTTTGAAACCACCGTCCGTCGACTTGATATCCATAAATACCATTTTTTTAAAGAACGAATATAGGTTACCCCGCGGATAAAGGTGAACTAGCGTGTTAACAGTATAACTGTAACGCCCTTAGTTGAAGCTAGTATCATACGGTAGTCTTGTACCTGCCAGGCATTATGTGGCTTTTCAGTGATCGGCTTTTCGCCCCTGAAAAGCGAGCCCCGTCGGAGCTGCTCAAGGGTCGCCTTGACAACTGGCGGCTCACTTTTTTTCACAGGAGTGGCAGGTTTAGGGACAGGCTGTTAGTAAGGAGACAGACACATGTTAACGGCACACAGGTGATTGGTTAGTACAGGTAATTAGGTTAATAGATGACAAGACATGTGATATGACAGTGTTGTTGATGATGTTAATGATGACAGTTCTATAGGAGATCTAGACTGTGACAACATTGACTGAAGTTGACATAATGTTAAGACACACAGCATAGCTAGTGGTATCATAACGAGAGAACACACTTCGTTATTAACGTTGAGGACAGGAGTGATAACGTGAGGCAACATAACGGACACGCACGTACGCATTCTAAAGAGAGTAGAGACGCGTCAAAACGAACAATGAATATGGCATGAGTGACATATGGCAAACACACTGACACAAAACACATGCGTATTGTTAGTAAATGATTCCACCAAGGTTGTTGATGGCACAGACAGAAAGAAAGTTCTGCGATTGAAAGACAACTGTGTGACATCTGAGCCGCACAACACAAGAATCAAGGGTCGGTACATGCCCAGAACTATTAAGCACCCTACCTGTGCGTCAGGTGTGTGATACCGCGGACTCGCTCGCTCTTCGTTGTAGCCAGAATCTGCGTCGTGGTTGGGCGATGTTTGCCTGGGTTTCCCGCCAGGGTGGTAATGGTACTGGTGATTGACATCGACAAAGATACACGTCATAAATTGTCGAACGTTTGTGACACAGCCGCCATGTTGGATTCTCCTCACACTCGTATATCAGATATAGCAAAGTATCTCTTTCTTTGTACGTACATTAGACAGATGTGAAGAACAACATAACGATAGAGCTAAAAGGTCTTCCTGATCACAATTCTAAGTTGTCTCTTTTCTTTAGACAACTGACTACTTATGCTAATACTTTAATACGTTTGATTCTATGTAACATCACAATGCACAATACAGTTTCCCCGCTTCATGCAGTTAATTCATAGTGATATATATAAAAGTCAGAATAACTTAAATTCTGCTATATGTACATATTTAAAAGATACCTTATCATTATTCGCATGTTCCAGCTCAAATGAATTTTCCTCTGTGAGTTTTGGGCTGAAGCCAGTAGATCCGTGCTGAAATCAGGCAAAGGAATGCTTACAAGAAAATCCACATATACAGAGTAATAAGACATGGTTAGATATACCAATATTAGGACATAAAGCGCGTTTTACTTTGACGATATATCACTATATGCCTTTTTTAAGGTATCCTTATACGTTTTTCCAGACAATGGTAATGCACAACAACCTTTATCACAAGACGTATCTATCAACATGGATAGAATTCGCTTTTACCTCCCGAAACTGCTTTCTCAAGGATCCCCATCGAGTCTAGAACAAAGGAGAAAGTTCATTCAGTTTCCACAACTTTACCGTTTGGGATTTTTATCCCCAGCCTTGTCTGAGTTTGTTGTATTCCAGAGCCAGACTAGAAAGACACGAGACCAGCCCATAGAATATAAAAGGATGAAGGACCTATTGGTTACGCTCCGGTACTCTCTCAGCAGCTTTCTTTAGAACTGCATGATGTATGCACGGTCCAGCGTATAAAAAAAAGGATGATATCCTTTTGATTCCTCTACCATATGATCAGCATTGAATAATGGATAAGACAAAATAGAAGTTAAACCAAGTTGTCTGTAACTAACCTTGTCATCCTTGTCGTAGTTTTTCCTTCTGACACGCTGCAAAGTTCAAAACCAAGCGTAAAACAAGCATCAATACTGGAGTACGACTGTAGCATGCACCATATGAGAATAGTCAATACAAGTAACATTTTGACACTATGTAAGATAGAATCGTGCCTACTGCCACTATCTTCTATATCTTGCTACATGTCAAAGATGATATGTCAAAATGGACCTTTCAACTCCTTGATGTTACAAAGTTTTGATACGTTGCCAACCAAAATGGCAACGTTAACTTCAAATGAAAAGTACTTAAATGCATGTTTGTTCTTAGAGTTGAAAGGTTCATTGCAGAAATTCGTCAGGTGTGGGGAAATCATGGGAATAAAATGCGTTTTAAGCCGTCGTCTTGTCAAGAAATGATTCGGTGCGAAAGGACAGTAAGGTGTGAACACTTTCATTGTCTAAGATCTTTAAATCTTTCATCTTATGTATTTTTAGAAAAAGAATCTGGTGCTACTTTCTTTTAAAGTGTAGATATTTGTATGGAGTGGAAGATTCAGTAGCATGAAACTTCAAGTGGTCGCCAGAACAATTCCGGGGCCTACAAGAAGTACATTTTGTGAGTTGCTGACCTTTATTTGAAGTGCCCTGTATGTAAGGGCAGGCCATGGTCAAATGCAGTGAGAGCCAGAACGAGCACCCCGCGTAGCTGAAGGAGTTTTTTGTTTCTCTATCGATGACCAACATTTCATTGAGAAAATCACAAGATACTTGATGCCGAACTTGAACATCAATGGTTGAGTGATTTATGGGTCATTGTGTTAGCTAGGTTGGGGAACAAGACTCTTGTGCACTCGTATACTAACTTCATAAGAGATCGTAGTTAATGAGCTCTTTCATCTTGTATTCAGAAAAAATTAAGACAAGATCTAGAAGAAGAATCTAGTTCATCATCTACAAAATCCTACCAAGTACTACAAAAAAGACGTTTATGTCTTTATGTAATCTAATAGTCTTGATTTGTGTGTGTGTGTGTCTCTCCCTTTACTCGCATACCAACTTTACAAAACCGATTAATCTTTCATTTTGTATTCAGGAAAATTCAGACTCGACCATTGGACGGGAATTCTACTTCATCATCTACAAAATCCTACCAACACTACATTTATCTATGTTTATTAAATCTACTACTCTTGATGCTGTCTTGTATTTTTTACCGTCATGACTTCTTCCAGTTTCTGCTCCACGTCCGGATTTATGGACAGCCGCGCCACAGAAATCCGCTGGAGGCATCGTCAGGAGAGGAGACAAGCGTTAGAGAGGGCGCAATAGGGAAACGTCACAGCGTGCGTAGCCTGCTTCGCAGACTCCAAGCGGGGTTTTATTCGAGAGAAGGGGGGCTGGTTGGCTAGTTTCAAATTTGGCGGGTCAAAACTCCTTCCACGGCAAACTACCTTTATTTTTACTAATTCTAGGCAAACTCCCTTTCCTGGCATTAGAACCAGCGCTCCCTCCCCATAGAATAAAGCCAGTCCCGCTCAAAGTCTACGAAGGAAGGTAAAGTGCATTGGGCAGGTTAACAGTCCCGACAGACGGAGGTCCTTCTTCATGACTCATTGACTCTCAGAAAATTACATGGACGGGCAGCTGAAGTGGCCTGCCTGCAAGGCTATGCCGGATTTGGTATAGAGAATGGCGATACAAATACTAGTACTACACGAAATCCGATCTTTTAGGATGCCTTTAATCACCCGTAAAGATGCATTTTACTTCATAAAAATTCCGCTTTACGAATGCTTTACAAATGTTCTGCATGAGCCTACGGATCAGATTCCGTGTAGTGAAAGCCATTTTTGTGGAGTTGTTCAATGTAATTGTCTGGAGGGACAGTTTGCGAGTTAACTTCACTTCAATTCAGTAGATCTGCCAAATGCAACTTTTACCGATCTGCAATAGGTAGGTTATTGTGTATGCCCCTCCCTCTTTTGTTCGTTATTTAAATTTAGATAGCATGTTTTGTAGTCAGTGAAGGTGAAGGTTATAGAGAGGTGTTTTTGCTAAAAGCTGTGGGAAAAGCAAGCGTGCTTTAGAGAGTCGTGTACAGTAGAGAGAAGTAGTGTGATGGAGTGCACATCTGTCACGCTGTAGTCGTCAACATGTCAGTTCTAATACAGCCTTACACCATAGCTGTCACCTACATAAACACTACACATGATTAATCAGCAACCTGCCATTACCAGCTATTATAACGCTTTACCTAAAACACTCTACGCTACAAAGCGATGCTTGGTACGGCTTTTTCATTTTGCGGCTGCAATTGCCCCCCAGGTGTAAAAAGCCGCACTCTAAGAAAACCGCCTTTACATACACAACAAAAACAGTCATGGTGGGCAATACATTACCTGGTTTAGGTCTACCTTAAGTGTGCCTTAACACAGGCACCTGTCGTCGGGATGTGCCTTTATCAAAAGACGAATACCAATACAACCGTCGCCTTCGCACAATGGCAAAAACAACTTCTTTTGCGTCGTCATTGGGCACAAGGTTGTTTATTGTTAGGGAGTTTTTCTTAAGAAAAGGGCGTCTGATTCGAGTGAATCATTAAGATAACAGCCTTAAGAACAGTCCAAACTGTAGACACTCTAAGACGTGCGTTTGTTTTTCCATAAGGTTTACAAAACTTTCTACTTAACTAGAAAAACACCAACCATTGAGGGTTTTCCTGTGGCATTGTTATCCACAATAGACTTTTACTTTTTCGTGACGCTTTTGGTAAAACCACTTTTGAATGTAACAATTTCGACAGAAACAAAAAGAACGCATTAAGGTTGTTTGAACGCCCAGTGATCTGTGCAATGACTCAATCGTGTACTTTTCCATACACTTGTTCTACTTGAAAGCTGGGTTCAAGGCATTTCATTATGAAATGAAGATTTTCGGCTGCAGTGCTAATCAGGCGCAGATAACATTTCATTCTACCCGGTCACATTTATCGTAAGATTGTCGTACGATTGTCGTACGATGGCAAATTGAGTGTATTTTTGGTACTGTCGGGCATACATGTACCGTACAAATGCTACTACCGTCTCGTCACGTAAAAGTCTAGATTCTTGTCCACCATTGGTTCAGTCACAGCTATGTTATCAACTTGGTACGACGAACTCTACCACGGATGTGACCTCGCCTTAAACGTGTAATATTTGAACATGTGCTTAACGTGTAACCCATACGTACATGATACCTAGTGGTTCTATAGTTGTGTTGTTTGTGAAAACCCTTACCCGGGCAGCTGCCTCGTCGATGTGCCCCTCCCTCTCTATGCCGTGCAGAGGTGTGGGGGAGCTGGGGTTGATCTTATGACCTGACATCCTGCCGGCCACGGTCAGCTAGACTAGAGAACTGGAACAACAGAAATAAAAGGGAGGTTTACAAGTTGGCGGAGATGTACAGTCGTTTGACTAAGCCTTGCAAGAGAATGGCATTTGGAATGGTTTTGAAGGGCTTTGGAACGGCTGGGTTAACAGGTCCATCCATTGAACCATTGAGGCAAAATGTAAAAAGTGTGGCAATGAAGACACATTGCCTTGGTGACGGAGTTACGGTTTGTACTAGTATGTATGTTCACTGTTGTAGGCGTGTTAGGTTTGCAGCAAACAAGCTAAATTGCACAACAATTGATTATGCATCAACACAAGATTTGGTTAGACCTGGCATCCTTAGAATCCCGGTCAGCTAGACTCTAGAATTGGAACAACAAGCAGACCAACTCACTCAGATGTCTAGAGATGTGCAATCCGTGCAATGGCCAAGTGGGTAGAGTGGTCGTCTTGTAGCGGTTGGTTCGAGTTTTGTGTTGGCTATGATCAACCGAATGAAAGTCACTCATTTTTATATTCCGAAGGGTAGAGGGTGTTACATCAGAATCTGTGTTATGTACTATAACAGGATGTTGTTGTTTGTCTTCGTTCGGGCGTGGATTGTGTCTGCTATTATCTAACAGTGTTAACGCCGAACCTCTGTCATAACAACATCAGCGGTAAGATGCTAGGAGGATTTCAACAGCGTAAACATCCGTCTTGTCATTGTGATTTGATGCTTCCGTCGTTTTTGTCCAAGGAACAAGCTTCTTTATTATTTTCGACGTGTTTTTCAGTGTTGTTTTTTAAACGACAACATCTTTCTACTTGAACTTCGTCTGTGACTCACACAAAACGTGATTTCATCACCTGAACACATTACGTCATCTGATGCAAGCAACGGTTCGCTTATTCAACACAACCGCTATGTTTGAAAAGGGCTCTTTCTTTTCCATTTAATGTCGCAGAAAATACGAGAATTCTGTTGGTTTAGAGATGTAATGGGAAAATTTGAAGCACTTCTACTTCGTCTCTAATTTTCATGCCTGGCAAAGTCACAGTCACGTCGTTACATTTCCAACAAAAGCTGACATGTTTTTGAGCTTCGCCTCGCCTGTAACATGAACAGTATCAACTTTCCGATGACAATGTAGGTTAATATTCGATCTATGTTCGCGGGATTATGGTGAGAGATTAAGCATCATTAGCCATATGTTAATGTGAGACAAGTGAGATCTTGAGGTTCTGTTGAGAGTTTAAGAGCACTTCCACCTAGAGATACTCGTATTTGTTACCATCGCGTTGACGAAAAAATGGAGAAAAATGAGTCATTCTTAGTTGAATAACTTCGTCTGAATAGTAGTAGTGTAATGTTGTTTCACTACATGTTGCCTAGTTTTCAGGCAAGAACGTAGGTTCACCCTTACTACTCTCGTTTAGTGTGCTGTGTTGACACCTGAGGTAAACGACTGAAGTTCCCAAATACACGTGGCCCCCTGCGTAAGTCACCGTTGCATGAAAGAGAATGTCTTATCTTTAATAGAAAACCCTCTGAACAGACGGGAACAACTTACCTCACGCACGGGATATATTCTGTATTCGAAGCTTTTGACGAACTTAACTTTGCTATAGATTCAACATGTACTTAATGCTGTTGTTGCGGTGTTTTCGAGTTATGCTTGAAATTTGCAATAGCTTCACGTTGCAAACAAACGACTTGTTTTTCTACCAAACCGGCCCTTGAAGTCTTCATCAAATAAAGACAAAAGCTGTGTCTTAGAAACTTCTTACAAGTGATTTTGAGAACACAGGAACACCTGCCGACCCGACAGGTGCGAAGATGGCAGTGTTTGTGTCTTAAGGAGTGATGACCCTTAATGCCGTACATCCAATTTGCTGAAGGCCACAGAACAAACGTGGAGCACCCTTATCTCAATGTCCTTTGAGATACCTTCTTAACGCCCTAATTAAGACAAGCGATGGCTTTATTTATCATTTCGAATTCTAACTGCTTTCTTATTGATCCTTTAACGTTAAGAAATAAGGGTCTAGTCGGGCACATCCTCTTAAAGGTCTCACTGAGGAAAATGACGTCAGTGTAACGTTGGTAATTTTGTTCTTGTCCAGAAAAAGAACTTGAAGTAGGAACGAATAATTGGAACCGTAAGAAAATGAACTTTCAAGGGTTACGGAATAGCTATTGTATGAAGTGTTGGTGACCCTTCGAATTCATGGTCAGGAGAATACATTCACTCGATTGGATTCAATCCATCCGGAAGAGAAGAAACGACTGGGACCAACCGAGGGGAAATCAGCAAATATTCCACAAAAACACCTCAAAAACGGCACTAATGACGGTTAGGATCAAACACGTGCCCGTGACGTTGATGCACGACGTGGCATCTTAAGACATCCGTCTAAGAGCGCCGCCTGTCTAGCTTCTATTTCCTCACCTGCTCACGCGTGACTTTGACCGAACGATTCTCTCCTCTTTTCGTGTAGCGAATTACAAGTTTGCGGCGATCTCATTAGCAGGAGGCTGGCGGAGGGCAGGCCCCTCTACGGGCGGCACAAAGGCCTGGCTCTAAGCGCACGGCTGGAGCACGTCCGCGGCGCTACTTTCTATTGTCCCTTCCCCACCCTCAACCCTCCATCTGCTGCAAGGTAACCATCTAACGTTTACTTTATTGATCGCCTTCTTTTTAACTCTGGTGCAAACACGTACGCAGTTCACATCGAGACACGTTTTCCCTTCTTGTATCAAAAGTGACCGCTTCTTTACTCTGAAAGTCTTCTTTTTCTCGAGCCATAAGCTCCGATTTTGCATAACCTTGGACGTATAAAGTGCAAGTCTTACCTAAAACTGTCGATCCTAGGAAAAACTCCGATGGAGGTTGGGTTGAAAACTTCTCCGTACGTCGCAGAGACTGTGAACTCGCCTGTACGAAGAACGACTATGAAACACTTCCTCCAACCACTCTCCCACCGACCAGTGCTAAGTCATCCCTGCGCCAGTCCGGTACAATTCCTTGACGTAATCCCTTGCAGCGAAGTTAAAAAGCAAAGACAACCCAGTCCCGTTGTGTTGTCACAGTCCCCCTCTCACGGCTAACGCCACATCCTAGACAACAGCGGGTTTGGGGCAAAATTCCTCCGGATGACTGGACACTCGAGTCCCCTCTCCAACCGCACAATAAGGAGGGGGCATGAGAGGCGGCGGACCAATCAGAGAGTGTCGGTAAGCACACACGGAGGTGGAGAAGGGTGGAGAGGGAATGTTGTGGAGTGCCCTGGAGAGGGGGGTGTAACAATGACTGATTTCCAAAGCCACTAATTCTCACAAAAACAGGTCGGGCCTGCGTGTCAAGTCGCCCACAACTTGCCTCAGCGACTGACTTTAGAAGTGTTTTATATTTTCTTTCGACCCAAACTTGGACGTAGACGTCCATTTATAGCATTTTCTGTGTCTCAGACTTTGCTTTGTGTCATATTTCTGGGGTTGTGGGAGGTTACTGTGCTATATACGTGTGGAATCACAGTATCAAACACTTGTAATTGTGCATGATGAGGGTTTACGGAGCTGTCTCGTTCTGGTGGTTTGGTTGAGAGAGCGGTTTAGCGCGAGCACCGTGCAGAATTATGCGGTTAAACCAGTGGGCAAACACGGCGTGCTTTCAATGTCACGGTAGATCGTCTCGTCTCAAGGCCAGATTATGGATGATGACAAACAAATCTGTCTCGGAATATGGGACAGAAAAAGGAACACAACGGCTTTGATTAGCTATAACACACTGGACATGTAACGGGGAACGTTGGATATGACATGGTATCCCGTTATTGTTTTATGATCAAAAACACTAGCTTTCTTCCTTTCCAGACTTCTTGCAGCACTGGCTTTTATATCAAGGGGAAGCGCTGGGTCTACCGAGAATAGAGAACCTTTAGCCTCTACCAGGCTCTACAGAAAACCCTAACCCATCTGTTGAAAATCGTGAACCAGCACTCCCTCAAAAATAAAACCAGCGCTGTTAGAAGTTGCGAAGGAGGCATACACGTACATACACAGACTCAGACACTGTGACTGTGCGCCCTGTGCCGTAACATTCCATAGACGTTACATCATTACATCATATCACGATACAAGGACAGTCTACAGGTTGTGTAATATATAGGGAACTAAAAACGGTGATAGCAACCCAAAGGAATTGTGCAATTATTTACGTAAGCAACTTGTGACTCAGCGAAAAATATGTGGGTTTTTTTAAGAACTTAATGTGGCGATGATTCAGGGTTCAACATAACAGGAGGTCCCGTTACGCAACCATATCTCGTCTGTCGCAACGTTTATGTTACAGATAGTTTTATTGCACAACAATTGTACGGGGTACAAAGTATGGCATCTACATAACTACAGTTCTATAACATAAATAGTGTTACATAAATAGTTTGTCTGCAAAATTTGAAGGTAATATTATAATGTGCACGCGGTCTGCCGCTGTGGGCAAGAAGGTGTCGAATTTGCGCCAGAGCTCATATGTATGCACACAATATTTAAAACGTTAGATCGTACATATTGATTAGTAATTATTAATTCAGTTATCTGCCATTTTGGTATTTCCGAAGGATAAGATAAAATGTGTGGGTTTAAAAGAGATGACGGAAAGGGGATAAGCACAACACTCACGGCATATGTAGACAGGCATCAGGACGATGTTAAGAGTTGCAACATAGCCCTGAATATTTCTGAAAATTTAGACGTTACAAAGATCTTATTGTATATTTTCCCCATTACTCACCGTTCAAAAATAGAAAAGAGCTCATTGGCCCACAATCCGGGCAATCGACGTCGATTTTTGTCTGCGTATCAAGGGCGACATCCAGCGGATTAAAGAATAATGGCTCCATAGTGATGTTACCAATGCGATTTTATAATGGATATAAAAAGAGTGGCCCCTTGTGGACATTAAGATAGATGCTGTCGATTGACTTGAACGTCGATGCTGTCGATTGACTTGAAAGGCGCCCTTTATATTGATTGGTCAATATAAAGATATGCTGTCCAATCAGCAGTGCTTGATACGCATGAACATAAACAGGTTTATATCCGTCGGTGCATCATGCATTGAATGCTGATGGTTAACGTTACGTGACCAATCAGAATAGACATTAGAAATCTAATGATGATGATTAGAATCTACTGGCCTTACCGGTTGGTCATTCAGCTACCGATCTATATGTAGCATATGAGATAAATAATGGGCCACTTAACATCATATTTCCGTAGAGTAAACGTTATTCTCCAGTCTTACACTCATACACCGAGAGATGTGGCAGGGACTGGCATAGTATGATACAGGCAAAGTATGATTAGGGTTAGCCCTTTGCAATAGCCTACGGCTAGTTGGGCAGCCCTGGCTGTATGTATACAGCTGAACAAATAAATAAAAAAAACAGGCATGGGCTCAAAAAATGACATCAACACATTCTCACACGTACTGTAATCTCAGTACCAATCTTAAACTGGAAATTTCAAATCTTCGAACTGAAACCTTAAGATAGATTAGTCTGCGGTTGGGGTGGATGATGTGGCCAAAACAAATTGCACTTCAGTACAGACGGTACTTTCGGCAGCTTTTTCGGTGTTGCATCTCAAGTTCGCTGTGCAGCATGAAAGTAAGTGTGCTGCTTTTCCTCGTTACTTTGGTGTCTCTGTGGTCTGCATGCGTTTGTCAGGCAAATCAAACGTCACGTAACCGCGAAAAGAGTGTGAATTGTGACATACAGATGTACCCGGTAGCATCAGTGGATTGTGATCACCTTGGCCTCACGGCGCTCCCCGATTATATACCGCCTAACACTGAACGACTGACTGCCTCAGCTAATAATATCAGGAACATCACACATCTGCCGCGACTACCGCAACTGTTCTCACTGGACCTAGGGGTTAATGACATGGAAGCCTTTTCCTGGGAGTGTTTGAGGGGTTTTCCACGTATGGAGTATCTCTTTTTGAGGAGGAACCGCCTCCAGTATATCGACCTGGGTGGCGTTATTGACCACCTGCCGAAGCTGAAAGTTGTAGACATACGTTACAACAAATTTACATCGCTCTCTCAGTACCAACTGGGATGGCCACAGGTAACCACGGTCAGGATCTTTGGAAACCCTTTTCACTGTGATTGTGACCTCTCCTGGCTGATTGACAAGATGGCGTGTTTACAGGCCTGTAAGGGGAGAGGCAAGGAGACCTGTTGCGTGTCGTGTTCAGCCTGTTTTCTGACCGAGAACCAGAAGCAAGGAGGCCTTTCCTGCAATAGTTCGAGTCATCTTCACCAGCTTCTTCTGTCACAAGTGTCTAGTCAGATGACATTTTGTACGCCCACCACAAAAATGACAATTACAAACATAACCATACACATGATTATCACCGAAAAGGCTAAAAGCCAACTACACTACCGTGAGAACGACACTTTCATCGCTGTTGGTTCGGGAAATACACATACCGAACCGTGGGGCATAGTAAATCTAGAAGCATCAAAAGACATACAAACAAATGCTAGCAATAACACCATGTATATTTCCACTACCAGAGGGAGTCACAAACGTTCAGATCTCTTTATTCCCATTGTTATAGTTGAAAGCACACTCACTTTGGCGTTTGTGGTCTGCTTCGTACGACTTCAAATGAAGTACAAACAATCCTACAATCGTCGCAATGACGACAATAGAGATGTAACTCGTCATTGTATTACTTTACATCAGATGACAACACCAAGAGTAAATGCCGCACACCACTTGAATCACGAACATCTGGATAATGAACACACCCACATTGAATCTATCACAGCCACCGATGAAGACGGGTTGAATCCCGACGATCAAGTCGTCCCGGAAAATTCTTTACATTACGCAGAATCTACACAAAGTTGCCAGATGCAAGCAACAACTCTGCCACCCCGTTTGTCTGCATCGCCAGAATTCTACTCAGCAAATTTCGGTATTTCTAGAGAAGGTTTAAACCACAACGAGAACAGCTCTATGTACAAACACTCCCAAGGAACAGTTACATCATCCAACTTGTACATGCACACGTCTACAGGAAACTCAGCAAACAGCACAACTTACACACCACTTTAATTTTGTAAGTCTGAAAGTTCTTTCGAATGAGAATAAAGGCGTTTCACATGTAGTAGTACCTGATGCCTGATGTTGAAAAAACATAGAAATCAAAGACAGTGATGACTGTAGCCCTTTCCACTAGCATGCATGTGAGATGATTGACACATCCAGGAGTCATTGGTCCATAAACAGGGACACCAATCACCGGACTACGCACGCGGTGCAAACAGGTATGCCAATTGTCTACGTCAATATGGATATTCATATGTAGACTGGATAGCACCACGTAGTCATGTATAAAATGACACGTAGACATTTTACCACTATACCGCTCACAGATATCTAGAGAGGACGAACACCCGACCGCCAAATTTCACGCTCTAACTCCTAACTATCGACAGCAAGAACTCAAAGAACTCATGCCCTTGTCTACAACATGAAAACAGGTAAATTGCTTTTGCTTCTTGCTTTGGGGTCTCTTTGGTCAGGATGTACTCAGTGCCTTCCGACTGGGTGTACAACAAAGAGGCTGGACTTGCCTGTCCCTGGCATAACTGTTCAATGTAAGTTTCTTGGTCTCACTGAGATACCTCACGACATACCGCCTAACGCTGACCGGGTGGAACTCAACTACAATGCCATCAGAACCGTGGCGTACCTGCCGCCATTGCCGCGTCTGTATTCACTGGACCTAACTTTCAACTCCATTGAGTCTGTGAACTGGGAATCTCTGTGTAATCTGCCTGCTCTACACACTCTTTACCTAGATCACAACCGACTACAACATGTGAAACTGGACATCGTCATTCAGTATCTTCCAATGCTGACAAATGTATATCTTGCCAATAACAATCTTGTATCCTGTTCCTTATACGAGGTTGGGTGGCCGCAAGTACCATGGATAGTTATGCGGAATAACCCCAGTCCGTGTGGCTGTTTTTCCTTATTCAAGCTGGCCGACAAAACGTGCCTGGAGAGGGGAGCCGACCCTCGCTGTTCGTCATGTTCCGCCTGCTTCTTCGTCTCGGGTCGAAAACGTGAAGATCTTTACTGCAAGAGTCCAGACGAAGGGAAGAAGCTTCCTTCATCAAACGTGTCTGCTGAGCTGGAGAAATGCGAACTTCAGAAGTCTATGGCGACAAGAGCTACCTTTACAGATGTAACTCCAACAAGTGCTACCACTACAGACGTAGTCTTTCTGATTTCCGAAGAAGCTCAACGCACACTACAGAACTCTAAGATTGAAACATCTACAGCCAAAGATGAACTAAAACCGTTACTGTCTGCCCCAATGGCCACCACTTCCGCCACCGCATCGGCCATCGTGGATACCGAAAAAGCTAAGATCAACAAACTACCGGCATCTGAGAGGGACTCTCTCCTCTCCTATTGGTCGTACCAGAACACCACAGCAACTTTTGGCACCAGAAAGACTTTATCCAACACGTACAGCGTGGCAAAAACACAAGCAACAAAGGCCGGCGTAGCAAAGTCCCCTCCTATCTTCACGGGACCGAAGTCACAGGGGGAGCGAGAACTTCCAATTGGCTACATCTCCATCGTCGTGTTGGAAACCGCGCTGTCGTTCATGTTCATCGCCTGCTTCGTCCGGTTGATTCTGGTGAGGTACAGAATGGGCTGCAATCGTCGTGAGGAAGTCAGCAGGGACCATCCCATCCCTTTGCGACAGATGCCCTGCCCATCAATACCCAACTCTACATACATCAGTACTTCGTAGTCTCTGCCTGGCCGAATAAAGCGACTTTGATCAAGTTAGGAAGCCTAGCAGGAGTTAATTGGCCTAGGAGTGGTACAGTAGATGACCGGCCAATTGAACATTAAGAAAACATGACAATAAAATACCCGAGAAAAAAAATCAAACACGTAAACAAAGAGCCAGAGCCAAACTTCTGCTTGGAGAGTACGTCATCTGGTATACATCACGGGTATTTCTGTGTAAAAGATTAATCTCCAAGCAGATCCTATGATGGCATAAGATAGTACTAAACTGGCCAAGGAGTGTAGTTAAGCAAGAGGTGTGCATAATTTGCCCCGGTAGCCAAACACATTCCTATGCCGGCTTCACTCCTCTGGCAGCTTTTGATACTATCTTGTGCTTGGAGGTTATAAAA
This sequence comes from Branchiostoma floridae x Branchiostoma belcheri, assembly GCA_019207045.1. Taxonomy (NCBI): domain Eukaryota; kingdom Metazoa; phylum Chordata; class Leptocardii; order Amphioxiformes; family Branchiostomatidae; genus Branchiostoma; species Branchiostoma floridae x Branchiostoma belcheri. The sequence continues at coordinate 8,874,416 of CM033041.1, forward strand.
GAGCTCCATTTCTGTGTCAATACGTCCATGGTTGACTTTTTGCCTGGGACTTGATTTATCCTAGGCTGTAGTAGGAGTCCATTGTGTAATGCTGAACACCCTAAAGGTGCAATTAGTCTAGTTGGTAGACTGGTTGCAAAACACGTGTTGGTCACAAACTGTTCTTCGAAAAAGCAATTTGGACACATGTACACACGTGTTGTTATAGTTCTGTTGAAATTGGTCTGAGACGTGGAAACAATATCCTCGGCGATTGACACTGGAGAAAGTTAGTTATAGAACTCAAGGTTTTCTGTCCAAGTGTCGGACATCATCAAACAAGACACATGCAGGGATGTTATAGCAAATCGTACACAGCAATAGAGTCCTACAATAGAGATTTAGTGTTCTTTTTGGCAAACAAAATTTGGCAATCCTTCTAGTCTTGCATCTTATTGTATTGTATACATGTATATATGTATGTGTCTTGAATGTGTATGGTACACATTATTAGCACGGCACCGCCTCATTTACAATACTGTGTTGTATATTGCTGCCATTCCAATAAAGTTACGTATGGTAACCTATAACTCCAGCCTTTGTATATTCTAAACTGCTCATTGGTTACCACAAGACTCGCACGTCACTGGGCACCATCACGTACTGTAATCAGAAAACTCATCTTAGAACACCATGTTTTCAAACCTTGAGGTGTGAATGTCATTTCCTAAGAAAGGGAAGGGAAGTTACATTGTCTGATCTGGTTGTGGCTATGAATATACATTTTTTTCCAATCTGGACGCCGTTATTAAGTTCATTGTTTTATGTAGACGTAGAAAGAACAAATACACAATAAAGGTTGAAGACTAGTCCAACCTCACGTGTTATGTAAACAATTATTTGTCGGCTGGTGGTATTAAAAACGAATTAATATTGATAATCAATCTTAATTATATGGAAGAAATAAAATAGCTTGCCATGCACTAAAGAACCGTGGTTAAGTTTTCAACGTTGAATTGAAAATAGATATATGAATGCCACGTGATCATCATGCGTATAATGATATTACACTACAATCTCAGCTTCTGACAGAGGCTGTATTAATTGTCGCAGGTGCGGATAGCGATCCATGAGAACACAGAGGACTTAGGATGTATATCTTAGTATCCATTTGAAGACGGGTCATGGGAAGCACCTGCACCTTCGAATCCTTTGTTTTCATTGCTGACAGGCAAAGGCGAAGGTCTAACTATTGAATATGAAAGTAGGTCGACTGTTTGTCACGTTGGAATCTCTGTGGTCGGGCTGTTCTTGACGCAGGTACTTATCAACTGGTAGGTTGCTACTCCAAACGATACATTAGAAGGCAGAATTGAAGTGCATAAAATGTATATCTTAGTATCCATTTCAAAACGGGTCATGGGAAGCACCTGCACCTTCCTATGTTTTCATTGCTGACAGGCAAAGGCGAATGTCTAACTATTGAATATGAAAGTAGGTCGACTGTTTGTCACGTTGGAATCTCTGTGGTCGGGCTGTTCTTGTCACAGGTACTGTTGATAGACTGTGGGAGAGTAAGAAGTACACTCTGCAAGTGTGAAGATCGGGTACTACACGCGTCGCCTTCTTCCCGAGGATGGTATCAAAGGTATCAAAGGTATACTGTTAGCTTGTTGCTCCAAACGATACGAGCTCAGAAGACTTTTAAATGTGTAACGTTATCTTAGTATCCGTTTAAAAAGAAGTCATCGGAAGTACCTGCACCTACTTGACGGACAGACACGGAGGTCGAACCGTTCAATATAAAAGTACGCAGACTGTTTCTGTTGGTCACGTTGGGATGTCTGTGATCAGGTTTTTCTTGTCGCAGGTACTGTCGCATGTACGCAATACATACAGTTAGCTTGTTGCCCCGAACGATACATTAGAGCACAGAAGACTTTGAAATCTGTATCTTAGTGTCCATTTAAACAGAAGTCATCGAAAGCACCTGCACCTACCAGACACGGAGGTTGAACCGTTGAATATGAAAGTACGCGGACTGTTTCTGTTTGTCACGTTGGGATCTCTGTTGTCGGGTTGTTCTAGTCTGCCACCTAAGTGTGAGATACAGCAGCCACATTACTCTAGGACGTCAGTGGTCGATTGTAATCATCTAAACCTTTCCGCAATTCCTGCTGGTATACCGTCCAACGCTGGACGCTTTACTGCAAGGTTCAATAAAATCACCAACGTAACTTGGCTGCCGCAACTTCCACGGCTGCGATGGCTGGATCTAAGTTGGAACTCGATTACATCGTTTTCCTGGATGTCCTTGCGTTCTCTGCCAGATTTGCGTCAGTTATTTCTAAATGACAACCAAATACGGTATGTACAGCTGGACATTGTTATCAAACATCTCCCAAAGCTGGATTTTATCAATCTCGCTGACAATAAACTGACGTCAGTCTCTCAGTACGAACTGGGCTGGCCACAAGTGAGCACAGCAGTGATTGTCGGTAACCCCTTTCACTGTGACTGTAGCCTGATCTGGCTGATTGATAAGATCACATGTTTACAGCCATGTAAGGACGGGGATAAGACCTGTTGTTCATCCTGTGCAGCATGCTCTCTTGCGTTGAATAATAAACTTAGACATCTTTACTGCGAAAGTCCGAGTGACTTAAACCGGCTACCTTTATCAGAGGTGTCTGTACAGATGACAGAGTGTGGGGATAAGATTGTTCCTTCAACAGTTCGTCTGGGGATTTTTCATACCATGTTTGACCACACACAGACAATGGTGAACAGAACTTTTCACGGAACTGTCCGCCATGACAACAGGTCCGAGCCAACTAAACATAATAAGGATGCAGGTACAAATGCTTGGAACCCTTCCAACGGACTAAGTACTAGTGGTAACTCCACATCAGTTACAGGAATCACTGCAAATAACGTTCTACTTAGCGCTATGGCAGGAACAGTGAGTTACCTTACCCTAATGATATTGTGCTATTGTCTGGGCCAAAGTAGATGCTATAGCCACACTGGAGCTGAATAAGGCTTCTTGTGACATTGGGTTATCCACAGCTTACACTTTAATCTTACAATAGCTCGTGTCAGTGTAACCATCTTTACAACAATCATGTAAAGAAACCGTGTACTAAAGAATGTAACATTTGTATATGTTGTACTGTCAGACCATATTTCGCAGCTCAGTAGTGTACCTTATGACTTTATATCTATTAGTAATATAGCATTGGCAAAAACGTCAATGAAGGCACTGTTTAGCTCAATATTAATATTTGTGTATGTAATTGATTTACACTATTTATTTGTAACTGTTTGAAGAGATGAGTAAAGAAATACGTGTTCGTTTCACTAATGACTGTACCAAAGATCGCAAGAAAACATTTTATAGTCAAGAGAGAACTATTATTATCACATTCCGTTTGTCAAATACTAGTAACACCAACACTAGGCTTGCTGTATTTGTTGAAGTCAATATAAGAATAAAGTTTGCTTTGTTCAAACGGAGATCATGTTTACAATACGTTATTATTGTTTACAGAGAGGATATGGCTGTTGAGGATATCTTCCCTTTTAATGAAGCAAAATATGACTTTTCGAATAATGTTGTTTTGAAATAGATTGTCACTGAGTAATACGAAGAGGGATTTAGGAAGTGTCAAAGCAAATGATGACAGAAAAGAAGTTTATGAAAAATAGGATACAGAAGACATTTCCTTTGTTGATCATCTGGTATGTAAATAAAATGTAATGCCATCATGGTAATGTTGTGCTGAAGAAACGCTTATCGTAATGTTACGTCACCCTAGTGATCATTTCACCATCAAGAAGAGGTGTTATGTGAAGTGTCCCATTTCCATGGCAACGACATGGCGGTCTGTAAACTTACGTCTGTGTCTATTCATATGTATACGTTATGTGTACTGATTACAAAACAGACGCTACTACATTGTACATACCAACACGTACTGTAATCACAGAAGTCATTTCTGAACAGACCTGCTTTCAGAATTGTGCCTAGATTGGTCTCCAGGTGCGGAGGTGAGTCAATTTGCCAACGGTCGGGAACGGGAAATCACATTGTATGTTTTTCTGCCGGCGCAGATTATTGTTGTGTATCTCGTCACAGTTATTGAACTCCCAGTTCAAATGCTAAGTTACATATTGTACTTTCTTCCGGTTCTCAAGTAGCCATGAATAAGTACACCCAGTATAAATGACCCAATCTTAAACAGGAGAGTGTCAGATCCAATGTTGCGTCTAACAGGTGTATTTGGCCTGCAATGTGTAAGAAAAACGCTGGAGGTCCCCACTAGACCGTGCGTCGAAAAATTGTAGGCTGTAGTTTGTATCATAATCGCTAAATGTCGTTCTTGATACATGTGGCATAAGGTCACGGCGCCTGCGCACTGTTCGTGGGCAGCTTTTTTCCTCGCGTGGATGGGCAAATTTAGAATTTAGCCACAAAAATGTTGGTTTTATTTGAAACCCCGGCAGGTTATGCCATATTCAAGGTAAGCACATCCATTCTAGTAGTATTATGTATAACTTGTGTTGTTTTTTCTCCGCTTGAATCGTCTACTTTTCGTTCAATTGCGACATTTGTTCATGCTAAACTTTGCGGATTAAAAATCGCATCTTCGCACACGTGCACGTGCGTGTTACTGATTTAGCTTTACCAACACTTTACTAACAAATTTACGGTAGTATGCACATTTTATATCAACAAGTTAATGAGGGAAGTCAAAGGTTCTGATATAAACATACTACAGTCAGTTTTTGCTATAAATAGCTTTGGATATCTGTAAAATATTTATGGAGGACTATGAAGTTGGGGAGGGGGGGCGACAACAAACAGTCCTGTACATGTCTTCTGTACGTTGAGGTCTCATAACACAGTAATTATCCGCGACCCCCGTCCCCAAAAGTAGTTCGGGTTAAAATAGTGCATCGCGGTACTTGCAAAGGCCGTATTTATTCTTCCGTGCACGACAGCGAGGTGGAATCTGTGGTGAATAGTAGAGGAATACATCGGCGTTCATACTGTATAAGTTGGATTACGTCGCTTTTTCGGCCGGCGGGAATTTGCGCCTTGATATGTTACCGGCACTTCCTGTTCGCCGCCTGCAGTTCCATGACCTCCGCTGGGGGTCAAATCAAAGTGTCTGTTATGGAAAAACGAGCCGGCAAATCTATGCTCATCTTCAGATATTTTGTAGCTTGTACCCTCAACTTCAACATACTAAATTCTTGTGAATTGTATCTGCACCCTACTATAGGTTTTGAGTCGTCGAACCACCTCACTTTGGGGTCCTTAACCATGTAAATCCCCATACCCGAAAAACTGTGTTCTGAGACCTTGAGGTCGCAGCCCACAGTATTTCTACGCGACCCCCGTGGTCTATGACGTAGGGGTAAGAAAGTAGTACATCCTAGATCTGAAAGCGTTTAAAAGCACTTAAATGTGAAAGGCAGCGGGGTATGAACGTTACTGAATGGTAGCACGACAAGTTGACTTTCAGATCGTATGAGTAGGATTGTGAAGTTTGCCCATTGGGTGTATAAATGCGCGTGACCTTTACAGCTGACTGCCTGGGTGAGTCGGCTGCAGTTCCGTATGGCCCCGCATGGCCCTATTTTAATGAGGGCGTCAAAATTTAAATAAACGACAACGTTTTTGCTTTTCAGTCATTTCGTAGATTCAACCCTCAACTTCAACATACTAGTTTGTCGTACTTGAAAACTGCACCTTACTATGAATTTATCGGCATTGAACAGAGTCACCTTGCGGTCCTTAACTATAGAAATCCCCATAGGCGAAAAACTGTGTTCTGCTACCTTGAACCACAATACGTAACATTGTTATGGCGGGTTTCAACGCGTGGAGCACTGCTTACAGGGACAATTTGCGACGTAGGATTGCTGAAGAAGTGTCAGAAGGTGACAGGGGGTGTCTCTTATGGAACGGAAGGTTTGACGCCTATGGCTACGGGAGGATAAGTGTCCAGATTGGCCCACAATGCAAGGATGTGAGCGTGCATAGGGTGGCATACTTTCTGTACCACGGCTTCCTGCACCAGAACGGTGACCACGTATCGCACGCCTGTCATCAGAAAAAGTGCATAGCAGAAGAGCATCTGTCCCTGGAACCTGCATCTGTAAACCACAGCAGGCGGATTTGTGTTCGCTTTGGGCACTGCAAGACTCACGAAGGCTACAGGGATTGCGTCCTGTGACCAGTACTACGCCCCCCCCCTCTCCCCACCACCACCAACACCCCTGCCGCCCGGCTGCCAAACATCGAAGCAAGCAAGCACCCCCCCCCCCCTCCCCACACCTAACGTGTCCGAAAGCACAGTCTCGTGTGAAATTGTCGTTGTCTTTCCTCTGGGTACGAATTCCTCCTGCCTGCCTGCTCGTCTCCCTTATTTAGCGTAAGAGTGGTCCGAACTCACGACAGGATGCAGGGAATCGGTGCTGTATGCATCCCCATTCGTGTCTTTTGGACGTAGTTTTTCCTTCCGCAACCTGCATCTCCTCATCTTGTACTTCATACTCTGCTTCCGTTCTCTCTGGTAGGTTTCCTCCTGATCAATCGCTTCCAGTGCTGCTGCCCCAGGACTGCCTTGGGAATGGGAGGCTCCCAGGTACCCGTTCACACGATTGATGGCGGCGGCCGATCCAACTGAGTGTGCTAAGCCGGCCGCGTGCACTCTCCCGGAATAGTTTCGTTTAAAAGTCATGGACTTAGGAACAGCTTTAAGGACACGGTTGTGAAACGCCTCGGCCCTGTTAGTGTTCATCGTTTTCCTCTGCCGTTTCACAGCGTCTGGGTGGAGACGGTAGTCAACCAGCGCTTGTAGCGTCACGCGGTCTGTATCCGACAGTGCTAAGTTTCCACCGCCCGGAATCTCAGGGGAGGCACGGTTGTCTCCGCTCTGGGCTGGGCACTGGAAGTCAGTTGTACACATTGAATGTTCCCCCGCGATACAATCCACCAACGTCAGGCGAAGGTGCTCAAGTTCAGCATAGAAAGGCCCGTCGTTGTCGGGGTGACGGTCACGGGCCTTGTACAGGGCATTGTTGCATGTCTCAACTATGTAGTATCCAACTTCCCGGCTTGATTTCTTCCTAGTGTCTTTAGTCGCACTGCCGCCTTCGAATACTTCTAGTTCTATGTTGTAAGCCCTGTTACGATGGTTACGGTGATTGTGTTGCATACAGTCCTGCTTCTCTGCCAGCGGCAGGCCTGCGTCACGGAGCGCGTCGTTGATTCCGCCGAAGATTTTGCCATCATTGTCCGACTCAAGAAGTCCCATCGCCAAGCCGCTACACTGACGGACAGTTTCCGCGTTCTCCTTGGCCATGACCCTCTCAGAGTTTCCCATCTTTTGCTGTCGATCGAACGTTTGCGTACAGTTCTCATGATGCTCTGGGCCGGTGGGCAGTCCCTGGCGTCGACGCTCCTCACACCCGGCACAAAGATGGCTCCTTGTTGCCAGAGCCACCAGCATTCCCGTGTCCGATTCGATGAGGGGGCATTCTGCCTGCGTCCCAGGTTGTCCTCTAGATCTACCCTTAGGGGGATTGTTATAGCCTACATCGCTCTCGGCTGAAACTGTCTCACTTTCTTTAAGACCCGCTTCTAGACGAAGACGCTTGACTTCTGCAAGTACATTGCAGTTCTCCGCCATCTGTTCTTTGTTTAGCGTCTCGAATGCAGTGCAAGCCTCAGTCATCTTTCGCTGCGATAGGTTGCGGGTTGGCCCAGGAATATTCATGGAAGCAAAGAGTGGTTTCAGGGCGGCGGGACCATACCGGTCCTTTGCTCCCGGAGTAACGGCTTGGGTGTTGAGTTTTACCGGCAGTGGTCCCCGCGCGCCCGGCCGCCTTTTGTCGGCGCGCTGGAAGAGTTCCGCGGCCGTAGTGCTGTAGCCGCAGGTCTTGCAGGCGAGTGCCTCTTTACATCCAAACCCGAGCTTTTTTTCCAGTTTACCCGAAAACTTGCACTCTCCTTGGCACACCTTCCTACCGTTGGCTTTTCTATGGCCTGCGTTGTAAAGATTCAAGAGCTCCTCCATCTTTTCCATATCTATAATGCGATTTCCGCTCACCACATCCTTCTTGTAAGGCCTCCGCTCTCTGTAGTCCTTCTTCTTGGTAATACGGAGTCGCGGAATGATGACTTTGTCCCTGGGTCTATAAAGCATGAAGTACGTGGCTTCATCCATCCTCTTCTTTGTGTCGAGAGTCACCGATGGTGACTGTGGCAAGTGGATGTTGTCGGGACGGTCTTCACCGCGTCCCTCCACCGAACTCTCCCCGCCCGCCGACGCATCCTTCTTCGCGGCGGTGTTGCCAGGCCCAAAGCCATTAGGGCGGCGGCGACACCGAAGTTTGCGAGCTAGCTTAGTAGGAACTCTTCCCATACTTGAAGTAACTTTGGTTTAAAGAATTAGATAAACGACTGAGTACGACTTGACAGCGAAATTATTGTACGATCAAGGCGACAGACGTCGGAGAATGAGCGCGAATAATGGCAGACCCCTACAATTTGCACTTCTGACACTTTACACTTCTAAGAAAACCCGCGTTTTAGAGCGAAGGTGAGAACTAACGAATCCTGGCATATATCGTCTGACAATACATACCTCCTGAACATTACACATGAAACAATAATACGTGGCCCTTGAAATAAAAGGTGCGGGAAACTCCATCCATAACAATATAGATTATACCTGGTGTACCCATTATGTGTGTGGTGTCGCGACATGTCAAAACTCTCAGTAAAGGTGCGAGACAGAAAGCGAGGACAGAGTGGCTAATGTCTTTGTGTTCAAAAGTATCCTTGTGATTTGTTTTCGGGATGACTTTGACTTCTATCTTGATATACTTCTGTCTTGATATACAATCTGAACTTCTAGACTTAGTACTTCACACCCAAATTCAAAGGTTGACTTTCAAACACAACACACCACACCACGCCCTGTTGAATGGCAATAGTGAAACCCCGTTGTCAAGTCTAGCATGTTTTCTAACATAAAATACGTCAATAAAGCACAAACAACGTACGTTTTCTCTTGAAAACATTTTAATACACAGACTTCAAGATCACATTACATAGCATGCGTCCTGCATAGTAGCACCAAGGACAGGACCGAACTGAGGTAGTGTATGTACAAATTACAAAGTTGGCGATATCTGGACAGCGGTCCATCGGATTTCCACGATATTTGGTAGAAATATTCCTGAACTCTTGTAGATATACAAAAATTAAAAGAAAAGATAAGTCAAGTTCGTTTAAGGTCGCAGCCCACAGTATTTCTACGCGACCCCCGTGGTCTATGACGTAGGGGTAAGAAAGTAGTACATCCTAGATCTGAAAGCGTTTAAAAGCACTTAAATGTGAAAGGCAGCGGGGTATGAACGTTACTGAATGGTAGCACGACAAGTTGACTTTCAGATCGTATGAGTAGGATTGTGAAGTTTGCCCATTGGGTGTATAAATGCGCGTGACCTTTACAGCTGACTGCCTGGGTGAGTCGGCTGCAGTTCCGTATGGCCCCGCATGGCCCTATTTTAATGAGGGCGTCAAAATTTAAATAAACGACAACGTTTTTTGCTTTTCAGTCATTTCGTAGATTCAACCCTCAACTTCAACATACTAGTTTGTCGTACTTGAAAACTGCACCTTACTATGAATTTATCGGCATTGAACAGAGTCACCTTGCGGTCCTTAACTATAGAAATCCCCATAGGCGAAAAACTGTGTTCTGCTACCTTGATTCCAATCATTTTGTTGTCTCAGAATCCTTAATTCAGAGAGAATATGTTGCAGACAGACCTTTTCATGGCCCTTTTTCAATTTATTTTTCATCAACTCCACATTGTGCAGGCAGTAAACAGTTTTTCACATAAACCTAAACAATTTGTACTGTAAATCCTCTAATAATTGCTATGTTTAACTTTAAGTTCCTATTCAGTCATCACAAACTCATCATGCATTTGTGTTATTACCGTGAACTTGAAAAACTAAGATTTTTCCTCAGAACGGAAAAGGAATGAATTTACAGGATGTAAATTGTAATTACTGTAAATGCAGAAATTGTGGTTTTATATTCGCGGTTTTTACGGTGACCACTTCACCGCGAACTTAAAACCACCGCAAACATTTCTCCATGATACAGTCTGTGTTGCTACCGTGAACTTACACTTAGAACAACCATTTTCCTGCTAACACGAAATTAAATCCCTGCGAACTTATATGCATTTACGGTATATGCGAGGACAGTCTACTTATGAAAATCTGACTGTACTTTTTCCACAGTTACTGAATGAGAAGAAACTACAGGAAACAGAAGAATTGTTCAAAGACTTCGAGACACCAGAGAAGGCCAGTAAAATGTAAGAACTTCCTTTTTTTGCCATTCCAATTTGCTCAAGTATCTGGCATTATACTTGTTTATACAGTAGTTGATTAGCACTGTTAGTTTTATGACCAACAACAACTAAGGAATGCCAGAATTTGTTAATATTCAGTTTGTTGATGATGAAAACAGTGTGCTGAACAGTACTGAAGATTTTTCTACACTTCGTCACTACCACTGAAACAAACTGTAACAGCTGCTTCAAGTGTTTCCTCTGTAAAATCTTCATCTGAGCTTAACGTTAACAAAATGTGTCTCTGTTTGAATCTTAAGCGTGAAACTCAAGCACTTCCAGAAGTTTGATGACACAACAGAGGCGTTATCAGGTAAGTTATTGCTATTAGATATGTCCTCATCTACAAGTGTCAAGAAAATTATAAATTAATTATATATAATGCAAATAGCGGCAATGCAAGTTTAGCTGTCTTCACAATACATATTGTGATGTCATCAGTGATGTAAATGTGCTTGTCCAATCAAAAGGCAGAACCCAGATGATTGACAGGTTTGTGTGTCCCCCCATGTTCCCAGCTGCCACTGCTGCAGTGGAGGGCAAGATGAGTAAAACCATGAAGAAGATGCTGAAGAAGATTGTAGCAAAGGAAGCTCATGAGGAACTGGCTGTGGCAGATGCCAAACTGGGCAATGCTATCAAGGTGGGTTGAGACTGTCAGTAGACGCTAGATTGGGGTTACGTAACAAGTACATAATGTACACCATTTTAGCAATTTGCTCATCTTGAATTTTTGGTTCCTCATACATCAACCTTCTTCAGGACTGAAGGGGAAGGTGAACGTATGAGTGACAGAAAATTTGAGGTGAGCAGATTGCTTTCGTGTCGAATGAAAGTTATAAATTTCAGCATGGATTAATCCTTTTACTAGCTTGATTGAATCTTGCTTATAACAGCCTGCCGAATATCCAGTTGGCATCCTAGAAGGGCCAGTTACAGCCCTGGACAGCAGAGTTTGTTTGACCTTTATTTATTCATAAGAAGCTCAAATCAGCCTGCAGGCCACTTTTCATTGAGCTCATGAGGAAGGTAAGGACTAAGGGTCAAATGTTTCTGTTTGTGCTACACGGACTAGGATTTTACCAACGCAGGTGAGCTTTCATGCTGAAATCCATATCTGTTGTTCCAGGACAAGTTGGACCTCCAGTGTGTGCACAACACGGCGATAGCAGAACTGATGAGATGTATCAAGTCTCAGGTCAACAACCTCATCACAGGCCTGCCAAATAAGGAGATGGCAGCCATGGCGCTGGGTCTGGCTCACGGACTGTCCAGATACAAGCTCAAGTTCAGCCCTGACAAGGTCGACACCATGATCATACAGGCCATTTGTAAGTACTGTATTTTCTTTTTATTTCACTTTGTCTTCTCAGTACCAAACTTTCACGGTCTGAGAAAATTTAACTTGTTCTCGGAACTTAATGTTCACTGTGAACGAAATATTTGTTATTGTCACCAAGACGAATTAGTTGTTATCGATAATGATAAGTTCACTTTACAGTCGTTACCGTGAAAACCGTGAACATAAAAGTACATTGAAAAAAATCAGGATTTACAGTATGCATTGACACGGCTGGAAATTTCCTATTGGGAATAGGTGCACTGGTGCACCTAACTTGAAAATTTGGTGCACCAAAATATTTTTGGGCTTCACAACGTACTTTCGAACCAACTTTTCACTTGACCGAAATGACTTTTTTCTATGTAGTTTCCACTCCCAGCAGCGGAATTCTTTTATTATTTGCTCTATTTTTCTGTGTTGACTGATGCTTGATAACTCAATGGTTTGAAAAGTTACAGGTATATAAAAATCTCACTTGGCCAGTCGGGCAAGTGAGGTAATACATGTGCTTGCCCGATCAGCATTTTCACTTGCCCGGGACAACCAGGCTAGTAGACTTGTCCAACATTGCTTTACATGTTTACCTTTCTTGTTCCAGGTCTCCTGGATGATTTAGACAAAGAGTTGAATAACTACATCATGAGATGTAAGGAGTGGTACGGCTGGCACTTCCCCGAGCTCAGTAAGGTCGTCACAGACAACCTGGCTTACGCCAAAACTGTCAAGGCTATAGGTACGTACCTCATGTAGGGTTTACAAAGTCAGGGCTCGAAATGCGTTTTTCTGCATATCTGCACTGGTGCAGGTAACATTGAAAGTTACTAGTACCAGCACCAGACAAATTTTACCTGCACCACTTTGAATTTAGGAAGTATGGATCATACTAAAATTGTTTAGGAACCATTGCTGTTTTGTTTTTTTTTTTAATTTTATTTTATAAGAGCCAATGCAGCTAATAACATTCCACATACACCTACATCATAGCAAATTTATGTATAAAACCCAGTACATGGCCCAGGTGCAGGTAGACATCAGAAATACCTGCACAGCTCCAATTTTACCTGCACTAACCTGCATATGCAGGTGGTATTTCGAGCCCTGAAAGTGAAGTGTTAAGGATTGATGTCTGAGTGAAGGCTAGGACACATTAAATAACTTCTATAGATGACATCACCATGCGCAATGATTTTTTAAAACAATTCATTTTTGTTTTCATACAAGAAAATACCAAAATTGGAAAAATATCTTGTGTGATAGCCTTGAATATACTTGTAGTAATGTAGTATTAAGTGTCACTTTAGAAATGCAGAAATTTAAAAAGACTTGTCTTTGATACAACTATGGTTCTATTTTGAAAGTTAGGCATTTTGTTGTTATTTTGCCATGCTCTCTTTGACTGTCGCTTAGCATGTCAGTGACTTACTTGCTAGGCCTGTGTACAGCATATGTAAAACTATATGATATATCAGCACAGATACAGATGTTAAGTTTTGTGCCACCTGTCCGCACAGGTAACCGACTGAACACTGCTAAGACGGACCTGTCTCACATCCTACCTGAAGAAGTGGAGGAACAGGTGAAGAAGGCAGCTGAGATCTCCATGGGTGTGGAGGTGGCTGAGACGGACATAGATAACATCACCTACCTGTGTGACCAGGTGAGATTTCTTAATGCATATCGTCCGACTTTCCTTAGTTGTGAAGGATTTCAGTTCAGGTGAAATAAAACTTTTGCAGCAGTGCTATTGGTGGATTTCTTGCATTGTTGTCATCCTTAGTCATTACTATGAAAGTTCAAAATGAATGCGTTTACCAGAGAATCAGAAATTAATTTTTGCCTGTAGTCCAACAGTTTGTTGATGATGTAAGCTGTGTACTGATGAATACTGAAGATTTCTCTACACTTCGTCACTACCACTGAAACAAACTGTTTTGTCTCCAGATTTTCTAGGAGTATGGTCATTATTTCTGTATCTGCACTGATATAGCCAGTATAACCGCCCTCCACCATAACATACCATCTTTGCATGTCACACGGCAGCAGCTTGTCATATTACTCAGAACAATCTGTCCCACCTTGCCTTTACACATCTAGCTGCTCTTGAGAGTATGTGTTCATTATGTTGTTGTTTTGTGCTAGGTGATAGACATTACGGAGTACAGAGCACAGCTGTATGACTACCTGAAGAGCAGGATGATGGCCATTGCACCCAACCTCACCATCATGGTAGGGGAGCTGGTAGGAGCAAGGCTCATCTCACATGCAGGTAAGCTGTGCTCCCCTGATCCTACGACATGGTACAGTCTTGCATGATGAAAACAGTAAAGGACTGTACTACTTCATCACATTGAAGGGGTGGTTTTTACCTACTCTTATATCAGTTGAGTGATGATAATGAGAATTCAGAGGTAGGAGCTAGGCTCATCTCACATGCAGGTAAGCTGTGCTCCCCTGATCCTACAACATGGTACAGTCCTGTGTCATGAAAACATAAAAGGAATGGACCACTTCATCAGATTGAAGGGTTAGTGCTGAATGTTCTTCTACTCTTATATTAGTTGTTGTGAGATGATAATAAGAATTCAGTGGGAATAACATCTAACGTTACAAATAATTTCTTGCCTGTTTTAAAAATGGACTCTTTTGCTCAAGTTTTTGGAACTTTTTTTTTATTCCAGGTTCTCTCCTGAATTTGGCCAAGCACCCGTCCTCCACAGTTCAGATCCTGGGTGCAGAGAAGGCCCTGTTCAGGGCACTCAAGACGAAACACGACACACCCAAATATGGTCTGATCTACCACGCCTCTCTGGTGGGACAGTCTACACCCAAGAACAAGGGCAAGGTGGGTAGTCCTCTCAAACGTTTTTTGTGAGGACATTCTGGAAAAGTTCAACTGTAATTTCCAAGATAAAAATTGGACTTACCCAAATTTTCGACTGTACAGCTCCTGTTTTGTAAAGGAATGAACAATCCACTGCTTCTGTGACGTCACATTATGTAGATAGTGCATGTGACTCAGTTAGAAGTGGATCATAAGTTGCAGGAAGTCTATGGAACAGAACAAGTGGATTGTTCATTCCTTGACAATGACTGGAGCTTTGTAAGTCAAATTTTCGTGTTGGAAATTACAGTCAACTTTTCCAGAATGTTTTCTACCAACGCAGATGAACTTTCAAGCTTTTGTGAGGACATGTTTGTAGCTCTAATTGTATCCAAGTGGAACATGACTTTCATTGCTTTGATTTTTTTAAATTTACAGTTGGCTGTGTCAGATGGCTTCTTAAGACTAGCAGGCAAACTCACTGATTAATTCCCATCCATCCCACCAAACAAACATCAGATGAGGCCTTGGTCTGCTATGTGTGACAGGTCAGCTTGCATACTTAAGACATGCGTTCATTCTGCAGGTATCTAGAATGTTGGCGGCTAAGACGGCGCTAGCGGCCAGGTACGATGCTCTAGGAGAGGAGACGTCTAACGAGATGGGTCTGGAGAACCGAGCCAGACTGGAGGCCAGGCTGAAGATGATTGAGGAGGGACACTTCAGGAAGATCTCTGGAGCTGGGAGGGCCAAGGCTCAGGCTGACAAGTACGAGAGTAAAAGGTGGGGAGACTGCAGTCTTAATGACAAAACTAAACTTTATAGAGGAGGGGCACTTCAGGAAGATCTCTGGAGCTGGCAGGGCCAAGGCACAGGCTGACAAGTATGAGAGTAAAAGGTGGGGATACTGTACTTTTTATGACACAACTAAACTTTGTAGAGGAGAGACACTTCAGGAAGATCTCTGGAGCTGGGAGGGCCAAGGCACAGGCTGACAAGTTAAAAAGTTAAACCCTTCCCGCGCCAAGGGCAGTGCCCATTTCTGGCGCATAGGGCAGTGCCCATCTCTGTTTCGTTAGCCCTGGGCCACACACAACGCAATCACTACAGCAGGGGGCTAGTCCACCGGTAGTGGTGTGTACAGGCTGACAAGTACGAGAGTAAAAGGTGGGAATACTGTACTTTTTATGACAAAACTAAACTTTATCTACTTTGGTGTATCTTATAGATATCCAGGTAATAAGATACACCAAAAAGCAGTTACTCAAGCAAATGGCTATGATTTTGGAAACGGTCAGACGTTTCGGATAACATCCGGTGTCTTTCAGTGTCACTGACGAAAGTCACCTTATGGTTGTCTGAAATGTCTGACCGTTTCCCAAATCATATCCAGTTGCTTGAGTAACTGCTTTTGGGCGTAAACATTATCTAACCAAGACCACAGAAAGTTGGTACTTTGTGGAATGGACCTGTCTACTGTAGCTTCCAGGAAGGGACATCAGAAATATCTGATTTCAGCAGCTAGTCATAGTAAAATTTGGGTAAGTCTCAACATTCTGTAGTGTTGGTTAGATAGAATCAAGTGTTTTCCAAGAATTGAATGTCAAGCTGTACATTGTTAGATAAAAATGCTATCTACAAGACCTATAACTGTCTTAAAAAACATGGTATAATTGTATTCAAATGATGAATGTACAGATGGTGTATAACAGGAATGTTATCTGTTGTATCAACAATCTGTTTTTAGCTAACTTTGTAGGACAAGTTAATCAGGTTTAGCGCGATCAGACTTTTAATATGTATAGTTTTAACCTATTTCAATTTGCCTTTTAGACATCGTACTTGAATCATTGTACTCGTATCTGCCTTTTAGACATTGTAATTGTATATGATATTCATGCTACACGTCTTATTCGTATTGTTTATGTTACAATGTTTTTGTGATTAGCAATTATGCAACTTTACACAATGTAAACGAGCCTGATAATTCAGCTTTAGAGCCGCAAGTTGGCTGTGAAAAAAATAAACCATTCTCTCTCTCTTGTAGTGTGGTGAAAGTGGCGGACCCGTCAGCAGACTCCACCCTCCCGGCTGTGCCAAAGAAGAGGAAGATTGAGGAGGTGGGAGAAGGGGAGACGCCCGACAAACCCAAGAAGAAGAAGAAGACTAAGGTCAAGGAAGAGCCAGCGGAAGAAGGTACGTCAGTTCTGCAATTCATTATCCATTCCCCAGTTATGGGAACATGTAAAAGGTGGTCCTGTGGTTAGAGTTATTGACTGAAAATCTAAAGGTCCTGGTTTCAAATCCCATGCAGGCTCCAATATCATGCACTTGGGAAAGGCACTTTACACCTATTTCTTAACTCAGGTAAAAATGAGTATCTAGCTCTCGGATGGGATGAAAATCGTGGAGGCCCCATATTTGAGGAGAGGCATACTTTTAGCATGTTAAAGAACCGTCACTTAGCAAACACTTAGCAAAAAGATAAGGGAGGGTCCATCCTGGTGTGAGTGCATCAAACCTACCAGTTTGGTGTCACAGAACTTACACAGCTTGTATCTTGTGTTTAAAACTGGTGTTTTCAACTGAAAGACAGTTTAGATGTTATGCAGAAAAACAGAAAATTCTATGTATTCCTATGTATGTGGACTTTCTGAACCATTTTTAACATGTAAAAACTTTCTCTTCCAGCTGAGGAAACTGAGGAAGGTGAATCAGCAAAGAAAAAGAAGAAGAAAGACAAGAAGAAGAAGGAATCTTTAGGTGGAGCCAGCACGGCTACTGAACCAGAAACACCTGAGGTACACTCATGTTTTTATTGTAGATATCCATACATTCATACAGGCTGTCTCCTGATTGAAAATTCAATGTTTGGGAGTCCATGTTGTTGATTTTCCTGGTTAAATATGCCATTTTAAGCTTTCAAAAATACATTTTCAACAGTTTCGTGTCATTTTTGGGACAGATGGGGTAAAGTTATTTTCTGTCCTAACAAGCAAATTTCCATCCTGGGATGGAAGGACAGGTCCTGGAGACAGGCCTGCATTTGTTTAATTGTTATCCTTTTTTTATTTTATTTATTTTGCTATATTTATATTTAAGTCATATATAGGCAGAAATGTAATAGAATGTAAACTAGTGATTCCAGGCTTGATGTTGTGTCCTTGGGAAAGGCACTTAACACAACTTTCCTCACTCCATCTAGGCGTAAAAGTGGGTACCTGACTTTGGTAATTGTTGAGGTAAACGGTGGTAGGGTGAGAGGGATGGGCTCTGCCTTCCAATAAGAGATACGTGTCAAAGTGAAAGAATAACCTTCTGCCTCAAAAAGACTTTTAGGCTACTTATATGTTTAGAATCTAATGCTTATTTTTTCTTGTCCACAGCCAAGCTCAGAAAAGAAGAAGAAGAAAAAGAAGAAGGAAAAGAAAGTGAAAGAAGAGGAAGATTCGGACTAAACCATCCACAGTAACGTGCGGTCATTTCTGGAGCAAAGTCTTACTCTGTGGTGCCTGGTACCGTAACCGTGGTAACTGTAAACAACAGGTTCCAAATGGATGCAACAGTATTTGTTATCACAGTCTATACAGCAAAGGTGTAGTGTACTGTACTGTAGAAAAAACATCTATCTGATATCATTTGTGGCATAACGGAAAGCAATAAGTAAGAGACAGATTTCACAACTGAACCAACATTCCTTCATTCAGCAGACTATACCACATTTGTTCTTATTGAAAGAAAAGGAAAACTTTTCATTTCAGAAAAAGGAAGTTGTTATATTTTGATTTACATAATTTGACCTGTAGAGTGGTAACTGCTAGATTTAATAAATCCCGTGAGAATCAAGTGTAGGGCAAAAAGGAGGCTCTTTTGACATTTATTTGTACGATTTATTCCGTTCCATATCAAAACCATGCAGAAGTACACAGGAGTTGAGGTCAAATGTCTTTACATCTAATCATTGCATAAATGATAGTGTTTATGTAAAATCCTTAGTTTTGTACAAATTTTACACTTTTATCGTAGATAAGTAAGAAGTAAGTATAGGAGAACCCAGCATGGTTAACATGGACTATTGTGTTCTGATTATATATGAAAAGAAAGATAACACATGAACTGATGTCCTTGTTGTCACTGATTATTTCGCATATTTTTATGCAGCAGTGGTTCAATGTAGACAACCAATTTTCTTAATTAGGGCTGGGTATCGGTACAGCGTACCGGTACAAAACCGGTTTTTCTTATTGGACCGGTCCAGAAAAACCGGACCTGAAAAAATTAGGTGGACCGGATGTTGGACCGATTAGAAAATTAACAGATTATTTTATCAGGCATTCACACGTTTTGTCGCTTGTAGGTGGAAGAAAATAACAAGACTGAAGTAGAGTAGAGTTCATAGTAATTTCTACCAAGTTTTACAGCCAATCGTACAGGTGCAGTTAGTGTTGAAGGATTTTAAAACGCCGGTGTAAGTCTAAAACTCCACCAAACAGATTTCTTTGTAATGAAATGGATCATTGGTACGAGTCATTCTGCATCAGGTCCAGGTTCAGGTCCGGACCTGGACCTGATCCTTTGGACCTGAACCGGACCTGGACCTGAATTTTCTGTACCGGTACCCAGCCCTATTCTTAATTGTTAACTTGTTTTTTCTCATTCAAACAATATATTTATAGAGTCATATTAAGTGCAGTCAAAATCGTTATGGGGATTGTTGTCTCTAAAAAAGCAAGTTCAACCTCCTTGGTAGAAAGGAATATTTTGTTTAGTGGTAAGCAAGGTGTACTTGCATTGACACATCTATTTACAAAGGCTTTACACTGACTCTTTGCTTTCACATACATGTATTATGTATTACAATCATCAAGTCCTATTAGTTAAAGTACCACCTCTCAAGTATTTAAAAATTACCACAGTTTAACTGGATATGCATAGCAGGTTTAAAATAGACTCATTTGTTATTCTAACTTCATATCCATGGGATAGACATTTGCAGCAAGCACAATTACTCCATAATGGCTCAAGTTCAACTGTTACTAAGTTTTCTATCCAGGGTTGGACAAGTTTTCTAAACTTCGCTTGTCCTATTGGGCAAGTACATAAAAAAATTACTTGCCCGAACCAACTTTTCACTTGCTTGAAATTTAAATGACATTTTACTATGTATTTTCACGTGTAGGAATGGAATTCTTTTCTTTTTTTATTGGCTCCATTTTTTTTATCATGACCAATGCTTGGTGCTATGAGTATGACTGTGAAAAGTGACTAGTATCAAAATCTCCATCATAAACAACTTACTTGTCCAAGTAGGGTAAGACATGTACTTGCCCGATCAGCACTTTCACTTGGCCGGGACAATCCCACTAGCGGACTTGTCCAACCCTGCTATCCAACAACCATAGTTATAGTTGGAACTTTTGCTAATTAGGACAATGAGCAGCCCTACGGATTTTTGAACTTCTTGAAGGGGTGTCGAAGCATGACCAGCCCCAAGTAGTACAGCCTCCTCTGTATCATGGCTCTCTTCTCCCATTTATTCGTATTCACGTCGTAAACCTCCACTGACGTTTTACCAAACCCGTCACAGGTCCCTCCGACCACGTAGATCAAATCGCCCAACACAGCGACACCCGAGAAGCCTCTGGGGGTTGGCATCGAGGGCAGAGTGGTCCAGGTATTGTCTTTGATGTCGTAACACTCAGAACTCTCCGCAAACCCCCATGCCACCTCTGGGTGGTAGGTCGTGCCCCCGAAACTGTACAGTTTGCATCCGTGACTCACCACGCTGTGACCGAACCGTGGCGTCCCCATCGGTTTTAGCGTAGCGAGTTCTTTCGTGGTGGGATCAAAGCGTAGGAGGTCGTCGCACGCCGTGCTGCCTGCGTTCTCTACGAAAATCCCGCCCGCGATGTAGAGCTTCCCTCCGTGCGACTCTGCCGCGTGAAGGAATTGTTTGTGAGGAAGCTCAAACGCATCCACCCAACGGTTGGTTCTGATGAGGTAGCACTCCACGATATTGACATCAGAAGACCCTGATGCGTAGAGCTTGTCCCCAACAGATGTAAGCTTCATACCTGTGTGAAATATACAAAAGAAAAGTAGACAGGTTTACTAGCCTGGTATCCAGTCATATTATAGCTCTCGAGCCTCTTCTGCGGAGAGGACAAAGAGACTCTGGAGCTATAATATGACTGGATACCAGGCTGGCTCCACATGATACACAGATGTAGAGAGTATCCAGATGGGGATAGCATGCAGAAAACTTTGTGCTGTGTACTGCACTTCCTCAACAAATTGCTAGGTGGTGCTCATGTTCAGATCAATCATCTAGCACCATAAAAGAAATTGCTTACCTGAGTGTTTGTAGTTTAACTTCCTGAGCTTAAGCCATTCCTCCTGACGTGGGTCGTACCGCATGAACCAGTTCACGTCGTCGTGTATCTCCGACTGGCTCGCGAGGAATCGCTTGGGGAAACCCACCACGTACAGAAAGTCTCCCACCTAGAGAAATAACAAAACTAAAGTGACGAATCCAAGAACCAAGAAATTACACTAATTTGGCCTTCACAGGGTACCGCTAAAATTACTTCCATGTTTCCTTTGTTAAGTGTGGCCCTGGTCAGTGTCAAAACATTACAAATGTGACCTTGTTAGAGGGTTGCTGTGTGCCTAATGTTAACCTTATTTAGAGTTGTATGTTTTCTTGGAAGTGGTTCTGGTTTTACCACCCCACACTTTAAAGCTGGATTTTCCTCTGCTGTTGAGTCACTATTGGGTCCTAGCCAGATTAGTTCCTTTTTAATTATAGCTTTTCTGCTTACTGTGAGTATTTAAAGGGGTATGTTCAATAAGGATCTTTGCATGTAGATATTCTATTAGCCTGAATGCCACACTGTTTCTTCCAGTGCATACACGGGCCAGCTTTCTCCAGGGCTAACATGCTCCCAGGGAAAATTTTATTCTCTGGGGAAATATTTTTCTTACAAATACTTTCATCACTACTTTTATACATATGCACTTTATATACATACATATTCTTTCTCTAAATAAGTAAGAATGAGTAAACGAAATAAGCATGTTCTAAAAATATATTTTACAAACCCACCACAGCACAGGCAACAGCTGCCTTCCCAAAGTTCTTCGGTGTAGTACCAACTGGTTCCCAGCGATGCCTGCGTTTCCACGGCGCCCGACACATCCGGATGGCCAGGGAGGAGTCCTGGTTCGAGTCTATCATCCCAGAAACTAACGTCATGTACGGAGACACCCTTGCCGTGCTGTTAACCTTGTCAGAAACACTTTGCTCGTACTTTCTCGAATGCCAGGCCCTCGCATCGGCCACCAGTTTTGAGAACTCACGATTTTCGAAGTCCTTACTTACGGGTACAACCTCCTCTTCAATGTCGACCACACTGATCAACCCAAACCGGATCTTCTTCATAATCTTTCCCACATACTTTGCCCTCTGCTCAAAATCGTGCCGAAACCAGCGACCTATAGCCTCAAATATGTCCAACTCGGCGCAGACAAAAGTATAATCACTGTCAACAAGCGTCAGGATCTGTTTAGGGGACAGGTAGAGAAAGCTCAGTGACTCTGTGGCTATGATAAAGTTTTTAGCCAGAAATTCGGTGGCTATCATCTCCAGACTGGTCAGCCCGTGGTTTCCAGCAGTTACAAGTGTTTCTGCACAATTCAAGGCGTCCATACTCCGTTCCAAGTAGTCGGAACATTTCTCCAGCGCCTTGGGAATCTGTAGGTACGTCGAGGCCGACAGGACATTCTGTAGGGTCTCCTCCGTTAGCGTCAGGTCGGACGTGTACATGAAGTCGAACAGCGTCTCAAACGTGTCAGAATCCAACCCTTGGAGTTCCACAACTGTTTCTGCCGATTCTTTCAAAGGATGAGTGAACATGGAGTAGAAGTAGTCACTGTTTGCCATAATGACACATTTGTGGGCTCTAAAGTCGGTGCCCTGGACGCGTAACGTGAGGTCGCATTGATGGTCGTCCCGACGGAACCGCTTCAGGGAAGGGACTGCCTTTCCCATGTCGTCGGGGTCTGAGTCGCGCTGTTTCCGCTTCAAGCACTGCGACAAGCCGGTGGTTTCGTGTTGCATGAACACCCGGCCGGCTGGCTTCTCTATTTGTGTTGACATGAGTCTGAGTCAATCGGTGGTGATGTGGTGGTGCGCACCACGGATCCTGCCAAGGTCGGGATATAGAGTTAACATCATTTTCCGGTCAACTGACTTGTACGAGTGGTTCTAGCCACAGGTGTGGGTTCTAGCATTACGTATTGTTGGACATCTGCCATATCGTGCTACGTATCAAATTGGTTATTTAATAGCTATCAGTGTAGGGCGACCTTTGCTGCTTGTAAGTGCCATCTAGGCGCAAAAGTTTAGGTTTTCGCTTTCATAATGTCGCTAACTTTGATGGCAATCTAAAGGTTTTGATAGATTGTTGAAACCATTTTGTTAACGTAAATCTGAACAGCTTTAGCGTATCGTTTTCGTGTTCAAACAAAGCAAAAAACACCACGACGTTGACCGTAACTGTTAAGGATGTTGCAAATGTTAGCTACGCCACTATCTGCGTTTCCACGCCAAACCAATCATCTGACACGTCTAAATATAACATTGTTTTGGTTTGTGTTTTCTCCGATGGTCTGAGTTACGGGCACATGAAAAGTATTTCTGAGGATCACGTTCCAATAACGAACCTTATAGCAATGATTGGATCGCCAAGCCAAGGTGGTTAGATAACAACTCAGATCAAACAATGCATGGTTACCAAAATTATATTTTGGAGGAGGGGCAAGGGGGTCCTTTCCCGATCTCGACAGTTTTGCTAGAATTCCTGATTGTTGCGCAACTCCACGGCAAAGGATATCATCCCAGATCACTGCAAGAACATTGTCGCGATGTTGTTATGATGTTCAACTTCCGTGTTACGTCACTCTTACCACGGAATCGACGATTTCGTCATCAACCGGAAAACGTCGTCTGCACAATTGGACGCCATCTTGAATTGGGGCATGTCGGGAAATGTTGCAGCAGCGTCCTCTGTCAGGTCGGTAAAGAAGGTCGTCTTCCAATAGCGTTATACTTTATCAATAGCTGGTCGTTAATGACACCCAAATATCACATATTTTGGCTGAGCAATTTTGGGAAACAGTATAGTTTACTTAACCACACCCCAAGTGAGCTACAATCAAACCTGTCTATAGCGGCCACTCAAGGGACTGGAGAAATGTGGCTATTATAGTCATATATATAGAAAGTTGGCCACTCAGAGAAAATGCCGATCAATTGATCACGAGCAATAAGTTACAGATGATATCAGTACTCAATAATCTTTCTCACTAAGTACATGTAACATTGCCTCGATCGTCTAAAAATTCAACTGACCCAAAGTCAAATCTACCGAAAATGATTGATATTTCCATTCCGGTTCTGCATCTTGTAAACCGGGTAAAGTGGTTATTCAAAACATGGTGGGAATGGACCAGCCTTCCAATCCTGCATGTTTCTATTCTCATATCATAACTTGACAGAACAGTTCTCCAAATTTACCACGCCCGAGGCGTTTCTAAATGAGCGATCTGAAACCAGTTTTGCAACTTTGCCACCTACCTGCAAGGTCACAGAAAAATAGCAACAGCAGGATCACGCCATCCCGATACAAGCATGGCGTACAGGCTAGCGCACATCCTGACCATAGTTTCCAGTCTAATCTTCCATCTGAGCATCTTCAGGTGGCTAGCCGCACCTGTCATGAAGAAAATATCTCCTACTTTTGGGAAATTGTCCCCGAAGAAACAGGTGGTCATAACAAACAGGTACTGTAGTTTTTATCTCACTGATCAACATTTCAAGGTCTGTTAGCCAAGTTATTGTCTTTCTTTCCAATTCTTTACACATGAAACCGTTCTCCCTTTGCAGCGTGATGTCCTTGGTACACAGTGTGGTTGTTGGAGGCATGGGTGCGTATGTCTTCATGTGCCCGGGGGAAGTACTGCCGACTAAACTTTGGTACGCCAAATGATAGTAACTCAAGATACTGGATATGATTTTTGAAGCGGTCGGACATTTCAGACAGCACGTACCGCTTTCAGTGACTTAATGAACGATGGCTTTTTTTTTCAAACCAAAACTCTGAATTGATATGTTAATAAATCTGAAGACGATTCTAAGAAGGTTCACTAGACAATCTTGTATGCTTATAAGTCAAGTAGTTCATCTTGTTTGTTTATGAAACTTGACAGGACAAAAATAACCTAAAGTGTCCTAGTCCCTTTAGAGAGCCAGTCACCAATGATAACTTACTGTATATTACTAGTAGTACTGGTTGTTGACTCGTATGCAAAGTTGGTCATGTACTTTCTATCATAACTTGTTCCCATAGGTATGATTCACCTGCTGTGAGGTACACAGGGTGCATATTTCTTGGATACACTGTGGTCGGTATGTATTTGATTTGCTTCAACACTTATGATTATGATCAATTTATGAGTAAAACAATTGTGATGAAAATACCGTAAAAATGTACCTTCTTTTCAGCCTTTTAATAAAATCAAGCTATAGCTAGCATCAACTAAAACGCCACCCCATTTTGCCCCCAGATCTCTTGGTAATGGCAGCACACCCTGCTCAGTACGATTTTATGATGTTGGTTCATCATTTGATGAGCGTATTTGGAATAGTGGCCGGTACAGTAAGTGGTCATTTCTCCCCATTTCTTCATATCTTTAGTATTTGATTTCTATTCTTTTTTTAAAGATTCAAGTCGTATTTCTCAGTCCTCTTAACTTTGAGTTACATATGTATAGATTTGCAAATGTACGTCAGATACTGTCGTCTTAAATGTTTTCTTTTTGCAATTTCACACTTTTCAGGTGGTTCCCGTGCTGCCATACTGCAGCAACCTCGTTTTCCTGCAGGAACTCTCCACTCCTTTCGTGAACTTGAGGTCAGTACAAAACTGAACATGAAGATCCCATACCTCAGTGAAATGTTTAGACTTTATGTCAATTTCTTCTTTTATTTACTGTTGTGAATTTTCGACATCTTCTGGCTGTTGGACTCTGAACCCCGGGCGAATGATGCTGCGCCAACTTTCAGGACCAGCCTTCCAATCCTCCATGTCTCCAGTTACACCATTTTCAGCCCCACATCCTGCCATTTTACATTACTATCAAATGATTGCAAATACACAGCAGGACAGACACACAGACCGAAAAAAATATCTCCATGTTCACGGAGAAAATAAAGAAGTATCAGGGACATCATACCTTACCTATCCCCATTCTCTGTCTCCCTCGTCATATGTATACTGGCGTGGAATTAGATAGAAGCTTGAGCATCACTTCGTCTTCTTCTCTTGCCCACAGGATCATCTTGTACGAATTGGGACTTAAGACGTCACTTCTCTACAAGCTGAACGGAGTGCTGATGTTGGTGGTGTTTTTCACCTGCCGTCTCGCTACCATGCCTCTGTGGTTCCGTCTGTCTCCACTGATGGAGACAGGAGAGCTGTACACAGTCGGCACCGGGATGCTCGTTGGCATCTTCGTTTTCATACCCGTGAGCTGTGTGTTCGATCTATACTGGTTCAGCAAGATGTGTAAAGGCGCCTATCGTACTTTGAGCCGCGGTTAAACTGGCATTTTTCTATGTCATTTTTTTCTTGTTCATAGACTAAGAATAGTCAGTGTTTTCCTTGTTACATTCACGTGTTTGCAGTAAGAAATAACGTTATGACAATGATGCTGCATTGTTTTGTAATCTATGATGCTAATGTAATGAAATAAAGGTTAAAAAGATATTTGTTCACCTTCATAGTCATTTATTATTTGTAATTGCTTCATCAGGCCTCCCTTTTCAATTCATAACAAATCTATCAGGATCATGCAATGGACGGTAGAGCCATAAGGTACAGGTTATTGATGTAAATAAAAATTTACGGAAATAAAAGTTCATAAAAACTAACTGTGAAACCTCTCTCTTTATATGCATATTTCTGTAGATCAAGTTTCGATAACCTTTATTCACCATGACATCGGTAATATTATTTTGGAGGGGGTCCTTTCGCAGTCTTGTCAGTTTTGCTCTAATTCCTAATTGTTGCGCGGCTTCACAGCAAAAGATATCCTCCGAAATCGCCGCAAGAACATTGTCGCGATGTTGTTAAGTTGTTCCACTTCGGTGTTTCGTCACTCTTACCACGAAATGGACGATTTCGTCATCAACCGGGAAATGTCGTCTGCACAACTGGACGCCATCTTGGATTGGGGCATGTCGGGTAATGTTGCCCCCTATCAGGTTGGTAAAGAAGTTCACCCTCCTATGAGGCAAAGCGTAATCGATAGCTGAAAACACCCAAGTATCATACGTTTTAGCTGAGCCAAGTTGTTCCTCGGAGACAGAACAGTTCTCCAAATTTACCGACCCCCCAAGTGAGGCACGTGTTTCTAAATGAGCTATCGGTCCGACATTTTGAGCTGAAACCAGTTCTGCAACTTTGCCACAGACAAAATCACAAACAGTATTTTAAACAGCTGAGCAACACGCCGTCACATGAAATCCCGATACAAGCATGGCGTACAGGCTAGCGCACATCCTGACCATAGTTTCCAGTCTAATCTTCCATCTGAGCATCTTCAGGTGGATAGCCGCACCTGTGATGAAGAAAATATCTCCTACTTTTGGGAAATTGTCCCCGAAGAAACAGGTGGTCATAACAAACAGGTACTGTGGTGTTAACCTCACTGATCAACATTTCTGTTAGCTTCGCTATTGTCCTTCTGTCGAATTCTTTAAAATGGAAGCGTTTATGCTTCGTAGTAATGCTTTGTCGATAGCTGATCTCTCTTGCGCCCAAATATCACCAGTTTGGGCTGACTAAGTGAAGTTGTTCCTGGAGAAAAAGGACAGTTGTTCAAATGTACTAATGTACTCGAGAAATAAGCTGATAATGCCCTGGTGTGTGGTACGCAGGAGGTTTTTATAAGCACGGTGGGACGTTTTGTATCAAATTTCACATGCTATCAGTAACAACAACAAGAAGCCAACATATGAAATCCCGATATAATGATGCCGTTCACAGTTTTCCAAATTCAACTCGACCCTTAATCCTGAGTTAAGGGACCAAGGTACAAGGTACAAGAAAGTGTGACAACGTGTACCTAAATGAGATATCGGTCAGACACTTTGACCTAAAAACAGTTCTGCACAACTTTAAAACAGGTAACTTGGAAATAAGCCATCGCATCAAATCCCGATACAAGCATGGCGTACAGGCTAGCGCACATCCTGACCATAGTTTCCACTCTGATCTTCCATGTTTTCTAGCGTCTAGACATTCTTATGACGTACATGTTTCGTGAAAGGTGGCTAAAAGTTTTGATAGTGGACATAGGGAGAGAGAGCAAATAGGGGAACGGTTTATGCCCTGGTGACTGTGAAAATACACAGGACTTGCCAGGAGGTTTTATAAGCATTGTGGGATGTACTTAGTATTAAATTTCACATGCTATCGGTAACAACAGCAAGACGCCATCAGATTAAACCATCGGATACAAGCATGCTAGCGCACATCCTGACCATAGTTTCCAGTCTAATCTTCCATCTGAGCATCTTCAGGTGGCTGGCCGCACCTGTGCTGAAGAAGATATCTTCTACTTTTGGGAAATTGTCCCCGAAGAAACAGGTGGTCATAACAAACAGGTACTGTGGTTTTGATCTCGCTGATCGGCATTTCATGCTCCGTTCGTCCTTCTTTCGAACTATGTACACATGAAACCGTTCTCCCTTTGCAGTGTGATGGCCTTGGTACACAGTGTGATTGTTGGAGGCATGTCTGCGTATGTCTTCATGAACCCAGGGGACGTACTGCCGACTACATTTTGGTATGCTCTTAAGCTTTTTTCTACATTGAACTACCTCTGACCTCCCTCCCCAAGATGCAAACACAGTAAAATCCACGCTGTTTAGGGAATCTGTCTGCTTTGGCGCGGCACCAGTCGCCTTCGTAAAACTCAAATACACAATATGTTCATACAAAAGTGAGTTTAGATCTAATGACTAAACACTGGAAAGTATTTTTTTTTCTTCCTTACATCTGCATGCTGTCAGAAAATTGTTTCTATTGAACCTGGCACGGCAATGTCTCTAGTCTGTTACTGTAAACCAGTTGACCTGTTATGCACATGCAAAATTGGTCTTGCATTTTCTATCACAACTTGTTCCAATAGGTATGACTCACCTGCCGTGAGGCACACAGCGTGTATATTTCTTGGATACACGGTGGCCGGTATGTATTCTAAATTTATTTGCTTAATGAAACACTTTCCTTCCATTTTCTAGAACCATGTTTTGTGGAATATCCGACGGAATAACTTACGAGAAAAAATGTAACTTCATTAATTTCTGGTTTACAATCCATAAAGCACTTGTGCTAAAAGTACCATATAGATGTACCTAGCTTCTTATCAGCCTTCTAATAAAACATGCAGATAGAGCCAGTATTTACTAAAACGCCACCCCGTTTTACCCCCAGACATCTTGGTAATGGCAACACACCCCGCTCAGTACGATCTTATGATGTTGGTTCATCATTTGATGGCCGTATTTGGATCAATGGCCGGTACAGTAAGTGGTCATTCCTCCCCATTTCTACATATCTTTATGATTTGATATTTCTATCTTAGCCTTTTGACTGAGTCATTTTTATTGGCGTTTATATTGGATTGCGTCAAAAACTGTCGTTTATTTCAAAGTTTCTTTAATCTTTTTTCCTCACATTTCCCAGGTGAACCCCGTATTGCCATACTTCAGCAACCTTGTACTCCTGCAGGAACTTTCCAGTCCTTTCATGAACATGAGGTCAGTACAAAACTGAACAAGAAATCAAAGATGCCATACCGCAATGAAATATTCAGAGCATCTGTGAATTTTTTGTCTTAGTCATTATTGTGAATTTTTCGCTGTTTGTACATTTTACTGTCTGTTTTCCCGTCTGCTGCAAATCTAGACCCAGGACAAACCAGTCTTCCCGTCTTGCAAGTCACCAGTTGCACCATTTCCGCCGCATGTCCTGCCACTTAACAAAACTATCAAATATCTCCGTATACTTGTGAACACACACCAGGATAGGCAGACAGACAGACAGACAGACAGACAAGCTGAAAACAATACCTCGATTGTCACGGAGATAATATTAGATATGAGACAAATTATGGCTCAATTTGACACTAGTGATAGAAACAATTATTTTCTTTACTTCTCTTGCCCACAGGATCATCTTGTACGAATTGGGACAGAAAACGTCGCTTCTCTACAAGCTGAACGGAGTGCTGATGTTGGTGGTGTTTTTCTCCTGTCGTCTCGCTACCATTCCTCTGTGGTTCCAGCTGTCTCCACTGATGGAGACAGGAAAGCTGTACACAGTTGGCACCGCACTACTCATAACTATCTTCGGCTGCATGCCCGTGGTCTCTGTGTTTAATCTGTACTGGTTCAGAAAGATGTGTAAAGGCGCCTATCGTATATTGAGCCGAGGTTAAACTGGCCTTTTTTTCTGTAACACTTCTCTTGTTCTAGCAAGGAACTAGAAGTTCGGCTTCTTCTCACTTGTTTGCAGTAAGAAAGAAAGTTTTGACACCCAATAGTGCTGCATCGTTTGATAATCTGAGCTATTGTATATTGTGTCAAGCGATATTTTTCTACGACACTTTATTTCATGGACTAGGACAATCTATTTCCACCGTTACGTTCACATGTTTGCAGTAAAATTGGTGATAACAACGATGCTGCATTGTTTGAAGAAATAATGTGAAGATAATCAAATAAATATAAGAAGGATAATTGTCATAGTCATTTTTTATCTGTCAACCCATTGAAATACATATCTGATGTCAAAACCTGAGTTTTGACTATGTGACTTGAGTTATACGTTTTCTTGCACCAGGACTACAGAAGACTTGGAGAGTTTTGTCTGGCAAAATTTATTTGATAAAACCACAGCTGTTTGCACACCACGATATATCCCAATGTTGGAGTGTTTTGTTGTAATTCTAGCTACTTAAGCTGAATAATGACGACTAATCCTACAACGTTTCGCTTTCTTGATCGTTTGTACAAGTGCTTTGCTTCGCAACTGAAAATTGGTTACTCTTGTTCACGTTTATAACATGATAAGGTGATCTCCATGGTAAATGGCTACCTGTACAACAAACTGTACAACATTCTTCATTCACAACCACATTCACAGGTACCGTCTGTCACATTCTTTAGAAATCTCCAAGCAGATCTTACGTTAGAATAAGATAGTATCAAAAACTGACAGAGGTGTGAAGCTGGGTTAGTGTGTGACAGTGTATGCGTCTGACACCCTTTCGCCGGCTATACTCCTTTGCCAGCTTGGATACTATCTTATGGCAACGTAGGATCTACTTGGAGATTACCTCTTTAGGGTAATAATGATTGCTTTAACATCGCACTTCAGCTAGTTGTCGCTAGGTGTTGCAACTTCGTCATACCGTATGATATAAATATGGTTACGTTAGAGTGAGGTCCCACCATTTCTTGTTTTTCTTGCATGGATGCCGCAGCATCACCAATCCTGGGTAGAACAGCCTCCTCTGCATCTCCGGTCTACCTTCCCACGTCTTTTTCCTCACATCGTACACGTGCACGGTCATCAACCCCACCCCATCGCGCGTTCCCCCGACCACATAGATCTGGTCCCCGCATGCCAGCGCCCCGAAGAACGACCGAGGTGACGGTATGGGCGGTATCTCTGTCCACACGTCCTCCGTAACATCGTAACACTCGGAATTCACCGCAAACCTCCAGGAGATGATATCAGGATCAAACGTCGTGCCTCCGAATACGTACAGTTTGCTCCCAACCGCTACCAGACAGTGCCCGAAACGAGGGAAACGCATTGGTCCTAACGTGACGATTTCGTCCGTTTCAGGGTCGAACCGCAAGAGGTCCCAGCTGGCTTGACTAAGGCCAGTTTCTTCGTGAAGGCCGCCTGATATGTACAGCTTCCCGCTAACGGTCTCCGCAGCTTGTAGGAACAGGTAGTGGGGAAGCTTTGCGGCGTCAGACCATTTGTTTGTGCGGATGGAGTAAGACTCCACGATGTTGTTACTGGCCGATCCACAGGCGTACAGCTTGTCACCGATGGCTGTCAGGGTCATACCTGGATGGATGGAAGTGTCAGGTCGTCAGAGTTGCTTTACAGTTTTTATGGGGCATACAGATTCATAAAATCGTAGAGAAAACCTTGTATAATTCATAAGTCATTGTCATATCTCCATCTCCTTCTGCCTCTTTCTTCCTCCATCTGTCTCTCTTTGTTCTCTTTCTTTCGTTCAATCTCCAAGTTCTTTTTTGCTCCAAGTCTTTCTCTTTATTTCTCTCTCTCTCCCTTCCTTTTCTTTGTCTCTTTTTCTTTCTCGCCCTCTTTCTCTACCTCCCCTCTCTCCCTCTCGCTCTTTTCTTTCCCTCTCTCCCTTTCTACATGCTCCCCTTCCTCATAGCCCCATTGTGTACTGATGCTTGTCGCCTTGTGTCAGTAGGGTGAACATTAACTTAGGACCGATGCCTTACCTGCATGTTTAACCCTCGGTTTCCTGAGCGGTAACCAGTCGTGTTGGCGCGTGTCGTACCTGTAGAACAGACTCACGTGATCTTTTACCAGGGAGTCACTGGCCAGGAAATGTGCAGGGAAACCCACCACGTACAGGAAATCTTCAACCTAGAAGATAAGAAGACAACTCCTCAAACCACCTCGGAAGTAATTTACGTCCATGGGGCTCAAAATCAACTAGCCACAAAAAAGTTCATATCAATCTATAGCTCTTCGAGATTTATCGTTCAAATGAATAACAACCGAACGAGACGGGGGCCGATACCAACTTCCAAGTACCTTTGACCCTTTAATGACGTCACACTTATGGTCTAGATGTGTGACATAGGCTTTGGGTTATTTCAACTTGATAAGGATCAGAGGACTGACCAAAAGCTTTTTGGTAAGAGCTTTATTTTGTGTACGGACGTAAAGTATAAAATTGCAACATAATAACAAACGAAATTAAATCACAAAACCATTTTTGTCTCTCAATGTAACATCTCGAACTCACCACCGCACAAGCCACTGCTGCGTCCAGAAACGCCCTCGGCACAGTAGTGACAGGCTCCCAGAGGAGTTTACCCGCCGACGGCGTCCGGCACATTTGGACCGCCAAAGAAGATTCGTGATGATTCGCGTCTTCCAAACCAGAAATAAGAGTCATAACAGGAGGCACCCTGGCAGTGATGTTTATGTCCACACACACGCTCTGTTCGAACTTCTTTGTGTGCCAATCCCTCGCTTCTAAAACCATCCGGATAAACTCACGATCCGCAAATTCCGCTGCTATCGCGAAGACATCCTCCTCAAGATGTCTCAAGCTGATGAGGGCAAATCTTATTTTTGACATAATCTTGCCAACAAACTTAGCCCTTTCTTCAAAGTTGAATCGAAACCACTTCACGCAAGCCTCGAAGATGTCCAATTCTGCACAGGTGAATGTGTAGTTGTTGTCTAGCAGTTTGATCATTTGTACAGGAAAGAGGTATAGAAAACTGGCGGATTCGATAGTTTGGGGGAAGTTTTTGCTCACCAGTTCAATGGCGGCAGTCTCCAGCTTGGTAAGACCATGGTTCCCCGCTATCACCGCCATTTCTGCACAATTTTCACTGTTCATAATGTTTTGCAAGTAATCGTCACACTGCTGTAGAGCTTTGGGTATTTGTAAATACGTCGCGGTGAAGAGAATTTTCGTAAATTTTTTCGGGTCTTCATGATCATTCAGCAACATCTCAGAGGTGTACATGAACTTGAGCAACGTCTCGAAGATTTCTTCTTCCAGTCCTCTGAGAACCACGGCGTTTTCCTGAGACTCTATTAAGCAGTGTGTGAACATGGAGTGGAAGTAGTCACTGTTCTCCATCAGGACTTGTTTGTGGACTCTGAAGCGGGCGTCTTCCACGTACACAACCACGTCTTGAGCCATGGCTGCCAGTAGAGAATATCGATCTGACATACTGTAAAAGAAAGGCAAGCCTATCTTAACGATATATAACTGCATTTGAGAGTTGAAAAGACCGACCCTGACTGACCATCACAAGTACAGTACAACCAATGATACGGAAATTTCAGTTCGATCAATGATCTATATGGTTGTCCATAAATTATTTCCATTTTTATGTTTCATTTTGCATTTCTACATGTTGACGAAGGTGGGCGGAGCTGGTGTTGATGTGGCATAGGGAGGAACTTCGGGTCAATGAATCAGATCATTTTTGCGGCTCGATGGATTACGAGTACATACCAGTGCACTACTAAAGGGAAGGGCAACCATATGGACCGTTTAATGTCATAAACATGTAACAAATGTATGCAACGCTATTAAACGACTACATTTCGGTAGGTAGACTGGTTTATTGTTTGATTGAAAACAATCGTAACAAAGTAAAAACAGCCTTGCAGCCTGAGGGGCTGAATTGTGCTGCTTGCTTGACAATCTTTTTGTACGTTGTTACACAGGCAAGATTACTAGTATACGATTGACAAATACAAAGTACACAACGAATACAATTCAAGATAAATGCTTAGTTCATCGCAGTTGAAGACAGATTAAAATAACAATTTAAAATACATGCTTGGTTCATCGCAGCTGAAGACAAATTAAAACTACACACGCTATTTACAACAATTGATTGCACTGTGTGATCATAGCAAATGACTCTGACATAGAATGGAACAAGTCGTGAATAGCACTGTGGTCCAAAACTACAGAGCGTTTAGTAGGTTTAGAATAGTTGGGACTGGACTAGATAGATACCGCTTTGTCCCGGTTGGCAGTTTGTATTGGCGAGTATGCCTGAGTTGCATGTGGTGAGACGGGTTTCGAGCTGGGGGTAGCCAGGGGGCGTGTCTTCCAGCTTTGGTAACTGCAAGGGCAAAGTCCTGGCACAAGGTCAGTCTGCGTTGTGACAGACTTTGGAGGTCGAGTGTTAACAGGGCATCAGAATATGAGAGATATTGTCTGCCCAGCATCACTCTACATGCCCGCTTCTGGACTCTTTCAATTCTGTCTGATTCTCTTCTTGTGAGTCCAGCATTCCAGCAGGGTGTGGCATATTCAAGTGTTGGTCTTATATACCCACAATACACAGTGATCAGGTCAGGGAGAGGGACACCTGCTCGGCGTAGTCTTCTCAAGAAAAACAAGCGTCTGCTACCCTTCGTCACCATGGCATCTACCTGATCAGACCAGCGTAGGTCTGACCGTATGTGCAGGCCCAGTAATTTTGCTTGCTTGACGATACTGAGTAGCGATGTACTACGGTTATACTACGGGTGCCAGTACATTGCCATGCCTGGTGTTTTGTATACTGATCTGTCCAGTACATGAAAACGTAGTAAGGGTGTGTCCACTACTATTACATCGCTACTTTTTTTTTACATAATACATGTACATTTTCAAAGTAAAGTTAACATTTAACGAAGTGCCTGTGCGCTTAAGAGTTGTGCGCTATTAAATTTGAAGTTGTCTTCCTCAATAAGAGGAAAGTATGTAAATAGTAAAAGATATTCCTCGTACCTTCTTCTTGTTTCCTTGTCCATTGATGAACCCCGTGCCCTTCAAAACACCGAGCCCAAAATAACCTGCGTGCCTATCATATAACGCAACATCATGCCAGAACAGTCCCCAGAAATATATCACAAGGCTTCAACGCAAAGGAAAGCTCGCCGTTGCGCTGTCTGTTACTAGCCTTTGTCTTGGTGACTCTTTCCTCAACGGAATGTTTCTTATTTTCCGGTGGGATCACTTGTACTCGGGGAGTTAGTGAAAGTGCTTTCCTCATCCCAGGTCACCGTGTCATACTGTCGTCTCCATTTTGTGGGTGGGCTCATAACAGCGCCGCCTACTGGGTATGGTGTAAATTACAGCTGATGCACCTGTCGGTGGAAAGATAAATGGTGGGCATCTGTTTGATACTCCAATGTAATGACTTCCACAGCGAAGTGCCCTATGTTTTCCAGAAATTTGACACAAATCTTCTGACTGCTTGTGAGTTACACCCCAACGTACTCTCCCCTGTCTGTCACACTTATGTCCACTTGCTGTTCGAATTCCTTCCTAACTTGTTTTATCAAGACAAGTTGTGCTAATGTCCATATAATTTACAACTTTTATTTCATTCAACCTTGTGAAACTAGACTGACGTGTGTGTATGTTGAGGGGGGGGGGGTGATCTACCTCAAAATATTCTGGGAGGCTTCTGGCTAAACATGATTGTTTCAAGTCTCTTTCTTTCTTACACACACACACACGCAGACACACACTACCTGCAAATTTCATACTAACTTTGGACTCAATTCCCATTAAATGCAGTGAAAAGCGAAAAGAACTACATGTGTTCATGTACTATCAAAATCACCACGAAAATCTGTTATAAGTTTAGATTAACCATATGATCTTTAAATGAAGACTGGAGCCATATATCTGTTGAACCAAGGGGTTTACTGGCTACAGGTAAGCAAATAAATTTAGCTCCTTAACATACTAATGACATTAGCCATTGTAAATATGCAGGTAAATATGGAAAGGCTGGGATACAGACTATCTAATTACTTCCAAGCACTAGTAACTCATTGCATAAGTAAATGCTTACTACAATATACTTAATTTCTATCAAAATTTTATGCTTCAACAGATATTTGATAAGTTAATTAGATCATCAAAATCCCTAGTCTTGCATTACTTGGCATTGAAATGTGTTTACGGAAAATAAAACAACCGCCTAGCAATAAGACTAATTCATGTTAAATGTCTCCAGCATTGATGGTTTGCTAATCTGCATCATAACAGTGAATAGCTAAAACAAAAGTACATGTACAGGACCCTATAGAAAAATGTTAGCACTTTACAGTACCTGGATATGTACTTAGACGCTGATGTACAATACAACACTATCAGAACCATACTTAAAAGTCTTATGAACCGACAACAACATGTTTGCTAGAACTGTCATGCTCGGCAAATACTGCATGAGTACTTTGTCTTCAACAAAAGATTAAATGCACTAAAAAAATCAAGCAAGGGAAGTCAAAACAATGTTTTTTTTAGGAATATCAAAGAAAGTCAAAATGGTTAATAATTTAAGCTTTGCTCACCCTCCCTCATACAGCATATACATGTACATGTTATCATGTTATCAGGAATAAATAAAGGCTTTGACTTGAATTGACAATCTGAAATGATGTCATAGAAGAGACAGAATATATATGTCTGTGTGAAAATGATATCATGAGTTATTTCATTCTGCAAAGCCAAATCATAACAGCTTTGGCATAACAAGCAAAAGGGCAGTGGTTTGATTAAAACAGATATCTTCATAGTCTGCTTTCTATAATTTCACTGACATTATCAAATTGTATGGTTAACAAAAGCATTGATTTGTTCCAAAAAATGGAAAAAAGACTAGACAGATACTAGTAATAGTTTACCAGTTTAGAAATGTTCGTTA
The DNA here is from genome assembly GCA_019207045.1 of Branchiostoma floridae x Branchiostoma belcheri. Classification (NCBI taxonomy): domain Eukaryota; kingdom Metazoa; phylum Chordata; class Leptocardii; order Amphioxiformes; family Branchiostomatidae; genus Branchiostoma; species Branchiostoma floridae x Branchiostoma belcheri. Next base: position 8,911,601 of record CM033041.1, read on the forward strand.
CTGTAACAGTTTATGAAGACCTATCATTCTATCAAATAAAAATAAGATGAAAAATTTGAAAATAGTGCTGTGTACACAAATGTGCCATTTAACATGTATAACTATAAGTCATAGCAGAGGCCCATGATAGAATCCCATACAAGCTACAGGCCCATGACAAAAGCAAAACATATCAGTAATACAGCATATAACATACTTAGTATATCTACAAACTGCCTCCCTTTTAACAAGCAAATATGATAAATAATATGTATATCATCACCGAATCCATTCATTAACAAGATAACCTTTTCTGTACTTTTTTAATTTCACATTGTAAATGTAATAGAATCTTATACATCCTTATTATACATATGTGAAATGTTTCTCTGTATGCCATTCCATATTATACAGTATAAGTCATATAAATAGTAATACACATTTCATAGTTCCAATTTTTATACCTGCATATGTTATGATCGTGAATTAAACATTATTTTGACAGTTTATTGCATATGTAAGTATTTTGGAGCATATAAATTATAATGTCATAAAATGAAGGTAAAATGTGTGACAGCACATAACATAAGATCACATGCAAACATAACATATCTATTGGAATATTCAAGTCTAGTATAGCATTAACTTCAACGTTAAAAAAAATGTAAGCACAAGAAAAAATTACACCTTCACCCATTAAAAAAAATCCATTATTTGAAATAATGTAGGCTTGCAGTTGGAATACAGCATTTGAAATACAGAGTACAAAAGAAGAGTATGTTAAATGGCTAGGCATGAAAATTGCACATGGATTCGCCCCAACCCCATACTATACAAAACAGTCAATCACTATGACAAAATACATACATCATAGCCACCAGAGAACCAGCTCCATTTCTTATATCTTAGACATTAGACTATCTCTCTCCATTCCTTGAACACCATTGCCATTCAAAGTGTCTGTATCTACTATTTGTATTCTTAAACTGTCATCGTTTTTTATGAATATACAAAGCTGGAGCACACATAACATGGCTATCATCAGGAGTAATGAACAGATGATGAATATCTTATGTGTGCCCAGAACGTCGTCGTTATGGAGGTACATCAGTCCGATACACGCGATACTGTTTAAGGGCACGCGGAACCAGTTGATGACACTGGCACGGTTTTTCTCGGGTATGATCCTGCTCCGTAGGTATCCCATACAGGGGAAGTACATTCCGCACGCCAGCTCCAGTAGAAGGAACGCCAGGAATGATACGGTCGGGTTCTCGTGGTGGGGGTGGGTGGATTTAATACAGGCCACCATGGACGTAAGGGCCAGGAGGACCGATATGGCGAGGACATGCACCGCTTGGAGACGGGCGTGTTTCGTGGTTAGGATGTGGAACAGTGAGGAGCCAATCATGATGCAGATCATGAACGAGGAAAATATCACGCCGAGCGGAGGTCCTGACGGATCCAAAACGGGTGTCCAGATGAAGACAAAGATATACATGCAGCTTTCGAACAACGACTGTATAGCACCGATCAGTAGAATCCGCTTGCTTCTGACGATCTCTCGGAGTCCTTCTATGCACAACTTGGAGAATCTCATCTGGCGTGTGCCGTAGTTCTCGTTCCACTTTGTACTTACAAGAACCCCTGATGCGATAAGTAACGGTATTGCCATGATGAAGGGCGCCACAGGTCCGAAGTTGAACAGACCCGCAAAGATGTTGGCTGCAATTCCTGCCCCGATCGCTAGAATTCCGTTCCAGAATGTCGCTCGCGAGAACGTGACCGGGAGCCATTCCGGAGGGAAGTCGTGCGTCTCTATGTGCTCGTACACGTACCAGGACTCAAACGCGGTGAACAGCAGGGACGTGGAAATGCCTCCTAAAACTCTCCCCAAGATCAGGACTCCGTAGTGCCTGGACAGTTTCGTTAGACATGATATGGAATACACCACAGCGAAGCACACGCACAGCTTTTTCCTCCCGTACCTGTCCGCTAACACTCCAGTTCCAGTCCCAAAAATCACACTCGACGCAAAACCACACACGTACAGAACTGCGATCTGAGACTCTTCAAACCCGTAGTGACTGTACAGTTTGTACAGATAGGGACCCTGTAGCCAGTCCGCAAGAAGAGCCAGGAAATAGACTTTGAAGTAGTCTGTTTGGAACTTTCGAAAGATGGGGTTGGACGCTGATATCTCTGGTGGCCTGGCCTTCCGTGCCATGATCTCCATACCCACACAGAGTGCAGATAAGAAAAAGAACACGATGCACACGAAACCCTCCATGTTGTTGGCTAGCTGTGGTTTCAGCTTCACTGTCATTGCAGAGTGGCAAACTTGGTCTTCGTCACAGCCTCATGGTGAAGGCCTGGAAAAAATATACATGGGTTTTGTTACTACTGGCATTATTGAACTAATAATTGCATTCTGTACATGATTTTTAAAGACTGTCATTTAAACCACCAATTCAAGTTTGTGAATATCAGTTTGTGTTTCATTTTCTGGGTTGTGGTTTTGGATAGTGTACTAGTAGGTATCTACTTTAATAAAGATCTCAAGCCCATTATAACACACAAAGGATTATACATCTTCATACTCATACATGTTTTCTTGCACTACGATATCACAACATTTCCATAAAAATTTGGAGATACTGTATAAGGTCCCAATATTTCCGTTTTCAACTTTAGAATCGTTTCAAGTTTACTACAATTTTGCAACGTTTTCGCTCTGCTGTAAGATAAAGCTACCCTTGATGAATAGAATATTTCCAGAAATCCACCTGCGTTTTCTACATCAAAAGACGAGCTATGTGGTAGATCCGGTTTCGAGGGTGCCACATCATAACATTTTGTGTTTTGAAACAAATTTTCTAAGGCAAGTTACCGGTACGTGCGTTCGGGTTACATGTGGTCTTCAAGGGTTTGGACACGAGCGATTATCTGCAAATCATGCGACATTGACTCTTAGAAGCCCCCTTATTGAACACAACTACGATCTGTGGCCATTGCCGTCTTTTAGGGGAGTAAATATCGCAAAAACGATCTAAGAATCGTAAAAACTCACTTTCTCTGACGTGGGCGCTGCCATTTTGCGAGCACTGCATGATGGGATTTCGGTTCTTTGTTAGTGACTGAGCAGGAATGTTTTCAAATAGATACGTTTCCTACATAAATGTACTCACTTTTTAAAAGATAAAAATGGACTAAAATTCTAATCAAACCATTAGCCTCCTTGATACGATCACTAGTATCAGTTCGGTAAGTTTCGTGAGTTTTTCCGGAAAAGGGCGAACACGTCTGAAGATGTTGCATGCTGGGAAAAAATCTTTCTCTTTCCTTCTGTCCGCCATCTTGGCGAAAGGTTGGTATGATCACTGGTGTCGAATCCTCTGAAATCCGCCAACTATAGACGTAATCGAAGTCCCAAAATGTGTCGACTTAAGAAATAAAACCTGTGTTGTTGTTTTCCGGGGTGTATGTTTCGTGAAAATTGTCGTCATGTGAAGAATCTGACCAAAAGTTTCGGCGAGGTCCCGGTAGTGTTTTTAGGGGTAGACTTGCTCGTGTGTGCGACTTACGTGTGCGATGGACAAACAATATGATATTATGAACAATTTCTGCACCCACATTTAGTAGATTGCGCCTTTAATTGTATGTCAGGAACTTTTCATGGGCTACCCCTTGCTTTTAGTCTTTGGCGATATGTTTATGCAGTGGGTTTAAACTTCGGAGCCGATGATGGCGGCCATGCGTATGAGCCCCTAAACTTGGGGAGGGCTTTTCTACAGCGTGGCAGTCTAGTCTAATGTTTCTTAGGATATGCAATGTTGAGAATATGCCTGTATTGTTTTGCAGGATTCAGAATGTTGCAATTTCATGTCCATGAGTTGTCAAAATTTGTTATAACTGCTTACTACAAGTACTACCTATAAATTTTACTTTTTCAGTATAAAATATTTTGCTCACTGTAGTTAGCCTGTTTTTCATATTTAATATCTTGCCAGAAGTTTATTTGAGTCTGTTGAAGTCTGAGAAATATTTCAGATGTACCTTTAAGTAAAGATACAAAAATTGATGTGAAACGTCTTGATCGTTTCAGCTTCAAGATGGGTGCGTACAAGTATGTACAAGAATTATGGCGGAAGAAGCAGTCGGACGTCATGCGGTTTCTTCTTCGTGTCCGCTGCTGGCAGTACCGTAACCTGTCTGCGATCCATCGCGCGCCCCGCCCCACACGTCCGGAGAAGGCCCACAGGCTGGGATATAAGGCAAAGCAAGGTAATGTCGTAAACACTTGTTTGATAACCCCTTTTACATATCTAACTGCAGGTGCTCAGGTCAACCATTGAACTTGAAGTCTCAGATTTGTAAACAATTCTTGTCTTGACTATGCTTTATACATTATGTCCAGACGTGTTTTGCTGAGTCTCAGGCTGTCACTTTTGACCAACGCATCATATGTAGTTGGATCCTTGACAGGGCGTACAGTCAAAGAAGACAATGTCATGGCCACAAATGCTTCCTGTCAAGTTTGTGTCTCTTGCATTCAAGTGAAACATGCCTAGATATCACCTTTGTGATCAAAATCCTTATGAATAGTCTGTAATTTCTGTCTTGAGTAGAGGACTCTGTATGTTTCAAACTTTACAGAGTGTACACTACTGTGAAGTGCTAGAAGCAATGTGCTGTTGAATAGGGTGACATTATTTTTGTGTATTTGTATAAATCAGTCAAGAAGAATAGTAGATGGCTAGCTTGACACTATATAACTTTCTGCATGTAACTGGTCTGTTACAGGGTATGTGATCTATCGCATACGTCTCCGCCGTGGTGGCCGCAAGAAGCCCGTGCCCAAGGGTGCCACGTACGGAAAGCCTGTCCACCAGGGTGTCAACCAGATGAAGTTTGCCAGGAACCTACGATCAGTCGCTGAGGTAAGTTGGATTTTAATCACTCAAACACATCTCGTCTATTGAAAAAAGATGGAAGATCAGAGAAATTTTGTACCATTTACCCATAGTCTGTTTCCTACCTCGAATGGCCTGAAGCACTGTCGTCTTTATGGTTACAAACTTTTCGATGGGATACTTTCATCCCAGTCTTCTTTGTCTGTTCCTCTCAGCAACTGTACTATACCTCCTCTGTGTACCAGCAGCAAAGGTGAATGATGAACCCTTATTCTTTCCCCATCTTATCGACAAATGCAGAAGCTTGTCTACTCAAGCCAATCCAAATCTGACACCTGCTGCTGTACTCAGACCTCTATGCTCTGTCAGTGTATTATCTCACCATAAATTGTAAACCTGTTTTGAAATTGATCTTTCAATGGAAAGACTCAATTCCAGTGTTTAAAATAGCGTAAGTAACAGTTGTTAAAGGCATATTTTGTCAATAGGGGAATTGATGCATGAAGTAAAGGTCACATATTTTTTTCCCCAAGTCAAACCACTGGATTTGATAGGATGTCAAGATTTTAACTTGTGACAATTTCCATGAAAGTATGCCTTTTTCTGTCCTGCATGAGCTGAAAACTATGGTTGTTATTGCAAATAGCTTTGGGAACCCTAGGTTTCCTTGAATGATGCATCCTTTGGTAGACTTTGCTAACTGTAAACAGAAGAAACTCTTCAGTGACTTTTCTCATTACTTACTTACTTGGGCCCTTTGCCCCATTCGGAGCATAGGCCAACGATGATCGTCCTCCACTGCACACGTCTCTGGGCCTTCCTTCTCAGGTCGTGCCAGCTGTTACTGATGCTCCTCATCTTTTCCTCAGTGTCCCTTCTCCAGCTGTCATACCGAAGCATAATGTTTGTTTTTGCTGTGTACCTGTAGGAGAGAGTTGGCCGTGCCTGTGGTGCCCTGCGTGTGATGAACAGCTACTGGGTGGGCCAGGACTCAACCTATAAATTCTTTGAGGTCATCTTGGTGGATCCATTCCATAAGGTAAGTAACATGGCTTCCATATCCTAAACTGTACAATGTAGATTGAATAGTCTGTATCATAACATTTCAGTAAAATCACATGGGCACCAATGCATATCCATTAATAGTTTCATCAGGTTAGTGGAATAGATTATAGATTTTTGAGAGCTTTTACATGAAAAGTCTTTGATCAATATGTATCCTTATGCTAAAGTAATTTCTTGTCATTTTACTGGGATGTCCCTGTGGCTCAACTGGTAGCAGTCTCACACTCTCACAGTTGAGCTCGTTTTCAATTAGTTGGTTCCCAGGGTTAGGACCTCTTGGTTGGGACTGCACCAGTCTTTCTGAAGGGATGTAAAGTGGGGGTCCCGTCTTCAAGGTGGTGCCTCGAGCACATGAAAGGGGAAGGGCTAGCAACCCCTCCCTGTGAAGATATACTGTAAATGCAGAAACTTTCGCTTTGCTTTAATGTTTGCAGTTTTCGCGGTGGCCGCTTCACCGCGAAATTAAAACTGTAGCGAAGAGACTATAGTGCATGGTGTTTCCGCGAACTTAAAACCACCGCGAAAAGTCCAGTACCCTGCTACCCTGCTGAATTAGTAAGGAAACTTGCTGCTGTTTTTACCACTAGGCACTATAAGGGTCTGAACGAATGAATAGTTATCTCGGCTCTGCATGGAGTTTATATTGACCGCTGCACTTCTGTCCCCCTCCCAGGCTGTGCGTCACGACCCAGAAGTACAATGGATCTGCAAGCCGGTCATGAAGCACCGCGAGCTGCGCGGTCTGACGTCGGCCGGCAAGAGCTCCCGCGGCCTGGGCAAGGGTCACCTGCACCACAAGACGAAGGGCGGATCCTGGAGGGCGTCCTGGAAGCGGCGCAACACCCTGTCGCTCCGCCGATACCGCTAGAAATTGAACACCAACCAGATTGTATTATCTGTAACATTTTGGGTGAACTATTAAAGAAGCACCTTCCTACAGAACTCTGATTTGTCTTTTTTGTTATGTTCTTCTTTCATATCTGATTTCTTTCAATATATTGTTAAGACATGTTTAAGACATGTTGAAGAGTCAAACTGTGACCAACCTTGGAATGGTGATGCTTGGAATATACTTTTCCTCCCACTTAAAAACATATCTGCACACACCTAGTAAATGAATCCTTGGTGCTGCGGCCTAGAGTATTGAAGTTAGAATATCATACAGGAAGTGTGGAACGCTTATTGAAAATCACAAAGGACTGGGCATTGAATATGTACATTTATTAGATACCTCAGTTAAAATACATACAGGATAGTCATTGATCTCAAAGATGTAGCCTAGATACCATCCAATTGATACCAGGATTGATTAGTCATGACACTCACTGCCCTAAAAAACCATCTCAGTGCAGCTGAGTGTTAGACTCCGTTGCAGTCTTCGAACGGGGCTGGCAAGGCCCCCCCCCCCCCCCCCCAATAAAAACCAGCCTCGTTCGAAGACTGCAACGGAGTCTAGCCGAGTGTAAGGAACCTTGGTAGAACTGTAATCAGATGATATCCAGATGTACTAATAAATGTAGAAGAAAACTTTTTTTTATTATTTTTGATGATGTACAAGCTTTCTTCTACAGTATGGTTGGAAGTGGTTAGTTAGGGAATGTTATACAAGAGGGCTAGTGATTGCTCTGATACACATGATAATACATGTACCATATTCATGTATTACACTACATAAAACATCATTGCCCATGGATGGACATAAACTGAGCTTAAACTTTGCTTGACAGTATCTAATTAGTTCTGATTTGATACATGTACTCGTGATTCCTGTGCCATCTACTGGGTACCACCTTTCACTTACTCTCCAAGCAGAGGTTAGGCTCCGGCTGTTTTTTAGTCGTTTTTATCGGGCTTTCTATTTTGTCATTTTTTTTTACTGTGTTAGGCCGGACACAGTAAAAAAAATGACAAAATAGAAAGCCCGATAAAAACGACTAAAAAACAGCCGGAGCCTAACCTACGCTTGGAGAGTACCTTTCACTGCCCTAGAGTACTCTAAAGGTTCTTGAATAAATCAGTTAGTTGATGAAAACAATTAAACTGCAAAACAGAACATGATCCATTGATCTAACATGTCAGGCTAGTCAACTGGATATTCAAAAGTTTGCAATACCGTACAAATAAATGTTCACATGAAATAGGTAGGGAATTTTCTCGGGAACAAAAATTTTGTCAAAACATTCTGGTAAAATTCAAGTTTCTATGAACTGTCAACTGTAAAACCGGTTCCTCACGTAACGAGTTTTGCTTGAGACATTTTGTCCATTCTGTACTTAGCCAGAATCTTCTTGGCATTTCCGTTGAACACGCGACACTTTTGTTTCAGCTCTTTGAACATCTCCCCAAAAGCAGCAATTTCAGCACAGTTTCCTCTGCACCAACTGGCACTAGCGTCATCTGGCGGAGTGACTGCGTACTGCACGTACCCGCCACCGTCGGATTCCTCTACCGTTTGGTTATGTGAAGGAAACATGTCCATGCAGTGGCTACAAGGGGGGACGGGTCGCACTCCGGGTAGATGATCGTTAGACTCAGGTCTGAACTGAAAGGCTCGGCATGACAGGGTGGGCGGGTTTACAGGCACAACCCTCACCTTTCCCAATCCTTTCCCTTCTTCTGATTGGTCGAAACTTATGAGCACTGGCAGAGACACGATTGGATGCCAGAACCAGCGAGCTGCGTACTTGATATAGATATCCCGCAGGTGCTTGGGTAGAGGCACACTTCCGCCCCAGGTTTTCTTTAGAACCTTGTTTCCCAGCTTCTTTTCCACGCAACATAGAGTCACTGTAAGGAAAGCACTGTATTTCAACATCCCATACTGATCACTGCCGGTCTTAAGGCGATTGAAGTCACGGAAAAACTCGAGAATGACGTACTCTGGAGGCTCCAGGTTACAAATCTGTGATGGAGTCAGAAAGATTTAGTCAGAATTCGGATCAAACAACAAGAAAATCCTTATGACTCACTCAAAGAACTTTCGACCCGGGCTTTACGTAGCCTGGAGTCCAGCCAACGGTTGGCGAGTAGCGACCTTCGGGAGCGGAACAAAGCTAAGAAGGCTGGACTCCAGGCTAGGCTTTACGTCATGGTTGTGATTATATGACGCAATACGTCCGACATGTTACCATTCGAAAATGTCTGTGTGCGCGTGTATGTTAAGATATACATATGTATCTGTTTATGTACTTGTATTTTATGTCTGTGAGTATGTATGTATGAGTGTGTGTGCGTGTATTTCTTCTTATATGTATGTGTGCGTGCGTGAGCATGTCACTGTACGAGTATTTTTCTGAGTGTGTGCGTTCGTTAGTGTATGTATGTGTGTGTGTGTGTACTGTGAGTGCGTGCGTGCTTGCATACAATATTTCAACCCTTGTTACCTCCTTGAGCAATATTGTGGCAGGTGGTAGGGGGTGCGGGCACACATATCGCTGCCTTGTAGCACGCTGGCGGAGTTCAGGACGGCGCTGCAGGAAGTGGATATTGTCCAGGTTCACACGCCTGTCCTGCTGAATCCAGTGCCACATACTGTCCATAACCTGTAGTAATTTGTTATAACGAAATATTTAACATGAGTACACTCAAATTATTCAGGTACTTTATAACTTTCTACAAAAACTGCATCGCAAATCCGTGAAAGCGTACCATGTTTAGAATCTAGAAATGGTCGAGTCGGTCGGTTGGAGATTTATATCTAAGACAAGCTTGCACAATAAGTACCTTTTCACGACACCTAATGAGGCGTCTTGCTGCGTCTTCCCAGGAAAGCCCTCTCTCGTAGTACAGAGTCCATAGCCTAGGAACTCCGAAGTACCAAAAGACGTCTACAAACACGTTGCAACTCCACTCCACGAAACGCGCCCGCTTTTCCTCGTCCATCTTTTCTAACCACTGAAACCAGACACGCGTGTTTACCTGAAACCTGGGCCAACACCTATTTTAATGAATGAGTCATAGTTTAACTTCCTCTTTTTCCATGGTCATTGTCAGGTTGGGTTTGGCAATGTTTTGCGTCAGTAAGCTGTACCCACAGGGAGAATAAGCACACAGAGGATTAATGACTTAGATCTCACCTTTGTTTCGAACGTCATTGCTTTAGGGATTACGTAGCTTTCATTCAAATTGCGTCTTCTGACTAGTACTCCTCGCAGCTGAGCTTCAAAAAAGCCCCTTACGCTTATGTCATTTTCAATGTACTAATACATAACGTCTCAGAGTCTCCTTGATGGCATATGTAGGGGCTGTCGCAGTAATGCGTATATCAAGTCCGTGTGAGCTCAGTTCATACGAACAGCCCCAAAGATTTCTTTGAAAATCATATCTTTTAGGGTATAGGCGTAGCAATTAAATGAAGGAAGGACAGGACATTGAGGTAAATACTTTATTTATAGATTTCTCTGGAAGTTAATCATTTCGTATGTTTAAACTTCAAAGCCATATATCAAGCACAGATAATTATTGCATACAATTTACAAAGAAGACAATTTGAGACCCTTAAACACTTAATACCAGTCCTACACATTAAAACCCAGCAGGCTTTAAGTTCAACATCAGATCTATTATTATTATTCATCAACAACTATATGCATATATTCACCATATATCATACAACACGAAACATTAACATAAAACTGAACCACCATTTGTCACATGCTCAACCAAATTGTGACTATTCCTTGTACAATGTACCCTAATAAATCTTTTATGAAACAGTTGATGCAATTACTACGAACTTAAAAACTGTATGTAGATATCTTTTCTTGTTTTCTTGCAAAATGCTACAGCTTGCTTGTTTACTTTACCAATTTTGCTCGCGGCATCTTGTCCATCTTATACTTGGCCAGAATGTTTTTGGCCTTGCCGTAATTGTGAACTTGGCACTTCAGTCCCAGCCGGTAGAACATATCGCTAAAGGCCGGGACCTCCGCACAGTTTCCTCGGCACCATTTGTGGCTTGCGTCTCCCCGCGGAGTTGTCTTGTACTTCACGTAACCAGCGCTCTTGTCTGTGGTGGGGTTGTATGAAGGAAACATGTCCTTGCACTGACTACAGGGAGGAACCAGCTTCACACCTGGCAGTGGCCGGGGACACCTGGACTTCGGGGATAGCTGTAACTGAAAGGCTCGACAATGTAGACTCGGTGGGTTTATCGGAACGACAGCCACATTACCCAGTCCTTCCTCTGTTTGGTCGAGAGTTATTAGCACTGGCAAAGATACGACTGGGTGCCAAATCCAACGAGCTGCGTGTTTGATATAGATATCCCGCAGGTGTTTAGGGAGAGGCACACTACCGCCCCAGGTTTTCTTCAGGACTTTGTTTCCATGCTTCTCTTCGACGCAGCATAGAGTCACGGACAGGAAAGCGCTGTACTTCAACAGCTTCCCGTTGTGATCACAGTGGATAAGCTGGCGATTGAAGTCACGGAAAAATATGAGGATGACAGCATCTGGTAGTCCCAGGTTACAAATCTGAAAGGAAACCAGAGGTATACCTCACGATACAACACACAACACGTGGGGGCCATATTGTTTTCAAACACCTGTTGCACAAGTGGAATACTACAAAAAGTCGGCTGGTTATGTATCCACTGATTTGATACATAATCTATCTGAAAACAACACTCCCTTCTGGACTTTAGTACGACTTTATGCATGTACAATTGATTTTTTAAATATGTGTGTGTGTGTGCATAAATTTTCAAAGCTGAACAGTGGCTACATTGAGCTGACCTCGTTGAGTAGTATGGTAGCAGGCGGTAGTGGGTGCGGGCAGACAAACCGCTGCTGTTTAGCAATCCGGCGCAGTTCAGGACGAGCCCTGAGGACGGTGATGTTGTCTAGGTCCACCTTCTTGTCCTGCTGAATCCAGTGCCACAGACTGCGAACCACCTGCAATAGGCGCGGTTGGTTTTGACGTCAGAACCAAACTTCAATAAAATTATGGTAGTCTCCCCTAGCCTTTTTAAGCGGGCGGTGGGATGTCGGTATTGGTCTAGTAGAAGGTCTAGCCTAGAAGCCACTCAGCAACTTGATGACATAATCAACAAACTGTATTCGTAAAAAAAAATCAACGTAGCCTGATTAATATTAGAAACAATAAATACCCCCCTCCCCAGTACACACTCCAAGATGTCAACGATTCACCTTTTCTTGACATGCTTTAAGGCGTTTTGTAGCTTCCTCCTGTGAAAGACCCGCCATGTCGTACAACGTTCTTAGCCTGGGTACTGCAAAGTCCATAAAGACATCTAGAAACTCGTTACAACTCCACTCAACGAAACGCGCCTGTTTTCCTTTGCCCATTTTTCTTTATCCTTCGAAATTCCTAGCCGTTTACCTTTCAACTGTGCCGACGCCCTTCGTGACATTCGTCATAGTTTCGGTCCCTGTTTATTTCAAGACAGGTGGGTCATGACTCATGATCCGTGCGTCAGAAAGTCAACTGGTAAATTGTGAGATGTCATGACGTGAAGCTCTCCTTTGTTTGGACACCTTTACCGAAACTTAAGGGATAACTTTGCCTTTATTTGATTACATTTGTATTACGCTAAAGGTCATCACTTACGAAAGGTGTTCTCTGACTCACACCTCTGATCTTTGAAATAAGCCCCTCTCACTGTCATACAGCACGTCTAGGACGGACTGTTTTGGCACCTGAACCGGAACAGGTAACAATGGCTAGTAGTACAAGAAGTACGCAACTTTCTAGTCTCAAAGTAGAAGTTTGGTATGGACGGTTTTGACGAGTTTTATGGTGTTTTTGTCTGGCATTCTTGTACCGTAAAAATTGTCCCGTGAAACATTTAGGGGCAAGTCAAAGGTGTGATCTGTGCAAGGCATCAAAATTGTAGTCTAAAAGGTACGGTGCACTTTAATTAGCCTCCTTCGTTGACTTCTAGCAGCTGTGTGTGTGGGGGGGGGGGAGGGGGGGGCGCTGGTTCGCGATTTTCAACGTGAGCTTAATACTTTGTTAAAAGTTTTGTATTTGCATGCCTGTACTTAGTCGAATAGGACATGAATGTACAGTAAAGGCTATAATTCAATGCAAGGAGAGGGAGTTTCCGCGCTAGCTCCGGCTAAAAATAAAATCCAGCGCTGCTGATAGAAGTCTGGGAAGGTGCACTTATCCTTCTAACCGTAAGGTGTCGCCCGTAAAAGCGCGAGTACAGGATAGTCGCAGACTGATTGATCACATATTATATAGAAAAGCGCGCCGTTCGATATCAGCTGTCGTTCTGCCAGGTTTACTGCTACAGTTGACCTGATAGAAAAAAACACAGACGCTAACACTTCTACCATCCATCGCGAGCCTTTGCGGTCCGTCCCTTGCCCTACAATCTGTGTGTGTGTCAGCAATTTGTAACTCAACAATAAATACCAATTTGGTAGATACGAAATGTCGTTGAGAAAAAAATCCCCATTGGCTCTCGTCAAATTTATAACATCGCACAGGGGAACAGCGTTGCCTGTCATTGAGTTGACGAGTTCTGACGTCGATGACCGTTTCGTGCCATAATTTTTCAGGCGTGACACGTACATAGTAAATGCAGTGCCAGCTTCTGGAACAGGAGTCGTGACACGGTTTGATCGTCGACTGGACGGAAAGTGGCTTTAAACGGGCGTTCTCGGTAGTATTGCAGGCTTCAATACCACTTTCAAACCTACGCAACTTATATGTAAAGAGAGTAACCTTTAAAGTATCTTTCCCAATGGTTCAACATCAGGACTGATCGGTACCTGTCAGAGATTCGAACTCACAGTTAACTACCCTGACCACAAAGCCATCGTGCCACGGCTCAAGACAACCCATTCATGTCACTTTCAAATGTTTACACACTATCAATTCAACATTCACAAAACGGGAAGATGCATACATGTTGCATGCATACATCCAACTCTCCTCCTCCCCATCGGTTATTGGTAAATCCCTTCATTATTGGTCAGTGATTTCCCACCTGTATGGTAACCTTGCCATAACCTCTCTATATGTTTTTACAAAAATTCTATATTTTTATCATTCATCCCTTTGTCGCTCTATCGATCTGTCCACCTATTTCACTATCAATTTCTTATTTAGAACTGTCATATGAACTTACACAAATGGCACAAATGTCGACCCTTTAATCATTAGCTAGAAATTTACGATTTACCCCTAAGAAATAGGTCACTTCCTATCTTTTTCCGAAAGACAACCATAGTTTGGGAGAGCTGTACATGTATTCCAAAATAACCAGCGAACGGTGCGACATTACCTCCTACCATCTGCCTGATAAAGCATACTACAAATATACCTTCACCTTACTCTCCAAGCAGAGGTTAGGCTCCGGCTGTTGTTTTTTTAAACGTTTTTTATGCGTTTTTATCAGTATTTCCATTTTGTACCGTTTTGCTGATACCTCCCGAAAACGTCTAAAAACGTCAAAAAACAGCCGGAGCCTAACCTCTGCTAGGAGAGTATCTTCACCTGCCCATTACATTGTAGCAGAACAACCCATTTCCGGCGGGGGTGCCTCCGCCACCGGGAACGGCGTGCTTACCTTCTTGTCACAGTACAATTATTCCCATTCATTAGGAGTATTATCCCTCGCGCCGGACCGGGAGTGCTTACAATAGCTTTTCATTCGCGAAGGCTCTCGCAACACTAGCCATTGTATCCCGCCTTTTAGTCGCGTTTAATATATCACATTGGACAGGGGGCTGTCGTGGAAAGTGGCGGATCAGTGCACACCCTTAATAATAAATATTACTTCTACAAAGAGAGAAAATTTACAAATCATAGCTATGATTTATTTAAGACGACTTCGTGTTCAAAGCTTTCAGAAAAACTTTCCATTTTGGTTTTATGTCTTAACACTGACAATAACAATATCGCCAAGCATCGTTACACATGTCAGAATACAATGAGCATGTGTGTCATTTACGATAACATAAGGACGTAATCGGTGATCATGATAACTTATATCTTATCCATTCGAATACTATGATTCAAAGGAATTATAGGGTATGTTTTCTTAGTGGTACTACCGGCACTTGAAGCTTATCGAGTCTACCAATAACCTCCTTGAGTCAACTATGATTGTGCTGCCAAGAAAAACACCATGGGCTTGATCATGAGGCAGCGTAATCTTCACCGCAATTTAATATGCACTTGTGATGCTGTAATTTTAAAATGAACATCGTCCATGCGAATGAATCCCGTTATGTGCTATCTATCTGTAATTTGCATGGCAGAAAAATCGGCTTTTTTGGCATCTTATGACAGGGTTTGATAACAGACAGCAGTTATGGTAATTATATGGTAATTTTGTGATTGGCTTATTCCACGCGGAATTGTGAGCGGTCAGTTCACTTCCTTACTTCGTGGGGGAGAGTGCGAGTCGGACTCTGATTGAGTTAGAACCCCTTTTTGAGGGTCAGTTTCCCAAACAGTGGCGATTTGAGCACCATCAGTGGCCGATTGTCAGTGTTAGAGGCATCTGGGAGGTTGTAGATTGAAGTTGGAGGATTGAAACGGTCAATCGCGGAGGAAATACGAGAAGATGTCGGCGGCAGAGAGACCCTCTACGTCCGCTGCCTCCACCGAACGCGCCGGGGATCGAGACAGGGAGCGAAGTTCCCAAAAGGACAACAACATGAAGTTTCTAAAGCAGAACGGCCGGTCCCTCAGCACCAGTGCCAAGAGGTAACGTTTTCTTTCTCCTAGAGGGACTCCGAGAGAGACTGTTCCGTATGGGAAAGATTTGGGAGAAATCTCTTTACGCCAATTAAAGGGCCCATCCGACTCCTTGCTGAGGAGACTTTAGTGTTGGTAAAGGGAGGGTGGTCGCAGTGGTTGGGTGGATGACAGTGTCTTGTTAAGTAGAAGGGGACAGAAAGTGTTTTGAGGAGACAAAGGAAGACGAAAATCCCGTCCCCTTGGCCCTTGCCCTCCCCATGTGCCGACACTATCGATTCATCATGTCGATATTTGAAAAGTCTACTCAGCGGGTAATTCCATGCCTGCCTCATTTGCATATAAGCTAAAATCGCCGAATTCTCGCTTAAAACCGCAGCAAACCCGCCAACTTGGGTATCCTGTAAAAGCTTTTTGGGCGTACTTTTGGATTATTTACACCGCGAGGGGACAGGGTGTGTGTGGAAGGAGCAGGGAGGGATGAAACGTTGGGGCGCCGGGCAATGTGGAGATGGCGGCCATGTTGGCAGGACCGGGGAGCGGCTCAATCAACGATTCACTTTAATTCCGTCTCACGTCACGTAAAAAAAGCAACCACAAAGCTGTTTCTTCTTTTCCTTCCCTCTTGTAGGATCCAGAGAGAACTTGCAGAGATCACCCTCGACCCTCCGCCTAATTGCAGGTAAAAGTCTGATGATAAACCATAAAAAAGAGGTGGAAGCCAAATTTCAATGTGCAGACCTAATCGATAACAATGGGTGTTTGGAGAGGGGTTTTACAGATAGAGTTCTTAAGTCAATAGGATGGAAACTGTGGGTAGGGTGGTGGGAAAGGAAACATTTGTGCCAAACCTACACAAATACCCACACATTGATACTTATGACATCCCGCCAACAGACAAATACAGGGCAAGCAAGGTCAAGTAATTAATTAAAAGAGGGTCTTCATAGTACATGCTTTTCCTCAAGGCGTAGAAAGCTATTTTAATTCAACGTTATAATTATAGCCTCCCCCAGTGATTTAACGTCAAGTGTTGTTGGGGAATAATTCGAGAAGCGAAATCGGCTTAAATTGTACGTAGTCTATTACCTATAATCCAAGAATTCATAAGTTTGAATGCCAGATTGCTCTTAAGTCACAATCGAACATCAGGTTGTCTTGCTCTTTGGAGGAGGTTTTGCCGATTTAAACTTGAAAATCGAG
This sequence comes from Branchiostoma floridae x Branchiostoma belcheri, assembly GCA_019207045.1. Lineage (NCBI taxonomy): Eukaryota > Metazoa > Chordata > Leptocardii > Amphioxiformes > Branchiostomatidae > Branchiostoma > Branchiostoma floridae x Branchiostoma belcheri. The sequence goes on from CM033041.1 coordinate 8,928,439, forward strand.
CACAACTGAATGAAGAATGTGTGACAATTTACTGTTAACGTCTAAGCGTTGCCATCTTCCAAAATTTACTGTCAAGCATTGTCAGCCCTCCTTAATTTACTGTTAATAGGTTGCCTACCCCTTATGGAAAAGAGCATTCAGACAGCAGACCCTCTTACATCAACAAGTCTGGGTTCTATGCTTCGAGGTACCAAGGACGTTATATAACGTTATATAACGTCCTTGGAAGTACTACTGCTGGCTCAACCTTTTCGCTTGCTCACCATGGAAAAAAGGTTGAGCCAGTTATGACTATGGATAATGGTATACACAGGCTACATTTGCACATCTAGTACATTGTCCAGACTTTCTAGTGAATAGATGCGACACTTCCAGTGCCCTGACAGTGATGTTCTAAACCATAACACATGTTTTGAAATAGACCCCATGCAAACATTTCAGCCAGACAACCACATAGTGAAAGCTTCATTCTCTGATGTTTGTCTTATCTTTGTATGGTAGAAGATTGTTCCCTCTATGTTGAATTAAGATATGTGTATTACTGAAGTGAAAGTATTTTTCTATGCATAAACACACAAGTAGTAAAATGGTAAAATCAAACAGTCCAATTATGTGAATGACTTAACTACATTCCTCAGTCAATGACATATTTCAACCTATGCTCAAAGCCTAAAAGGGCTACTAAATAATATGGGTACTTAATGTTCTTAGCAGGTTTTTAGCTTGCACTGAAGTGATAACCCATTGGAGAGTATCTTTAGTGCATGTCCAGTGCATAGTGGACAGTCCTCTAATCTTTGTGGCCTTGTCTAATCCTGTGGTGGTCCAATGACATCAAGTACTGCATTTATTATAGTACCAACACAAAGTAGTTGGAATCCTTTGCAGTTTGGTCGTTGCTGAGCACTATGTATCCCTTGTACTCTTAATCTCATCGTAATGACCCTAGGGTTATTAAGAACATGCATGCTGAAGATATATTGGGATCCGGTTTGAGTATGTTACACATGTTTGTAAAATTCAACTTTTTTTAGTACTGTAATTGTATTCTGTAATTGTTTGTTAAAAATACTATTGTAGAACAGGGTAACAAATGTTACAAAAACAGGTGTAAAATGCTGGAAATGAGCCATGGACTTTTTCATAGGGAAAGCCATCTCATGAAATTCTGCATGACCCCCTTGCAGTTGCAGACTCCCTTATGATACAGTGAACCAAATTCTGATCCACACAAACCCACCAAGCCTGGATACCAGACCCTCAACCTCAATAATTTCTATCGTGTAACCCACCCAAATCACTGGTGGACAGACCCTAGTTAAATCCCTTAGGTTTACCCAACCATTTCATTACTCAGAGATATTGTCTACAAACACATAGACTACTATAAAGCAGATATACACAATGAAGCTTTGACTTGTGTCAGTGTTTCTGATGTGTAATCATGAAACATTAAGCCTGAAATAACAATGAAAATTACATAGCAATACCACTAGTAGCTTTACAAGAACTAGTAATGCAGTATAACAATGAAGGTTAGATATTCAGGTAAGAAGATACGTTATACAATTTTAAAAGTGTATTTGCAAGTTCATGGCTGGATGCTAATTGCAAATACATGGTGGAAACATAGGAGACATACATGTGGCAATGAACATTGATAATCGTTATTGTAAAAAGAGGCTACTTGAAATATAACCTAAGACTTCACTCACCTCACCTCACCTCTGGCTCACCTCACCTCACCTCACCTCACTGGTCCCATAGCCTCACCAGCTGTAGGGGCAACAATGCCATGAACATAAGTTTTCCATAATATACTTTCTCCCACCCAAATGCATGCAGTGATACTAGCTATTCATAACATATGGCACATGAAATAGCAAATAAACTGGTGGATTAATGTAGATAGCCTCTGTTGGAATTTGTGAATAAATTGAGGTAATTGTCATTCCTTAAGGATTAATCAGACATTTTAATTTCATGTAAGTCATATTTTGAATGTGCATTAAGCACTGAGAATTTTGCATATTGCACAATGTACCCCCAATGCAGTCCACCTTATCTCTTTCGATTAATCATACAAACCCTGACAATGGAAGTTCCAACAACGCTTGTATGCTAAGTTCAGGAGGACCAACAAGTTGTTCAGAACCCCCCATGCTTAGCCTCAGAATATGTGTGGAATCTCCATTCCAGCGACTGGCAGCCAATCACACATGGCCTCTGCTGCAGCAGGCATAGTTGATTTGCATAATAGGGGTGTGTAGACCAGGTGTCTAGATTATATAGAAGTCCATGGATCAAGTGTAAAGCCTTTGTTTCTTTTTCGTTACTGACTGTGATGGTAGCATTTGGTAAGAATTCATGATAGATCTAGACTAGAGGCTGTTTTTCTTGTCAGTTTCTCAATCTAAATGCCACCTTGGACCTTAGATACACTTGTTCTGTACTGTATGTGTATATATACATGTATATGGTCACAATATCTGGTAGTTTAGCTGCCTCATGTCCACATTGTATTGTACCTGTTGCAATTCGAATGAAGTCAAAGGCAAATTCAAAGATTAGTAAAGTACAATGTTGGTGAGTGATTCGGCAAATGCCTGCCAACTCCCGTCTTTATCACAGTGATCTAGTGCTACATGTACTGAGAACTTTGATCGACTTGGCTGTATATGAGCTTTTGAGATAAACAGTAGATTGGAACAAAGTGCAATTTGGAATTCAATGCAGGGTCATGCATGTCATCTACATGTATACTCTGCTGATTTTGGAAGCCCTACTAAAAGCTTAGGGTTCAATGCACACATTAGGACTTTCAGTTGCAGTACATTGTGCCTGGAGGACACCAAATCCTAATCAACAGATCCTACGATGGCATAAGATAGTACCAAACTGGCCAAGGAGTGTAGTCAGCCAAGAGGTGTACATTTCCCATGTAGCCAGATACACTCCTGGGCCAGCTTCACTCCTCTTGCAGCTTTTGATACATGTGTACTATCGTAGGATCTGCTTGGAGTTTAACCAAATCCATTTCCCCCTTGCCTGCTGTGTTGTAAGTTGTAAGACATTTTATTGCATTTTGAAAAAAAGAAGCTTCTGCTAATACGTACACAAGAAATCGTATAATGTAGATTACTGCATACATATTAGAATGTATGATTGTGTAATGATCAAAGGCGTCATCTCATCTTTTGCTCTTACGACACGTTAAATTGTGGTCTTCCAACCACAATGTACCAGTCCTGTAGGCTTAGAGTCACTGTTATTTAGGGACATTTTGAATCATTATGCCACTGAAGGCTTCCGAGATTTTCAAAAGTTGCAAATTGTTTATGTTTTTAACTGTTAAGGCCACACCAATTTAATTTCTTGGTTCACAGATTCGCTCGCTCCAATTTTTTTGAAAAAAAAAAAAAAAAAAATTACCACATAGCAAATTTTCACCATTAATAAAACCATTCACCAACTTTCTGGTGTAGCAAATTGGCCTTTATATTATAAGCTCCTTAAAATGTGGGTATTATTATTGCAGTTATATTTTTCATTCATGAAGAATGGGACAAACATAGAAAGTGACACTACTTTTGTAATTTTCAACGAACAGGTGCTGTTACTGTACAGTAATAGTGGTTTTGTACTTTTTTGAAGCTTAATACTTTTTATTCTTTATGTTTTGGATTAGCCCTTATCTTTAACCCAACCATTTTACTATTTTTATTTTTATTTCCCCCTTTCACTCCATATTTTTTCTGAAAAAATCCGTGAACCAAGAAATTAAATTGGTGTGGCCTAAATTTACAGGTGGGTATATTCAGACCCGTGTAAGTGACCACATTTATATAATGACCACCTGGCCAACGTGACCACTTTTTGATGATCCTTTACTATAATTTTTCCCATTGACATGAGCATCTAATGATGCAGAATCCTGTCTATAATGACCACCTGTTTATATAGACCAGATTTTATTGGTCAACTGAGTGGTTCTTGGGCAGTTTTTGACTGTACTTTGTGTCCCCTCATTGTCATAGCCAATGCTATGGAACAAGTCTCAATATCTTTAAGCAAGGTAAAATTTGACCAAAATTTATGTCCATTTCCCTGCAATTGATAGAATAAATGGGAAGGTCCAGATGTTCATGAGAACTCATAGATCTGTAAAATTCTAGAAATGACCAAAACATCTCCAATATTGTTGAGAGTGACAGGCTTGATTAGTATGTTTGGCATCCCAGGTTTTCTTTTCCTTTGTTTATTTAGATGCTTATCAGCTAAATGAACAGCTCCAGTTAGAATAGATTGGTATCAGGTATCATCTTGCAGCCAATAGTCTTAATGAAACCTTTTTGTATCATATTCCTTTAAATGCCTTTAAGTTCGCTATGATTTAATTTTGCGCTATTAAGGTATCTCGGTTGGCTAAATTGGCATTTTGACCTTCAACTGTTTTCTTACTAATGAATTAAGAACGAATGGAGCCGTAACGAATGTTGATAGATGGGCATTAAAGAATTCTAAATCTGATTTTTTGGGGGCCAAATTGATGACGTCATCATTTTTATTGCCTCTTATATTATTTTTTTCTATGACAAAATACAGCACTTTGGTACATACCACTGTAATGAAACTTCGTTTTTCGTTGCATAATGATAAAAGCTACAAACTCACGGTTGCGCAAATTGATATCTACTAATGATCTGTAGTAATTAGAAAATGTTTGTTTTCATCTAATTAAAAAAGATTAATTCTTAATAACTACAGATCGTTAGTAGATATCAGTTTGCGCAACAGTGAGTTTGTAGCTTTCATCATTATGCAACGAAAAACGAAGTTTCATTACAGTGGTATGTACCAAAGTGCTGTATTTTGTCATAGAAAAAAATGACATAAGAGGCAATAAAAATGATGACGTCATCAATTTGGCCCCCCAAAAATCAGATTTAGAATTCTTTAATGCCCAATCTATCAACATTCGTTACGGCTCCATTCGTTCTTAATTCATTAGTAAGAAAACAGTGGAAGGTCAAAATGCCAATTTAGCCAACCGAGATACCTTAAGGAGAAAATTGAGTGTTCAGGAAAGTGCTATAGTCAAATACTGTACAGCAATGGAAACACCTGTGGGTTTAAGTTTGCGTTGAAGTGGTCATTGCAAAAACCCAAATATAAAATCAACCCAAACATTTCAAGAATTTTCAATAGTTGTTGATAGCAGGACATATTTGCCATATTATGCGTTTACACATGTGCTATTTATAGTGCAAATTTTCTTGTAATGAAGTTTAACGAATTTCTTGCATTCATATATTTATAGTAAGCTGAGTTTGGAGACAATGCTCTGCAGATAAGTAATTTTGCTAAGAATGAAGTGAACGGGAAAAGGTTTGCGACTTGATTTAACAGAATCAACTGGCTTCCTAGATGTACTTGAAACAGCTTTTAGAAAAAAGCCAGATCATATAAGAATGTAACTTCATAAAATAAAACTACAAGAGTGAAGACTGGAAGTCCACAGGCCTGGCAGTTTTACTAATTGCTATTGCTATATTTATATTCTTATATGATCTTGGAAACCAAAATTTCATCTGGATTCTAGATGGTATTCAGATATTCGTGTATGCTAGCATCATGACAAGCAAGAAATTGTTTATTATTATTATCAAGGTAGTAAAGAATACCAATTACTACATTTGGATCTTTTCCAAATTTCATCCTTGTTATAGTCCAAGACATACATGTGTGTAGTATACCCTTGCAGGGCTCGAAGGAAATAAATATGATAGAGAATTTACAGATATTGCAGCAATCCTGCCAACAAAAGCGAACAAATGCTGCTATAAACATCAGATCCTAGGTGTGAATACTGAAAAGGAGGTGATGAGAATTGGAACTGCTGTGTTACATGCTGAGTTGAAGGGAGGGGTGAGTAAGCCTTTTAGAGGTTGGTGGCTTGCCAGGAGCTGAGTAATAAAATCCAGGGAATGATGAGGAATGCTTCTGCAGCATTTAACTACTGCCTCCTATCAGGAAGACCCAGTACTGCATCAAGGCTTAGTGCTGCATAGAGAAAAAGGAACAGTTGGTAAACAATTGGTATTCTGTACACTGTAGTACTAATTTGATTGATATATTTTCTTTTGTAAAAATTACAGATAACGTTAAATATGATATAATATGATATCAACTCTTACAATTCCACTGCCCTAGTACCACCATAAAAATGAAAATGATCACTGCACAGCGGCAGTGCCCAAATAAAATTTTCTATGTGACAGGTGGCTATAGACTGGATTCTTAGTGCATGTGTCAATGAGAAAAGTGGTCCAACAAAAGGACCACTAACAATTGGTTGCATTGCAGTGGTCCTAATATAGAAGCTAAGTCACTTGTTCAGGTTTGACTGTATGGCTTTCCAAATTTCTTGACTTAAGTCATCCACATATTGTAATTCTTTAACTTCTTGAAATTTCGTGGCAGTTTTATGTTTGCATTTTTCGTAGTGCTCCTTGAACTTGCAACCAGTGTATAATACAGTATGTGACAATAGCACCACAGCAGACTGCAAACACTTCTCTTTCACCCTACTGCAAAATTGAATCACTGCCAAATTATTTGCCAAGTTAAAAGACATTTAAGTTACCTGTTTCTTTTAGTGCATACACATGCTTAGTCTGTGTAACACAAACACTGCTGTCCAGGGCTGTAACTGGCCCCTCCCCGCGGGCGGATGTTTGGCTGGCTGCTATAAGCAAGATCTAATCAGGCTAACACATGCTTGTTTTATACCAGTCTACAAAATCATAGCAAAATCCAATCCTGCTCCTGAATGCAGGTGATCCCAACCCCTCCCTGACAGTGAAGTGTACCACCCCCATGTAGCACAGTATGGAGAATATCCCCATTTAGAACTGACACAAAATGAACTGTGTGCAATGAGATTCTGTGGGGGTGAAGAAAGGCAGAACATGTCTGGATAAATAATGGGGGTGTCAGGAGGGTATGCAAAGGAGTTCTAGACTTGTAGCGTCGACAGTCATAAACCCATAAGTTAATCATGCAAACTTTCTAGTGATGCTTCATTCTAGTGATGCTGGAGATGGAGTGATGGATGTCACTTGAAACATCCAGAAGTAAATCTCCGTTTTTTATCCAGTTGTAGAGATTGAATTGTATTTGAATATTGTTTAACTGGATCTGTCTAACCTTCTCAAACGTAATGCAAACTTGATTTTATGATTGATATTGCCTGCAAATCTCAAGCTATCCTACTGGAAGGAGGTAGATATGTGCAGTCAGGTTCGGTAAAACCCCTATCAGACCCTCTGCAAGGGCCACAGACAGGTTGACCTACAGTCTGTCCCTATAAGTAGGTCAGTCCTGCCCCTGGCAGATGCCATCTGGGTGAGGAAACCCCTCTGCTGTCAGTTTGTATAAGCTGATACCTGTGGGGACAGTACATTGTTGGGATTGGGAGGGTGTCTATCAGCTGTTGAAAAAATTATCAATAGTACAGGTACATGTGTGGTAGCCTGCTATCCAGACGAATCTCTTCTGTCCTCACTGCAGACAGAATTTTGAGACTCGGGAACTATGATACGTCTGGATACCAGACTACATGTAGGGAGGAAGGTGATCTGTTTGTTTCTGTTTTGCTCATAGTAATGGCCCCTATTGTTACAAAAATCCAGAGTTTGCACCTTTTACCCAACTTTCACCCACGGTCAAATTATTTTATTGAAAATAGGTATGGTAAGATATCCTTGTTTGTAGTCAGAGTCTTATGTGTATTCAGGTGTGTACTTGACTTGTAGTCATTATTTACCCATGCTGTTTTCTGTCGTTGTTGCTAATCCCTTTAATCTTTTTTTCTATCTTTGACAACATTCGCTTATGTTATGGATTCTCTATGAGTTGGGCAACGGGTTCGCTTAAAAGGCTGGGCTGTCTACCAGGCCAGGCTACCTGGCCTGTCTACCTGGCCTGGCTATCACGTCAGGCTGCTCAGATCCCCCCATTCATAGCCCCATCATATGGCACTCAGCCAAAATAGCTGATTGACAGGCATAGTAATTGCTAATCTCAAACCCTGCCAGTGACCTGATGCTGGCCTGTCCACCACTGGCTGGGTCCTTTGGGAATGTGTCTCAGGGAGGCCTTGCTTGCAGCGTGTCAGGAACACAAGTACCAGTACTGTGTGGGTGTATGTTTGTGTGTGTGTGAATGTGTGTGTGTTTGTGTGTAAGAATGGGCTTGCCAGCAACAGAAATTCGTTTCTTTATTGAACGTCTGTCTTCTAGAACAGAAACTATCTCAGCTTATGCAACAAGAAGGAAGTCAGCATATCACTGTAAAGCTAAACTTGTACTGACCAAGGGGGTATCATTACATGTACCTCCTTGTTCTCTATGCTAGTATGCCATGTTGACATATACAATCTCGGTAGTCACATAGCCTTTTTGAGGCTGTGGATTGTTATCCACTGTACAATTTTTGTGTCTAGGACAGAGCCCAATCCTCTCCTTCCACTGCCAATATTCTCTCCAACCCCCTTGTACAAGTTGGAGTGGGGATTTTAAGTACTGTAATCAGCACAGATTTTGTGACATGTCAAAAGATTTGAACCCATGACCTCTGTTTTCTAGGTCTAACAACCTAAAGCATGTACCGAACACATGTGCTGGTACAGTACTTGAATGTGTTCCTGACACAGTCCGTAAATGAAGGCCTTCCAGACACATTCCCGAAGGGTCCAGCCAGTGGACAGGCCAACCTCAGGTCACTGGCAGGGTTTGAAATTAGCAATTACTATGCCTGTCAATCAGCTATTTTGGCTGAGTGCCACATGATGGGGCTATGAATGGGGGGATCTGAGCAGCCTGACGTGATAGCCAGGCCAGGTAGACAGGCCAGGTAGCCTGGCCTGGTAGACAGCCCAGCCTTTTAAGCGAACCCGTTGGGCAACTCCTATAGTGACAGAGGTATATGTGGATTAATTACATTCTACATAGCTCACAAGGTCAATATACAATCTGTGTGCTAAGGGTCTGGTATTTAGGTTAAATGACTGTCAGTTTGCTTTCAATAGTCTGTGCAGTCTTGCATTGAGGGTCTGCATTGGGGGTCTCAACAATACTTTATTCAGAACCCTCTAACTTCTAACTCTAAGTGTGTTACGCTGAAGTAAAGGAAGGCAAACACTCAAAATTTGGTTGCCTCGCTACAAATTGAGTGAATAGGCCGGCTTTTCCTACGTATTACGGAAAATCAAAATAGGGTATCTATGCCCCTCCTAGAAAAGGTGAATTCAGGCCATCCTGTAAGAGACTGGCACTCACTGCCACAAATCCATCTTGCAAGATTCTCCCATGTGTCAATCCCTGTGAGCAGGTTTTCTGACTTGAGTCCTCATGTCTGAGTAAGGATCTGGAGGTTACAGGGTAAACCTCATTAGTTTCAGCCTGGCCACCATAGCAGGTTGATTGACTGGGCATTTTGATATGACTGATTATTATATGCATGTTTCTGATGGCTACTTTGCTCTGATGTCTCTTGATATGCATCCTCGTCAGGGCTCGAAATACATTTTTCTGCATACCTGCACTGGAGCAGGTAACACTAAAAATCACCTGCACCAGACGAATTTTACCTGCACCACTCTGTATTTATGAAGTATGGATCATACTAAAATTGTTCAGGAAGCATTGCTATTTTTTCTTCCATACTTTATAGGTGGTAACAGTCAATGCAGCTAATAACAGTCCACATAAACCTACATCATATGACATTTATGTATAAAACCCAGTACATGGACCTGTGCTGGTTAGGTGCAGGTAGACACCAGAAATACCTGCACAGCTCCAATTTTACCTGCACTAACCTGCATATGCAGGTAGTATTTCGAGCCCTGCTCGAGTATGACAGCTTTGGTCAGTGCTCTAAATAAAGAAATTATGTCCTTCCAATGCATCAACCAGATTTTGCTCTCATAGAAACAACCAGGTGACAGGCAACTCTGATAATCCTGAGCCCGCAACTTTCAGGTGTCTGCAGAGATGTTCCTTTCAGCTGTTTCTTACACAGGACTATTTTTCATACAGCCATTAGAATATGTATTCCAGTTCACCTTTAATTTGAGGGATGAAGTTCTGACCTTATGTTGGGCAAATAACATGCTTACAATGAACCTAGCATCCAGTCTACCATAGACTGACCAGGCTCTCTTCGGGACAGATTATCATTAAGCTTTTTGGTGCTGGGTAATCTTGCTCACCTGGTGGGAGTTTTATGCAGGAGGTTAGACTCCTTGTGCGAAATAAATGCCCAGGGTGCAAAGATTGCCCAGAAGGCAGAGATCCCAAGAGGCTTGCCCAAAAGGCCAAAGATAGCCCTGCTTAAGAGACTGGATGCCAGGTTATAGGCAAAAGATTGTATATCAAGCAAGATTTATGATTGTATATCAAGCATGTGGTATGATTTTTAGTGGTCCCACTTCTTGCTAGAGGTTTTATTTTGATCCCTGACTTGCATGGAATTGATAAAAATTGCAGTTCAGATTGTTAAGAGGGACTTCAGTCACCTTTGCCATTCATTCTTGTGCTTGCTTGACAGCTTGGGATAGATAAGGATAAATGTCCAAGCACACTTGATAGTGAGATTAGCTAGGTGCTTGCCTTAAGTGTGCTGTGTCCAGAAAAGGACATCACAGGCTTTATGATGACGTCTGTCCTGTCATCCGATTTCATATCAGTTCTCAGTATCACTATCAGTGAGAAAATAATAACAGCTCTGTTATATTCATTCATGGATATGGTCTGTCCTTTTACTTTTAGCCTAGAGTCCAGCCTTGTTTGCTTTTATAATAGTCTGCTCCAGAAGGTTGCTACCCATTAGCAACCCTTGGGAGCAGACTAAAGTGAACAAGGCTGGACTCCAGGCTACTGTCGTTTGTCTGCTAGATAATGAAAAATGAAAGTGATCTCGAACCAGTTTACTCTCTAACTGGTCGTGACAGAGAAGACACTGATTACAGTATTTACAGGTTCATTGGGGGAATTCCCCTAGCTCTTTTGGATAAGCACAATGAACAACTGGACTATTGCTTTACGTTCCATCTTAAGCATTGTAACCCTTTCCAGTAGCGTGAATGATGTTGAGCGACAACAACCTTTTGGTCCAGAGGCAGGCCAGGGCTTCTAGTATTACTGTGCCTGATATGATGGAATCAGCGAGGCATTAAAAGATATACTAGTAATCAATATCACCTGTGATTCAGGGAGGGCGCTGTTGAAGTGATAGGGATCGAGAAACAAGTAGGATGGCTTTCTGTGAAAGTACTTAGTAGTGAAAATCGTACTGCAAGATTGGAACAAGTGGCTTTAGAAAATATTAGCAAATCAGAAAAAAAGATTGCATAAATTGTTTATCTGTCCATAATTCCACCAAGTGCCATAATAGTGCCACATAAGAAAAAGTACATGAATACTAGAGAGGCGACATTTTCGTGAAAATGCATAATGTTTCCCTTGGAGCAATTTGACCTAGGTAGTAGCCATATGTAGTGATCTATCTGTCTCCTAAGAAGTGTTGTGTAGGTATGGTTTTATGTATATATATATGTATATATATATACATGTATATATACATATCTATATATGTGCGTGTGTGTGTGTGTATACATATATATACACATACATATACATAGATACATCTCTCTCTCTCTCTATATATATATGTATGTATATGTATATATATATATATATATGTATATATGTACATATATGTGTACATATGTGTATATACACGTATACACACATATATATATATATATACATACATATGCACACGCATATATATATATATATATATATATATACATACATATACATATCTCTCTCTCTGTATATATATATGTATATGTAAATATATATATATATGTATGTATATCTATATATATCAATATATATATATATATATATATATATATATATATATACATATACACACACATATATATATATATATATATATATATATATATATATATATATATATATATATATATATGATATATAGATATACATACATATATATATATGTATATGCATATGTATATGCATATGCGTATATATATATATATATATATATATATATATATATATATATATATATATATATATATATATATATATATATATATATATATATATATATATATATACGCATATACATATGCATATACATATATATATATTGGACAGGTTTTGTGAGTAAATGGAAGAATTTTGGAGGGGTGAAATGTGGTATGTTGGTAATAGGACTTGCTGTTGTTACACTTTTGTTTGAGGAGACAACAGTTCTGAAGTTATGGTACATTTCGGATTGAAGTATGCGTTTTCTCATGTGGGTATGACCTGAATAAAATAGAACACGGTGTATTCTGCATCATCCTTGGTTCCAGCCGTGCTGCGGGTCGGATTACTCTCGGGTCTTTGGGTGATCCTTCCTGTGGTTGGGGTGGTAGCTGGGGTGATACGGCTATATATATAAGATACGTGTGTGTGTATTGTATATATATATATATATAGATAGATACATGTTGTCAGAAGAATGACAAAGAGACAATGTTATAGTTCAGAGAATGTATTTGAGAATGTTGGAAATAAATGGAAAGGCTGATTTTGTAGCTTTGGTCCTTGTCATGGTGAGTCCAGCTGCTAGTAGTGCTGCTTTGTTGCGTTAGTGATGTTGGACTGTGTCGTTGTACAGAAGTGGCTTTCTGGGCTGGTTGATAGTCCTGCAATGGAAAGATGATATGTGCATGAGATGAGTTGTCAGATTATGTATTTTTATGTTGTTCCCACATACAAACCCCATGTGTTCGTGTTCAAGCCCTTGATGATGATAGGCAGCCTGAAGACATTAAAGTGTCATGAATATACATGTTAATGATTTTTGTCATCTATAAAAGTAGTTCAATATTCAGAATCTGACGATAATTTATGAACGTCAACAGTATGAAAATATATCTGTTTTGAGACTTGAAAGTAGTACTACGTTGTGGCATGCATGACCCGAAGTGACATAAATGTCGGGCATGGATTGATGTGTACGAAGTTTCCTTGCTTTACAAGCTGTGTAAGTGCCTTTTTTATGGCGGCGAGAGTTGAAAACCTGAACGCTAAAATTCAACATGGCGAAGTCTAGCTCATTTGCATGATTGTGACTGGCTACTTGCGGGCTTTACCGCTGGCCGTAAATTTTACGCTTGCGGAAATTTTGTGAACATCGACGAATTTGCGTCTCCAAAATTCACATCAGAATGGAAGAAAGGTTGTAAAGCCCCAATTTGGCCGAAAAGAATAAACGTACGTCCAAAATAAGAACGTACCGCAGGGCTCTCCCCAGAATTTTTTTTGGGAGTGAACTGTGAAGTTTTCATCTTGTACGTAACGTTAGAGAAAATTCACTCTACAAATTTCCGGTGGCTTGCTCTGACGCACCGTGCTAAGATACCATTATATCCAGGGAGCAGACATGAAAGCGTTCAGTTTTACCGGGCTTTTTCAAGGTAACCGTTAAGCAAAAGTATTTTCTGTCATAATAAAACATCGTGGCCCGCTGTTCTTCCCAAGAAATACGTATTTTTGTACAGAGATGGCGCGAGTCAGAAATACGCACCTCTGATTGGTGAATGGCAGCACAACAACAACAACTGAATACATAAAGAGGGGGAATCCCCGGCGAAGTCGCGCTCTGATTGGTTGGAGCGGTGCATCATGGGAGCTTTCCATCGGCTGCTGCTTGCTGCCGCCATTTTTTTGTTTCAAAGAGTTACATTTTAAAACGCAAAAGAACGCTATTTTCACGATTACATTGGACCATCGTAGTTAAAATAAATGCATAATCCAAAGAACTTTCCATTGATGGTGTCTCTAGCGTAATTTTGGGTTTCGATGCAGCCGTAATTGTGCTGAGTGTTAGCGTGGGTTATTCACCGAAAATAAATGATGTCGCATTTTTCTGGTGACACAAAAACAAAACTCCCGCAAAGAAGAAGCCTGCAACATTTTCGGATCATAGCGATTATTTTCTGGGTAGAATTATGTTCGTGGATGTGCCGGCGTGCAGCCGCATGATACCTCAGTTATAGAATATTTGTTGTCACAAGGGCCACGGTATGAGAAAAAATTATGCCATCCCCGGCACGCTGCTACGTGCGGCCTTTACCGCTTGCGTAAATTTTGTCAACAAAGGGACTTAAAAGGCTTGTAAAGCACGGAAACTTAGTAAACATCTTGAACATGAACGGCCTATATTTCTGTGGATCTAACGTTAGTTTTTCGGGGATGGGAGCACAACGTGGATCAAGGGGAAAATATGAAATTCGTGCAGCGTGGATCAAGGGGAAAATATGAGATTCGTGCAGCGTAAATTTTGTCCCGCTAAGGCCATGGAAATGTACCGTTGCTTACCTGCTTTGCAGTGCGTGGTGGAGCTGTGGAGCCGACAAAACACACCTCGTACGCGCGAGCCGACAAAACACCGAGCCGAGTGCAGCTGGTGGAGCCGACAAAACACACCTCGTACGCGCGAGCCGACAAACCAAAACACCACCTCGTAGACGCGCGCGTGACTGCTACAGTGCAGTGACCTAGCAGCTCATTGGTTCACATTTGACGTATCCATGACAAAGCTAGACTTCTGCCCAATCAAAAAGCTGGTCTGTGCGTTGATAGGTTTACCCCTGACGTATCAAGCTAGACTTCTGCCCAATCAAAAAGCTGCTCTGTGGGGACTGCCATTTTGTGACCTTTGCGTTGATAGGTTTAGCCCTGACGTCTGAGCAAGATAGTAAGAATGTCAGCCAATCAAAAAGATGGAAACGTGTACAACTTCCATTTCTCCTGACTTTTTTGTTATATGCAAATACCTGTAAGGATACTATATGTTCTCCCTTCGGGAAACATAATAATGTTATTGAAAGAGATGTACCAATGCAGCATCAGTAATCCTGAGGTAAATACACTTCAAGATATTTAAGGTGTCCAACAAAATCTTTAGAAGGCCTCTATGTTTTTGATGTGGCGGTATTATGGCACCTGTTGGAATAATGAGAGTTGATGTTACATTTTCCAGCTCTGAATGCAGCCAGCATGTGTTTTGTTTGTTTGTATTGCATACCCGGAAAATCACCTCATGGTGTAATGCATCAGATGCTATCCTAGTTAGTGTACTCATTATGGGGCTCCTATACTCATCATGTATTATGGAAGCCCCTATATAACTAGGATGGCACCCAGGCTAGTACAAGTAGGTTTGAAGAACATATAGAATTGATTGCCAGTCTTGTCCAGAAAGCCACTAAATACTTTTCAAATCCTGAAATCAAGTGTCAGTTCTGTAGGCATTTTGGTCAGAATTTGTGGCTCCTTTGCTCCATAGATGCACTGGTGGCCAGCTAGGCTGATGTTCCAGCTAATCCCTTGGTTTTAGAAGGAAACCCGATGCTCCTATATCATGTCAGTTGACACCTTTTAGGTTCTGAAGTCAGCAGGGTCACCTGTCAATTATTGAAATCATGTCTAGTTCTGTACTTCATTAGAATGCTGTCACTTGGCTCCCAGATTTCCAGTCATCAGGCCATGGATTGGGTTTTCTTGTATTACATATACATGTTCCTCTTGGCATGCCCCCAAGGAATTGGTCGCAAATCATGTCTATGGTTTGAAATCCTGGAATTAAAATGGTGGCCTGTGTCAAGCTGGTAGGTTGATGACTGTTATTAGATAGGTTAGCTGCAGTGCTGACACCTACAGTTTTGAATGGAGGAAAAGATTTCACATGTGAATGTAATAGATTTTTGCATCAACAGCCCTTGCTACTGAAATTTGAAGTCGATGCCATACAATTTTTTTAAAGGCTAACGTAAAATTTGGACTACTCCATGGATTCCATGAAAATTTGTAGAGCATTTCGAACATTTATGTCTTTGACTGTAAATGAATAACTCTATGTGAGCATTTGCATATTTCCAAGCAAGAATAATATTTTTTCCTAGTCTTAACATTTTTCCTAATTACTAATTACCATTTTTGGGACCGGATTTACACGTACCTATCTTGAGTGAGATCCAATAGTATTTTTCATGTACTAATACAGATAAACTTCATTTTACATGTATTTTCAAATCCCTCTTTCAGAGCTTCCAGATTTTTTCATTGAAAAAAGCATTCCTTACCCTATGATTATCATAAAGCTGGATATACTTTTGATAGCAATTACTGTTTTCCATTGCCAATTAACTGTGTTTGATGTTTGAATCTGACTATCACACTTTTTCATAGAACCCACTTTGCCTACCATTTATTTGTCAATGAATGCAGTCTGCATCCCACAATTACTATGGTCAGTTTTGGTTTCCCGTTATTAAGGTATGATTACAATATGATTTATGCAAGGCGGTTCATTACCGGCAATGATGTAGGTCCGGCCGGCTTGTTTTGTCCAGACAAAGCCAGGCGGTTTGAATATCAGCCTGGTCACCTGATATGGTAATACGGGAGAGACCCGGCATGCGTCTGAATAGCAGACCATTGTATACACTTTCAACAGGGCACTGCAACCCCCTGTACAAACATGTGTTACATTCTTCACTTACTCTGGCTTTGTGTCAGCTCAAACCCATGGGCAAACAGCCGTACTCATGTAGATCACTTCTAGTGCCATTCCAATCTGTGATATTCTGATGATGTACACTTATTATTGATAGTGGTCAGGATCACTTTTGACAAAAATTCCCCAAATAAGAAATATTAAAGTAAATGTTGTCCATGGATTTATGTGTTACAAGATAAGAGACTCAGCAATCTTGATACAATTTCTAGTACAATATGTATATGTACTCTTAGTCTGTCATATAAATGACAAATTAAAGTAATACTGTCATTTTGATGGTCGCAACTTGTGCCATACAGTAATAATTTCTTTTTTTTGCAGGTTTGGCATCAGTTGGTTACTTGGAATAGAAGGACATTTTTATAACTGCCAGTCAACTCAATGGTTATTTAGCATGTACCTGCCAGTGAATTAGTCTATTATCAATCCATTAGTAGCCTCTAGGTTTACCAATCAATTGCTAATTAACACAGCCCAGCAAAGATCGAAGTGATCATTAATTTATTGGTCAATTGGAGATCAATGCAGTGATTGTTTGTTTGTTTAAAATGTTACTACATGTGTATATGACATGAAAGTCTTCTTTATGCGTACTAGAACAGAATTCTATTACAGGTATGTTACACCAAAGGGCACTTGTAGTACACATGTTGACAATAATATCTATTTTACCAACTCATCATAACTGATTCTATAACCACTATCATACACATTATGATAAGTGATAACATGTTACAGTTTTGAATGATATTGTACCCAAAGTCTGTAAGTAAAGGAACGGACAAAATGAAAAAATGACAATACCATTTGTAAAAAATATTTAGTTCTTAGGAGTGGTTTACAATGTAGATGAAACATACTTATCAGAGAATCTAATATGATGATAAAAACAAGGAGTCTAAAACCGTGAACTGAAAGAAGCGCCTTGGAATTAATCCATTGTGTAAGTATACAGACAAAAATATGTAATAAATGACTTATCAATTATCAAAGAACAGGTGAACACCTGTCCTTATTTTACCTCAGACTGTACATGTAACACTCCCATGTAAATTATAGGTATGGCAGTCTTTAATGGGTTGTTAATAATAACTGTAGAAGTCTATGGAACCCCTTTGTTAGTACATGTACTGTCAGGTGATCTACAGTAAAGTTAGCCTGGATTCCAGACCTTGGTCCTATCACAATAATATGTTATTATTGTTAATCAGGGTCCAACTCAAGGGGACTTGCTTTAGAATTTCCTTGGGGGTGGGATGTATAGGCCCTGGAAAGTCTGGCTATGTATGTGTTATGTTGAAAGGTCAAATTTTAGGTAGGGAGGATCATTGCGTATGCCCAGTGTGCTTTCAGCGTGACTCAACATCATGTGCGTTGGCTTTAAACAAAGCACACATCCCTACCCAAGGCCACACCAATTTAATTTCTTGGTTCACGGATTCGCTCGCTCCTATTTTTTGGAAAAAAAAAAAAATTACCACTCAGCAAATTTTCACCATATATGAAACCATTCGCCAGCTTTCTGGTGTAGCAAACATAACAACTGACACTACTTTTGTAATTTTCAACGAACAGGTGCTGTTACTGTACAGTAATAGTCTTTTGTACTTTTTCAAGCTGAAAACTTTTTATTCTTTATGTTTTGGATTAGCCCTTACCTTTACCACAACCATTTTACAATTTTTATTTCGCCCTCTCGCTCCATATTTTTTGGTGTGGCCCCAAGGGCTGAACACATCTTAGGACAAGCTGGCAGATTACCAAGTACATTACAATGTACATCCGTTTCCTCTGCCTTTCAAGTTTTCTAGAATTCGATTGTCTATCAGTCAAGGATTCGAAATATTTATTTGGCCAAATCAACTTTTCTCCTTGTAAGAATCTAAAGGACAAGTCACATGTAGTTTCACTTCCAGCTATTGAATTCTTACTAACTTGAGTACAAAATTTTTTCAATCACAAAATTAGAACATATAACAAATACATCCTTCCCACTTCTAATGTCAAATTAGATCCCTGCATAAATAAGTGAATTTACATTGTTTTGTACATTATTTATTTATTAAATGAATGAATAAGCAGAGGTCAGAAATATGTGCTGTGTATTACCGAAGGAATTATTTTATTGTGGTCATAAATGATAATTTTTTACACAACTCATAAGAACCTTAATTAACTAGTTAGGCAAAGAGTGCAAGTTTCTTTTTATTGGTCTTGGTTTAGGCTGCTTGAAGGCTGAATATTTGGGAAATCAACACAGGTTTACCCAATATGTTCTTTGCACAAGTCAGACTTGACAACTATGTCTATTGATGTCCATTGATTGGATATCATGCTCTTTGACATTCTTGTATATGGCTAGGATTTTATGCTAATGGGAAACACAGGAAATGCAAAGAATTTACCCATTGCTCAAGGCATTGTTGTCAGTTCAGATACCCTCCATATGGTAGTTTTCCTCTAGATTTACATCGACAGGTTCAGGGTTGTGTGTTTGGTGAAAGCATCATTCATATTAAGTGACACTTGCAGACACAAATCAACAGCTAGTGCCGTCCTTTTGTGGTGTGCTCAAGTTTTACTTGCCTTTCCTTTCAATTATTCGTCCACCATCCTTCAAACAGAATAACCTCTTGGTACATCCAGGTAGTAAGATACGCCAGGTAGCAATTGCTCAAGCAATATATGATTTTGGAAACGGTCAGACATTTCAGATAATGTCTGTTATCTTTTGTCAGTGACACTGTTTCCAAAATCATATCAAGTTGCTTAAGTAATCACTATTTGGCATAACCTCTTAAGTATTTTTGTTCAAATATTGCCAGAAAACAGGTGCATCTGATTGACATGGGACTTTATCTACAACTTCATAGTACTATATACACTGTATTGTATGTTATTGAAAATGTAAAATTATGTTGTTTTAGGATGATAAAAGTTTGATGAAAACATTACAGGTGTCACCACTCTAACAATGTAAGATATCATGGAGGCTCAACACTAACAAGACTACAACACTAACTAAAGGTGTACTCAAATTGTCAACGACAACTGCCTTCTTCAGCTCAGTAGGTAATGACCAATCACTTCAGAACAATGTAAGATAGATAACTTGTTGTTTATTGGAGATTTGATCATTTGTGACTGTGTTATTCCACAGTGCTGGTCCGAAGGGCGACAACCTGTATGAATGGGTGTCCACCATCCTGGGGCCGCCTGGGTCTGTGTACGAGGGCGGAGTTTTCTTCCTGGACATCCACTTCTCTCAAGACTATCCCTTCAAACCTCCTAAGGTGAGCTGTGGCTGTTGTTTGAGATTTTGTGAAGAGGTCCATTCTAACTCATTCTAAGACTCAGAAAAAAACAAATTGACGTAAAGATTGTAACAGTTAATTTTGCCTGTCCAGGTGACATTCCGGACCCGTATCTACCACTGTAACATCAACAGCCAAGGTGTGATCTGTCTGGACATACTGAAGGACAACTGGAGCCCCGCCCTCACCATCTCCAAAGTCCTGCTGTCCATCTGCTCACTGCTAACTGACTGCAATCCAAGTAAGCATGAACATATGATGTACTCTCAATTCTAACAATTTTTTTAGTTATTGCTCTAGCCTCATTGTGGTGTCCTGTTGGCATAATGGTTAGGGTGTTTGGCCTAGAACCCAGAGGTCCAGGGTTTAAATCCCCTGACATGCCACCATTGTTGTGCCACTTTACCTTCTTCCTCACCCCACCCTGTGTTTCCTGTCAAAGAATAAATGTTTTTCAGTGGTTTTAAGTCTGGGTTGAAGAGATAACTGAAAAATGCGAATAGGAAACCACTGCAGCCCCTTGGAGACCAAAGGGCTGATAATGTCTCCACAATTGTTCTTCCAAATCACAGAGCCTCAAATGACTTCTGTTTTTTTTAAAGAGCTATATGTACATGCATACTTACAATTTCAAATGTAAATTGAATGAGGAGGAATCTGACCTCTATAACATTACATGTAGTTAGGCTTTATCCAAAATGTACATACTTGTAGCTTTATATTGACAGCTATATTGAAAAATGGAAAATTTTGTCTTTGAAACTGAGCCCAAAATATTATTAAATACAAGCAGAGAGTCTCAAACCTATCACTATCATAAGGGTTTGTCAGTCTATATCAGCCTTGTCACAAACTTTTAGAGTAGGGGGCTAATGTATGAAAGTAGCAGGCAAGGCGCGTGTCCCCCCCGTCCCGTAGGGAGGGTCTGGGGGGCCTCCCCCTGGGAAATTTTTTAAATTTAGACCCCTAAATATGGTTTGGGGGGGTATTTTGGGTAACTTTTATTGTTATCTTTAA
This sequence comes from Branchiostoma floridae x Branchiostoma belcheri, assembly GCA_019207045.1. Classification (NCBI taxonomy): domain Eukaryota; kingdom Metazoa; phylum Chordata; class Leptocardii; order Amphioxiformes; family Branchiostomatidae; genus Branchiostoma; species Branchiostoma floridae x Branchiostoma belcheri. The sequence continues at coordinate 8,949,450 of CM033041.1, forward strand.
ACTTTGAATTGACAAAAAAATCCTGAATTTCAAAAAAATTTGGCATAGGTTCCCCGCTATGACCCCTAACTGGGGGCCAACTATCAGAAAACTGCCAGAGGTTTATCAAAAAAAATTGCTGGGGGATTTTGTAACGGGGAGCACTGGACTTAAACTTTTATTTTTTGAAATTCTACCCCAAAGTAGCCGGCTGGAAAAATGTAAGTAGGTGGCTAAAATCGCCGCCTGCCGCCTTGTTTTGACAAGGCTGTATATTTTACAATATCAAACAACTCAAGCCCACAAGTTTTACAGTTGTATCGATGACTGATGCCTCTGTGTGATTATTGCAAACATGTCCCAGGTTCCACTTGTACATACCATATCCTTCAGTCATTCATGACCCTTGTAACTGACACACTGATAGCTCAGAAAGATGTGTCTGTCAGCTAGCACTTGGAACATAATATGTAACGCTGGTTCACCTTTATCCGAGGGGCACCTATATCCGTTGTTTGTAAAAAAAAAACAGATTTAGGGATAAGAAGTTGACGGACGGTGGTTTGAAATCAGAAAAAGTTGAAAATATTGCAAATTTGAAACCACAGTCTGCAGTTTTTATACCGGTACTCCAAAATGTGCTGTTTTCATTGACAACGGATAAAGGTTACCCTGCGGATAAAGGTGAACTAGCGTTACATGTAGTTACCAGTGCACCAGATATTTGCTAGATGATTTTAAAAAATACACACATCAGGCCATGAAAATGACTTGTAAAATTATGAAATAATCTGTCTTAATGAAATCAAGGATCAAATCAGTTCATTTTAGTTTCTACCCCTTTGTAATAAAAAAAGCAGTATTGGCTGTAAACGTCTTTTTACCATGTAGTCTAAATTCACCAATTTACCATGACAATTATTAAGATTGGGTGCTGACACATGTATTGACACACAGAATTGAAATGTAGGTCAACTGAATTAATTCACCGACTAATCATGAAAATGTCACATAACATCTTACCAATTCATTTCCTTTGATCTCAAACATTTGAAAATAAAAAAAAGTAGCCAGAGGACAAAATGAAAGCAGAGGGCTGGGAGAAAATATTATATCTAGTCATATTTACTCCCTCTAGCTATGTGACGAATTGGGATACAGCCTTAAATTTTCACTTACATAATCGGAATCGAAACTAATCACCCACACTAATCAGAAAACCAAGAAATGAAATTGGTATGGCCTTAACATGAAAATATCACCCAGTTTCATCCATTCCAGTTTCAATTCATTGGTAGTAGCTGTCAGTGTTGATAGGTTGACAGAAGATCTGTCTGTCGTGAAGTAGGTTGCACTGATGCAGTATCAGGGTAGTATCAAGGATATGATGTGCAGTAACTTGTCTGTCCAGTTAATGCAGTAGTATTTCAACACCAGCTGACTTAATGCAGACTATGGTTGTAATAGATTTTTCTCAAAGTCCTTGCCAAGATATGGAACATAAATTTCATAGGTACATGTGTGAATGGCAATTTCTTCTTGCCATTTTGTGGAATTTCATGGATTTCTGGTATGCTGCCAAAATAAGGATTTTCCCTCAGTTTTTCAGGATAAAATAGGGTAAAAACCCATTCATTGTTTCAACATAAATGCTTTCTAAACAGCTAGCTTTAGATCTGATCATTTTGTATCAGAAGTACATGTGTATTGCACAGCAAATGCTCCACCATACCTGTGTACAAAGTTATATAGATAATGTTTGTTCAACATTAGATCATCAGGAACATAATACTTGAAGTACAGTGACTGTTACACAGTGTGTGGCCATCCTGTCAGAGATTAGGCTCAGATATCACCTTAAATTTTGCAGCTCAAGATTTAAAGAATGTCTGCTGATTCGCCATTGGTAAAGGATCTCGAGACCTGTTGCACCGGTCAAGGATTTAGATTAAGTGTGTGGGGTTTATGTAAACCTTTGTTTTGTATTTGATAAGAATTTGGAATGGAATCAATCAATTGAAACCATTTAAAGATACTGGTATGTAAGTGTCAGCTTAATTTCAATCACAGAAAATTAATAAGTCAGATACATGCAGTTTGTATTGTCAACATTGGTATTCTTTTATATCTGCAAAAATGTCAGGCATTCCAAGAATTGAATCTGGGCTATCTAGATCAGGACATTTGTCTATAAAGTAAACCCAATCTTAAGGCAATGATATCCATTGGTATGTAATATTGGTAGAAGGGTTTTTCCGTTTGATGTTGGGGGGAGGCTGCAGAATTTACCTAACCTTGTCCCACTGTTATCAAAGGTTGAATTCTATTTTGGGTTGGTTTGTTTATTGATTTTTCATCAGCATAGAATATAGAGAGGGTTGCTCAACTCTACCCCTAGTGACAAGGATATAGTGATACCATAAACGTTTATGTAATAATAAAACAATCAACTCTATCAACCGTATTCATTTCATATACAAAACATTTAGTGCCTAAGGCAAGACTCATTGAGATAACATGTACTGGGGGAGGTCAGGGTCAGTATCTGTTTTTCAGAACCACACGAAGTTAATATTTTTGGTATTCCCACACCCATGGTGGCACCAAGTGGCTAGTGGACATGAGATTACAATTCCGGCATTCGTGGCTAGACATTGTGCCCTTGGGAAAGGGACATAACACTTCTTTTCTCACTGCACCTAGGATTAAAGATGGGTAGTCTGTGACTAACACAAACTCTGCTGTCCAGGGCTGTAACTGGCCCCTCCCCGGTTGGGTGGGCTGCTATAAGCCAGATTTATTCAGGCTTAAAAATGGATACCTGACTTTGTTTGGGAGATAAAAGGCAATGGAAGGAGAGGGTTTAAGGCTTTAAGTTCTAATACTGTGCACTGAGACATATAGTGGGTAACAAGTCACTGCCCCTATGGCCTCATCAGAACGGCTTTGGGACTATAGACCTGTTGTATTTGACCACTACATTTTTATCTGATTTGAAAAAAAAAAAGTTTTTACACCAACAGTTGACATTCCCAATGTTGATTGTTCATTAATTATGATTTTATATCCAACAAGGGAAGTTCATGTATGACTCACATTGAACCCTTTTTTGATGCATAATATTAGTAGATTCATCTATCATCCGTTAGATCAGATGTTTAGACTCTTATAATGTTACTTTCATATTAATTGTTTGCTGTTTGTCTTTCCAGGTGACCCTCTTGTTGGCAGCATAGCCACTCAGTACACAAACTCCAGAGAAGAACATGATAGGATAGCTCGCCAATGGACAAAGAGATACGCCACATAAAGTCACGAAAACTCCAGCCAATGAATTTTGCCCAAATGTACTGTAGCTAGTAAAACGTAATCTTAGATGAACTGCATTAGTAACATGTGTATTCTAATCTGCACACTGTAGAAAAGACTGTCAGAAGAAAGGTAGAGTTTTGGGAGAATGAAAAACATAAAGCAATTGGGTCTTTCAGTTATGTAGCTGTGCATTAACTAGAAGATGTAGACCTATAGTTGTCTGGAGGTTAGTAAATGTATATGGAAGAAAAAGATATTGTTGACTGTGTGACTTCAAAATCAGGTGCATGAAAACTTGCCTATACAATGCAGCAGTCTGAAATGGTTTTTGCTAACTCCAAATTGCCTTTGTCTTCTGCCTTAGATGTTCGCGATATTTCCAAGTTTGCAACAATGTTTGGGATGTGAGACAATTTATGACACTGGTTTGGAATGAAATTTGGTTGTTCTAATAATTTCACAGGGGAAACAGAAGAAAGTTGTACAAATCCTGGAAGGGACAGCCCATGAAAATGAATCCATGCAGGTTTGAGTAAAGATTTTGGTCAAGGGTAGATTTAAGACAGCATTTCCTCACCCTTTTTTCATGTAAAAATAATGGAAACAGCATAACAACAATGAATGCCTTCAAACTGACTGATATCATCAGAAAAAAAATCATATTGACATGCAATCTGTCATGATGATGATGCTCTTGAGGATATAGATTTTGTATCCATGTTATTATATAGTTGTTGTTACGTGTACGCAGTCACTGCAGCCATACTTGTTAACAAGTGGCAATCATAATAGTGTCTTATCTCTTAGCAACAACATTATTATGTCACAAATGTTCATTAAAATACAAGATGTAGAAAAATAGACAAAACACTAGTCATTACGAATATGTGTAGTGTGGTCATCCAGGGACATTAGTAGAATTATCTTTATTTACACTAGATTTGAGATATGCATAGTAATGAATTGAGTATGCCATTAATGAAAAGTAACAAGCTTTCTAGTAGTGTATCTTTGGCCAACTTGCTAGTATTGCTACCATTCAGCTGGACACGCGTCTATGTATGGTGAGAGCAGAACAGTTTGTAGATTTGAAAGTTTACTGATGATAGAAATGTCACTTAATTTTAATCTGCTTATATATTCATGATGATGGTTGACATCTGTGCACGCATCAATTTTTGGCCTTTTCCAGAAGATTTTAACCATAGTGCAAATCATACAAAGCAGGAAAAAAAGGAGCAAATGTATGCTGTAGAACGGTATTGGGAAAGTTGGAAAAAAATACTAAAAATACTAAATTCCAAAGTCAAAGAAGAAGATTTAAAAAGAACAAAAATAAAGAATGTACTGTATTCTATGTGTTCATATTACTCAGTCATGTGTTCTACCTTTCTGACCACTTAGATTTCAGTCTTTCTTTTGGGCCAATTTTTTTTATTTGTACACTTCCATCAGTTTTGGGATTCCCAGATGACGTCATCCATATCATCAATCAAAATGGCCTAATAAGACAGAAAAGACAAGATTTTTTTCCATGTTAAGAGCATAACAAACACATACTTAACAGCAACTACTACAGTATTTATTCCTATGTCATTCAATTATTAACCCTTACGGTGCTTTAAGGACTGTTGCATTCAGTGTCATATTGTCTAAACTAAACTGCAGTAATTGTGGATTCATGCCAAGCAGTTTGACTGTAATGTTATGTTCTCATCAGACTGATGTATTTATTGTAAATAAATGTTACACAGAAACACAGACAGCGAGTGATTTGATACTGACTCAGTTTGTTTTGGGAGGCCTCTTCAGAAGGCTTAGGGATTAATGCTAGTTCACCTTTATCCGCGGGGTAACCTATATCCGTTACTTTTGGCAAAAAACAACATACCTAGGAATATCACGTCGACGGACGGTGGTTTCAAACTACAATATAATTGTAACTTGAAAAAATTTAAAACCACCGATTTGACATCCCTAAACACGCTGTTTTTAAAACAATGGATTTCGGTCACCCCGCGGATAAAGGTGAACTAGCGTTATGTGTTCTAGCCAGCCTGAAATTTTTTTCTGTCCCCTGGATTTTAAAATGAAATCCAGAGTGTGTATGCTACCATCTTTGACCGACCATACCCCTTGGACAGCATTAATATTATCTTATGGCACCTTAGGATCTGCTTGGAGATTAGCTGTTGCTAAACTCACTAAGAAAACCTGGCAAGTTAAAAACAAACATACAGTCAGATATGTCCAACTAGATCTGCTGATAAAGTCAATATGGGATGTGGAATAATAACCACATAAGTTACAGGTAACATTGGAATACATAACATTTATAATTGATGTCACTCACAATTCTATCTGTAATATCTACTAAGTTTGTCATAGTGTTCAGGGCTAGTATGTACAATGTATGGGACATTTTCAGAGTTTTACTTTGATGTGGTGACAGTAGTGCAAAGAGCACCAAGATGCATCTTTGTAGCTGGTAACTTAATGTTGGGTATATATTTTTCACATCTCTCTCCACATCTTCTCTAATTAAAGATATTATTATTTCAATATCTTAAGATTAGCCATTACATATAGCAGTAGTAGCATTTTGCAATGGGGTAACAGCTGTGTGAGCATTGGATACACCAAGAAAAAGTTATTTGGTAAGGTGTGTGTAATAAGGTATAAAGCTCCTTGGTGTTATTAATTTTCCTTATGCTAACATGAACACAGAAACATTGTAATGTAGACTTAAATTTAAATTCAAGCCCACAACAGCCCCAGTGTCTTCAGTTTGTAAATATCACTTGTTGCTATAGCATGAAGTTATTGTCTCACTCATCCCTATGGAGAACACACCTTTTTTCTGACCTTGGTCTCTGAAACTTAACACCAGGTGTTCTATAGAGAAACAAACATCAGTAAAGGACATACAAACAATAGAGAAGAACTTTGGAACTGAATTGGCCGTGCTACATTATTGAAAGCTACTGGCTATGCAAACAGGTATAACCAATTATTGATCATAAGTACCAGTACAGGGGATCGCACTTCACAACACCTTAGAGTAAATGTGTGCACAGCAAACAAAAGACCAATGTCCTTTCAGAAGAAATTTACTGAACTTGGTTTAATTTGACAGCTTGGGAGACGTGTGGAAAATGATTAAACTTTAAGTAGAGGTTGTTATGATCCTTAGTGACAAAATGTGTAAGATGAAAAGAGAGGGATAAACTGAAGTATCTTTTTGACAGGTTGGTTGAGCCGGCGGGGGTTGTTAGATTTGCTAATCCCTTGGAGTACATTTGCCGTGCTCTCAGTCACCGCCACCCCCTCGCTTAAGATATTACGTCTGGCTTTACATTTATATTAGTCCATTTCGACTCTAAATGTTTGGTCATTTATTTCCTTGCACCAATGTGTTTTAATTTTGAGCGGATGTTTCGGTGTTGTTGTGTGGACAGCGCTGTGAAATGAAATTAAAAATTCCGCGCAGTGACCACTGGAATTTCCGGAGGGAGGGAATGGGAAGAGCCAGGAATCTGTCGGGAGGCCCGGGCACGCGGTGCAGGTTTGTGTCCACCAAATTTTCATCATTTTCGCGCGGTTTTGCGGCAAATTAGCGGTCAATGTCGAACTTCAGGGCTTGTACCAGACCCAAACTCCCGACAAATGGCGGAAATAGAGCGGTCCCTGCCCTGTGATTGAGACAGGAACGGATAGTTTTGTACCGGCTGTTTTGCCTCAATTACTCTTTGATGATGCATTGACTCGACTTCAATGTCGGTTGTAGTGTGTAACGTTACCTTTATTGTTAGACAAAGTGTCTAATGTTTGAAGTCCTTTTCATTCCTTGCTACTTATTCTGAAGAGTCTCCTCGAGAATTATCAGTGACACGAATCATTTGATTGGCGATTTAAGATTTAAATGCCCGGAGTTTCCGAGTGACATTTTATTCCAAGCTTGGATGTCGAATCGCATCTCCTTTTTTTTACTCTCCAGGATTCGAACAGTCCAGACCAGTTTGAGGACCGTGTATCTAGTTTGTGGGGGCTGACAGTGCCCTGGGAATTGAACCAGTGACCTTGGGGTCCCATTCCAGGCGCAGTTGTCCCTGGTGAGATCTGCGGTAGCGAAGTGAGGGGGAACCGCTGGCGGAGAGACAAGGGAAGATGTCTGCAGCCGAGCAAGCCGGGACGTCCTCAAGTTCTTCCTCCAACTCTTCTCGAAGACCCAAGGACCAGAGAGACAACAACCTTAAGCTGCTCAAGTCCACCAAGGCGCTGTCCACCAGCGCTAAGAGGTACCAGATCAATTCGGCATTAATAACATAGCGACGCTGCATTTTCTATCACGATTAATCATGCCAGTCTCTCCTTGTAATACTGCCAATCAGCTCATTTGCATATAAGCTAAAACCTTGTACTGTTGGACACAGAAGTTTGGGAAGTCGGCCCGATTTATACCATCTTGTTGGTTATAAAGTCTAGTTTGACATGGATGTGGAATTGGTGGTGTTTAAGGGCGGGGAAGGGAGTATGGCGGTGCATAAAATAACGGGAGGGTCAGCTGAGGCGGCCATCTTGTGTGTGTACTTTGCACAGTGATTATGTCGCCTTCCTTTGTCAGCTTCTGCTCATGGTTTATTTTATCGCGTCTCCAGTTGTTTTGGGGGCAGGGATATTTCCCTCTGGGTAACTCTCACCTGTTCCTGGCCTTGTTTTTGTGCAGGATCCAGAAAGAGCTGGCAGAAATCACGCTGGACCCACCACCCAACTGCAGGTAGATAGATGTGGAGTTGTGTTAAGGTTAAGGTGAGGTTGTGAGAGTGGAGGCTCTCCCTACACAAACAGAGCCGGCTTTCCACACAGGTGACAAACAAAGGGTCCTCCTGAGTACCCAGGTGTCAAGTAGCACCTGAACAAGTTGGGGTGAAGATGGCCAGGGCTTGGGTTTCTACAGGTGGGGTCGGGGCAAAGCCAAACATCTTACATCTGATTCCTTTAAAAGAACACTTAAGAATGTTTTAACTTTCTTTGCCCGACCGTTGTGGTGATAGTTACATGTATGAGGTGTATGTTTGTGCTTGTCTCTCTTAAGGACTTAACAAAAAAAGCAGTTCCCAACTATGTGAACAAAGGAATTGTCTGAAAGTAAACAAATGACTGCTACTTGTAGCAATGTATGACTAAAATACACTATTGTTTCAAAACTACTAGCTGTATGTTTAGCTTATCCACTTTTTGCAAAGAGTACTGTTTAACATTCATTCAGGTTGATTAACATTTTCTTTGCAATTCATGATTACCTGACTGCATAATTTGTGGCCATGCTCCCCCTATTCCCAGTGGTACTAATATATTTATGTTTTCCATGAAAATTTATAAGTGTCTTGGAAAACTAGCAGTCCACCGTAGGGACAATAGAGAAGCTGAAAAGATACTCGTTACGAAGCGGACACTAACTGCCCCCTTCATGACATTTAAGATTATTGATTTGATCATTACAGTTTTATGACCATGAAAATGTTGCATGTGACCTTGCATTTAATGAGGTATTCTCAGGTCTGCTAGGGCCCTGTCTGGTCTACGTTAACATTTCAGTCTGTCATGTTTCCTTTTAAAAATGCAAAATCTTGTCAAAGTCCATCAAGTCAGAGGTTTTCAATAGTCCCTAATATTGATACTATGAAGTAAATGTAACAAAATGCAGTGATGATGAATATGGTTGTAATTTTTTGTAACTATTAGGGCAAGAATTTAATTTAATGGCCCATAAACCCTAAAATAACAGTACACAGTGAAATGATGCTATCAGAAGTGGTGATGGCAATTATAAAGCACATAGGAACATTGCATTTCAACATTGATGTGATTATTACACATTGAACACTGACCCAAAGATTTTGTAAGGCCATGCATAATTTCCAAACCTTGCAGTATTAGTGGTATAATTAGGCATTTGAATTACTTAATTTTGATAAAGTATGTAGCTCTCTTCCAATACAGTCATTATTCTATTAACAGTCATCAGTGACAGGACTTCATAACATTCTAACAAAATTTAATCTAGATTGACAGCCAAGGGAATGTCGTGAAATATCCCAGTGCTTTTAAACAAATATTAGAAACTGACCCTTGAGGAATATTGAAGGTTGATTGAAAGTGAAAGTGGTCAGTCTTGTACACTTAAGAAACTTTCACACCATGCATATTTTCAGACATAACCATATATTTTTATCAATCCATTGATGAGGTAACAAAGACAAGCAGGAAAAAATCACTTGGGTTCAAGAGTGACAAGACTCAAATTCTACCTTGATAGCACATGTAATATGATGTATTGAATTTTGAGGTACCCATAAATACCTACATATACTAGTATGATATACCATATTGCAAGGAGCTGTACCCTTACATATAATACAGGGTATTGCAGTGCACAGAAATAAGTAAACTCTTGTCAGTCAACCATACATTGGCTGTTTGACATAAGGTACATTGTATTCATTTAATCAGCACCTTTGCTCAGTCAGGCATTGACATTGCCCTTTCAAATACTGAGATGCAGTTCTGAGATGCAGTTTTCATTTTGGCTTCCTTGTTGTAGAAAATTGTTCTGAAATTTTGAAGAGATTGGAAACTGCATGTACCCCTGCTGTGTAGGAAGGTATTTGTCTTATGTTGCCATCCAGTGCATTACAATGCATAGACATTACATTCATTAGTCAACTTTTTTCTCAGCAGTGTGCCATGATTATGTATTTTGTATTAATCAGCCCCTTTGCTTAATCAAGCTTAGACATTGTCCTTTCAAATATTAATCACACAGTGATTCCTTTCTGTGTTGCTCATTGTGTATGCATGGTGCACATGGCTACATTAGTCATGTGTGCAGAACCAGCATGGCTACTCGGGTATAGTTCATATCAAACCAGGATTACAAATAAGCTGGTACAGTTATAGGCTGTGAGATTGTAACCCAGAAACACATCAAATTTTGATGGAGTTGATGTGTGTAAAGTGAGGGTAAAGGTACGTTTCATCCAGGCCCTAAACTGTGAATGTCATGGTTAGTGATGTCTGTAAACAGTAAAGCCCCCTTGAGAGAGAATTCAAAGCTGGCAGGTATTTATTTCATTAAAGGTCGCTCGTGTTTTTATTTAGAGGCAGACTTGTTATGGTAGAGTATACCAACAGCATTAGCATACCGTAAGCATTCTCTGTTGTTAGAGGGTCTGCAATGGGGGTCCCGTGCTAAATTCAGAAGAGGAGAAAAAAAGACAAAATCAAGGAGGGCAATTCACAGTCAAAATTTAGCTATCTCGCTACAACTTACATGAATAAGACAGTTTTCCCTACAAACTATTTGAAATCAAAGTAGGCTGCCTACACCGTATCATTATGGAAAATGTTCACACAGACCGTCTTGCTGATGCTATACTAGAAGGCTAAAATACATTTTACATTTGCAAAAGATTATTGATTAAATCTCATTTATATATGGCACCCTTTTTCTTGTTTCTGCCAACGAGAAAGTGGTATTCAAATTTTCAATGTCATTTCTATAACGGGAAACACTTTTGATTTAATTTAGGCTGGTGAATACAGCATCAACTTAAGCAGCCCCACCCTATGTAATGCAGTTGGCCTTCAAAGCCTGTCTCTCTCAGGTGACTGTCCTCTCTGGGACTAAACCATGAATATAGATGTTGTTTTTGAATGAAACTGTTGTAGACATCATGTACGTAATGCTGGTATGCGACATTGCAAAGTTGTCTCTACTCCTTAGTGATAGCACAAGAACTGTGGCGTCCTTTTAATCAAATAGTGAAGGACAGAACGAAAAATTTCAAACAAATCAAGGCTTAGGAGACGGCCATGGACCTGTCATTTGATGTTTGTACCCAAGGCTTGGATCCAGTGTCTGGTGATGTTTTGAAAATAGCAACAATTGCTTTTTGATTTCTTTGTTGGTTTATCATTATCAATGTGGTAGGGTGATAATGGTCTATTTTGTTGCCTTATAATAGATTCAGTATGAATCTGTGGGCCATAGGGGGTTTTCTTTAAAGGTGAAGATTTGATAAGATTATAGCCTTCCAGAAATGACATACTATTTATATTATGCTTTGAAAAATAGAAAGAAAAGCTGTGAAACTTGATGTCATATGTAAAGGCACTTAAGCACTAGACCAACTGTAACAATGCTATAGATGTAGATTTTCAAATGGCTAGAATTATGTTCAAAATGTAGGGGGCAGTTGTACTCATTAAAATGAACAAGATTAGTAACAGTCATTCCTATTACAATTTGATTTGGACAGTTGAGTCACCTAAAAGTACCGGCAGAATAAGTGAAAATTGCTTTGGAAGTTGGGGTTGTTTGTTAACAATGTAATGACTCTCCAAGTGCTTCTTGACGTCGTTTCTTGTTAGTCCTCTTATCTATTGACATCAGAGGAACAAAGGAGGAGATAATGACTGGCCTTCTGCGGGGCCATTGTGAGTCTTTGAAGTAGGATCATGCCCCTGGTCTTTTGTTTAGGTCGTCCTTTTGACGTGTTGTTCTTTAGGCCTGTATCAGACAGCAGCTCAGGCATGAGCCCCTCCCCACTTGACCCTGATGTCTAGCTTCCGAAGGTCGTAAATTTACGTTCTATTTAACGGTTTCTGAATGTACTGGTTTTTAACAATGCTAGGGACACCAGGGTGTCCCGGTCTTTGATCCATTTGTTTTGTGTAATGTGTTCAAGAACTACTGTTAACACTAGCGGTTACTTTAAATTACTAACTGCATGCTTTTTCAGTAGGCGCGGTCTAATTTTGGTTTCTTTGTTCTTGTAGGAAAGTGTTCCTGAAATTGTGATTGCAAACTGGATGTATACCCGCGGTGTGTAGGATAGTATCAGGCTCGAGGTTTCTTTATGTACAGTGAGTTAACAGATGGCATACATGAAAAGGGGGTCATGAGATCAGATGAAAGAGATGGTGGATTTCCATTTCATGGACTGCAGCAGGTGCCTACTGATTGTTAGATAAGGTCCAAGCTGCAACGGAGTCCCACAAAATCTTTATAGCACATTTATAGCCTTAGATGTTAGTTTAGGAATCAGGTCAAGTGAAATATACCAGTAAGTCAAAAGGGTTTCGTTAAGAAAGCTAGATCACATGAATGGTGATTTGGGACAGTAAGACATACACTGCCAGGTGGTGTATCCATTATAAGCATTTTGTGGCAATGCCCATTCAAAGCTACATACATGTATATGCATGATGTTGTGGCATTACAAATACATGTAGAACAGCATTAGTCAATACAACAATCCTGATCATTCTTGTTTAAGAGATTCAAATATGTATTAGAACAAGGTAAAGACTGGGAAGACATTATGGGAAAATTTTACCATGTCGGACTGTTCTATTCCTATATGCATGATGTTGTGTCATTACAAATACATGTAGAACAGCATAAGTCAGTACAACAATCCTGATCATTCATGTTCAAGAGATTTAAGTATATACTAGTATTAGAACAAGGTAAAGACTGGGAAATTATATGTCAAGTCCTTAAAAATTAACACTCTGGGTAAATTTTACCATGTCGGACTGATCTATTCCTAGTGCTAAAATGGGCATCAATATATAGTATATTCTGTCTTTCCAAAAATCTAGTCAACTATAAAAGATACACGAAGATCCCAGAATGGCCTCTTTATTCCGATATATAGACTTGCATGTGGTTGGTGAGACATATCTTGCAATGTTGTCCAAAGCATACCAAGTACAGAATTATCCGATACAGCTGGTTTGATATCTGTTGCATTACGCAAGTGACCCTGTTCATAAAGTGGCGCTGTCTATTGCGTGTAATTTGATTGACAAATCGTATAAGGCCTCCGAGTGGCTGTGCCAAGACCTGGATGCAAAAATACTGTAAATGTATTTGAGTTTGCGGGAATTTACTTTCGCGTTAGCGGGGAAATGGAGTGTTTGCGGTGGTTTGTGGTTAAGTGCCATCGACTGTAGACACATACTATAATGGAACAATTTTTGCGGTGGTGTTAAGTTCACGGTTAAGTGGCCACCATGAAAACCGCTAACATAAAACTTGCGCGAACATTTCTGCATTTACAGTGTTTTCCACTCTGTTTTAAATATTGCAGCATCCCCAAACAGATTCCATGCTTGTATATGAAACGTACCCTGTGATTACTTATCAACTGTTCTTTGTTGTAAACAGTGTGACTAACATGTCAAAATCTGACTTGTTATATAGGAATATGTTTTATATGTACCAGTAAGATTAGTAAAGCCATGCATTCGCACACAAAGTTATCCTATGTTCAACTCAATGTACAAACACTCAAAATACTTCATATCATCTGTCATCTGTCTGTTTTCTGTAGGATGCATTTCATAACACAAAACATGTTTTTTACCTGCAGTCTGCAATATTTTCTACAGATTAGAAATTAGTAATAGAATTATGATAAAATGGTTGTAACACACCTTTGTTCTACATCTGCTCAGATGTACGTAACTGATCTTTATATTGTTTACCCTTTAAACATTACCCTATTGATTTGTGCTGTAACCAAAATGAACCCAGTGACACTGTAAACTAACCCATAGCTTTGAGAACTGGGTACAAACTAAAAGTACTTTCCAGCTGTTATTTTTGGAGGATTTAGACATCCAACTTTCTTGTCCAGAACTTTCTTGTCCAGAACTTTTTCCAGAAGCCAGATTGCTTAAAAATTACAGTATTATTGAATTAGAAATTTTACAGTCGCTTTCGTTGATTCCTTGGTAACCCACAAAAGTCCCTTTTTATCAGTCACATAATTTGTTATTTACATCCTGCTGTAGATATAGTTCACCTTTGCACTATATAATATAAGAATGATTTATTAATATGACACAAGAGGTATGCATAATAATTGCATACTAAACCAGAATATGTACTAGATCTGCACAATACATTTGACCTTTTTGTAAAAGAAAGCATAAATCATGAAAATTTAGGGCTGGAAAACTTAATTAGCTACTGATTGTTGTCAATGACTTTTTGATAGTCCATGAAGCTTCCTGTTCCCATGTGTTGTAATTCATGGGCTTTTTTCATCATAGTTCAATATAACATGAAAATTTGAGGTTTTAGATGACCGCGTCTGGATGTGAGTTTAGTTCCATTAAACATAAAGTTGCATCAGAAGTCAGTAGGCAGAAGGTTTAAACGTGATCATGTTGAACATTTTGATCTACTATTACTAAGGCCAACCTGTACTTGTTAATATGATTATACCCCAAAATTTGGCACAAGAACAACAGAGTATTGTGATTGTGCTTAAATTTTTATTACTACAGGTGATATTATATTGGGTACATATGAACCTGGTACTTGGCTAGATGAAATAAGTGCCTGTTGTGCATATTTCATATTTTTGGCAAAGTAAACTGTGGAGGGATTTGGCTTTACAGATTTGGCTAACCATTATGTTTCTGTTCTGTTGAAAAAATACAGTGTCGGGTAATGCTTTTAAGTTAAAAAAAAACAATGTCTTACTTAAGACAAGTCTCTCATGAAATATGTTTCTGGTCAGATGCATACTTGTAGCTAAATATACCCAGCTGCATACGATAAACCTTGTCATCCTATCTTAAGACCTTTATGATCCAAGTAGTGGTTTTGAAGGCTCATCTCTGTTTCTGATTGATGTTATAGATAAAGTTAACGTTTTTTCCTGTACCTCAAAGATGCCTTAGCCTCAGTGACATATGTTGCATAACATGCAGGAATGGAAACCATAGTAGATGACTCAAACTCAAAGGATAGGTTAGCTGGTTATGTAACGATAGATGTATATTATCTAGGGTTTATTCAATTGAGATATGGCATGTTTATTCTTGTTGCCACCGTGATTTCATTTGAAAGGAATGTAAGAGGTTGTATCATTGAGTACTCTGGAGGAGTATGATATCTATTTAGCATTAGAGAAAATCTTAATCCTAGAGACATTTTAAGAGAGCAGTCATCTGACTTCGTGTATCAATGGCTACTCTGGTAAATCAATTAGTTCTGATAGATATGTAAAGCTTTTCATATAGAGAATGAACTCTATCAAGGCAAGGTTAAGTTCACTTGTAGGATCTCTGATTTGATTAGACTACTAATTATTTCAAACACACTGCTTTAATGCCTTAAATTGTAACATATATTGTCATAGCATACATGTATGTTTCATTATGATATGTCAATCTTCTACTCTTAGTTCCCTGAAAATATAATCATGATCTTTAAATTTGCTTGTTTGGCACTTCTTAAAGGGAGTAATTCGAATGAAGTGTTATGCAATGTTGCATGATAGCTAGGGCAATGGTTTTGCAAGGCAAGTTCAATCAATGACTTATGTGAGCAGCATCTTCTGTTGAAGGAATCAGTGGTAACAGTTCTCCTTGACCAGATATTGGGGACAGGTCTGATTTCACATTTTCTCTCATAAACAAAATGCTTGCACTTAGCAGCACCTTTCAAGAATCCACAACCTGCAGGCATTTTAACCAAAAAAATTCAGGGTATCGGTTAACGTAATAACATTGGCCATGGGAAAAAAACTGGACTAGATGCTAATGGGAAAAGGATTTGAATGCACCCCGTATTTCAGCAGCTGTTTCTTGAAGTAAAGATTGGTAACATTTGTAACATTGACCCTTGCTGACCCCACCTCCTGTGCACCTTATGTGCAGGATATATGATACAGTCTTACACGCAAATGAGTAAGCAAAGAAAGCTGCTGTCAAATTCCCAAGTCAGGAACTGAAACAGGTAACAGTGGGAAAGGAGTAATAGGAAAAGAAAGAAAGCTTGTTCTACATACTTAATTTCTTTAGAAAAACTAGTAGTTGTCTTGTACCTGGGTTTGTGGTATTAAATCTTGCCATATCTCAAGACAGCAGCAAGTTATTAAAATCAATCTTTGGAAGGAGACTGGGACTTTGACTATTAAAGGTGACAAGACATGAAGCAGCTGCACTTCTGCTGGATATCAGGAAATGGTTAGGCAGGTTTTAGGGTATTGGTTAGTCGAGATCCATTTGCTTTGTGCATTTATCCGTACGTGTGGTGCATGATAATTTGTTTCTATTACACTTTGACAAAGGTATACATGTATGCATGCACAAATTATGGTTGAGTGGGCAATCAATTCAAATGAGGCTAAATGGCTTTTATTACATATACATGTCTGCATGAGGCACATACAATATTCTTTGCGACAGGTTTCTTTTTAAACCATAAGGAGAGCATTTTTGGAGAATCATGTCTATGACTTTATGTGCGGATCACAACACCAGTGTCTGCTGCCTGTGATCTGCAAGTATTGTCTTCCTATCTCAATAAATCAAATCAATCAAATCAAATCATGGAGAGTTTTCTAAATTTATTGTGTTGAAGACATTGTGTGCAAGTAACATAAGTTTACCTTTTGAAGTGCTGTTTAGTTTGTACATACATGTGTATTTAAAGTCATCCAAAATGTTACTTAGCTGTCGTGTTTTCCTTACACAAAATTGCCATTCTTACTGACTGGTAATGTACATCTAACAGGTGCATTTCTGGGTTAAAGGTTTAACCCTGCTGTAGCTATCAAGAGGACTTTTTTTCTGATTTAAGCAGCTCATGTAACTTTATCCCCCTTCTTTTGTGCTGACAAGGTGTGTACCCTATAGAGAGGGATTGTTTGGCCAGCCCACTATATGTCAATCCAACCATGGCACGCTGCCAACAAAAACTGTACAACCAGTCTGGACACAGTCTGCCTTTCTCACTTCCCCATCTTTCATTTGTAGTTTATCCCTGTAATGCAAAATATGTGCTTGATGTGATTTCGACTGTACCACATTGAGCTTTTTGAGGGGGAATTTTTGGAATTGTAAAATTGATACTTACACTCAAAACTAATCTCAGAATCCTTGAGTTTACAACTTGATCACTGTTAGCAATTTGTTTGCTTTGTAGCTTCACAACGCCACCAATAAAGCAGTTGACGACTGGCTTTTGATAGTATTAAAAATTACCTGAGGCAAGATTTAACTGTCAAAGGTGAGCGCTAACAAGCTGAAACACCTGCCTGTTAAAGTGCGGATTAACCCGGGCTTTTCCACCTGTGTTATGCCGCTGTTTACCTTTACCCCGGAGATGTTTGTTTTAGGCGCCATCGGAAAACAATATTCTGTCAACAGCCTTAATCAGTGTTGCTGGGATAAGGTTTATTGTCGGGCCTGAATGGTGGAACAAGTAAGAGTTCTCAAACACAGAATAGTGGAGACAAACTGTGTGCTATTCACTCACATAGTAACAGTCTCGCTATTGTTGAATGTGAGTCTGGATTATTTTAAGAGCCCCCTATATGAGTGTTACCAAGTGCAGACTTGTAGTTGATTTTACCTTCCATTTCAATGTATCAAATCTCTTCAAAGGATGACAAAAAGGAAAGGTGTATTGCTGTGCCATTAAAAAGGGGAATTTGCTTCAAATGAAAATATCTGTGATTTCCTAAACAGCAGAAAATAGATAATATACATTGACAATGTAAGGGATACAAAGAAGCTTAATTTAAAAAAATGTATTTTTGTGTTTTTTCCACAGTGCTGGTCCGAAGGGCGACAACCTGTATGAATGGGTGTCCACCATCCTGGGGCCGCCTGGGTCTGTGTACGAGGGCGGAGTTTTCTTCCTGGACATCCACTTCTCTCAAGACTATCCCTTCAAACCTCCTAAGGTGAGCCGTGGCTGATGTTGGAGATTTTCTAGGGACATCTGTTTTAGTTCATCTTAAGACTCAGACAGAAACAAAGTAACTGTAAAGATTGTAACAGTTAATTTTTGCCTGTCCAGGTGACATTCCGGACCCGTATCTACCACTGTAACATCAACAGCCAAGGTGTGATCTGTCTGGACATACTGAAGGACAACTGGAGCCCCGCCCTCACCATCTCCAAAGTCCTGCTGTCCATCTGCTCACTGCTAACCGACTGCAATCCCCGTAAGTAAATCTCTTTTTTCCAGGACAAAGTAGACAATTATGTACAGCTAACAAGATACTGAATTATCAGAATTCTTCTAACTTACCTAAAAGAAAGTATTCCATTTTTGGATTATCAGTAAATGATTATCATACCTCTGACTTGACTTTAATGACAGCTTTTGTGGTTTCGATGATAATCATGACTCTCCTCATTGAGAGTGGTTTATGTCTTGCATTGATGATAACATATTAAAGTGGAGAGTGCCTGGGGGTATGTTATCATTAGGTAGATGATAATTTACTAGATATTGGTGTGTAATATGCATGTAATGTTACCATGCTGTAAGGTTACATGCAAATGCCCTATGGAACAGCTACTATACTTTTCTACTTAAAAATGTCATGATAATCTGTGAGCAGCCACAAAATAACATCATAGTCAGAGGTTTTCTTTGCTGACAAAGCTTAGACATCCAGGTGTATACAATATTTAAAGATAACTCAATCCCTACAACAAGATAAAATATGTAGATTACTTCCAGATGTTTTGAGTGACATCCATCACTCTTCTTCAGCTTAAGTAGAGTAAAATGAACTGATAGATTGAATACTAGCACATGAGATGTAACTGGAAAAACGGTTGAACACAATTAATGTGAATTCTTTTTTTCTTTCAGATGATCCTCTTGTCGGTAGCATTGCCACACAGTACACCAGTGCCAGGGAGGAGCATGATAGGATAGCTCGCCAGTGGACTAAACGATATGCCACATAGGATGATGTTATGCTTTGTAATGACAATACTTGTTAAACCTGCTAGGTGTTAGTTATCCATTGGTTAAGTATACTACAATTGTCTTGTGGATGAGTGAAAAGGGATAAGTATTTGTAAAGCATAAAGGTAGATGTGGTTGCTAAATGAATTCACTATCAATATGTCTTATAAACTAATAATGATGTTACAGCACCATAATAGCCCTTTGTCAAGAAAAAAGTGAATGTCCTTGGTTCTGCATTATAAGTTAAAGCATTGATCATTTAGACACTGAGTACTTTAGAACATAGAATGTACTTGTATTACATTACATTGTGTGACATTTTGATGTCTTATCGCTTTGACACTGTCGTATTTGAGAATGAAGCAAGACGTTGAAGGCGTCTTAGTATTATACATCATTGCTCTCTATCTGTGTGCTTACAAGAAAGTGTCAGACATTGCTGCATGATGATATATGTATGTTAGAAAGCAGTTAGCTTACATAGGTCCTAACATACATTTAAGCTTACAAAGAGGTACATGATTAATAGCATTAGAAATAGGCAAATGTCTACCTACTCATGGCACAGTTAGGCAACTTTTAATGTATGTACTATATGCCTTGATGCCCACTTAAGGTTTCTGGTAGAATTTATTTCCAGCATAGAAACTGAATGAATGAGTGGACATAGTCAATATTGCAGCTGATAACATAGTGGTGTAAATCAATGAGTTAGGCAGATCAAGCCATGTTCACTGCTCCAGCAATTTATTTATTGTATTTAGCTTTGCACTGACCAATGATCAGTTACATCTGGTCACATGATATTTCCTACAGCCACCTTTGACCATTGCTGCCATTCGTGGGGTTTGTATGTTTGATGCTATATGTAAGACATTTAGGTTGGACCTCCATACATACAGATTTGTCAAGCTCTGTTCAAACAAAGTGTGAGTTGACACTCTGTGTTGAACAATGGTCCAATGCCTGTTCAGGAAAACAAGAACTTTCCACAAAAGCAAACTGTTAAGTGTTTGTAGCCTGGTGCAATTATTTGCTGTTGTAGAAATACCCTTGCCCCTTGTAGATTTACAGTAACAGGTGCTAAGTAATATTACAGCATATACTGTAAATGCAGACACTTTCGCGGTGGATTAATGGTCAGGAATTTCGTGGCGGTCGCTTCACCGCGAACTTAAAACCACCACAAACATTTTTCCATGGCAGTAACAGACTACAGTGCATGTTGCTACCGCAAAATTAAAATCACAGAGAAGAGTCCTTTCTACCGATCTCGTGAAATTAAATCCCTGCGAACTTAAATGCATTTACAGTATTCTGTACATTTGTCCATTGATTCAGCTCAGTCCCTGTTTTCATTGCTAAGCAAAGATAAAAACCTGAGTACCAAGTACTTAATGTCTCAGCATTGAACTGAATTTAGCATCAATTGAACTTTTGTAACTGTATATTTGCACAACTAGTTCACCATATTACAGTAGCAAAGAATAACAAGCTGCCAGTATACTACAGAACTGTTCTTATTGGTAAGTACCACATACATGTAAATGGAGCACTGTGGAAGAAAATCAAGTTTTAAGATGTCCAGTATCATGAGTAATGTAGTAGAACTGCACTGTTATGAGAAAGGAACTTCACATGAGTACATGTATTTCATTTATTGTGTAAGGTAGTGACACAGTATGAAAGTCTGTAATGTTTTCTGATATGTACATACAGTAGATTTGATGCATTTGCCAAACTGAAATAAACTTCACATGTATAAACTGCAATCCAAATTGTTACCCTTTATTTTCCTATCTTACTTATCTTATTACATTTTTGTTACTGAACAAGATTACTGATCGCCCGTGACGATGATGATGAACAATTTATCCTGCACTTGCTACACCAGATGTAATGTTAGGTGAACAAAATTGTGAAATGTTTACCAACATATGAACAGTGAGGAAAAAAAACCCTATAACGTTAGAGCTTTGTAGTAAATTGATATATATTTTTTTAATTCTAACAGTGTTGAATATTTCCTTGGTTTCTAGCTTGTATTGTCTACTTTTTAAATACTACTTAAAGAATTTGGGCGGCACATTCAAAAGAAAAGAAGGCCCTGAATTCCTCAAACCTCAAGATAACACCAGAAGATACCTACCCTGGGAGCCAGCCAGGATCGGGCAGCTAGGACAGTTTATTCGGTGGCCCAAGAGTCAGACCCGCCTGATCTCCTATTAGGGCCCGAAGAGGTACACTTGCCCTTAAGGGTAGCGATAACTCCTTCAGGCTTAAACTCCCAGGAGCCCTTATGTGAGATCGGCAGGCTGACTACCTTGGTTCCCCGAACAAAACTCGCTAGCTACCCGGTCCTGGCTGTCTCCCACTGCCAGGGTAGAAGATACCAAGGAGGTTTTTAACCTCCTTGAAGATACCAAGTCAAGACACCTGGCTGGGTACACCTTTAAATTACATAAGGGTTTTGATCTTAATTTCTTGGTGTTAACATTTCTGTATGTAAGATTTTCCTCAAAAGATGCTGATGATAATCCCCTACCTGATTCATAAACGCGTCATACGTAGTTTCTATGCGTCATGAGGGGAAATTCCTCTTTCCTCCTTGGAAACCCTACATCTCGCGAGACCGAGCGAGAGTTGGTACGAGACTTTCTGATCCCGGGAAAAATGTCGTCCGAAGAGGTCGAGAATATGGAAACGGAGGCCGATAGTGAGCCCACTTCTGTCGGGTAAGTCAGGCGTCTTCCTCAACGATTCTCCGATGAGAAAGTCTTCTATATCCTCCCTGCCCACTAGGCAGTGTTTAATTGTCCAGCCTAAGGGAATTCACACTTGAACAGACAGTTAAACTAAAGGACACGCGCGCGACCGGCCGGTCCAGTTGTCGTAACTTCCTTTCTGAGGTTTTCTAGAATCTTCGATAAACCCGCGCTTGGGTCACGAGGGACCGAAAAGACCTCACAAGACTGTCCTAGAATTTCTTGGCACCAAATCAGGACGTTTCCTCTTTTGTATGATAGCCAAGACACGCACAGGCCGGCTATTTTAGTCAGAAAATCTGCGAGCTAGAGTTTTCATCGTGCCCCCCTCCCATCCTCTTTGCAGTTGTTTTTATCAAATCTCTGGCGGGAAAAACTCCCTCTTACCCTCGGTTTCCCGATCTTTCCCCGCTATGGTTAGGTTTGACGGAGGGCACACCGGCATGCCGAACGGTACAGTGGAGACATCGCCCGTCAACGAGGCAAAAAGGATCGTTTTGGACAACGAGGAAGATCAGGAAAGCCAACGTGTCAAGTAAGCATAATTACCGTATCAACCATGATTTTTGTTTGTTTGTTCTTTTGTTTGTTTATTTTGTAGGTGACTGAAGCATGTTTTTTTCTGTGGTAATGGCAAGTCAAGTTTTTATGCTGTCTCTTGAACACTGTAACCAAGGAGATTACAACCTCCTTGCTGTAACGCACACTTGCCCTTTGACATACACGTGTCAATTATGTATGCAGCAAACGACAGTGGTTACTAGTACTAGTACTTCTCAGGGTTGGACAAGTCCACAAGCCTAATTATCCTGGGCAAGTGAAAGTGCCGATCAAACTAGGACACGTCCAATCCCACTAGCCTGATTGGTAAGATTTTTCGTGAGTTAGACTTAGAGTTTTATACTTGTAACCTTTCACAGCATTGACTACACAATAACTAGACCCAACAATAAAAGAATTCCATTACTGGAAGTTAAAACTACATAGAAAACAGTCATTTAGATTTCTGGCAAGTGAAAAGTTGCTCCAGGCGAGTACATTCTATATGTAGTTGCCCAATAGGACAAGTGAATTTCAGAAAACCTGTCCAACCCTGATAATGATTAGTAGTACTACTAGTAAGTACCACATGTAGTAAATTTACATGTAAGGTAAAGGTGCTTTTATATCATCATTTTCTGGTAAAAATACTTAAATCCTTTCAATACATGTATCATTTGAAGATGTTGTTGCCAGAGGTGCACCTCTAGCCACAGCATTCATAGGTCTCCAAGCATTTTCTGGTAAAAATACTTAAATCCTTCCAATACATGTATCATTTGAAGATGTTGTTGCCAGAGGTGCACCTCTAGCCACAGCATTCATAGGTCTCCAAGCAGATGTCCTATGTGACATTTTGTAACTTTATTCATAGAATATCCAACATCACACATGCAAGGTAAAAATTACCTTAATTGCAATGTAGTGTAGTGTATAGCATGTGTTGCTGCGAATGTGATTTATACTACTAAGATTCTTTTGATTAATTTCAAATCAAGGCCATGTAAGTGTACATGTTGTATTATGTAAGGAACATGTCTATATTTAGCCCATCCTAACTTGGGACTTATTCTTTTCAATTAGGTTTATTGATAGGTTGTTAAGGACCTATGGATGGTCCCTATTCTATTTTTGGCTGGGGCATACATCATCATGACACATAACCCTAGGGACAAACCAAATATGATTGTAGAGGAATGGGTGTCAATATGGTACCTAATGCATTGCTGTATAGAATTTCAAAAAGATACACAGAAGAACAAAAGAAAAAAAAGCAAATACAATAGAGAATTTGCTGTTTTTTTTAAATTTCTGACCTAAATGAAATTTCACATTTATACATAGCCCTTCCCCATAATCTCTCTTGGTTGGTCCCTTGCTGCTGCAGTAACCACATGTGGATAGTTCGGCCAAAGGTCATATTGAGTCTGGAAAGCACCATTTGGCATTAGAGTTAGACAGACATACTGATATCATTGATGTTATGGCTTTTGTTTTTTGTTTTTAAGTTTTAGCATTATTGTATGCCATACAGTATTTCAATGATAATTCAAATGATGACATCTCTTAATGAAATTTCCAAAGAAATTATTCTGAAATGATATTGTACTGTTGTTTATTGAATGCAATATTACATAACTTCTTTAATTGCAGCCTATTTTGATTAAAAAAACACTATTCTGTTAAGCTCAGGCCTTTATTTCTAAGGGAATGCGATGTATAGGGGAGCCTCTCGGGTGTTGAACCTCCGTACATTAAAGAACCCAACACACTTGTCATCAAGAGTAACGCTAGGTCACCTTTATCCGCAGGGTAACCTATTTCCGTTTTTAAGAATTAAAAACAGCGCATTTGGAAATATGAAGCTGACGAACGGTGGTTTAAAATTGCAGTTTTTTCAGATATTGTGGTATGAAACCAGTTTGTCAACTTGGTATCATTAAAGGAAAGCATCAGAAAATCTTCAATTCATTATTTTCCAGCAGTTTACTCATTAAAAAGTTGATCTACGTCAATTTTTACATTAATCCGCCCAATATGACCCTGTAGACACGTTTGAACTTCGCGCTTTCCTCCCCTCTCCCGCCGCGCTGGCCGATGACGTAATTGCCTCGTTCTGATTGCCTGCGCTCTGACTTCACAAATCAGAATTGAAACTTCTGGCCATGCCAGCCATTTGTTCGGGGAACCTCGATCCCTTCGGCGGGAAATCACACCGCCATTCTGGAATCCAGTTCGTTGTTGTTGACAATTAACTTCGTCGACCTGTAAGTCGCGTTGTGAGCTGTCTACGAAGCCATAGTCCCCGGGAAACTGAACATGAATGGGCTTGTCTGCGAGTGAACCGCGCGACGGCACGAAATGAAAACAATGGACTTGGGGGAGGTTCACGCACTGTGCCATTCTGGACTGTTACAGGAGCGAGTTCGAGTCAGTTTTTACCTTCTCCTTTCCGGACAGCACAGCGATAATTACACGTAAGCTTCCACGAATTTTGGCTGAATTCACAGTTGTCCAACTGGCAGTGACAGTAAAAAAAACAGAGTAGTTGTGACATTTTTCCTCTGACAACATACCCTTGATCGCTACATATCGAACGATCCCCTTTTCGTGCCAAAACAGATAGCACAGAAACTCGCCTCTCACTTTATTTTCTGTTCCCGGGGTAAATATATCTGGACTGGCTGGTTTTTCATTGCTTTTGCGGAGATTGTTGGGTGTTCAATCAAAACAAATCACGGACTCTGAAACGAAGCCGATCATTTTGCGCCATTCACCATGCCGGCCTGTGTTGTATGTAAAAACTACGATGGAAGCACGAAGAGCAAATGAATACGTTAATTACAGATTTCCGAAGAATGATAATAGCAGGCTACAAAAGTGGCTAATCGCTGCAAAGCTTCATATCAAGCCGGATATTTGACAATTAACAAAATTCGTGAAAATTGCATCAGAGGCCATGTGGCGTGTGGATCTGCTCTGACCATTTTTCACGCGACTGTTGTTATGACGGTGCTATCTGTTTTGGCGCGAAATGGGGATCGTTCGATATGTAGCGATCAAGGGTATGTTGTCAGAGGAAAAATGTCACGAATACTCTTGTTTTTTTACTGTCACTGCCAGTTGGACAACTGTGAATTCAGCCAAAATTCGTGGAAGCTTACGTGTAATTATCGCTGTGCTGTCCGGAAAGGAGAAGGTAAGAATTGACTCGAACTCGCTCCTGTAACAGTCCAGAATGGCACGGTGCGTGAACCTCCCCCAAGTCCATTGTTTTCATTTCGTGCCGTCGCGCGGTTTACTCGCAGACAAGCCCATTCATGTTCAGTTTCCCGGGGACTATGGCTTTGTAGACAGCTCATAACGCGACTTACAGGTCCACGAAGTTATTTGTCAACAACAACGAACTGGATTCCAGAATGGCGGGGTGATTTCATGCCGAAGGGATTGAGGTTCCCCGAACAAATGGCTGGCATGGCCAGAAGTTTCAATTCTGATTTGTGACGTCAGAGCGCAGGCAATCAGAACGAGGCCATTACGTCATCGGCCAGCGCGGCGGGAGAGGGGAGGAGAGCGCGAAGTTCAAACGTGTCTACAGGGTCATATTGGGCGGATTAATGTAAAAATTGACGTAGATCAACTTTTTAATGAGTAAACTGCTGGAAAATAATGAATTGAAGATTTTCTGATGCTTTCCTTTATATGCCCTATACTCAAAAACAATGGTATAGGTTACCCTGCGGATAAAGGTGAACTACCGTTAGTAGTAATCCTATGTGCTTGATAATGGCGCTAGCCTCGACAAGGCAGTGTTGCTCTATCAGCCAATAGCAAAAGCATTGTATATGTACTTCACTTCAACACAAATGACATTTGCCTTAGGTACATACTAACAAGTTCAGGCAAACATGTTGAAATGAGTCATATTATTTTTTCTCTTCTCTTCTTCGAAAACTAGGCTTTATCCTTGTTTGCATGTAGATGGTGTAACGGATTCTACCAGACCAGTTTTGTCACTATTGTTACCACAGTAATGATAGTCATTATCTTCTTCATTAGAATGGTTGGTTTACATGATTGAAGCCTACCATTACCTGTTACACGTCACAATTACTACAGATAAACCAGACAAGATAGATGAGTAGCAACAGTCAATATGGCTGCCACGTTTTCCACTTGTAGTGGAGGCATGACTAAACTGAGTGGGAGTTCCTTAATGATCTGTCTGTCTTACACCAAAGCACAGTGTCTGTTTATCTGTGCTACATAGAAAGGTGTAGATGATACTTGTGATACTAGCTATAGATTATAAAGTCTATATATTGTTAGATGTACATTTTTTATTGTATCTGTAGGTAATTTAAACTACTTGTACACACAATGTCTTTTAGCATAAGATACTTATAGGCTGTCAACTTGTACATGATAAAACATACATTTGTATGCTTTTCTAACACATCCCTTTTGTAAGATGATGTGTGTTACATATACAGTTAATTTAATTATAGGTTATTACTAAGATATTATACATTCTACACTATTTCCACAAAGTTGGGATACTTGCCTAAAGATGTGCAGTTGACATTCAATGATCCTTTTGCTATATTTCATATAATTTGTTTTGTGATCAGATATACAGTACATGTGCACGTAGAAATGGGCAAGATATGATTGCTCCCAGTGATATAACATCATTATTGCATGGCTTGCTGACCTTTATCGTCCTATGGTCAAACATACTGTGTTCACTTCAACTCTGATCAGTTTATGCACAACTCATATTGATTTTTTTATTGTTACAGGAAAGCTGAGGCCAAAAAAAGTCAAGGAAATACCCAGTACACTCTTAAAAACTATAAGGAGGCCATCAAACTATATAATGAAGCTATCGGTAAGTACTGGTTATATTATGTTCTGTTTGATTCACTGTTTGAATTGTAGACTTTCCATTTTCAGATGTGTAATGACTGGTAAAGATAATAGAATTGAAACACTTTGAAAGTGGAATTGTTTTAAAGTCTTGTCATCATCATCATCACTTGTCATCGTCATTGTCTTGTCATCGTCATCACTGATTAATGTCTTGTCACTTGTTTTGAAAACATTAGCTTTGGTAGAGCAGTTTTGGTGACTTAAAAATGTTATACTTGACCATACAATGTGGCAGCCTGCGATGCTTGTATTACAATTCCTACTGAGTACTGTCTACTTATGAGCCATAGAACAAGCACATTCATTCATCTTTAGGCTGTAGACTTCATTGGTGTTACTTTTATTAAGGCAGATTTGGCAAAGTGTCCCCACAGCAGCAGTGAGCCGTCCATGGACAAGGATTTTTTGTGACATTCTTTTGTTTAACTTCGGCTTACCTTCAAATGTATATTGATTTTATTGATACAATATGATTTTGCAACTGTCTTTTTCTTGGGTTAAGAATAATTGAGATGTAGTATGAGTCATGTTTGTATGTCATCATACTAGCAGTGACTACTACACCACACCCATGATCAACTTGAGCTCGAGAAAAATTACCCTTTTGATGGTGATCCTTTGTGATAACATGATGTTTTTATCAGCATTCACCCCTCAGATTAGTATGATTGGATGATTATGATGCTGGATAGCTGGACAACCCTTCAGTCACGCATGTCCCTTTTTCTTCATCTCTAAAAGTTAGGCATAATGTAATTGTTGGCATAGTTAGGTGCATATCGGTTTAAGTACAATAATTGTATGGTCCAAGTGGTTGTGTGGAAGTGCCTCCTACCAAAGGTAAGTGGTAATGCAGGTAGACAAAGATGATGATAAGATGGAAGATTATGATATGCATTTTGAAGGCAGTATAATCAAATAATGCTGAAGTTTTGACATATTGTATTCCTCAATAGAGTATCATGGACTACACATAAATGTACATTTATGCAGAACTATTCTAACTACCTCAAACCCATTATTTCTCAGTGGAACAGCCCAGAATACTAAATATTTCTCAAGCCCCCTTTGGGTGATAATGGATCAGTCCCAACCAGTTGATTAATGATGGTTCATTGACCTATCTAGGGATGTACCAAAGAGAGTTTGGGGAGGTGATAGAAAATAAATGAGGAAAATGCAGAAAATAGTAGTTGAAATACTAAACATTTGTACCAGCTCTTTTCAGGAAATTATTCTTATTACTAACATCATCATCATCATCTATTGATCAGTTAATCAGTAAGTACCGAGCTAGTACATATTTACTCTCACAAGCCTCCCTCCCCCATGGTGCTTACTGACCTGTCCCCCAGGTGACCTAACAGACAGCTCCATTGTGACCTTCACACCTGTCTGTCTAGGTGTGTCATCATTAAAGGGCATTCCAGACATTCCGCATAACCATATGTTAATCTGTATCACTGATTCAGTCCTATCATACATGATAATCGCTCGGGTTTAAACGTTTCATTCTGCTTTATATTTTGGAGTTGCTTAACAACAGTAATTGTAGGGGATTTGGGACAAAAAGGATAGGGATTACAGTTCATTGTTGCTATTGTGGAGAGGGGATTACCGATAGAAGCAAGCACAAATGCCAAAAGGAAAGGAATCATTTATGTAGATCATGATTCAGAAGCAAATGAGGCCTTGCAGATGAATGAAATGCAATTAAAAGAATACAATTTTTCACTTAATTAAGCTTGCTGTTTTATTTTACAAATTGTTATATCCACAAAAGTCACTGGACATTTTCTGTTTAGCTTGGTAAACTAGCATAAGTTAAGTACAGACAGGACAGTAGTAAGGAACAACAGTTCAATATTTTCTTTATTAGATATGGTATTTAGGAACAAACCATTAAACAGGAAAGAAAAATGCATATGAAATAGCTCTACTAGTCTACGTGTAACATATGTTTGTATTGCACACCTGGTGAACCACATTATGGCTTGACATGCCTTATACTGAAGAGTACAAGCTGCATTATCTGGACAAATTTATTTAATCCACTCACAACGGAAAGGACCCATTCTCCTTTTGATAAGTGTGATGGGTTGCTCTAGGTGTGGCTCTCCCCAAATACCAGACGTTCCTAGCTGAAGCTAGGTGCTCATTTTTACCTGAGTGAAGTGAGGAAATTTGTGTGAAGTGTCTTTCCCGAGACACAACGTTGGAGCATATCAGGGACCCAAACTCAGGACCTTTTGGCAACACCACATGTAAATTTATGTAACATAATGTGACGACAAAGACAAATTGCGTGTCCCTTACCTTAAGGGTACTTTTCAATCTTTGTCTTCTCTTAAAGGTCTACTACGCAGTTATTTGCGCTCAAATTTGAAATATTCTAGAACTAAGAAATCTCAGATTTACTACTACTTTTTGACACTTTTGTGTCATTATTTCAAGTTTGCATCGTACAGAATTAGCCTGCAAACATTTCGTCCTACGCGTGCTGTAACTTGTTGACCCCCCTAGTTAGGCACTGGTGAGAATTCAAACAAGAATCAATCATCAACGGTTATTGGTCGGGAATCTCCGGTGAGTTCCGGGTGCGTGACGTCATGACTCGCTTGTGAAACAAAATGGCCGGGTAGGCTCGGGCAGACTCGGGACTACTCGGATTTCGTCGGTGAAGAAACAAAATGACTGAAACCCAGCGCGGGCGTGCAGATTCCCAGGTTTTCAAACGCGCTCGCAGGGGGAAAATATCGACTCCTGACATGCCTTGAATAGTGTTCCGTAACGTGGTAGGCTTGATTCAACTAACTATATAAAGAAATGGCCGGAAAATGGATTTTTTGTTTTCACTTTGAAGCGCAAATAACTGCGTAGTAGACCTTTAAGATCCTTATCATAATTCCTTAGGGCTCAGTTACTCCTTAAAGAAAAGAGTAAACAGTTCTAGGCCCAATCCTTCCTGTGGTAGGATGCCTGTTTAATCCACCTTGGTGCAACAACTAGGTTAAAAAGACAATACTTTAAGCTCTTAAGATTTGCCTTGTAGAGACTAAAATCTATAGACAGACTGTGTAAAACAATTATAAATGAAATGTTTGTGGTATGATTTGGAGAGAAAAGTTGTTCGTCAGCAGATTCGGTGTTTGTGGCAGCCACAGAATAAAGTAGTTTTTGCAGGAGGGTACTTAGTTTTGGTTGTTTACTTAACACAGGTAACAAGACAGGAAACTTGTATATAAACAAACCAGTAAACAAAGATGGCTTCAGTTCAGCCCAGTGATTTTCAGACTTAACTGCTTGAATTTCCTGATCCGAGCTGATTAACTGTTTAAGCGCCACATTCCTATTTCCAGGTATCTTTTATCTAAACCCTAATTTTGAAGGGAATATTTAGCTTATCTGTTCTAAATTTAAAGCTACACTATTTGCAACTACAAGTTGTATAATCAGTTGTTTCTCATGTCGTTTAGATTTGGTAATGTTTACTTTTGATAGCATTAAGACAGTCTAATTTCTATTCAGAAAATCTTGTGGTAAAAAAGGCTCTTTGTATATCCTGTTTATACTATTGCAGTAGCAACATATGTTAGCTATGCATGAGATTGAGAGTCTAGGATAACATCTTGATGTATTCTGGACTGCTTATAAGGTTAGGAGGTCTGGCCAGTAGAGCATATCTTCCCACATCTTTCTGCCAAGGCTACTTGTAAGTCTTCTGCTTAGATGGCTGTATGTATTATATAGTGGTAGGGTGCAGTTTTAGGGTTACTAAAAGTAAAACATTAGTTGCTGCCAAATAATTGGCAGAATTATTAGCATGTTTTATAATTGAAGTTGTATGTAGAATACTTGAAAAGATGAAGTCAAGTTTTAGGTAAGGATTTGTTGTCTGTTAACCTGTGTGATTATCTCTTTCCTTGTATTTTCTACGCCCTGCTATCCCTATCTCAAGTCATTCTCAAGAAGAGTATTGTAGGAGTATTTGTCAGATTAACTCGTATAATACCTTCTAAGTGTGGCAGTTTAAATTGATTATAATCAGGGAAGGAAGCTTTAAACTTTTTTACAGGTGTGTAAAAATAAGGAAGATTACAGGTGAGCGAGCAGGTAAATTGCAGACAGATGACTAGTACCTGAACCCTTTTCTCTTGAGACCTCATTTCTTTGAAACAGAATAGGAACTGGTAGGTTTAGGAGCATGTATCCTCGTGGGACCTTTGTGCGCCAATTTATATGTTAAACAGGGTTAAAGATCTGCCTACAAGCACCTTTTGAAGAGATTGTTTTCTTGAGTGTGGAAAAATCATGTTTCATTCACGGCTTCTCTATGAGATCAACCTGCCTGTAGAAATAAAGGTCTTGCATGGGAAGAAAGCTTTAGCCACACAGATTCTTAGACAAGCTTACAAGGAAGGTGAGGCAAGGAGGAAGGGAGAAGATAGCGAAGTACAGCCAGAAGGAGAAGATGATCTGTCAGAAGACAGTCAGAGGAAGATAGCAGAAAGATTTATGGTGAAGGCCAACAGTTGGCTACGGGTTCGCAAGTATGAAACAGCCTTGGCTCTGTACAATCAAGCACTGGGTGAGTTTAGCATGTTTCTATCTTTTCACAGAAGAGTTTTGTTTCGTTCAGTTGAAATATGATAACATTAACATGTGTTGCCTTAACACCATATTTTATTGCAAACACATGCAGCATTGCATTCAATAGAGTTTGGTGGTATTTTGATTATTCATTGTGGTCCTCAGAACATTTACAATGTATGTAGCATTGTCAATATTACTTCCTATGCTTCCTCTTCCGGTTTGAACACTGAAATATGTACTATGTAGATGTTAAAAGTGACTGTAATTGGGGAAATTTTCACAGAGATTTGATTTTGTGGTGGGGAGAAAATGGATTGTTTGTGGTGGTGGTTTTGATACGGCGGTTAAAACTTGCATGCTGGGTTTTCTTGGCAAGGGGGAAAATGTTTGTGGTGGTTTTAAGTTCCTGGTGGAGACATATCTATGAACATCATGAACCTAAAACCATTGCGAACATTTCACCTTTTACAGTATGTGTGCACCTGTGCATGCCATACTGATTCTCATGCATTCAGTAATGTACTCAAGGGGGCGAAGTCACGACAGATGTTAACATGTCTGTCAACTTTGATATTTGATTTCATTAGATATTCTAATTATCAAGTGTGTTGAATAAGTCTTGTAATCAATTTATGTATAAAGGTTAAGGTTCGCCAGCACAGTGAAAACAGGTGTGTTAGAAGACACTTTTTCAAGGCTGCCATACCAAAATAGCCTCTCTACCAGGCTAGATAAAATAGTGGTTTTCCAGCCATTGCCACAGAAGCCTGTTTTCCAGGTTACAATTCTGTATCAGCACTATCTGTTACCATCAACAAATCATTTAAACATGATAGGCAAGGGCATTGCACAGTAAGTTGACATGTAATCCTTGTATTACACATATCATAATCATATCCTTCACAGCATATATGTGTCACGGGTACCCTCTGGTGATTTAGGCCTTAGCTGGGTGATCAGTAGCACTGATAGATAGTTTTCCCACGTCAATCATTTTATAGTCGGTAGTTTGAATGTTCCTTGCCTTGAAGCTTGCAGTTGCCTATCAGTATCAGTTATCAGGAATTACTGTATCATGAGTCTATGGTATGCATGACATGCTTGCGGTGAACTGATCTGTCCAGGCTGTGGTTACTGTTACACTTGTAGTGTTTATAGTCATGTACATGAAGTTGTCTAACTATATGTACAACAGATGAGCAACAAATGCAAGAATCTGTTGCCTATAGCTTAAACTGTTTGAAATATACATGGAAATTACTGGTTAAACTTAAAGACATCATCAGGCAGACAATTTTTTTCAACTAAACAAAGGAGTTGGCACAAACTTCAAAACTGTGTAAGCTTATCTTTACAGGTACATATGCTATAGATCTACTGTAGTGCCAGACAAGTTTTGAAAAACCGAGTTATGGTTATCATAACAGTTAATAAAGTTCCAATAGTGTGTAGTAACATGATCCCTCTTGTCCCAGTTTGGGGTTTATTTGGGGTGAGTCCTTTATTACAAGAAATACTACTGCATGGGTCAGCTCAGTCTGTATTTGCCCTTGGGACTGTACCATTTTCAGAATTTTGTGGGGGGTATTGCTTAGAAACAGTTTAACAAACAAAATGAAGAGGGTGTCTCTTCACATCTAGTGACGAAAGATGGACAAAGAATTATGGAGGAGTGATTCAAAGGAAATGGATCTTAAGAAATTTTCAATACTCCCCCTCATACATATGTGTTGGTATAGCCCTTACCTTCATTTATACATTCAAGTTACATTTTGTATGTCTTGTCTTGTGTTAGATGGATAAACAAAGGATTAAAGTTACTTTTTCTTTACATAGTGGGCGTAAATGTAGTGTAAACAGGCATAAGATGAAGGGTGTGATGCACAGGAGGTTTGAAGCCTGGGGTGCATTTTCCATGTGACTAGACCTTCCTTCACTCTTGGATTGTTTAGTATGCTATACATGGCAACTTTTATTGTCCAATTGTATTAAATTATACCACTGTCTAGACGGCAAAGTGGTGGTAGAAAACACCGTATTGTACAGGTTATGGTTGTTTGATAACTTGGTTTGTTTTGTATATATAGCGACTGAATGTTGATTTCAACATTTTGCACTGATCCCCAGTTCTTTGTCCACGTGTTCTCACCAATTAACCACGTTATTGACTCCGCCTTACTCCATTGTAATCTGCATAGCAGCCCTGCATTAGTTCGGCCAATTGGAAAGCCGGTCTCTGCAGATGTGGGGCTTCGTATCGCCTGTGGGGAATTGGGCATAGTTTTGTGCAGGGCCAAAGGGTGCGTCCAGACGCTTGTGTTTAGTTGTTGTCTCGAAGGTCGTAAAGGAAAGGATATATACATCATGCCTGTAATAGACGTCCGGGACGGATATAGTTCCGGCGAGGATCAACATGAGACTGGAAATTCCTTTCCTGCCTTTTACGGTCGTGACCAAGCGAGAGATTCGTCTAGAGTTGACAGGAAAGAAGAGAGACATGACCCTCGACCTAGCGGCAAGGTTGGCACTGCTGATGCCTTCGGTGCGAGCCGTACGTCACAAGGATTGACCCACGCTTCTCACAACGGTTTCTCACCGGGAGCCAGCAGGTGTTCGCAAACATCACCAGACAGCACCAGGTACAAGAACGGGGACAGGGACCACGCTTCGACAGACACCCCAGGGCCTGATACACATACGGGCGCAACAACAAAGGACACGCCAACAGCAAAACGACGACCCAGCCTGCGAGAAAAATTCACCGAACTGAGACTGAAAGCAGAGGAGAAGAAGCTCCATCAAGAAAGAGATAGCACAGCAAAGCCAGACCAGGTGGGAAGTACAGACTACAAAGAACAGAACATTAGCAGCGACAAAAGCCCCACTGACACAGGTAAACCAGGTGAAAGGTCATCGGGGACACGTACTAGGTGGATAGGATCACACCTGTACCGGCCTAGAAGGCACTCGTCTGAAGCTAAAAACCAGGCCGAGGACATGGACACTTCAGACGCTGGTGAACAAGATGACCACACTTCCACGGACAACGTTTCACAAAGCAGCACCCCTGGTGTTAGCAGGAACAGCAGTGTTAGCAGTACTACCAGTACCCTCAGCAGTGGTAGCAGTCGGCCTTTTATATTTACTTCAACGGAGGCAAGACTGAGAGCACGGGAGGCACAAAGCAAGGAGGAACAGCTTAGAGCATCTCCCAAGCCAGCGACAAGAAGTGATAGTCAGTCTCCCAAACCGGCCACTGGAAACAGTGGAAGTGAAAGAGCATCTAATTCTTCTGATCCCAGACCATCCACTGGAAGTGATACATTTACAGGCATGTCCACACCAGAATCTGGGGCCCAGGACACCCCTACTAAAGCTAGTAAGATTAGAACATTTCTATCAGCTCAAAGACAAAGGATTGTTGAAGAAACCAACATGCCTGAAAGCAGTGGAATGAGGAATGCTAACACACCTGACACTACAACTCCATTTCATGCATCTCCAAGGGTGTCACCAAGAGCTGCAACAAGTAGTGGGATTCAAACTCCCCCATTCCAGCCATCACCGAGGCAATCCCCACGAGCTGCTACAAGAAGCGGGATTAGAACCCCCCTGTTTCAGAGGTCTCCTAGGGAATCCCCACAAGCTGCAGCAAGAGGTGGGATTCGAACTCCCTCGTTTCAAGCATCTCCCAGGCAATCCCCACGAGCTGCTACAACTACAAGAAGTGGAATTAGAACCTCTCTGTTCCAGACATCAAGGGACACCCCGCAAGCTGCTACAGGTAGTGGGACTCGAACATTTCGTCAGACTTTACAAGAAGATATCGACGATGGGGACGACATCAGGCCTAAGTATGGGTTTTCAGCAAGGCAGAATAACACATTTAGGGAAAGCAGTACAAGAGCTAGAACTGGTGTCTTTATGCAAGACTTAGGAGAGGATGTAGAAGACACAAGCACAACTAGGACTAGAACCAGTTTCTTTAGGCAAAACCTGAAAGAAGATCTGGATGACGATAACAGGACTGGGGCTAGAACCAATATCTTTCGGCAAACCTTGCAAGAGGATCTTGACGACAGAAGCATTAGCGGGACTAGAACCAGTAACTTCCGTCGCCCATTTAGACAAGACCGCAACAATGACTGGGGGCCTTCGGCTACCGAGTTTCTACAAAGCCTGTATGAAAACCAGGACAATGGAAGTGACAACGGAAGTTCAAGTAGCTTCCAACCAGAATCAAATGTACAAGAAGGTAGGGATGATGATAGGGACAATACCTTCAGCTCCAATACTTTCAGCCCCAGAAAACAACAAGAGAAGACTCAAAATGGAAAATACGTCTACACTCAAGATCAAGAACCTGAGTTTGACTTTCCAGAGGAAACCGACGCACAGGCAAATGTTGTAGGAATGAATGGTGGGCCGTCGTTTGCAGACTTAAAGCGGTCTGAGGTTTTTGTCCGACTTGCGCACACTTTCCTGAAACACAGGAAGTTTGAGAAGGCAGTGGAACCGCTGAGTAAGGCTATAGGTGAGGCAGACACTTCATACAATATGAATATGATGACATTTAGAATCACTGTGACAGGTGAGGCAGTCATGCAAACATTATACAGTGATATGGTGACATGATTTCAGAATGGCAAATTTTCATTCATGACACCTGTGTTTTGTTATCATGACTATTAATTATTCTCCTTCATCCTTGATATTATGAATATTTGTCAATACTCAATCAGATTGGTAGCCAAAAAAGACATCAAAAGCTTTACGGGAATGGTAAGCTATTATCCTTGTGTACTCCCCCCCCCCCTACAGTACTAGTAGTATCTTCAACTTCACCCCACTTGTTGTAATCTTTACGGTTTCAGCCCTCCCACTCAAAATGAGTAATATCAATTGGTACAGCTGAGTCACCTTTCAATTCATTCTCCTATCCTTGATGCTTGAATGACTTGGAAAATTATCCACATATTTCAAAACAATCTTCTCTAAATGTTAACAACGACATAATATTCTGTTTGATTTTGGACAAAGCTATTATTCTGAAGACTGAGCCACTTTTATTGTTGTGTGACGTCTGCTGTTTCTGTACATGACAGATGGGATAGGTTACAGTCCTAACATATGAATCATGTAATACCCTTAGGGCATTGTATCCATATCCTTGATGAAGAAAAGTAGCAGTGGTATTTGTATTGTGATGGGCAACATGGATAAAATCGCCACATGGATTATGCAACAACTAAATGCATGACTTATACTAGTACAAATGTATCTATGAAAAAAAATGTAGACAAAATTTTTTTTTGTGCATTGATAGTGAAATCAGGCTTAATATTTGGACCTTCGTTTTCCCGCCACCTACCCACCTACCAACTATCACGAAAATTAATTCACAGCTTCTTTTGTTATCCTGTCCACTAACATACAAACAAACACATTCAACCACAAATGGCATCTACAATTGGGCAAAGATAATAAACAACAAACAAACCATAAACCACATACAACAAGCCCATTTGACATGTAGTAAAAGGTAGAATGATTTTCCTCAAAATTCATCAGCATATGCTGCTCTGGGTGCTGCCATGGACCAAGTAGCTTTCCTTGCATGGACTGACCAAAAATTAGAATGCAATAATTACAGAACATTATTACATTTTTTGCCTAATCCTTCAGAACACATCAACAGCATGAGCTACAAATTTGGTTAGGTCTACATGATTTGTTAATGAAAGTTAATTGCCACCAGGTATATCATAAATGGCTGCAATATAGCCATGTAATAAGATGCGTTGCTACGACCGTCAGATGACATTGCCGTGCACTGACATGAGCTCTGAGGATTTGGGGACATCTTGGGGTTTAAAAAGATTGTGTCTCTGCAACGGTTGTTGACACTTTCTGTCATATGTCATGCACGCAATGTTTGTGTGTTGAATTTGAATCATTCTAGACCCCATTGTGTTCATACATGTATATTCATAACCATTTGGGCTCAGTCTATGGAATGAAATGTGTGGGAAACATTTAGTTAGGGAGGCCTGGTATGTACATGTTGCCATGTGAAGTGTTATTGATAAGGTTGCTTGCAGATTTTGCATTCAAGCCTATAGCTACAACATGTAGATGTTTACATATATATATACATGCATACATTCATACCTACATACATACATTCATTCATTCATACCTACATACATACATACATTCATTCATTACAAGAGGGTTTTATTGGAACTCTACAATATTTGAAATTCATATGAAATTCATTTTTGTATGAATGTTGACAAATAGGAAAACTTAAAGTGAATCATGTAAAGAGCCACTCGCTCCTATGAATGTTAATGGTCTTTTATGGATTGTTGTCTGAAACTGAAAATGTGATGATGTATTGGGTTGTACAAAAGTTAGAGTTGTGTTAGTTTGGGCATGTTTATGACATGGTGACAGTCATATAGAATGACTCTTCGAGCTCAGCCACCACAGAAATTTTGTAATTATGAAGGTATCCACATACAAACAAGGCATCCTATAGGAACTGTTTTATCTATCGTCAGATCATAACAACTCTCATGTATTATTCAGATTCACATGGGGATGTCCTTGAGGGTATACTGTAACAATAGCAGCCGGCAGCCCATTGTCTTTGTGATTGATTCTAACCTGGTGTCAGGAAGGCTTGACCAGAAGTTTGGGACAGTCACTCACGTGACTTCCAAGAAATAGTCAAAGTGTGCTAGAGA
This sequence comes from Branchiostoma floridae x Branchiostoma belcheri, assembly GCA_019207045.1. Classification (NCBI taxonomy): domain Eukaryota; kingdom Metazoa; phylum Chordata; class Leptocardii; order Amphioxiformes; family Branchiostomatidae; genus Branchiostoma; species Branchiostoma floridae x Branchiostoma belcheri. The sequence goes on from CM033041.1 coordinate 8,988,125, forward strand.
GCTGGGATGCATCATAAGTCTTGTCCAGTCCATAAGTAGCCTCGTATACAGCCGTATTATTATAGCTCCAGAGTCTCTTCTGTCCTCTCCAAAAATATGCTGCGGATACCAGGCTAGTCCATAAGTCAAGTGTTTATGTCCTCTATTACATATGAATGATGCAATTCAGACATTTGAAGGTCAGTCATAGAGGCCTTTTCAAGGTCACTGATATAGAGGGCTGAGGTTCATGATGTTTAAATATTAAACAATGGGTCTTAGAAATGTCTCTTTTATTTAACTGAACTTTTATTTTATTCAAACTGACCTTAAATGTGAGTGACGATGTCTGTATATAGTTAAGACTTATCAAATACAGTCACATCATTTCTCAAACATGAATTTCAAATGATGTGAAATATAATTCTTCTGAAAATTACTACATAAATGTTATGACATTGACCTATTGACATAGACCTGTTATATATATACAGTCATTCTATAATTTGTAAATATTTTAGTTAAGTGAAATTTTTAATCTGTTGTTCCTGCAGAACTGTGCCCGACATGTGCGAGTTACTATAGCAACCGTGCAGCCTGTTACATCATGTTGGGGAAGTTCCGAGAAGGTCTGGAGGATGCCAGACAGACCACCAGAATAGACTCCAACTTCCTTAAGGTGAGCTGTGTTAAAATGCCATGTTGTACACTGTGTTCAGATGATAGAAAAATTCTGTATTCCTATTAGAGAGAGTATTACCCAATATACAGACAGAACTGCCCAAGAAAACCACAGATGACGTGTTGTCTGTGTGGATAGTTGGTCAATGTTTACTTAAGACAGGGTTCCTGGTGCTTGTGTCAATTGGAATATCATCTGTGAGACAGCCAAAAAGTTTTAACATTGTCCAGGTGGTCTTTATGTGAAAGAGGTCACTTGTACAGGTTTGACTGCACCCACCTGTTAAGTGTACATAATTAGGTAAAAGCATAAAGAAAAGATCTGAGAAGCCTTGATACCTGCAAAGCTATACACTTCCTGCTTACTGTATAAATGTAGATAACTTTTTATCCAGAGACAGACTTTGCAAAAAAAAGTGATTTTTCAACCTCTGCTTATTTTTGCTGCTTGTAACTTCCAATTACATGAAGTCTGACCAAAAAAAAAAAAAGATCAAAGAAGAAATGATTATAAATTTGCATCATAATTCAGGTCACTGGTAATACTAAAGGTGACAAACACACCCTTTGGAAGGCTTCATGTGCAAAGTTTAACACACCATAAAGTGTGCTGGTAGTTTGTTGGCTATAACTCAATTCTGCAATACCTCATTGTCTGCAGTCTGGGATGACACCCAGAAATCAGATTAGAGGGAGGTATAGTTAATAACCTGTTACATCAGCATAATAGAATGTCTGGAAAACAAAACACTATTATTCAGAAACCCTAGTTAGAAAATATGGCCACCTAAACATGTTCAAGCTGATTGATGTCCAAAATTCTGGATTTCATATGATGGGAGAGTGATCCTTTTTACCTAGGGGAGGGGGGCAACAGAGACATTTTGAGTTTCCTGTTATCTATTATAGTATGAGAAAAACTGACCTGCCCACGTTGAAAAGTTAACTATGTAATTTTGTTTATTTTCATTCCGAAACACTTCATAAAGTTTAAGTCCTATTTTTTAGCTCTTTAATTTGTGAAAAGGGTTTGTTTGTTTTGCTATATCCGTATATGATGGACCAGTCAGACCTGTTCATTACCAACAAGTAGACAACCTGACCTGAGCTCTGACCCGTTTAAACTGCAATCAAGGAAACTCCCAGAACACTCCACCTATGGAGCAGAGCTTTCAACAGCAAGCACACAAATCCAACATTTCTAAAGGATAAGGAATGAACATTTCAACATGAAGTTCCCTGAAAATGCTTCTTGCTGTTGGCAAGCATTGCAGACAGTAATGTTGGACGTAGACTGTAATGACATATGCTAGTCAAAGCCTTTGTGGCGTTTTTAGTACTAGATGCCCAAAGGGACACAGCTTCTATTCCATTTTATAGGTTTGGTTGACAAGCAGCAAAGACTGTCATACTAGCTGAAGGCTATTATCTTTTGTGGTGCATTACTAGTTAAATCGAGCTCAGTCTTAAATTTTCCTCTTATGGCTGATTTTATACACCTTATACTATTATAACTAACCCAGAGTAAGGAAGTTTTGTAGAAACGTCCTTGCCCAGAGCAGTTATGTGTATTTTGTGAAAATAGATTTTTGAAACTACAACAACAAGTTTCATCTGGGTTTCTTACGCACATAAATGTTTTGATGATGATTGTGAGATGAAGTGAAAGATATTTGATGGGTGAGGCAATTGATTCTAAACAGAATGTTGCAATTTGTTCTGGGTCAGGTAAGCATACACCCCAAAATGGCTTACTGTGCATTTTTACATCGTTATCATCTGCTGCTATTCTATGCCAAAGACTACATGTAGCTGTGTGCATATCTCTATTCATGCATACATGTGCGTGTGCCTATATGTCAGCATTTGTGTTAGTGTTCATGTGTCTTAATGTATATGTGTGAGTATATATGTGTGTGTGTGTGTGTGTGTGTGTGTGTGTGTGTGTGTGTGTGTGTGTGTGTGTTCAAGAGACTGAAAGATTACAAAGGAAACATCCTTCTTTGCTACTGGTCTATTAATATTAATGATCACCTCTTGCCTTATTTGATTGTCATTGTCTGTCTTTATATTAAATGTACTCAACATGTGTGCTGTTAATCTTGTCATTTACTATTTGTAATGTGTCCTGTGGTATGTATTGCAGGGTTACATGAGGGAAGCGAAGTGTCTGCTGATGCTAGGAGACCCCAGTCAGGCTATCAGTACATACCAGAAGGTACTACAGCTGGACCCTAACAACCAGTCTGTGGCTGACGAGGTAAGGAACACCCTACAATCTTAAACCCGAGACATTGAGAGAAACGTTAGAATTATATACAAGATTGTATTTTGAATAAAGAAAGATTAATTTGTTTGTAAAGTAGATAAATGCAACCTTGAATTAAGAGAAAGGATTGTGTATAGTTGCTTGGCATAATGTAAACTGTCCTCTATAGCATTGCATCTTACTGGATTCATGTATAGGAATATTCAGAAAGTGTATAAAAACTATGATTTCTGAAAATTCCACAAGTACTATTTATCAGTCCATGGTTAGATGTGCAAAGCTTTATATTCATGTTTATTAGAAGTTAACCAATTGCATAACTATAAGTGATAGATACGCCAAAAATAGTTACTCAAGCAACTGGATGTGGTTTTGAAACGGTCAGACGTTTCGGAAAGAATCCACTTTCCTTCGTCAGTGACACTGAAGTGATCTGCAAGAAACAGGTCTTTTATACTCTAACTATGAATAAAGACAATTTCAGATGTCCAATAGGAAAGGTTGTAGGACAATTCAGACTGAAGACAATTTGGATTCCAAAGAAAACAAAGCTAAGCCAAAGTCAAGCTGAAGACAATTTGGATTTCAAAGGATATCAAGGCTAAGACACAGTTAATGCAAATGAGTCAATTAGCTCCTGTTGTTTTAGTTACAGGAGCTAAAAGTTTTGTTGGCGGGGGGGGGGGGGGGGGGGGGGGGTGCTATGTCCCAAGTGCCGGAAAGTTCCATACGCAGCCCCCCTTTTCTGTTGAGGGTGGGATTGTATATTCTCTCATATATGGCCTCTCTAACTCCCCGTTCAAACCAGCGGGTTTCGCGGTCTAGGACGTCGGTAGATTGGAGGTTGAAGGAATGTCCTTGGTTGTGTTGTAGGTGGTTGAAAATAGCAGAAGAGTTGCCGTTGGCCTTCGGTTTGCAATGTTCTTGGTATCTTGCTTTTAGTGGACGACTAGTCTCACCAATGTATGTGTTGTTACAGTTGGGTTCCTCGCATTTGAGTCTGTAGATTACATTGGCCTTAGTACCTTTCTGTGGTTTGTCTTTTGGATGTACCAGTTTGTGTCGGAGGGTTGAGTGAGGTTTGAAGTTAGTGGCGATGTTGAAGTTTTGGAAGATCCGTCTGAGTTTTTCCGAAACTCCTTGGACATAGGGGATGGTAATGTTGGCTTTCTTTCTGTCGGTCAATGGTTTGCACTTGGCTGTTTTCTTTGAGTGGTCCGAGGGTTTGAGGGCTTTGTTGAAGGTCCAGTTTTGGTAGCCACATTTGTTCAATGCACTTCGGAGGTGTTTGTGTTCCTCTGTTTTGGCTTTGCCAGAGGAAACAATGCTGTCTGCCCGGTGATACAAGGTTTTAATCACTGCCAGTTTGTGTTCCAAAGGGTGGTGAGAGTCAAAGGCCAGATATTGGTCAGTGTGCGTCGGTTTCCTGTACACTTCGAACTGGAGGCTGCCGTCCTTCTCTATGATAGTTTTGGTATCTAGGAATGGGAGCATGTTGTCATGACTTGACTCCTGTGTGAACTTGATATTCTTATCTACTTGGTTGATGTGGTCAAAGAACTCATCAGCTACTCTCTGTTTTAGCTTGCAATAAGTGTCATCTACATAGCGGAACCAGTTGAGTGGGGGAGTGTCCTTGAAAGTACTGATAGCCTTCACTTCAAACTTTTCCATGTAGAGTTTACAACAATGGGTGACACTGGTGATCCCATAGCACAGCCGTGCAGTTGTTGGTAGAACTGTCCTTTGAAAGAGAAATACGTACACCCTAGGCAAAGGTCTAGCAGTTTGCACAGTTGGTCTGGAGATAGCTTGGTTCTGTCTGTTAGTGTGTTGTCAGCCTCCAGGGCTTCCTTGACTACAGAGACTGCGTCCTTAGGAGGTATGCAAGTGAAAAGCGAACAGACATCGTAAGAAGTGATGATTTCATCTTCTTCTACCCGGAGATCTTTGATTTTGTCAACGAAGTCTGCACTATTCTGAACGTGATGTTGAGACTTCCCCACTAAAGGTCCCAGGATCTTAGCTAGAAATTTTGCTAACTCGTACGTGACAGAACCTATGCTGGACACAATGGGGCGTAGGGGGACATCCTGTTTGTGGATTTTGGGAAGGCCGTAGAAGGTTGGGGGTTGTTCCGAAGTGGGGTAGAGTTTTAGATAGGTGGCATCTGAACATCTGAACATGATTGGACATCTGAAATTGTCTTTATTCATAGTTAGAGTATAAAAGACCTGTTTCTTGCAGATCACTTCAGTGTCACTGACGAAGGAAAGTGGATTCTTTCCGAAACGTCTGACCGTTTCAAAACCATATCCAGTTGCTTGAGTAACTATTTTTGGCGTATCTTATTACCTGGATGTCTAACCTACATCGACGTATAAGTGATAGAATATTATCTTGAATGAGAAAAGTCTAAGAGTTTGCACCAGCTGGTTTGCACTGATTTATTTTCAACTCAGGTATGAATTAAGGCATACATGTTTTATAACAATATGAGTATGTTTAGGAAAAGACAAGAACTTCTGACAAGTTCCACCACCTTGAAGTGTCAGTTTGAACTGGCACAATAGGTGAAGGGTTGGATACACTCTGTCCTGAGGGGATGTTAAATACCACACTTTGTGTTGTTCTTCCAGTTAAAGGTGGCTCAGTCTGTCCACCATTTTGAGACCCAGGCAGAGGGTGATATGAAAAAGGGCGACTTCAGAAGGGTGAGTGAACAAGAAGGATTCTCTGTTTTATTCATACAGAGTTTATCATGTGTTTTGTATATGTCATTACCAACATTCAATGATGAATTTTTTAGGATTATTGATCCGATTAGTTGTGCTTGAAGATGTTTTAAGGTCCTCATTGCCTCAATAAAGAGACATGTTTATGAATTTTTAAATTTTGATTGTCCCAAATGTGTCAGTACATGAATATCTGAAATGTAAGTAATTCTATCAGGATTATTGTTTATCAATTTGGAAATATAATGGATATGCATCTTGTAAATGTTTCTCAAATGTATTTCATTATTATTTCAGTTTGCTTGATCTATATGTATGTCTATAATTTTTATAATTTTTTTATAGACAGGACAATAGAATTAAAAGATTGCTTTTTGTTTTTTCATGAAGGCTGTATTCTGTCTGGACCGAGCGCTTGATCACGCACCACAGTGTACCAAGTTCAAAATCAAGAAGGCAGAAGCGCTAGCTTTGTTAGGCAGGCACACAGAGGCACATGATGTAGTCAGGTGAGTTGGCAGTTCTAGTTACATCACATTTAAAAAAAAAAGGTTTTCCTTGATGATCATGGTGCCGTTAATTTATTTAAGTTATTTTTTTTTTAGTTCTATAGCACTCAAGTTTCTTAAGCATAGTGATAATTAAGGGTTCCAATTCAATTGTAATAAAACAATGGAAGACCTTTTTGTTTGCAATATGATGAGGTTTTCATGAGAGAAAGCCATGAACTGAAAACACAGTAAAAATGCCAACATCTACAGTACACATCTATTTGACTACATTGGAGGATAGTGAGTGAGTGAGTGTCTTGGATGTTAATAGGGTGCTTTCTTACTGAAGAAAATTTAAGAGTGATAGGCCAAAGAAAGATTTGGCAAGAGATGACCAAATGAAGAGGAGTATTTGATACAAAATTCAATGATACAAGTGTTTTTGTGTGCTCTGATTTATGTGGTTAGGTGTTGCCAAGTTACAGAGTTAGGCAGAATTGTGTATATTAAGTAGTTAAGCCTCTTCTCCCAGAAGAGTGTTGAAAGTGGGTTCAGATTGAGCTGCTGCAAAGAGCTTATATCAAGTCTTTAAAAGGACAGTACAAGTGTTGGAGGGCAATTTCAAAGCTCACTGATCCATATCTAATTCCCACTTTGTAGTCAAGATAATTGTTAGATGATTCAAGATGATTTCTGAAGTATGAATGGCTTTTACAACTGCCAAAGTGTAGGTTACAACATGTACGAATGAAATGATTCAAAAACATTTGTGGTGAACCTTTGTGGTAGAACAACTGTCAACATTTAAAAACCTAGAATTCTATAAGGCCATACCAATTTAATTTCTTGGTTCACGGATTTTTTCATAAAAATTATGGAGCGACAGGGCGGAAAAAAAAAATTGTAAAATGTTTGGGGTAAAGATAAGGGCTAATCCAAAACATAAAGAATAAAAAGTTTTCAGCTTGAAAAAAGTACAAAAACACTATTATTGTACAGTAACAGCAACCCCAAAGGCCTAGGTCAATTTTTGAAACAACACTAATTTAGAAAAAATGCACACACATTGACTGGTAACAGCATAAGTCTTGTACACATATTTTTTACTGCTGAATACAATTAATTTCAGCAGTACCCTGAAGAGTTGAGTAGTTAGGCGGATCGTCTTTTGGGCTCTGTTATTAAGGTGTCCTGTCACACATGGCGATCCAGCGCATCTATCTCCCATCTCCCTCGCGGCACTTTCCCGCATTATGAACCCTTCCGCTCCCAAAGCAGGGACAGGGTATTTTAAAGCCTTTGTGGTGTTCAGTGTTTGATTGTGCAGGATTTCTACCAAAGATTTCATGCACGTTGGTGTGCGTCTGGTTTGCATATTTCTTGCATCTTTCCACTTGTGTCCTTGAGTTGGCTTTCTTTCATTTCCCTTGACATAGCAGCTAGAAGTATATCATCGCCTAATATACCGTAAATCTTGACATGTTCTCGGTTTTATTGTCATTGGTTTTGTGGTTATCTCCCCCATGAATTTGTGTCATGGAGAGTATGGGTGTCCAATGTGCTACTATGGTACTACAGAATGGTTTAAGCTGTTTGACTTAAAACACTACAAAAGTCTCCTTTCCCCTGCTATTGCAATATGAAGTCCCCACTCACAAAAACAAGGAAATCTGCAAGTTATACATGATTGCATTTTGTTTGCATTTACACATACACACATTGTGTTTGCACATGTACTAAGTAAAGAGTGTACCCCAATATCCAATACAAAGAAGCAATATGAAATGACAACAAGCATTCACTAACATTTGTCGTATATATTTTCTAAAGTAAATGTTTTGTAGAAAGGAAAGAAGGAAGCCTGTCAAGATCTGTTTTGACAAAGAAAATTATATTTCTTCTCTCATGTTTCAAAAGACAACAGCAATTTTACATTTACACACTGTCAGATAAAACAAATATAGTGAGAGAAATGAAAAAAATCTGTTGCATTTTCCCAGTTTTTCAATTCTATATCTCAGATTACTTCTTGAAAATGAAGAAGGGAGATACAAAGTAATCTTCCTTTCTCAGGAAACGCAGGCCTACGTTATCATCGCAGTACTGAGGCCCTGTTGGCTATGACAGGTGGTATTGATTTTTGAGCAAGTGTTACAAGCCCCGCCTGATCCCTCTATCTCTATCAATTGTAGGCAGACAGGCTGGGTGGTTTGATAAGTGTGGGAGTCAGGGTTCAGGCTCTCATCCCACAACAAACTCTGCATAACAATCACGTATTACACAAGCATTATGTACATCCATCCATATGTTATACATTTAATCAGTTGTTCTGATAACATGGTACTTGAAAAATAGTCAACGTTATATCAGTGCCTGTTCCTGTCCCAATCTTTGTATGTGCTATGTTTATTGATTTCTGTAGAAAGATAGTGAAAAATCCATTGTTTTCAGGCACTTGTCAGCATACAAACTGTATTTCTCTTTGCTGCTTAAAGTTGGAAGTAGCATTGTTAAGTTTGCATGGCTATTAAACCTGTGTTATACATACGCAAGACGAGATACAGATTGCTAAGCCGTATTTAGATATATATATATTTTTTTAAATAATATTTATGATATGTAATTTTATCTTTGCCTTTGTTTGGCATTGATTAAGCACAATGGTTGAAATATTCCTTCATTGATGTTTTATGTCTAAGATAAGGATTATGTTTCTCCATTTAATCATTATTAATGTACTATATATTACATTGAATTTATGATTGTCCTGTATTTTTTCTGCAGCAACATCCCCAACAGACATATTAATGTAGCCAATGTATATGTATTTACAAATGTACATGTCTATGTGTATATGGAAAGATTGTGTCTTTAATTAGTTTGTTTAATCCATAATAATGATAACTGTTTTTTCTACAATAACTTCCCACATGTAGACAGCATGAATGTTGATGCCATGTATATGTACATGTGTACATGTATGTGCAAAGATCGTGTCTTTACTTCATTTTTTAAACCCATTATTGTTGTATTTTCTACAGTAACATCCTACACATAGACAACATGAATGTAGATGCCATGTATGTGCGAGGACTGTGCCTGTACTACCAGGACAACTTGGACAAGGCCTTCGCTCACTTCCAACAAGTCCTCAGGTTAAGCCCTGACCACGAAAAAGCCAAAGTTGCATTTAGGGTAAGTATATCCTTAGAATAGTGTTACAGCTGTGGCATGTTGATACACCTGATCCTTCGATTTAGGAAGTTAAGCAACATGCAGTCGGGTCAGTACTTGAATGGGAGGCCACCAAGGAAGACTTGATGCTGTAGTGAGTCATACCAAAGACTTGAAAAAATGGTACATACTTCTTTCTCTGCTAAGAGGAAGAGTTTCGAAGCTAAACACATTACACAACCACTGGACTAGCCCCCTGCTGTAGTACTTGCACCTACAAAATGTATGTGTGGCCCAGGGCTTCGAAGCAGAGATTGGTGCTGGGCCAGATATATTTTCTGACCAAGGTTAACCCCCTTGTTCTGATGTATGATCAACTTTAGCTTGATATCCTTACAATGTTGCTGTACAACAATTCTAAACCAGAATTAAACTTTAAAGATTAATGTTTGTTACAGTCAATAAAGATTGACTAGAAACAGAACATTATCCAGTATGATTTTTTTCCTCTTTTTGTTCTACAGAAAGCCAAAAGCTTGAGGGCTAAGAAGGAAGAAGGGAACAACGCCTTCAAGGCAGGACGTTACCAAGAGGCCTACGATCTGTACTCAGAAGCCTTGAGAATAGACCCCCACAATGTCTTCATCAACTCCAAACTCTATAACAACAGGGCTACTGTAGGGGCTAAGGTAAGAGTCTCAGCTGTGGGGAAAGAGTATATACTATTACTAGTATAAGCCCTTACGCGGAGATCAGGAGGCATGTGCGGCAAATTTTAGGTAATATGTTTAATGCAAAGGCCTCAAAAAGAGCCCTTGTCTTTACCATTGTTTAGATTTGCATAACAACGTCTAGATGGTTATTGTTGTTGTGGGCCTTTAATTTTGACATATTACCTAGAATTCCTGTTGCCGCACATGCGTTCTGATTTCCGCGAAAGAGCTTATTAGAATGTCTTCGAAATGTATAAGTGTTGATGTTTTCTTTAACACTATTTCTAACACTGATTTAATTCTTTTATGACAGTTTGCAGGAACAACATGTGTATTCAAAGGGATTTTTTACTAACTGTCTTGTTTTGATGTTTTCTCTCTGCTGTGTTCTGTGTTGATGCGGTTGCCATAGCTACACGAGTTTGACATGAAACATAGCGTGGTGCCCATGGAGGAAGCAGAGGAAACGTTCAAGGTTCCCGCTGCTGTTGGTGTTTTTCTTCCACGTTGGTCGTTTCCCTTTCCACACATCCACACTCACATGCCTTCCACACTGTCCTATTTGTACATGTATATGATGCATACCTTTCTGTTGTGGGATTATGGAATATGTTGTTTGTACCAATACAGCTGAATTTTGATTTGAATTTATATAGGATAGCAATTATATAGAATTCCTGTTTAGATACTAACTTATTACACTTGTTGCTTCACATCATTTGGTCCGTCATGTGTAACTTGTATATTCCTGTACAACTTGCCTGGAATATGACTTGGCATGTTTTATCAAATCCTCCATCAATCCATGTGTCATCTTTAGTGCTGTCTATTCAAGCTTCATTATAGTGGGTTTGCAAAGTATTAAATGAGTAATCCAGTTGGACGTTTTTAGTTAAATTTTGTTAATACATGGAAGATACATAGTTTTTGCTATGTATCTTTCAAATGAAGTACAGTTTCATGTTTTTGATTAAGTATTTTTTGTTGCAGGTAAACAAGTTAGATCAGGCTATCCAAGACTGCACAGAAGCAATCAAGCTAGACGACAACTACCTGAAAGCATATCTTCGGAGAGCAAAGTGGTGAGAATTTGCATGTTGACTTAAACAACAAGCTATGGAGGGATTAGAGAGAAAGGAATTATGCTTTGAAATTCGTTGAAGATAGTTCACTAATACAGAGTACATGTGATAGATTTTGATTCATGTATTGCTAGTTTAATGAGTAAATTCTTCAAATGTTATAAGGTAAACTTAAACAAGTTGAAACTAACTTGAAACTGATTTTTCCAGCTACATGGATACAGAACAGTATGAAGAAGCAGTCAGAGACTACGAAAAAGTCTTCAACATGGAAAGAACAAGGGGTATGGCATTGTCTTAAATGTTCATGGCAAAAGTCATGAATTTCCTTAGGTCTTACTAATAACGAATCTTGAATTTGAAAGAAATAAATGACAAAGCTTTTATTACTTAAGTCATTATAAGAGTAAAATAATAAGATTTATGATGTTTAACTGATATTTATTTTTAAAGTGGCAGATTTCTTGCACATGTATTTAGTTGATACATTATTAAAATATTCTTCCAAAGATCTTCCAACAGCCTTTCACTGGGTATAGTTGACTTATCAAATTCACAATGCTAATCATACATAGACATGTACATAATGATTATATCCTTTTTCAGAGCACAAACAGTTACTAAGCAATGCCAAGCTAGAGCTGAAGAAGAGTAAGAGGAAAGACTATTACAAGATTCTTGGTGTCAGGAAAGATGCCTCCGATGATGAGATCAAGAAGGCCTACAAGAAGAAGGCCTTAGAAACACATCCAGGTATTGATAATTCATTTAATGTAGGATATTTGTGTACATAGCAGACATTATACATTATTCTCTCTTCCAAAGCATGCCAGCAGCAAGGGCTGTGTTTTCCAGCTGCTTTTCAAGACTCTCTAGTGCATTGAGGTTGTTGTAATGTGTGACAATTCTTAGGTTGTTGTCCTTGACACGTTGCTCTTAATTATGTACTTCAACCCTAGCCTTGAATCCAGCCTTACTAGCTTTGGTCTGCTCCCGAAGGTTGCTGGTAGCATCCTTTGGTAGCGGACCAAAGCTAACAAGGCTGGATTCAAGGCTATTCAAACCAACCTGCTTTGCGTAACAAAATCAGAATTGCTTTAAGGACGGTCTTGAATTTAACACCTGGTTGTGTACAAAAACTTTGTTATCCAGTGACTTACCAACCTGATGAAACTGTTCACAGAAGGTACTTTCAGTCACTATAATGTGAGACCATAATTTGCATTTTCCCAGATCGCCATTCAAGTGCCACTCCAGAAGAGAAAGCAGAGCAGGAGAAGAAGTTCAAGGAAATTGGCGAGGCGTACGCCACTCTCTCGGACTCCAAGAAGCGTGTACGGTACGACAACGGACAGGACATCGACGACATGGACAGTCCGTTCAGCCACGACTTTGACCCCAACACCATCTTCCAAGCTTTCTTTGGAGGAGGTGGACACGGAGGTCAACACTTCAGCTTTGGGGGACCGGGAGGTCCTGGTAAGTAACTTTTAATAAACTCCTCTTAGACTCCGTTTATATCTTATCCTTACCTTTTTCCTTAGTGGCTTGTAGACCGATTAGAGCTTCTCGTGATACAGGTTCAAGCAAACAAGCAAACAAACAAAATACCAGGATGTGTGAATCAGGATTCCAGGTACAGGATTGGTTCCAAATCGTGAGTCCTTGTATGAATGGTTTGAATCTGGCTCTGATGAGGGGTTTAATCTTAATCCTTCAAATCCACCTTGGGCCGGATTTGGCAGATTGATTAAAACAATCCTGTGCCTGTATGAATTCTTATTTACCAATCCTAGTATTGACAGGGTCTTAATCCTACTTTGTACCTTTGCTGCTTTTATTGGATATAATTTGCTATGTAAAATGCCCTCCTAGATGCAAGTTGGATGGTAGATGATACTGATAATGGCCCTACAGATACATCTGTTGGTAGAATCTGTTTCATCTGCATTGGAATTCAAAGCTGTAATTATAGTGTTGCTGCTGTGCAGTACTTCTCATCTACACTAGGTGGAGCTTTGGTGTTGGATGCTCTCAGCCAGTTATTGCTTAGTTCACTTAATTTGAATGAATTTCGATGTTCTTTTCAGGCCATAGTTTTTTTCGCTCAAGTCCGAGCAGCAGTTTTCGAGGGTCTAGTCCGAGTGGCAGTTTTCGAGGGGCTCAGAATAGATACTCACAGCCAGGCTATGCCCAGGGGTTTCCGAACGCTCAGCCAACACATGGATCCTTCCACAGCAACGGTAAAGGGACATACAATCCCATGTACGGGGGTAATCAGTCCCGTGCCTGGGAAAATCTACACAAAACTAGTCAGCCTCGCCCCAAGCCCAACCCCATGTACACCTTCCAAACTGAGAGTGGAGCAGGCCCAGGCATGAAAATATTCACCTCGGCACAAAACCTTTCGGAAGGACAAGACAAAACTGAAGACAGGGCAGATTCTGACAGCTCTAGCTCGGACAACTCCAGCATTCCAGATAATAGCTCTAAAACATATGCAGAGGCCAAGTTTTCAAGTCCCTTAGAAAGTCTTGTTAGAGATGAGGAAGAAAAGGGGGGTGAGCCAGAGACAAGCATTTCCAGGTCACGGTCATCTACTTCCAGGTCACGAGGGTCACAGTCAAAAGTAAGGGGAGACTTATCAGCTTCAGCTGCTAAGCTAGAAGAGCTAAACCAGAAAACCCCCAAAGAGCCTCAGGGTGCTAGGAGACGGACTAGTAGCTCCAAGAGCCCCATCCGTATCCCCGGACGTAGACGGAGCTCCTTCAGAGAATTTAAGGCTAGATTTGAGCAGGGTGAACCAAGTTCACCAGAGGGAGGGGGGGAGGCGAGAGGCTCGCGGGAGTTTGTGTTCAGAAACGAGGGGGTTCCTGTTTACCGCTCTAGAAGTACAGGTGTGGGGAAGGACAGTACAGGAGGCAGGAGGATGAGCAGTCCCAGTCCTCATCGCAGGACAAACCTTAGGCAGGGCCTCTGGAGAACCAGGAGGTTAGATGAGGAAAAGGAAAACAAAGCAAAGTTGTCTGGAGATGATCATGATACAGACAATACTTCGTCTGATTTTATCTACTTTGATGATGATCATTATGGGAAAAAGAAAGAAAAAGTTCCTGAGGATATTCCAAAAGACACAATGGAAGCAGTTCTAGATTTTGAGGAAGAACATTTTGGCAGCCCTGATGAGTTTGGAAGGGATGATCCACAAGAAGTAACGGTTAACTTTAGCAGGGAAGGCAGAAAGAGCAGGAGACAAGAGAAAGGTTTCAGGTCTAGTGAAAGAAACAAAGTAGAAATAGATCCACCACCTAAAGCACCCGACAGGAAAAAACACAACAGCAAGTTAAAAACCAACCAGGCTTCTGCTTCCAATCAATCAGACCCTATCCCTCCTCCCAGAAGAAAGCGCAACAGCGTACGTTCCTCAGCTGTGGAGGAAACTGATCCAGGAGAGCCACTAGCTCACTCCAGCCCCATGCTGTCCCGTGCTAACTCCATCCCAGAGTTCAGAAACCCCCCTCCGTACGAAGATGAAACCCCCCTCCCATCGGAGTATGAGAACCCCCTGTTCTATAGGGAGCTGTCGATGTCAGGAACCCAGGAGAGCTGGGACACTGACTCGGTGATAGCATTGCGTACGCGCAGCCCCCTAGACTCCATAAGGCGGAGGTTGTCCCGTGTTGGCCGAGCGTTCAGGTTGTGCATGGGGAGAAACAGTAGGGTCCAGCGGACTTTCTCGGATGCATCAACAGCGGGAATGGTGCCTAAAGTAGAGGACACTGTGGACTAACAAACTGTTGCTCCTAATATGGATATACATGTACATTATGTACCCACTACCAAAAGGGTGAAAATTTGATGATGACAATATCTTTCACATGTCACGTAAGATTGGGAAAATTGCTTGCAAAGGTGCAAGTTCTTTATTTCAACTTGTTATTGGGTATGCAGTAAAGTCATTTAAAGAATACACTTCCTTTTATATTGTAAGAACCATTATCTGTAATAAAGTAGTTTACTAGATCATAATATTCTAGTTAATGTTATAGCATATTGATCTGTATTTGTATGACCCCCATCAAAGATGGGCTTAGAAATGTTACTATGATTGTTTCTGTTTAAACTGTGATGGTGTATGATAGTATTGCCATGTATTTTGTGGGATCAAATCTCTCTCTGTGCTGGAATATGGCGCTCTTTGTTTCTGTGGTGCTAGAGCCAGATATGTGCAATAAAGAAACATAGTTTTTATACGTCAATGATTTTCAAATTTCTTTGCGCTGGAAATTTCATGCTCCTTGTTTTTGTGCCAGTAGAGCAAGTGCTGCAAAAATATGGTAACTCGTGCAATGGTAACTAGTGCAATGAACTGAATTTTATATAGAGTTGTAAGTCTAGTAAAATGAATTTTGTTTTAAGGAAGGTTTTCAGAGTCAATCTAGCCCCTCTCTTTTCTAAATTTCTGTCTTCCTACCTTCACAGCTACATGTACACAGAGGTAGCCATGTCAGATATACATGTACAGTATACATGTAGTAGGGGGAGAATTTATGAGCAGTTCCAGTTTATCCATTGTTTCACATGTTGCTAGAGGCATTGGAAGTCCATGCCAACTCCCCATCAGAATTATTGATGTTCTAAACTTAAACCTTAGCCTAACGATCAGGAAGATTACAAAGCCATACAAATGATTTTTGAAAAGGAATATATTGAATACAAACCCAACATTTTGCAGCAAAGAACACAGCAATAGAATTGAGTTCTGTGATAAGTTCACCATCTCTCTCTTCAGTTGCAACACAACTATGCATTCTCCTGTAGTCACTCTACTATAGATGTAGATACTGCTGGTGGGTTGTTCCTTCAGCTAGGCTAGGAAACAAGCCCGCTGCCTGTACCAGGGTAACATATGCTGCATGTACCGGGGTAGTGTACTGGCCTACGTAGTTTCCTCCTAGCCTCCCTTGCAGACTTCTGCAGTGGCAGCATTTGTTTTTTTGGGAGCGCTAATTCCCCATTTTCAACATGGGCTGATTAGCAGCTGATTTCCCATTTTCAACATGGGCTATGGTCTTCTGCTGGGAAAGAGAGTTTTGCCGCAACTCCCTTTCCCAGCACAGGGAACCTTAGTCCATGTTGAAAATCACTAATCAGTGTTCCCCACAACAAAAACAACGCTGCACCTTGGAAGTCTGTGCAGGAGGCTATTTTCCTCTAGTCTGGAGTCCAGGCTTGTTCGCTTTAGTCTACTCCCAAGGTGGCCACCTTTGCAGGGTTACAAGCGACCTTTGGGAGCGGACTAAAGCAAACAAGGCTGGACTCCAGGCTAATGTTCCTCCCGTCTGTTCCACGGTCTGATAGGATATTTCTTTCCTCCGCAGGTGGCGGCATGGGCGCTGGCGGGAACCCCTTTGGGCCGGGCTTCACCTTCCAATTTGGCTGAAGACTGCGGCGCCGCGCCCCCCACCCACACCAAAAGGCAGTCTTCCCTCTATCCCCCAGCAAGTAGCCTGAGATCTCGTCTCTTTAGGCTACTTTCATGACCTCACAAATAGCAAAAAAATTAGAAGAATTTGGTTGATCTGTATGATTTTGGCTTTAAACATTCTTCCACGTAAACACACAACAGAAACATTTTCAAATGGGAAAGGCTTGAAATATTGGCCTGTACATATCATACACAATACATGCTTGTATGCAAATTTTATTAGAGCTACATTTCTCAAACCTATGAGCCAATTCTGCTTCAGCCCTGGTGAATATACCACAACATTGTAATTATTGAGGCGTGCCATAAGAGCATACCTTGCAGAATGTTCAAACCAGTGTGTATCACATTGGCAATTTTTAGTGATGATCTTCTTAATTTCAAAGCACCAAAGAATACATTTCATCCAAGCTAGCATTGCAGGGAGAAAAAAAAAAACATTTTAGACGTTACAAGGCAGGGTAGCCTCAAAACCCAGGTGTTGGCCACAAAACGTAGAGGGAATACTGCACTGTAGGAGTAGATTTTGCAAGCTGGGGATAGTACATTAGATGTGTGTGGTGGAGGGGCATCCTGGTGTGTTGTAGAGTGCTGTGGTGTTGTGGAAACTGTAAAGCTTTGTGCTCAGGACTGTTTCATACTCCTACAATCTTCAATATACCAGTTTGATATTAATAAAGAACTCCAGACTTTCATACAATCATGTACATTTGTCACTAGGTACTAGTACAAAATGTAAGTTGGATTTTTGTTCCTTCAGTAGTTATGTTACATGCATATTATTATGATTTGTTGTTAGTTATTATCATGATGTTATGTAAAAATCAGAATTATATTGAAACTGAGTTAGAAACATACTGAAATGTTTTACAATTATGTAGCAACACAGCAAGTGGACTATAAAGGAGACAGTCTTATCTTTAGATACATGTCAGACGGAGTGCCATCAAGACTTCTTTAATATATTTAAAGCAGCTCTTAGGCACAAGAAGATTAAGGAAACTCGATTAAGGACATACAATTTTGATATGTTAGAAACATGTAGAAATGATGTACAGTTACTTAAGATCAAGAGAAATATTTCACCGACGTTTTCTTTTTAATCTGAAAAAAAGAAATACCTCTTGTTGAGTGAGAATCAATAAACGTTAACAAGGTCATCCTGACAAGTTTCATCTGTGTAGCTTTCGTGTGACTCGAATCAATCAGGAAAATTCATCTGGCTAAATCAGGGTTCTGAACTTCTGGGTGTTCTAGCCAGTGTCCTTTCTTCTGTCCTTTGACAGAATTTTGCTGCTGGGGACGGACAAAAAGTTTGCCCATTTCGTCCCTGTGACAGACTAATATCGGCATGTAAAGATGCTAGTTGAACCAAGTTGAGTCTACCAGCATAATTTGCCCGTCAAAGTAAAGGAAATACCATTTTAGAGGATCTAGATCTCAAACTTTTCCAGGGGGCATAGCCCCAAACCTTCTAGATGGTCACGCATATTACAGGATTTCCATTCAAAATCATGGGGACAGAAAAAATGTCAGGCTGGCTAGAACACTGGCTGCGAAATACTTGTATGTTGTTTGGCTCAAGTTCTGGTGTGATGCGGTGCTTCTCAGCTGTGCTGTTGCATGGTAATGCAGGTTAATGTTGCAACATTGCAAATCCTACTTTAATATGGTTGTGCAGGCTGTGTAGGATATGTGATCTGACTTGTGCTCTATGGGGACATCCTTTAATATTCAGACTAAGTACCATGTCACAGTTCTGAAATTAAAAGCTGGTCTTCTCGAAAATAGCATAATTTGTATGATAAAATTTACAATTATATTTAACAACACTTACTCGATAATCCTAGTAACATTAGACCTTGCTGTTATTAAATTTGACATTATCATACTTAAATTTGCAGATAGTAGTTTTAAGACATTGCCAGATGTAACATCCTGATTTTGTAACTCTTGGATGTACAGTACAGCTAATCATTATTCTTTGTTGGTGCATTGTGAGCATATTGTACATGATGCAGATGTGTTTTAGAATTAAAAGTTGTGTATTCTTTTGCGCTATTGTACATGCACTGGCTAATATGAGATACTAGTAACTCTTTTTCCCTTAACACAATAAAGTTACTCATGGCTGTATTTTTAAACTCATACGTTGTCCAATTTCTGTTTTTAACCTTGTACTGAGTAACCAAAAAGGGATGGTACATAAATCCTCATCAAGGGGAGTACAATGTATGTCTGAACTGAATCAATACAACTTGATCAGGATTGATTGCTACTCCCTCCCCTGGATAGCATTTGAACCATCCCAAGCTAATTTGCATGCGCATTAATAAGTCTGATGTGTCTGGCCTGGAAACAGCATCAGAATGTTTCATTAGCATACCAACATGGACAGACGGCACTCCCGGGGTGTCAATCAACTGGTGCAGGTTATTTTGTATAGTCTGTGCTGGCTTCTTAGGCTTTCATTCATGATTTTTTCTTTCCATAGACTTCTATATACATGTATAATACATGTTTTACATATGGGCGTGTTCATAATGAAGCTACAGGAAATGTCAGCCTATCATTCATTCCATGTTGAGCACATTTTCCCTATATCATGAGAAAAAATTGCCAATGACAAATAAACATACGTTCTTTGTTTATAGCAATTACAAACAACACTTAGTCACTCATGGCAAAAGGAAATTTTGAGATCAGTTCTGCTGGCTAAAAGGGAATTTCTCACCGCTGAAAACATGTGTCCATGCAACCGTTCATTTTTTGGCTCGAAGTAAAAAATGAATGAGACCTTGGGTACTGCATTCATACAGACTCCATGCAGACTGTCCTGTTAGCCTTTCAGCGCATGTTCCAATCGTCCAAAGGGTCTTTGGAAAATTAGACATTTGTTTGTTTTGTTTGTGGATGTACTTAGCTATAGCCTAACCCCAGGTTCAAAGGGGGAATGTAGAACACAAACAATGCATGTCTGCATATCAGATAAACTGAGGCCAACATGTCGAATATTGCTTGAAGTTTTAGTATCACTCCACAATTGTGCCTGGAAATTGTTGTTAAACTTCCAGGTTATACAAAATTACTTATGTCAGTGTCTGACAAAGAATTGGATGTACTGACATCCTTAATAATGAATTATACCAACACCAGTGAACTTTCATGCTACATGTTAAGTCTCTATGTACATTTATGTACTAGAGGAATAGATAAAAGGATGATACATGTAAAATGTTATGTTTTAAACATGTTTCTTTGTAGAAAACTGTCAACCTTGATCTTGTGTTAGGAAACATATGAATATGTATCGGTGCATACAACAGAAACCAAATGGTGGCTTGAATGAGAACCAGCACAGATCACTGCATTTACAGACAAATTGAATGAGCGAGCTGCAATTTCACAAAGGTCATATCTGTATTATGCATTGTAACATTGTAGTCTTTATGTAGCTTTTTATTTTACAGGGATTATTGGTTGATTTTGTCATTATTTTACAATCATTTTAATTTGAACTGATACAATTATTTTCATTGCTTTGCAAAACTGAGTTGTCTGTGTATTATTTCTGACTATACAGTTAAGTTTTGCTATAATGAACAATGTCATGAGGATTGTACACATAAAAACTCATAATTCTGTACTTTATACACATGAAACTATTTCATTACTATTTGCTTGCTTGCAAAATATACACTTGTATGGGGCCTTTTTGTCAGAAATGAACAGATTGTTGGATCATGCTATGGTACTTGATATAGACCATATTGCCCTCTTTGTACATTTGATTCATGTCAACCATCTTGTAAATAAACTATTGTGTTTAATGAAAATAGTTTTGATGTCAAAATTCATTGAAAGGAGATTCTGGAAATGAACATTTATTCGATAGAGTCTGAGATCAGTACCGATAGGCTTTGACTGTCACATACATAATGGACATGCTTCTCCCGTCAAGAAGTGTTGTGTTTTATACTCTAAATTGACAGAAAGTCTATAACTACAGTCTTTTTATTTACCACCAAGTGTACCAAGCTTTCTTTATTCAAATTGCAACAAGGGCAATACAATGTGGACACATAGGCAGCAGGCTGATATCGTGACCACATACATACAATAATATACAATACAAATCATAACGCTACACAACAATGGCATAATCAAGCTGGAGGTAGCATGGAAAACTGAAAAGATATGATAGCAGATAGAAGAAATTTGTTCCAACTGGAATGATGCCTGCAGCTACAGTGTAGAACTGAAGTTAAAGTACTAATAACTATTCTCCAAGATACGTTTTCGGTACACTTTCATTTCTTGGAAAGTAGATTGTCCTTAAGCATTAAGGTTAATCCAAAGGTAAGCTTAGATGACACTTTGTGACCTTTACTTGTGTGTCACTGTTAAGATAAAAAAGCCTTGCCCTATTCAGCAACATAACCACCATTTAAAGGGAGGGAAGGTCTAAGCATATTCATTGAAATAGCTCATGGACAGTATGTTATGTATTGAACAGAGCCAAAACAATTCACATACCCTGGTTATAGCATCTCTCACAAGGTAACCTGTCCCATTTAAAGCAGTGCATTTGTTGCCGAAAGCAGAATCTGGTCACCAACAGGAGACTGAGAAATCTTTATCATGAACACTTCAACAGATCAATAAAGCTCTGTTTTCACATTACCTTAATGCCCCTTATATCAAAAGGATTTAAAATCATTCTCTATATCACCAGCCTAGATAGTTTTCCATTTCAACAAACACAATGCTCACCACCTGACATACAATGTATGACATAGTTGTAACCTCCATATTAGACATGCTGAGTTGACATGACAGCATGACCATCATTATTGTCTGTCATTTAGCAACACGATCCAGCCATAAAGAAACAAGTGAGAACAGAGCTAGTGTTTCAGACCAGAAAACCGGACCTTTTCTCTATTGAGTCATCATTTCCGTCTCAATGATTATACCTGATAAATTAACATTCCAAACATACATCCCATGTATTGAACACTGACATCTATGAATTTGAATAAATACCATTTTCCCCTGAATCATTTCAGCATATACAATGTGGCAGTGGCTGCTAAAAAATAATGCTTTACAAGCATTCATTTTCCACAGTTGTTTTTCTGTGACTCGACCCAGTCTTGTTCCTTACCTACATGTAATACCAGATTGCTGCAGTTGTTGTAATACAATCCCACATGCCCCTAGGGTAGACAGGTGGCATACTAAACAGCTAAGTCAAACCCAGTCAGCAAGAAAATGTGATTTGAGCCTGTCTGTCATATTTTCTGTACATCTCTCAAAGCAGATTGTTTTTAAAACCTAAATGTTAAAAGAATTGAAAGGAGTTGAAGCTACACACCTGTTTGAATATTGTACCAGGCCTGTGCTGATTTCTGAGTATCCCTTTGGGATGATAATCCTTACTGTACTCTATAGTGTGCTTGGATTCTGCTTGGATTGTAGGACTTCATGGTCACTCAGGGATGGACAACACAACACTCAATTGGGCATTGGATTAAAAATTTGCACTGGGTCTTGACAGAAAATATAGCCTGGTAACCAGTATCAATGGACCAACTTAGCAATTAATCTACGTCAAGTACTTCCAAGAAATGGCCTTTTTCTGTCAGCCATATCTTTATAGCTGGCCTTTCTAATTACTGCCAGCAACAACGTAAAAATTCAATGGCAATGCGCTAATGAACTTGGTGGGCAGGCAACACGAATAGAGAGATGCTCCCGATGGTTATAAAGGTTACCAGACTACAGAAAATACTACCGATGTTGGAGATTTAATTATTCTTTGAAGTGGGAAGGAAACACAACAAATTTTTAATTTTTTCCCAATCAGTATTCTGATACTGCAATGCTCAGCATTGTAGTGATGATGTTGTTTCAAATTGTACCCATTGATCCTGACTTCTTAAGATCCTAATTTAATGAGGATCCTGAATCCCCATGTCATACACTGACCTTGATTTCTCCCAAATACAAACAGAAACTGTGTGTTAGTGAAACCCCTGCTATACCCCCTGTTGACCTTGATATCAGGTAAATCCATGGTGTCACTGGAGTACAGCAGCAGTCAGGGCTCATCAGTCATGTTCTGGTAACTAAACCTACAACACAGCCTCTGTAGACCAACCTGCTCTCTCAGGAAGGTAAGCAAAGTGCAAATCCTTAGCAAGCAATGTTGCAGGCATTTTTACATACATTAGGCATTTTATAGACTACAGAACCCACACATAACAGGAAAATTGGGATCCTTCATCTTCCACTGTCTCTGACAAAGAAGTTGAACCCAGTGAGTTAGAATTTAGAGTCAGCATTTACATATATCATAAAGGAGTAGACACATGGTATACTGCTATACATTATTGTCCTTTTCATGCTACTAGTGCTTGCAATTAGCCTGTGGGAAGAAACTTGCAATAAAATCACAGTAAGTGTTTCCTGGTTGCTACTCTGGGTTCAACATACAAAATTTAAATGGGACCCTTCAGACCATGCAGATCCAATCAGCTCTGACATTTCAGGGGTTCTGACCAAGGCTAATAGAATTTTATATTTCAGGACCACCACATTGGCTCTTGAACAAAAACCTACATTTTTCATGTAAATAAGATACTAATGACATTTCAGTATTTCTTTGAAACATCATGCACTTTTATATGTTGATGATTCGCCTGTCAGTGAAGACCCAATAGAAGTTGTTGTTGAACTTGACTTTTATTCCAACATGAGTACCATTGTTCTCCACATACGTGTAGGTTATGGCCATATTACATGTGGTACATTTCCAATAATGACTTAAAACACAAGATGTGTATCGGTAACAAAGCTTGTCATCTGTCCTTGTCAATAAAAATGTACTTTGTAAACAAATCTAGCACTTCAAATAGGTCTTTATTCCATAAAGTCTTTACTACAATACAGTCTAGTCCTGGGTAATGAAGCCTTCTTAAACAACACGATAAATACATAGTATTACATGTTATGTGTCACTAGATGTTACCGTATGGCCTTTTTTGTTCACAACAGTTTCAGTATTAACAACAAACATAAATTCTCCTTCATAAGGACAAACAATAGACTACCATGCAAAGTGTTTGAATGTGCAAGTTTCTCTTTACAGATCAACAGATTGTGCATGTCTTCCCATTGTTTTTCTTTTTCCTGACAGTTTCCTTGCATCGACCAGTATTAACAGTTTTTATTCTCAGAAAATCCTTTGTCTATACCATTACATGCAGTAGTACCTTTTGCCAGCTATAGTAATCTAAAGTTATGACCCGTAGCAAAGCACTTCTTCCCAAAAAGATTTCTGATTTTTACTGCATCTCTTCTTAACAGTGAAATCGTCCTGAGCAGTGATATGTGCTGTTACAATATTTGTGCAAACTTGTACTAGTAGCCTAATGCATACACAGCGCACAAACGCAACAATCCTATACTTGACACATGTGCTAAAACAATACATTTCAATCTACGATACTCTGTCCTAACTCTCCCTGTTTGCAGACAGCACCAGTTGTTTTTAATTAAAGCATTAAGTTTTGTTCTTGAATGTGATGCGTATAGAAATGACTATATACACTAAGTCTTGTCTTTGAAGGTGGTTCAAAAGAGAGCTAAGTCTACGTGTTTTGAAAGTCATGTTTTTTCTGTGGTGACTCCATTTTCAACTTTGGCTCTAAAAATGTACCGAAGTTCCACTCCTGACTGAACACTTCACTTAGTATTGCAACTATTGAGACAAATTCTACACAGTATTGGCAGGATGACACTTAAATCAGATAAGAATGACTCCCTTGTGTTGTCCAAGGGCAAGAAATGACCAAACACAGTGTAGATTTGTCTGTGATATAAAAGACTACATTCCAATGGCCAGACAAGAAGATGTCACAGTTCATCTTGTACAATGACTATACAGCATTAGCACATGTACACATGAGTTATGCATTACTAAGTCTGGCTCTAAATTGGCCAGTAAAGCACTCTGTTATAGTCCAGCCATCAACATATTTCAAGAAGAAGGGTTGGCTCGGAGAATGCAACATGGTGCATTACGTGGCGTATCTCTTCGTCCATTGGCGAGCTATCCTGTCATGTTCGTCTCTCGTGTTGGTGTACTGTGTCGCAATCGTTCCAACTAGAGGATCATCTGAAACGATAAAGCCAGAGTGAGTCTGAGAGAACTTCCTTGTAATACCCAAATATACAATTAAGTATTGCACAAAATGTAAATCCAACTAACAGTAAAACACTTTTCACAACATCTTGAATATGAAATAACGTACAGTCATTTATTATGCAGTGCTTGTTTCAAGGGAAAAGCGAACAGGTCATCTTATAATGTAGCTGTAGAGCTAAATATAGTATGCTGTTTTCAAATAAAACTAAAAAGAAATGACTTATATTAAGATTTGACTACTTCTGTATCAGTGCTGAAAAGTATTTAAACATAATACAGGGCTCGAAATACTGGGTGCATGTGCACCCAGGTGCACCCAAAATTGGAACTGTGCACCCAATTTTTTTCAGTGGGTGCACAGGGTGCACCCAAATATTTTCTTAGGTTTATGTATTTAAAGATATCAAAGTGTACTAGTATACATCATATTCTTGACATCTAAGTGTTAAAAAGATAATAAAAATGTCTGTCATAGTACTTCTTTAAGAATTTGATAGCTAAGTAAGTTTTATTATTAGGTTATCACTTAAGTTTAAGTGGTGCACCCAACATTTTTTTGGTGCACCCAATTCTTTAAGCTGGGTGCACCAGTGCACCTAATCCCAAAAATGAATTTCGAGCCCTGTAATAATAATCCAGAATTGTACTCTAGTAAAATTCCTTTGTCAAATCCACAGCAATTTGGATAACCAACAATCAGCTTTGGTATACCACATTCGACTTTGATATGAAGTATTTAGTTTAGGTAATATTATATGCCACCCATGTACTAACAAACGAATACCTGCCCGAAAACTATGCCTAGGCCCTGAAAGTTATGTTAACAGCTAAACAAAGGTGTTCTCTTATCTCAGCCAGGAATGTCAGTAGCCCCAGCTACATGCCGTTACTCACTGTCACATACAGGAAGACTTTAAAGAAAACAGCCATGATAGACATCATTGCTGAAGGCAGCCAAGCAAACCGACTTTGAAATGAGAGGGCCATCGTAGCCTCCATTTTAAGCATTTTATTAGGGGGACTGTTTCATGAAATTACTTCTCGCCAAACCAAAATCAGTTTTAGAAGATTCTTTCACTTGAATAGGTTTCCGACTTTGAAATGAGAGGGCCATCGTAGCCTCCATTTTAAGCATTTTATTAGAAGGACTGTGTCATGAAATTATCTCTCGTCAAACCAAAATCAGTTTTAGAAGATTCTTTCACTTGAATGGATTTCGTTTTCCAAATTGCAATATCGGATTATTATTGTCTCATTGGATTTCAAACCCTGTCTATAAAACATGTGCATATAGATGTTTTAGAAGTCCTAATAGATACAATTAGTATTCATAGTATGCAGTCAAAAGAATGCTTTTCAAGTAACAAATGCACAAAATTCAAACCATCATCATTACTCTTACTTTCCTTTCCGAATTAGCATGACTGGGAAAAAACCTTAATTGTTCCTCACCACTGTAATTAACAATGTATGCAGAACCATATCTAAGATACATGTTAAGTGCTTCCTTTTATATATACTTAGACAGCTTGGAAAATATTCAGCTTAAGTCCAGGTGGGTTGTCTAGTTGTTTTATGTTCGTTTTTACCACAACAGTTTGATTTGATGAAATATTTGCAAATTTGCAATCCAGCAATCCAATTCCAAACAAACCACAGCAATTGCATAGCCTGTAATACCTTCAATATATTCCTTAGACTTAAAATTCTGCCCTTCTGGATCTATTCCTAGTATTAGGTAGTCTCACTTCCACCCACGATTTTACATACCGTATTATATCATGAACCCGTTATCTTTTACTATCTACAGCTCCGTTGATGACATAATGCCATCTTTAAACAGTCTACGATAATTATACGACCCTTTTGTGCTCTAGTTGAGTGATAGTACCCAGGGGACTAGTTGGATATGCACACTGTAAGGTACATATTTGTGGCTTAGGTGCAAAGAACGATTTCTCATTCATGTTTCAAATATTGTAGCTTGACCCAAAATATTTCAACCCAAATCTGATAAAATTGCATTCAGGAATGGCCACCCAAATTTATCCTTATGATCAATATTTGACCATAACATATAAGATAGTATTAAATACAACAGATACAGATATATGTGCCACCTTTCATTTGACAAGAGTAAGAGAAATGCAAGTCACCGGATTTTTACATCAAACGCAGGCAAATTTACACGTCCTGCGGGTTCTTCCAAATAGAAATTAGCACGCTACATCATTCAATTGACGTTGATGTGCAAAGTAAATGGTCTTCCTTCTTGCACAGCCAAGCCCATGAATGCAAAGCCATGACTATGTATGCTAAGCTCACACTGATGGTCTGCTACATAAATAAATGCCTGGGGAGCTAGCAGACATGAACATGAAAAATGTGCCCTCAACTTCCTCATATGATGAACATATCGTGGGGTCTTAAGGGTGGGCTTTATTTACATCTTTATTTATTTATTTATAATACACAGTTGTACGTGAAATACACACCTCATAAGTATCTCAATCGTTTTGTGTCAGTTTTAGGTATGCAGGCATAAATGCACCTTAAACTTGCACAAAATGATTGAGAAAATTTTAAATTACGGACCTCATATGGACGCATATACATGCAAGTGTGACAGCACTTTTACTACTGAAACATGTAATGATATTGACAAGTCCAATACATTGTACATGTAAATACATCCTAGATATTAGAAGCATCAAATTCTCCTATGGTGCCCATAGAAATTACACAAATTTATCTTGGAAGACAAAATACATTAATGGTTTTTCTTACTTGGATTGCAGTCAGTTAGCAGTGAGCAGATGGACAGCAGGACTTTGGAGATGGTGAGGGCGGGGCTCCAGTTGTCCTTCAGTATGTCCAGACAGATCACACCTTGGCTGTTGATGTTACAGTGGTAGATACGGGTCCGGAATGTCACCTGGACAGGCAAAAATTAACAGTAGTGTCACTTTGTTTCTTTATGAGGATTGATAACAGCAGATGTCTTTACAAAATCTCCAATGACAGCCACGACTCACCTTAGGAGGTTTGAAGGGATAGTCTTGAGAGAAGTGGATGTCCAGGAAGAAAACTCCGCCCTCGTACACAGACCCAGGCGGCCCCAGGATGGTGGACACCCATTCATACAGGTTGTCGCCCTTCGGACCAGCACTGTGGGAAAGAAGACAAATATTACAATGACACATTACCCAGATGGCATTCAAAGCTAATATACAAGGTGTCAAAAAGGATATTTACATTGACAGTGCTTCACTATGGTAAAGAAACACATGTACCTATTCTTCTACACTTTAACATCAAGAAGATTTCTGATGTAGCTGACTGATACAGGTATCATTTTCAGCATCCTTTGGGATTCCTTTTCCCAAAGTCAATACTTTATGATTGTGACCTTGCCAATCTTGAAATAATCAATTTCATCTCATTTAAGATACACCTGCACATAGTAAGGACCATAATTTTCCCGAATCAATTGTTTTATATTTGATTAGTACATACCTGATGGCATGCATAAAGACAGTGTGCATGCATTACATAGTCTCAAAGGTTGTGAGGTTTTTCATACAAAAAGCATGCTGGAAGTCCCTTGTGAATCAGACATTCTGTTCTCCCTTACTACCCAATGAGTGGTAATCAAAATTCCATAAGAATGCGTGATACTGTAAATTGTTAAATATTCGCGATCATGGTTCTATTTTTGGCAGTGTGACCTCTCCTTTGTGAATTTGAAGCACAACAAATACGCACTTCAAATGTCCTACAGATTCGCGGACTTCACCTCTCTTTCCCTCAAACCGCAAAATTAAGTCTACACAAAACTGAATAAATTTACAGTAGTATACGGACCTGCATCTGTTCAAAGATTAAGTTACTTCTTTTTCATCCACTGAAGCAACCATCTAGTAAAGAATTTTGTTTATGCCTTTGTCATCCTATTTGCAAGCAAGCAAACTGCCATGAAGACAAAACCTCCTATGCAGTGGTGATATACCACACTCTTGTCATCCCATGTCCCAGATCCATATGTATCATGCATGCCTTTCCAACCAGAACAAATTACCTCACAAGGCCACATGCCATTATGATAACTTCTACCCTCCCATCATAATAAAAAAAGCAGGCTAAAACATCAAATCTAATGTGTAAGGCTTTGTCCATTGCTAGTAGTGTAATGTGGTTTAGCTACACATTTAGCAGAGTGCACCAGGTCACACGTACAATTCCCAGTAATTGCTATGATCCTTTTTTTAAAGGCTGTGTCCAGCTTTATACTTGTTTTTGTCCCACTCATTGTTTGGGGGCCAATGTTATTAATTTTTCTTGTTAAATCCGTCATTGTTGTTAAGCTTTTGAAAATACATTTTCATCAATTTCATGTCCTAAATTTCCAGTTTTTCAGACGAATGGGATGAAATTTGTCTCTTTCCTAACAAGCAAATTTCGGGTCTTGGAGACTGCCCTTGTTTTTTTTTACATGCAGAACTCCCCATAGAATACCTTGATGAACACCTTGTGCATTCCCCCTGATATTTACAATCATGATAGCCTCCTCTCCACTCTTGTATTCAAGGGTCTGCACAGCCCATACTGGCAGGCCGCCAGGCTGTGTTTACACTGTGAACACTGACCAAACAGTATTTCTCTATTGTACACACAACTTGTCAGAACAAAGGTTAGGCTGGTAAAGTTACAGTCATTCATCAAGGACATTCCCACCACATTTCAGACTACATTTCAAGTACCATTTACAACATATTGTAATAGCACTGAAAGGTTTACCAAAACCTGTCACAGAATACATAGCAGACCCAACAAGCCTTACTCCCTGGTATTCAGTTGTCTGATTGTTATAAAAACATCATGAACTGTTAATAATAGGGGCTACTCTGTTACCGGAATTAAAAAATACTGCGTGGGTCAGCCAAGAAACAATTATGGTCTACTGCACTTTTAAAATGGCTCCCAGAAATACACTTGTGTTAAAGGCAGGTCAATCTCTTTCACTTGCCTTTCTGTAGCAGCTACATTTGAACATAGTAACGACTGTATGGTCTCCAGACAAGAAATAATTTGTCTAGCCAGTCTCTATGGATACAGAACTGAATATAGTTTTCTATGAAGCTAGCCTTCACTCTGTTAGCCTGATTAAAGTTTGCCCAACATCCAGCTGACATTCTTCAGACATCGGAGTTTGTGTTAAACAGACTTATTTTATTGAATCTAAGAATCTGATTTCTGCTATGACCTGTTTCAGCCATTGGTGCAAAAACATTGTACATATGTAGTTCTAGTCTAGGCACTGTGCTTTTAGCAAATAGAAAATACCTCTCTTCACATAATGGTTCATCAAATCCCTCTTTGCCCCTGTAATCTTGTCATAATTGTCTTAATTCTCTTATTCAAATTCACCCAAAGCTGTCTCATATGGTAGCAGGTGCTGAATGGGTGGGTACTTGCTCCTGGGGAGACTCAAATAAGCAATTAAGGGAGACCCTCTAAGGATATTAAGATAGAATGATAAAGAAAAGGTCCACTATGGGAGAAGCTTTCATCAAGATTTTGAGAGATGATCCCCAATTTGGCTCAATGTTTTAGACATGTAACTGGACAGTTAGTGGACTGAGACAAAAATATATGCACAATCATAGTGTTAGCATATGGACAGGTATATGTGGGTTACATGTACCACTTTGATTTGTGGTTCTCGAATTTAAAAAATCATCCTGAACGTTAACATCACCATGAATATAGAGTCTCTTGGGGAAGTCTGTACACACAGTTTTAAGGGTTGAATATACAGTGATCATGTTCAAGATTTCCCTTCAGGCTTCTGTTTGTACTTGTTGTGTGGCCCCTTTTAATTATTGTGCATTTCTATGTGTCATTACAAAAATCAATTTCCCTTTTAATTACTTCAGTTAGTCAGCAGATTTCAGCAAAAAGGTCACAAGAGCCATGTGACATGATTTGATGGTGCTGACGTACAAATACAGATACTTGTAAGCCATGGTATTTATACCTGTTCACTGCTTTTCTATAAAAATAAAAATGCAGAGCAACATATGAATCCAGTCCAGATTCATATGTTGCTCTACAAGTCATTTTATAGAAAAGCAGATGCTGTAACAATCTAGCCCTTGGGAAGCTAGGCAGTCACTTCATCTTTTTTAACAAGATCAAGGACGTTTCATCTTATGTAACGTCCTTGATGTAAGATATAGTCTTACAGTCCCAGCACTAAAAATACCTGGAATACCTGGAACTGAAATCCACAGGGAAATTAATTAATTCACAATTTGGCAAGACTGACAATGTAGCACAAGTCAGATTTTGCAGAAAACTAATATACAGAATTTGGAGCCCTGAATTGTTTGAGAAAGTGCTCATAGCATTCAAAACATAGGGTTCCTCAGAAGCACAAAGTTGCAAATTTTGAACGTCATGAAGATTTGGCAGTGACCCAAAGCACTTTAGTTAGTATTTTCAGTACGTGTGTCATTGATGACTAAGGGAGTAGGGAGAGATGATCAAGGAATTTAGCTCTGCTTTCTTTTTTATGTAGAGTCTTGCAGTTGTCTGAGAAAGGGTATCGGGTCATACAAATCGAAAGAATGATGATCTTAATAGTTCAAGATTTTCTGTGTTTAATTTTTGTCCTCTTGTCAAAATATTTATTTTAAGAACCACAGAAATAAATCAGGTTAAGGCACACTGTTGCTAGTTTTTTTGTATAACATTATTACTACACACTGTAAATCTTGAATATGGTGGTGCTTTTGCTTTTGCATTTTAAGCAAGGACCTCTTTCAAATTCATGACACTGCGAGTAGGCATTTCCAAGTATCTGTATCTATATATAGCCGGTATAACCGCCCTTCGGCGTAACACACCAGCTTCGCAGGCATGCGGCGCGGCAGCAGCTGGTTATATTACACCGAAAGACCCATCACACCTAACTTTTGCACATCTATCTGCAAGCATTCTTTAAAACTATCCCCTACTGTGCTGTATCACTGCTGTACTACAGAATTATTTTGACCACAGACGTAAAACACCACCCCTTTACTCTATTCTATTGCAAACAGGGCTGACATTTGCTTATTGGGACAGGAAAAAATATTACCCCTATTCGTTCCAAAAATCTAAACTTCATGACATGAAGCTGTAGAAAATCTATTTCCATAAGCTTAAAATGACACGTTTAACAAGGAAAACTAACAACATGGGCTCTCAAACAATGATTGAGACGGAAAATAATTAAAGCTAGAGACAGCCCTGTTTGCAAAATTCAGTCCCTGATTGCAACATTCAGTCCCTGCAAAAATGAATGAATCAACAAGGTAGTGATTTTTCCTTTAAAAGCCTCCATTCTAGGCTATCAAGTCATATTCTTATGTTAGTGAAAATTGCAAAAATGCAATACAGAAGGCATCGATCTGAGGCATCATCAAGCTATCACTATAATTCCCTGATAAAGAATGTATAACAATTTTAGAGACACTAGTACTGACTGATTAATACTTATAGTCCAATATATTAGTCAAACACAGTCAAACATCTGCTACCGTCTACTATTGTTAATGATTAAAATTACCTTTTCTCACTGGGCAGCAGCTGGCAGTTAAAACGTATCCTACAAAGATTCTATCTCTCCATGATATCACCTTCTAAAACGTATCCTACAAAGATTCTATCTCTCCATGATATCACCTTCTAAAACGTATCCTACAAAGATTCTATCTCTCCATGATATCACCTTCTAAAACATATCCTACAAAGATTCTATCTCTCCATGATATCACCTACTAAAACGTATCCGACAAAGATTCTATTTCTTCATGATATCACCTACTAAAACGTATCCTACAAAGATTCTATCTCTCCATGATATCACCTACAGCCATCTTGTAGTGACACAGAGCTGTTTACTTCTCTTGATGTTTTTCAATCTTCCGCATCTAATGCTTGACAGAAGCTGCATTAGGCTCCCTAAGGAATTTGGATGGATAGGACTAGGGCTGGGTGCCTAAATATAATATCATGAGGTACAGCTACAGGTACAGAGGTTTGCTGATCGATAGGTACAGGTACCACGATGCTTAGGAGATAAAAATTGAAACATTTTAATTTTTGAGATGGCTTTGATTTCAAGATTTAGCACTGCATTTTATGTCTTTTCTGGTGCTAAATTTACTTCTTTGTGGTATGTTTTACAGATCTTCAGTCACAAAACAAGCATATACTGTACTGTACTTTTGTACAAAATAAGCATATACTGTGCTTTTGTAAATTTACATCGGTACAGTACCAGTGTTTCGTGATCTGGTATTTTGGACCCAAACTTGCCCCTAATTATTGACCTTGCAATTGGGTGCACCAGCGCACCTAGGTCATGTAAATGTACTATTTTAGACTAGTGTGCAGCATATTCTTGACATGTACCCTTTTAAATATCAGAAAAAAATCCTAAAACCCTTGTTGTATTATTTGTTTAAATTTTGCCATCAGCTATAGAATTTCAGATTGACTCTACCAAGTGAGGCCTATGGTTTGTAATTTAGGTTTTGCTGACATTCCACTTTTTCATGTTGTGAACCCCAATTTTTTTTTTTTTTTTTGTATCTAAATTTTCTGGTTTGGTGAACCAAGGCACCCATTCCTAGAAATTAATTTTGAGTCCCATGTTATGTACATGTTATGAGCGATGGTGTTAGTTTTCAGCTATATTGCCTAAAATCTAAATAATCTTTCACTTTTTGAGACCAACATACTCATGAAAAACATAACCTTCTACAGTCAAAAGAATTTGTGGTTACTAAAACTCTGAAACCCATATGTCCTTAGTTTATCTGGGTCTTGCTACTTCACCTGGATTTGCGATTACCTTTAAACAGTAGTTAGTATAAGACTAGAAAGCTAATTACATGGAAGATAGCTCAATGTGCTTTGAACCCCATTCATCTGGGTGCATTTATGTAGCAACTAACAAAGGAGTTGACGTATATGTCTGCTTTAAATGCCACATGTCATTAATGCCCAAGCAATCTAAATTGGATTCTGTCTTTAGTCCTGAATTTAATTGAATTCCTTTCATCCATATTGTAAAGCTAATATAAGTGACCTAATTTTGGACGCCAATGCACACCCATGACTGTTCACAACATGCGGTGCATTTTCATGCACCATTTCGCTGAAATGAATTGCAGATTACTGGCCGGTTTTCTTTAATGATGTGCATCGTAAGACAGAAATGCAGGTGTTCCGCCTTGCCCCGACCCCACCTGTAGAAACCCAAGCCCTGGCCATCTTCACCCCAACTTGTTCAGGTGCTACTTGACACCTGGGTACTCAGGAGGACCCTTTGTTTGTCACCTGTGTGGAAAGCCGGCTCTGTTTGTGTAGGGAGAGCCTCCACTCTCACAACCTCACCTTAACCTTAACACAACTCCACATCTATCTACCTGCAGTTGGGTGGTGGGTCCAGCGTGATTTCTGCCAGCTCTTTCTGGATCCTGCACAAAAACAAGGCCAGGAACAGGTGAGAGTTACTCAGAGGGAAATATCCCTGCCCCAAAAACAACTGGAGACGCGATAAAATAAACCATGAGCAGAAGCTGACAAAGGAAGGCGACATAATCACTGTGCAAAGTACACACACAAGATGGCCGCCTCAGCTGACCCTCCCGTTATTTTATGCACCACCATACTCCCTTCCCCGCCCTTAAACACCACCAATTCCACATCCACGTCAAACTAGACTTTATAACCAACAAGATGGTATAAATCGGGCCGACTTCCCCAACTTCTGTGTCCAACAGTACAAGGTTTTAGCTTATATGCAAATGAGCTGATTGGCAGTATTACAAGGAGAGACTGGCATGATTAATCGTGATAGAAAATGCAGCGTCGCTATGTTATTAATGCCGAATTGATCTGGTACCTCTTAGCGCTGGTGGACAGCGCCTTGGTGGACTTGAGCAGCTTAAGGTTGTTGTCTCTCTGGTCCTTGGGTCTTCGAGAAGAGTTGGAGGAAGAACTTGAGGACGTCCCGGCTTGCTCGGCTGCAGACATCTTCGCAGATCGGCTTTCTCCGGGACACGTCCCTGGACGGATCGATTGCCAAAATACGGTATCAAGCCGATCAAACTACGCCTGGTGGTGCACCCAAGGTCAATGGTTCGAATCCCGCCGAGCTGTAGCGAACTGTGCCGGCAGATTCAATCTAGTGGTCACGGGTTCTATTCCTGAAGGAAATGAGAACACATCCGCTATTTAGTTACCATCCCCATGTGTCAGCGCGGGACACCTTCCCTTTAAAATTAGACATTTAAAAATTAAACCCCCAAACACAGCTGTCAGCGCAGGCCTGACAAAGAACATGCGTTTGCGAACATGGCTAGGATGAAGGATTGTTTCTGATGACTACTTAGATACAATTTGATAAGGGTTAACGTTACTTTCAATAGCAGAAATGCCTCATCAAAAAGCACAGAAGCCAATCGCCCGGCTTAAGACAATCACTCCTCCTCGTCTTTTCACGACAAAAGGCGGGGAAATCTCACCGTTTCCTGGGGCTATGAGAGCAAAGGGACGCCACAGGCTGCCACTTGGCCACGATTTGGGCGAAATAAAGCCGAGAAATTCAGAAATTCTGCGGACAGAAGCCAGCAAGCCTCGTGTCTTGTTGCCAGCGCCGGCTGTTCTGCCACCCTCCCTCCGGAACTATCACAATTAGGCGGAAACGAGCCATTCGCTTTCTTTGTTCCCCGTTTCTTTAAATTAACAACCCAAACCTCGCTACACATCACCCAGCCGTTAGTTTCAGATCAGAACACTGTCTATTCACTATAAGGAACGGGTAAAATCTTGATAAATGTTTCGGGAAAGTCTACTAAATCTTTTGATAGTTGATATAGGGAGGGAGAGCAAATAGGGAAACGGCTAATGTACTCGGGGATTTAGCTGATAATGCCCTGGTGACTGTGATACGGCAGGAGGTTTTTATAAGCAAGCTAGAAATAAATGGTTTGGGGTCTTTCTCTATAAAATGTAATAATTAGGGAAATGTTCAAATATGAAATTGCATACCAGGAGGGCAAGCGAAGAAATGAATAGCCAATACTCGCAACATTTTCTACCTAAACGCAGATTGACACCAAGTCCTTTTCTTAGGGACCGTACGGCATTTAGCGAGGGGGGAGGGCCGGTCGCCAGGGGGGGGAGGGCCAAGCAAAAAAATATTTTGCCAGGGGGAGGGCCTAGCAATTTTTTTTTTACTTAGGGGGAGGGCCAAGCAAAAAAAAATAGCTTGGTCTGCCAGCAAAATATGTCCCTTAAAATCCAAGAAACGGCGTTTCAGAGGGTCAAGATTTCAAAATTTTTCTGGACCTCTGCCAGGGATCGCCCGAGGTTGGCGCTCGGGATACAGTGAAAATGCGAAAGGGAGGGGGCGGGGCTTATGCATGACGCCCTCGAAAACCTTCTTCACGTCCAGAAATGTTATTAAACTCTAGATTAGTCTGCCAGCAAAATTTACCCCTGTCTTATTGCCCTCAAAATGTAAGAAATGGCGTTTCAGAGCTCGAGGGTAAATATTTGCAAATTTCCCTGGATCCCTTTTGACGTGACCGGCCTCGCGCCTTTGATGACCGACATCGTGATAATGTGTTTGGGGGGGATTTTGTATTTCTAAATTGAAATGCTATTAAAGTTAGCTTTGTTTGTCAGCAAAATATCTCCTCAAACTGAAGGAAATAGCTTTTTAAGAGGGTCAAGATTTCAAAATTCTCCCGGACCTACCTTGCGATTCTTCGTGCCTTTGGCGCCGAACATGGTGTTCGGAACGTCGTTCTCAAAAACTTGAAACCCTCGTATTTATTTTTTATAGAAATGTCATCTAACCAGCAAATTTTCCCATAAAAAAGCAATGCAGGAAATCGTGGCAAAAAAAGCGTGGCATTTCTAAAAGATTTCCTGCAAGTCTGCGGTCTCACGCCCGCCGGCGGCTAGAGAGAGGCGACCGGTCTTACCCCGCCGTGGGAAAATCAGCGTCACGCGTCGGCGCCCCCCTCCCCACTACAGTTTTGGAAGTCGAATCGTGCTGTCGTTTTGGTTTTCATTTTTTTCCCCCGATTTACCGTAAGTTATTACCACCACAGAACCAAGAAAAAGTCCAAAATATATGTAAATTGAAAATAGTTTCCGTCAAACCGCTCAGGCCCGCGAGCTTGCAATACGTAAATTTAGGGAGCGGGGCGCGCGCCGCTTCGTGGCGCAAATCTACTAGAAATCCAGGTACAAATGCTTTTTAGGTGTTGTTTTAATATCAAAACAATGAAATAGCTTCTATAAAGCAAATATTTATGCCTCTATGAAGCAGATATTTATCCCTCTATTAAGCAGATATTTTGAGCCATTCTGTTTTCCTTTTTTACTAGGGGTGAGAGATCTGCTTCTCGATGAAAATCATGAAAAAGTATGACGCAAAGCACATTTCCAAATGCGGGAGCGCAGTGTTTTATTGGCGTCTTGAATATTTTTTTTCAAAGTTGATAGGAGGGGGGAGGGCCAAGCAAAAATATTTTGTCTTGGGGGGAGGGCCTATCAAAAAAAAATTTACCTGGGGGGAGGGCCATGCAAAAATTTTTTGACCCGACCCTCTGGCGACCGGCCCTCCCCCCTCACTAAACGCCGTACGGTCCCTTACCTCCTTTCAGAAAAAAAAAATATCACAACACCGAAAAAATTACATTTTTCTTAGAGATAGAAGTACTATAGTTCGCATTGTGATTCGGTTCCCCATATTTTGGGCTGAGTTCTAATAACCAAAAAAAGAAATATTATCTTCCCTGCAACCTGTTGTGCAAAACCACTTTGATTGACATGCCGTTCGAACGTGCTATGCCACGAATTTAATTTTTGTGTATACTAAGCTCTCTTCATGACGCCAGGGGCGATACATAGAAATATGGTATTATGAAGGGATAATAACTGACATCTGCTAATCGAGTTTAATAATGAATAACATGAACTGCCAATCACAAAATTCTTTAAATGCTTTAATCAAAAATTTTAAACTACCGACGTTTTAAATCAAAGTTGTTTGACATTTTTGGTGGTGCTAGAATGAAATTTTGGTACATGAGAACATGAATAATACTGTTCTTGTAAGACACCCTATGACAGTTCGCTGGGCTCATTGTTCCGTTTGTCCCTAGACAGTCATTAGGGTCGTAATTTTTCGAACTCTGCTTTCAAGTAGGGGATTTTTCAGTAATGATCCCAAGGGGTGGAGATGGAGTTTTCATTATAAGACCTTGATTGAAGTCAATGGATTTCTATTATTAGCTTCATGGTTTAAACCACAAAACTTGACTTTTTTTAATTGCACTTCATGGGAAATGTTTTTCTTATCCTGTTAGGTTCCAAATGGAATGGCCCTCGTGTTTCCATGGAGAAAGGAGGTTATTTTTTAACCTCCTTGCATGGAGTCATGCGTTTTGCCATGCCTTTACCATAATTTATGGTCAGTCCCTAATGTATTGAATCTCTTATTACATGGGAGGAAGGGGGTGTTGTGTTCTAACACGAATATTATTGTTATTGCAGGTTGATGACACTGATAGAAAACCAAAATAATGTATTTTTATTGTTTTCATCCAATATATAGACTTATCTAACATGTTATTGGTGCATTTTCATATATCACCAAAGTAATTTTTCTTGCAACACACTATTCAACAGTAATGGTATTAACTTGATTGAATAAATGTACAAACATGATATCATTGCATCAAGTGCTATAAACTGTGAGGAAGCATTGTTGGATCTTCACTAATTATTTATGATACCTGAATTAATACTAATGTGAAAGTTGAGCAAATATTTCTATACGTTAGCATGCATATTGGAAAGAAATGAAAACAATATACATGTAAAGCTGAGCCAAGGAGGTTAACCTTTTTTTAACCTCCTTGGTTGAGCAAAGATGTCTGAAGAAATTTCTTCCAGTAACCTTAATCACAGAGTTTAGATCAATTATATTGATCCTATTTCAGTGCCATATGGCATATACTGTCCTTACACATACAGATGTACCCAATACTTTTATATTGTTAATAATATAACTTTGTCTAGTTCAAATGTCTTATATTTGTCGATATTACATTTTCCAAATTTGCCAAAATACGTGTATAACAGCAATAATAAAGATATGGTTAACTAAAGAACTAGTGAAATGTGAATCCATAGTGCTTAACGCTAATCCATAGTGATGAATTGATAAATGATAATGAGTTGATAAATCATCACAATTTGCATAATGCCTCCCTCCTTACATTTAAGACTAGAAAAGTACAGGTTTTACCGCACACATTGGTTAATGCATAAGCGACAAGCATTTTATCAGGTCTTCTTACTTAGAGGTCTTAGCCATAGGTAGTGATTGCCAGCCCAATTGAATGTACTGAGTGTGTTAGAAGATATTGTAAAACAAATGTGTGCATGAAATATATAGTGTACCTTAGCACATGCAAAGAGCTTGAAAACACATACCGGTATCAAAGTCCATTGGGACATGTTTCCCTAAATGGTACAGGAGAAAAATGTGCCATCTGAGGTACTTATAGATTATTGATCTTATTTGGTTTTCTTATTACATGATAAATGTACTCTAAATTCATTTACTTTTGCGATGGATTTTTTTGGCAGTAGGGGGCAAAGGGAGGTTTTTGTGGTGTTTTCAATTTCACTTGAAAGAATGCTGTTGTACAATATTAGTAATGCATTAGAAATGCATGTCATCATTCAGAAATTCACTTTGGAGAGTCTGTATGAAAACTGCAAAACTGAATCCATTGCAAATATGTCAAGATTTGGAGCATTTCTTTGTAATATGCTATCATGGTATACGTACATGATATCACTGAAGCTAATTGAGAGATTTGTAAAAAAAAACTATTGATATTCTTCTCCTCACTTCAGAGTCCATATTCATATTGTATAAGAGGACAGTTTGATGGTAGTCTTCATTTGGTTCCAGAAAAATAATGGAAATGAGCCAAATTGTGTAACAAATTGGAATAACAGCCAGCTAGAGAACGTGCCAACCTTACCTAAGCCAATTCCTGCTATCATTTCATCAACATTAACTCCAGCAGCATGGCGGATACTAATTCGATACGAGCCCCTTTGATGTATCACGGTTAACCCCTAGTTACCGGATTAGCCTCTCCGCAGCCATCCACCGCTAAGATGTGGTTGTGCGGACCGCAGATTTGCGTGACCTCTAGGGTGACCTTCTAAGCCTGAACTGTATAATGTCCATCGGCCTCAGTGTGCGGGAAGGTAAAAATCAATACAATCTGCCCTGTGTGATGGGATCACAGGCTCCATTATGTCTAAGACTGATGCGGCCGCACACAAGTGTTCCAATTCTGTTTCCTGCAGGAAATTGTTCCTTGGGTAGTATTTTAGGGAATGATTGTGGATAAAGAAACAAAACGGATCTGGGTTTCAGACTTCTTTAGTCGCATCTGTACATCTCGGGAGTGAGTAGATAATTATTGCAGACTTATGTTCACTTTTGGCGTCAGGTGGACAGAAAATCTTCCAATGCCAATGGATAATGATGATGCTTTGTTCAATTCGGTACACGCATCACAGAAGGAATTTCACTTCTTGTTTTGAGTGTACTCCAAATAATTGAGGTTGTAAAAATGATTTTGATTTTGGTAGGCCCATTGACCCAATTTAGTATAATGACCACCTGTTAACCTCAACCATTCCCAAATCTCTTGAGTCAGATCTCTAAAATACTCTCTATAGTACAGGTCTAACTGTACTCTCTATAGTACAGGTCTAACAGTGGTGGCATAGAGGGGAATTTACACCCCTCAAACCTTTTTTTTTGTGTCAATGCAGGAAGCAATATTTTAACTATACTTTGATTGGAATTCTCCTGATACACAATTTTCTTAGTTATTTAAAAGGATGTTTTGTGAACTGAAATATGTTTCCGGGTTTGCAGAAATTCATCCTTCTATATCCAAAAGTACTATTGTAAAAGCCAGGCGCTGCCAGGTTAATATACTGGTATTGAATGTATTGAACATAAACCTGTAACCATAAGGCCAAATCAATTTAATTTGTTGCTTCTCGGATTTTTTAAAGAAAAATATTGGGGCGGTCGGTCGGAAAAAAAAGTATGGGGTGAACTTTTTAAAGTATGGGGTGAACTTATATAACACAAAAAAACAAGGTTAGTAGTCAAGTTTTCAGCTTTTCATGGGATGATTTATCCAATGAATCTCTTCCTTTGATCTGATACAGCTGTTCTGATGACTGCAAAGAAGCTCTCTGATTGGTTCATCAGCAGTATGTGCCCTTGCGGGTTTTTTACAGGTCTACAATAGCAAAACCTATATTATATTTCTTGGGACAATTTTTTTTCCAAATCGGAAAAAAATGGGTCGGGAAATCCGATAAGCAACAAATTAAATTTGTGTGGCCTAAGTACTGTTCACTGACGTGCTAGTACATTCACCTGTCAAATTTCAATATTAAAATCTAAATTCATGAAGAGAATCGACACTTTTTGGCTATTCCATTAGAAAATAAAATAAAGACCAAAGCTTGGTGTAAGAAAATATGAATCCAGAAGGTTTTTATCAACCACCACTGACGATCTCATTTGAATGCTGAACTTTAGTTATACTAAGATCCGCAAGGTGGCGCTCTTACTCTGTGGTGACATACAGGTTATCAATAAGGTTATCGAAGGATTATATACAAAACAACGTCTTTACAAGCAGTCTGACGTGACCAAATGTTAGACAGAATGACCTGAGAGATCGAAGGGCCTGCTTAACCACATAGGAGTGGGTTTGAAAACACAACTTATTTCCCTCAACGAAAGGTAATATGATTATCATGGAAGCTCATCTGTGTAGGTGGTAATCATAGTACAATGCTAAACTTTCTTCCAACACAAAGGTGTACACGGATCAAATTTCCAACGACCACTGTCGCCTTCTTCAGGATCAATACTGATGACCAATCACTTCAGAACGTAAGGTAATCTGTTTACACGTGGTTTTCCAATGGGCGACGTCGACGGTTCAAGGATTATGTCCCAAGCGGCCTTAGCCTGTTTTCAGGATCGTCCCCTTTTGTGGGTGTGCCGAGCGTTACTCCGTGAGATATCAACTCCTGGTAACCAATTCAAGGATCCATATCCAAGCAGATTATGCATATGGGATGAAAGATCGTTAAGTTTCCTGACAGTTTCTTTTGCATATACAACATATGTATGAACAATTGAAAACAATGAAGGCAAAAAAACGTGCCAGGAGGCCTATGTCGCTTTTTGTGGGCCTCCTCCCAGAAGCCGAATGATATGAATGGTTTCTGTCGGGCTTTTCTGACAGTTGTCAGTAAAAACATGAAGTGAGCTCGAGAAATCTTTACAATCTTCCCCCAACAATGCCCAACGTTCCAGACTGAATATTGACATCACCTTTCCAAGTCTGTACATGTATTCCACCAAATTACCGTTCTTTACTGACCATACGCGAAGACATAGTACAGCATTACACGTTTGCATAATCATGCAACATTCTATGTTCATTTTACTTCCGTACGTACGATTTTTAGAAATCATCCATTACTTCGTCATTACTTCCCCCTACAGTAACGAAATTGTTCCAGTGTTGTTTATGCACGCCCGTAAGCAATCTGAATCATGTATATTTCCCAGCGCAAGTATGATTATTGTATAGGGATTATCTTTCCAGTACTCCCAAAGGATCTTAGGGCAACAATATCAATGTAGACCTAGAGTTTACAGGAATTAGATAGGAATTTGTAGATAGGGCAATCGAGTGGTATTTGATAAGATTTTGTAAGATGGGGAGTGTCGGTAGCATGATAACATACGTGGTCTATTAAGCAGATTACTTATATTATTCTTATCAATTTCTATGGCAGTTTTCGATAAAGAAGTACGCACTAGAGAAAGTACAGAAATAGTGATTTTTTTTTTAGAATCGCTAGTTCGTTCATTTTCAAACTAAGAACGGAAAAGATGACTTTTTTTTGCTAAACAAAGTTACGTAACAAGAATAAAATGAAATTATGCAGGTT
Source organism: Branchiostoma floridae x Branchiostoma belcheri (assembly GCA_019207045.1). Taxonomy (NCBI): domain Eukaryota; kingdom Metazoa; phylum Chordata; class Leptocardii; order Amphioxiformes; family Branchiostomatidae; genus Branchiostoma; species Branchiostoma floridae x Branchiostoma belcheri. The sequence continues at coordinate 9,031,108 of CM033041.1, forward strand.
CCATACATTTAACAAAAACTGACGAAACATCAAGAGAAACAAAATAAAATGTACCCCCCCCCCTCAAAAATTTTGGACCAGCCACAATTCGTCATCAACCAACAGAGATGAGAAGTCATGAATACTTTATTCAGTGAATTGTTTCAAGATTTCAATTGTTCTAATAATACTAACAAAATAACTTTCATATAAAACGCACAATCATTTCATATCTACAATCGGTAATTGTGTTAGGTAGTAATTGTTTGCAGATGACAATATTTCTCATACATGTCTTAGCGTACTTACAAATCATCAGTCAATGCCGCAAAATTTGACAAAAACAATTTATAAAACACGAGGAAATAAGTCACTTCAAATGCACGTCAACAGTCCACAAAGAACATAGTGATCTTTCAAGAAATAGTAAACTATGTGCGTGTACACATTATACAGAAAGCGATATTCGCTCATATTAATGTCACTCTAATCTCTATTGGTTTGACAAGGATATGACTGATATCATTTACTTATATTTACAAGTATACACATGTGTGCCAACATTTCAGATCTTGGTCTTAAGTATGTTCTTAAACACACAAAGGTTAACTTTAGATTTGAAATCAAATTTAGCACAATTTCTTATATGGAAAATGAAATGAAAACGATGCAACAAAATGTTATTCATCTGAAAATATACAGTTATGGATCTGATGTGAGATTATAAAAGTAATGAGTAAGATAGAAAGATAGAAACAATTTTTTTTCAGACAGCAAACATGATTGTTTTAAGTTATGCAGATTTCTCATAAACAAGTCCAAGATGTGAAAGTTCCCATCAAGGACGTTATATAACGTTAGATAACGTCCTTGTTCCCATCAACGCATATAATTTTTGGAATGTTCCATTTTGTTTGCGGAGGTATGTAATGTTTTCAACCTCCTGAAAAAAGGAAAACCGGTTTGCGCTATGGTGGAGGTGGTGGAAGGTAGTCATTCACACTGACCCGCACACCTTCCTTCTTTTGTCCTCCATTTTTATCGCCGGTTCCGTTCCGACTTTTTAGTTTGGCGGCTTTGATGGCTGCGAGGAAACTGCCCGGGGCCGCATTCGAGTCATCCTCCTCGGGAGAAGCCAGTGGAGCTACTGCGTCGGCGCTCTGATTGGCTGACATCTGTGGTGGAGGTGGAATCGGAGACGCGTTCTGATTGGTCGTTGTGGAAGGGGGTATCGGAGAAGCGTTCTGATTGGTCGCTGTGGGAGGAGGAATCGGAGAAGCGTTCCGATTGGTCGCTGCGGAAGGGGGGATTGGAGAAGCTGTACCATTAGCAGGAGGTAGGGGAACTTTCGCTGGAGGAGGGGGTGGGGCATGTTTCGGACGACTCAAGAGAGAACTGTTACGATTCAAGGTAAGCTTTGGCGAGTTCTTTCCACCTGGCGGTAAAGTCTTGGTCTTTGAAGAAGGAGAAGCGGAGCGACCGAACGTGGAATACGTCGCCGACGACAACCTCTCTAACGTCCGAGCTCCAAAAGTCCGCCCAGCCGAGTCGTCAACTCTTTCGTACACGTTCTCGTCATCGTCGTCAACCTTACTCTTGGAAAAACTGCGTCCCTTTCTCAGCTTGGAGTACATGTCTTCCACGACCTGGTCCGTCTTCGCGTCCTCGTCGTTTTCGTCGGGAGAAAGGTTCAACTCTTCGGCCTGCTTAGCTCGGAACTTATCCATGTCTACAACTCCAGACAGGCGGCCCACTGAAGTCGAGGGGGTCAGGATCAAGCCATGCCCCAACCTGTCCAAGGAGTTGTAGTTGAGAGGCGGGAATTTCTTCATTTCCACCTTGGTTCGCCTGACGTATTTAGGCCCGTCCACTTTCGGTCGCTCTTCCACGGGTGGTTGCTTTGCGGTCAGGGCGAAGACGCGTTGTTTGGCTGCGGTCTCCAGTCTAATGTCAGCTTGCTGTGATGATTCAAAGAAAAATAGAAGTTATTTTAGCGAAAGGAAGACCGAAAACATTGATTCAATAAGACAAAAATGGAATCAACTTTGAACATGCTGATTATCTTCTACTGTGTAAGTTTGGTTTAGTTTAGTTTGTTTGTCCAGTACGTACAACCAGTGCTGCCCACCTAGCCCTAGCTGACAGTGATAAAGACAACGCCAATTTACCTACAAATACACGTGTTTTTCTTGGGGGGGGGGGGGGGGATGTAATGTTTTCCGCATACATACCGTATCTAACTGCCCAATGTCAGCGCCCAGCCTCTTGACGGTATCGTTCTGGTTGTCCAGCACGTTGACCAGTGTCTGAGCCAGCAGGTTGATCCGGTAAGCCACGTCCGTCAGGGCCTTGGCTGCCGACTGTCGGGACGAGTGGAACGCCTGGGCGCGAGCCTGGGAGTTACCCGCCTGAATTCATGGGATAAAAATTACCGTTAGATTTTTAGTTTAGATGAAACTGCTATGATGCAGTGTAGATTGATTTGTTTTGACTCTTGATCTTGACTCTTTATTTATCTCAAAATAAGGAGGGAGATAAAGAAAACGTATGTTATGCTGCAGTACCAATGTAATCATTTCTTTGATAGTCTAGCCACATGCCGATTCCATGCATAGCTTTTTGAGGTATGCTGTTCGACCACAAACATACGCTGCCAAAAACATAAACTTTTCGGCGAACTCGAATGTAGTACGTACGACAAGACCTTTAAAAGACTTTCAATCGCGTTTTGTACATGTTTTAAGCGGTGCTATTTTTTCTAAGCGGTGCTATTTTTATAAAAGAAAAATTATTTTATGTTCTATTTTTTTCTAAGCGATGCTCTTTTTTTAAAGTGCGCCTTGCCCGAGGACCCGACGACTACATGTTAAGATTAGGACAATTCCTCCCAACATATTTAACTTATATCTAACCTATGACATCCTGACCGTGTCATGTCGCTCAGTGAATGACTAACTCCTGACGCAAACATCGCATACTTTTGGCGCGCTAAAACCACACGTCGCTTCCGCATTCTTAGACTGGTGGATTCGTCTAAAGGTCAGTATTTGGGGCTATTTCATTGTTAACTTATGGTGGAGTAGAAACACTCGAAAACTATTATAAAACACTTGAGTGGTATGTAAGAAGTTTATAGAAATCTTTATTGACACGACAAAAGTACAGCGACTTTCGTAAGGTCTATAACAACTACTTACAGCACAACTAAACAGACATACATGGATATCTATAGGTATGAATAAATCAACAATCAGCATGTCATTTACAGTATTGGTTCTAAGGTATAAGCATTCGTGGACATATTTGCCTACTTGTACGCAATAAGGATTATCGCCTCCCAGAATATATATAACTCTGATGTAAAAGAATAGGATTTGAAGTTCTAGACACTTCAAGGCCGCGAGCGGCGCCATTGTATTAGGAGTAAGACTACAGAAAGGAAGGAATTTTGACCTATTTAAAGGTATTTGCACCATGAGAACGTACAGCTAATAGAATGTGACTGTACGATTTCGACTTGTCTTTATAACAAGTACCATACCCGTTAGTCCTATGGTCTGCATGCTCTGCCGTGAACTGTTTTTCATTAGAGACATTCCAAAACTTTCATGGGACTGGGCGATGGTTTTAGTTACAATGCTTGTTATGAAATGTTGTAGATATCAATGAAATGTTTTCACAGATCAATAATTGATTACAGAAGCACAAAGATGTTTACAATTTTTATATTGGTCAGTGTACACCCCCCCCCCCCCCCCAGCACATTTTGTCCGACGTAAGACGACATAGTTTTTGCGGGGTATACATGTATAAAGTAAAGGTCACACTACAAAGCATGTTTGTGCGTGTAAAACATGGAGATAACAAAATTTTAAGCATTCAATTGCAATTAAGCATGCATACGGAATATTTAAATAAAGAGAAGATCTAAACAGCGTCTTTCCTGATTTTCTCCTATAAAGTTAAACTGTAAAGGAACTTATTTTTCATTCTTGTCCAGTCTACTTAGCATGCATGTGATGTATACATTGTATTGTTCGGCTTTCAACATCACATTCCGATCAACACAGAAAAATACGGGTAATCAGCGTTGATCCGTTTTCATCCCCTGCTTAAGCCTACTCAACACGCGAATTCCAGCGTTTCAAAGCGACCAAATCGTAACCTTAAGCTTCTTTATAAACCAGGTGTGACCCAAACCCTGTGTCTTTCCGAAAATAGAATTCGTACCCGTCTTAAACCTGTTAGACAAGCACTACTAAAAATGTACAGACAAATTCCACAACAGGCATGTGGCCTTGTTTTGCGTACTGGTATCGGCAAAGATTCTGCAACAGTTTCTCCAGAATTTATTACAATATATTCGGTACAGTTTCCATGTTTGAATTAGTGTTTGCCTTGTTTCTATTTGCTGACCACATAACTCTCACAAACAAGTGCCACATAACACACACCACCTGTACACGCGTGGGGGCAAAGTACGGGCCCTCCCCTTTCTCACTTTCACAATTTAACAAAAGCGGGAGGACAAGTTGATCTACCTGTATTTGCAACAACTCTAGGCTACAAGCGGGGTTTCCCCCATACTCTGATACTTCAGTGGATGACAGTCGCTTGACAACTGGCATCAGGAATTATGCAACAAGAATTAGAGGAGTTCCCCATCGTCACCTTTTGGGGGCCCCCTGAGGCACAGTGCATGACACAAGGTGTACTGGGCCCCACCCGGAAGTAAAAACGAACAACTGAAAAGGGGAAAAGAACAAGGAACCCCGTACAACAACACACCCCGACAAACAAGAAAGGGAAAAGACAGACAAATATTTTGTGACAGATCGATGTGAACCACGCCTGTAAAACACGCTTGTAAATGTGTAAAACTTCTGAGGGCACGCCCTGCTGATGTAGATCGAGATATCCGACTAGGAGTCATGCCAACATACTCTTAGTAATAGGAAGAACAGAGTCACACATTTCAACACGTACACGTTCTTTTAGAAGATCTAAAGCATTGGAAATCTATCTAATTGATCATTACGTTGCGTGATTTTGTTAAAGATATAAGAATTGACTTAAACAGAAAGGGAAAGGAATTAAAGGTCGTTTGCATCTAGTCCGATGAAGGAAGTTTTACTTTGGAAAGGACCTATACTAGACTTATTTTTGTGGCCCCTCTCCTATGTTTCTCGTTCAAGTCTCACGAGAAATAGACTCACCTGAACGTAGTTCGTCTCACAATCGGCGGCCAGCTTCTCCAAAGTCTCGCCATACTCCTTGAGACGCACTTTCTCCCTCATGAAGTTGTCCAGGCTGGCGTCCATCTTGTTTCAGACGACACTTTGGACCCCGGCTCCGCGGGACGTACCACCTACGCGTCCGACAGGGGGGCGGAAAGGTGAGTTCAGGTCATCGCCCCAGCGCCCTTAATAAGTCACCGTAATGCGCGTATACAGGAAATATACGACATTACTGTAGAATCTTTTTCCAGACAACCTGACTCATATTCCGTCACTTAAATACCCAATGTATCCGTACAGGACGACATAATAACACCTTTTCTTGATCTCACCTTGAAAAGTGATACCTAGGGTCACATTTTAGCGGCATATTTCGGCTTCTTTAATAAGATGCCGGAAAAGGTTAGAGGTCAGAGAGCGGCAGCAAGAATTCGTAATGAGACGTTTCGGTTACACACAGGAACTCAAATGTTTACTCCAGACGTCAAACAAACCACGGCTTGTCGTAATCCATTGGCTGCTACCAAACTTTTATAATCAACCATCTTTTATTGTTACTTTTGACTGCGCCCAATACTTAGAAACTAGAGACAGAATTTCGGTCGGAATCGGTGATTTGTTGATATATATATACGGCTTTGTAAACGTCAAGAAAGAGAGAAGCTCTTTTCACAAGTGAAAGTGTTTAGTTTCCGCACAGAGGAGGTTTTTGATGGAACCCTCCTTGGTTTCCTTCCGGCTCTCGAAGTTTGAGGTACAAATGTATTCTTCACACACAAACACAAAGCTGAGAGAATGAGTGAGCCCCTGTTTGAAAGTCTTTGTGCCCAATCTAAAACGGAAACCACTTGGAGGAAGCCCCTGTTAAACGGTAGGAGATTTTGTCTTTCTATCGAAAGGGCAGACGGTTCCCACAAATTTAAATACAGATTGATGTAACACCTACGCAGCGACTTCGCCTGAAATGAAAATAAAAGAATGACTCGATGAATGATGAGATCATCCTGTTTTTAGAACGCCTTTTCAGACGTTTTCATATAAAATTGTTCTTGAAATAACCTAAAAACACAAATTCTATTCACTTTTCCTGAGAAACGACTAGGTTTTCTATCGGTTTCATACCTTTTCATATAAAGAAGTGCTGCAAAGACTATTTTCTCACCCGTCTTACAGTATACATGTAGCGCGCATACGCTCGTCATCACATAAACGACAGAAGTAACCGCTTCAAGTTAAGGTTAATTGGTGTCAATCACTGACAAACTTGATTAAAATAGTGGGACGGTCATTGTTACTATAAAACACCTGCACGGCATAGGTGTATTGAACAGAAATCTCCCTCCAGGCCCTTGTGTGAAAAATGAACCGTCCCTGCTTACAAATCGCCTTGTAGACATTTTGTATGGCTGCCATACTGCGGTAGGTGGTTCAGTACGCGGAAAGAAACATGTATGGGCCAGCTGTGTTTGGGGACGTTTTCAAAAGTTTAGTGTTTGCCAACTATTCTCAGGAAAGTTTACATCTGGACACATTGCAAACGTAATCATTTCAATGTATCAACGACTAGACTATGGACTTCACAGAATCATCAGTGAAAAAAAGATACCTTACGCGTTGCATTCTACTATTCTTATGATTGGTTTTTCTTATATTGAACATAAAAATGTACAAAGTATATAACAGTTGTTTGCGAGAGTTGATCCTCAAGATTTACGATTTAACCGCCTTGTACATGTCTTCCAGATAAAATCGATATTCGATTGATTATTAAATGTCAAATACACGTATGCAATCACTTTGTTGACATTAGTTTGGCGGACGCACTGAAACAGACATATAATAAAGAGCCAGTATACCGGTAACATGTTGTCTTAAGCCCTACTTTTACAACTGTGAAGAGATCGTTTGTGGCATGTTGCTATTCAGTACATATACAGTACGGTGATAGACAGGATACACTGTATTGCGGAGTTAGGCAAAACTTCAAATTTAGCCGCATGTGAAGGGCAAAAATAGCCGATGCTACAAGAACACCGGGTTGGTTAGAAGCATTTGGCACAGCATCAGATATAAGTTTAGTGAAACGTTATACATGGATAGGAGGCCTCTGTGTTGTTGTTGTTGTAGTATATCTATAGATACTACGAAAGTAGCCTCCTTCGCAGACGTCCGGAGCGGTAGCCTTAATTTTTGGGGAGCGCTGGTTCGCTATTTTCAACATAAGCTATGTTTGTCTATGTTGGAAATGGGGTTGGAGAAGGAGTTCTGGTTGCGGCCTCTCCCGGCATAGAGAACCTTTAGCCCTTGGTGAAAATCGTGAACCAGCGCTCCCGTCCTAGGCGCGTAGAATTAGTATATCTGCTCTACTATAGTGGGTTGCTTTTTGAAATAACCTTATGGCTTATAGTCAGGTGACAGAAAGGAACGGATGATACAGGGGAAATACAAGTGTATGCGCAATACCTAGTCGCTTTTCATTTTGTCAGCATTTGGAACGAAAATGTGACAATCTTTGAGCAGGTGTAAGGACATGGTTCATTCTCAGTCTTTGACGTTTTTCTTCGGAGGTGAACCGTTAAACAGTGGAATACTAGAAATATTTTTAAAAAGTACGTAAATGTTGTAAAAAAAAAGGCGTTAAGCAGTCAGAATGGGCCTAATGTTTACATCTGCTTGATGATAGGTGATCGGTTATATGTACAATAAACTTGAATATCAGCAATCTCCAAGATTTAAAATGCAATAACAGAATGATGATAATTACCAAATGTGTTAAAACATTGACTTATTTTGGCCATACTCACGACGCCTGCAGCTGTATTCAAAATCTTTTAACCTTGCAGTTTTGCACCCCCTTACAAAATCACGTGTGGTACAGGCCAGTGTTGCTGCCGTGCGGAAAATGTTTTTCAAGAGCTTCCCGGAGTTTATCAACTTTTGGGATACATTTCCAGTCAATGTTTGTCATGGTATTCCGTTCAACATATGCTGTAAATCTTGGGGACATTCCTGTGGCAAATTTGTGCCGTTCTTTGGATCGATGTTTGAGGGAGAAAAACACAACTTGGCCTGGTGAAGTTCCGAGGGGAGAACAAAATGGCTGGCAGTGTGACTTCGGAAGAGTATGAGGAAGATTCGTTCTTTACATCTTGCAAGGTAAGATAGCAAACTACCTCACGAAATTATTTCGGACAAACCGGTAACAAAGGGTTATGTTTTATTCCGCAAAAATTAATGTGATATTTCAGAATCATGTGCGCTATTTTGTCTCTATATATGGGCGTATATATGATAGTTTTGTGGTGTAATTGACTATTACTGCTGTTTTCACGAATATTGTCTTCATGGTATCTTTGAAGACTCCTGAACATATTTTATTCATACCAAGTAGCAATCAAAATGAGCTAATATTGGTAGGAAATTAAGACTATTATAAGATGTTTTTTTCTGTCTCCATGTGGTGTTGGTGACCACCTGTTTATAGTTTGTTACACCTGCGCAGAATTCGCTACGTTCAATATTCGCGCCAAAAAATCAAGACTTCAGCCAATGAGAGAATGGCAAATAGTATTTCGACCAATGAGAATGAGAGTGAGTGTGGGCCGCATGCCCACTACAGTGTATTTACATGTCTACCATTTGATGGATTTGCCTAACTATTAAATGTGTGATATTGAGGTAAAGAGGTTGTTGTAAATTTTGAAAATATGAACTGGATGATATTTTATTCATGGACAAGAATAATTTCTTGTCTTCTTCAAAAACAAATTGGTGCTTGTTTAACATTGTGGTGGAAAATTAAGATAACAATAATTCCTGGTAGTAATATTTTTATCATGATTTTGATTTCAAGTACCAGGAATCAAAGACATCAACAGGAAAGGAACAAAGAAATTTCATTTTTAATGTTGAATTTTAGTAACGTTACTATCATAATTTTGATTTCAAGTACCAGGCATTAAACGCATCAACTTGAAAAGAACAATGTTGAATGTTGATTTTGAATGTTTTGAATTTGAATGTTGGTTAAATGTGTGACATGAGTCAGCCAGTCAAGAACAACTTTCTGGTTTCATTTTTTGCTAATTATGCAAATCATGTTCTAACTTGCTAAATCCATAAAGGTCTTAGTTAATTTGAGTGTTTTCTATAACATGACTTAAAAACAAGAAATGTAATTTAAGGTGCAACATTAACAGATGCATTATCATTAACAGATAAGGACCGGATTTACATAATCAATGTAAAATACCATAATTCCTTATTACTAAATGAAGGGAATTCTTACCTGTCACATGTGTGAGTTGTTGTCAAAAGTAGGGTTCCAGTTCAACTTTTGTGGATCAAATGATATTAGACCTTAAAGGTGATGTTTATCAATACCACAGAACAGGAATTTATGTCATACCTGGGCCGTGAAAACGTTCGATACAGGTGTTCCGGACTGTGTGATAACTTTCACACAGGTTCTAAGTTGTATTACATGGGCTTCCTTCGAGTAAATCGATTTATTTTGAGTGGGCCAACTGTGGCGTGGTCAAAATTTTGAATACCAGATTCGGACATTAGAATTGCTGTTGTTACAATCTTTTGTTCGAGGACACAAGATCTGGTGGATTTTGCATCGAAACATGTGTTTTCTAAGGTGGATATGACATAAATAAAATACAACACGGTGTATTCTGCCTCACCCTTGGTCCCAGCCCTCCCGCGGGTCGGATCACCCTCCGGCCTCTGGCGGTCGGGCTTGTACCTCGGGTGATACGGAATACATCGTGTTGTATTCAATATATATCATTTTCTCAAAATGCCAATAAAGTTGCAAAATCCAATTAACTGGTTTTCAAAATTCACTTTACCTTCCATTTAGCAAGTTTTCACCATTGAATTACTGTACTATGAAGCCATTTAAAAAACTTACCAGTGTAGTAAATTGTCCTTTTAACCTCTTTTTGGTTTGTTAAGTGTTTTATTTACAGATTTCTGCAATGTATGACAGTGCTGATAACAACTTGTAACCAATTTTTGTTTCCACACAATCCTGTAGTTACCTGTGTCCTGAGCATCATCCAGCTGTGCAGGTGTTCCTGTCCTGATGAGATGAGACTTGTGATGATAGAGGCACCAGGTGATCAGATACAGGAGTATCAGGCTAGGTGAGAAAAATCTGACTTCTGCATTTTAACTGCTAGCTACCTGGTGTTGTTTGAGACAAGTGTGTAACTTCTACTGTCTGTATAGTTAGGTGTCTGCTGACTGCTGCAGCAGTGAAGACTCTTGTCTGAACCTGACAAGACTGGATTGGACCAGATCAGACCAGGTGGTTTGAAGACAGAAGAGCAAGACATCCACTATAGGTAAGAAAAGATTTTAAAAGGTATATATCACTTTGTACTCTGTAACTCTTTCATATGTATTACATCAATACATATGTTAACTGTCGTATTTTTTGGTTCCTTATTGCCTATTCTCACATGTACCTTGTACTAATCATCTTTTCACATCGTTAGGTGTGTCCTGATGGCCAGCGCTAGCTGTCCTGTCGTTCCTGTTCTGACTTTTGTCCAAACCAGACTAGATGAGGGCTCAGCAAACCAGCTGATGTAAGTTTGTACAGGTGAGATAATGCTTTACAACTTACTACTTTGTTGTCTGGGGTGTTAACTCTGAGGCACAACATTCTGGTATTTTTAAAGAATAAACTTTCTTAATGTTTTATACATTCCATATATTTGAGTAGAGGAATGGTGATCTGATTTCATCATCATATTTTTTGGTTATCCAGTGTTGCCATGTGTTTTTTTTTTATCACGCTAATAAGTGTTCTTTCATATATTTAGGTGCTTCCTAAAGGTGAAACCTGTGCTGATGAGAGACTCCTGTCCAGACCAGATGAGGGCTCAGCAAACCAGCTGACATGAAGACATTGAGGGCCAACAAAGACATTTCAAAGTAAGTTAGTATTTCACTATTGAATGTTATTTCTTCGTACAAGTGTATTAGGGTAGACTTCCAAAGTTCATTTGCGATCAATGAGGATGAATTGTATCATGTTCCTTAATCAAATCCAAAAATTGCTCTAGCTGTGGGAGAGGGCATAAAAAAGAGTTTCAGTACATGGTTGTAGTGTTGTATTTAGTTTTCATTTCAAAACTGAGTTATACAAAATTGTTTGCAAAACACACAGATACTTTGTTTGTTAGATTGTCCAAAAGTGAATGAAATCCTATCTTTGTTAATTTCTATTTGGGCAGGAGAGAAACAATATTAGGTTCAGGATATTTAAAATGTAGCCAGTGAAAGCAAGTTAATTGTTTCTGTTGACCTTTTGAAGATGAACTCTCAAATATACTGACTTTTGTTTTTGTCTCTTCACATGACTCATGGAGGATTCTCTTCCCAAAGAAGAAAGGACCAACATTTCCCAGCAAAGCAGTGAGAGAAGACACAGGAAGTTGTGAGTATAGTTTATTCGTTTAGCAACACAACATTTCCCAACACTTTCAAGTACACGCATGTGCCTACACTACACATTATCTTTTCCAACAGTACGCAACACAACATTTCCCAGCACTTCACTACATTACACCCACATGAAGCAAGCTTCCCAAACACAATTTTACGCAGTATGTCACACCTTCATGCAGTCACTTTACCATACTTAGGACCTTTTCACTTAATTCCCTACATCAGAACCACTATTCAAAACACTTAGAATAATTTTGACACATAAGACTACATTCTACTCAAGCCACAGCCATGTAAGCAACCCAGTCACTTAACTTGCACAGAAGAGCAGCTTCACCAAACACTTAGCCAAAATTTTATGCAGTACGTCACACCTTCATGCAGTCACTTTCCCATACTTAGAACCTCTACACTTAAATATTCACATTGACTCATACAGCACACCACTACATTGGAGACACTTCCCCAAACACTTAGAATAATTTTACTCCTGTCAGCAATGCATACAGTGTGCTCCTCAGAGGAGGTCTTTGCTAAGCTGAAGACCCGGTGCTTCGAAACACCAGCATACCTTGGCAATGACTGATCAGGTAAATAACTTACGTACAAACAGGTAAAAATACAAAAAACAAATACTTAGTAAATAAAATAAACAATTAACTTAGCTTATATATATACTTTATAAATAGATAGAAAAAAAAACAAGATATAGATATACACACACAAACCAACCACACCCTTACTATTTTGAGAACGTGTATATTATGCGCACTATCTCCCAGGAATACTGACATCAAGCAACCAAACCTAGCGTCGAAGCCTGGAGAAGAAAACCTCCGGGCCAGGGTAAAAAAAATTCACAAAGCCCCTCTCCGTTAGCATAGAAGTCCTGATGACAAACAATCAAGTCCTTTGTCAACAGGGCTCCTTCGCGGAATTAGAGCAATGTGTAAGTTAGAACCCTGGGACAGAAGTTCCTCCTCCAGGCTAAGCCCAGGAAGTAGGAATTGTGTTTTCTCATGCAGTGATATCAAATTTTGGTACCACTATTTATGTACTTGTAACAATTCAAACCTTCTGCTTCCAAATCTAGGTCTAGTCTCAGGTTCATCAAATAAAGTCTGTCAGCAAAACATCACTGTCAAACTCTACTAGATCAACATGAGATGAGCCCTAAATTTTGCAACAGGTGGTTGGTATTGCTTCAACTACAAAAACAGTGAAAACAAAGTCTGAAGTCTACATGACTTAAAGAAATTGGCCAAACAAAACTAAACCCATCATTTCCTCAGATTATTCACTCAAAAGTTCTTTCCTGAGACTTGCAAATGTTACGATATATTCTCTTATACAACTGCCTGTAAGTATTGCATGTGTCACATTTCACCTGCTTCTCTGCACTACTTTTGAGACCTATCTAGACTCGATGTAAAACGTCCTGATGTCAAACAATACTTTTTAGGTCAACTATCTATCTTAATATAAACTAATTGTTGCTAATTCACTCAGTGTATTTCTATATGACTGTGACTGTGTGTCTACAATACATTTTAGATCTACTATGTGTGAAAAACATGTCAACCTGCCTGTCCACTGTATCATTTAATTATACTCCAAAATGTACCTCCATTATCTGTGGCTAGTCATTACAAGTAGAAAACAACTTCAGAGTATACAATCCTTGTGAAAAGATAGAATTTTGTTCGGCCAGTTTCTTAAACCCAATTCCTCTCCTTCAAACATCACACACAGCTTACCTGTAGTGCATTTTACTCTACAGAAAGAAAGCACAACATTGTCTTTTCCATTTTCTGTACAACAATGGGACATATTTCCAGCAGTCATAATGAAACCAAAGTATTTCCCATGAAATCCACTTCTTCACTTGTTTCAATTGTTTCATCAATTCTGACTGTAATATACTTCATTGAGCTATATTAGCTATCTACTCACGAGACTAAATAATAAAATATCTGTAGTTTTTGTATTTACTGTGCTAAAGGTATGATGAACGTTAAGGAAAGCTGTGTACATTTTGTAAGACTGAAGAATTTGCTTTAAGTTTCTTTTTGTATCATTCTGCTTTGCAATAATTCATAATCTTGAAGATGTTTGTATAGCAAAGCATCATTGAATTAGTTTGATAATTTTTGGTCAACAATGCTACCACTGCCATGTGTTTTTGTAACATTTCATCTATGTTTTTGTAACTGAATAAAAACAAGAATTGAACCGACAGTTTTGTCTGAATCACTTCTTTAATTTGTCCTAGAGAAACCTATAGAAAGTTAGGTTCCTTTTTAACTATGTCTATCTATAATCGTGATAGTAAAAAGAAGGTTTGTATGCATCATTAGATTGTTGTGATTAAAATTAATATGCAGGAATTACTACTGTAACAGTATTGCCATTGTGGCTTTCCATTTTGTTTTCTTTGTTATGTTTGATGCATGTTCCTAAAGATTATGATTTTACCTATTTAAGACGAATAGGAATTTTATCAATTTTCTGTTTTCACTCAATTATTTATGTACACATGTCACTAATAATTGGACTGCAGTTTTGAATTCTGTTATTGTTTAGAATCTCATCACTAATTATCCATTTTTTGTACTACACATTTAAATGATTCTGCTAAACATTTTGTTCCTGTAATAATTTGACTGCTTCACTATGCAGATTTCAATTTCTTTCCATAAAGAACAGTTTTCATTTCATAAATGGATAAAAAATTAATGACTTTTAAAAAGAAGACATCAGGCAAATGTTTTGGTTGTAATGTTTGGAAATACACCCCATTACCATACAGAATGAAACAACAGACAATATTGCAAGTGCTCTCCTTCAATAGGAAAATGTACTGTGTTCTCCACCATATCTGAAATAAAATATTAGTCACAACCTTAAACTACATGTTAGTGAAAGAAATGAGAACTCTTTCAGAAATGACAACAAACAGCAGAGAGGGCTACTTTTAACTATGATGTTTGGAACCAAGAATTCAGAGGATTGCCAACATTTTTTGTTCTCATTTTTAGGAATCTGCGTAGTAGGTCCCAAATGCACTTTGTGCTAAATTTTGTCAGGTAGCAGTCACGTATTACACTTAATTTGCACAGGCTGTAACATCAGAGCGGAAAAACATGGTGCAAAATCAAACTGTTGATTATACCTTGCAGCATGCAGATCCCCATTTTTGAAAGAGTTCTAAAAACAAAAATCAACTCACTGTCAAGTCCGATGTTCTCTTGTCTTGAGCTGACAGGTCTCTGGCACAAACTGGAACAAGAACAGGTCACACAGGTCCTCCTGGAATATGGACAGGCACAGGATAGCTGACAGGTCCCACAGCACACAGGAACATGGACCGGGTATACGGTATCAGCATATCCTAGGGTGTAAAAGAAAAACTTATTCAGAAAAATTACCTGTCAAATGTACATACACCTGTCCAACAATATTCACAGAACATACATGGTATCAAACAATATACATTCATAGTAATTAGTATTCACAACATTTGTTTAAGTTCTAAAATCTGCTTTGAGTTGGGGGTAAGAGCACATTCAGTTAGAAGTGAACAAATTGAAGCGTTTTCGCCTTAATTGACGGAGATTTTCGACATGATCCTGGAGTGACGCCGACCGTGGGGAGGGAAGAAACTACAAGACAAAGGAATTCCCCATATTCCACCCTGCTAGGCAGCGTCCTAAGGAGCGTTGTCCTTGGATACCAGAGTACATCATCCTGACCATGGCAAGTTTGAACAATCTCCATACGCTTTAACGTATAAGTCATGTTTGGATCGGGAAAATCGGACAAACCAGCAACGTTTTACCTGTTTGTTTGTGTATGCTGCGTGGCGGGGTTACTCCAGGTCACATCGAACATAATGTCTTTAAAGCAGCTGGTCTACTCGTCGACAACTCTTCGAGCCCTGCGATCATACAGTAAACTTACACATGCAGTAAAACGTTCTCTCATCGATTGTGGTATCAAAAGAGTTTTCCATGCGAGAGGATGTCGAGGGGGAAGAAACTTGGCTCGTCAGATCACCACCCGAGTCACGAACCGAATTAACCCCGTTAACAACAACAATGACACATGGCGAAGGACACGCAATCGGGTTATCTGTGAAGTAAAGCCCAAGAAAGACACAACTCATATCACACAAGCTACAACTCCCTCTGTATGCCTGTGCAACCCCAGATCTCTCGTCAACAAGCTGGACGAGTACCAAAGCTTCCTGTCAGACCACCGTGTGGATATTGGTGTAGTGGCTGAATCATGGTTCTCCCCAACCATCCCTGAGTCCTGTCTTTTTATTGAAGGGTATACACTCTTCTCCAAGTGCCGTACAACAAGAAGAGGCGGAGGGGTGGCCGTGTACGTAAGGAACTCCATACCTGCTGGACTGGTACCAGATATTACTGTTCCTCCTGAGCTAGAGTGTATATGGGTGTCAGTAAGACCGAGACGTCTGCCCAGAGGGGTGTCACAAGTTGTCGTGGGCGCCGTCTACAACCCGCCATCCTCACCTCACCAGGAACGGCTACTAGAACACCTCGTCTCTGTCACAGATGACATACGAACACGTAACCCTGATGCCGGAATAATTCTGTTGGGAGACTTCAACCACCTGGATATAGGTCAACTCTGCAACGGAAACAACCTATCCCAGGTCGTGAAAGAACCAACGAGAGGACAGGCTATGTTAGACCTGATTATCACCAATCTAGAGAAACACTACGAAATTCCCCAAGTATGCAGCCCTTTGGGTTTGAGTGATCACAGCACGGTTTTGTGGGAACCGCAAATAACAAGGAAAGAGAACTTTACCAAGTGCAAGACAGTGAGACCTATCCGCGACTCTGACCGCCGAGTCTTTGGCCAATGGATATGTTCTCAATCCTGGGATGAAGTGTACACATCCCCTACCTGTGCCAGCAAAGCCGCGACGTTCTACACAACAATGGAAGATGCTATAAACAAGTTCTTCCCAACCAAGCAGGTGACAATGCACAACAATGACAAGCCGTGGTTAAAACCAGAGATCAAGGACATGATTCGTCGACGACAGAAGGCATTCTCAGAAAACAAGACTGCCTTGTGGAAATACCTGCGTAACAAGGTGAACAGAGAAGTAAAAAAGGCGCGTAAGTCTTTCTACCGGGACAGGATACAAAACCTTAAGGTAGACAGTCCGGCGGATTGGTACAGAGAGATCAAGACCATCCTGAATATACAGCAGTCAGAGCTCTCACTCAACATCCCCGGTCACGACGAAGCAGACAACACTTTCATCGCAAACCACATCAACAAGAAGTTTGCAGAGGTGGCACAGGGAAGACCGCCCCTGGATCCTGAACAGTTACCAGCATACAGGCCCGTCAAGTCACGCCCACCTGAGGTCAACGTGTGGGATACCTACAACCGTCTGCGCAAACTGAAGGCCGGCAAGGCGTCGGGGCCAGACCAGTTGAGTACTAGAATCCTGAAGGAATTTGCATGTGAAATAAGTGGTCCGGTCACGGACATTATGAATGCTTCTTTCAAGGAAGGCTACGTCCCACAGGTATGGAAAGACGCCACAGTAGTGCCCTTACCCAAGTCACAACCTCCATCAGTCGACAAACTCAGACCAGTCTCTCTTACATCTCAACTCGCCAAGGTCACCGAGTCCTTCGTTTCGAACTGGATTATGGAGGACATAAGTGCGTCACTGGACCAGCAGCAGTTTGGTTGCCTGAGAGGCCGCTCTACAACACTGTATCTGGTCAGCTTGATAGACTTCCTCTGTAGGGAATCTGAAAAGGCCAAGAACATTTGCACAATGGTTATGACAGACTTTTCAAAAGCCTTTGATAGAATAGACCACACTTTAGCCATCCAGAAGCTGTTACGACTCGGAGTACGGGGGGAACTAATCCCGTGGGTCTGCGACTTTCTAACCCAGCGGCGGCAAAGAGTTCGCTATGGAGGCCAACTCTCTGACTGGGAGGTACTGACCTGTTCAGTGCCACAAGGGACGCTCCTAGGTCCGTTAATTTTTCTAGTGGTGTTTGATGACGCTATGAGGGACGCACTGATTAATCAGTGGAAATATGTTGATGACCTGTCCATGGCAGAATCGCGCCACTACCTTGAACCATCATCAATGCAGAATGAACTGGACGGTTTCACTGACTGGTCCCGCAATAACCACATGTTACTTAACCCAGATAAATGTCAAGTCATCACTTTCTGCTTTATGAAATGTCCACCCCCGCCGCCACTACTCACCATTAATGGATTACCCCTCGAGGTTGTGCCAATCACGCTTCTGTTGGGGGTGTGGCTTCAGAAAGACTTGAAATGGGAGACGCAGGTCACCAGAATGATAGGGAAAGCTAACGGTCGGCTATTCTTCTTGCGGAAGCTTAAACATTTCAACCTACCCACTCAGGACCTTGTCACCATTTTCACATCGTTTGTGCGACCAGTTCTGGAGTATTGCGCGCCAGTTTGGCATCCGGGCCTCACCTGTGCACAGTCGGACAGGCTTGAAGCAGTACAGCGGAGAGCTGTTCGGACAATACTTGGCAGGCGCTTCACTAACTACGAACAAGCCAGGATGAACTTAAACATCCCGCTGCTGTCGGACCGCAGGCGAGAGCTGTGTTTTAAGTTCGGAACGTACTTGGAAAGACACAGACCGTCATTGCTGCCACCGAAGGGATCGGACTATCACAACAGATCAACCAGAAACTGTGACAAATACCGACATGTCAAATGTAGGACAGACAGACTAAGAAACTCGCCGATCCCCTACGTTGTGCGCCTTTTGAATGCCTAATGACCTTATCTCTAAGGATATGTGTTGTGTATCAAATCTCTAAGGATATCTGTTGTGTCTAAAAGTGTTGATACACGCACTTAATTTGATTTTATTACTGTCAGAATTTTAATTGTTATTTAAATGTTGTTAATCGATATAATTGATGATACAGATGTTTTAATTTTCTAGAATAAGCTCTGGCTGGACAAGAATTATTTGTATGATATCCGCAATTCAGCCAAACAGGCTGCGAGTGATTTCTTTTACCAATAAACCATTCATCATCATCATCATCATCATCATCAAAATACATGATGACCAAACAACACAATAATATCACATTAATGTAAAAAATACATCTCACGTAATATTTTTTAAAACAATGACCATAAAACAGGATAGCATGCATCTCATGCTAACAGAACATTCATTAGTATAGTATGCAGGTCAAAAACATCAAAGCATCAATGAAATACGTTAGGCCTACATCTGAACAGTTATCAACACATGAAATACATGTCAAATATCAAAATGCAAGCACATCTCATATTCACAGAACATCTAATAAGAGAAAGGATATGCTAAACAAACAGTTTGGCAATGGAACATCACAGTAAACAGCATGTGTGATTCATTTATGAATTCCCATAATCAAAGATATGCATTCTGTAACATGCAAATGTAGAATGCATACATCATATATAACAAAAGACATCTATTAACTTTGGAACATGGACATAAAACCACCTCAGAAATTGATGTTAAACAGCAACTCATAAGTAGCCTACAATGACCTGTTCCATTGAATCACATTCAATTAGAATTGTCAGAACATGAAATATTTGGTCAAACACTTAACTACATGTATTACTGTAATAAAAGTGGTAAAGAGCATGTCAAATTTACATCATCATGATTCATCATCAAAAATAAACGTGAAACCAGTTATCATTCTGAAAGATGTTCAAGAAACGTTAAGTCCATTATGGATAGAACTGTTAAAAGTGTAAAACTATCAAAAACGTTATCAAAAGTATCATTACAAACACACAGCAACTGAAATATGCAGACATATGTAATGTTACATTTACTACAAATTTTCATGATGATTCCAAATAGTTTTAACCATTTCACCTCAAAATTCTATACTTTCTTAAAGTTAAAGTAGAGTGTACGTTATATGCAGAGCCATTGCTGATCCTGAAGTTGGCAAGACAAGAGTGTAACACTGACATGTTCAACTGGAGTAAAGTCACAAGAACAACTTTGTACACCTGTCCATACCCAGTGAATGCTGTCCTTACCTGAACATGGTGTTCTACACTTACCTGTCAGACAGGACAGGTAGCAGAGGTTGGTGTCTGAGATCAGTCTTACATCCCAGGTACAAATGTCAGTCCATGACTCATCCACTTAAGAATACAACTAAATTATAAGTTGACAGAAAATTGATGAAAAAAAAAACACATGTCCATGTATCGTCGGTGCCTAGATTTTATTCAGACATTCCATATGCCTGGCCCCACATCACAGTAATTTGTTGGTCTAAGACAATTGATGCTGATCGGGATCATAAACATAAACTTGGAAATTCAATTCACAGGCTGTAAGTTGAACAGGTAGGATGCAGCGCAAATTCTGGACTGGTTGTATTATTATTATTATGCAAATCAATGTAACTCAGGTGTTCGTCTTATGCCATGCCACAATGGTTAAGAAACTCGGTCATATTTCTGCGTTGTTACTTAGTCTTTCAACATATGTTTGCGCCAAATATGCTCACAAGAATATAAAGATCAAAGTACGCCCTTCTCACCACCCAAACCAGCCGTTTGCCGTCTCCCAGGGACGGAGTTTATCAGACGTTCCTCCGCTCCAGGTTCAGCCGCCATCTTGGAGTTCGCGGGTTCGCAGGGCTTCATGGGTAATTAATCACCACGTGTTGATCAGCTGTACTCAGTAAGATAACCTTATCATCCGTCTTTTCTTTCTATTTGTGTCATTAAAACAGAAACTGTGACATGTGAACGAACAGAATATTTGTGTCAACATTCTCATGAAAGGGAATAAGGAGGACTTGTACAAAATGTAACTTTATAACGTTAATCATATAAAGTAAGTGTTGGTCCAACCATGCCTGTCCTTGGTGCTGAACACCGTCCACTCACAGCCAAACATTCCTATCCTTGGTGCTGAACACCATCCATACACGGCCAAAACATACCTGTCCTTGGTGCTGAATACTGAAAACAGCACCAATTATCATTTTGACATGTGGTATAAGGTTATTAGAAACAACTTTGTGAAAATGGGACGACATTACAAATTCCAACCTGACCGAAGACGCATGTATCAAAAGCGACCCCTGTCGACTCTTTTGAATTACTGCAGGCATGGCCACGTCCAACGCTTACCGGCGATTTTTTTTTCTAGTTCGGTCAAGGAGAGGAAATAATTCACATCAGTCCCTGGACAAATGCAATGCATTTAAAAGTTATAAACCCATTTTACCTTATTTCTTGCACGTGTGGGAACTATGGTCATCTTATTTCTACCTTGAAACTCAGTGATACATTGCGGTACACGAACGTGCATGACCAAGCTGAAGTTGGCCGCCTATTCATCCGCCCTTTCGTAGCCGCCTATTCAGCCGCCGATTCGTGATAAGACCGAACATAGCTACCCATTCAGGTACCGATTCGAACGAACTGAAATTTCCAAAATTCGCCCCAAAGCGTCCATGGCAAACGATGCATATCGGACATTGCTTCAAATCTTCTGTAACAGCTCATGAAATGTGAATTCACATATAGATGATATAAGAAAGTAACATTTCATCTATAAAGTGCAAATTAGACATTAGAAAACAAAACCTAGCGACAATCTCATGAACTACCGCCAAATCACTAGCAGAAAAGCAAATAGGGTCTTGAAAAACCCTACGTTTTCACAAAACCAATAAAATTTTACATGATTTGATTAACGAGCCACAGCGGGCCTAAGTGATAATCAGTATTAGAGAGCGGGCAACTAAGATTAAAGTGACGCACAGATTTAACAGACATCACAGCGTTGCCATTAAGTTGACATATGCGATCGGGAGAAAGATGGGGCGAGTTTGCCATTATATTGACCCAATTAAACAATAAACTAAACATACAACTTCGACCAAACTCCTTCTGTTCTAACCGAAGTGTATCCGCTACGTAGTCCATGTGACAAATTCAACAGACAGCAAAGCATGATGACGTCAGGGTGCCATAAGTTAACATATGCGGTCAGAAGGAAGTCAGGGCGGGTTTTCCACTCTATTGTCCTACACACTAAACATACAACTTCAACCAAACTCCTTCTGTTTACACCGGAGCACCTATGCTACATATTACTAGTCCCAAATTAGGCAGACATCAAGGCTTGATGACGTCAGAGTGCCATAAAGTTGACATATGCGGTCAGAAGGAAGTCAAGGCGGGTTTTCCACTCTATTGCCCTAATTAGAAAAGTCATACACAATAAACTGAACATACAACTTCAACCAAACTCCTTCTGTTTACACCTGAGTGCCTCAGATACATATTTCTAGTAACAGATTTAACAGACATCAAGGCGTGATGAAGCCAGGGTGCCATAAAGTTGACATATGCGGTCAGAAGGAAGTCGGGCGGGTTTTTCACTCTATAGTATTGTTCTTACTAAACAATTCATTACCAATAAACTAAACATACAACTTCGACCAAACTCTTTCTGTTCACAATGAATTGTCTCCGCTACGTATAACTAGTCTTAAATTTAACAGACATCAAGGCGTGATGACGTCAGAGTGCAATAAACTTGACATGCGGTCAGAATGAAGTCGGTGCGGGTTTTCCACACTATTGTCCTATTGGAAAAATTCATACACAATAAACTAAACATACAACTTCAACCAAAATCCTTCTGTTTTCACCCAAGTGCCCCACTACATATGGCTAGTTTCAAATTTTACAGACATCATGGCGTGATGACGTCAGAGTACCATAAAACTGACATAAGCGGTCAGAAAGAGGTCTGGGCGGGTTTCCACACTATTGACCTAATTAAAAGATTCATAGACAATAAACTGAACATACAACTTCAACCAAACTCCGTCTGTTTACACCCAAGTGCCTCTGCTACATATTGCTAGTCTCAATTTTAACAGACATCATGGCGTGATGACGTCAGAGTGCCATAAAGTTGACATATGCGGTCAGAAGGAAGTCGGGGCGGGTTTTTCACTCTATTGACCTAATTAAAAGATTCATAGACAATAAACTAAACATACAGCTTCAACCAAACTCCGTCTGTTTACACCCAAGTGCCTCCGCTACATATTTCTAGTCTCAAATTTAACAGACATCAAGGCGTGTTGACGTCAGAGTGCCATAAAATTGACATATGCAGTGAGAATGAAGTCAGGGCGGGATTTCCACTATATTTAATTAAAAATCATACACAATTCACTTAACATACAACTTCAACCAAACTCCTTCTGTTTACACCGAAGTGCCTATGCTACATATTACTAGTCTCAAATGTAACAGACAGCTAAGTATGATGACGTCAGGGTGCCATAAAGTTGACATATGCGGTCAGAAGAAAATCAGGGCAGGTTTTCCACTATATTGTCCTAATTTTTAAAAATCATATACAATAAACTAAACATACAACTTCAACCAAACCCTTTCTATTCACATTGGATTGTCTCCGCTACGTATTACTAGTCTCAAATTTAACAGACATCATGGTTGATGACGTCAGAGTACCATAAAGTCAGGGGGAATCCGCTATCTCCTATCTCCTAGACTAGAGGCGATAATTAACCCAAGCTGGTCTATGCTCGACGCTCAGGCCCGGGTTCCCCAGATGGCCTCCCGTGGGGTAGAGCGATTAGCAAGCCTTTTGCCTGTCCTAGAGTTAATCGAGCGTGTAATGTGGGTAAACACAGCGGTCAGAAGGAAGTCAGGGCGGGTTTTCCACTCTATTGTCGTAATGGAAAAAAATTCATACACAATAAACTAAACATACAACTTCGACCAAACTCAGTCTGTTAACACCAGAGTATCTCCGCTACATATTACTAGTCTCAAATTTAACAGACATCAAGGCGTGTTGACGTCAGAGTGCCATAAAGTTGACATGTGCGGTGAGAAGGAAGTCAGGGCGGGTTTTCCACTCTATTGTCGTAATGGAAAAAAAAATTCATACACAATAAACTAAACATACAACTTCGACCAAACTCAGTCTGTTAACACCAGAGTATCTCCGCTACATATTACTAGTCTCAAATTTAACAGACATCAAGGCGTGTTGACGTGCGGTGAGAAGGAAGTCAGGGCGGGTGTTCCACTATATTGTCCTAATTAAAAGATTCATACACAATAAACTAAACATACAACTTCGACCAAACTCTTTCTGTTCACATTAGATTGTCTCCGCTACATATTTCTAGTCTCAAATTTAACAGACATCAAGGCGTTATGACGTCAAAGTACCATAAAGTTGACATATGCGGTCAGAAAGAAGTCGGGGCGGATTTTCCACACAATTGACCTAATTAATAAAATCATACACAATAAACTAAACATACAACTTCAACCAAACTCCTTCTGTTTACACCGAAGTGCCTATGCTATATATTACTAGTCTCAAATTTAACAGACATCAAAGCCTGATGACGTCAGGGTGCCATAAAGTTGATATATGCGGTCAGAAGGAAGTCAAGGTGGGTTTCCACCCTATTGTCCTAATTAAAAGATTCATACACAATAAACTAAACATACAACTTCGACCAAAATCCTTCTGTTTACACCCAAGTGCCTCCGCTACATATGGCTAGTTTCAAATTTTACAGACATCATGGCGTGGTGACGTCAGAGTACCATAAAGTTGACATAAGCGGGCAGAAAGAGGTCTGGGCGGGTTTTCCACACTATTGACCTAATTAAAAGATTCATAGACAATAAACTAAACATACAACTTCAACCAAACTCCGTCTGTTTACACCCAAGTGCCTCTGCTACATATTGCTTGTCTCAAATTTAACAGACATCATGGCGTGATGACGTCAGAGTGCCATAAAGTTGACATATGCGGTCAGAAGGAAGTCGGGCGGGTTTTTCACTCTATTGACCTAATTAAAAGATTCATAGACAATAAACTAAACATACAACTTCAACCAAACTCCGTCTGTTTACACCCAAGTGCCTTTGCTACATATTTCTAGTCTCAAATTTAACAGACATCAAGGCGTGTTGACGTCAGGGTGCCATAAAATTGACATATGCAGTGAGAATGAAGTCAGGGCGGGTTTTCCACTATATTTAATTAAAAAATCATAGACAATAAACTTAACATACAACTTCAACCAAACTCCTTCTGTTTACACCGAAGTGCCTATGCTATATATTACTAGTCTCATGTTTAACAGACATCAAAGCCTGATGACGTCAGGGTGCGATAAAGTTGACATATGCGGTCAGAAGGAAGTCAATGCGGGTTTCCACCCTATTGTCCTAATTAAAAGATTCATACACAATAAACTAAACATACAACTTCAACCAAACTCCTTCTGTTTGCACCAAAGTGCCCATGCTATATATTACTAGTCTCAAATTTAACAGACATCAAAGCCTGATGACGTCAGGGTGCCATAAAGTTAACATATGCGGTCAGAAGGAAGTCAAGGCGGGTTTTCCACTCTATTGTCCTAATTAAAAGATTCATACACAATAAACTAAACATACAACTTCAACCGAACTCCTTCTGTTTGCACCAAAGTGCCTATGCTATATATTACTAGTCTCAAATTTAACAGACATCAAAGCCTGATGACGTCAGGGTGCCATAAAGTTGACATATGCGGTGAGAAGGAAGTCAAGGCGGGTTTTCACTATATTGTCGAAATGAATAAAAATTGTAGACAATAAACTAAACATACAACTTCGACAAAATCTGTTTGTTCACATTGGATTTATCTCTGCTGAGTAAACTAGTCTCAAATTTAACAGACATCAAGGCGTGATGACGTCAGAGTGCAATAAACTTGACATGCGGTCAGAAGGAAGTCGGTGCGGGTTTTCCACACTATTGTCCTATTGGAAAAATTCATAGACAATAAACTAAACATACAACTTCAACCAAAATCCTTCTGTTTTCACCGAAGTGCCTCCACTACATATGGCTAGTTTCAAATTTTACAGACATCATGGCGTGATGACGTCAGAGTACCATAAAATTGACATAAGCGGTCAGAAAGAGGTCTGGGCGGGTTTTCCACACTATTGACCTAATTAAAGATTCATAGACAATAAACTGAACATACAACTTCAAAAACTCCGTCTGTTTACACCCAAGTGCCTCTGCTACATATTGCTAGTCTCAAATTTAACAGACATCATGGCTTGATGACGTCAGTGTGCCATAAAGTTGACATATGCGGTCAGAAGGAAGTCGGGGCGGGTTTTTCACTCTATTGACCTAATTAAAAGATTCATAGACAATAAACTGAACATACAACTTCAACCAAACTCCGTCTGTTTACACCCAAGTGCCTCCGCTACATATTTCTAGTCTCAAATTTAACAGACATCATGGCGTGATGACGTCAGAGTGCCATAAAATTGACATATGCAGTGAGAATGGAGTCAGGGCGGGTTTTCCACTATATTTAATTAAAAATCATACACAATTCACTTAACATACAACTTCAACCAAACTCCTTCTGTTTACACCGAAGTGCCTATACTACATATTACTAGTCTCAAATGTAACAGACAGCAAAGCATGATGACGTCAGGGTGCCATAAAGTTGACATATGCGGTCAGAAGAAAATCAGGGCAGGTTTCCACTATATTGTCCTAAATTTTAAAAATCATATACAATAAACTAAACATACAACTTCAACCAAACCCTTTCTATTCACATGGATTGTCTCCGCTACGTATTACTAGTCTCAAATTTAACAGACATCATGGTTGATGACGTCAGAGTATCATAAAGTCAGGGGGAATCCGCTATTCCTATCTCCTAGACTAGAGGCGATAATTAACCCAAGCTGGTCTATGCTCGACGCTCAGGTCCGGGTTCCCCAGATGGCCTCCCGTGGGGTAGAGCGATTAGCAAGCCTTTTGCCTGTCCTAGAGTTAATCGAGCGTGTAATGTGAGTAAACACAGCGGTCAGAAGGAAGTCAGGGCGGGTTTTCCACTCTATTGTCGTAATGGAAAAAAAATTCATACACAATAAACTAAACATACAACTTCGACCAAACTCAGTCTGTTAACACCAGAGTATCTCCGCTACATATTACTAGTCTCAAATTTAACAGACATCAAGGCGTGTTGACGCCAGAGTGCCATAAAGTTGACATGTGCGGTGAGAAGGAAGTCAGGGCGGGTTTTCCACTCTATTGTCGTAATGGAAAAAAAATTCATACACAATAAACTAAACATATAACTTCGACCAAACTCAGTCTGTTAACACCAGAGTATCTCCGCTACATATTACTAGTCTCAAATTTAACAGACATCAAGGCGTGTTGACGCCAGAGTGCCATAAAGTTGACATGTGCGGTGAGAAGGAAGTCAGGGGGGTTTTCCACTCTATTGTCGTAATGGAAAAAAAATCATACACAATAAACTAAACATACAACTTCGACCAAACTCAGTCTGTTAACACCAGAGTATCTCCGCTACATATTACTAGTCTCAAATTAACAGACATCAAGGCGTGTTGACGTGCGGTGAGAAGGAAGTCAGGGCGGGTGTTCCACTATATTGTCCTAATTAAAAGATTCATACACAATAAACTAAACATACAACTTCAACCAAACTCTTTCTGTTCACATTAGATTGTCTCCGCTACATATTCTAGTCTCAAATTTAACAGACATCAAGACGTTATGACGTCAGAGTACCATAAAGTTGACATGTGCGGTCAGAAAGAAGTCGGGGCGGATTTTCCACACTATTGACCTAATTAATAAAATCATACACAATAAAATAAACATACAACTTCAACCAAACTCCTTCTGTTTACACCGAAGTGCCTATGCTATATATTACTAGTCTCAAATTTAACAGACATCAAGGCGTGATGACGTCAGAGTGTCATAAAGTTGACATATGCGGTCAAAAGGAAGTCATGGGGTTTTCCACTATATTGTCCTAATTACAAGATCATACACAATAAACTAAACATACAACTTCGACCAAACTCTTCCTGTTCACATTGGATTGTCTCAAATTTAACAGACATCAAGGCGTGTTGACGTGCGGTGAGAAGGAAGTCAGGGCGGGTGTTCCACTATATTGTCCTAATTAAAAGATTCATACACAATAAACTAAACATACAACTTCGACCAAACTCTTTCTGTTCACATTAGATTGTCTCCGCTACATATTTCTAGTCTCAAATTTAACAGACATCAAGACGTTATGACGTCAGAGTACCATAAAGTTGACAAGTGCGGTCAGAAAGAAGTCGGGGCGGATTTGCCACACTATTGACCTAATTAATAAAATCATACACAATAAACTAAAGATACAACTTCAACCAAACTCTTTCTGTTCACATTAGATTGTCTCCGCTACATATTTCTAGTCTCAAATTAACAGACATCAAGACGTTATTTCACTCTGACGTCATCACGCCATGATGTCTGTAAAATTTGAGACTAGTAATATATAGCAAAGGCACTGGGTGTAAACAGACGGAGTTTGGTTGAAGTTTTATGTTTAGTTTATTGTCTATGAATCTTTTAATTAGGTCAATAGAGTGTAAAACCCGCCCCGACTTCCTTCTGACCGCATATGTCAACTTTATGGCACTCTGACGTTAACACGCCTTGATGTCTGTTAAATTTGAGACTAGCAATATGTAGCAGAGGCACTGGGTGTAAACAGACGGAGTTTGGTTGAAGTTGTATGTTTAGTTTATTGTCTATGAATCTTTTAATTAGGTCAATAGTGTGGAAAACCCGCCCAGACCTCTTTCTGACCGCTTATGTCAATTTTATGGTACTCTGACGTCATCACGCATGATGTCTGTAAAATTTGAGACTAGCAATATGTAGCGGAGGCACTTGGGTGTAAACAGACGGAGTTTGGTTGAAGTTGTATGTTTAGTTTATTGTCTATGAACTTTTAATTAGGTCAATATAGTGAAAAACCCGCCCCGACTTCCTTCTGACCGCATATGTCAACTTTATGGCACTCTGACGTCATCACGCCATGATGTCTGTTAAATTTGAGACTAGCAATATGTAGCAGAGGCACTTGGGTGTAAACAGACGGAGTTTGGTTGAAGTTGTATGTTTAGTTTATTGTCTATGAATCTTTAATTAAGGTCAATAGTGTGGAAAACCCGCCCAGACCTCCTTCTGACCGCTTATGTCAACTTTATGGTACTCTGACGTCATCACGCCATGATGTCTGTAAAATTTGAAACTAGCCATATGTAGCGGAGGCACTTGGGTGTAAACAGAAGGATTTTGGTTGAAGTTGTATGTTTAGTTTATTGTGTATAAATTTTCCAATAGGACAATAGTGTGGAAAACCCGCACCGACTTCATTCTGACCGCATGTCAAGTTTATTGCACTCTGACGTCATCACGCCTTGATGTCTGTTAAATGTAAGACTAGTTATACGTAGCAGAGACAATTCATTGTGAACAGAAAGAGTTTGGTCGAAGTTGTATGTTTAGTTTATTGGTAATGAATTGTTTAGTAAGGACAATACTATAGAGTGAAAAACCCGCCCGACTTCCTTCTGACCGCATATGTCAACTTTATGACACCCTGGCTTCATCATGTCTTGATGTCTGTTAAATTTGTTACTAGAAATATGTAGCGGAGGCACTCAGGTGTAAACAGAAGGAGTTTGGTTGAAGTTGTATGTTCAGTTTATTGTGTATGAATTTTCTAACTAGGACAATAGAGTGGAAAACCCGCCTTGACTTCCTTCTGACCGCATATGTCAACTTTATGGCACTCTGACGTCATCACGCCTTGATGTCTGTTTAATGTGAGACTAGTGATACATAGCGGAGACTATCTATGTAAAGACACAGAGTTTGGTTGAAGTTGTATGTTTCGTTTATTGTCTATGAATTCTTTAATTAGGTGAATAGTCTGGAAAACCAGCCCCGACTTCCTTCTGACAGCATATGTCAACTTTATGGCACCCTGACCTCATCAGGCTTTGATGTCTGTTAAATTTGAGACTAGTAATATATAGCATAGGCACTTTGATGCAAACAGAAGGAGTTTGGTTGAAGTTGTATGTTTAGTTTATGTGTATGAATCTTTTAATTAGGACAATAGGGTGGAAAACCCGCCTTGACTTCCTTCTGACCGCATATGTCAACTTTATGGAACCCTGACGTCATCAGGCTTTGATGTCTGTTAAATTTGAGACTAGTAATATATAGCATAGGCAGTTCAATGCAAACAGAAGGAGTTTGGTTGAAGTTGTATGTTTAGTTTATTGTGTATGATTTTTTTAATTAGGTCAATAGTGTGGAAAATCCGCAACGACTTCTTTCCAACCGCAAATGTCAACTTTATTGTACTCTGACGTCTTCAAGCCTTGATGTCTGCTAAATTTGGGACTAGTAATATGTAGCATAGGTGCTCCGGTGTAAACAGAAGGAGTTTGGTTGAAGTTGTATGTTAAGTGAATTGTGTATGATTTTTTAATCAAATATAGTGGAAAACCCGCCCTGACTTCATTCTCACTGCATATGTCA
The DNA here is from genome assembly GCA_019207045.1 of Branchiostoma floridae x Branchiostoma belcheri. Lineage (NCBI taxonomy): Eukaryota > Metazoa > Chordata > Leptocardii > Amphioxiformes > Branchiostomatidae > Branchiostoma > Branchiostoma floridae x Branchiostoma belcheri. The sequence goes on from CM033041.1 coordinate 9,061,375, forward strand.
ATTTTATGGCACTCTGACGTCAACACGCCTTGATGTCTGTTAAATTTGAGACTAGCAATATGTAGCGGAGGCACTTGGGTGTAAACAGACGGAGTTTGGTTGAAGTTGTATGTTTAGTTATTGTCTATGAATCTTTTAAATAGGTCAATAGAGTGAAAAACCCGCCCCGACTTCCTTCTGACCGCATATGTCAACTTTATGGCACTCTGACGTCATCACGCCATGATGTCTGTTAAATTTGAGACTAGCAATATGTAGCGGAGGCACTCAGGTGTAAACAGAAGGAGTTTGGTTGAAGTTGTATGTTCAGTTTATTGTCTATGAATTTTCTAATTAGGACAATAGAGTGGAAAACCCGCCTTGACTTCCTTCTGACCGCACATGTCAACTTTATGGCACTCTGACGTCAACACGCCATGATGTCTGTAAAATTTGAAACTAGCTATATGTAGCGGAGGCACTTGGGTGTAAACAGAAGGATTTTGGTTGAAGTTGTATGTTTAGTTTATTGTGTATAAATTTTTCCAATAGGACAATAGTGTGGAAAACCCGCACCGACTTCCTTCTGACCGCATGTCAAGTTTATTGCACTCTGACGTCCATCACGCCTTGATGTCTGTTAAGTGTAAGACTAGTTATACGTAGCAGAGACAATTCATTTTGAACAGAAAGAGTTTGGTCGAAGTTGTATGTTTAGTTTATTGGTAATGAATTGTTTAGTAAGGACAATACTATAGAGTGAAAAACCCGCCCGACTTCCTTCTGACCGCATATGTCAACTTTATGGCACTCTGACGTCATCACGCCATGATGTCTGTAAATTTTGAGACTAGTAATATAGAGCAAAGGCACTTGGGTGTAAACAGACGGAGTTTGGTTGAAGTTTTATGTTTAGTTTATTGTGTATGAATCTTTTAATTAGGACAATAGGGTGGAAAAACCGCATTGACTTCCTTCTGACCGCATATGTCAACTTTATGGCACTCTGACGTCATCACGCCATGATGTCTGTTAAATTTGAGACTAGAAATATGTAGCAAAGGCACTTGGGTGTAAACAGACGGAGTTTGGTTGAAGTTGTATGTTAGTTATTGTCTATGAATCTTTTAATTAGGTCAATAGAGTGTAAAACCCGCCCCGACTTCCTTCTGAACGCATATGTCAACTTTATGGCACTCTGACGTCATCACGCCATGATGTCTGTTAAATTTGAGACTAGCAATATGTAGCAGAGGCACTTGGTGTAAACAGACGGAGTTTGGTTGAAGTTGTATGTTTAGTTTATTGTCTATGAATCTTTAATTAGGTCAATAGAGTGTAAAACCCGCCCCGACTTCCTTCTGACCGCATATGTCAACTTTATGGCACTCTGACGTTAACACGCCTTGATGTCTGTTATATTTGAGACTAGCAATATGTAGCAGAGGCACTTGGGTGTAAACAGACGGAGTTTGGTTGAAGTTGTATGTTTAGTTTATTGTCTATGAATCTTTAATTAGGTCAATAGTGTGGAAACCCGCCCAGACCTCTTTCTGACCGCTTATGTCAATTTTATGGTACTCTGACGTCATCACGCCATGATGTCTGTAAAATTTGAGACTAGCAATATGTAGCGGAGGCACTTGGATGTAAACAGACGGAGTTTGGTTGAAGTTGTATGTTTAGTTTATTGTCTATGAATCTTTTAATGAGGTCAATAGAGTGAAAAACCCGCCCCGACTTCCTTCTGACCGCATATGTCAACTTTATGGCACTCTGACGTCATCACGCCATGATGTCTGTTAAATTTGAGACTAGCAATATGTAGCAGAGGCACTTGGGTGTAAACAGACGGAGTTTGGTTGAAGTTGTATGTTTAGTTTATTGTCTATGAATCTTTTAATTAGGTCAATAGTGTGGAAAACCGCCCAGACCTCTTTCTGACCGCTTATGTCAATTTTATGGTACTCTGACGTCATCACGCCATGATGTCTGTAAAATTGAGACTAGCAATATGTAGCGGAGGCACTTGGGTGTAAACAGACGGAGTTTGGTTGAAGTTGTATGTTTAGTTTATTGTCTATGAATCTTTTAATGAGGTCAATAGAGTGAAAAACCCGCCCCGACTTCCTTCTGACCGCATATGTCAACTTTATGGCACTCTGACGTCATCACGCCATGATGTCTGTTAAATTTGAGACTAGCAATATGTAGCAGAGGCACTTGGGTGTAAACAGACGGAGTTTGGTTGAAGTTGTATGTTTAGTTTATTGTCTATGAATCTTTTAATTAGGTCAATAGAGTGTAAAACCCTCCCCGACTTCCTTCTGACCGCATATGTCAACTTTATGGCACTCTGACGTTAACACGCCTTGATGTCTGTTAAATTTGAGACTAGCAATATGTAGCAGAGGCACTTGGGTGTAAACAGACGGAGTTTGGTTGAAGTTGTATGTTTAGTTTATTGTCTATGAATCTTTTAATTAGGTCAATAGTGTGGAAAACCCGCCCAGACCTCTTTCTGACCGCTTATGTCAATTTTATGGTACTCTGACGTCATCACGCCATGATGTCTGTAAAATTTGAGACTAGCAATATGTAGCGGAGGCACTTGGGTGTAAACAGACGGAGTTTGGTTGAAGTTGTATGTTTAGTTTATTGTCTATGAATCTTTTAATGAGGTCAATAGAGTGAAAAACCCGCCCCGACTTCCTTCTGACCGCATATGTCAACTTTATGGCACTCTGACGTCATCACGCCATGATGTCTGTTAAATTTGAGACTAGCAATATGTAGCAGAGGCACTTGGGTGTAAACAGACGGAGTTTGGTTGAAGTTGTGTTTAGTTTATTGTCTATGAATCTTTTAATTAGGTCAATAGAGTGTAAAACCCTCCCCGACTTCCTTCTGACCGCATATGTCAACTTTATGGCACTCTGACGTTAACACGCCTTGATGTCTGTTAAATTTGAGACTAGCAATATGTAGCAGAGGCACTTGGGTGTAAACAGACGGAGTTTGGTTGAAGTTGTATGTTTAGTTTATTGTCTATGAATCTTTTAATTAGGTCAATAGTGTGGAAAACCCGCCCAGACCTCTTTCTGACCGCTTATGTCAATTTTATGGTACTCTGACGTCATCACGCCATGATGTCTGTAAAATTTGAGACTAGCAATATGTAGCGGAGGCACTTGGGTGTAAACAGACGGAGTTTGGTTGAAGTTGTATGTTTAGTTTATTGTCTATGAATCTTTTAATTAGGTCAATAGAGTGAAAAACCCGCCCCGACTTCCTTCTGACCGCATATGTCAACTTTATGGCACTCTGACGTCATCACGCCATGATGTCTGTTAAATTTGAGACTAGCAATATGTAGCAGAGGCACTTGGGTGTAAACAGACGGAGTTTGGTTGAAGTTGTATGTTTAGTTTATTGTCTATGAATCTTTTAATTAGGTCAATAGTGTGGAAAACCCGCCCAGACCTCTTTCTGACCGCTTATGTCAACTTTATGGTACTCTGACGTCATCACGCCATGATGTCTGTAAAATTTGAAACTAGCCATATGTAGCGGAGGCACTTGGGTGTAAACAGAAGGATTTTGGTTGAAGTTGTATGTTTAGTTTATTGTGTATAAATTTTTCCAATAGGACAATAGTGTGGAAAACCCGCACCGACTTCATTCTGACCGCATGTCAAGTTTATTGCACTCTGACGTCATCACGCCTTGATGTCTGTTAAATGTAAGACTAGTTATACGTAGCAGAGACAATTCATTGTGAACAGAAAGAGTTTGGTCGAAGTTGTATGTTTAGTTTATTGGTAATGAATTGTTTAGTAAGGACAATACTATAGAGTGAAAAACCCGCCCGACTTCCTTCTGACCGCATATGTCAACTTTATGACACCCTGGCTTCATCATGCCTTGATGTCTGTTAATTTGTTACTAGAAATATGTAGCGGAGGCACTCAGGTGTAAACAGAAGGAGTTTGGTTGAAGTTGTATGTTCAGTTTATTGTGTATGAATTTTCTAACTAGGACAATAGAGTGGAAAACCCGCCTTGACTTCCTTCTGACCGCATATGTCAACTTTATGGCACTCTGACGTCATCACGCCTTGATGTCTGTTTAATGTGAGACTAGTGATACATAGCGGAGACTATCTATTGTAAAGACACAGAGTTTGGTTGAAGTTGTATGTTTCGTTTATTGTCTATGAATTCTTTAATTAGGTGAATAGTCTGGAAAACCAGCCCCGACTTCCTTCTGACCGCATATGTCAACTTTATGGCACCCTGACCTCATCAGGCTTTGATGTCTGTTAAATTTGAGACTAGTAATATATAGCATAGGCACTTTGATGCAAACAGAAGGAGTTGGTTGAAGTTGTATGTTTAGTTTATTGTGTATGAATCTTTTAATTAGGACAATAGGGTGGAAAACCCGCCTTGACTTCCTTCTGACCGCATATGTCAACTTTATGGCACCCTGACGTCATCAGGCTTTGATGTCTGTTAAATTTGAGACTAGTAATATGTAGCATAGGCAGTTCAATGCAAACAGAAGGAGTTTGGTTGAAGTTGTATGTTTAGTTTATTGTGTATGATTTTTTTAATTAGGTCAATAGTGTGGAAAATCCGCAACGACTTCTTTCCAACCGCATATGTCAACTTTATTGTACTCTGACGTCTTCAAGCCTTGATGTCTGCTAAATTTGGGACTAGTAATATGTAGCATAGGTGCTCCGGTGTAAACAGAAGGAGTTTGGTTGAAGTTGTATGTTAAGTGAATTGTGTATGATTTTTTAATCAAATATAGTGGAAAACCCGCCCTGACTTCATTCTCACTGCATATGTCAATTTTATGGCACTCTGACGTCAACACGCCTTGATGTCTGTTAAATTTGAGACTAGCAATATGTAGCGGAGGCACTTGGGTGTAAACAGACGGAGTTTGGTTGAAGTTGTATGTTTAGTTTATTGTCTATGAATCTTTTAAATAGGTCAATAGAGTGAAAAACCCGCCCCGACTTCCTTCTGACCGCATATGTCAACTTTATGGCACTCTGACGTCATCACGCCATGATGTCTGTTAAATTTGAGACTAGCAATATGTAGCAGAGGCACTTGGGTGTAAACAGACGGAGTTTGGTTGAAGTTGTATGTTTAGTTTATTGTCTATGAATCTTTTAATTAGGTCAATAGTGTGGAAAACCCGCCCAGACCTCTTTCTGACCGCTTATGTCAACTTTATGGTACTCTGACGTCATCACGCCATGATGTCTGTAAAATTTGAAACTAGCCATATGTAGCGGAGGCACTTGGGTGTAAACAGAAGGATTTTGGTTGAAGTTGTATGTTTAGTTTATTGTGTATAAATTTTTCCAATAGGACAATAGTTTGGAAAACCCGCACCGACTTCATTCTGACCGCATGTCAAGTTTATTGCACTCTGACGTCATCACACCTTGATGTCTGTTAAATGTAAGACTAGTTATACGTAGCAGAGACAATTCATTGTGAACAGAAAGAGTTTGGTCGAAGTTGTATGTTTAGTTTAATGGTAATGAATTGTTTAGTAAGGACAATACTATAGAGTGAAAAACCCGCCCGACTTCCTTCTGACCGCATATGTCAACTTTATGGCACCCTGGCTTCATCATGCCTTGATGTCTGTTAAATTTGTTACTAGAAATATGTAGCGGAGGCACTCAGGTGTAAACAGAAGGAGTTTGGTTGAAGTTGTATGTTTCGTTTATTGTCTATGAATTCTTTAATTAGGTGAATAGTCTGGAAAACCAGCCCCGACTTCCTTCTGACCGCATATGTCAACTTTATGGCACCCTGACCTCATCAGGCTTTGATGTCTGTTAAATTTGAGACTAGTAATATATAGCATAGGTACTTTGATGCAAACAGAAGGAGTTTGGTTGAAGTTGTATGTTTAGTTTATTGTGTATGAATCTTTTAATTAGGACAATAGGGTGGAAAACCCGCCTTGACTTCCTTCTGACCGCATATGTCAACTTTATGGCACCCTGACGTCATCAGGCTTTGATGTCTGTTAAATTTGAGACTAGTAATATGTAGCATAGGCAGTTCGGTGCAAACAGAAGGAGTTTGGTTGAAGTTGTATGTTTATTTTATTGTGTATGATTTTTTTAATTAGGTCAATAGTGTGGAAAATCCTTCACGACTTCTTTCTAACCGCATATGTCAACTTTATGGCACTCTGACGTCATCAAGCCTTGATGTCTGCCTAATTTGGGACTAGTAATATGTAGCATAGGTGCTCCGGTGTAAACAGAAGGAGTTTGGTTGAAGTTGTATGTTTAGTGTATAGGACAATAGAGTGGAAAACCCGCCCTGACTTCCTTCTGACCGCATATGTTAACTTTATGGCACCCTGACGTCATCATGCTTTGCTGTCTGTTGAATTTGTCACATGGACTACGTAGCGGATACACTTCGGTTAGAACAGAAGGAGTTTGGTCGAAGTTGTATGTTTAGTTTATTGTTTAATTGGGTCAATAGAATGGCAAACTCGCCCCATCTTTCTCCCGATCGCATATGTCAACTTAATGGCAACGCTGTGATGTCTGTTAAATCTGTGCGTCACTTTTATCTTAGTTGCCCGCTCTCTAATACTGATTATCACTTAGGCCCGCTGTGGCTCGTTTAATCAAATCATGTAAAATTTTATTGGTTTTGTGAAAACGTAGGGTTTTTCAAGACCCTATTTGCTTTTCTGCTAGTGATTTGGCGGTAGTTCATGAGATTGTCGCTAGGTTTTGTTTTCTAATGTCTAATTTGCACTTTATAGATGAAATGTTACTTTCTAATATCATCTATATGTGAATTCACATTTCATGAGCTGTTACAGAAGATTTGAAGCAATGTCCGATATGCATCGTTTGCCATGGACGCTTTGGGGCGAATTTTGGAAATTTCAGTTCGTTCGAATCGGTACCTGAATGGGTAGCTATGTTCGGTCTTATCACGAATCGGCGGCTGAATGGGCGGCTACGAAAGGGCGGATGAATAGGCGGCCAACTTCAGCTTGGTCGTGCATGCATATGCACGTATCAGTGAGGGTCTCTAGCGATTCCTTCCATATTTGCAGCTGTTGAACACAGGTGCCACAAGCACTCATCACACAGTGACTAACTAGTCTACCCCTTCAAGTTCAATGCCAACATAAAATTGATAATGGACATTCTCCATTTATGGACAGTACTGTGTGTAAAGTCTTACTCTACTAAGAAAATATTGTAGGTTACAGGTCAAACAAAGATGAATTAAAAGCTTTTACTTTTGTAGGAATCACACACACTCTAGAATCCCCACCCCCACTGGACATGAGAAGTGGTATGTCCCTGAAACTTGACCCACCACTCTAACAACAGAAACGTTACCTTCCGTTGCACCTTTACAGAAAAGGCAGCTTCTCGACCGCATTAAGTCAGGTAAGCAACTTACAGGTCAATTTCTTGAATTCCTAAGAGTAAATTCTGTTCTTTTTCACTGTCTTTGATCTCAGCAAGTGTTGGTGGGTAAGTTGTGGAGAAAGTGACAAAGTTTGTTGATGATGATGATGAAGCAATCATAGAATGTGAGTGAAAGTAGGTCTCAGATATTGTTACCAAAGGATGAAAACATTTCTGGTAAACAATAACCTGTATGCAGAAGGTATCCTTTTCTGACTTGTTTTGGTTTCAAATGTTAGAATTTGAGGAATATAAGCTGAACAACTTAGCAGACTACCCCCAAAATATCCTTTTTTAGTCATTATAACGGTGCATATCTCTTGGAATGAGATCTTGAAGTCATGATCTTTGAAAACATTTACAAAAATTTATAAAAATTGAGCCAAAAGGCAATAACTTCTGTATCTTATCAGAATGAGGAAAATGGTCAACCATCATTGCTTGTTTTCAAACTATGTCGGTGAGAGCTTGAGCACTCTTCAGAACCAACAGCTGCTGAGTTGAAAGAGGGGACAGCATTAAGTTCCTTCCACATTAAAACATTACATTCAGTAAAGCAGTTGTGAGTTAAGCATTGTCTACAGGTGTTCCCTAACTTCATAACACACATCAGGGCATTAATTGATGATTTGATAGTAAATGTATATTCTCCTGCCTGTATCTCTCAAAATTCCAGACTGATTGGAAATAAATGATGTGCATTTAAACATTTCCACTTGGCCAAGCTATCAGTATCTTTTACCACTACATTTGACAGAGAACAAAACATTTTCAAAGTTATTTTACTGATTCCTTCATTTGATGTTCTTTTCTAAAAACCTGAACATTTTTCCTTAACACAATAGATGCTCCACACTACCATTAGAATGCTTCAGTACTTGCACCTGTTTTGCAAGGGGTAAACCACTAGTTATCTTGACAGGATCGCCCCCAGTTGTGCAGATATAGTGCAGCAAATAATTTTCCCCGCAATGTCTTCTAACAAATCTTCTAGCATATCATTCAATTTCCAAGCAGATGTTGGGTCTAGCTTGTTTTCCATTTTTTTGTCATGGTGAATGCTTTTTTTCCAGTCAGGGATAGTAAAATTTCCACCACAAGAATGCATCAATAGTTGCATAATATAAGCAGGATCTGCTTGGAGATGAATTCTACTCCACAGGTAGCTGAGTTGACAGTTCTTATTTACGCAGTTAGAAGTATAAAGTTACTGACCTTGAACCATATTGCTGGATAGTCAGCAACAGCATTCATGGAACCCATTACTGTGTCCTATCCAGGGGAAAACAGCATTTTCAAATCCACTCCGTCAGCATTTTGTCTTTTTCTACCAACACCAATTAGGTCACAGTTCTTTATACCCAGGTAAACAATACGGATCTTCTTACAGCAAACGCAGCAGTAAGTGAAGGACGTCGTCTCAAATGTCGCTGTTTTACGCATTGGTAGTCACTTTTACTACCTTGGATTAGGATTGGCTGCGTCCTTGAACACCTTACACCGGATGTGTTGTAAGAAGCCTGACATATAAGGTCAGAATTTCTTTTTCGTGGATCACAGATTGACAACTGCTGTAGAGGTTGGGGCAAGCTGAGTGGAAAGCAGAGTTCCCAGTGGGAAAGAAGGGAAGACAGGCCAAGGGTGAATCAAAGGTAACACTATTCTTTAATCATAATAAAGAAGGATTTAATTGTAAATACATGTGTATATAAGAAATCAGTTATCAAACAAGTAATTGCATATTTCCCCCTTTAAAACAACATACCAGAAGTTACAATCATTATCATGAAATCATTCCTTTTTTTCACCATAGAAAGTATGTAAAGAATGCAAATCATAACTGTTAGAACTCTAGAAAACATGTTATTTGTACCTTTCATGTGTCAAACTTAGTATATTTGCACAACGTCAGTTGTCTGAGTTTTCAAAGACTGACATAGAAACACCTGTGTGGGTCCGACCCACCTGTAGAGTAAGATTTGTGGATGGTTTGAGATTAAAGTATTCATACCCAATACCCGTGTCCCGACCGTTGCTTTTGTGTGCAACAACTCTGGTGCAACCAAGGGTATCCTTTCCAAATGTGTCAGGTTTACCCTGGTTTTAACAGCCAAAATCCAAGTGAATTGATCTTAATTTTATCACACACTTTCTGTATGTTGTTCTGTTTAAGATAAGACTTTCTTAAGACAGAAACTACAAGAGTTTCATCTTTAGAATACAGTATCACATTGGAAATTCATGACTTGTTTTCGACATCCACATTTCTATTTACACATACAAAATGTAAGCTATAGCTAACTGAGTCAGTGAGTGTGAACCTTTTGACTGAGGATTGTTTGGGCTGCTCCAAAAACTACTTAATAGGGGAACTTGGAAGAAAGGGCAGACCATCTTCATTGCACCCCCATCCTGAAAGACTTTAGAAAAGCCCCTAAGTGCATGTACATGTATGACATGTTGTTTTGAACGAAGAACGATATCACACTATATCTGTTACCTCTGAGTCTTTTCACGGTCTAATATGGTTACTTGTGACAGACACAACAAAGTATTGGGTTGTCAGAATTCTGTTTGTCATTTTCTACCAGTGACACTTTTCTTTATGAAGTTTTGCAAATAAACAGAGCCACAGACTTGCAATAGAAACAAAACAATGTGGAAGAAGCATTATAATTAATAGCAGTTTTAAAAACCAAATCCTATTTACTAGTCATGCCTTTTTGGTGCCCTTCTTCCCTAAAAACCGTTGCTGAATGTTTGAAACTATTTACAGCGTTGTGGTTTCTAACCCCAAAATCTGCCATGAAGAGTCCTGAGCTTGAATAGGAAATCCTTGAACCATCGCCCATGTTGTTGTCGGTGGACACCCCTTGACAGACGAGAGGCACTTGTCGTGCTTTTGTCTCTATTGTGTTCCTAACGGTCTACAGTAGCATCAAAGTGGTGCTGGGTTACTGCCGACTAATCAGCGACATGTAGGTCTGGAAGGGACTGTTCACAAGCTGTGTGCAGGGGTTGGGGTTACTGGGCAATGATGGAAAACTGCAGTTCACTGTAACCACCTGTAAAAATTGCACATATGCCAAGAAACTGAAAACAATATGGGAGGTACTATTTTTGATTTGTTTGCTAGTTTGTTTATCCTTGTGTGTGTTCCCCAAGGTTGATATGGGTTTAAACTTGTTTCAGTTGGGTAGCCTGGGTTCAAATTTACCAACTTGAAAGTAATTTACAAAAAAAACCTTTAATGAATATTTCAGGCAGGTATGAGATCTTCAATTCTTTGTTTCATTATGCATTTCATCTCTGAAAACTACAACAGTTACTGTTTCTGCATAGGTCCAGCAGGGTTAAGGTGCAGGGTCCCATGTCATCAGACGGTTGATTATTTTGTGTGTCATCAACATAATATAAATTGAAATCAAATTTATGCATGATTTCCTTTATTGTGTCACGTCATTGTGACATGGAAAAGTTATTCATTGTCTGTGATGTTTCAGGTACCTGCAAGTGAGCAGACGACAAAATGGGAGTGGCCGATACAACACTGACAATTCTTCTGCTCTCCTTCCTGACTTATCCTGCCACCAGCACAGGTAAGATTGGAGCTGAGTTCAGTTTACACCATTTCAAATTTCTTATAAAACACTTTTGCTGTGACTTTCTTGATTGTCATATTGCAAGTACGCAAGCATGATTTGGGTGAGACTGTTTGATACCTTCAACCCTTACAATGGCCGATGCATAGTTCCTTTATTGAAACAAGTACATGGAACCAGCGAGAGTGCAAGAAGTGCTTAACTGAGTAATCACGCCTTATAATCAAAACTGAAACTTAGACATGTCTCTTTTTCTTATTTCCATTTCTTAAGTAACTTTTCTATCCTAAAACTACATAATCAATCCTTTCTTTATTTCCTTCTTTCATTCTTCCTTAAGTGCCCATGATCATTATGTTGATCACTTGCCCCGACTACCTTGCCCCTTACCCGACGGACTTTCACCCCAACATAAAATCAGACCATTCCTTGGTTGAAACAAGGTCTTCCAGGTGGAAATCAATGAGTGGTTAATCATAGCTTTCACCCCTACATAAAATCAAACCTTACGGCTTGTAAATGTTTCTTGGATGCCAATGTCAATTTGCCCACAGCTAACTCTTTCAAAAACTTTTCTCTCCCCCCCCCCCAGAATGCGGTGGATCTCTGACATCACAACACGGCGTCATCACGTCCCCCGACTACCCCGCCCCTACCCGGCTGACACAGACTGTACCTGGAACATCAGCGTGCCGCAGGGTCAGGTCGTGCTGCTGACCTTTGACCGGATTGACCTCAACCCTTTCCCTGATGCACCTGAGAAATGTTACCTGCACATGATCGAGGTGTACAACGGCACGGATGAGGCTGAAAACTTGATGGGTAAGGTGAAGTTATCTCATTATTGTCATAAACATTAATTCTCTAATTTGTATCATAATTGCTACCAATATATTGGTCAAGTGAGTAGAGCCATTTGATAGGTTGTGACTTCGGTCCCTGGTAGAATTGTACCACTAACTTTAAAAATGGTACATACTGTCTCATCCCCTTAGCACTGAGTTTTGGAAAATTACAGTAGATTAGCACTCACCACTATAAGGTCAGGACTAGCCCCAATTACTGCAGTTGTACAAAGATGCATGGTCCAAGGGCTACTTAAACAGAGATGGATGCAACCCTACACACCATCTGGTTTGGAAAGGACCTATATTTAACACTAGTTCACCTTTATTCGCAGGGTAACCTATATCCGTTGTGCCTAAAAACAGGATCCTCAGGGATTATCTCTCTGATGGGCGGTAGTTTCAAATTGCATTTTTTTCAATATAATGCAGTTTGAGACCACCGTTCATCGACTTGAAACCTTGAAATACCCTCAGGCTGGTGTTAAATACATTGGATAAAGGTTACCCCGCGAATAAAGGTGAACTAGCGTTACCTATCATAATTGTATTAAAAAAATTAAGGTTGCACTTGAGGTGAATATCTGACCAATAGCTTTTAACACAACAGCATATCATGTGATGGAAACACTTATGATTGACAGGTAGATTTTGCGGGCAGACCCCGCCCCCTGCGTTGATGTCTGGTGGTGATGTCATGATCGTGAAGTTCCTGATGAACAGGTGGCCAAGGAACGACGAGCTCTTCACAGGTTTCTCTGCTTCATACAAAGCAGTCCGACCTGGTGAGTTATCAATGGTAAAAAGACCAAAGCACAAAAATATTAACTACCTAATTCTGTAATTTGCTAGTGTGAATCTTGTCAAATCTAGTGTAATTAATACCATGAAACACACTGGTCCATAGTTGTTGCCCCGGCATATATTGGGTAAGGAATTTTGATTGTAAGTCAAACTTGTGGCAAAGCATTAACACACACAACAATTTAGGTCATTGAAAGTTTTTATTTCTGAATCAATGTTAGAGTTCTAAGATGAAATTGGTCAGTGTATGGTAATGATCTATATAGTTTAATTTTTAGATAGCAAAATAAAATCTAAACTTTATTGTTCCCTTCTGTTTAGAGCTGAACTCAGGCTGTGGTAACCTGGCCCTCCTCACCAGCCAGACTGGCACACTAGCATCAGCTAACTTCCCCAGCAGCTACAGCAGTGGTGCCACCTGCAAGTGGGAGATAGCTGGCACCAACGTCACCCTCTCCTTCCACAGTTTTCAGGTAGGGTCATTATGCACCCCTCAACAAAGGGACAGTGTCTATTAGAATGCTGAATGTCTATCAGCACCAAGGATAGGAAAAATGTTAGTGTGAATGTCTATCAGCACCAAGGAAAGGGAAGTGTTAGAGTGAATGTCTATCAGCACTAAGGATAGGGAAGTGTTAGTGTGAATGTCTATCAGCACCAAGGAAAGGCACAGTGTTAGAGTGAATGTCTATCAGCACCAAGGAAAGGGACAGTGTTAGTGTGAATGTCTATCAGCACCAAGGAAAGGGACAGTGTTAGTGTGAATGTCTATCAGCACCAAGGAAAGGGACAGTGTTAGTGTGAATGTCTATCAGCACTAAGGATAGGCAGTGTTAGTGTGAATGTCTATCAGCACCGAGGAAAGGGACAGTGTTAGAGTGAATGTCTATCAGCACCAAGGAAAGGGACAGTGTTAGAGTGAATGTCTATCAGCACCAAGGAAAGGGACAGTGTTAGTGTGAATGTCTATCAGCACCAAGGAAAGGGACAGTGTTAGTGTGAATGTCTATCAGCACCAAGGAAAGGGACAGTGTTAGTGTGAATGTCTATCAGTACCAAGGAAAAGGACAGTGTTAGTGTGAATGTCTATCAGCACCAGGGACAATGTTGGTGTGAATGTCTATCAGCACCAGGGACAATGTTAGTGTGAATGTCTATCAGCACCAAGGAAAGGGACAGTGTTAGAGTGAATGTCTATCAGCACCAAGGAAAGGGACAGTGTTAGTGTGAATGTCTATCAGTACCAAGGAAAGGGACAGTGTCAGTGTGAATGTCTATCAGCACTAAGGAAAGGGACAGTGTTAGTGTGAATGTCTATCAGCACCAAGGAAAGGGACAGTGTCAGTGTGAATGTCTATCAGCACCAAGGAAAGGGACAGTGTCAGTGTGAATGTCTATCAGCACCAAGAAAAGGGACAGTGCTAGTGTGAATGTCCATCAGCACCAAGGAATGGAATAGTGTTAGTATGAATGTCTTTTAGCACCAAGGAAACTAAGAGTTGTGTCAACAACTTTTGTATATTGTTTGTTTTTGTAGCTCTACACGTAAACAACTAGCAGACAATGCCAAGCTCTTATATTGTTATATTGCGTATTGATAACAAACACATTGGATATGTTTTGTCAAGAGTTTCACTACAAGCAGAAAAAGTGTATAATTTGTCATATCCGCTGTTCTATCATTCCTCCTCCCTCCCCCAGGTGGGAGGTCCCTTCAGCCAGTGTTCAGGGAACACCAATGACTACCTGGCTGTGTACGAGGAATTCAGCAACAGAAAATCACTCATAGGTAAGATGTTTAGTCATTTCTTAATGAAATATCTTAGATCTTTATCTCTTTCCCAAAATTTTGTCACTTATTTCTTAGGCCAAGATCTCCCTCCATCCCTCAAAGTGAAATTAGAAAGTAAAATTAGAAGACACGTATTAATCAATATTGCCAAAAAGCAGTTACTCAAGCAATTGGATATGATTTTGGGAACAGTCAGACATTTCAGATAGTATTTCTGCTATCTTTTGTCTATGTCACCTATCTTATTACTTAGATCTCTAACCTTCATCAACGTATCATTGTCAATATTGTGTTGAGAATATCTTCTGCCAGTAACTCACCAATGGTTAAATGAAATCTCCTTGGCAAATTTGAAATAATGGATGCCAACGTTCCACCTTTCTTTATGCTTAGGTACCTACTGTGGATGGAACAAGCCTGATGACATCCACACAGACGGACCCATGATTGTTGAGTTTATGTCTGATGAGGCTGTCAACGATATGGGTTTCTTTGCCACTTATACAGGTAAGCCCAAAATCAATAGTATTTGACACTCAATGACCAATTATGGAAACAATGACCATCTGGTAAAATGTGACAATGTTACATTATGTACAGAATAAGCCAGTTAATTGCACAACGGATTAACGCAACTTCTGTTGACTGCACGCAATTCCCAAATCCCAATTTGGTGCGGTCCAGCTAGATAACTTCGCATTATTGCACCAGTCGGATAATTGCACAAAATTCACTGTCAAACAGGTCGTGCAATTAAACGGCTAGAATCTACTGTATATACATAATAAGTTTTAATTTTTGTTTTAAACAGCGACCGTTCCTGACCCTACCGAGCGCCCCACAATGATTGGTGAAGCAGGTCGACCCTGGGGTAACGAGACCTCAGCTGGAGTTCACGTCACCTTCGGAGAGCTTACACTGCTTGGTTGCCTTGCACTAGCTTTAAACCTATAGTTACATTATAAACAGAAGCTATAGATGAACAATATGCAGATTCTGAAGCTTTATTAATCATATATCATGTAACAATAGATGTGCATCCAATGTCAAGTGGCAACTGGCAAATAATTTTTCCAGTAGAAGTGTGAAGGCTTTATAATATCTTTGTTGTTTGCATCCTATAAAGCAAGTATTGCAACGGTAACCCATTTATTTTTTACAAATAATTTATTGAGTAGTATGCATTTATTATTTCCTAAAATTAATATCTATCGGAAAATAACACTGCCGTGTGGAGTGGAATGCCCCTTTAAAGACCTTGTATTTGATTTGCCAAAAATAATCATTTCATGTGTATTGCCCTGTCTGGTTTTGTTGCATAAATTAATACAGATCTAGAAATTGTGCCGTCCGGTTGCAGTGAATAGTCACTAGTCTTTGTTGGAGTGAACTGAATAAATCAGAAACTTTCTAGAAAATTGCATTTTGCTCCTTTGCTTCACAGCAACATATACATGTACTCTATGTCAAAAACTTTACTGCTAAAACAAACTAAAATGACCTTTTCTAGGACACCAGTATGTAATCATTGCATACTCGTAATATCGACCACAGATTTCACTTTTCTACACAATTTCACTTTTATTCAAAGCACGATTTTTTCTGTCATCTGAAACTGTTACCAAGCCAAACCTTAATCTAAAAAAGGTTTCTTTCCTTGACCAACAATAATCTACTTCTAAACAAATTCTTCTTTCCATTCACAGAACTGAATTTATTTTCTTAGTCAACATGCATTTCTTTGTCCAAAGGATGTTGAGAGATGTCCTCTACTGTCACCACCAAATTTCTTCTAAGCTGACCCAGTACTTAGTCTGAACTAAGCTTCCTCATTACTTAAACGACTCAGGTGCTAACAGTTTTAATGTCAACAAATGACTTAAACAACTGTTGGTACTTTATTGTCTAAGATGTCACTGACAGTTATATTCAGGATAAGGGGGTGATGTATCTAGTACAAGTAAATATTCAGACTTCTGTACAGGGATACTTACACTGCGCTGAAAAATCAAAAGTAAACATTATTAATACGATAAGTCGACTACAGGAAGCTTTGTTTTGGCAAGTAAAGTCTTTCTGCAGCTGACTGTGGGAAACCCAAAAGTGTGAATGGCTTTTGTGTACATCACATACTCCAATGTTTAGAGTAAATATACTGACACTGTGGCTGGTAGTAAGTCCTGTGTATAGACAGTTGAGAGAGAACACTTTGTAGGTACAAATGTTACAGCTGTAACAAACACAGAACCAAACTTTGTCTGACTTTAAGTTTTACCATATACCCTATATTTACACCTAGTCTAACTGTTGTTGAGTAATGATGACCTGATCAGTATAAATGGCTTATTATTGGTAATTAAACATATGAAGGCTTCAAGTTGATGTTTTTCTTCTTCACTCAAAATGATTGCCTGGCTGTGAAACTTATATGTTTATTTTCCTACACATACCTGGCATCATTGAGTAGCCAGGTGTATTTTTCTACTTACACCAAACACTGGATCGCATGCAAGCATCTCAGAACTTCAGACGTGTTGGGGACATCATGGCTTACATGGCACTTTCCTTAGTTTGCCTGTACGTTTTATCTCCTGCTTTATTGCCGGGCGTCTTTGGAATCACAGGTAACATCACATGTCAGCAATTATTATGTCAAGTACTTAGTCTAAGAATGCTTTATTTTCTTTGTGGTTAGACTGATATTTTTGTCAAAAACTGCTATTCGTTAAAGCACATTTTGGTGGATAAACATGGCAATAAGACTGCACTCAGATTCTTATCATATACCACATACCTGAAAATGTCATAAACTTGATTTTGAATTATTAATCAACACTTGAGTGACCTATTTTCCAGTAACAATTTTAATATGACTATATCACATTAACATGAGGCTGAGTTCCAACTATTCACCCTATAATGACCATTCAATACTAAAATACATATTTATACCTCAAATTTCTTTAGTAACATTGCATTTCAGATCAAGGCAACGTGACAGACAGTGGAATCGACCAAAATGAAATAACCGATGTACCAGAGTCGGAGGAGTATGATTATCTGCCTGTACTTCTGTAAGTAAGAATCAGTTTTAAGCAAAACTAAAGCATCTTCCTTAATCATCATGAGTTTTGATGTTACAAAAGTTGTAGGTATATTCCAAACTGTTGCACTTTTCTGAGACTCAATTTGAAGTGCCCAAAAAACAACAGTGGTGCAAATCATTAATTTGTAACAAATACAAGTATGAGAGCAAGACTGTACTACGAGGGGCATTCAATAAGTAATGCCCCTGACCCACTTCCAGTTGTCTGATCTAAATGAAATTTTGCATGTGTAATGAGTCATATGTCTATGGGTTATGTTGCAAAAAACAGCTCTGAACTAACTGTGGTTACTGATTTACTGGTGTTTGAACTGAGTCAGGTGTGAAATGGACCAGGTGTGAAATGGAGCATGTTGAGTGTCGCGCAGTGATCCGGTTTTTGTATTTGAAAGGACGCACACCAAAGGGGACTTTTGATGAAATGAAAAAAACTTATGGTGATGATGCCCCATCATATGACCTTGTAAAACGCTGGCATCCTGAATTCAAACAAGGTCGGAAGTCTGTGGAAACAGCTCCCAGACCTGGTCGTCCCTCTTCTGCCATTGATGAGGCATCTGTCGGAGGACCAACCTGGGATGTCCTACAAGAACGGTGTCCAGAGCTACATCAAATGATGGGAGAAATGCAAAACTCTGGGTGTTTCCTATGAAGAGAAAGACTAATAACTGTGCCAAGTTTCATTAATATCCTGCTATGGGAAATGGGTCAGGGGCATTACTTATTGAATGCCCCTCGTAACTTTTAATTTAGTGATCAATGATAGAAAGCAGGTATTCACTATTCAGTCCCATATATCTCTATTCACCTGATGTGAAATCACCTAAGTTCACGGTGAAGCGGACACCGTGAACATTAAACCACCGTGAAAGTTTCTGCATTTACAGTAGGTTTAGTATAATGATGCACTCTAACTTATGCCCCTATACCCTAGGGAGGGTGACTATGATTACAATCCTCTGACACTGGACAGCTCGTGTGTCCTCAACTTTCTGGAACAAGGAGGAGATGAACGTCTCATAGGTAAACTGCAGTATATATGCACACAATATACATTTTGTATCATAATATATAACTTTATCATTATGATAGCAAAATATAATATAGTTTAGCCTTTGTGTTCTTACTGTATTCAATATTAGGTACATGTATTACATTGTACGTACATCTTTGGGACTTACATGCACACATATTAAAGTTGTACTTTTAAAATTAGTAGGGGAGCTTTTCTTTCACCTGAGGTATATATATATATATATATATATATATATATATATATATATATATATATATATATATATATAAAGGGACTTACATGCACACATATTAAAGTTGTACTTTTAAAATTAGTAGGGGAGCTTTTCTTTCACCTGAGGTATATATATATATATATATATATATATATATATATATATATATATATATATATATAAAGACCATAATACATTATATGACCTACATACAATGTACATCTAGGGTAGGGTCATCAATGATTCTTTAGAATGAAACTATATGAAAGTCCTGGTTCCTGCAAATCTTTAACCTCCTTGGTTCCTGCAAACCATTTCAGAATCTGAAAAGCTGAGTGATTCTCCCCATGTTTGTGTATGCTTGAACTGTTTGGTTCTGTTCTAAATTTAGATGTAGTGTGCCCTAGGAAGTGGCCCTCAAACATTGATGAACTGGAACAGTCTACCTTGGAAGAGGAGGAGACAAGTTCAACAGATGGTGGCATTGAGTCAGATGGCGCCTCCAAAAACCCTAGCAGCGACAACGATATTGCAGCCGTCACAAGCAACCAAGACCATTTCAAGTCTCCCAATGACAACCCCATAGAAGTTGCTGTACCGACTATTTCAACTAAAGATGGAAACAGTGACAATGGGTTAGAGAATCATGGTGAACACTTCGATAAAGACAGGGTATCGCATCTCAATACAACAGCTGTCGAGTCTTCAATGACAGCAGTCAAAGAAGATGGCACCATCTCGTTGGCAGTGAAGGAAGAAGACGTACCTGTGACATCTGAAGGTCAAGGGTCTGCATTCATGTCTGACCTGGACGACCTCTTGATTGACACCTATGGGGACAGTCCATCTTCACCCAACGGTCCATCGTCCAATGACGTACAAGGAGACACATCCAAGCTGAAAAAGGATGAAGGCGTGGCATTAGTCAAAGATGTGAGTAGCCACCTGGCTCTGTTGTACATAGAGAATGACGACTCAGAGAATGAAACTAAAAGCAATGCATCAGTGGTGAATCAGGGAAGCAGTGGAACACAAATACATTCAAAACCCCACCCAGATTCAGTCACTGAAGGGATGGAGTCTACAAACCCAAATGGTGAGAGCTAGACTTAATAAAGCCTGATGTCTTACATTTACTTACTAATAATAGGATTTTTAGATTTAGATGTATTAAGCTTTGATGAAAACAGTTTCAAGCCATGACAACTTCCTGTATGTAAAGAGTATTGTATTTGTATTGTGTCAAATTAAGAGGTACAATGTTGGCACAGACTGTATGTAAGAATTTTACTGCATATTAGGTTAACAATATTAAAAATGTATTCAATATGTCCTTGTCAGATTTAGAAAGTTTTTGTAAGAACCATGGGTTTGATATAAGTGCTAAGTGTTAGCTGGGTAAACAGTATGTGCCATTTTAATGTCTTTATACAAAGTTAAATATATGTTCACTCAATTGCAACACTATATCAAAGAATTATGTCAAATTAGGATGTTAAGCTTCATTCTATGCCTATAATTTGTACTTTCTGTCATAGGTCAGGTGAGGTAATAGTTGTTGCCATACATTGTACCATGTGCAGTTGTCGTAATAGTTGTTGCCATGTGCAATTGTCGTGGAATAAAGCTCAACTATGTTTTGCTTCGGTTTCTTTCTAGACATTGACAGTCATGCCATGATCATGATGGCTGTAGAGCTGTCTGTGTTCCTGGGAAGTTTGTTTGCGCTCGTGGCCTTCACTCTCTGGCTGCACTACAGGACCAAGGAACAGGAGGACACCTCCCCATCGAGCTGGCTGTCTGACAAATTTGTTATCCCCCGACCTTGGCGTCGGCTTAGCAAGGCTCAGCGCTTCAGCTGGGAGTTTAGCAAGATCTAAGAGCAGTCTGTAGTGAGCATTTTTGAGATTAAGAAACAAATAGAGTCGACCCCTTGTGTATAACTTTAGAAAGGAATAAATGATAAGTAACACGATTACTAGAAAATACATTTTTATTGTGCACTTCTTCTCTAAGGCTACTCTGGCCAACAATTAATCTGGCATTAACTAAAAAAACATGGGATTCCACCTACTTTCTTGGCATGCATGTTATCCTGACTGATAAATAAAACTGTTGTATCACTATTAAGATCATTATGATAATAGTTAAATCATGGTTTCCCTACTTGATACAGATCAAAATCTCATATCATTATGTAACCTATGTATCTTAAAACCATTCTTTCATGAAAAAAATGTTTGATTATGGAATAGTGATTATGTAAGTGTCAGACTTGTAGAACCTATTTAGAGTATCTTAAACCAGAAAACATGTAATCAGAATGCTTATATAAATAAAAATTCTGTTGTCTTTATTGTAGTCTGTATATGACAAGTATATACTAGGTAACCTCACTTTGGTCTCAGAGAGAATTACAAGTCGAACACTGCATGAAAAGCAGGACTTAGTTTAGATTGCAAAATTTCCACAAAATGTAAAATTGTAAAGAACCATTTTATTGCCAGCTTGTATAACATCTCGAACAAAAGAAGAAATTGAAATAGAATAATGCTGAATGTTACCTTTTGTAACTGAACAAAAACATACAAAAGGTCTTACAGCTCAGAAGCAGTATTATCTCATTGCATCACATTTGATACACCCGTATGTACATGTATGTCACATTTACAACCCAGAAACATGCATGAATTGTGCTCATGACAAATTGTTCTTGTTTTATTTTTTTTTTTGTCCTCTTCTATATCATACTTGTGGTTCCCACATAAGGAAGGCTGGGCTCCAGTTTTGAAATGTGACCTAGGCATAACATAGTTCCTAATGCTATCCTTTTAGTCTGACAAAATCAAAAAGCAGTATAGAGAAACTACAATGATCTATGATGACCACTGTCCAGAAATGGCCCTAACATGCATTGGCATAATACCGGTAGTAAGACTTATACCGGTAGATTAAAAATACTGGAACTTAAAGAGATCTACACATGCAACAATAGTTATTTCTGAGCTGTGCACACTTCAGACATCTAGGTGTCCAATATATCATTTACAAAGCATCGATAACAATGCATTCGAAGACAACAAGGCCAAAAGTTTTCAGTATCTTTTTCGGGGTAGGCAGCTCGTCGTGGGACGAACACACTGTCACATTCATTGCCAAATTTATAGATCATAATTACACATGCTCACGGCACAAGAAGAACATGATTCAACAACAATCTTGAATTTCTGTTGGTGACCTACAACTCATGTAAAAGTGTGAAGAACCGTTGCATAATAGCCCGGATCTACGACTGAATGGGCAAAATTGAACGTACGCAGCCATTTTCCCGCCATTTTTATATCTACGCTAGCAGTGAAGTGTTACGTCATAGCGGTTGTGACGGACAGAAGTTAAATGAAAATTCTTGACAGTATACGTCCGTTTTCTCATGACATTTTGTATGCTCATGCAGGTTTATGTTTTATGCATTTACTGACAGAAAAGGAAGGAACATCAGAGGATGTATAAATGTACATAGCGGCAGTTAATTGTGCCGTGTTTCTTCCTACCGGTATTTTGTACCCCCTCCCAACCACGCGCCCGTTCGCCGTGTAATTCCGCGGCGTGTTACAATTACAATATTACGCTTTTAGCAGGACAAGAGTGGCAGAAAAGTTACACAGAAGAAGTGGCAAGGGTAACCTATAACAGCAACATGTAGCTGGAGAAAATGATGCGTTGACAATTTGTCAAATCAGTATGGCTAGAGAAATCGTCGTAAACGTACCGGTATTATGATAATAGATGTTATATCTATCTGTAATATATCCACAGAATAGACACAGTGACACAGGCAGTGGCTGCAGCAATGTTCAACATGATTTTGTCCCTCCTGGTCTCGTGTAGTACGTGTTTATTGCTAGGTTGGGCTTCCCTGCTTGTTGTGCTCTCTTCAAGTCCAAGCATGGCCCTCCACAATCTTCTATACCATGGACCTGGGAAAAGGAAACAGAAACTTTAGGTTTGTAGAAGGTCTGCGAAAGAAAATTCTGCAATGCACTGTGGAACTGGACAGATGGTGACATCAGGGGTGACAGAGAAAATCATGCCAAGACATCATGACAGAGTGGATGTCTCCATGTTCAGTCCTAGTCTGCCCTCAAGAATAGCCAGGTGAAACTGTCATACATCCATTCCTTTCTTCAGAGAGAGTTAGCAAAACTAATCTCAAAAACCGTATAAAACGTTGCTGTGATAGGGAGGGAAATCTAGGTACCGACTGACCTCATTTCTTTCATCCTAAACTACATTCAGAGTTAAGCAAAAGTGTAATTTGTCAATTTCAAAGTAGACATTGTGATATTTTTTCAGCACCAGGGAGTCATGACAGTAAAGATGCTACACAAAGAAAAGCTGTGCTGACGAGAAAGTCATTGAGCACCAAGGACAGTTACCACATTAAAGATGCCAAGCATAGAAATGATTATGTTGGTGTGCAGGACAGCAATGGCAGTAAAAATACTACACATAGGAAAGCTGTGTCAGGGTGAATATGATTCAGCACTAAGGACAGTTATCACAGAAAAGATGCCACACATAGAAATGGTTATGTTGGTGTGAATGTCATTCAGCACCAGGGACAGCCATGTCACTGAAGGTGTCACCCAGGAAAGCTGTGCCAGTGTAAATGTGAATGTCATTCAGCACTAAGGACAGCAATGACAGTAAAGATGCAACATATGATACTTTGTACCGTGTACAATCGTTGCACAATAAAGTTCTTCTATGAAGGCTGTGTCAGCATGGATGTGAATGTGATACAGCTACAGAGGCAGCAAAAATGCCACACCTTGGAAAGCTGTGTTAAAGTGAGTATGATTCAGCACCAATCCAGCATAGATGACACACAAAGAAAAACTGTCCCAGTCTGAACGTGAATGCCATTTAGCACCAGGGACAGGTCTGACAGTAAAAATGTCACTCAGGAAAGCTGTGTAAATGAAAATATCAAAATCTATGTAAATGAGAATGTCATTCAGCACCAGGGATAGTAATGACAGCAAATGTATCACTCAAGAAAGTTGGGCCAATGTAAATGTGAATGTCATTCAGCACCAAGGACAGCAATGATGGTAAAAATTCCACACACAGGAAAGATGTCTCAGTTTGGACATGATTCAGAACCAAGGATGTATCATCTACCATGCAAATGCATTTCTGCTTTCTTATGGTGCAGCAGTGTGTTTCTAAAACAGACTGTTAGAGGTACACTTTCATACATATTTGCAAAGATACCTGCTAAGCTCAGCATTAGAGTGGTGCAAAATATGTGACATTTTTCTATATAAAACATGCCACACGCACATGCTTTTCTGCTTCCTCAATAAGCAGCAGAGTGTTTCTAAAACAGGCTGAGGTAGGTGCACTTTCCTTCATAAGCTGCTGCAAGAATGCATGCAAAGCTCAGCATTGCAGTTGTGCAAAAATCTGAACTTTTTCTCACCATCATTTTTTACCACGTTTACGTCTGTCGTTATTGTCACAGTAGGTTGGTTGGCATTACCAATTTCTGACGTGTCCTGTGAGGTACTTGATTTGCTGTGACCGGTTCCATTTAGTGCTGATAGTTCCATGGGTGGGCTGGGAGCTTCTGAATCTGTATCTCCCGCTTCTGGGCTTTCCTGCAGATACTCCACTGTACTGTGGCGGGTCCACCACGTCAGCCTGGCAATCTGCAAGGTCAAATAAAAAGAAAAATTATCCTTAAATAAAAGACTAGAAGGTTTACATATTTATATTCAGATAACGCCTTGCTAGTTTATATACCCTGCATATTTATTGACATGTTGTTACTACAATGTTATTGTACAATTAATATTTTTTGTGCAAGAGGGCAGCTTGTAAAAGTCATTTGGACCTGTTTTTTTCCCTTACTCTGTGATAAACTCAAATAAAGAAATGAAGTAAAATGATACATTCACTTCTTTTTGGCTTGGTCAGTTCAGACCATTGTTAGGGTAATGCATTGTGTTACACAGGTCAAGAGTTGCCTTGCTGTTTCTGTAGTAGGATATATTTTCTAAAGGCTGAGGGACAGCAACAATGACAAAACATATTACTAACACAGTACTACAATTACAAAGTAACCACAGAATCCATAGAATGATACTTACACTTTGTTCTGACAAAGGCTCAGTAAAAAGGCTGACTACAACAGTGATGATGCCCACACTAACAAACAGGATGATGTTGAAGTACAGGAAGTGTAGCTTGATCACAGCTGGCCTGGTGTCCACGGTCGGACAAGTTGGTTTGGGGTAAACAAAGTCCAGTATCAGGCGAATCATTCCCACCGCTGTTCCAAACATTGCGCCCCAAAATGCACCCTGTTGGGAACAGTGAAAAGACTTTTACAAGCTGCCACAAAAAAAAAAGAGACTTGATGTTTCAGCTAACTTTATGATGTTTTATTACCTTAATTGTTCATAACGCAATGTGTAGGTCATTCAGCACCAGGAACAGTCATGACACTGAAGATGTCACCCAGCTACTAATGACTATTTGAAGGAAAAAGTACAGAAGTTTTTGACAATTCTTTTAGAGATTACATACTAATTTTGAATAAAAAGCATTTCTTTACTCAATGTTGTTCCAGTTTTGTTTGCTGAAATAAAACAGGTAGCAAAATGTGGAAACAAATAATTACCAATCACCTTCAGTTTGAATTTGTTGCTTGAATATAAAGTGTACCTAAAAGTAGTGGTGTGATGTGGCTTTGCTGTGGCTCACATTTTAAGCCAAGATTACCTGGTCATCCCTATTCTTCTGAATATTTGTGTTTAAGTTCTTTTAATTAATATGTGAACAGGCTTTTATGTGAATGAATGTAATGTTGCATCTGTGCTAGTGACCCATGATGTACAATACATACAATACATCATATAATGTACAATTGATACATGAAAAATGCATATTAGAATCTATTATATACCTGTTCAGTAGTTCTTGTCCAGAGAATGGCCAGTAGGAAGATGGCAGCCATGGATGGAGTGATGTGACCTGAGATGTTCTGTATGTAGATGAAGAGCTGGGCTCCCTGAGCTCCCTTTACAAACGGGATCCAGGCGATACTCACTACCACCATAACTAGAACTGTGACTCTGAAAGGAAATGTTTGGAGAGGGGTTTACTGTCAGTGTAAAACATCGTATTTGTTGCTTACTTGTAACAAGAAATGATGTTCAACAATGTATTTCCTTACTGTAAAGACAATGACTGGGAAGGATTGTTCTGTATTTGAGTACCAATGGATACAAAAATTTAAAAAAAAAGACACTGTAAATCTGAAATCATGTCATACTTTTGAGGTACTGTGTAACATAGTTGATGAATGTCCCATTTCACAATGCAAGTCAATTGATTACAAGTGAAACCATTGTTACAGGCAAAGTACCATGCACAAGTAGAAGACATACCTTAGCTTTTTCAAAAGGCTCTGACCAGATTGAATCAAATTTCTTTCTTTTATCCTATAGATTTTCAATGTCAAATATACCACTGTAACACTTTTACAATCCTCTTGTCATTGATAAAGTTTACAAGTCTTAGAACAGCTGCCCCACCTGCCCACAATCATGAGCTCCTTCTGTGAGACATCCTTGCGCATGTTTCTCCACACATCCATGGTGAAGATGGTGCTGGAGCTGTTGAAGACTGACGTGAGCGAACTCATCAGGGCTGCCACCATTACAGACAACATCAGCCCACGTAAACCTGCAGGGAAGGAACAAAACTGTGTAAATGTTCAGTCAATAGGACACAAGATTTACTATAATATATCTACCTTACTTCCAGCTGATCCTCTGCAGAAATTCACAAGCTTACCAGATGGTGTTCTTTCTCAATGCAGTTTTTATGCTACATTCAACCAGTGCTAGTTCATGGGATGAAAGAAAACACTCTGGCAAAAAGTTCAGAGGGCCAAACTCAAACATGCACATATCAAGTTCAAAGTAACACTTTGTAACGTTTGTAACGTTGGTTCACCTTTATCCGTAGGGTAACCTATTAATGATAATCTGTTGCATTGAAGAATAGGGTATTTGGGGATCATTAAGTTGATGGAAGGTAGTTTCTCATTGCAATGTCTTGAAAATGTTGACATTTGAAACCCACGTCGTTGACTGAAGTCTCTGTAGACCCAGCTTTTTAAAACAACGAATCTAGGTTACCCAGTGGAAAAAGGTGAACTGGCAATAATACACTAACTTGAACAAAGTTGTGGTGCAGTGACAACCACTTCTGCTCTTATCCCTACTTATTACATTCAGAACTGTAATAACCTGATTATACCAGTGACAGTGATCTGGGAAATTCAGTGACCTCTGTCCAGAATGTGTGACCTCTGACCACATAGTGTGACCCCTAACCAGAAAGTTTGACCTCTGACCAGATGGTTAGAAAACGTGACCTCTGACCTGCGGGCATGAGCCCCAGCACCAGCTGAGGGTAGGCTGTGTTGCTGCATCCTGATTGGCTTTCACACACCTGCTGACAGATGACTGGGTCGGCACAGCCTACGGTATCTGGAGAAATTGGTGGATAGAGGCCGTAATGTAGCTTAGATCATTCAATCTAGACTGGAGAATTTGAGACATGAATTGAAGAAAAATGAATGTAGTTGCTGGTCAACAGAATATTTTACTGTATAATCAGATGGCTTTTGACACAAAGGCAAAGGGACAAGTTTTCAAAAAAAATTTTTTGATACTTTTACGATTGACCAGACTGAATTGTAATGTCATCTGAAGTGGCTGCCAATCAGTTTTTAGTCTGCTGACCTCAATGTCTTGCCCCAGGAGCAGCAATTGGATTACTTTAAAAGCACTCACAATGGGATCTATTACAAAAGCCAGCAATTTAAACAATTCAATACATATTGTAAGGGATTGCATTCATCTTTCAGAAGGGACTTAAAATGGGGGTTTCGTGTTGGAGGAGGTGCCTTAAGCTTGAGCACTTATTTATAACAGCCTCACTACTCAGATTGGGTATCTACTGGCTGCAATGATACACTAAGGTGAATAACTTAGGAATAGAGTATAATAATTATTGTACAATTTACCTGGGTTCAGCACTCGACTGATCATCCCAGGCATGACCATAAGGAACATGGGCAGGATCTTCAGGAACATGGTCACCACACAGCCTCCCTTGGCATGGGACAGGGACTCTGCAGCCAGGCATCTCTGTACTATAACCTGTAAAATATGGTCCATTCAACATCAGAACTGTACTTCAGGAACATGGTCACCACACATCCACTCTTGGCATGGGACAGGGACTCTGCAGCCAGACATCTCTGTACTATAACCTGTAAAATATGGTCCATGCAACATCAGAACTGTACTTCAGGAACATGGTCACCACACAGCCCGCCCTTGGCATGGGACAGGGACTCTGCAGCCAGGCATCTCTGTACTATAACCTGTAAAATATAGTCAACATCAGAACTGTACTGGGTTAATATACATGGGATTGGTACATGCTTAGCCCACTTGTCAACTTATAGTTTACATACTAAATTGGGCATGTACTCTAGTAATCTGTGACTTAGTCGACATACAAAGCACATCAGGCCATTTTGGCCACTTCTTAAAATTTTTCCACCCAAACCAAGCACTATAAATACAAGACAATGCATTGGAAAGAAGATGATGTTAAACAACACAAATCAAAATTTTATCCCTGTCCTTGGTGCTGAATGTTCAGTATTAGGGGCTACAGATGTATGGTGACCACATTTCTGCTATACTGTGACCATTTTCTAAGAGTACCCTAACTCAAGTTGCTATAAGGCAAGTTTGGCTGTATCTATAAGTTCATCCCATGGATATGTGATACAGATAAATGCCTAGGGTGTAGTACAATACGCCTGCTAGTCTATGTTTATGCTAAGTCCAGAAAAAACTGATGGAGGTTACCACACTGTTGTGTGCTAACAGTAACTGTACCTGGTCTGCACACCAGTACCACAGGGATGGTACGAGGATCCCAACAAATCCGGGCCAGGGAAAGTCAGCTGTTTCTGGGCCCCGTATCATGTGTAAGGCATCGGAGGGCGGTTTTCCGCACTGCTCGACGATACTCTGATTACCGATGGTTGTGATGGCTTGTGGGTACTTCTCAAACAAGCCGTCAATTCCTCCAATAACATGGAAACCTGGGTCGAAAAACAGAAATCAAATACTTGACAAGTGGTTTGTAGTTCTGTGCCCAGGCCCTTTAAAATAAAGGTTAATTTTGATATGATTTATCAATGGTGGTTAAAGGTACATTACAACACTTTCATTCCATTCTTCATGAATAACACTTCTACTGTAGCAGGTACTACGGATATGTGTCAGCAAAAGAAGAAAAGGCAACAGGTGGAAAGTACCACGACTTCATAGCACCATGGCAGCAGCTAAGTGACACTGAAAGACGCCTGATGGCTGTCTGACCGTTTCCAAAATCATATCTAGTTGCTTTTTGGCATATCTTATTACCTGGATGTCTAACCTTCATCAATGCAACATGGCCACGCATTCTAATTTAAAGTTAGGATACCGCCGTCTTGTGTACATCTAGCATATAATATAAGGTTGTGAAATGTGGTTCACTCACTGCGTATAGCAACAACAAGAGCCCCAGTAACCATCAGTACTGTCTGCATGGTGTCCATTATCATCACAGCATGCAGGCCTCCTGAGAACATGGGGAAAAAGGATTAATGGTACATATAAAGATACAACCCTTACATACAGACAATAGTACATGTCACACACTCATGTACATTGGTATGGCCCTTTAAGAGGTGGAGCCTTTCCAAATTCCTCTATCTGTATAGCTGTTCAGCTTCCGCTTTGCAGGGACACAGTATGGAGCAGCTAGTTATACTATACTGAACAACCTGTCATGCCTAACCTTTGCGAGTATTATGTTGATTCTCCAGTAAAGTAGGACACCTAGATTTTCCTGCTTGTTCGTAGGACACCTAGATTTTCCTGCTTGTTTATCACGTTTTTACTGCCTAAATCTCAGTGCAGACTAGTACCCACCTGTGAGAGTGATGAACCCCGTGATGATGATGAGGACTGCTACAGACAGGAACAGGTTCCAGTCCAGAGACTGCTGGATAAATAGTGCACCAGCATACACATCCACCTGTGAAGGGGCAATAAACATACATGCTGGACTCCCTTCATTCTTTATCTCAAAGGATCAAGCTATGATGTTTGCTGCTGCTAACAATACTAGTATAACAAATGGCAGACAACGGCTATGGTTTCCCTGATATTTCTTACACAAAGTGCTAGTCTAAGAGCAACTTCAAGGTCATTCTTGGCCAAAGAAGAGTATCTTCTACTAATTGAACATCAGCAATTCTTAACATAAATCAATGCTAACAATACACCTCAGTACTCAGTTATGAGTATTTTAAGAGACTTGATTCAACAAGCAGATTTTGATCTTTAGATCTTTAGATTTGACAGCTCTCAAATATAGGCAAATACATAAAAAAAAATTTTTTAATAGAAAACACACTGAAACACATGATAGACCTTCTGATTGTAGCAAGTCTTTATGTATTAGATATTCACATATGTTATCCTATCTTGTTTAGCTTGCAAACTTTTTGTTAGTTTACAGTCAATCATACTCTTGTTGTGTCAATAAAGCTTCCCAAATCCATTGCAATTTGGCAATGCCCTAAGCTTTTACTTGCTAACATTATTTAGTAAAACATGATAATGTACTACTCATCTGCAACATGTGTTAGTACAAGAGGGTGTTGAAGGGACTTACAGATATCTTGGTCAGCACATACATCAGGAGAGCAAGCAGAGTGGCATAAACTCTCAGCCTCAGACTGTTGAACCTTTTGTGCAGGTACTCGGGAACTGTGTACACCTGAAATACACAACAGTAGTTGTTGTTGTTGTTGTTCACAGAGAATTGCCCTTCCCAGGATTGAACCAGTGTCTCCTAGTTGCCAACTAATTATGAGACTTTATGCAGAAAATCCTTGTTTAGACTGCTTAAAATCTAAACTAATTGACACCAGTAGCCCAACTATGAGGCTGCTACCAGTTGAGCTACAGGAACATCCCTCTAAAAATACATGCAGGCAACAGAAGTACATTGTACATTGTACAGACATTAAGTGTACACCATAATCTCAATCTCGTGTTTAGTATCCTTAGTTTATTAAGTGAATTCCAGGTGTGTTTTTTTAGATTGATCAGTAGCAGAACTAAAATGTCAAGGACTTTGATTGGATTTTGGTAGGTGTCAATTGTCCTGACAACTTTTGGCTCTACACTCTGATTTGTCAAAAACCAGTGTAAGAATGTAACTATGTTCTCAATGCTGATTTGGTGAATTGCAGGAAACTTACCCCAGAGGCCAAGTAGACAGGAACAAACAGCCAACCCAGGAGAAGAATGATGAATAAAGCCTGTGGGGACAGATAAAGGAGCATTAACATTTTTGTCCAAGCCTATATCTACATTTTACATGATGATGAGCCTGTCAAGTCTGAAAATCTTTTTTCGCACATATTTTTTTCAGGTAACTAACAAGACTTACGCTCCACTCAAACCCCACCACCGCAATCCCGGTTGCAGCCCCGCTCCCCGCAAGACCGACAAAGTGTTCGCTGCCGATGTTACTACTGAACAGGGAGCCTCCTACCTGGAAGGCAGAGTACAATGATTATTGTAAAACTATCACTATCCACAATATTCCTACTACGAACATTGTTATGGTGACAATGCTATATTACTCTATACACAGTTGAAAACGATGTTGAGAGCATGCCGCATGTATGTAGAAAGGTAAACTTCATGAAACTAATGTTAGATTAGATTCAAAAGTTTGGTGGATAAAGTAAGATCAGGGTGGGGTTGAGAAAAGGTGAGATGAGCTCTTGCTACTAAAAAGGTCAAGGTCTGCAAAACATTAAAAGCAAGAGCTCCTATCAAATCATATCAAAGTATTGGACTGTAATTATTGACTATGAGGAATTATGTTACATCTGCTATGTATTGTCACTTTGTATGTCTCTGTATGTTTTTAACTGTGCGTATGAAATGTGTAAATATGAATGTGACCACAGGCAGAATAGCCTCTCAGGAGGCTAATTGTGGATCAAAATAAACTCAAAACTCAAATAGGTAATGACAGAATATGATTGACAGGCATCTATGTATC
The DNA here is from genome assembly GCA_019207045.1 of Branchiostoma floridae x Branchiostoma belcheri. NCBI lineage: Eukaryota > Metazoa > Chordata > Leptocardii > Amphioxiformes > Branchiostomatidae > Branchiostoma > Branchiostoma floridae x Branchiostoma belcheri. The sequence continues at coordinate 9,093,475 of CM033041.1, forward strand.
TTATGTAGGATTTATTGCATTTTAATAACATCTCTTGGGGATTTTGATGACCCCATATTAATGAACCTAGAGGTAAATGAATGAATGAACTTTATAGCATGACATTTGTACATGATTAATCAAATTATGCAATGATATGCCATTTGAACTCACCAAGACCCAATGCATGTTCCTCCCTGCCAAGAAGTAGCTACTAGCACTGCTCTGGTGGTGCTTCAACATGGACTGGGAAAAAAAATACTTTGTTGATAGACAAAATACAATTAGCACATATGTGCAATTCTTGCAGGTGAACATTGTGTTCCTAAATGGTGTTCTAAAACCCCATTTGACCCCCAAGGACAGAATAATTCAAACAGCCTTGAGACCTGCCAAAAATAGTTACTCAAGCAACTGGATATGGTTTTGAAACGGTCAAAATGACCGTTTCAAAACCATATCCAGTTGCTTGAGTAACTATTTTTGGCATATCTTATTACCTGGATGTCTAACCTACATCGACGTAGCCTTGAGACCTATCTCACCTTTAACTGGTACAATCAAATATTTCTTTAACTCAGTTTTGTTGCAATGTTTGAAAATCCGTCACAAATCCCTGCAAACTTTCCTTTAATTTATGTCTAATGAGTCTTGGCATTTCCTTTCAAATATTATAGTTGAAAGCCTAAAAAGTAAAAGTCTATTAAAGAGTAGGCGGGGCTTATTGCAATCTTACAAAGGTCAGCAACCTTGAGATCACCCTGCTAATGACATGGCTCTACTGTATGTGTGTTTGTGTTTAGATTTTATATTAAGACAGACACATTTCTTACCCATAGCGCGATCCCCATGGTCACGACAAGGTACAAAACCAGCACGGCGATATCGGGGGCTGTAACGCGCGTTCCTCGGGCCAGAACGTCGGGTAGTCCCGCCGTCTTGTTGTCTGTTAGCGCCGATATTGTTGTCGTCGACATGGTATTTTCAGGTCTCTATAATCCCCAATAACCCGTAACCGGTTCAAAACGCTGTGATGGAGGTTAACTCTCCAGTATTTTCCACAACGTTCAAAAACTGGTGCACGTAAATCAAATCAAGCGTCTTACTGATGATTCTGTTGGCAACGCAGGCTGTCCTTAGTGGATAATTACCGAGGCCAGATGATTGGCTTCAGGCGTTTAAAAAGGTGTTGTACGACCGGTTCTTCGACAACTCATCGATCAAAACTCAAAATTCCACAGGACAACTATAAATCATCCAAAGCTTTTTGGGGACATTTGTCTCTTATATGTCAATATGTCACACACCACCAGACACTCAGGTGTCAGGGCTAGAGGGAGACCACGCCGCTGGTGGACAGAGGGAGTACTCTCCAGGAGGCTACACACCTGGCTGCAGAGAGACACCTACATCTCCCCGCGACGCCCCCAGGCACAAGCGTAAGGATGAAGTAAAGTAAAGTTTATGTCAATAAAAATTAGCACTCGGTTTTAAGCCCGTCGTTCTTTCTACTTTCGATGGTTTCGATGCTATTAGATACCAAGTCTGACAACAATTCATTCAGATGACTGCCACTGTCAGGACGAAAGAACAATATGAAAAATCTAGTACACAGTACTAGTGTAGGTTAATACAGAAGAGCATATGGGATTATAGGAAAATGACGCGTACGATCTTATTATTACTCAAAGGTTGAGGTCGGTCCTGTGTGTTGACAGCATTGGATATTGTTACTAGTACTACGTATGCATTTGGATCAAGTTGTTACTAACAGCATAAACAATATAATTTGATAGACTTCGAAGTTAGTAGCAGTTTAATTCTGCATAATATATATACGATAACAAACAAGAATGAACCCATATTTACCTTAGCAGTAATTCTAATTTTCGTCTTATGGCTCTCAGTCCGAAAATTCTTCTAGAAAAATTTGGAAATTTTGCATCACAAACGAAGACATAACCATAGATGCTAGACCAATCAATTAACATGTCAATACAAATGAAATTTCATATAAATTTTTGAAGGATATCCCTGCACAAGAGGTAGATACATGGCATCGTCATCGATTTTGATAGTTTGTACCTTCAAACAAAAATAAAAATCAAGTTTCCGTCTCTTAGTTGGAGAAATGCTTCACGTAATGCGAAAGGATAAAATTGGACCAGGTGTTCTGTTAGTCAAGTTCCGATAGGAGGCGCCAGTGCACGTCAGGCTTGTGTCATCAGTTTATCAAACAGTGACGCACTTCATGCCGGTGTAACAGACAGGACTATGTACCTGGCTTAAACGTACCCGGGTATACATTATGACCGGGTGCAATATTACTAATATTCTGCCCCGTTACACCGGTTCGGATTCGTCCAATGAAAAGCGAGACACCCCGCATCAGGTGATGTTGGCGACGGCTTGGTCCCTTGTCCCCGTCCTCTTCTTTGGTACCTTGTGTTGATCCGCAAACATTACCACATACAGTGTCCTATCACACAGGTAAACACTCATTAATGGCCACAAATAGACTCTAGATGCCCCATACCACGACAGAGGTCCTTTGACATCAAGCGGACCAAATCTGGCGGCTGTATGAACATTTGTATTCATGGGGAAGAGTAAGACAAAGCGGGGTCTATACTTCATATAGCAACTATTGAAGAAAATGGCATTGACAGTGTAAAAGGTGCGGTTTTAATTGGGGGAAAACAGTTGTAAACATTGTTCAGTGTGACTGCAGCTGTAAGATGTGAAAGTTTTGAGCTGACTGGGTCTGAAGTGTTTCCGGTAGCGGGAGTGACGACAGATTTCGCGGCGGGTGAGAGAGAGTGTTGGCTGACAACTTCCCCAGAGCAGAGCGGGTAAGGTTGAGAAACTCTTACCGTTTTTTCTTAAAATTGTAGCCTCAAACTTCTTGTCATATTGACACAGGAAAAGTGTGTACCACAGCTTGAAGCACATAGAAAATTGAAATAGAAAATAAATGACGATATCTGTAACTTTTAAGTTACTATCATAACGAAATAGGTGCGAGTGTGCAAGGTGCATCAATAACGTAACCATTGATTCTTTATTACCTAGATTATCCCACTTTGTCAGTTTTTCACCAAGAGAGAGTCTTACATAACTTGCTATCGTTAAAATGTTGAAGTTGGTTCAATCAAGACTTTTAATTTTTGTCAACCTTTTCTAGTAATGTCTCTGGTGGTAGTGGATCGGTAATTATGAGTATAAGGAATAGACGAGAACAGTTTCAGATTACCACTGTACTCTTTCAAAATCATACACTACAAAGGATAAAATTCAACAAGCCAAACTTATAATCTGTATGTTATAACTAAAGTGCAACATCTGGCTGCACATCTTAGCCCCAAAATATCGTTTTCTATAAGTTTGACTAACGCAAAATACCCGAGGCTTCTCGCAATAAGCAACATGTACTTTCCAACTAGCGCGAGCGAAGTTTGGTTCGTACGCCAAATGACGTTACGGACTGTCACCGACAAAACGAATTCTACATGAACAAAAATCACAAATAGTACTACGAGGAACTAGCAGAATATACACAGTGTCAGTGAAGTCACATTTCAACTTTCCCCCTCAGATTATGAAGGAGAGTCATGTCTCTCTCTGCTATCCTGCTGGCTCTGGTGCTGGTCTTCATAGACGGAGCCTTGTCAGGTGGGTACAAATATGCAACACTACAGTCTACTAAAATCGTAAAAATACATCTGACTATCTACCTTTGTCTCAACATTATGACTTACTGAGATGGATCAAGTCTATTGCGCTGTACTTTCATTCTAATAGACAAGGTAGCAATGATTGTTCAGAGGCGATGTCAGAAATGTAACGCTGGTCCCACGGCCTGTTGGATGCAGATTGTGCGTACCGTGCGATGAATTCGAAGAGTGATGGGTTCAAGTGCTAATCTCCAAGTAGATGTAGCGGGAGGGCTTGTTTTGAGTGTACGTTTTTCTGGAGGTGTTTTGTACTTTTTTTCTGGAGGTGCGCGCTTTATACAGATACCCGAATGGTAAAATCGCGCCTCCCTCCAGAAAAAATGTAACAAAAAAAAAAAAACTCTTCAGAAATACGTCCAAAACACCACTAAATACACTATAACAAGCCGGGGAGTCACTGCTACATCTGGTTTGAAGAAGAAAGAATGAGCCGCAAAGATAAAATACAGTATTGATCTAATAAGAGCGGGTCAAAATTACGCCATCCCTGATACCCATTGACCAAGAAAAGTTAAGGAGTCCCTTTTCCCGGCTACCATAACAGACGGATTTTGCCTCTAAGCTTCCTTTGGCGCACAACGTTCTTTTATCACGAACTCTTGACCACCGAGGTTTAAGTCCTACACATGTTCACACTGTAACCATTAGCGCTAGTATGTGACGGGCTTTTTGGTGGAATTCGAAAACCTCCTTTTACAAGAAAAACACGTCACAAAGAGGTACAACAGCAGGTCCCTTAAGACGTGGCGATGCTGAGAAACAGCTTATTTAGACTAAGGATTACCGGCAGGTGGGATGTCTGTATAGCCGATGGTTTTCAGGTGAAGCGGTCCGTGTATGTTGACGAGTTACACATGTGTCTGGCGCTACCTGACAGCAAGATGAGCGCTATCTCTTTGGAAGGTTCGGAGGATGACCTGGAAGATGTTCTGATTTAACTTAAAAGCTCTATCACATCGGCACTCTTATGTAGCCATTTGGTACCCCAATCTCCATTGGTTATGGTGTGAGGTAACAGAGTGCAGGTTAAAGAGTTTCAGGACAAACAGGTATAGCCATAAAAGAGAAGAACGTGAAATGTTTTAATGTACCACAACTGTGTCAAGCAAAAAACAACAACACAAAAGACCAATTGGTTCCTATAAGCCTCGCGTTTCTTTTACGATTTCCAATCTTGGTCCTCGAAAACATGGTAAGCTTTACGTCAAGACTTTTACTTGTCTTCTTAAAACGTTGGTCTTAATCACGTTAGTGATTTCTTCTGAAGTAACAAAAGTCAAACGTTACCTAGATTATAACAATATGACATTTCGACATTTCAAGAGGCCAAAATGTACTTAAAATGCAGCGTGCAGTTCGTTAAACACAAACACAAATGTAAACGGATTTCAAAGCATTTAAGTCCATTACTTTGTCTTCCGTATTCTAAGGTATCAATGACATAAGCAGTCGTTTCAGTCACCGGCTATCTGAACAAATGTTTTCTACCTTCAGTAGTGAGACATGTTGTTTCTTCATCTATTCATAGCGACCTGTGCATATTTAAGCAAGATTAAGGCTGTAAGGAGATCTTAATGGGGTTCAATAGGTAAACACAATTAAGAGCAAGCATCATTTCCTTTTAAGACGGAGAAAGTAGTAAAGATTCTCTTGACAAATCTAGTTCAAGCTATAGATAGTGCCAAATGTTCACCAAACTACAAGTGAATGTCTTTTGTGTAAAAGCATTCAGTAACACGCAACGTACATTCTATGCAAAAGCTTTTAAGTAGGAAATTTGACAATTAGTGGCCCTTGTTGAAAGGCTTTGTCAGTCAATAGGCAAACGTTTTGTGAGATGAATGACTCGTCCACTACTTAAATTTACACACTGTCGTTCTGTTACCCCGTGTTGGTGGTTACAATTGACAGTCGGTGAGGTGTGTGGTTTTATAGAGGAAGAAAGGCATGGGTCCAAAACACCTGCTCTGATTATTTGGGGCACCTTGACAGTTCTTTTTACACCAAGTAACCGTGTCGTGAAAGTTGTGTAATGCTTTTATGACTGGGACCATATACAAGAGAGGGGGAGGGAAAGAGAGAGAAATGGATAGATATGTTTAATAAAAGCTTTAATCTCTGCTCTTATCTGCAAGCTTTGATTTTTCTGAGAATGAGAGAGAGAGAGAGAGAGAGAGAGGGAATCAATATACACACGAATGAGATGTTCGCCCTTTTGTACGCATGCTGTTGCATACGCATATTGGTACCAGCTGAAATAGTATGATTCAGCAGTCAGATATCCTGGGTTTATATTTGTAACATGTATCAGCTAAATACAGCCATGAACGTCTAGAACGTTATTCTTATTTTTGCAGTGAGTTACGTTATTATGATATTGTCCAGATATTGACACCTTGTTGTTTTTACCAGCTTGCAGCAATGGCGGAAGTTTCAGCACGTTCTCGAGTGTGAGCTTTACAACTGATAACTACCCTGGCGCCTACCCGAACGGTGCCAATACCTGCGAGTGGTCCGTGACTGTGCCAGCCGGGTCCGTTGTGCTCCTAAGTTTCGATGCCTTCGATGTGGGTACAAAATTCGCCGGCAACTGCTTCGGCGCAAGCGACTACGTCGATATATATGACGGCGATTCGGCAACGGGGACTCTCTTAGGTATTGAAGTTTACGTTGAAGTATTGTTTTATGAATGGCAGCTTTGATTTCTCAGGATATTTGCAATCAAGATAATCACTGTAATTCCTCGTATTGAACTCTTAAGTATTGTCAGCTTTCAATTAGCACCCAACTAACTCAATGTTATCTTTTTTGTTAGGACAATACTGTGAATCGACTATCCCTCCAAACCTGTTGTCGTCATCGAACACCATGGCTGTTGTGTTGACTACCAGTGTTTTCTCCTCTGGTGCGCACACAGGGTTTTCAGCCACATTCACAGCCAGCGCATCAGGTACGGCACTCGCAATGTCCAGTAAACATTATATTGTTAATACCTCCATGCAAACGGTAGTATTGTTGTCGATCTATGTGTTATTTTTTGCATTGGTGTATTTCATTTCAGTGTGTGTCCGCATATGTGTCTACACTTATGTGAATGTTTTAGCGGCTTAGAATGTATGTGGGGATTGTTATGACAGGGTATAATTGGAAGTCTGGTTAGGCTCGTTTTTTTTTTCTCACGAAACGCTAGTACTCCGCCCATGGCCCATATCTTGCCAGTCCCCTTTTTGTGTAATAGAATATGAATAACATCTTATATTGTTTGAATAAAAACCGTATTCTGTTTGCAGGTTTGGGTTCTGGATGCAACAACATCGGCACGTTCAACGGGGAAACGAGTGGTTCTTTAGCAACCATGAACTACGGAAACGGAAATTACGACAACAGCGCCACCTGTACTTGGGAAATAACCGTCTCCGCTGGCATGTACGTGACCTTGTCTTTCGCCAGTTTTGAGGTGGATGATTTCGTATGTAATGGAAATGACAAGGTGACAGTCTACTCCGGCGTGGGAACTGGCCTATCAGACCTGGGTAAGGGCACCATCATACCAGTTTTCTACAACATTCTAAAAACTACAAAGGCAAAGTTTTCAGTCTTATTAGGCAAACATTCTAATCTATCATTAGTATTTCATCAGGATTTCAGGAATCTGATATTTATGGTAGCCTTAATTTTGTACGATTTGCTCACAATTAAAATGCCTACACGTCCCATGTGGAAGTTCATAGCCTTCGGTGATAAACGTTAAATTAGTAGCACGAAGGAACATCTATTTTAATAAAGCTTGAGAATAATCAAAATAAAAAGTAAATATCTTCAAATATTTTCAGGATCCTACTGTGGAACCAATTCCGGTTTTGGCAGTGATCCCCCTTCAACGTTGGCATCGTGCACCAATGAGATGACAGTAGTGTTCACCAGCGATGCTGCTACAGCCAATAGCGGGTTTCTGGCCACGTTTTCCGAGACAGGTACGTTCTTGAAAAAAAAAACGAAAAAAAAATACCCGACCCAATAGCTGTTAGTTAAGCATCTGCATATGATTTTGGAAATTGCGTAATTGCTACTAGGTGTGTCCTACTACCTGGATGCCTAACCTTCATCGAACATGCATTATAAGCTCGATCATGTGTCTCAGTAATGTGCGAACTTAGTGATTACAATTCTTGTGCTAAGTGTACTAAAAATTCTGTCATTTGTACACAAAAGAATATAGTGAGCAACTGCGCATGCTACTACTCAAAAGATATTTAGTGAAGGGAACAACGCCGTAAATTAGATGTATTTATATCTTATATTATCACCGAAAATTCACTGTTGGTGTTTCGAGTTTTTTGACGTCGTGGTCTGAAAGTCTCAGTTTTTCAATTGTCCCGATTGCAGCTTCTGGATCAACGTGCCCTGCAACAACTACAGTTGCCACGACAACCGTCGCTACAACAACAACCACAATAACAACAACACCACCCCCAACAACCACCACTTTGCCACCGACAACACCAATAAGTAAGGACCCACTCTATTTATTATATTGCAATCCATACATAGTATGGGATTGCAATATATTGTTTTTCCTTGGTCTCTTCTTCTTCTCCTGTCAAATCTTCAAATGGGATTAATTTTTTTCATTTTTTGGCCAAATGAGCTGAAATTTGGCAGAGTGGTAGAAACAGCAAATACCCCCAGACGTTTTTTTCACTTTCTTGATAGAGGCCTTAGAATTTATGATATTTAGGGTTTTTGGTCATTTTTAGACAAAATATGTATATTTTGGACCCCTGTGCCCTGGTATTACAAGCTAATGACCTGAAATTTGGTAGAGAGGTGCATTGGACATATGAGCACAAAAAACCATCAACCCTTTTTTCATAGATCACTTCCAAAATGAGTTATTTTAGGTTTTTTGGCCATTTTCGACTAAAAATGTATATTTTTGGCTCCTGTGCCCTTGTATTAAAACCAAATGACCTGAAATTTAGTACATAGGTGTGTTTGACATATGACCACAGAACCCCATCAACGCTTTATTCATTGTTTACTCCAAAAATGAGTTATTTTAGGGTTTTTGGCCATTTTTGACTAAAAATGTATATTTTTTGCTCCTATGCCCTTGTATGGAAACCAAATGACCTGCAATTAGGTACAGAGGTGCATTGAGCATATCCTCACAAGACCCCATTGACACTTTCTTCATAGATCACTTCAAAAATTAGTTATTTTGGGGTTTTCAGACATTTTTGACTAAAAATGCATATTTTTGGCCTCTATGCCCTTGTATGTGAACCAAATGACCTGAAATTTGGTACAAAGGTAAATCGGACATATGATAACAGGACCCCATCAACACTTTCTTCATAGAGCACTTATAAAATGAGTTATTTTGGGATTTTTAGCCATTTTTAACTAAAAATGTATATTTTTGGCTCCTATGCCCTTATATTGAAACCAAATGACCTAAAATTCGGCATGAAGGTGTGTAGGACAAGTGCCCACCGTACTTCATTTTCCCTTTGAGCAAACATTACATCAAATTGTTTAATTTTGGGATTTTTTCAAGGATGAAGATGGATTGCAATATGCTGTATTTGCTCCTAAGCAAATGTCGGCCTTTCTAGTTTCGTACTGTTTAGCCACAGACGATGCTATAATGCCGATGCGAATAAGGATTTTACAGGTACTATAGTCAATATCGGCAGACATATAGAAATCATGTCCATTGCATTATCGCCAAGAAGAAGTCAAATACTCCAACAACACTTTTGTCCTGATAGCTTATAGCACAAGCTGCACCGGAACCGGAAGTGTGATGACGTCGACAACTGGGACTTTGGAAACCATGAACTACCCAAACTCCTACGAAAGATACTCGAACTGTACTTGGGAAATTCAGGTGGGATCATCCGTTTTTTCGTATCTGAATGATCATCTTCCTATCATTCATAATTTCAACGAGACCATATGGAGCAATAACAGCAAAATGGCATTAAAAGGACATTTAGTATGCAATATGACAGCGAAATATGATGTATTTTGCTTTGCCTCCAGGTCGCAGCAGTGAGCTCAGTCAGCCTGTCCTTTGACAACTTCCGACTCGGTGATCCGAACGACACGTCCTGCACGGCAGACTATGTGTCCGTTTACGACGGTCTCGATCCCAACACTATACTACTAGGTAAGAAATCCCGACCATGCAAAGTTACCATGGTTAGAATATAAGAGACGGTGACTGTAAGCCATCATTTCAAAGACTATCCACCTGCATGTGCTCTTTAAGAAAGCAGAACTTTGGGAAACAAAAGCCCATCACACGCTGCGGTACACAACTGGTAACTGTACATTATTCATACACAGGAACGTATTGCACCTGGACAACCCCACCGAACATCACCGTGTCTTCAGGCGAACTGACCATTATCTTCATAAGCGACGGTGTCGACAACACACAGGGCTTTTCAGCAACATACACCATCACACGTATGTTTCATTGACTCAATCTGGCGAAAACAATTTAGTTGCTTAATGGACTTTGATAGATATCATAATCCATTTGTTTTTCTCAATATAAAAGATTTCATTCGAACGTCACAAAATTCCTCAATTTACAGCGACAACGCCTCCTCCAACGACAGCTCCACCGACTACAACAAACCCTCCGACCACGGCTGCCCCAACAACCACGGCTATACCCTCTACTCTTGCTGCAACAACAACGACTGTAGCAACAACTACTGTTGCACCCACTACAACAGCAGCACCAACGACGGCACAACCTACAACCGCAGCCCCCACCACTGTGCAACCTACAACCGCAGCCCCCACCACTGTGCAACCTACAACCGCAGCCCCCACCACTGTGCAACCTACAACCGCAGCCCCCACCACTGTGCAACCTACAACTGCAGCCCCCACTACTGCGCAACCTACCACAACAGCAGCGACTACCGCGCAACCTTCAACTGTTCCCCCTACCACTGCATCGCCGTCGACGGCAGCCACTACGACTACGCAACCTTCAACAGCTGCCACAGCTACCGCACCACCGTCTACTGTAGCTTCTACTGCGGCACAGCCTTCCACAGCGCCCCCTACAACTGTAGCACCGTCGACAACTGCCCTAACCACCACACAACAGTCAACACTCGCCTCTACAACCACACAAGCGTCGACAGCACCTCCTTCAACTACACCACCTTCCACTACTGTCCCTTCAACCACCCAGCCTTCGACACTGGTCACTACAACTCAGCAGCCCTCGACTGCCGCCCCTACAACCGCACCGCCGTCAACATCAGCCCCAACGACAGCACAGCCTTCAACAGGCCCCCCTACAACTACACAAACTTTAACAACAGCGCCGACTACACCGCAAGTTACAACAGCGGCTCCAACCACTGCACAGCCTACAACGACACCTGTACAGACCACTCCGAAAGCAACGACGGTTCTTACAACAGCACCAACTACACCCGCCATAACTACTGTACCCGTTACAACGACCCAGCTGCAAACAACCCCAGGTATCAGTTTTGACTTATAATTGGCGTTAAACGTCTCTTTTCAGTCGCTCTTTCCCAAAGGTATTGCGATGCGTTTCTGAATACTACACACGGAAATAAACAAAGGTTAAAACAAACATAATGTAAGATTTAATGGTTAGCCTAGGTAACTCAATTAGTATGATTAAGACATTGTAAGCCGTCCTCGTCTTTACGTACATATAAACTCCTAAATTTTATTGCGTACGTGGAAGCGAAGATACTATAATCAGTTGGTGTGTTTGTTTGTTTGTTCGTTTGTAGTGATGTATGTTCCAGATATGGCATTTGGAAGCTAGCTCATTTTGTTAACATTATTCAAGTGCTAAGGATGAACTAGGGAATGACATGTCTGGCTTTACCCATTGTGAAGGATTGGACAGTTAACTGTGAGATATTTTGCAGCCCCCAATACGACGTGCCCTGATAGCGTGTATGCATGTTATGATTACATGAGCGTTAAAAATGAGTGAGGAAAGACATGTCTAACGTTACCCATTGTGGGAGATTACATAGTTAACTTTGAGATATTTTACAGCCCCGAACACGACGTGCCCTGACAGCGGCGTCCTGACGGACCAGTACGGCTCGGTGTCCTCCATGAACTACCCGTTCCCGTACCTCAACAACGCGTACTGCGAGTGGGTCATAGCCGTGGGGGCTGGGTTTGTCATACAGCTGCAGTTTAACGCCTTCGTGTTGGAACCCAGCACTGCTGACCCCAACTGTACCAAGGATTACGTCAAAGTGTACCAGGGGACAGGGTCGTCCAAGACTTTGGCAGGTACGTAGCCAGGGTTTACAGGAACAGCCATCAACATCATAGTAACGTTCGTTTTGATTAGTCAGAGCTAGGTGAAAGTGTTTCCTTTGCACTTTCCATCACTGACTTTATCTCCTTCTCTCTTACACTTTCATCCACTCTCACTCACTCACTCAGCAACTCTCACTTACTCACTCACTCATATACTAGCTCAATCTTTCGATTATTCACTCACTCACTCGCACTCACTCATTCTTACACATTCACTCACTCACTCACTCACTCACTCACTCACTCACTCACTCCCATTCACTCGCCCACTTACTCATTCACTCTCTTTCTACACCTCTCTTTCTACACCTCACCTCTTAACTGTGCACGCCATAATATCAATCTAAGAACACTTATAAGACCAATATTCTTCCTACTCTACAGGTACGTACTGTGGACAAAGTATTCCTGCCACCTTTACCTCCTCGGGAAACACCATGTCTGTATCCTTCACATCTGACGGGTTCTTCACGTACCAGGGCTTCATAGCGGTCTACACGGCTATACAACTCAGTAAGTACGGGCCATTGCACCTTTTAGACATACATGTTCACTTTGTGCATAGTGTCAGTAGTGAATGGTGCTATCAAAGCAAACTTTCTGAGGTACATTTGTAGTCTCAAAGTTCAGCTATGGAGAAGTACCGTATATGCAGAAAGCGACATATACAGGTATACATACAAATTGCAGTCAAAAACGACTTGCAGTTTTTAAGACCATTTCATTCACGAAGTACTTGTTCTGCTACCACAAGTTGACAAGTTCACACACACGCACGCACACGCACTTCAAACAACCTGTTTTAGAAATAAGTTCTTAGAGGCCTCAACAGCAACGAGATAGAAACTCCATCTAGCGGTTGATGTGACCAACACATAACAGGCAGTTAATGAAGTCTTACATATTTCCCTTAAACGCAGCAACCCAAGGCACTACAACTGTAACGCCAGCTACACCCTGGATAAGCTTCACAGAGAGCATCATCGCCGTTGTGTTCCTGTGTCTTCTGGCGCTCCTGGTCATCGCAATGGCGGCCTACTGCGTCTACGCCACTTGCCGAGAAAAGCCGAAGGTTGCCGACGGAGAGTCGAACCCTCTGAAGGCCAACAACCAAAAGGCAAACAATGGAAAGAAGTATGTCCGCCTCCAACGTTGTAGCATATATTAACATTGAATAAACGAAAAACCTTTCTCAGCTTTGATTTGATAAACGCTTATATAATAGAATGGCTAGCCTCTACCAGGCTCCGCGGATCGCTGGTCAAATAGTAGAAACAGGACTGACAGAGGGAATAGTAATAGGGAGTCGGTCTGCCAGACGGACCGGCCATGATGGCATCTTTGGGTAGGCGAGTGAGTCCGAGAAAGTTTATGACAACCGCAAGTACAAATTACTATCATCTAATGAAAATGAAATGCCCATTTCCACAACTAACTTTTGAATCATAATCAATATTCATTGTATACCTCACATCATCTATTTCAGCAGTGACAAGGGAATCGAACTCCCTCCTTACAACGGTACCAAAGCGCCCAAACAAGCCTTCGGCCCGAACACTGCCGCAGCGGCGGGGGCTGTAGCGGGAGGAGCCGCCGCCGGTGGTGCGGCTGCGGCAGCAAACAGCAACGCGGCCGGGAAAAAGTCTATCCTAAAGAACGGCGGATCCGGAGGGTCAGGGCAGAAGGCACCCGTTACTGCAAGCAGCAAGTTTGCTGGTACTGCAGCTGGGACAGGAGGGGTGGCAGCGGGCACGGGTACGGGTGTGGCGGCGGGTGCAGGTGCAGGTGCAGGGGTGGCGGCGGGTGCAGGTGCAGGGGTAGCCGCTGGCCTCGGCGCAGGGGCCGCAGCGAGCTCCTTTAACCCCACCTTGCCTGGGGCTGTTCCAAACAATACGGTAAGTGTATTCAAATCATAATCTTAACATAACTATATATTTTGCTACCCCCATGGCCATTTCTGTAGTTTTTCACTCTAGTTTGCACTGATGTTCTACATGTAAAGAAATGATTTTAGATCGATTTCCAATTACTCTAATCAAGAACAGTCAAACAATTTTATTTGCTTTTCATATGTCATATACCATGCCATTTTATAAAATATGTTCCATATTTCATATTTGTAGAAGGCACCAACAGGGTCAAGACTAGCCCCTGGACCAAACGACGGTTATGCCATCGACCCAGGTAAGTTGCATTATGTGCCCGAGAGCTTGCCTTGTGTTCAAAGTAGCATTACATGCTACGCCAATGAAGATTAGACATCCAGGTAATAAGTTATGCCAGATAGCAGTAACTCAAGCAAATGGATATGATCTTGGAAACGGTCAGACGTTTCAGATACGTCGTTCGACAGTGTTACATGCACAACATGCTGTTACTCCTATACATAACAAGGATCTTCACAAACTCAAATGTCTGTTGTATTTCCAGTGACGGGGAGAGAGTACGTGTTCGACAAGAAGACAGGGAAGAGATTTTGGTCTCCTTCGCCGGCAGAGATCGCTGGTGGTGTCTGGTCAACGCCTCTAGTCACCATCAAGGCTGCAAACAAGTTTAAAAAGAACGCAAACCTTAACTTCTAAAGTGGCCCGAGTATCGTACCCTGGGGAACCCCCTAAAGCGTGTCTGATCGTGACAGTCGTGACAGTCAGGAACGTACTTGTACATAATTGCAGCCTTTTGATGATGTGATGATATTTGTAAATACATTTTGTATATATCTATGTCTCCAACTTGGATCATTCTAAATGAGACCAAGACTTTGCTCACGCATTTGTTACACGCATTGGATATGGAGCTAACTAATATAAATCATAAATATATTCTCATGAGTGTAAATATAATACCTCCATGGATTAATTTCTCGTCAGGACAAAAGTGATGTAAGCAAGTACTTTTGTAGAAAGTATTACTGACATTTGCAAATTATGTAAGTAATGTCTTATCTAAGACACACTTCAAGTAGCATGCTGTTTTCCAGACTTGTTTGGATGTGTTTATTCTAATATTAAACTTAGAAAGTCAGTGCAACTTGTAGTGTCATATGTTGTTCCTACTTGTACTTAGCCCAGTAAGACCATATGTACAGTAAAGGTCTTCATTTGTCTATATCTACATCTACATACGCATGTCGGGTGATGAAAAGACGCCACCTAGCGATCTAATAGGGCTTACCAAGTCCTGTACGTATGGCATGGCAGTTATAAAAAGCTCCTTGGTTATACACTAATGAAGTTAAAATGTTAGCAACCATGAACAGTGCAGCAAAACAATCTTCGCTGTCACCTTTCCTCTTTAAAGAGGGCTTTGGAAATCTGGTGAAAAATGGTATTTTGACAGATAGTACAACGACGGCAACAGTCAATTAAGTAATGTTAATAGTGTGGTAATATGATACAGGAAGCGCTGAAAAGGGTGCAGTTTGTCGTCAGTAAATGGACTGTTGTCTGACCCAGTTTCACCTAAGACCGCTACAATGCTGCCTACTGCACAGATATCAGGCCTGTGTACCTTTGTTGATGTGAATCCCATTTTAAGTATAACGTTACAGTTCTTCCCATGTACTCCACCTCATCGGTGAGCAATTAACGCACAATCAATCATTACAATGACAAAAATATTGTGAATAGAAAAAAATACATCAAAAGCTGTAACGCATTTTCTCCTATAAAGCTCTTTAAACATCCTGATAATCTCTCCCTATAGCTAGTGGTAGGTCTTTACGTTACGTAAAAAAATAGGTCATTGACAACAATGGTTGCTGTTGGCATTAGGTTTGTGTGACAGAATGGTACAAAGGGCATCCAAATTCCAGGCTACTTACAAGTCATTGTACTGAAAATGTATCAATGCCTCCATTAGGCCTCCTTGACTTAATTATATGATGCCATCTGCCCCCAAATAGAATTAGTTCGCAACAGTACTGTACATTGTACAAAAATATCTTAAAAACTGAGCAAATACGTGCCTTAAAATGACAAAAATATAGGCAAACGAATACTACTGTCGCGGATATCAATATTCTTTTTCTATCGTATATTTTTCCATGTCCATGTTTATTAGTACAACTAAGCAGAAAAACGTATATTGTGCTTTCAGCAAAGTCTTCCGAAGCCATAGTATTATATAAAAGAACGGATATGTAGAATCTACTGTTTGCTATACCATGATGTGTATGTTCAGTCATCTGTCCAACCTAGTTGACCACTTGCTCAACTTTTTTTCATGCCGCACCAGTTTTAAGTTGAACAGAGGAAGTCGACGTCATCCATATCATCAAATCAGTTTGGCCCTAAGCACGGGTGATTGAAAAAGGACGCCGTAGCGGAAGCAAATACAATTGTATTAGTTATAGCTCGGTACACAGTAAGGCGAAGGAACTGTCGCATGTCTGAAGACCGAGGCACCTGTCGTCTGCTGCTTCTGCAGTTGCCATAGCAACAGAGACTTAAGCAAGCTCGATGTCTTAGACCATAAACTACATAAGCAAATGGCAAACATGGGTGCGGGTACATTATTTACTTAGTTTAGACATTGGGCCATTCAAGTGCTGCTGGCGGACTTCTAAGTGTTTTGTAACAGCCAAATGTTGTCTTATCAAACATAACTGCAAATGACCTAGAGGGCGATTGACAGGAATGACGTCATGTTTCACGCGCGAGGTCACCATGCAATATCCCAACAGGTGATCAAGTCGGCTTTCTACTAAAGACTCCGTCAAATGTTTAACTGAAACTCAATACCCGTGCCTTTTATTCCCAGTATTATCGGATAGAACGGCAGAATGATTTGATTATGCTCCTTGAACGCGACACAATCGTTGTACTAATCATTTTGGCCAGATGTCAGACGGCGCTTTTGACTGGTGAGCCGCCATGTTGGAGGTTTCTAGGGTAGCTAGGGTGTAACAGGGCACAACAGACACGCCCCTTCCATTGTTGTCAACAAAAGACAGGTGATCACATACTTTAGTCCGCTGTAGGAATGATACCTCGGGTGGTGTAGAGTGTATCCACTTGTCGTGACTAAGGGAATGTATCATGGCTGAGCCGAGAGGAATTTTGTGGCAAGTTTTGTGACATTTTTACGAGCAAGGCGCAGGACGGAGTGCTCAACATGGGCTGCGGGGGTTCGAGGGATGTCAGACCGCCGACGGGACAACAAGATGGCCGCATGAGCAAGGCATCGTTTCAACCTCTTGTCATGACGGTAGACAATGGGCGCGTGGTCGGGAAAATAATCGACGAGACTGTCATCACGAATGGTACCGGCGATTCCGACAAATTTGAGAAGACGACGACGTCCAAAAGTAGCAAGGCCGGAGAAGAAAAGACAAGAAGGATGCGCCAGAAATATCTGATCACCAAGTCGAGAAACAAAGTCCTGAGCTGGCACGCCATTGTAGAAATGAAGAGAAAATCTAAACGAGTGGTCAAGAAGATTCGGAAGCGGAGTCGGCGCCCGAGGAAATACGAAGATTCACCTTCGGGTCCTCGGGCCGACCCGGCAAGTATCGTCGTGCTTTTTGGCGACTCTCTGGAAAAAGAAACGGTGTTGCAAGACGGGGACACCCCACTTCTTGGAATCCCCAAGAAACAATTAATTCCAGACATCGGAGTCTTTAAAGACCTTGACGAATATGCCCTGCAGGTAAATTGCAGTCATTCATTTTTCTTGCAATAATGTTGGTATACGTCTTCTTTTAGTATACTTAAGCCATAGGATAATATACTAGTATATACATGTAGATAAATGATATCGTAATCTAATTAGAAAACAGAACACTTAATTTGAATTTTTGTATGAAAGGATATAAAGTGTTTAAAAATACTAAATAATTAGAAAAATTGTCGGCATTGTACTTTACATTTGCAAGTTTATCAGGATTTTCTTCAAACTAAAACAAATGTGATATTTTCCTGAATATACTTCTACGATATCTACTACAGACGCCTGAAAGTGAAGAAGAGTCCATAGAAAAGACGGTGGACTACTTGTTGCGTCGCGCCGGGACGGACCTGGAGAAGGCTCGGTCCATCTGGCGATGGGTCACCGCCAGAATAGAGTATGACGTCCCGGCCTTCATGTCCGGAAGGTGGGTTGTTAAGTCTTTGGAATTACAGGTTGTCATATGTCTAGACGCTTAACGTTGATAATTACAACTGTTACACGACAGTATCATGGCACCCAACCGTATTTCAGTTGCATAGTAGTAGTCTCTATGTCCTCTCAAATAACGATGAGACTAAACAGCTATAATAGGGTTTGAATGCCAGGTTTCTATAATAGCATTCAGGACAATGGACTATCACCTCTTAAAATTTGGAGGCAGTGATCGATCTTTCGATGAAGGTTAGACATCCAGGTAATAAGATACGCCAAATAGTAATTACTCAAGCAAGTGGATAAGATTTTGGAGACGGTTTGACGTTTCAAATAGAATCCACTACATTTCGTCAGTGTTAGATCTTTGTCTAATGTGCATCAAATTACGACCTGATAAAGGAAAGTGGATGACTATGTTCTGGTACAGACAAGTGAATGAATCCTAGTTTAAACGTGTATCTGTTTCCCTTAGCTTTCCCGACATGACGGCTGAGGCAGTGTTCGCCAGGCGCAGTGCCGTCTGCTCAGGGTACTCCTCACTGTACAAGAACATGTGCAGGTAAGAGATATTTTAGGACGATGAAGGTTAGACATCCAGGTAATAAGATACGCCAAAAAGCAGTTACTCAAGCAACTGGATATGATTTTGGAAACGGTCAGACGTTTAGTATAGTATCCACTATTTTTCGTCAGTGACGCTGAAGAAAGATAGGAAGGATAATACTTAGTGCATACTCTTTGTTTCTTAGAGATGATCTTGTAGATAGAAATACTGCAGAGTTCTGTGGAAAAGGAGGAGGGCGTTCGGATCGCATCGAAGCCTTTTTCCTACTGTGCCCGTATATATACGAGACGCACATATATAATGCCTGTATGTGCGTCTAATATCTTTACGGGTTTGGGGCATTTCTTACCTAAATGTAGCATACCGCAGCAAACAGCATCGATTGGGGAAGTAAATCTAAATAGGTCAATTTATACTGATCTGATTAATCAACCAGCTTAGGGGTGGGGGTGGGGGATAAACCATGTCATGTTTTTAAGCTAGATATAGCTGGCGTGCTTCAAAGTCATCCGCACAAAGAGAACTCAATCAAGGACAAAAGGGCGCGGATGTACATATGATTTTCTAAAACACATTCTGTGAAAATGTTAAAAGATTTCATGACGACCTTGTCCAAGTTTGACACCGGTATTTCAACAATGACCACGAATACTTCTCAGTAATTTTCCGTGACTCGTCCAATGTTCCCAGGGTATTTTTAGACTAAAAGGGAACGTGCCCCCTTCTTCTTACGGCCCCGAATGACTTGGCGAAAATGCAGCCATTCTTCCAAATGCGTAAAGTCAATAGTGCAACCCATGCAGTAAAACAGGTCGGTATCGGCGTGCAGCCAGCGCAAATAAAGCCATTCACAGACTGTGTGCTTAGCATTGAAAACCACGTGTCGGTTCATTTGGGGTATTATATGGCGTTCTACAACACAACCGTACATATTTGTTCTGTCTTGTGTCTCCCAATACTGGCGTGACCATTACATAAGCTTACGGGTCAGTCATCGGTCAGGGTCCTCCCATATGGGACAGGTATGCGTTAGCAAATACTTATCAGAACAGTCGTGGACGTTGTAGTGTCGTACATAATACTGCTGTTATATGGCCAAAAGGGTCACCGTAGATTCTTGCTAACGACTGAGGAATGATGGACTAGTGATATATATATATATATATATATATATATATTGATAGATATCAATAGATATCAGTATTTGGCCCGGGTATGAAGGATGAGGATAATGTTTTCCGTATATCTGCAGCAGAATTAAAAAAAATACACCTGACGTTAGTTCAAATATGCTTACATCTGTAACGTTGATCACAACGTCTAGGTATATATACGCATTTATGGAGCCATGATTAAAGAAATCAAGGTTAAAGTGGTCCTATAGCCTTTTAAGGCCGTGCGGGCAGTGGTTTAACGTTGTTATCCCCTGTGTCTGGGGCACGGTGTTGGAAGGCGGAGTCCATCTCTTTTCTTCCACCGCCATTTACCTCCTCAACCGAAATCAGGTATCCACTTTTACATCTGGGTGGAGTGAGAAAAGTCGTGTAAAGTGCCTTTCCAAATGGCACAAGATCCGTAGCATGACAGGATTTGAACCAAGGACCTTTGGTTCTGGGTCAAACACCCTGCAGCTACTCCACACGACTCCAAGCAATATACAGCCAGAAGAAATTACAAAAATAAGACTATGTTATTTGTCTTCCTCAGCCTTGCAGGTCTCCGGTGTGAGGAGATCTGGGGGAAGTCTAAGGGTGTCGGCTACAAGGTGGGGAGGAAGTTTAAGGAGGAATACGACCACACCTGGAACGCTGTGGAGATAGACGGCCGGTGGTACCTGTTAGACTGTACCTGGGGAGCAGGTGTGGTGGACACACAGAGGAACACTTTCACCTTCAACTACAAAGAAGACCGCTTCCTGACAGGTATGTTAATCTATGGAGGGGTAACATGTTTTATGTTTACCTTCACGGAAGGGAACATATTGTTTTGGTTCCTTTTGTTATTTTTCCTTTTTTTTTACAAACAAATGAGGTCAATGACCTGGAATAGACGACTGTCACCATGGTTACTGGAGGTGAAGTTAGGCTAGACCATGTGAAAGTAAAGATGTATCATTATGTATTTGGTTGCAAATGTTGCCTTTCTACCTATGTATTGATATTGATATGTCTAATATTGGCGTGAGTCGAGCAAGTTAATGCACAGCATTCTTGGAGCGTAGGTCACGAAAATGTAAACCCAAGTGTAAATAGTAACAGTACCCGAAACAGTGTTTTTTCGTAACCCCACAGGGAGTGAAGTATTGTTTGAGTGTATTTATAAAGTGTGGAGTTCCTACATACACAACGTCTTTCTGGTATAATTAGTATTGAATATACTAGACTTAAGTAAAACCTGGAATTAGTGAGAATATCACTGAGTATATAAACAATTTTAGTCTTAGTTTACACACCACATAACGTAGTGAATAATTGTTAACTGTACATTTTACGCGTTTGTTGTTGATAGCGCAATCCCAATGTAGAATTGCTAGGTATAGGGAGAGCACACTACCTTACAATATCGACATACTCAACAACTCAAAGTGATAGCGTTGACAATAGGCTTCTGGATGTTAACACAGGTATTCTAAAGGTAAATACAAGTATTGTGAGATTTGTAATGTTTAGATTATGTATGAATGTTTATTGCTATTGTAAATCATACTGCAATTCAGTCAAAGTAGGCTGCCACTGTTTGTTGCTGTATGTCGCTCAATGACGCAATAAACCATTCATTCATTCGTTCATTCATTTGTTCATTCATTCATTCCTTCTTTCAGATCCTGAGATGATGGTACTGGACCACCTCCCCTTGGACGACAAGTGGCAGCTGTTAGAAGAACCCAAAACCCTGGACCAATTCGAAAGCGAGGTTCACCTCACCCCCGCGTTCTACGCATGCGGCCTACAGCCTACCAACCTGAGCTTCCAAGATGGCGTCAAAGAAACACAAAACGGTGGAATTATCTTTAGAGTTGATCTTCCAAAATACATCGATCTTTCTTGGGAAATGACGGAAGAAGATGACACAACACCGATCAAGAGGAGCGTTCTGTACGAGATAATTAAAAACACGGGATATTTTCGTGTAGTACCGGCCCAAACGGGAGCTTTTAGATTCTGTGTGACGTGCAAAACGGAAGAGGGAGACTGGGAAATGGTTTGTGCCTACCTGGTTAACTGTAGTGAAGTGAAGGAAGACTTTGTAGGGTTTCCCGACAATGACGGTCACCTGTGGGGTCCTGGCGGTGAACTTCAGCGAGGACACCTGGTGAAGGTCAGCCACCCAGTGGCGGTGTTGCAAACGGAAGACGGGGAGGTGACAGTTGAACTTGAACCCAAGGATGTCCTGGACTTCTCCTGCGAGCTCTGCAAAGATGGGGAAGAGGATATCGTAAAAGGGTGTATGCTACACGAAGTTGTGAACGGGGCGGCATGCTTTCGACTCGCGCCTCCCGAAACAGGTTTCTACGCGCTGAAGATTTACGCTAGTCCGTCTGACGCCGGACAACAAGATTTCCAACCTTTCGTAGAATACATCATCGACTGTAAAGAATCGTTAGAGGACGATAACGTCTTCCCCGATAACGATGGTGCTGTCTGGGGACCAGGCGTCGCACTGAGAGAAAAAAGACTCAAAAGTGTCAGCCATACTGAAGCTGTAGTCGACACCAAAGATGGAGAATGTACCATCACCATAGAGCTACCGGAATGCAATAATGCATCGGGTCAACTCTTCAGCATAGATGACGCAGAAAATGACATCAAGGGGGCTGTCTTGACAGAAATCGTGGGCAGAAAGACACACTTAAGAGTCGTACCACCTGATAGTGGTAAATACAAACTGTCGTTGTTCACTGTAACGGACGGTTGTGACTGGGACCCCATTTGTGACTACGTCATCAATTGTGAGACAGCCAAAGATGACGTGGAACCGTTTCCTGACAAAGACGGTTGTGTATGGGGACCTGGGCTGGTGCTGGAAGAAAGAACGATACTACAAACCAACCAACCAAGAGCGCTTGCAAAAACTGCAGACGGCGAAGTCACTATATCAATGAAAACGTCAGAAGACACAGACTTTGCAGCACAACTGTTCAAAGCAGGCGATGCGGACAACGAAATAAAAGGTGCAATTCTGTTTGAGATTGTGGACGATCAGGCATGTTTCAAAGTCATCCCTCCCGAACAAGGGTACTACGCACTGAACATCTTCACTGTGTCGGAAAACATGGACTGGCAACTTCTTTGCGATTACGTGATCTACTGTGATGAACCAAACGTCGACGAATACGGGCAACCGTACGGACCGGGCAAAGCCATCCAAGACGGCATCCTGAAATACGTCAGTCACAAAGACGCTGTACTCAAAACAGAGCAAGGAGAAGTTAAACTATCCGTGGAGTTCTCTAAAGCCACGAACTTTTCGACGCAACTCTTTACGGTGGACGACAAAGACAATGAAATCACCGGTCACGTGCTCCACCAGATCATTGCCGGGAAAGCGCACATTCAAATCTTCCCACCGGATGTTGGCACCTTCGTCATGAAGCTATGGACGACGACAGCTGATTGGGAGTCAGTGGAAGTCTGCAGTTACCTCATCCAATGCGATGAGCCGAAAGAAAACTTTAGAATCTTCCCAAAGACCCATGGCTATCTATGGGGTCCTGGTCTTCATTTAGCCAATGGGAAAGTGTCCAACGCCAGCCATATACCTGCTGTAGTTGTCGCAAAGTCAGGGGAAGCGTGCATAACAATAGAGACAGAGAATGCATTCAACTCCTGCGTCATCCAAAACGTCGACGAAGAATGCCTTCCTCCTCAGCATCACTTCATGGAGACTGTGGGGAACAAGATCACGATTTGCGCGCGTCTGCCGGCGGAGGGATACTACGCACTGTCCATCTGGGAAGAGGACGCCAACGACAAGATCTACTACCTACTGAGGTGTGATGAGGTTACGGAGGACTGTCCGCTCTTTCCACTCGTAAATGAGTGGCCTCGAGGTATGTCATATAAAAGTCACAGTACTAATCCCTCCAGTATACAGTTTAGTCTATAATCAATCATAAGACATACACGTAACCCATACAGGCTTTGCCCTGGGACCGCATTTATCTATAGATGCTACATTTTAAACTTCCTTTCGTTGCTTTTTTTTCGAATAGCCAGAATTCGAATTTCAAAGCACTACTTGTTAGAGATATTCCACTGTTAGGTTTGAAGTTGCCATAATGACATATCTATGATTTCTTCTGTGCAGATTGTGAACTACACGAGCCAAGAGATGGCAGCCTTCCATCAAAGCAGAGCATTCGCTTCCGGGTCACCTGTCCCTCAGCGGAGGGATTGTGGGTAATGTTAGCATCTGGCGACCTGAAGGAATTCACCAAGGATGACAAGGGATCATGGGAAGCTGACGTCAACACCGGAGCGCCTGGTGATTTAACGCTTTGGTTGAAGGTGGGGGGAAACATGGAACGAGTTCTGCTCATTTATCATGTTGTTTGAGCTGCCAACTATGGACAGGAACCGGTTAATTGGTTCGATCAAGATTGTAAACAAAATGAAAGGCTGGTACCTTTTGGTAATTAGGAAATGTATCTTTTGTTGTGTCGATGAAGATTAGACACCCAGGTAATAAGATATGCCAAAAAGCAGTTACTCAAGCGTCTGGATTTTAGAAACCCTGGTCAGACGTTTCAGATAGCATCAGATAGCATCCTTTCGCCAGTGTCATTAACGAGAGATAGTGGATGCTATCTGAAACGTCTGACCGTTTTCAAAATCATATTGCTTGAATAATTGCTTTTGGGCACATCTTATGTTGTATATTCATCATCATCATCGGTCGACGTGATCAAATGTAGACATGTTCGCACATGTCTACACACGACGGGGTTATACCGCCCCTTACGGGGTGACATGCCCTTTCGTAGGCTAATTACAAGACGGGGATGCGCCAGGTCTCCCGTCCGGGTGAATGATGTAATTCACCATGTGGCTGATACGAGACAGAGGTTCGCCAGGCCTCCATCCGGGTGATTTGAAGTGAATCACCAACTCCCGACAGAAGGATTTGCAATATCATACCAATCTACAAAAAGAACGATCCACAAGAAAAAAGTAACTACCGACCGATATCTCTTCTCCCCGCCCTGTCGAAGGTACTTGAAAAAATTGTTTACAAACACTTATACAATCATCTCATAAGCAGTAATCTGCTGTATCGCTTCCAATCAGGATTTGTGAAGGGTGATTCCACAGTTTGCCAGCTGGCCCACTTTACACAAACTATTTTAAATGCTTTAGAGTCTGGATACGATGTGCGAACAGTCTTTCTTGATTTTTCCCGTGCCTTCGACAGGGTGTGGCATTCTGGACTTATTTTTAAACTCCAATGTAATGGTGTCGAAGGGCCACTCATAAATTGGATATCGAGTTATCTTAGCAAAAGATCACAACGTGTTGTCATAGATGGTCAGTCTTCATCCTGGCTCAATACCAATGCAGGCGTTCCACAGGGCTCTATATTAGGCCCACTGTTCTTTCTCATATACATCAATGATATTGTAAATGATCTCGTTTCGCAACCCTACCTTTTCGCCGACGACAGTTCTCTTCTCGAGATAGTTAAGAACCCCTTTGATTCTGCAGCGATCCTAAACTCTGACCTGTCCAAAATTCACTCATGGGCCTGTCAATGGCTCATGGAGTTGAACCCACAGAAAACTGAAGAAATGTGTATTTCTGTCAAAAGACATCCCATTGTTCACCCACCCCTTTATCTTGACAATTGTGTGATCCAAACTGTTATCACCCATAAACACATCGGAGTGATTTTAAGTTCAAATATGTCTTGGGATGCACATGTCAATCATATTGTTTCCAAAGTTTCAAAAAGTGTTGATCTCTTCAGTGGTCTGAAATTTAGGCTCCCCCGCAATGTCCTGGAAACGCTATATAAGTCATACATTCGTCCATGTCTCGAATACGCTGACGTCATTTGGCACGGCACTACAAGTGAGCAATCAAATCTCATTGAACGTATCCAATATCACTGCTCAATTGTCGTGACAGGTGCCATAAGGGGGTCGTCGTATTTGTTATGTCGTCAGGAGCTGGGTTGGGAAACGTTATCAGATAGAAGACATGTCCATCGTCTCTGCTTGTTCTTCAAGATTGTTAACGGTTTAACTCGTGATTATCTACTAGATTTTGTCCCCCCAGCTATTTCTTCCGAATGTACATATGATCTACGTAACAAGCTAAACCTAAGGTCTACCAATCTCTCGACAAACCGCTCTCTAAAGTCCTTCTATCCATACTGTATTTCACACTGGAACAACCTCGACCTCTCAACCCGCTCCTTAAACTTTAGTCAGTTTAAAACCTTTATTTTCAAACAATTCCGCCCGGCTAAATGTAAATACTTTAGTCATGGCCCCCGCTATCCCTGTCTTTTGCTGACTCGTCTTCGGATCGGCACCTGCAGATTGAACTCCAGTCTCTTTTCCCGAGGGCTACGTAACAGCCCAGCATGTAGCTGCGGGTGCCGATCCGAAACAGTCGCCCATTACCTACTTCACTGCCCAAATTACACCAACCAAAGGTTACTTCTCCTCGGCAATCTTTCTCGGCTTTTAGGACAGTCATTTAACTTATTTACACATTCCGAAAATATGCATATTTCCTTATTACTTAATGGAAGTCCTTCTTTCTCATATTCCTTAAATTCCAAAATTCTTACTTTAACCCAAAACTTTATTACAATATCTAAACGTTTTATATCCTGATTTACACTTTTTAGTTCTCTGCAAATCTGATCTTTTGTTACTGGGGTAGGGGAACCGGCATGCGCTCATACCAACTTTTGTTACACATCATTTAATTTTTACTTCATGTTAGTATTATTTATATCTTTCTTAATTTTGTATTTCGCTTAGTTCAGTTATGTCTAAGTCTTTATACATATGTATAGTGGTGGCGTGAATATAAGTTCCCAACTTGAGTGCGCCACCACTATGTCTGTCTTCTTTGTCTTATTTGTCCGAATAAAAAAAAAAAAGGATTTGCACCAACACACACCGCACCATCGCACGTGTGGGGGTTCTTTAACGTGCATGGGGTATGGCTCTCCCCATACACGGGACCTCCATTTAACGTCCTATCCGAGGGACGACTCATTTTTCACTTGAGTAAAGTGAGGAAAGTCGTGTAAAGTGCCTTTCCCAAGGGCACAAGACTGGCAACACGGTAGGCGGATTCGAACCGACGACATCTCGATCACGGGCCGAATACAATACCACTGTGCTACGCGGCCCCACTAAATTGTATATTACATTACTGTTTCTTTCAATGTATGCATTGACTCGACGCACGTGTGTCTTTCACCACCTTTGTTACAGGAAGAGAGCCTATAATATGTATTTTCAGCATGAAATACAGAAAAACGTTTAGAAAACAAGTGGAACGTTACGCATACATATTCCAGTCATATTGTACACCAAAGATGTCATCTATGAACGCAAGTTGCATATCAAATATAACACTAAGACCTACATGTATTGATATAGCTATTTGTAATGTTATCTGGATTTGAATCATCTGTGTTGATATTCATAGTAAGTTGCAACATATGTAACGTTCTATATAATGTACACCGCTTAGTGTAAACACTGAATGGAAATTACCACATGTCTGAATTGATTTGACGTACGTGTATCTTTGATCATCTTTGTCACAGGAAGAGACCATTTAATATGTATCTACACCATGACATGCAGAAAACGCTTAGAAAACAAGTGGAACGTTACGCAGAAATACTCCAACAAGTCATATTGCACACCAAAGATGTTATCTATGAGTGCAAATTCAAATTTCACATCAAATATGAGCACTAAGACCTACATGTATTGATATAGCTATCTGTAATGTTATCTAGATTTGAACCATCTCTGTTGATAATCATAGCAAGTTGTAACATATGTATATAATGTATACTACAAAATGTGAACAACACATTGCAAACCAAAGATAAAAAGACCAAATGTAAAATGCAAAAGCTGCTAAGTGATGTCATGTAATAGTTATACTTGATACAACTTTCAGATTCATTATCAGATGTTACAGAAAATATTCTGTTTGTATATTGAACACATCTGATTGTATACTGAAAGATACGTTTGTACATTGTATATACACATTGTGTAAATTGTACAGATTGTACATACATTGATGCTACTTCAGCAAACTGTTCATCAAATACCTCTCAATGAATGAATCTCAATCTGCTATGTTTTTTTGTGTTTATGGGGATACAAAACACATATCTATCTCTTGAACATCACACGTAAAACACGAACAAGTATGCACATGAAATTATATTTTTTGTTTGTTTTCTGAACAAGACCCACTCCACGAGCGCTAGATGGGGGTGCTTCAATTTACATCAAACTTTATACACGTAACGTAATAATATAGTCATCATAATCATCATCCCCTTCTGTTGCTAGTTCTGCATCTGTATTCGTTGGAACGTCTTACAGTTGCAGTCAGTCTTTCTTCATGATAATGCCATGACAATTTATGTTAACTATTCAGAAGACACAACACAACACATCACACATCACAAGTCCATTGTTTAAATGCCTTAAAGCATGTACATGCACGTAAAAACTATACCATGACTTCATACTGAAGGACTGTCCAGTATTTCGAGTCACCCGGTTTCTTGTGCTGACACCTTGAGAATTTTACCTTGTTCTCATCTGTAAGAAGGTAGCTTGAATTTGAATGTCTGGAGGCAACTACATATACATATGCATGTACTTGAAAGCAAAAGCTATGCCACGACTTCATACTGGAGCACTATGGAGAAACTTTTGTCACCTGGTTTCTTTGTCGCCACCTGGGCAATACTACCTTGTTCTCCAGTGTCAGCGTCGCCTTCCCATGAGTCGTCTGCATTTCTAACCAACTTGTGCCACTTGCCGGTGGCAATTACGACAACTTCTACCGCATTTGGATAGACGACCCGGAAGTGAACGCGCCGATTTGCGGCAAGGCGACCATCCAATGGCTCGTACAGACGGCAACCGTTCGTCCAGTTGCCGAATGTTTGCGGGTAAGGAGAGATGGTTGTTTTACATTTAGTGCATCTCAGGAGGTAGTACATATATTTGCTGTACTCTTCGTCATCTTCCTCTTTTGCCCAGATTGTGAGGATGAATTGACCAGGTTTAGGGGCTCTGACATAGACATTAGCTGTCTGACCATTTACTTGGGGCATTGCATAGTTATCCCATTTACGATCACCTTCCTTAATGTTACACATATATTGGAGAGGTTTTACAGAGTTGAGTTCTATCTTAGCCTCGCCTTCTGGGAGTGTAACTATGGCCCGCGGATGACTGACATCCGAAATGAACCCGTCAATGAGCCATGGACCTGGACCCCACGTGAACGTTTGTAAGCGTGGGAAAGGGACATGACCTGTGGTTGAACCAGCACTCTCAACCATGTACGAGCAGATTTGGTTATATTGCCCATTGGCAGTACCAAGTTTACCATATATTTCTAACAAAAACCTTCCCTTTTGAGCTGGTACCACATTGAACAGGGCTACGTTATCAACGATTTCAAGCAGGACATTTTCATCCTGAGCATATCCGCCTACAGCTGGATACAGGTGGTACATTAAGGCCATTGGTTCAGGGAGTTTGATAGAAATGGTCGCTTCGCCATTTTGTGTATACACTGGGCTCATAGTATGACTCAGAAACTTGGGCAAAAGGCCAAGATTGAAAAACGGGGACTTCAGATGCACTTGATTTTCAAAAACCTCAAGGGACACTGGCTCTTCTAACAGTTGCCATTGATTGTCCATTGGATGGTGGTCCGTAACGAACACTTCCGGGTCAGTAAAAAAGTAATGCTCGTTATACTTGAACTCAAAGGTCCTCTTCTGAAGGTCAGTGTTTCCGGCGGCCCAGGTGCAGTCCAGCAGGTACCACCTCCCGTCTATCTCCACTGCGTTCCAGGCATGGTCGGAACCAGAGCCGAACTTTGTCCCTACCCTGTAAGGCCCACCTTTAGAACGGCCACTGATGGTGACGCAATTCACGTCAGCCAATCTACGAGAACAAAAATCAAGACTGTGATCACAGCCTACCTTTGCAAAGGAGTTTACTTTTTATCAGCGAATGAGGTTTAAAAAGAGAACAAATGTCTGGACGCTGCTTTGTATTGATTTGTCTGTTATGGAAGGACAGGATTAAATACTTGGGCTTAATTCCTAACGGCTTAGAAAACAATAGTTAGATAGGGAATCTACCTGCACATGTCCTTGTACAGATCCGCATAGCCCTGACACACAGACATCCTATTCCTGAACACGCCTTCTGGTGTGACTTCTTTGGGACCACCGGTGACGTAGGACACTACGTCATACTGGATGTGTGACGTCACCCAGCGGAACAGGACCCGTGCCTTTTCCAGCGGAGTTGTGGCAGGCACGATTAGGTACATGACAAGGTCCTTGATGGCAGCATGGCCTTCAGGAGCCTTGAAAAATGAAAATAAATGATAATTAATTAATATAACCTTGTGCCCTAACCAGATAAGAACTGGTCGTACGTGTTCACAAACTAGCAACTTATTCTCCAAGCAGAGGATATTAGTGACCGAAACCTCTGCTTAGAGAATAAGCAACTGTGCACAGGAAACAAACTTCACATGACATTCTGGACAGGTAATGTTATGCGTTATTGTTCTGAATATCTTAAGTGGCAATTCCCCCGTTATCAAATACGTGTCTTTCACCCTACTGTAAAATATCTTGGCTTTGCCTTGATGAATTTATGCTTAGACACGTAGTGCGTAATGCGCATGCCAAAACAAATATATTCTGGCAGTTCAAACAATGTCCACTAACAAATTGGAAATGGGGCGTAAAGTGCCTAGAGCTTCGCCCTTTGACAATGTACACACGATACGAGTTACCGTTTTCGTATTTTGCAATGTCTCTGTTATAATAACCTTTAAGCCATATCTTTATCATGGAACAATGATTCAGATTTGTGTTACCTCAATAGCGCGTTTGTCCAAGTCTTTGAATGCATCAACATCCGGGATTTCTGTACGGGGTTCTGGTTTCTTCTGCCCCAATGACGAGGTGTAAGCTCTGTCGTTGTGTTTCGCTGAACGATTGGTTGGACCTTTGTGCACTGCTGCTTCTACCTGCACTTTATTGTCATCCTTGCCATCTTTCTTGAGACTTTTGTCGTCTTTGACTCGTTGGTGTTGCGCGCTTGTCGATGCAGGTTGGCTGCCATCTTTGCTCGAGTGGCTCCTCACCGGGACCCGTTGTTCAACGACGTCCACCTTCCCCGATTTTGAACAAGAACAGCCCATGGCAAGTGTATAGCTAGGTCATTTATTTCGCAGAATGACGTCCACCGAAGCTTGACTAAGGAATGTCATACACAACTTATTAGAACCCACCAAAAGGAATAACGTTGCAAACTTTTCACAGAGACAACACTTTTAAGCAATAGATGCACGCACTACAAACATTACAGGTACAATGTATTTTATAACTCGTGCATATGGAGAATTTCAAGCAAAGATGATAAAAAGATCAGAGTAACGTGAAGTTGGAACAGTTAAAAAGCAGGTAGATATTGTACAAATACAACAGAGATTTTCGAACGAAACTTTGTACTACCCATACACAAGGGCATTATAATCTCCCTGCAACAACAGTTCATACTTCTTTATGAATCTCACACTTACCAGGGTCTTAAAAGTTTTTTATGCTGCGCCACAGAAGTCTTCTTCCTGATTTGCACTTGTTTTCTTAGTGGTCTGTTTGCCGCGTCAGCAACGCCAAAAACACTGTAAGGTTGCTATTTACCTATAACCTGTAACTGATTTACTATCGCGTCGGTTCAATATAATCTTGACAGAAATCAAATAAAAAGCCCGATCCCTCTCGTCTTCTCAAAACACTTCCCTGTAAAATTGTGCTCGGTTCATTATTCATTAACTTTCTTTGGGATTTATAGGTTTGGGTCCTTGAGATTTGGTTCTACTATGAGAACCTACTACTCTACTGTGATGGATTGCAACATTCCTTTCCAAATATTCAAAGGACCAATGATTAATTTACGAATGAAAATGACCATTCTTTAGTTTTTTACTGTTTCTAATGTGTTGAATGTTTATTTCAACATCTCCTTATTACAAACCACCATAGGAAAGATCGTTGTAAGCCTGTATGTTGGACGCATTGGCAAATCTAAGTTCCAGGACAAAAGACTCGCCAGCTGGCGATATGACGCAAAATTGCAAACATTCTTTCAAACAAAAGCTGGCGACACCTATTCTTCCTGGTCTGATCATGACTTGTATCTTATAATGAAAGACGCATTGCTGTGAGAACTTTCTAAGCACAGATTGTATGTAGGTTGATGGTGCTAGAACAATGTAAACAATCTGTTCACTAAGACACATCTCTAGTTCAGAAGATGAATACACATCAATTTGTTTTCTTATATGTAGTTCTTTAAAGAAAATTACACGTTTATCAACAGAACACCACAAATAAAACGCTAAAAAGAAAACATATATTACAGCATGTTCTTTAGTTTTTAAAACACACCCCTTCCACATGAGATGTTTCATGCACAGCTGAGTAAGATGAGCATTTCTCAAAGTTTAACACTGCATGAAAACACGAATTTGCGGGGTGGAAACTGTGTTCCACGTGCCTGCAGATTTGAGCTTTCCGAGACTTTGCAGGACGTGTCGACCTGCTCACTCCTTCTGCGCAGCGCATGGTCTTTTTAGCGAATGCCCACAAACGCCCACTCTAGAGAAGTCCGCGCTGCACGAATCTCATTTTTTTTTGCTTGGAATATGTCCACGTTGTGCTCCCATGTATCAATCCTGAGTTGCAAGTCAATCCATCGACCCGAAGTGACATAAATCAAAGTTTTCGATTCTCGATGGTCTTTTTAGCGAACGCCCAGTAAAATGTCTTTTTAGCGAATGCCCACTATATCCACAAAAATATCGGCCGTCGCGCAACGACACCTAAACCTACCGCCACAAACATGTTCAAGATGGTGTCCCATTGATGTGTACGGAGTTTCCGTGCTTTACAAGCATTTTAAGTCCCTGTTTTTGGTCAAAATGTACGGCGACGATACTACCATACTTTAACTATAGCAATTCAAAATGGCGGGCACTAGTCATGTGACCTCCTTGCGGGACTGTTCTATAAGTATCGCGTGAGGGACTGTTGTAGCATAGCTTCTCATACAACCATTTTAGAGTGAATTCTGAACAAGATTTTCATTTCATAGTGCTATCATCTGACTGATATTTACAATGTGGTCATTTTTTCTGTGCTATTATTACCCAGGTTTGAGGAACTTAGTGCAAATATGGATATTGATTCACCTCAGTGCCCAATTAATGTACAAAAGGCTCAGACACATTAGTGTTATAAACCTGAATAGGGGCAGGTAACCAATACTAGAAAAACATAGCTATTTATTATTAACAATACTATTTACATTATAATAATAACTCTTCACCAAACTGGACTTTTCTTATCTTTATTTATCACAGAAACATTGTTACAATGAGGATTTGATTAGATGAGTATCTGTTACAGTGTGTACAAACTTATTTCAAATACAAAAATGTATTTCGTTTCACTTCACAGGTAAGACACCGTACAGATAAGTAAGGTGTGTTTCCTTTCATAGCAGACCAGGTAAGACACCGTACAGGTGAGTAAGGTGTGTTTCCTTGACTACAGACTAGGTAAGACACCTTACAGGTGAGCAACGTGTATTTCCTTTCATTACAGACCAGGTAAGACACCGTAGAGGTGAGTAACGTGTATTTCCCTTGATTACAGACCAGGTAAGACACCGTACAGGTGAGTAAGGTGTATTTCCTTTCATTACAGACCAGGTAAGACACCGTAGAGGTGAGTAACGTGTATTTCCCTTGATTACAGACCAGGTAAGACACCGTACAGGTGAGTAAGGTGTGTTTCCTTGACTACAGACTAGGTAAGACACCGTACAGGTGAGTAACGTGTATTTCCTTTGTTCACAGACCAGGTAAGACACCGTACAGGTGAGTAAGGTGTGTTTCCTTTTATAACAGACCAGGTAAGACACCGTACAGGTGAGTAACGTGTATTTCCTTTGATTACAGACCAGGTAAGACACCATACAGGTGAGTAACGTGTATTTCCTTTGTTCACAGACCAGGTAAGACACCGTAGAGGTGAGTAACGTGTATTTCCTTTCATTACAGACCAGGTAAGACACCGTACAGGTAAGTAACGTGTATTTCCTTTCAGTACAGACCAGGTAAGACACCGTACAGATGAGTAAGGTGTGTTTCCTTTTATAACAGACTAGGTAAGACACCGTACAGGTAAGTAACGTGTATTTCCTTTGATAACAGGCCAGGTAAGACACCATACAGGTAAGTAAGGTGTGTTTCTTTTTATAACAGACCAGGTATGACACCGTGCATGTGAGTAACGTGTATTTCCTTTGATTACAGACCAGGTAAGACACCATACAGGTAAGTAAGGTGTGTTTCTTTTTATAACAGACCAGGTATGACATCGTGCATGTGAGTAACGTGTATTTCCTTTGATTACAGACCAGGTAAGACACCGCACAGGTGAGTAAGGTGTGTTTCCTTTGTCTATAGACCAGATAGGGTATTACACAGGTGAGTAAGGCGTCTTTCCTTTGCCTATAAACCATATAGGCCATTATACAGGTGAGTAAGGCGTCTTTCCTTTGCCTATGGACCAGATAGGGTATTATGCAGGTGAGTAAAGCAACTTTCCTTTGCCTATATACTACCATATAGGCCATTATACAGGTGAGTAAACCGTCTTTCCTTTGCCTATAGACCAGATAGGTATTGAACAGGTGAGTAAAGCTACTTACTTACCTGTATAATGCCCTATCTGGTCTATAGGCAAAGGAAAGACGCCTTACTCATCTGTGCGGTGTCTTACCTAGTCTGTAATCAAAGGAAATACACGTTACTCACCTCTACGGTGTCTTACCTGGTCTGTAATGAAAGGAAATACACGTTGCTCACCTGTAAGGTGTCTTACCTAGTCTGTAGTCAAGGAAACACACCTTACTCACCTGTACGGTGTCTTACCTGGTCTGCTATAAAAGGAAACACACCTTACTTACCTGTACGGTGTCTTACCTGGCCTGTTATAAAAGGAACACACCTTACTTACCTGTATTATTGTCATTTATTAAGAAGAGAAAAAACAATTTGTTTGTAAATGTTAATAAAGGTACATTTTACAATTGAAATTTTCTACGTCATAACTAAATGTTATAAAACAATTCCTTTCTGTACTCAGAAGGGGAGCCCGCTTGTGCCATGTTCCAACATTTTATTAGGCTATTGATAGCATGTGGTCACATTTTACTGCACATAAATAATGCAATTAATATTGTTGATGTGTCAAGTTCTTCCAATACTTTAAAAATATTTAGGAAGTGAAACGAAATACATTTTTGTATTTGAAATAAGTTTGTACACACTGTAACAGATACTCATCTAATCAAATCCTCATTGTAACAATGTTTCTGTGATAAATAAAGATAAGAAAAGTCCAGTTTGGTGAAGAGTTATTATTATAATGTAAATAGTATTGTTAATAATAAATAGCTATGTTTTTCTAGTATTGGTTACCTGCCCCTATTCAGGTTTATAACACTAATGTGTCTGAGCCTTTTGTACATTAATTGGGCACTGAGGTGAATCAATATCCATATTTGCACTAAGTTCCTCAAACCTGGGTAATAATAGCACAGAAAAAATGACCACATTGTAAATATCAGTCAGATGATAGCACTATGAAATGAAAATCTTGTTCAGAATTCACTCTAAAATGGTTGTATGATTAGCTATGCTACAACAGTCCCTCACGCGATACTTATAGAACAGTCCCGCAAGGAGGTCACATGACTAGTGCCCGCCATTTTGAATTGCTATAGTTAAAGTATGGTAGTATCGTCGCCGTACATTTTGACCAAAAACAGGGACTTAAAATGCTTGTAAAGCACGGAAACTCCGTACACATCAATGGGACACCATCTTGAACATGTTTGTGGCGGTAGGTTTAGGTGTCGTTGCGCGACGGCCGATATTTTTGTGGATATAGTGGGCATTCGCTAAAAAGACATTTTACTGGGCGTTCGCTAAAAAGACCATCGAGAATCGAAAACTTTGATTTATGTCACTTCGGGTCAATGGATTGACTTGAAACTCAGGATTAATACATGGGAGCACAACGTGGACATATTCCAAGCAAAAAAAATGAGATTCGTGCAGCGCGGACTTCTCTAGAGTGGGCGTTTGTGGGCATTCGCTAAAAAGACCCTCCCTCTGCGCAGGACCCGGCACGTCCTGCGAATTGTCGGAAGTGAACCACTTTCTCTGTGCAGGACGTGGCAGGCCCTTCGAATACCTGTCCATCCAGCGGGAAATCTACCAGTACGTCCTGCGCAGCCTGCACACTTATCTCCGGACATAGGTGTTAGCTGCATAATTTAGCGGCCAATTATCACCTAATTATCCTCCCCGGTTTGACAAGCTTAGTGCGCGTGCGCGGTCCGGCAGAGTACGGCAGCATTGCGCTCATTATCATGCAAATCTATGTTTATACCGAACCTCCCCCCTCCCCCACTTTGGGTTACTAGTAGCGTCGTAAATTTGTTGTAAATATCGATGTTTTTTAATATTTGTAAGCTTAATGAAAGCTAAGTAAAGCTTCGTGGTGTTGTTGTGTGTAATACGTTCCCGTGTCAGTGAAGGTATCTTTATTTAATGTAATGTAGTGCGTATTGTAATTCAAGTATCCTTTCTTTTTTTATGGCCAGCTGTTGTAGTGCTCCGATCTTTGTGCCTGTACTGGTGCTCCGCAGTGAAATACGCCATGTTTAGCCCCAGTTTCTATGCCTTGGCGTGATGCATTCACTCCTGTAGAATAGCTGGATTATTGCATTATTCGTCAATTCCCGTCCATGCAGATGTCTCAGGCCTCTAAGCCCTCTGCAAAACCGCCAACTTGCTCAGGACTACACTTCCATGGGAGGGGGCAGGGCTGAGAAGTTTCCTCGGGGTGCATCAGTCCTAGAGCCGAGAGCTCGCCTGTACGGGCCCTGGTACCGCTGGTCTGGGCCATCCGATTTTCGTCCAGGGCAGCAATATTAGATCCGGGCTCACGATGTTCTCTTTCTTTTTGACCGTGCGATGTTCCTCAGTCTGGTCTCAGAAGCTTGCCCAAGCTAACAAAGTGTCCCGTTCCATCAGATTTCACGTCTCCTATAAATTTGACATTGAGGCTGCAGGAAGAGCGTGGGTCCGTCCGCACACAATCAAGATCAGTGTCCAAATGACCAACTGAATTTTAATTCCGGACTGACGTTATTTGAAATAGAATCACGAGTGTTGATTGGTTCAAATCGCGCGTTGCGTGTAGGGAAAGAATGATTTGCATAGTCAGCAGACAAATGACCTGTTTAATGTGTATTACTATTGTTATTGAGCATGATTCGGAGACAAGCTTACCGGTCATTTCGCACCTGGACAATTGAGTCTAAGTCTACACCCCAAGAAGAGTGTCCCAGTAATTGCCTAAATACATGTACATACAAACACGCTTGCCAACGCAACAATTACGGCTAGAAATTGTACATTTACCACCGCCTTGAAGAAAGACTGAATATGTTGAGTAAAATACAACGGTAATTTCATACGATCTGCTGGATGTTGTCAGAGGGCTAGTTCGTAAGTAACGGATCGTCAGAAGGGAGCCGGCTAGTGTCTGATTCCCCCGGAAAAAACAACTAATTAAAAATTTGTAGGCAAGGATATTTATTTATCTTGATAAGACCTCCTTTGTGTATGTAAGCAAAGAAGTTAGAATATCATGTAAAGAATTACTGTAACCTCCTCGATATAGGTAACTTGGACCTACACAGCCCAGTTCATGACACATGTACTCCGAAGAAAATTTGAAAAGAAACACCATACCAGAAAACTTTCTCGCAGTCGACATAAATGCCTATATTCCGAACTTTTACTTGGTCGGGATGCTATGGGAACTTGGGCATAAAACCTTACGCGGGCTTAAGTCAGTGGATAAATATGTCCCTTCCATTATGAATAAGTACATTAAAAACGCGTTTACAAAACAACCATATCCCCGTTTACTCTTGTTTATTTTTTAAGCTTGTCTAGAATGCTCGTGTCTGCTTGGTGACTACTTACTAAGACCGCTCAATGCTGAAACTTGAATTTTATCCAGCATTTTCCCACACATTTGGGGGTATTTGCATAGATGTTGTTTTAGTGCGGTATATGTCTATTCGGCTAGCGCTGTTTAGCCCACCATTCAAAGACGGGACACGACGCCATTTTTAAAAACCCTTTGTTATGTCCAGTTGAGCCACAATTTGTTTTAAAACAACACATGGAAGTTAGCCGCGTGGCGCGTTGGTACACCCGATCCCTCGATCTCGGAAGTTAAGCAACGCGACGGTCCGGACAGTGCTTGGATGGGAGACCAACCAAGGACGTCCGGATTGCTGTAGCCTCACGAAGCTTTCCACGAAATCGTCTTCCGGGAGGGACGTAAAACGGGGGTCCCGTGCTCGAGGAGGTGCCTCGACCACGTTAATCAGCCTCATTACTCATAATGGGTACCTACTGGCTGGCAAAATACACCTGGTGATTATTATTATTTATGCAAGAGATCGTTTGTGTGCTACTGTAAATCCCCTCTAAAGTACCGGGCCTATGTGCTGAGTCTAACTTTTTCTCTGTTCCAGAGCAAGATAGAACAAAAACAAGTTAAAACCAAAACGAAACGCGCTGGGCAGACATTGACACAATACACATCTTTTAACAATGTAACACTTGACTATCTTATGGATTTGAAGAAGACCTAAATGAAACTCTAAATCTTAACCCTTTTCATGAAGAACAAATTTCGCTCTAATAGAATTTCTAAATGTAGGTTGAACAGCTCGGGTTTCTCTATAACCTCATTGGTAGACCACACATTCAAACTTTTACTGTGGCCTTGGACCATATTATTGCCAGGGCCTCTGCATACAGGACTGGTTATCTGCTGCCCCAGATTGTTACCTTACCGCTGACGTTAGCTTCGGTAATTTTTCTAACAATTTAACTACATTCCGGAGTAAAGACTTCGATCAAAAATCGATGCAGACGAGTTTTAATTTCAGTTACATTCTTATTGAATTCCATTAGTTGTGTTGTGTTAAACTGTCGAACAGTAGGTCACAGCGCTAGCAGATAAAGATCATTCTCCTATAACTTCCGTACGTACAGTTCACACAGCATGGCAAGACTGACTGCGTGAACTAAAGCTATATTGTTATCTACCCGGCGTGGTAACACGCGCGCTGTGCGGGGCCTGCGAATTACCGCACAGCCGACTGTGCAGGAGAACGCAGGGTTTTAACGGTATGCACACGCTGAACCCGGAAAGTCCTTCCCACTGCCTGCCCGCGCCAAGTTTACCGGATGTGTACCGGCCTGGGAAGTACCGGAAATCTCGCTTTTCTTGCAGTGTAACATAATTACATTTCTTTGTATCATTCACAGGGAACATCCGCGTCTTTGTATTTGTCGAAACATCCTTTATACATGATTATTTCTTCATAACAATGCCATGACATAGATTCTGTTAACCATCTATTAGGATTACACAATATAGTAATGAAGCATCTACAAGTTGGTAGTTTGATGTTTTAAAAGCAAAAGTTATGCCACGACTTCATACTGAAGCACTGTCCAGTATGTTGAGTTACCTGGCTTCTTTGCTGACACCTTGGGAATTTCACCTTGTACACATCTGTAAGATGGTAGCTTAAATGTCTGGAGGCATGCATATACACATACATATACTTGTACTTGAAAGCAAAAGCTATACTACGACTTCATACTGGAGCACTATGGAGAAACTTTTGTCACCTGGTTTCTTTGTCGCCACCTGGGCAATACTACCCTGTTCTCCAGTGTCTGCATCGCCTTCCCATGAGTCGTCTGCTTTTCTCGAAAGCTTGTGCCACTTTCCGGTGGCAATTACGACAACTTCTACCGAATTTGGGCAGCAGACCCGGAAGTGAACGCGCCGATTTGCGGCAAGGCGACCATCCAATGGTTCATACAGACGGCAACCGTTCGTCCAGTTGTTGAATGCCTTGGGGTACGGAGAAACATGTGCTTTACATTTTGTGCACCTAAGGAGATAGTACACAGATTTTCTGTACGTTTGGTCATTTTCCTCTTTTGCCCAGATCGTGAGAATGAACTGACCAGGTTTAGGGGCTCTAACGTAGACACTAGCTGTCTGACCATTTACTTGGTGCAATGCATAGTTATCCCATTTACTATCACCTTCCTTAATGTTACACATATATTCAAGGGGTTTTACAGAGTTGAAAGTTATCTTAGCCTCGCCTTCGGGGAGTGTAACTATGGCCCTCGGATGACTGACATCCGAAAGGAACCCATCAAGAAGCCATGGACCAGGACCCCATGTACAGGTTTTCGAGCGCGGAAACGGCAGCTGATCAGCCATTGGACCAGCACTGTCAATCAAGTACGAGCAGATTTGACTAAAGCTGAGTCCGCTAGTGGCAGTACACCGTTTTTTCCCAAATAATTTCAACATGAAACTTCCCTTTTGAGCTGGTGTCACTTTGAACAAGGCCACGTTATCAACAA
Source organism: Branchiostoma floridae x Branchiostoma belcheri (assembly GCA_019207045.1). Lineage (NCBI taxonomy): Eukaryota > Metazoa > Chordata > Leptocardii > Amphioxiformes > Branchiostomatidae > Branchiostoma > Branchiostoma floridae x Branchiostoma belcheri. Next base: position 9,134,088 of record CM033041.1, read on the forward strand.
TTTCATGCAGGACGTTTTCGTCTTGAGAATACCCACCTTCAGATGGATAAAGGTGGTACATGAAGGCCATTGGTTCAGGAAGTTTGATAGAAATGGTCGCTTCGCCATTTTGTGTATGCACTGGGCTTATTGTGTGACTCAGAAACTTGGGCAAAAGGCCGAGTTTGAAAAATGAGGTCTCAAAATTCACTTGGGTTTCAAAAACCTCAAGGGATACTGGCTCTTCTAACAGTTGCCATTGATTGTCCATTGGATGGTGGTCCGTAACGAACACTTCTGGGTCAGTAAAAAAGTAATGCTCATTATACTTGAACTCAAAGGTCCGCTTCTGAAGGTCAGTGTTTCCGGCGGCCCAGGTACAGTCCAGTAGGTACCATCTCCCGTCTATCTCCACTGCGTTCCACGCATGGTCAGAACCAGGGCCGAACTTATGGCCTACTCTGTAACCTGCACCTTTGGAACGGCCACTGATGGTGACGCACTCTACTTTAGCCAATCTAGGGAACAAAAGATCATCAAGATTTCAGTGAAAGCGATCAGATGAAAGATGAAAGTTCACCGCCAAAGCAACAGATAACAGTAAGTCCATGAATTTGATTATGCAAATATGATATATGGACTTTTACCTATGATAGAAATATTAGTAGTGATCATATTGCTGCCATCATTGTTACCATTCAGCTTGCCAGATATGATTTCAGGTCAACAAAGTCAAAAGTAAACCAGCATTTTTTCCTCCATTCTTTTCATACAAAACAGAAGACACCTTGTTGGTGATTTTGTTTTTTCAAAAACAGAGACACATTTTAATAATAGCACCATACTGAAGAGTGTGTTACCTGCACATTTCCCTATACAGGTCGGAGTACCCCTGGCACACAGACATCCGCTGTTGAAACACCGCCACTGGAGCGGTGGACTGCGACTTGAAGCTACCGGTGACGTAAGAGTCAACGGCATATTGGATATGTGACGTCACCCAGCGGAACAGGACCCGTGCCTTTTCCAGCGGTGTTGTGGCAGTCTCGATTAGGTACAAGACGAGGTCCTTGATGGTAGCATGGCCTTCGGGAGCCTGTGGAAATAAAGAATTATTCTCCAAATTCAACCTTAAATCATTTCCCTAAAGTATGCACAATTTCGCTAGGCAAACTGCCAACAATAAGATGAAATGCTCAGAATGTAAGACATCAAATTCTCTATATTTGAAGTAAGCACGTCCATGTCCAAAGCCCCATGTCTGATCTTGTGACACTGTATCATGTGTTAAACTGCCAGGCCCAGACAGATGAGGCCTTTAGGCCGGGTTAGCCGCCTCGCCTTAGCCCGCACCCCCCCCCCCCTCAGCGAAACCCCAGGAAGGACGGTTAGAGGGTACAAAACAAACAAAAAAAGAAGAAGAAGATGAAGAAATGGCAGAAAACCATATTGTAAGTTTGTAGTTAAGATCTACATGTAATATATTTGCCTGGATATCTTATCTGTTATAATTGTTTAACAGCCGATTATTTTTAGTCATGCGCATTGCTGGTCACTTATCTGACCTGACTAGAGTACAAATCAATGAAGTCAAAGTCTAGACATTAAGAGCCGACACAGATGTTTTTTGTACACGTATAAAGGTTGAGTGAAGACAGCAGTTAAGGTATCTAAGACAAATAAATGTACGTCTAGTCTCCCATCTTCAGTTAGGCGAAATGGGAGGGGAAAATGTCATCCTTACCGTGGGCTCGCTCTCCCAGCCTACTTTTCGCTTTACTTCGCCAAATTCCACCATCCATAACCCCCATAGAAAGACAGGCTAGGTACTTTTCTCAACACACGCCCACCATATGTTGCTTTAAACAAAAAGGAATGCTGCAACAAATGACAAGGGTCAATGTTACCTGAACTGCACGTTCGTCCAAGTCTTTGAACACGTCAACGTCCGGGATGAGGTCTTTCTTTGTACGGGGTGCTGGTGTTTTCTTTTCTACAGTTGTGGCGTCAGCTCTCTCGAAGTTTTGCACCATAAGACCTGTTAAATCTTCATGGACTTCTGCTTGCCCTCGGTCATCCTGTTCAACAACAGTTTCCTGTAGCTCTGGGAAAGTGTCTTCGCTGGTTTGTTTTCTCTCTTGCTCCACAAACATGACGTTGGTTGTCACTGTTGACTCTTCTTGCGCTGTAGCTTCCACCTGTACCAGGTTATCCTCTCCACGTTGCTGCAGGTTTGCGAGGCTGTCTTGCAAAGGCTCAAAATTCGGTCGGTTCTCAGGACCTTTGTCGTCTGTGAGTCGTTGGTGTTGCGCTCCTGTCGGTGCAGGTTGTCTGCCATCTCTGCCCGAGAGGTTCCTCACAGGGCGCCGTTGTTCAACGACGTCCACCTTCCTCGATTTTGAACAAGAACAGCCCATGGCGAGGCTATAACAAGGCAGCTTTCTTGCAATCCGTTAAGTGAGGTCTCAGACTCTCTGTAAGAAGAACGTCATACACAATTCATGAGGAGTCATAACGTTAATGATGTTTCAAACTAGCATGATTCTTCTTGAGATAAGATTTTCAGTAGTCTGTGTAATGAAAACTCCGCTGCCCGGGGCTAATTGCCCCCCCCCCCCCCCTAGGTACGGCAATGTAGGGCGGACCGTAAGAAGCGCGATTAAATTAGGCTAGTTTTTTCAACATATACAAATAATGCTTAAGCAGTATAGATGCACGCACAGGAAACATTACGGGTACACCATGCTGTATATCTTGTGTACACGCAGTATTTACGTCGCAAAGCCAACGGAAAACAGAAAAGGGTAGATCAAAATCTGTATAATTTCTGTAGAAGCCTGCCGTATTTCGTACAAATATCCTGAAACTTTTTACTAACGAAAACGGCAACAACACATCCTAAAATGCAAGTTTATACAATATCAATTGTCACTTACCTGGTCTTAAAAGTTGCAGGTCTTTATGCTACGCCACAGGGGTCCTCTTGGAAATTTGCTCTTAAGCTTGTGCTCTTCGTGGCGTCTATCCCGTGACAGCAACGCCAAACAACACAGACAGGTTGCTATTTACACTCAACCTTGAGTTGATTTACTATCGCATTAGTTCAATATGATGCTGGCAAAAGTCAAATAATGCTAGACCTCTGTCATCCTTATGGAACACTTCCCTGTGAGTTGGTTATTGATTAACTTTTTTTTCCATTTAAAAGGTGGAGAGACCTTGAGATTTGGTTCTTATTGAGCATGTTGTGGATGACTAGATATTAAATTTAGATGATAAAGCGATAAGGAAATAATGCTCACTTCTTTACTTTAGTTTGTCATTGGTTCTAAATGTTTTAATGGAGTCTTTTAGTCAATATCAAAGTACTCACAAACAGCCTAGTCTCTACCAGACTCCGGCCTGGCAGAATAGTAATAGGTGACTTTTGGCCTAGTTGGGAATAAAAGTCTAGTTGGAGTGAATTGGCCTAGGTGTGAACTATTAGGCTGGGTAGACTGAAAAATACTTACTGAAATCCCGTGGCTACTTATTTATCCGTAGTTGGCCAAATTCTTCTCTTTTTTTATCCAGCTGTATACGCACCAACTTGGAGACTACTACATGTATAATCCAAGCTTTGTTGCGTCAGAAAAGAGTCGCCTGGCGATATGTAGCAAAACTGCACCCATTTCTTCAAACAAAAGCTGAGCGCCACCTGTTCCCACTGGTCTGACAGGTGTGGTCACGTGTCCCCATTAACAATACCTGGACCGGATCGGGTTGCTTATCTACATACGGACAGAAAAGACATGTTTACAGTATCATGGAGCGGCCCGGACTCCTGTTTAGGAACGGAGTGATCTTATGTGGTTTCAAGTTCAACATGGCGGGCCACCTCCCAACGGTATGAACAAGAGAGCGCCCATGACTAGACGGCGTAGAAGAAAAGTAGAGTAAGTTGTCTTGGTTTCCTTATCCGTAGTGTCTACCCTACGCCGTGTTACATGTAGTGTGTTGCTAGGAAGGTTTGAATTGGGTCATTGAGTGGTTGATACAGTTTCAAGTGCCGTAGTTGTAGCAGTTGACTCTGTGTCTACAATAACGTTTCCTTACAAACACCGCTATTTACGGAGTACACAGATAAAATGTGTCGTTCAGGCGACTCATATTGTCTGATACTGTTAACAAAACTAGAGATTTTCAACAGCCGTTTGCCACCGGAACAACACAACATTCCCCGCTGTACAAAAGTGGCTAAACTGTAGGAGTCATGGCGCCAAATTAAGCTGTGTATGACGACATTGGAATGGGTTTATTCAGTGAAGAATACAAACAGTATACACAATATAAAACTTGATAAGAATGTTTGCAAATAGCTACAAATTCTAGAGACCACACAACATTCTCAACTGTATAAAAATGGCTAAACTACGGGAGTCGTGGCACCAAATTGGGGTGTGTATGACGACATTGGAATGGGTTTATTCAGTGAAGAATACAAACAGTATAAACAAGATAAAACTTGATAAGAATGTTTGCAAATAGCTGCAAATTCCAGAGACCACAAGCAGTTAAACGTAACCCATAATTACAGAGCTAACATGTACATCCAAGTTAATAGCATGGACGTTTGGAGGCTTACATACGTGTGTGGTGTTACTGCCGTATGCATGTCTGTTTACGTAAACATCCTGAAAAGCTAGTGTTTCGTTCTTCATAAATGATAAGTCTCCATTCAGTTCCTAATGAAAATACTAGCTACGCTAAAATTACTGTATCATCTATAGAATAGCCAGCTAAGTAACGTTCATTTATCACTTGGGAATGGACTGAAAATAAACTTATTGAGCTGATGTATTAGTTGGGGAACGACTACAGCAAACATGTGATTGTTGTTCAAGATTAAATTTTGATAAACACCAAATACTACTTATGTGTGGGATAAATGCTATTTCTGAACGTTGGGTTGCATTTTGTTATAAGTTTTCCATTAAACGTTTTGCGGTTTTAAGATACACAAAGGAACACGTTCGTATTCTACAAGCTTTTACAAAGAGTGGGTCGCTAAACGGTCCAAAGTCTCACAAGCCTGTGTTTAGTTTTGAAAAGACCAGAGACTTTACCGACAGTTGTAACCACGCTACAAAAGAATTATTCACACTACCAGTCGGGTAGGGTCATAAATTATGTACCTGTGTCAGTCCGGTAGGCTTGAGCATGTGGCAACATTTCAGTTGTAAAGAGAGTTGGAAAATGGTCATAGAACTCAAAATGTGATGAAAACTAAAACGCTGTACTTTGATTGTTGCGTACATTCGAATGTCACTACATGTATAATAGAACTGACAATGACAAATATGACTAAACCATACATTCCAAAATCTAATACTTTTAGTTAAAACTTGTATGTCCTACGGAATACAAATGATGACAAGTTTTATGACTTTTGAATTTGACAAAACGATACAATGTAATTACTTATCAAAAGTCTTTTGTATAATGTTTCCAGACATCATAATTAGCGTGTGCTTACCCTAACAGCCCAGTTGGGAGCATGTTACGAGTATGTTGGGTAACTCCCACTTAATCAACTTTAGCGTTATCAACAGCTGTCACATTCGTAATTCCAAAAGTAGCACTGTGTGCGTTATATCTATCGTGGAGCACTGTATACGAGTATGTAAACAAGCGGCGCAATTTAATCATTGCCGTCTTTAATCCATGGATAAACTACAAAAATAAGAATTTTTTCCAGGTACGTAGGTTTGTATTCTTAAGATTAAGAATCCACCGTGTCCTAATAGCCTGGATTTACAATTGTACAGGCATCGCTTGTGGGTAGGGCCCAGTGTTTCATCCGCTCCTATGGTAGATTTAAGATGGGAAATTGAGGATATTCTCGCATGGGACAGTTGTTGATGTGTCAGACTTGATTAGTATTTTAGGACAGAAAACGTGATAATTGGGAAAGGTTTGTGATGACAGTTATTTCAATAATTGTCTATATACTATCTATCTATATACTCCTGATATGCATCGAAGATGATGATGATATACTAGTGAATAAAAATGATAGAGGGTGCTATCACATTTTTTCACTATTAGTGAAAATAAAAATAGACAGCACCCCTCTATCACATTAATTCGCTACCAAGAGTTGAAAGATCGTGCCTATTAGTGAAAAAATGAGATAGCATCCCTCATTCACTACTAGGAGTGTCTTGCGACAGACAAGATTTTCTTAGGTCCTTGTCGGCAGTCGGTCCTGTCACTGTCCGACTGAAAATATTACGACAAAAAGTCGTTCGAAGAATATTCTTCCTTGTGTTGACTTAAGGAATGTGATTCAGACAGCGTTGTCAAGGCTTCCCGTGTGCCTTGTACATGTAACAGAAAAGATTTTTTGCAGATCTTTGTCGGCACAATCCTAGTCTGGATGGAAATCGCACGACAAGAAGCCGTTCAAGGAATGTAACCGGGCCTTAGAAACTTCATGTAAAGGCTGCTGTATTGACCAAGGAATGTGATTCAGACAACGTTGTCAGGGTTCACGGTTCCTCGCCAATGTTTGAACTGTTTCTCCACCTGTGAAGCGGGAGGCAAAGGCCACGGCCCCCACAGTAGCAAACTTCACAATGGCGCCACTGACTCTTAAAGTCGCCAACAATGGCAATGTGTGCATAGCGTGACAGAGAGCAGAAGACAGGCCGCCATCTTGAAAACGATACCGTACGTGTTTGTGTGGCATTGTGGTGTATCGGGAGAAGGCACGTATTATACCCGGGGGTAAGTTTACATCGGACCGAGAGCGTCACGTAACGTTCTGTCACGCTTCAAGTACATGGTTGTGAAGGGACACAGCTAGCATTTCAGATTTTACGTACTCCGTAACTAGGATAGATGTCGTGTTGATGATCCAACAATATCAACATACATTTAAAACTACTTAAACAAAATGAAAATTCTCTCTAATAGTAGCTTGGTATTTGTGAAAAAGGTCAGGGCACGAGATCCCTCAAATTTTACTTGCGGCCTTAAAAGTTAACGTTCAGTGGTTTAGTGTATGTTTCCAACCTAAGTCATTCATGTGAAAACCAATCGGAAACGGTTGATTGTTAACAGAACAAACAACCCAAACCTTCGTTTCGGTCGACAAGAAAAATAGAAACATTCCATCATGCCTTGCTATAACACGAGACGGCACCTGTTAGGGCAAACAAAGCCTGATTCATTTCAATGACCTTTCTTACAACTTGTTTCAGATAACATGAACTCCCACTGCGACCCTCTATAATAGATCCTTTATCCTACCACGGTAATTAACTGCAAAGTAATCACATGTATTTCAGATCCTTCAAAACTTATTTCACACCCAGGGATAGTAATTAAGGAGGCTTTTGAAACTTTGTTATTTGCATTTACTTACCATAATACGAGAAAATGTGGCACTGCAGTCAAGTTAATAACTTAGTTTAACAGTGCCACATAATCCTTACAAAGAACAAAATAAAATTGATGAATGAAGCAAAGATAATTAATGACGATATGGAATATTAATACATAGAATATACCATACAGCATCCTATCTCCCTAAGCCTTGGAGAAATTTGTCTTCTATATTAACCGACGTGTGCATCGGTCAAACGGAGCAAGAGGCGCTTTGTGTCTTCGATGTAGCTTTGCCTTATAAATTGCAGAATAGGGTGGATTCTTAAGAGATATTGTACGATGCTTTCTATAGGGCAACGCTACTGTAGATATAAAAGATAACGTTACTCTATTCAATATTGTAACATGCAATTTTTTACATACTGAACTGTACTGAAGATATAGCACATGCACACTGACAACGTAAATCATTCTGATACATCACACTAATAACACGTCAAAAATCCATGTTCATGTATCACTCCATATATTAGCTGCCTTTCTCTTTCCTAAAACACTACATTTTTTCCTTTAGGAGTTTACCAGATCTAGTGACGTCATTTAGAACTCAGGAAATGGATGATACCACAGACCCCGGATGGGGGACAGGAGTGAAGACCCCATACAGATTACCCAGGTTGCACCTGGGCGACGCCAAGAATGAAGGCGAACTTCCTAGGGGCAATCCACCTGTGCATCCGGAGGGGTACTACACCAGAAGGTAAGGGATGGGCCAATTCTGTTTGGGGGGAGGGGGTCTAGAAGGTGGTATTTTCATGCCATTCGAGACAAGACTGTATCAACTATGAGTGAACGTGCGAAGCTTTATTGAAACCAAAGAAACGAGAAGACACACTCAGCTAAAAATCTTATATCTCCATGAGTTTTACCAAAGCCCACGGACTTTAACAGATGATCAATAACCCCAAGTCAATCCAGTCAATAAGACAACCCAAGTGTACCATATTGAGGTCATTGACCTCCCTGGGCAGACCAACTGATCACGAGCTTTCTTATGAGCATAGCCTTAAGGAAAAGAGTGTCGACCTCTAATGCTGCAGTATTGAAAATACTGTTGATTGGTCTAAAATCGATGTGAATTACCTGGACTTATAGACTCTCACGTCGTATTGCGCATGAGGCAGTTATGGAATTCCAGCACATTATGTGTTACGTTACGTGTTTCTTTCGGACATCCATAATTACCCACATTTCAAAATTGAATATTCGTGCAAATACATAAAAATGGTCGTGAGTAATCATGTGCCCAGATGTAACCATTTATAACTCCATAACTCACCCAGCACGAGAACTCCGCCTCCACTGGAGATCAGCACGTCGTCCATCCTCCTCCCGGCGCAGTCTCTGGCGCAGCTCGCTCGGCAGAGACGGCTGGAGGTGCCGAAGTTCAGGGCCGCCATGGTCCGGCCCAGGTACACGGCCATCCCGCACACACCGCCACAGTCGGTCAACATGGACCACGACGATTTGTCTGTATCAACAACGGCATATCCTAGGTAAGGAATTCGAACCATTTCCCTTTCCTTTCAATTCTTTATTCCTCCATTCTGGAGAGTCATAATTTAAAACACAGACATGTACATATACACTAGCCTGAGTATCATCCTCCGTAGTAACCGCTGGCTCATGACTTTTGCTTGCTAACTTGGTTAGCAAGCGAAAGTCGTGAGCCAGCGGTTACTACGGAGGATGATACTCAGGCTACATATACACAGTAAGGCTTTGCTATAGAATGATCACTTTTACGCTAATAATAATAAAGGGTTTGATAAAAAGATATTGTATAAACTTGATCATTGTATACATTGTCCAGCAGCCCTTATTGTGCGTCCCTTTTCGCTTCTCTCTGGGCGTGCACTACAATGTGACATCACAGGAGGAACCAAAGTCGTTCACACCTTATAAATTATAGTAGAATATGATCCTTGTGTTGGTTGACATTGTAAGCATGCATTTGTCAACTATCATTTTGTTGCGACCTGTACTTAACCCAGTGGGTATATATATTTGTAATAAAGGTATTCATTCATTATACTGTTTTCATTAATTCATTCACTTTGCAGCTAGAAATTAGCATAAATAAAAAGCCATAATTGGACAAAATCTGATCTTTACTCTTGTATATTCTGCTCTTCTCGACGCTTGGTTTACACCGATAAGATAGCTAGAGGTCCTAGAGTCATCAGACTAGAAAAACATGTGCGACTGTTCTGCAATTTCAGTTTATTCCGCAAGACGCCGCACTCGTTACAGAGAGACCTTCTTCCCACCCCGTCGCTACGTTCGCGGCAAGGCGGCAGTAGCCCAGACTGGAAGCTGTCGTCATACCCGCCTAATGTCTACGACTCTAAGGTAAGCATCTTAGAAGATCAGTTACTTTCTTTGAATGCAAAGCTTTGGGAAGGGGCGGTGTGTTTTCTAGCTATGTTGCTTCAGTCCAAAAAGACGATTGGGGTGAAACATACATGTGGACGTGGTTTGAATCCCACATTTGACACCATGTTACGTCTTGTATTGTCCTTTTGTAGAGACGCAGACTGAGAAAAGATGACGAGTTTTAATGCTTTAATCTCTAGGGTTAGTAGAGGGACTTGCATCGAAGTGCTCAGCGTCCAGGGTCAGGAACAGAAGAGATGATGTTCGATTCTATAGTTATGATTAAGTAGAGGCTGAGCTACATAATATTCATAGTAGTACTTGGGCTAGTCTATTACAAAGATTGTGAGGGCTGTTATCTTAGCCAGATTACTAATAACACAGCTTTACAGAATGCAAAACCAAAATAATATGCAGATGTATGCACTATCATGCTAATGAACCGTATTTGTCATGATTGACAGGAACAAGGGTACACCGGACCCTACTCACGTGAGTTTATCGTCCACTGCACGGCTCCCAACAATTGGCTGAGAATGAAGTTGCGGAAACACGTCAGAACCACCCCCGCCAGATGAGGCGCCATCAACCTGGATGCCATGGGAACGGGACAAAATGTAGATTATATGTAAATTATACAGGGGTTGCATAAATTGTACTGACTTGTTTGAAAGGTAATGAAATATGTGAACTCTGTTGCAAACTTGCCACAATACTTCTCAATGTACATAGTATGCAATTGACTGGTTGGCTATTGTTTTAATTGGCATTAGAGGAAACAGAATTATGAAATGAAACATTCCTGTACTTAGTATCACTTTGTGCAACGGTATTTGCCTGTACCAAAAGGTCTACAACAATTATGTGAACAGCTCTTTTTCATTGTCTGTAAACATCAGATGAAGATTATCTAACAAATAATGATGGAATGTTATCGCACAAGTGCGCATGCGCAGAGTCGGCTGGCCATATCTTGTTTTAGTATAATTTCATACACAACGTAATATGTTAGAATTAACTTTTATTCGATTTGTGTCTTTAAAATAAGCCATAAACCAATTTTCTTCTTTGTCTCTAATTTCTGAGTGTACGTAATATAATGTAATATATGTAACTTGTAAGATCTAGCCAAGCTAATGTATTCACCAAGAAATATTGTATAGATACGGACCGTAATGAGATGCAAGCAATTGCACTTTTAGCTGAGTGCAGATGGAAATAGTATCAACATGAAAAAGAAGCCATGACTATCTTACACATCAATAAGACACGCTATATTTTAAACCAATGTTACAGTAACAATATCTGTTTTACTGCAAGAAGACAAGTACCACTATGTTCTTCATTGCCAGCTATAAAGTGCCCATTGCGTTGTATGTAAAACATCTTTTTTTTTTACTTTTTTCGAACACACTCTAGTTCACAATGTCACTGTGCCACATGTGTTTCAAATAAATGTTTTACGAACAAAATCTGTGGTCTTACAATAGTGACTTAATACTCGTATGTATAAAATTCGCGTAGATTAACCACCGCCTAAACTTATCTTCAGGACTGAGGTGCTGCTCATTAGGGTTCAGCAAGCTGTCTGCAGCATAACTAGAGAAGCGTTGGATGGATCCTAATGATACTTTGTACATGTACAGGGTTGGGAAAACAAGAGCTAAGATCGATAATGGCCATCTAGTGGTTTTATAAGGTACTGCAGCTGGACTTCCGGTTTTGATATCTCTTGTTATGGACATACTGCGGTCATGATCTTTAAAGTGGTAGATCGTACTTGGAACAAAGAGTTAGTGGTGTAAAATCATGATAAGACCTTCATACTTGTGTTATAACTTGGATCGAGAAGATATTATTTATGAAAATAAGGATACAATTCCCATAATCAATCATACAAATTCTTGATACGTCACTCGAAAACGTTACCATCATTTGGAGAAAGTCGTTGAACTCTAGTTTAAAAGACTTGAGGTAGAAATGATGTTGTGAATATCACAGAGTATCCCTTCTCAATTGATTCCCTCCTTCCTTCCTTCGTCTACCCTCCCCCCCCCCCACATTCCCATTCATCCCTTCGTTCACTCATTTATTCCCGGCCCTACGGTGAATGACAGCATCCCAGTCACGTTGCACTGCACCCCTGCCGATCACCCCGGAGACAACATCACAACGTCGAATCCAATGAGAATACCTTAACACGACGAGTCTCTCGTTTCTATAGCAACTACTTCACGTCTCCATGGCAACAGACAACAGTGGGCTCATTAGCGCGGAGATGGAGTGGCTCTTTGCATCACGCTAAGGTGCGGAGGGAATCCATGTATAAAGTGATTAGGCACTCCAACATGCGTGAGCCACAACTGCGGCCACATCCTCCGTGCTAATGGGTATATTTATGGGCACGAAGGATACAGGTGTGATTAGCATTAGGTCGTTCTTATCAGATTGCTTCAGCCAAGCGTAGGTAATGGAAACTTTCAGGAGTGTACAATGCCAGTTACGCCAAAATGCAGTTACTCAAGCAACTGGATATGATTTTTGGAAACGAAAAACAACGGATGTTGTTTGAAAGGTCTGACCGTTTCCAAAAGTATATCCAGTTACTTGAGTAATTGCTTTCTGGTGTATCTTATTACCTGGATGTCTATTCTTCATCGACACAACTGGCAGTTAGTTGCAGGATAACCAAACAGCAGGTGGTCTTCCTGGGACAAGTCTGCAGCGCAGGACGATTCATGCTCAGAAAGCATTCAAACTGATAATATGGGAACCCGAAACGCCTAGTCTCCAAACAGACCCTACGGTGCCTTAGAAATAGTATCAAAACTGGCAAAGGAGTATAGCCGGCCAAAGGGAGATAGCCGGCTAAGGGAGTCAAACGGTGCCTTGCCAGCTTTGATACTATTTCTAAGGCACCGTAGGGTCTGCTTGGAGACTAGAAACGCCCAAGAGGTGACCCAAGAGGACGGTGGAAAGACTAGTGCGTGTCTACATCCGCCACGCATAAGAAATTATGTTTGTGAGCGATGATGGTGATGACAATTTGTCTTAGCAAGGAGAAATCCCTCCTCACGGAGAAAAAACATTTGAACAGATTAGGGTGGAAGGAGTTCATCAGTAGTTAAAAGAATCGCATATTGTGAATCAGAGCAATTGGAACAAAATGGAAGTTACTTGGCTAACTCATGGGACTGGATACCATATTTTCATAACCCTGTTACATAATCAGATTCACGCATTAAAAATAGCAAGATATCGTGACAACGAAATAACGGATAATAAGATGTATCCATTCAATTTGTGACTTTGCGGATTTCTCAGAGAGATTAAGCGAAATACATGACCTCAATACCCTAGGATGAATGTATAACGTATAACGACAAAGAAATGTAAAAGAAAGAGAGAGAGAGAGAGAGACAAGTAGAAGACAACCTAATCTACAGCCCCTCCCCCTCTATATAGTAGTTTTAATGCCTATGATGTCCTTGCAATTTGCGCAGAATAAGAACAGACAGCTGTTATGTTGAAGTTAAGTGGCGCAACATCGGCGCAACATCTTAACTGAAATTGTTTTGGCAATGGACTACAATTATGGACATGCATACTGTGAGAATGAAGCAGCCTGTTGCTATAACTACTCGTTACCGTATAAAAACGAAGACATTAACATGCTTATGTATGTGGGGATAATTATCAAAGACACGTACCAGATGGTGTGCCAAACATGTTTGAGCGCACTTGGGTGAACATTTACCACACTTACCATAGATAGATAGATACCAGATGATATGATGTTACATCCTTAAATATTTTGTGCGTAAGCTATTACGCAGAAAACGAAGAATTAGAAAGGCAACCTTTTCGCGAAAATGCAGAATGTTTTCCCTGTAGACTTTTGTCTAGCTTCTCGCAGGTACACAATACTATACCATTAGGCTCGCCATATAGTACTGTGTGCGAGTAGAAAAAAGAGTCACCCTACATCGATCTACTTTTGGGGACCAAGTCATTAACATAATTATGCGTTACCATTAGGCTCGACCTATTTCTGTATTCTTTGTTGAGTAACAAAAAATACAGAAAGGTTTTGCTCTCGCAAACCTGTAATTGCTCATTTTTATGCTAATATGATGATGCACTTCTAAGGTCTGATTGGTTCACAGCAGTTCTAAGCCCTGATTGGTTCACAGCAGGGGTTTTAGCTTTGATTGGTTCCTGACAGAAGAAGAAGAAATGAAAAGAACACACCAGCAAAAACAATATGTTTTTCCTATCGGGGAAAACATAAAAAATCTCTGCTTTTCAGTCTCCAACCTTCATATCAATCACTTTGTTACACTCCTATAAGAACTACGATGTGGATGTTCATCGGAAGTCGATGCTATTGCGTTAAACCCCGTGATGTTTTCATCTCTATATAGGAAACGTTCTGTCCCGAACAGGACATGCTTACACGTAGCTGTGCCGTAACCAAGTTCCCGGGGCACTTTGATTTGTCGGTCGATATAAACACTGGTCTGTTTATGATATCACATGGCTGTTTGTCCGCATAAAATGACGTCACCAGGAGGGTGAAGGGGGAAAGAAACGTAGCGCGCTGACGTCATATGAGAGCGTGTCAGACCAAACAATATATATGATCACCACAACAACATCATTACATATCAAATTTTGATTAGTCTACAATGTTATACAAATTTGCCAGGCTGCGCAAGGCATTGGGCAAAAAGATTAGTTGAGAAATTAGCATCTTCCTTTGACGTATACAATGACATCAAGTTTGGAAACATATAGCGAAGCTTTTAAATAGGCAATATCATATCTCTCGCTGTTCACGTCATAAGCTTTGGTGTGAGTATGGACCCGCGAAACCCTTTCGGTACTTTTCCCGCGTACTGCAGCGGACATCGTCAAAGGTCGCAGACGAACTGGGGTATGCATGGTTAGATTTGTAGCCGACGGATAGGATATAACAGGCGTGCTGTTTATCACAGTGACAAGAAAGATCTAGAATCTGATCTACGTGTAGGTTTGTTCGCATAGATTATCCGGATTAAACCAGAGATTAACTGCACAGTACCGCTTCAGGGGTGCAATCTGTTGTTTCCCATCAATAGAAAACTCGAACACAATACGCGTCGTGTGCCAATGTTGCGCGGCGGTTACGACATACTAAGAAGCTACTAAAATAGACTGGACGCGCATCGGTGTTAAAGTCTTCACAGCAGACCAGAGCTTCAATGATCAAATACTGCTTTGTAATATAGTGTGTTCAGAAGGATCCTGTCTTCAACAACATTGCCCTCAGGAGTCGAATGCCACTAGAAACCAGGACGGCATCGGTCAGAACAAAGAACAAAAACGGCAGCACCTAGAGCCTACTATAGATCACACCGATACCAAAAACGCCCTACAGGTTGTTTCTGAGAGTTCACACATTTATCCATCTATTCCGTTTTATTGTAACCAGCCCCTCTAAAGGTGCACTCTCATGTGATTTGGGGCACGCTTCCGGCGTTGTGGGGTTCGTTCACTGCGTCACTGTTTTGTTATTTTCTCCGATTTTTATAATTTAGATATTGCGTAATACTTAAAGTATGACTTAGAAGACGACAAAATACACACACAAAAAAGAAAATTCGTTCTTTATCTCTGAAATTAGTTGAGCATCTTTCGAACCCCACAATGCCGCAAGCGTGCCCCAAGTCCTGTGAGAGTGCACCTTAACGCGAAGAGACAACATTGCAGACTCTGAAATGATAATGCTGACTCCACAACCAACACAACCTCATCAAAATGACAACAGCCTCCATTAGTCATCACATCGGATCCTGAAGAGGATTAATTACTTTGGCAGCCGTCATCATAAGGCTACGTCATTACGTTACAACGAGCAGGCGTTCGGATTGTCGGAGAGTCAATCATCATCAGACGATGTTTGCGCGGTCGTCATGGCAACAGATGCCGCGCCTGGCCGCCACCACGAAATAGGGATGTAACCCCTCAAGGTTAGCAGTAGAGCCGAGTGGAGGATTTGCGGCTACCTACGCTGAGCCATGGTAATGATGTGCACATTGGAGCCGTAGCATCTTGAGGCGGATTATAAAAGCCGTGAGATGATGAGGACTTAGCTTTACCATCAACCCATTTCTCTCATCTCTGAATCACAAAGGACGATCGCATTCCCAGCGTGCTACACGCGGGAGGGTGTCTTCTCTCGTGGTGATCTCTCATGCGCGAGGACGTCTTGTAAAAATTGGTGATGTTGTCGTCATCTTGAACGATCTACGCTTGGCAGAATACCAGGTACGTGGGAGTCCACATATACACACGTTGTCCTGCAATGACTGATGGAAGAACGGCGCACACATCACCGTGTTCACAAAGGAAATCTCGTGTGCAAATGAGCTGGCTTGTTGGGGATTATAATGTTGACGCGGCGGCGTCTTCATACGGATTGGACAATATCTGCTTACTAAAATACACCAGAGCGCTCTATTGAGGTCTGTATCAACCGTAAGGTACATGATGGACATTTGAGATCTAAAAGGAAAACCACTAAACGGAATCTGTTCGCCATCTTGAATGGGGTCGTCGGTTTCGACCAAAGGAAGGTCAAAACAGGCAGCCCCGCCGCGGAACCGGGTCCACACCGAGACGACGGCCAGCGATGGCTGCATCGACGTGCCGCCGGGGAGGAAGTCACCACGGCCCGACAAGCGCACCTCGGAGCCCGCGGTTGTCGTGGAACAAGGTACGTGCTGTTTGCATAAAGCGCCCCAGATGGCGAGCTCCAAAGCTTAGCGCGTAATCAGCCGCGTCTTACGGTAGGCTTTTAGGCCCCGTTTAACGGCGAGATTGGGTTGTCATGTATGTAGTCTGCGCAGCTGGGCGCTGCTCTCTCCGATATTCAGTCTTGTTAGCCATGCGCTGCATTGCAAATGGCGTAATACTAGTAGACTGTAAGACATGTCCTAATGCCTAAAGCTTTGCACTCATATCCGTGTTATAACACAGTATTAATGCCATTGACCTATGCCTTCCCCACCTGTTAATATTCAAAACATAGAATTCAAGACATTGTAATAGACACCGTCTTAAAGCAAAAAGTGAGCTTGTTGCTTGTTTTATATGCCACGATTATGTATGTGGCTTAACACCCGAGTCATTTATATTGCCTTTAACGAGGTAATAGCTCACTAATTACGCTGGCATGCTTCGATGGCTACTGTAAAACTGCATGTCAATGTGACGCGCTGAATTCATTTTCAGGTATTCATTCAGTTATACATTCACCCGGGGAACTCTATCAGCTGTATTAACCTCAAATCACATGTGTCCTCAATAGGCCTCTAAATTGGTAATGTGGGCGAATCTACTAACTCACTCACTCATTCAAAGTCTAGCTCACATTCACTCTCACAGAAATTCGCTCACACGGCTCACTCACTCACACTCACTAACTCACTCACAAATAATAGATTGCCAGAATATATTTTTCATAAAAAAATTTAAAAAATTTGGAAACTCCGACATGCAATGACAAGCAAGACCGGGGAGTCCAGTCTTAACAAAAGTATTTTTCCTTTCAGTGTCTTGGAGCGAACAATAATCGTGTGATATCGACTAATAACGCGTCAAAAGGCGCCACGGCAATCTCCCATTTGTAATAACATCATAGCATCATTCAACCATTGTTGGTGTCATCTAACCCCTATAGGAAGAGGCATGCACCTGTGCGTAACCAATTAGTCAGTTTGAGTATTACTCGAGCACTGTCTGAAAAAGAGCTGGCACTGTTTTTGTAAGGGAAGCGACAGTAAGTTCTTTAGGAGAGTTGTGTTTACCTCCGGACGGAAAGGACGTTCACCTCCGATGAGAGTATTGTTTTTGCCCAAAAAGCAGTTACGTTACTCAAGCAAATGGATATGATTTTGGAAACGGTGAGACGTTTCCGATAACATCCACTATCTTTTGTCAGTGACACTGAAGTGATTTGGGAGAAACTGGTCTTTTATTTTTCCAAAATCATGACCAGTTTCTTGAGTAACTGCTTTTTTTGGCATATGTTATTACCAAGATATCTAACCTTCATCCAGGTATTATTTGTGGTTGTGTATATATTTGTAGTCTATATGTCAAGATCCTTTATTTGATTAATTTGTATTAAATTTGGTATGTGGGAAGTTATGGAGATTACAAAGAACCCTGGCAGTTCTAGTTCCTCTAGTGCTATATTTTAGGTTATTTATTTATCTATCAAACTTCACCATTATAAAATGGGGGGGGGGGCAGAACGGAAGATAATATTATAATATGCAAATATACAAATGGTAACAATAACATTAAAGAAATATAACGTTAGAGCAAAATAAATATGGAGATGCAGTTAGTTTCTTGAGTGATGCGGTAGACGTTTGTAGAGGCTGCAGTTAACGTGAGCTTCTTTGGAGTTACTGTAGAGGTGTACTTAGTTTCTGTAGGCATTAGTAGATTACAGTCAATATCAATCTAGATTTTTATATAGCAGCAGTAGATTTCATAGAGCTGCATACCTTTTTGAAGTAGTCTGGTTCTTTATAGCTACGGTGGCTTTCCTAACAACATCCCTAGCCGAACACTCGGCCCAAGTCCTTCTTGTTTGTACAGGATTTATTTTGACGACAAAGAAAGTTGAGGATTGTTCATCACGATCCAACAACACTAATCGCGCGTACAATCCCGATTAAGCCCGCCACACAGAAAAGACTTAATGAACAAAAAACAACGACAACAAGACAAGAAGTTCATAATATATACGATGTCAATGTGATGGTTGTGCCTTTGAGATATACGTTAATAACAATGTCGTGTGCTCTGTAAGGTCTCAGCGACTAATGGAATATATTTCCACATATGGTCTACCGTTGAGTCTGGTACAAAGTACTTTGCATGATTATAAGTCTTTTGGCATATTGTTTGAAGGTTATACCTGTCGCCAAAGCCACAACAGGTTCACACAGATGTGAACCGTATTTAGAGTAAATTACATGGTAATTCAATAGGCGCCAAGCCGTTTGAGGTTTCAAAAATACTATGGAAGTGGTCCATTATGTTACACATAATTTGGCCCCAAAAAGTATTAAGATATCATTTTTTGTTTTATGTAGACTATGCGTGGGAAATGACATAGTATATTATCAAAGGTATAACGTTAGATGAAATCAAAATGATCGGATTTGGAATAGATAAAAAGATTACAAATGCTCTGTTAGTACGTATTTTTAGAATCTATCTCGTACTAACGTTACCGCTGTGAGGAAATTACAATTATGCAAAATTATTAGATTGGAAAATCCCCCTCACCAGTTACAACTCCATATGCAGGCACTGGAAAGAATATGACTATGATTTTAGAAATGCTTGGACTAAGATAAAAGACGAACATCACCTAGAAGCATGAACAGAAGGCAAGAGTTATCAATAAAAAATGAAGAAAAATAACTGAGTCTTTAACACAAAAAATAAAATGGCACCTCCACATAGCAGAGCCAGTGTAAGTTACATGTAGAAGGGTATATCTTTGCCGTAAAACATTTTGTTTCGAGTCTACTTTGATTGATGACACTTGAGTTGCCCTAAAACCGTCACATCCATGATTCCAAACGCTTGCACGGGGTCATCAACCCCATGGATGAGTGCGCATGTTCATATTTACTATATCTAATTAGAGGTCTCGAAGGGCGGCGGAGGTTATCTGATACAATGCATCTTTCTATGACATGTGTTTTCCCTAGCCTTGAAAAACAATTGTTTTTTTTTTTCTTCTGAAGATTGTATTTGTACACCTGATTCCTATAACGTTCAATGTTTCCTTACTATCATTATCTGCTTAGTGTACTCACCGTATGTCTGGCGAAACCGTGTGTATACTACGTTACATGTCGAATGCCATTTGTTGTTGAAAACCGGTCAGTATCTAACTTAGTTTCCATGCAAGCGCTGTCTACTTTACAGGATATACACATTGGGCCACACTGACTTAATCAGTGACATCCTCTGGGGGCGAAAATGAGAAGAAAAAAAATTCAGCAAAAAATGCTGCTAAACCTTACATGTAGGACTTAACATCTAGTCAATTATTTCCCAGGCTTGGTTTGTCCAATATTTACCTCTAGTCAGCTTAGAGAATATACATCGTCGCCATTTCAACAATGTTGGCCATTGTTTAAATAAGGGACAATGGTACTCTGACCATGATCCCCCTTATACTAACATTTCCAAACCGATGCTCGGCCGGGCTGTTTGTGGAAACGAAAATAGACATGTATACGTTACAAAACATTTACACAAATAATGCCCACGAATGTTTCTTTTCCGTCTTGTGTAGTTTTCGTTCCCAAAAGCTGTCCGGCCGAGCCCCTGTTTGGAAATGTGACCTATGCCTTAGCCGGGAGAGCAGATTCGCTTGCAAGCATAAAGATCTGACTGACCAGGGATGTTATTGGGTGACATGTGCCCAAAATTTATTTTATTTGCACTAATGTTATCCACAGAATTGAGTCAGTGTGGCCTTACATCAAAACACGTTTGATCCCACGCTCAGCGGCACAGTGTCCTGGGCACGAGGTTGAGCATGCGCTGTTGGTACATCTTGAGTACCACAGTTGAGTCTCAAAAGCATCTTCTGGGTCGAAGTAAACATAACATATTGTGATTGCCCTGTGCTTGTGTAAAATTCACCTCAGGGCAAATATCTTTAAACCTTTTGTTGAACTTGACATCATATTTAGGGTCACATATGGACTTCCAAGATAGAGCATCTTTTGTCCTGAATACAGCATATTGCTTTTGCGCAGGTACTGGTAGCAGCTGTGATGATCTTTGTACATGTATAAATCATTAAGTTAAACCTACTTAATGTGGCTAATATGCTTCTCTGGACCATTGGATCCGATTGGGATAAAATTTCACATCCTGTTTTTAAGCAGCTTGATTTCAAAGCTCAAATAATCCTCTATTTCACATTGCTTGGAAGGTCATGCAAGGACCAGGTCCCCCAAGGAAAAGTAGGCTCAAAGCCTCATATTCGCTGACGGGAATTCGTTCTTTGGTTCATCACTTCTTCACTTGGACGAAGGGGGAATGTCGTGCTTCTGGTGTTAACCGGACAGCCCTAACCTTTTCTTGGCATCATGCCCGAATGAGGCGTTGGGTGCCATGCGACATAAAACTTTCTATTCGACTTTTGACTGATGATGGAAACGTCGTAGAATTATTTTACAACACGTTCTCTTAATTTCTGTTGAAACGAAAGATTGTGCTTGTACAATGTATATCTGTGTTAACAAAATGTGATGTAAGAAATTAATATCATTAAACTGCATATGTTGGATCACCTCAGCCGAAATCCACAAAGGAGAATCCTCACCTATCGACACTACCGTTTTTACGACTTTATGGAAAACACGGCATTGGTTTTCCAAGGCCTTGTCATATATGTCTAAGCAGAACATAGGGCGGCATACACCATCACCAATTAAGCGGCCAACGACCCTTGAGACGGTTTCTGTCCCAATTCCAGTTGCTTTTACTCCAAGTGCTTAAGAATCTCACGCTCTGTTTCTTTTACATTGAACAACAGACAATACGTTTTAATGAACATCTTCAGACCCCCTTTTCTGCCACAAATCAAAGGTCTTTTGCTCTACATCACATCAAAACCAATACACAAATAATTTCAAAGGATTTCAAAAGAGTTCTATTCCTTTCTGTTGATTTCTATTCAACATAGAAAGTAGAGACATCATTCAGCATAATGTTAGCCCAACTACGGGGACATTGTAAAATGTACAGAAATGGTGTATCTCACTGGGCAAGTTAGCGGCGTCGCTGCGTTCTGAATTGAATTTGTGTTACCCTTGACTTTGTAATGGGATATCAAACTTAACGTAATGAAACGTACAAGTATCACAAAAAAGACAGCAAAAAACACAAAGCGTAAAAAGATTCGTTTTTCATCTATAAAATTCACTGAGCTCTTTGTCAAATTATTAGGCCGCCACGACGACGCCAACATACCACAACTTCAGTAGGGTATTCTCTTTATTTTTGCACCAAGGGCTACGATAGTGAGGTTAGAGTGTCCGTAATTGTAGAACCAAGTACAGAGAAAGTGATAGTAGTGTGGCTGTTATTCAGCACCAGGGACACTGATGGTAATGTGGCTGGTATTCAGCACCAGGGACAGGGATGGTAGTGTGGCTGTTATTCAGCACCAGGGACACTGATGGTACTGTGGCAGGTATTCAGCACCAGGGATGGTACTGTGGTTGTTATTCAGTGCCAAGGACAGGGATAGCAGTGTGGCTGATATTCAGCACCAGGGACAGGGATGGCAGTGTGGCTGTTATTCAGCACCAGGGACAGGGATAGTGGTGGTAGTGTGGTTACTATTCAGCATAAGGCACAGGGACCGTTGGCCAAACATATCATAAGATTTATCTTTATCCTTTGGGTTTGATATTCTAGTAAATAGAACATCAAACATACCTTTTAGCATGTGCATTTATATTTGCAGGACTGAAAAGATTCTGATCAATGCATTTATGATATCACAAAATACCTATTCATGTATCTATATACAACAATGACCCAGGCTCTTTTTATGATTTTAGATGTCTTTTGCATAGTTGTGCTGCGTTAACTACTGGATGTGACATTGCCTACTTGTCCTGTATGGTTTTGGTCTAGACAGCCTTGTACCCTTGCCAACAGGAGGCATCCCATTAAAAGGAGAGACGGTTTGCTCGTATTACTATGAGAACGACTTGTCCATTTGAAGCTAATGGTCCCATCGCCTAACCTTCGTCTCTAAACCGTTTTCAATGTCAATAGTAAGACCTCCTGGGACACGTGCAATAGGCGTCATAAGACCCCTAAATGCACTACCGGGTAGCAGCAGAGATGAGTGCGGCTTAGCAAGTTGATGAAATCTCCTGGGACGAAATGGCCGAACGGTAGGCTCGTCGTGCGTTCAATATCACGCATCAATGAAGTCACTAGCAACACTTTTTGAGAATCTGCGAGCTAAGTGTGCGTGTTAGAGCACCATGTGCGCGTCGGCATACGTAAAACGTATCATCTTGACGAGCACAACTGGTACGAATCTTTCGCGTGACGTCAAAGTTAAAGACACGTGATCGCCACGTGTTCATCCTATCTATTACACGTGATCGCCAGCATGCCATTATCAGGAGAAGGCAGGTAACAACATAATCCTGCTCAACGGATAAAGAGCTTTTTGGGGGCCCGAGCTTTTGACAAATGTTGTTTCTCAAGGAACCTTGTGCACTTTAGGTCAAGAACTTCGCTAAAAGATAGGAGAAGCGAACAACGAAGGTGGCAAGTATCCGCGGAAAGCGATAAAAGCACTTCGTGATGACTCAGTTTCTGTTAGAGTGGCCATTAATACAGCTTCTATTGCTCTTATGAAGACGATAAATGGGTTGAGTGCATGTTCCAAAAATTGTGCATATAATAGCAGTCTAGCTAAAACCTCGAGGATACAGAAAACGCTTGTCTTCAATAATCTTTGGCGTATAACATTAACAAATTGCAACATACAGAAAAATACTCAGAAATACACGGATTTGGTAAATATTCTACAAACAAAATAATCATGTTTGAAAAACAGTCTCCTTGTCGCTTCCATCAAATCGTTTCACGAATTCTTTATGGCACGATTGATATACCATCTACAGCATCTCACAGAATACACTTTCAGATGTTTTCGGTGAGTAGATATCAAGACACATAGTTTTCTGAAGCACATATGGTTCCAACGCCTCCCTGTTCATTAAAAACAAAACACTTTGTCAGCATATTTGCAGCAGCATCTACTGCTCCAGTTAAAGGTGCACTCTCACCGGACGTGGGGCATGCTTGCGGCATTGCGGGCTTTGAAAGATACTAGACGAATTTCAGAGACAAAGAACGAATTTTCTCACTTGTTGTGTATTTGTCGTCTTCTATACCATGCTAGCTTTTACGTAAACAAAATAGTGTCGCAGTGACCGAACGCAGCAATGCCGCAAGCGTGCCCCACGTCCAGTGAGAGTACACCTTAAGTGGCAGATTTCCAATGGCCGCCCTCCCACTCTCAGAAATGATACCTCGGGGACCACCAAATCACCACGGGCATCGTCCCCATCGTTCAAGCCATTAATGGCTTACAGGATGTCGCTAGAGTATGGTGAAAGCCATGGTAAGAGTGAAGTCAATTCGTTCGAAGGGCAATTTTCGTACATTACTACAAAGGCGTTTGACATGTTTGTGACAATGTCGACATACGGTGTACAAATATTTCTTTTGCAGGCAAAATGGCACCGCTTTATGTGATCAAAATGTCATGCACAAATGTCCCAGTGTATCATTCTACCCGATTTAGAATTTGACTTTTACAAGACACTCTCTTTCAAGACACTAATGTCTCAAAAGGTAAATGTGTGTTCACCTCTGTATTTGGCAAAGTGGTGTGGAAAGAGGAAAGAAATTGGAAGAAAATTACTCCCCTGTGCCTAATATTTGCAGGATCTACCATTAGATCGAGTCCTGAAGATGAACAACTGATAGGATAGTTAGACGTGCAAATTGTCACACATAACAATAGCCGTCATTCATATAGCCAACTTCCCTGTTATTTTATTATGTACCCCCCTTTCCTACTTTGAGGGCAAAACTGCTGCAGTAATACCAAAAACAGACAGGAGGCAGGCTCACAATGACGGGAATGGATGAGAAGTATTTGTGCTCATCTATATTAATGAGATCGTGTACGTCATTTGATTCGTCAGGCCATGCATGTTTTGCTGTCTGATATTTGGTGACACGAGGACCTCTAGCGGCATATTGAAGTTTAGCAGGTGATAGTGTCTCGTCGTATGTAAGGTTCCATAAACATGGCATTCATATGAAACTGGAATGTTGTTGCAATCCGCTAGGACTTGCGAATTCATCCGCGAAATATACAAGAACATTTGGTCATACATAAAATTGTACCTAACATATGCATACTTTCTAATTAATGCAGAAATAAGTAACACACACCACATCCCATCTATCTATCTATATATCTGCATCTATCTCTATCTCTGTCAATATAAATATAAATATAAATACATAGATATAGATATAAATATGTATTATAGACATATCAATATCTATCAATTCTGTACCAATAATCTTGATGACCTTGTCTTTACATACTTATGTAACATGGACACATATGTGACCAAAAATAAAAATTGAGTAGAGAAACACAATAGACATGCTCATACACGTGTCCCTAATGTTGAGTAATCGAGTGTGCAATTGTGTGTTATCGACAACAATGGGCTGTGAGTTGAACGCAACTAGGTACCATAGAAAGCATTCATGTAAACTGGAATCTATCAGAAGAAGCTTGATGGATACATACCTCCTTTGAGACATTGGCCCACGTTCGCACGAAAGACTGTTTTTGTGAGGTACCTTAAGAGTCTTAGCCTATAACCAAGGTTGTTAGATTTCCATAAGATCAGAATTAACGTAAGTGCCCTTGGGGTTGCAGAGTGCCATTAAGATGTTTGTATCCCTGAGGCACTCACTATTCTTTCATAAATTATTCATGGCAAGCCATGTGTGCCAGCAGCATCTTTGAAGCACACTTGTGGCTCACGCTATACAGTTGCATGCAAAATTATTCAACCCCCTTCACATGTTTCCTATTTTGGCAAAATAAGAAACATTACAACTGCAAACTAGTACCAAATCATATGACTCATGAACAACTAGTTTATTACAATTCATTACAAGAGCAGAAGTCAAGATTTTATTGCATAGTTCATCCAAATATGCAAATTTCCTAGAAAAAGCAGGTTGCAAAATTATTCAACCCCCTACAAGGATGTGTCTTTAGCTCTTCATGCAGCACCCCTTAGCTGCAACTACCTGCTGCAAACAGGATGATAGCCTATCACAAGCTTCTGGCAGCACTCTCTGGGACTTTTGGCCCATTCCTCTTGGATGATGGTCTCCAACTCAGCAATGTTCTGAGGCCTAAGTGCCACAATAGCGTTCTTTGGATCCCACCAGAAATTCTCAATTGGGCTCAACTCTGGAGACTGTAATGGCCACTCGAGAACATTCCAACTTTTTTTCTGTAACCAATCCTTTGTGGATTTTGATGTGTACCTGGGGTCATTGTCTTGCTGGAATGTCCAATGATGCCCCGGCTTCAACCTCTTTTTGGGTCTGCTTCCATTTCTGACGAGAATTTAGCAGCCTCAGCAATAATCACGATATGGCATGTTGACAAAATCCCTAGGCTTACAGCAAAGGACCTGAAAACCGATTTGGCTCAAGGAGGAACTGATGTTGCAGTGGACATAGTACGCCACATACTTCATACTGAAGAGCTGAATGCCCAGAACCCCAAAACCCACACCGTTGCTGAGCCCACGCAACAAAAAAAGACAACTCCATTATGCTCAAACCAACCTGCCATAGCCACAGACGTTTTGGAACGCTTTTCTATGGTTTGATGAAACAAAACTTGAGCTCTTGGGTCCTATGGATAAGAAGTATGTTTGGCGCAGGAAGAGCGAGGCATGCGCGGAGAAGAACACCCTGCCTATCGTGAAGCATGGTGGTGGGACTGTGATGCTGCTGGGGTGTTTTGCTTCTCATGGCACTGGGAATCTCCACCGCGTTGAAGCCACCGTGGATTCAAGCAAGTACCAGGACATTTAGGCCAAGTCCTTGAAGTAGTAAAATCTGGGGCATCATGGGACATTCCAGCAAGACAATGACCCCAAGTACACATCAAAATCCACAAAGGTGTGGTTAGGGAGAAAATGCTGGAATGTTCTCGAGTGGCCATAACAGTCTCCAGAGTTGAGCCCAATTGAGAATTTCTGGTGGGATCCAAAGAACGCTATTGTGGCACTTAGGCCTCAGAACATTGCTGAGTTGGAGACCATCATCCAAGAGGAATGGGCCAAAAGTCCCAGAGAGTGCTGCCAGAAGCTTGTGATAGGCTATCATCCTGTTTGCAGCAGGTAGTTGCAGCTAAGGGGTGCTGCACGAAGAGCTAAAGACACATCCTTGTAGGGGGTTGAATAATTTTGCAACCTGCTTTTTCTAGGA
Source organism: Branchiostoma floridae x Branchiostoma belcheri (assembly GCA_019207045.1). NCBI lineage: Eukaryota > Metazoa > Chordata > Leptocardii > Amphioxiformes > Branchiostomatidae > Branchiostoma > Branchiostoma floridae x Branchiostoma belcheri. The sequence goes on from CM033041.1 coordinate 9,161,043, forward strand.
AATTTGCATATTTGGATGAACTATGCAATAAAATCTTGATTTTTTCTCTTGTAATGAATTATAATAAACTAGTTGTTCATGAGTCATATGATTTGGTACTAGTTTGCAGTTGTAATGTTTCTTATTTTGCCAAAATAGGAAACATGTGAAGGGGGTTGAATAATTTTGCATGCAACTGTATATAATTAGTTAAGGTGTAAACACTTTAGTGCACGACCCTACGAAGACCTTATGTTAACTTGAATCATTTCAAACCATCACGTTCATGTTGTAAACATGTCAAAACACGACCCTACGAAGACCTTATGTTAAATTGAATCACTTCAAAGTATCACAACATGTATTGTTCATTTGATGTATTGATGATAGTTCAGTGAGGTCATGTTCATCTGGTAGCTATAATGAACGTTCACAGACCAACATACGCAGGCGCAGGTCAAAGGTAAAGGCCCCTAAAACATAATCAAAGCAAGTCTGGACATTGTAAAGCAAACCGACAACAGGACATTGTTTAAAGCATAATCGAGACAAGAACTGTTTACATGTCAGGGGCCTTCACCTTTGACCTTGCACATGCGTACTAAGAATAGTGCACCTCATCATTCCCGCAAACAACAAGGAAGGGTCATGACCTTCTACATGTAATTACCGTGTTGCACGGGCGTTGACGTACGTCTGGCGACCTCTGGTCGGTATTACTGCCCTATAGCTGTCGTTTTATTGCGCACGTAAGCCTGGCTGGTAGTTATTGTCATCAAATCAACGTTTCAACCAGAAGCCATACACGCTACAGGCACGGTCCACGGCATGTCGTTAGGCTGCGTTAGGTGTATAATCTACTTCTACTTCTAGCCAATGACCTCCAGTTAGTGTAAAGGCAAAATTTGAAATTAGTTATTGGTACATTCGTCACAATTGTTTTAGGAAAACAAGGTAGACGGACCCTACACATCATAAACAATGTAAGTATATACGTGTAGAGTGATACATAATGTTCACTACGACTTTGGGCTTCATAAAAATGCGGCATGTTTCCAGGAGCTTCCATATATCGTAACTTCTCATACTAGTGTATGACGAATTAGTCCAATTATGCCCCAACCAAACTTGTTAGAAATGCTGTATGTATATACTATCCAAAAGATGCATAACAATGCGACAAATAAGAAAAATAAGACAACTGAAGGTTTTGAGTTTAATGAAATGTATCTACCAAAACTTACGACTCCCTGTGACATAGTAATATTTCCCTAAGTCATCTCTAGGTTTAAAGAACTTTTTGCAATGACGAATTATTCCAATTACCTTTCCAATTCCCCGACTGAGTAGCCCTTGTACAAATGTCCAGCCAGAAATCACCGAGTGTCATACATCACTCGGCCAGGCTGGACAAGGGAAGGCCTAGCCATGTGCTGTAATGAGGATCACCGTTGATTTCCGTAGGGAGTAATTAAGGATCATTCCATGTACACTTCGTATTTCACAGGAGACCATATGGGACATCGTACTGCAACAACAACTTGGTAGCAGATAGTTTTGTGTTTGTAAGAATATACGATTATCAAGGACTGTCATTTAAGCAGAAAAACACTCGTGAAAGGAGTTAAGTTTTTTGGTACAATAACAGGACGGTGAGCTCACTATCTTAACGGTGTATGTACTTGTCTGTGAAATAGACTTAAAACTTAGTTCTCTTCGGAGCTTGCGAAGAAGAGAAGTTTTGTGCTTGTAAGAACATATGGTAATCAATGACCATCATTTAAGGAGGTAAGTTTTTTTGGGTACAATAACGGGAAGCCCCTTTATTAAGTCAACTAACTAGGTTGCGAGGGGAAAGTTCGATCTATCTACGAGGGAAAGAGAGAGACCGACATAGAGAGAGACAGACAGACAGAGAGAAACAGAGAAAGAGGGACAGAGAGAAACAGAGAGAGACAGACAGAGAGAGAGACAGACAGAGACAGAGACAGACAGAGAGAGAGAGAGAGAGAACCTGTTGCACTCCAAAACGTGAACACCTTCTATCCCCAAACAAACCGTACCACACGAGGGATTAGCACGTACACAAATACTAATGTACTCCGTGGCGCCATTCCATGTAGTACATTAGTATTTGTGTACGGCCGACACTCCAGCACACGATGAAAATGTGCTCATTCCAAACAGAGAATATTCGAACTCTTCCTCACCTCACCTCACCTAGTCCGTACTTTGATTAACTGATGGGCACCACGTATGGACGGTCTCACAGCCCGATCTCTCTCCATCCATCTTAGGCCACTATTCTTCATTCCCGCCTACACCATAAAACCTACAATGAAAGAAAAACACTTAAGAAAATTGAATTTAGGTGTCCTGTAAAGAAGTTAAACTATTCCGACCCAGGGTTACGTTGATACCATATCAGCCCACTAATCTTTTCTTCTACAAGAATGACGTTTTCTAGTTGGCTTTCTTTACATCGCTAACTACCTTTCAGAAGTCGTGTCTAGGCAAAGCATTCATCACACACGCCGAGAAAGGTAATCGATAAAAGAAACCCCCGGGTGCCTTTCACTCCGACGTGTGCAAATTGGATTTTTCTTGACTTGCCTTGAGAAATGCGAGGCAGCTAAGTAGATAGCTATATATGGAGGCAAAGTTGGCTATAATGACTCGGTAACAGAAAATGCCATGACTTGTATATTAGACCCTGAGCCACATACCCACACGTAAAATCACTTCGTACACTGATACCGTGAAAAATACATGGCGCGGCAGTGGTTGTGATAGATGTCCCAATTTCCTGCAGAAATACAGAAGAAGATTATGGTCTGTAACGGAAAAGCTGACCGAAATCAGTCCGTTAGTCTTTTATTCATGAGCAGGGAACGGAAACTCATTAGTTGCGATAGTAACCGTAGGCCATGAAGTATATAATCAAGTTTTAAATTCCACATTGTGTGAGCCGTTGTATCCCATTTAGCATACTTAAATATCATATTTGGTGCAATGTTGCCTAGTAAGGACTAGGAAAAAAGCTGTGCTTCCGGTTTCATGACCTACCCAAGCAAAAAAGCAAAAACTTGCCGACCATGGTCTTTTTTTGTGAGCCGCTAGCGCTGGCAAGAGACATAAAATTTTTGATCTTACGTCTGACTGACAAAAACGTTGTGGAATCGCATTAGAATGTGTTCTCCTCTTTTTTGGTGCGATAAAACTGTACTTTTATGATTCATATCTGTATAATTGATATATGATGATGAAATTACCAGTGCCCTGATGGTGATGCATTACAATCTACATTGTTTAACAGCATATGTTGTATTAATTTGGTAGCCGAAATTGGAAACAAAGCATTTTAGGCCTAATCATTAGTGACGTTTTGAACCCGGCATTTTTTTTAAACATTCGTTAGATAACTTCTACTTTTTGATGGTTGTAATAAATTTGGATCAACAGACCCATGATGAACTTCATCACTGAAAAAGTAGACTGGAGCCATTCCTGAAGCTAACCTACAAATCTGGCACCACAGCCATCACTAGGCAAGGCTAACGAAAAGTTCTAAACAAGAACTACATGTATGTGTCCCAGATGCCGTACTGAGGGACGACTGCGGTGCGAAAGATGTTAGCTTGGGGAACGAATCCACTCTACCTTATTCAGGATTATACATATGGGCACATGATAAATTATACAGCTGAGACGGGATTGTATTTGTAGAGTTTCACTTTAAGACTTTCCGTGGGTATTGGTATATAAAGTAAAGTGTTATCGAGAACTACGTACTTTATGGCTTTATTCTTCAAGAATATCACAATTCCATCAACCTCTTGTAGGGATTTCTCCATTGTTCGTAGATTTCATTTGTACAGACGAAATGGAGTCGAGGCTGAATCTAACATCAAACAGGATTATGGAACTGTATCACAAAAGGACATGGAGTACTATTTGATCACAATACGAAATATTCCTGTCAACTTCTTATTGTCTATTTCGGGAATCGAGGTATATCTTACTGTTGAATTATAACTAAATCTATCTGTGAGTGCACCGGAAAATAGACATTTATCCCAGAGGACTTCCATTTCAGTTACAATATAAGATTGGAAATCATAGACGTACAAAATTTGACTTGCAGCTTTCTTCTCTTTTGCTTTTTCCCCTCAAATTTATGGTTGTCAAGCGGTATAGGGACTACCTGTTATTGAACGTAAAATAAAGGAAATGGTTGTGGATTTGGCATGAAACTATGCTTTATACGTGAATTGCTCCATATCTATAACGAAAACCTAAGACTAAATATCACATTAAGCTGCATTGTTTCATATATGTGCACGAAATGGGTTCCACTAAAGTCCAGGTTTAGTTCCCCTTATAATTAATCAAATTGCAACGTGTTTGTAACATTTCAAATGTTGCATTTGGAACATATAACAACCTGTACACTGTAAGCTAGAAGGTACGTGCCCTACTTCCTTCCTTCTGGATCACGTATTGCATTAGAAATCGTAGCATATCCCATAGCTGAAGAGCACGTCTTGTAATAACTAAAGCATACGCCCATTCCTCGTTAACTGGGAAAATTGGAGGTAGAAAATTGTAAAAAATAAAGTTGTCCAAAACGCTTACCTGCTGGTATGAACTTGTTACCACTTATATCGACTATCTTTTGCTATTTTTGTCTGGTGCTAACACGCTTAATTTTGGAGATATTTGATTTTTAGTAGGCCATGTCATCTTTCCTACAATTTCGTAATAAAGAGCATATTACTACACAGAGAAATGTTCCAGCAAGTAATAGTGGATTAACAACAGCCAAATTAGCGCATTTTCCAACCCAAAACCTTCAAATTACACGCCAATGAGAAATATTTAACCGCCGTGTCATTTGTTTCGGAATAATGATCAAAATTACTAGCTATTAAGTTTGCTACATTTGTATAAAAGTAAATAAATGATTTTTTTTTTCTGATATGAAGACAAACCGTTTAATACTCCTTAATTTTCACCCTGTAGGATGGGATAAGAGCGATAGAATATATTTATGAAAATGGTTGGAAGCAGGCGATATCTATTCTACAGGTAAATGCCAATGAACTGTGGTAACGTAAATTACAGAATCTCTAACATTTGGAGGAAAGCCGAATAGTGTACATACTGGCTCTATTTGAACTGATCAGGTCATGTTCGTCTATAATGCTGGACCTCTTATCTTCATGTTGCTAACTCAGAGTAGCAAAAAAGTGTAATCTTTGTTATCCGGAATACCCGTATAATCTTGTTCGTCCTATACCCACCCGGACTCTGCGGAAAGACACCCAAGATATGCAAGGTCCCTATCTTGGCGGGGTCTATTTAAATACATGCTAAGTAACAAAGGATTTACGCAATCACACGCTCTAGGTCAGAACCGCTTCGTCCTCGCGTCCTTTAATCAAGTCTTTGGGAATAGCAGGAAATGATGCGATGGCAACATGCACCAGATGGACTGGGCCTTTCTAGCACAAGCTTTCGATATTGGAAAGACAACAAACTAAACACCAGTTATCGCACTTCTTATAAAACATTTTTTAATGTCAGGACAATCTTTGTTCGTGGAACAAACACAATGTCACATCAATATAGAATGAATGTGCTACCTAACAAAATGTCGATCCATACACCTTATATCGTGTGGTTCAATAATACCGGCAGAAAGAACTGTGTAATATGTGTATAACAAGGCTTTTGTTGATGAGCAAGGCTATAAACAACAGTGAATTTTGCAAAAGAGAGCTGCATGTGTAAAGGCACTGGTCTGTTCTACAGTTATCCTGGCAGCCTGTCCCTTTATACTATTGTACTAATGCCACGATTACATGACAAGCCTGACGTTATATAGATCTTGACTTTATAGAGTGGGATTGGTTTCACAAATAGCTTTCTGCCTTGAACCATGTGTCTGTCCATGTAAACAATTCTGTGCATCAATTCTGTGCAGTCACGACTGGTTGAAAGAGTAGTTTGCTTCTAATTAACAAGATTTCCAACCTAAACAAGCAAAGGTGAAAACTTCGGAACATCTAATGATAGTGAAGTCTTAACTCAAGTTAGCTATTAACTTCTGCAGCCCATATGCTTTTGATCATGGAGCTTAAAACTCAATGACAAGTCCTCAATGTAGATAACGTGGCGCTAGCGTAAATAGTGTCGCTGATTTACCGCCGTCTGTACGTAAAGGGGTCCACTGTGTAAAACGAGAAATATTTCTGTGACACGAATCTTGACTACATTGACCTTCATAATTAGCTGATCATAATCTCTGTTGCTATTTAAGACAAACATGCTTGAAACGTACCTTACTTCATCAGTCAGTGTTGAGCATGAATTTCTGTCATTCCAGTCCTGTGATCTTCAAAAAGCGCGCGAAAATGACGACAAACTTGGAAGAGTCTACTTTGACAACATGGGTTTACTTTGGTTCAGTCCAACCCAATATACATTTATTGAACTTGGCACTATACATTCCGTGTAATGTTGATTATTGAAGCATCAGATATCAATATAAACACCCGCATCTATGAGAAATGAAAAGTCCCAGCATCGTAAAATTCACTGAAACAGAAACATATAAACAGACTGCATTGTGACTCTATGGCAAGCCAAGCCCACCTACAGTAACATTACAGCAGAAAATATGTCTTTGGTTGATGTGCTCTTGCTGAACATCCGATGACATGTTGAAGACAAAAAATGGTAACGTAAATTATATGGTAACGTAAATTATATTTATGCTTTTAATGATAAATAAAATTTTAACAAACAGCTCTGGAAAGACTAACTCTGCAGGCAATTACTTATCTGGGAGCATTCTTTCCTATGAGTAAAAAAGTAATGATCTTTCTATAATTCTAATGGACTTATTATGGTAACGTAAATTATATCAAAAAAGTGACAAAAAGCCTGAGATTGGCGGTGATAGTCATGTTTCCAACATTCGTGTTTTATGTGTCCTGTCATTTGTTTGTTACGCAACACCACTGTTTAGCAGATAAAACAGTGAAAAAATTATCGGAAAATGTCTTTTCGTAAGCGAATTACACCCAACAGAAGTTCGGTAACGTAAATTATACAAAAGTTGGCGACAAGAATAAAACGGCATCTGACGTAAAAGGGTCGTCTGCTGGACAAGTTCATCAACACGTGACAAGCCGGCCTAAGTGGTTGATGTAAATTATGACTGAAAATTTAAAGAACTAACGTCTTTTCATTATCAGAATGCCATGATATTCACCTTTATAGCATTTCCGACACGTGTTTTTAGCGTGTTTCTAAGCAAAACCTTACCCGGGACGACCAAAAGGCAACTAACAATGGTGGGAAAACATTGCTTAGCATATTACTATCATGTACTTGTAACGGAAAAGGGCAAAATACGTAGTCATTGTGTCTTTAAAGAAAACTGTGGCCCGCTGCTTATGTGCGACAGCAATTTGCCCCTTTAACGAGGAATGGGCGATAGCACTTATATCCTACATAACAAACATGTACAGTTAACAACTGTATTTGTGATTGTAACTGGCTTGGCAAGCGTATGAAACATTTTGAGCTGTCCTTCATGATTATTCAATAGAAAGTAACATGCGGGCAACAACAGTACCCATTGCACCCAGAATAGAATACAGATGATACGACCACATTCACCCCCATGGCTTTTCTAATCAAACGAAAGCAATTTCCTTTTGAATCCCAGTCTACCCCTTGCCCTTCAAAGTATACCACTGACGTGCCGTCAATTGGGACATGCAACCTGCACGGGAGCTTACTTAATGGTAATGCGGAGGTCTCCTTACGATACGTAGCATCATGTTATGACAGTTAGATTGCTCTATCCCATCCTTTCCCATCGTAAATTGGTATCAAAGAAGAATAAAGAACGAAGTGTGTGTTGTGTGTTTTGCGTGTTGAAACTCGTGCATTAAAGAGTGTGGACGTGGGGAGTATTCATTTATGGTACTACTCCATGCTGGCTCGTAAAGTGGTTTTGAATGCCATTTTACAGCAAAAGTGGTAACCGCTCGTCAGAAACATGGCATTAAGCATGGTTTTCTACGGTAGTGATCCTTTATGTGGTAATTACTTGGGGTAACTACAAAAGCAGATTTGTTGGGGATCGGCAAAGGGCAACATCTGTACTTTACCTCTCTTGATACGATATTTTTTACTTCCTGCTACACCTCCATTCGTTGCTATGATCAACTAACGAAATGAACAAGGTAGATTTCAGTACGCTGTACCTGTTGGAACATGATCCATCGTCTGGTAACAGAGATACATATGAGATATAACATTACCGCGATAGTGAAGAAACAAATCCCCAAGTGTCAAGATGTCGCGAGATGATGAATATCGCGAGATTTAAGGTACCATAACGAGAGAGAGGACAGATCTCGCGAGAGGTTATAAATCTCGTGAGATCAGATTCCAACAGAGCAAATGACCTTCACAAAGCAATAAACCTTGCCATGGCGCTCTGTAGCAGAAGTTCTAAAACTATATTCGAATCACTGATGTAAAAGCTCAAGGATTCTTTGTGCCGTTGAAAATATGTTAAATTGAGTAGTCCCCAATTCAGTCAGACACAAAGAAAATTATCGTGATCAAGATCATCTACATAAAAGTGCAAATTTCATCAGTAGAAGCCCATCCAGCGGTCGTTAGGCAAAGCCTCGGTTTGTACCGACTAATTCATTAGGGATTTTCTTTTGAAATGCCAGGGGCAGGGATTTTCTAATCAATAAAAGGCCGGGTGCCTAACAAGGTTGATAAGAGGATTATTGTACCAAGATAAGGACAGTAGCAAAGGTTCAACAACATTTGAAAAGTACGAAGCTGTTAGCCTCCTTCACTGGCCTCTCTGTGGGCATTGGTGTAAGTTGTTAGGGGTGGGGCGTGGTAGGGCGATTCGCGATTTTAAACCGGGAATGTCCTGATGCCAGGAAAGGAATATATGCCGGGAAGCTTTTAGGCTGCCCACAGCATTTATTCCTTTCCCAGCGTCACCGGTTGGAAATACCCCCCCCCCCCCTTCCCCCAAGAACTTAAGCCAATGCCCACAGAGAGACCGGTGAAGGAGGCTACGAAGGAGGAGGCTACGGTGAAGGAGGCTACGTTTTGAGTAACCAAAAGTGTGATAGCTAGTCAAAAATACAGTTCACATACCAGGGGGCCCCAAATCGACATTGACCTTCGTAATTCTAACTTTTCAAATATACCATCTATCTAGAATATTTTAAGCTATGCTGACCACAAATATCTGGAAACACAAACAGGCATACAGACACGGCAAAAACAATACCTCCGTTTTTGTAGAGGTAAAAAAAAAGCCTTTCCGATCGTACGTACTCTGTCCCTCTATAGACGTTATGACCGACGTCACCCAAAATGTCACGTCGGCAGAAACACGTAATCAAAGTTTTTATTGGCCGTTTATGACTTCATTTTTGTTGTTGTGAGAAACCCGTTCTGCGGTTTAACGAAGAGTTTATGGCCTTTCATACTACTGTGGTGATTTACGTAATACTGTCATATACAGCAGTGACATACATTTGTACCGCTTTACGGCACACCATAGAATCCACATAACCCGGTATGAGGAGAAACGAATGAAATTTTAATTACTTGCGTTATCATGCGGGCTGGAATATCGGCGCTGGCGTAATTACGCAGTCCTTGCTATTGTGTTTTCTCTATATTTAACACCACACAGCATTTCTGAAATAAAACCATCAAAGTGGCAATCATTCTTTTGTTCTCCTTTATACGTCCCAACATCTTTTGTGTATTTTCTCCGATGTATCCACGACATCATCATGCGGCAATTAGAATACGTGTAAATAATGAAATTGATGCCACCATGGTGATATAGAAGTATTGCAGGCAATTCATATATCGGCAGAGTGACCCCTTAACATCAGCACAATTGCAAACGTGTTGTTAAGTGAGGAAATATGGGTTAGGAAAACGAGAGCAGATTGCTGCGGTTACCTTTATTTGCCTGTGGGGACCGTTGGATAATAATACACACGGGGTTTGGGTCTCAGGTGGACGAGGGAAAGTCAACGCGCATGACAAACACAGCAAATAATCTATCTAAGATCATACCGTAACCCAGCGTACCACTGCGCGGGGATTTATACATCCAGACATGTTCTTTAACGTCGGACAGTATCGTTTCCGTCAATAATACCACAAAAAGAAGAAAAGAGGACTCAAATTGTGAAGAAAACGCATTTGGTATGACACATTTAGCTGCAGCGGGTAAGGTTTAAAGTGAGCGCCAATATGAACCCGTTTTACGGTAGGGTCGCCTATGCCTCTTAGCAACACCACCACGTCAATTGGTTTATACGCCCGGGAAGCGGTAGGTCCTTTTGCCAACCACCTGTCCGCTTAGACGGGCGAGATATTTGGGTGAACAGGGCGATCGTGGAGCAAGATAAGACCCCTGACTACCAGAGAAACACCGTGAGGAGTCTCCACACCAGCGGTACAGGGCGCGATGGCATCCCACCGACCCCGTCCCTGCCCGCCGGTAAAGAAACGGACCAGCGCTACCTTCTGTATCGACGGCACAACGTATACCATCGGTAGGAGTATCCGTCATTTTCTCGCCCGCATGATAAATACTAGAGTTGCTACTTAGAGAGCTCATATCCTATAGTGTTTTTTGTCCAGGTTTGTATTCGGTGAGGAGATATTTCCGTGCAAGTGGAGTACATATACAGTCAACAGACTGGTACGCCAATATCATGTCGCCATCGCCATACGGGCTGCAAAATATACACTTCTATACGCAAAACCGTATGGATCTATAGGGAAGAAAATGTTGACCATGGCCAGTGTTGTACTAACACAAGCCTGAAGAAAGACCGCCTAGTTCTCAACATGTTCTTCTTTTGTGGGTGTTTCTCCTTGCACACATATGCTTAGTCTGAAGGATTTTCCCCAGGCCACACAGCATTTCATCATTTTGTTGTCGTGCAATGAAAAATAGTTTGCGTGGGTTTACAACGCCAAATCATTCACTATATCTACCAGATGGGATACGTCGTGGACGAAATTTGCCTTCTACTTTTAACCTACTTTTTTTTGGGATGGTATTAGGGGGCTTAACTGATTATTCAGCTGCGACTGAAGCCTTATGGTTCAGTGTATCGTAGGATCTAGTACTTTGCCATGGAAAATCTCATGGTAACATTAAGTCTATCGGGAAGAGCTCGTGGTGTTGCTATGTTTAGAACAGCGCGAACCAAAAATATCACAAAATAATCTCTAGATTTCAATTGGACCTGGTTGTTTCGGGTGGGACACAAAGTGCTTTGACGTATTGTCTGTAAATAATTACAACAGGATACTGTGTTGTTGACGTATTTTTGGCAATGATATCAAACGAAATAACACAAAATGTATTCAAATGAGATAAGAAAAGCATTCCTTTGAAAATTCTTATCAAGGCCTTTATTTGGTTTGTGACACACAATTTTGCGCTAAAGCGCAGAAAGGAAACCTTTTATTTCCTTTGATACATTTGGCTCAGCAATAAGTTTGCTAGTTGCTGCATTACATTTACCTGTGTTTCTTAGATATTATCTATCAGTCGTGTTGGGATTGGGGGAGGGCAAACGCTTGGAGGTGTTCCCATTTCAAGAATTTCCATTTCAACGCGTCTATCCCCCAAATACATCATCAGCAACAAATGCCACGTACATGTCTGCTTGATAAGATCGCAAAAGACGGAGGACACTTCTCAACTTTATCAGATACACACAGTGATGAAATGGCCCTTCATATTTCTGGATATGGTACATTTGCTATCAGTATACAGTATCTACGGGATTTGGCTAAGAAAACCGTGGCCCTAGTAACAAATTATCGCGATTTGCCGATATGAAACACTCATAAGAAATTGTTTTTCAAAAATCAATTGAACACCGTGTATCATTTTGAACATACTTAGTGTAGATGGAGATGGCAAAAAAGTGCATCATTTTACCGTTGCTCTGTACGAGGTTAGGAGCTCCTTCAAAAATTCAATTTGGAAAAGGTCATGAACTATACATTAGTGTAGTCCTCCTTCCGGCTGTTTGGAATTTCATCAAGTTCAAAGACCAATGCGCCATGTAAAAAAAGATGGGCTGTAAAATGATTTTCACATGAAATACCATACATGTACAGTACCTTTTTTCTACCGGTCCTTAACGGGGCCAGCAGCATCAAACACCTTCAATCCAAAACCAACTTTTACATATTCAGAGACAGGCATTAGGTATTGGATACATGTTTTGATGTTATCTACTGTGTCCTGTGTAACACGACAGCATTGAAGAAAATCCTTAATGTCATAGCAATCTCTGAACGTCAGATACTCTTAGTCTAATCGTGAAAATTGCGTACATGAAAACTATAACTGTGTCATTTTTAAGCGTTTGGCATTTCAAGTATATTGGTACCATGGTAACTAATAAACCACCGCCATGCATTCCTGGAGGACCCTTAATATAATGTTACTAAAGACATCATCGCCATGTATTCGTGGAGGACCCTTAATACAATTACTTAACGGGGCCAGCAGCAATAATGTCAATATAGAATCGCTGACATGACCTGCCCCAACAAAATAACAACGAAAGAGCATTGGCAGCCACGGTTTCTTTATCACATACTTACAGTGGTCAATACCATTCAGATTATACCTTTCACATACTTATCCACCATTCTATACCCGTGAAAGTGTATTAAGCAGGAAAATCCATTTCAGCAATTGCACGAAATGTAAAAGTACAGTTACGTGTTGTCTGCCATTAATGTTACGTTACATCTTGTCGATGGAATCCTACATCATTCCACGGAAAAAAACATTAACTTGACTAGCCGATGGGCACTGGTTACCTGAGATTCTCCTCGTATATGATAAGTATGAAAGACACAGACCACAGGCGGCTGAAAGCTGTATATACCCATCATGTAAGAATTGCTGATACAAAACACAACATGACACAAGTTGTATCTAACACCACTCATCCCGGTTCTGCCCACCATTATCGGATAGACGGAAATTGCCCAATAGCTAACTTCATGATAGGCAGTTGAAGGGAAAGGGAACTGACGGCTACATCTATTTTGCAATTTCCGAAGTGCAAAGACATCAATTTTCAGGCCCATAGGTCATGGGCCCAACCATTAGCAGCCTGGGTAATGACATGCCCAGTGGCGAGACTCCCCAAGTGCCGGCATGGGGGAGTTCTGATGACTTCCACCACTTTTAAGTCTGAAGAACCTATCTGGTGGATCTCGGAGACAGCTGCACCGAGTGGTGCTGGCGCCTTCCTCGCTTTGTAAGGATCCCGGCGTCTAAGAAGTAGCAGATGAAAAATGGAGAGAAGCTATTACCGTCCCCTCTGTTCTACACGCTTTCGTCTTTCGTGCGTAAAAATACTAAATACCGATTCACAGCAAGTTGATTCGCTTTAAAATGAACCAAAATTTTGCATTTCCCTCAAAAGAACCCTCTGTTCCTTTAGAAGGTATTTGCAGGTCTTTTAATCCAGACAAAATATTTCAAGAAGACGTAATGTAGTTGTGAATATGTAAACAAGTCTGCCAATGGCAATGTATTAGAACGGGATGAATTGATTTTTACATCAGAAATATGGTATAGACCTAGCAGATTTCAACAGTAGAAAGATCAGAGCGGCAAATGAAATCGCACCGGAAACAATGCTCAGAAAAACGTTGCCCTGGATGAAAAGGAAACCGACAAGAACAGAAGGATCACGACGGACATTTAACTGTATATTCACACACATCTACTGATGCCATCGCTGATAAAAACAGAAGCATAATTCTAACAAATGCAACCTTTGGCAGGGCAATAACTTCAAAAGTCAACGACCGGCTCTAAATAATCTAATCTCAGATGCACAATGGTACAGAGGTAAGTGTAATTCTGTAGTCGCATCACCCTGTAGTCGTATCTATGACCTCCCTAATCCCTGCAGTTAACAGCAGACACCCGTGCGTTGGAACGAATGATAAGAAATCCTATAGAAGTCACCACGGTCTTTTCATCTTTAACAAGGATTTTTCTTGCCGCCTTTCATTACCAATCGCATTGGAGGAGACTGATAATGGGGTGGCTGTTTTACGTTATGGGAGAGACAAATAAAGCGCAGAATTTATTTATTTCTATTCATTAATCTTTTAGGGTAGTCCTTACAGTTTAGAAAAGTGAAAACTTATTTCCAAGGAAGCCCAAATCAATACATCGTTAGAAAATAAATATTGCACAATGACGGAAAAATAGACAACCGAAATACGTAAAAGCAAAGGATGAAATTGGTCCTTTCAGGATTTCAGTTACATACGAGGAGGCTGAATACGAGGAAGTTCAATACGAGGAAGTTGAATTACGTATTATTAAACTCAACGCATAGCTTCCCGTTTCTCTGCAAATTGGCACAATGCAATTTCCGATATACTTTCCCCCTTGCATCCGTTCTAAATATACACTGCATATTGTGAAGAAGGCTTATATAAAACTAGGCATTGACGTCGCTCGGCAAAATATCTAATTAGAAAGTTCCATTAATAGTTGCCTTTTACGTATCATACATATCATATAAGCAACGAGGGACCGCTGAAACATTTTATCTATAAAAAGCCTGAATAGAGCTAAGGGATCATGATTCATGAGGGCAGGTCCAAGAACAATGGAACAATCGGGCCAATATGCAGGCATCAAAGAAAGGTCAAACTGGATCGAATTGCAGCGATTCTTTTCTGTGGCCAGAATCAAGAAAAAGGCGCCACGAATGCCTGAGAGTTATTCGCTATAAGCAGACTATCAAAGGGAAGAAAATGCCAGATTTGTTTGTAACGCTCTCAGAATGTATCATAGGAAATAAGACGCATTCCCAAGTGCGGGGTTCCAGTTCATATTTTGCCAGAAAAAAAACATGCATGAGAAATCTATTCAAACATAAAGAGGGAATACACAATAGTGCCGCACTTCAGCGACGCGCATTTATCAGTGGCGCCAACATGACCTTACAAACTTGACATCTACATGACTACATGACAAACACTTTGAACAATGTTAGGAAGTGGAATATGCCATACTCTGCTGTCAGTTGTTCCTTATACTGAAGAATTGCCTACTCATGAAAAAATGACAAGCATCCCACGTCTTTTATTCGCTCAATGAGACCACCAGTCCCGAAGGTGGTGACCTAGCTAGCCTCCTATTAACTGGGGAGCCTCGCAGATTCACTATTAGAGGAAACAAGGACACATATTGATCAAGAAAGACGGTCCCATCTTCGTTCCTTGGCGTAATGAATCTCAAGCAACGGAAATGCACCGGGGAGGTCTTCACCTGCTAAGAGCATTCCTCTGCAGTTGCCACGCCACTCAACGGTGACAATCAACTCAGAGTCTAGCAGCATGTAACATTTGGCCCTTTGCAATATGCATGTGTAGAGGAGTTAAAACATGTCACTGCTATGCAGCTTTTACCAGATACATTACTGTTGATGCCAGAGCTGGTGGAAGTGCACGGAATGTCAATCCATGTAATTCAGTTTCCCAACAGTACCACCTGAGGAATGTCCCTGTTGCTCAACAGGTAGTAGCATCATAGTTGGGGCTGCATTCGTCTTTTGGAAAGGACGTATACTTGGGTCCCGTGTTTAAAGAGGTGCTGTTAATGGGGAAGGACTAGCGACTCCTATCTGTAAAATATACACATCAACTTAAACAGCAGAGAGTGTTGTCCTATGCGCCCTATAGCTATAGGCCACCACAAGGGTCTGAAAGAACGAACAAAAGAATGAACTGCCGCCTGGATTTTGTAGCTGTGCAAGTTGGAAAGTCGACTGCATGGATCGACCTATACAATCAAGCTAGGTCTACACAAACCTAATTCCCTAAAATTCAAGCACAAAAAGATGCTTTACGGTGTGTGATGTCTATGACATGAAAGTCTCTAGGGACTCAACCAATCTCATTTGCTGCGTGGTTAGCCACTCAAACAGAAATGGAATATGTCTGACGGTCGTCTATTACAGATCCTAACCAAATAAAGCGTATCATAATGTAATCTTGTACGTCTTTGATAGAAACCTAATGGTGCTTGTAGGTAGTTCGGTGATATTATGAGTCTCAGTCATCGGCAGAAAGTGTGAAAGGCTGAGTGTGAAAGATGGTCATCGCTCAAGTTTCTTATGTAATATGCTGCAATGGATAGTAGTCAAGAGTAGACATAATTACTTAGTTAGGCTATAGATCGCCGTCTTTCATAATGACCCTAAACATCGTTAGATAATGCTCACGAGTGCAGAAAACATTTGGGTATTTCATCATTGAGAACATGCTGTTAAGTTGCAAAATGAACCGTACCACTCTTAAGCTGTAGATTTACAGACGATAACCCTAACGTATTGGTATCTTAGAATAGATGACAGCAATAGATATTATTCGTCTGTGCGCATTTGTCCGTAAACCATACATCTTCACACTAATACCAAAATCAGAGAGATAAATGTGCTCAACAGCGCGTATACATTGCAAGCCTTTCCAAGACACTTATTTTGAGCCGAGGCTGATACGAAAAATAATGATACAGTCACGGGCATCAATGGTCGATTTAACACATAGCATAGTAGACTTAATGCTGAGATATTGCCTGCCAGCTTGAAATTCCCTTCAGGACTCTCTGTCAAAAGAGCGATGGTAAGGTATGGGATAGAATCGTGTATTAGGCTGTGCTCCAACTTTTACAGTCTCTCATACTTAGAATCAAAAGATGTATGTTATGATAAAAATGTATGCGAACAAGCACTGTGGACAGGGACTCAAAGGCTGTGTAGAGTTGGTTTCATGTGTCGCCACATGAATGGTATATTGTTATCATCTCAAACATGTACACGTATGTATAGAAACCATACAACAGCAAGTCCGTGTATCATCTTAGACGGATCCGTTTCTACCAACAAACTTGAAATGTGAATCCATCGTATGATGTACCAGAAACGTTTCTTCTTCTTTGGGTCCCAATGCAGATGCTGTCCGAGGCCAGTCCAGGAACCAGAGACAGCACATAGGTAGCTTAAAACCGACACCCACCACAGGTCAGTGATAGTGCCGAGCTTTCATAGTAAAGCTAGGGGCTGGACTCTTTTCTTATAGATTTATTACCTCCATGAGAAACCGAGGTATTGTAGTCAGTTGTTGTGTTTCCTTGGTTGTTGGTGTTGTTTTGGTGTCGCAGTCATGTAGATATTGCCGAGTGGCAAGATGTGAAGGCGGAAGTGATGTAATAATATGTGCACGTGCTGTTCTCTGTATATATATATTACTTTTAGATGGCTGTCTGTCAGAAACCCGGAACTGAATAATCAGAAAAGAGTACAAAAGGATAATACATGTAATAAGAAAAGAGTCACGAGGCTTGCTATGCAGGTTAATTGGTACCCGAGAAAAGCCCCCCTCCCACACACTACATATATGTAAGTCAACTACTTTTAGCATTAGGCAGACGTCCTGGCTTACGTAGTTACACGACAAACACAGCGAATGTTGAGTGTACTTCTGTTGTTCATTATGTGTCAGAAGGCGTGTTTTTATGCTTAAGTGCTGTTCGTGCACCGCCATCTCTTCCATGATGGTCACAAAGGGAAAATCATTACAAGGGAAGGAGGTGGTATGTCAGAGAAAAAAATAAAGAAGCTAGCGCCATTTGCTTTATGTTCAAGAAGAGAAATGATAAAGTTTACCCACATTCGTCACTGTTTTATATGTCAGATTTCCGGAAAGTGAGATTAGTTCATGAGCAGAGTCCTTGATGGACGATAAGCCCACCTTCCAGGGTCACAGTCTTAAAAGTACTCACTTCGAATTCACGTCCCCCACATCTCTATAATCACGTGGATGTCATACTAAATCCTGTACATTACGACTTTTCACTACTTTAGAACCGGCAAACGTGCCTCCAGCGGAAAGTACTCCACACAAACATACCTTGATTGACGACTTACGTAGACTTGCCTCTCAAACGCGTGGGGTTGAATAAGGACGACTGTTACACTTTCAAAGTCGTGATCAATGTAGCTTTTTCAACAATATTAGGGTTCCTAGAGACAAAGATATTTAATAAACTGACTATATTTCACTGCAGATCTGTGGCACATGGCAGTGAAACAAACTGGCTGACAATATTAAGTTACTTGTAACTGCATGAATCAAGTGATTAGACTAATATTTTGAAGTTGACTTAATCTTGGCTATACTCACAGGTCATGATGATGTACCATACTGACGTCATTGATTTTTCTATATTCATGTGACTTATGATATTAAGCGCAGTATGCATAGGAGATGCATGAGATCACTTTTTCTTTTGGCAAATTCCATCTCGTTGAATATCTTTTAGCTATTGGCGAGCTCTACCTCGTTGAATATATGAATTTCAGGAGAACTTTAAACAAGTGTAGAAAGACTAGCATTAACACGGGTGATTCACTGTAACATCCGTTGTTTAATAATTCGACTACATTGAATATTCAAGGCAATGCTTATTTTAGTGTAGAACAATCGTTAACTTAGTTATGCATGACCATTAAAAATATGAAAACAAGAATGCAGACTGCAGTGGCAAGACATGCTATTTTTTAGTCTAAAAGATTACCTGAAATTTATGTAAACTTATCTAATGTGAAAACGCAGGCAGCCTTTACGACGTTGAACATGCACACATGTATATGTATGCATTTCAGACACAAGCAAGCTATACATGTAGTAGGAACATCCATAACCCAGATACTAGAGGTGCACGATACTTCAACAATGAAATAAGAACCAAAGATTGAAAGCCGTTGTTTGATGCATGTCAGTAGAATGTTGATTGAAAAACTATTTCCTGTGGATCATGGTTACATAAGCTAGCATCTCTTCTTACTCCGGTGAAGTAATACCAAAGGATTTGTGGTTGGAAGGCAATATCAGTCAAACGGCGCGGTCTAGTCACTCAGTTTTCGACCTGCCAATCCAGTTCTCTAGAAAAGGACCATACAACGAGTTCTTGATGCTCCCCTAATATAAACATAGAACACATGTAGCAGAGATCTATTTGTCGTAGTTCTTAGTGATACATTTGTTATGTACGGTATGCACGTTGCCGAAATTGAATTGAAGTACGTGGTGATTGACAATCTCAATGCTAACCCCTTCCAACATGTTATCTAAGCTTACGTTTCCCATCCTGTATTATCATTGTACGTTACTCTGACAGCTTCAGGGATGTAATGGATGACCATTACAGAGATGGAAGCAGACATCAAAGACCACCCCACTCGTTCTTATCACTGCTTTCCTCAGATCATGGATCCGGTGGAAGAGTTGATAGCCTTGCTGGAGTGAGATCTAAGTCAATTATGGTCCAACTGAAGGTTTTCGATTCGACAGCTGCCCAATATAAGCCACACGGGCGCAATGATACTCCAGAAGATAATCCTTGATTCAGAAAAGCATCCACTTGTTATTGTCAAACTCTCTGTAACCTTCCATGTGACCTTAAACTCAAGCCTTATGCACTGAGAGAAAATAGGGTATTTGGTGAGTGCCGCAGTGATGTTACTGGCGTTCATTTTTACTTACCAAAATCGTCCGTACTTCAACGGTCCAGAGCTCAAAAGAGATGAGACATTTAATTTCATAAGCGACGTATAGGGCGGGAATGTGAATGTATATAGTCGGAAAGTGTTATACAATTGGCAACGCTATCATCCTATGAATGAATATACTTTCAGGGTACAAGGTTGCGTAGTGTATAGAGGACGTCACGACAAACAAATCCCAGTCAAAAATAAACAATCTAAAGACCACGTCATCGTTTGTAGGCTGATTCAAACATTTATTGGCTCAGGAATATATAGTTCTCGGTCTTCCAATCTTGGGATGATCGAAGATTATGTCCTTGGACCATACGGTCAAGGACTCAAATCATGTCTAGCCTTTATTGGTCTAGACCAGGTCTGAAAGTGTTGCGAGCTTTTGTAACTGGCTAGGTGTGAAGCTTTGGGCCCAGGATTTGAGGTAAAGCTTGCACGCCGGTGTACGATTGCCGATGGTCAGTAGATTCGTGTACTGCTTATTCATACAAACGCTGGTGTGTTACATCAAAGTAAGACTTACAGGCAAGCAATACAGATACAAAATGAAATATTAAAGTGGATCGATGAGGACATGCTTTTCTGGCACCAGGGACAATTTCATCTCGGTCTCTCAATTCGTTTCGACTCAGATCGATGGACAGAGTATTGCTGCGGGTAATAGACTGTGAAGCCCAACGCCATTTCCAGACTTGAGTATGCAGTCTGGCACTAAGCCGCTGGTACTTAACTGCTTTTGATTGATGTTACGTGTAGAATGGGAACCTGCAGCATCGTCTATCTTGAAATAAGCATGCATTGAATCTAAAACTACTTTTATGTGATATTGCAAAAAGTATAAATGACAGTAGGATTGTATAACAAATATCAACATGTTAAATGTCATCGTAGAAGTCATCCATCTAATGCTAGGGTCACATTTCCGAACCAGGGCCCGGCCGGGCTGTTTTAGGAAACTAAAAATAAGAATGTATACCTAGACATAAAACACATACCATGCGCACGACTCTTCGTTTTACGTCTTGTGTACTTTGGTGTCTTTTGTGCCATACTTTATGTTCCCGAAAGCTGCCCGGTCGGGCCCCGGTTGGAAAATGTGATCCTAGCTTTAGATGGATGACTTCTACGATGACATTTATCATGTTTATATTTGTTATACAATCCTACTGTCATCTATACTTAATGCAATATCACATCAAAGTAGCTTGAGATTCAATGCATGCTTATTCTAAGACAGGCGATGCTGCAGGTTCCCCTTGTACACGTAACATCAATCAAAATGAGTTAAGTACCTGCGGCTTAGTGCCAGACTGCATACTCAAGTCTGGAAATGGCGTATTGTCATATTTTTTCCACACCAGTACAATGTGATGAACCATAAATCCATTATAAGTTGCCATGTCGGAACTTTGATCGTTGATGGGGAAGATGCATCATTAAGCAATGTCCTCACGGAGAGTAGACATGTTTGATCCTTCCCATCTCAGGGCGTAGAGCCACTGAAACATGGATGTGATTACTTTCATTCGACCCACTGGCTACTTCCCGATCCAATTCCATTATCAAGTTCGCCCCTATGCCTCCATGACGCTCTGACCTTCAAGGTCCTCTGCGTGAACTCATCGAAGCATAAGACTTCCAATGTCGGCGCCGGTACAATGGTGATCAATTATTTGATACCCGAAAGGAATAAAACAAGATCTCATCAGGATGATACCATCAATTACGTACCCAATAATGCAGTATCCCGAAAGGCCACAAGCAAATTGCGGACTGGGTTAGCGGGGAGGGGAGCGATAACTTACTTCGCAAGGGTAGATAAAATTGGCTCTACGGTCAATGATTAATACATGCTATACAGCAGAGGACTGATTAAGGTATGGCTGAATATATATAGATTTTTTTTGTTTTACAGCTCATACTGACATAACACAAAATTGTGGAGGGCAGATCCTATAGTAGGCTAGGATTCTCAAGATTTCTTGAGAATCTTTTGAGCCTGTAGATTGGAAGGGTGAGCGCCAAGCCTTGTAAAGCTTATTGAGTCTTGTGTCTATTGCCTTATATCTACTACGTGCTTGTCTCAGGTCAAGAACAATGCACCGTGCACTTCAGCCCGGTTTAATTTCGCAAGGCGTTATATACAAGCTGAAACAAGTCATGGGGTAACCTTTGACCAGACGTGTGAAAATGTCTGCACATTTATGAAGACAGATGATTGGTACATACCTGGAATCCAATCTACGTTGATTAAACATACATGTACGCTGCGCAATCTAATAATCTCTACATCTCAACTTTCAGTGATAATTTACAATCACAGTAATATTTCGCATAGTTGCTACATTATTGATAATTCACTGTAATATCATCTGCGGTTATTTCATTACGGGTGACCTCTAATGGACATTTACTTAATGTAAGCTGATATGTTAATTACGTTAATGGATTAGATACCGTCTAACCGTGCACAGTTCAAATTAACGTCTGCGATTGCCTTGGATAATTCCCAGTGTAGCCGTTACATTATCAGTTGTCACTTTTTGTTCGTTAGACCGCACGTAAAATTGCCTTAGTGGTGAGACATAGGCGGCTCGTCCGTACATTCTAGTTTTTGATGGAAGCTAACGTACTTTATATTATCTAATTTCTTTCAGTGTAAAAAAAGGAAGTCAAATGTCAAAGGCAAAGCTTCAATCAATTCTCTGGCACTTAAAGGGCATAGGGTGATCGCGACCGGTCGACCCCTAAAGCTATTGTGCCTTAAAGGCACCTACGCCGTTATGATTGTCTAGTTCCCTTTTCGGTGGAAAGAATACGGCGGTGAGCTAGCTCAGAATCATTTCTATTTGTTGTCTTTTTAGTCATAGCTTTACATCATGCAAGTCAGGAATTACACAAATCCAGTATAGTTGTCAGCAAAATCGAAGCGTGATCACCGTCGAGTCGAATTGAGGACGTAACTGTGCATAAAGTCTGAAATATACCCTGCGATTGACCCTGTCCTCTATGATTATATGGCCAGGCGATGACTACAATACAGAGCAAACTGCCATCAGCACTATTAAAAGATGACGTGTGAAAAACACAGTTATACCATTACATGATATGTTCAGTATGCACTTTCGCGCTTTTCTCGAACCGTGTATGTGACCTTATCCCCAGGCCATTGTCAACCTTTCACAGCTGACAGCTCATACACGTTGCCTCTCATTTGAACACGTATTGAATAACCTGTTTGCGTAGCCCTTGCGCAAGCTCGGAAAGACAAGAGCAAAGTCTGCAATCACGAATCCGGCCGCGCGAGCCTCCATGTTGATCCGTCTTCCCCAACATCATTACAAACTGGAAATGGCGTACTGAACAACGTATTGTACTCAACAACCAGAAGATCTTCACTTCTCTTCAACACGGTATTATACGCAAGTCTACGCTGTCAGAAATGGCTTTCATGACGTCAGTAGGATGTACGTACACCCTTTGTACTAACGGGCAGTAAGGCCCTCCCTAGGGCGGTTATTACTAGAGACTTTAACGTCTCCTTAACCATCAAGAGCGTCACCCGGCGAGTAAAGGTTTAAAAGGTCACCATGAAGGTTGACCCCACTTCTCGAAGGTGGCGTTTACAATAGCAAGGGGCAACCCGGGTGAAGTCTTTGGTGCTTCGTGTCTGCAATCATTTTTCTAGTCTATCGACAGCTTTGCTTAGAGGTATTGGTTGAACATAACATAAAGGAGTTATGTTCAGCAAAAGATGGAAGAGGGAAGATCACTCAAATCACCTCTGGCCTGACTTGGATCGAAGGTTATTTGATGAAACATCTGTCAACGGACATCAAAGGGTAATTTTTGCTATTAGCGTGCAGCCACAGGGCCCTGTCAACAACAAAATGAGCTGAAGTCTGATCTGTCAGTCCGGGTGAAGACCTTACATACTCTCATTTGTTCACTAGTAGGAGAAATTTCTTTGAGCGGCATCTAGTTTGATATCTGTTGACAGTGATGAATATATGCTTTAGACTTGAGGTAATTTCTAAGCAGAGCCTACGGTGCCATAGTAAGATAGTATCAAATCTGGCCAAGGAGTATAGCCGGCCAAAGGGAGTCAGACGGGCTCGGGTTACACACTCCTAGGCCGGCTTCACCCCTCTGCCAGCTTTTAATACTATCTCATGCTACCGTAGGATCTGCTTGGAGATTAGGAGTGTTTGAATGACTTTGCTACAGTGACTGTACATATAAGTCCTGTGACTGTATCCCTTGGTTGCGTGTCTAGGACTGACATCGCGGTTGCGTTGCGCAATAAGTTGGGACTATAAACGGTTCAGTACCTACTTAACATATTTGAAAACCTTCGAATCTATTCCTTGAAATTTATGTCCAATTTAGCATTTTCATGTTAGAAGGAACCAGTAGTGGCAAGGTATTGGAACAGGGAGGGTCTATGTTTTCGCAGTTTGGTGAACATTTTGTTACACTGTTTTTGCGTATGAAGGACAGGTCTGAGTTGCACATGTGTGATCTGGTATTCACAACGCGGATGGATATAGCAGAAATTGCGACCGTTTAGAACCTTTTAGCCACTCTATGACTTTGAGCCAGTCAACCCATGTTTTCTTTCCATTTTCATGAACTAGACCCTTATGATTTTCTGGTGGGGTTTTTCAAGATTGAAAAGCGGGTTAAGATTTTTATGAAGCCTCGTTACACTGCATCTTAACATAGTCTCCAATGGCTAGCAGTAACAGTAGTCTGGTCTATTTGATAACGACTAATCTATATGTAGACAGCGTGCGCTCTCTACAGCACGTCAGTTGTAAGTGCTCTTAGACACATGATGTGTGGGGGCTTAAAAGTTGATTTGGGAATAAGCAGTCTCCTAGGTCACGGCTCTTCGGTTTGGGAAGGCCGTAATGGTGAAGTCGATGGTTTTCGACTCAACTGAACGATTCTATCACTCAAGGAGGTAATAGGGCATCATTTGGTATACTCTTCTGGGTATTTCAATCAGAGGTTTGTTAACGTGCACGTGAACGCAGAATACTTAGACCATTTAAAACGTCGTCTTTAAAGCTATGTGGATGACGCAATCGACAATTCACTACCGTATCAAAAACTTACATCAATATGAAAACTTACATCAATATAAAAAGGTTAACCAATAGTTTACATATAGGGAAATGTATTCTAAAAGTACATTTGTTTCTGTTTAAGGCAAGTGTCTAGTGAATCTGCGACATCGCAAAGATTCATTTTTATGGTCTACAGCTCAGTGAAGACACCTTGCGACCAACGGTCAAACTACATGGTGTTTTACTTTGGTTAATGTGGGGGAGGGGGAGGGCAACTAATAAATCAACTCATTCAACGCACGGTTGCTTTATCAGCCCACCTAGTTTATCTGTCGAATTAAGCAAACAAACAACATAGCGTGATAGTTATTGTTTGTGTAAGCAGATGATAATTTTACATCTACATTGTTTCAATTAATTCCCCAATATAGCACTAATAAGCTTCTTCATCATCTCCAATACTGCTTAGCCCACGTTCAATGTGG
This sequence comes from Branchiostoma floridae x Branchiostoma belcheri, assembly GCA_019207045.1. NCBI lineage: Eukaryota > Metazoa > Chordata > Leptocardii > Amphioxiformes > Branchiostomatidae > Branchiostoma > Branchiostoma floridae x Branchiostoma belcheri. Next base: position 9,186,291 of record CM033041.1, read on the forward strand.
ATTATTAGCAGCTGCGTATGACTTAAGTGCATGTGAAAAACAAAGGGGAAAGGACATGGACATGTGCAGACAGGACAAGTGAATATTACAACACACATGTTTACACTATGGACAATGGACTGGGGACAGCTCAATGCTTTACGCTATACTTTGTCGATGCATGTATAACCTATACGCCTTGCAAATAAAACGAAACGACAACTCTACGACTAAATAGATAATGGAAGTAGAGGTCACTGGTAGAGAGCACTTGGTGTCCATGCCATTAGAGGAGCATTGGACAGCGCATCACTATGGTATGGGTAGCAATCAGCCATTCAGCAGCATTGTCTGAGCACGCTGTCATTAATAACGGTAACCATGGAGATACAATTAGAGAACATTTCCACACCCTACACGAGAAAGAGCCGGCTAAACGAATGCTTTTAAGCGAATTTGACCTCAATTGGGATGGAAATGAGCGAGGCTGCGAAGCCTTGCCTGATCAGGCAGCAAGCAGCGGTGGTAGAGGCATGGAGGTATTTTCTCTTTCGACTATGGAACCTGCCGATATGTGGAACTGATGCATACTTTACACATTCAGAGATTTGTTACTCGAGAACTGGATGCTCGGTGCTGGTATGGTTTTATACCTCCTTTGTCCTTTTTCAAAACGGGAACGACGATTATCAGATGAAAGATGAATGAATCACCACTGCCATCACAGTAACGCAGGGACCCTCTACAGGTACTGGGTCTACGATGGACAACACCTCAAGAACGGCTATTTTACCACAAGGACCAAATAAGCCAAGGAAAATCGGATATCGTGGATAGCGCTGGAATTTTGCAAGGAGTATCTGGGGTCTACGTTTGACGGGTGTAGGTACTCACTTTAGCCTTTTTGTTTCATGAGGACATGTCAGAAGTCGTGTGACAATTTCGAGATACAAAGGCTGACTGAACTGACTGAAATAGCCCATGTACGGGAGGATTTGAAAAGACCACGTTATCTTCGTTTGAAGAGGGCGTCTGGCAATCGTGACTGAGCTCTGATAAAGTTGTAGACTGGATTATAACTGCGAAATCGTTTTAGTTCCGCCAGGGGAGGTAAGAGTATTTTGGTAGTGTCGGCCATCTTTGTTCCGCCATGTTTTCGAGCTTCTACGAGTTCCTGTTGTTCCTCTATGACGTAGCGATAGTCTGCATCATGGTCATGTGTGTAATCTACATTAACTACGTCATCGTAACGCGCTGGATTCCTGTCCTGATTGGATTTGCGTGGAGATTGGTACAGGAATATCTACCCCCACACATATCAAGGAAAGGTGATATCATTCTTACCCAAATCGAAGCGGATTACTACGCGTTCATTGATTGGTTCGAAGGCTTGAGGTACAAGCTTAAAGAATGGTGGTACCGCGAGCCTGTAGTGGAGCCTGTAGAGGAGGATTCTGGGGAGGAGAGGAGGCGAAGCTCCGTGGATCTGTCACTCATAACGGCCATGATTACGTCACAAACTGCGTCCTCCGAAGAGAAGCAAAACGGTGGACAAACGATCGTAAAAGGTACCGTTTCAAACAGGTTTGCACAGTAAAAAAATCATTCCATTCGCCATTCATCAAAAAGACTTGAATGCCTTTTTAACTACTGACAAACATAGTAGCTTGCATAATCACTAATTTTGATTACTACGATTCCCACTGTAAATTGCATGCGAATGTATGTGGAGTGTTTGTGGCAGGTAGTAGAAAACATGTAACTATTGATGAATGCCACCCATCATGATGTTTTCCGAAGGAACATATTGTTTTTGCTGGTGTGCTCTTGTTCTTCTTCTGTCATGAAATAATCAAAGCTTAGATCTGCCAGTGACGTCATCATATTAGCTCTCACAGCAAATATGAACAAGGCAATAGCTGTAACAGCAAATTCCAACTTATTGGTTTTTGTAATTACAAGTTTGCGATTGCAAAACCTGTGTTGGTTTCGTAAAAGACAAATTACTGGTGGGGGGGGTGGCATTTTTCGTTTTCTCGAAAATGTTGCCTTCCCTGTTAATCTTTGTAACGCTCATAATGAGGTAATGTGAGCGCTCGTATTAGGCCAATGGTATGGTACAGCAATTAGTAAACCTGCATTGTAGCAATGCCCTTACAATTAACACAGTAGCTGAGTGTGGAAACATTTCTTACGAAGGTTGACAGCTATCAGGTGTACATACATACGCTGTCAAAGTCACATATGGAAAGTAGCTAGCTACTTAAGCCACCATGGCACTCTTGCGTGACGAATTCTACTTCAACGATGGGCAAAAGTGAATGCAAAATCTACACGATGATTTACGGCACATTGCTTTGAGCAATAATAAACAAATCCTGTTATCTATGCACCTATCCTGCTTCTTTTAAATTTGTCACCTTTGAGAACAAACTCAATGGATACTAACATTATCCTTATACAAGGAACCAAAATTATTGGGACTAGTTTCGTGACATAACAACAGAAGCAACAAGAAAATGTGCCTTCACTAAATCTAAATGAGTCCTTCGGGGTTACTGTTTCCTTGAAATAGCCAAGGATTCTCTCCGGCTTCAATTAAGCTGGAATGAAAGCTATTCTGGTCTATTCTGGGAAGAGCTGGAGGGGGAGTGGGGGGCAGCTTGACTACAGGTCCCTCCCTACCTAGTTAAGGATGAAAACTAGGTGAAAACTAGACATGTAGATAAATTTATTAGGATTCGATGTAATCAGTGTCTCTGTCAAATTTTATCTGACCCTAACCTACCTCATGACCTCAATGAAAAGCGGCCTGCAGGCTGATTTTAGCTTCTCATTAATGAAACATAACTACCAAAAATCATTCAAAACGATCCAGAACGTCTCGAGTTATCTTGTACACAGACACACACACAAACACACACACAAACACATTCGCCCCGCTGCAGTGCCGACGGAAAGCTTCAGGTGAACTCTTTTCGAACAGGACCTTTGTTTCTGCAACCGCTACTCAAATACCAAATATCATGATTATCCATCTACAGCTACTCTACTTATATGTTGTTGACCTACATATAGAGACACTACATCATGTCTCTACTCAAAACATAACCTTGCCATTCTGCCGAAGGTAATAAAGGTCAAACAAATTGAAACAAACAAACATAATTAATTGTCTTACCGGCATGTTGTATTAAATCTCCACTCCGTATGGCGCAGTTGTGATGTCATCTGAATTCTATGATGCAGATCTGAATTTTGCTGAAATGGCATATACGTTGCTTTTAATGACGTCAATATTAATGCAAAAGGAATCTATGTGGGCAGGCATCTCAAACACCTTTCATCAATCTGATTGAATCAATGACGCTTTATACCACCTGTCTCTTGCAGTTGCCAACTCTGGCGAAAAGAATGCAGTTGAAAATGACACGCAGGGATGCTCTGTGCAACCCCCCAAGTCTTCGTCCTCCAATGGTAAGTGCGTATGCAAGACAGGTACTCGTCTAGCACTTTTAATTGGCTATGCTATTTCTACACCGTTTGTTAAACCCTTACCGATTGGAAGAAAGACAGCACAGTGGGAAGTCCATATGGTTTGGTCAGATACTGAAATCTATCTGATGTTGACGCGGTCTGCTATTCAACGTTTATCGCCAGCACGTGTCAGTTAACTTAGGGCGTTTTTCAGCCTCTTTTCTGGCGTATTTAGTAATTAGATTATCTGATAACGTTGGCCTGGTATGACGCAGGTACCAGGTATAATAATTTCGCTCTCACGAATCTAATCGTTCTACTGTGGTAGCATCAGCGGGCTCGGGCAGACATGGAGGGTTCGCAAGACCAAAGGCCTAATTTACGCCCTCATCGTCCGAGGCGAAGGGAGTATCGGCGAAAATCTTCCATTTTTGAGGAAAAAACGATAGATTTCTCATATCCCGGTACCCTGGTTGGGGCCACCAATCACGTGTTTTGTATGGGAAGGCGTTTCGCGGCGGCTTTTCAGGGTCTTGAAAGGAGCGCCATCACCCGGCATTGGAGTAAGTATTCGTGATGCATGCATACACTTCTAACCTGTGGTAAGGCGGGCATACGATATGGTAATATCATCAAAGCAAATTACTGGATGGACACTGTATTTGTAGATAGATTAGGAGTATCTACCGGTAGACTGGCGGTGGAAGAGAGCTCTTTTAAAAAAGATGCTGAGAAAGTATCAAATGACCGTATTGGCTGCCAAATCGTTATTAGAGAATTAAGGGACGAGCACCTGGCCTAAGCCTTTAAGCAGGTAGGATAGTTAGACACCCGTCCATCTCGAAAGATGATGGTAGCAATTTGGATAAGGATGGTGTACATGTACAGCAGGTACGATAGTCTTTACTATTAGTGTTCACGAATAATTTCTATAGTAGAACTACAGTAAACAGATAAGAGTTAGATTAGATGAAGTACTATTCTTAGATTATTGCAGGGGTCTGGGATTGTACTATGTCGTGCCACGTTATCCCTCTCTCTCGAGAAAGCAATCCTTTAAAAGGTTTATCAATATTTATGGTGAAGCTACTTGCAGGTTCGATTTACAAAACACCTGAAAGAAAATTGAAGACTGAGCTAACGCTAATCAGTGCAGTAGAGTTTTCCCATTGCTCGTGACTATCCACATCAACATGGCTTTAAAGTAAGGCAGCCATTTACTTATTAGGGTACGTGCATCATTGCTCGTAATACTACATCAATAAGAGCCGAAGCTCTGGCTAAATATGGCGCATTGTTCCTAGCCTGGTATCCAGCCGTAATATAGCTCCCGAGTCTCTTCTCTCCTCTTTGTAATTGCAAAGAGGAGAGAAGAGACTCGGGAGCTATATTACGGCTGGATACCAGGCTACATTGTTCCGGCAACATCACACTGCCTATTAGTGAAATTTCACGTTTATGCTATCTGTTTCCATGGTTCTTCAATGGGCTGGCTTCTGGATATACTCCTATTACCGGCGATTTTATTTGAGATTTCAAATCGTGACCAGCCTAACCGCTGTACATTTTAGCAAGCATCCCGAGGTTATCCTGTAAAATGGATACCCCTTTCACGTAATGCCTTAATGCAAAACATTTCACGCGCTGAAGTAGAATATCTTCACGCGGACAAGTGCAGAAGAGAGAAGAATTGTTGGCGGATTCCGTTTGCCAAAGCGCGGCATTATTTTGCATCACGACCGTGAAACACGAACCGACTCAATCCAGCATTTGCAAACATCAAAGTTGGTCGCTGTTGATACGTGGTGCTTGTTTTTTTTCTTTCTATAAAAAGAGTCAGTCTCCGGAAAACGACTCACACCTCGGAAGAAGGGCAGCCCGCCACGAAGGCAAGGACCATCGAAGGAGGACCTGACCATGAGCCTGGAGCTGTGCACAGATAACCTGCCTCCAACCGACTCACTGGAAGCACTGGAGAAGGCTAGTAAAAGGTTAGACACCACACATACAACCTACAGTATATTATATGATATTATAACCTGCCCCCAACCGACTCACTGGAAGCACTGGAGAAGGCTAGTAAAAGGTTAGACATCACACATTTTTCAGGCTTTATTCAACAAAATACAAAGTACATTACAAATCACACCAGTGCAATAGAAACATTTCTTACAAGCGTGACAGGACATTTCTGTGCTGTTTCCTAACATCATTTAGATATAGAAAGCAATCATCATTAGACATCACACATACAACCTACAGGAATACACTTGCTATACTATGTTATATCATATCATATAATACGTTATATGATATTTTGTATGACGATTGCTAGTACTTGTAATTGTTGGATGTTGTTGGTGTTACTTCTGGAAGAGCAGCTCTTGGAGTTAATAAAACAACAGTTATAAACAATATACTAGAATCTATCATACCATAAATACATTGCGATTTATTCAAAAGTTAGTAATACCTCTTGCATACACCCATACGGATATATCGTTGATTTATTTTAAAGCGGGGCTATACTGATCTGTATGGTCCGGTGCATATCATCCATAACGATGGGTGATTATCCGTACACCACTTTGCACGGTAATGAGGAAAGGCAAATTGCGCTCGCTCGAAAGGAAGCCAGGCAGCAATGATATTATTTACGCGTTTTGCACACTCAAAGACGTCAGTGGATACTCATTTTACACGACATGCACAAAGCTGTTACCAACTGCCTCTTCCAATAATTTGTTTCCGTAGTCTTATAAGGAAATAGACATTATTTTCACGGATGCAGTGTATACATATTAATTTGTATTTCCGCTCACAAGTTGACATGAATTTCCGTCGAATGTTTGATTTGATTTCCAGTCAGAGACGGATGTGAGTTTCTATTGACAGGGTTTTTTGAGTTGATTTGTCTAGATCCACAATTAGCCTCGTAACAGGCTACTCTTCCTGTGGTCTACACATTTATATTTACACATTACAATTAAAAACATACATAGACAGACATTAGAGAGCAAACATAACAGAATTCCTTAAAGGCAAGAATTACAGACCAATACTTGGCTAATTGTCGCTTGTGTTGTTCCACAACTGAAACATTCTGTACAGAAGGCGCCTTTTCTGAGAGTTGGATTTTGGTTTTGGTACTCTGCTAAGCTACTATCTATGATAGTAGAATACAATGCCTATTATGGTAAACTAGGTAGCCCAAACTTATGTCACATTTTTGTGAGCATCATTTTTCTGAGCATAAGAGCTATATAACATCCAAAAATTGTGACCATAGCTTGTTCAGGTTACGAGATAGCAGAACTGGAAATCCCACTGCAGTACCAAGGAAAATCCCTAGGGGGCCAAAAATCTAATCATTTCCAGATTTTTACACATCTAACAACATAACAAGTATGGAACCAATCCACCCAGCCGTTCTTGTTCACATACGGACAGACAGGCACACACACGCACACAAACGCTACTGAAAATATAACCTCCATGAATATTTCATGTAGGTACATGTAACTATCATCACTATCCCATGTACAGGATACGGAAGATCTGCACGTTTCTGCAGTCCCGGGGAAATGTGCCCAGTAACCTGCTCAAGCGCAACCTGCACTACATCGCTGATGTCCTGGAAATTGTCGCCACCGATGACGCCAGGTGACCTCACATAACCCTTAAACATGATGTTTTCCCATACTTTGTAACCGAATCTACAGTAACCAAAGGGTACTCCATTATACTTATAGCCACCTACATTTGCAAGGCTATCACGACCCGTATTGCACCCTTACATAATATAAAATGGGACATGAAGAGATTGTCGTGTTCACGTACAGTTCATCTACTCTTCCTATTCCTATTCCTGATTAACGTTGCGATATACCAACTGGTTAATGAACATGGGAAGTGGCTGGTTTCAATGTGTTTCTCACAGGAAAATGTCTATGTAAATGTCATACTCGTACCATGTTACTGTCATGTAACTTCTTACTTCTCTCTTCCCTTCACCGTTCTGTGAACCAACTCCACAAGAACGTTGTGTGTTGTTTCACGAATACACACACAGGTTTTAAGAACATGTCACAACCTGTTTTATGTTTATATTTATTACATACTATTTTCTGTTGTCACGTTAAGTGACATGATGACAGATTTGTTTTCATTATAAATTACGATTCTGTTTCACTTCCGTCTCAGGTAACACACGCATATGTTCAGGATTACTCTGTTGTATTCATGTACTTAAATTTTCTTTTTTTTTCTTGATGAACTCCGTAAAAATCATGAAGTATATCGGTGTCGACCCCTTTATTTTCCTTTCTATAAACTGATTGTTTGAACATAGCAAAGCGTACCAACCAATAAGTTCCAAAATACATTGATATCGCCTTTTCCTTTGTAAACAACATCAAGTACCATTTTTATTTATTAAATAGATTAAGACATATCATCCCACCACATTTTATAGTAGCATCTGTGACACCATACCAATGTGGATGTAGACTATGTGGACCTGTAAAAGTAGCCTATAAGTAGGATAATGAGAACTAGCTATAGGAATTTAGCCCAACACCATGTAAAACCTCATGACGGTGTGATTTGTTGGTACTTACCGCATGGCGTCAGGTATGTTTTCTTTCCTACTGCCGACTAGCACTGACTCACGAAAATCGAAAGTACATCAGGAAACAAAGAATGACCCGTCTAAGGATAGGTAATGTACAATACGATCAACATTTGCACCCCCTTCCCATCTCCACGTAGACTGTAGAAGCGTAGGAATCTGGAGGAGGCTTAGTTTGTTTAGTGGAAACAGTTTTTGTTTCACCTGTCATTTGCACCCAGCGAGAGACATAAAAAAACATACACGCGAAAGCTAGTTCGCAAACGCACAGATGTATTCAGGGATATTCCATTTTCAGTTTCTTTTCCATCGGCGAAAAAGTGGAATGGCTACACAGAAATGGCCATGCTGTGATGTCCACACTTTCATAAAAGATCTAGTCATCAAACAATTTATCTCAACATACAAGCGTCCTCCTGTTTTTGATTAGGCAAAGAAACGGCAGAATATGCACGTGCCTTTGACTAAACAAATGGTATGTATCCAGCATGGACGTCTAAGATGGAATATCCTTTTAAAAGAACGCCCTTTTTCCTCTCACTTTTGTCTATAAGATCACATTTCTGTTCCTATCTCTCTTTCTCTTTCTCTCTCTCCGTGCACTATTGACTTGTCAGTCATTACTCTTAACTTGAATATTGTCTTGTACATTGTGGTGTCTAGATCTAGTACAGTATTTCTATGTCTACATGCAGAGCTTAGAGTAGCGAGATGCTGCGAATACAGGATTTGAAATGATGTGTGCCCAAACAGTAATGTGTAGGCTACTGCTGCGTACCCCCCCACACTCACCCTACAGTCCAATTTGAATGGACACTCCCTACCTTGTCAGCTGCAAAAGACAGTCGCATATCTAGCTCTCAAAGTATATGTACGCCTGCTTCACTTAGAGAGCTATATTTAGCTAGTCTTTGATATTTCCAACAATGTAAGGGGGATGAGACCTACGTACTTGTGTTTTAAGCCATATCATGTCTATATTTCAACGCTTTGTAGTGGAAGATTCTGAAACGCACAACCATTTTACAGTAACGTGAATTCATTTGCATGAATGCTCTGCTCTTAAGATTAAGTAGAGTCGATAATTTAAGTCCTGAGTACTAGGTCTTTGCATGTTCGTCTGTTCCAAGCACAATGACCAGTTTATTACCACTCATCATTTCTTTTGAACTGGATGTAAACCAAGGTGTTGCTGATGTAGGAGCAGTACACTGAAGGTAGCACATAAATTTGATTTGCAAATAGAATTTTTTGTTCACATCTACATCTCATATACCGTACCAGGGCTCGAGACGCAATAGATATCTGATATGAATAATCTTGGAAACAACCTCTTAAGGCTGTTTCCACATAGGCTAGTAGCTGGTATTTACAGCAGATACTATTATTTTTGGCAGTCTGCTATCTCCAACAACAACAGGCAGAAATATAAAGAAAGAGAGGATTCCAGGAGGACAAAATGTGGCACAAGTCTTGGTCAGTTATGGTGCGTGGAAACACACTAGGTATAACGCATTTTTATTTCAGTACCGTGATTATTCCAGTTTTTTTTCTATGTCTCCATGTGGTACTGATTTGACTCAGTAACTCTTATGTGCATACCTAAATGCATGTGTTGTCTCGAGTCCTGTGGCGGCAATGGGATAACCCAACATGGTTTGATCACCATTGGCATCAGAATAGAGCTTATTTTCCGGATAGGACTGTTTCAAAAATGTTTGAAACAGCGCTATCATTTTTTATTTCTTCAGGGCATGGTCTTGGAAACCCTTTAGGTTTGCGAGATTGTTATCCCGCCCCTAACACATGGTGAAGTCAACGTCTCCTCTACTCTCCAAGCAGATCCTACAATGGCATAAGATACCTAACTGGCCAATGAGTGTAGTCAGCCAAGAGTTGTCCATTTGCCATCTAGAAACACACTCCTAAGCCGGCTTCAGTCCTCTGGTAGCCTTTGATACTATCTTATGCTACCGTAGGATCTGCTCGGAGATTACGTCTCCTCCCCGTTGACTAATGATTCCACATTTCTGACAGAAGATTTATAGACGAGGACGATGAGCTCAGCGAGGTGGAGCCGGATGCCGTGCCCATGGAGGTGCGGGACTGGCTGGCCTCCACCTTCACCAGGAGCGCCAGCGTTACCAAGAGCGGCGAGAAAGAGAAGAAAACTTTCCGCAGCATCGTGCAGGCCGTGCGCGCTGCCAACCTGGTGGACAGGTAGTGACTGTCACCATGCATGACGACGTCATTGATGACGACGTCATTGAAAACAACCATCACAAAGTGTTGACGTCATATCTCCACATTTTTCCATGACGTCTCCATTTTGGGAGGGTGTAGAGCATGAAACGTAGTCTATATTTGCATGAAAGAAAAATTAGGTGAATGACAATGAACCGCCTGGTGGCATGTTACATCTCATTACTGCATGCTCTAAATACGGTAGAAAATTCTGCAACACATTTTGAGATGACATTGTAACAAACGTCATATTCTATTGATTCGTGTGTGCTGTAACGTCATTGGACAAATTTGCATGCTTATGTGACTAGATGTATGCCATGGTGACATCGCAACCACACCCGGTTTTGAGGTAGCCGTTGGCAACTAGCTGTTTGTTGTTTCTGTGACCATGAAATATCATACGTATCATTATGTGAGTGTACGTCCGTCCGTGTGTGATTGTATTGTCACCGTTAGTTCTATCTTGTTGTGGTTCAAACTCTTCAATCATAACTATTCAACTCTATTGCATATTGATATATCAAATTGATGTGTGTAACTGAGCATGACACTTTCTTTTTCTAAATTGCATCTTGCTATTTAAATCAAAAGCTCTGTGCTCATGTCTAAAGGCACCCGACATGACTGCTGACCCCCCAGCGAAAACTTGAACTTAATTTTCAGGTTATACCGCAGGATGTCGACCTCAGCAGTGACGTACCCACCCACAGTCATGAAGCTATTTAAGGTTCTGTACCAGCTGCATTTATTTTGACCTATAACAAAGTATGCTTTTCTTCTAACACAAAGTAATGCAGGTGCCATGAACCTTTGGTTGAATCTTAAACCTTCTTCATGATCGCTGACCAACATAGTCTAAACACGTGATCTTACGGACATGTGACTTGCGTAATGGGTCAAAGGTGGTGTAGTAATCGCCTTTGCTAATGTAGAAACGTAAACTAAATGCGACAGCATCAAACTAGAATGTTATCATAAAATCAATTTGATTTTCTATCTTATATTATCTATAACAGTCACATCATACTTAGAATTTACGTAGTCAGATATTGGCCGTAATTGCTCAAGTTGACAATATTGTCAATTTGTCTGTATATTTTTTTTCTTTTTTCTCGCTTGCCTATGCGTTATAGGATGATGATAATGATGATGTGCGCTATGTTTTATAGTCCTTTATTGTTGTATTGCAGCAATTGGACGACTGGTCATTCGACGTGTTTGCCCTGAATGAGGCCACAAACGGACAAGCACTGCGCTACGTCACGTACGAGATCATGATGCGATACGACTTGCTCGCAAAGTTCAAGGTATCCTCTTTCAATGCATTTTTTCTCTATCAGACAATCCTTGTTTAAGCGCTTATGCAAATACGATTTATGAAGGTCAATAACATCAAATGGGACAGATGTCCATTGGACAATCACAGAAAGAACGTCGAGAGATATGTCCATTTTTGGACACTCAGACAATCTGGCTTCGGTAAAATCTTCATTTAACAATTCAACTTTGAGAGTATGAATTTTAAATTGATTGAACGGATATAAATGTACCCTATACTGGTTCAAGAAAAAAGTATGTAAAAGTCTAGTCGTTCCATTTTTCATTGCCTCAGAAATATATTTACTTCCTGATGATATAGCAGGTTTAGGTATCACACGCAGACTTATCCTTCTTTCCCCACGTTACCAAGATCGGGGTGGGAACACTCTTCAACTTTCTGGAGGCCCTGGAGGTCGGCTACAGCAAATACCAGAACCCTTACCACAACCTGGTGCATGGTGCTGACGTCACACAGACTATGCACAGTATCCTCTTTCAGACCGGACTGGTGGTACGTTAGATATACTCCATTTACAAATCATTTTGTTAACCCTCAAACCACCATATGGGGTCAAAACTGACCCCAGGCGCATATCAATGTGTGCCATTATGTCATTTCTGGTCGAAAACAAATTTCCTTCCAGGAGTTTGTTTGTATATCTGTCCTATAACTTCTTATATGTTTTTACCGAGATTGACTCATTGTTGATTAAGTTATCCTCGAAAGTTTATGCATGGTCCAGTGGGGTCAAAACTGACCCCAGCATTTTTTTAAACAAACTTTTGCGACCCACTCCTAAACTACTTATCGTAGGATCACAAAATTTTCAGAGAATGATGTACACGTAGGCCAAAACTATTGTTACAACTTTTGTGCCATTATCATTGACATTATGACGTCATCTAGGTAATATCGGCCGCCATCTTGGATTTCGACTGATGACGTCATCGAATTAGCATAAATTATGAATATTGAGTCCTAAAATGTATGCTGAATTTTATAAGGTTTGATAAACAATTGTTATTTGCCAAGAAAACCTTAAAACTTTATGTTTAATACAAAATCAGAAAATTTCGTAATAAATATGTCTGTCAGAATTCCGTTGCCATGGCAACATAAAAAATGATGAACATACTTTGTTCACTGAAAATGTTTGCTATTAACATTTTCTAAAAAGTTACCAAGTTTGGTGGCCTCAGCATAAGCCATTCAGGCGCTATATGGCATTGGAGCTGGTACAGGCATCAAAAACCTCCTTCCCGGACTGAATAGCGTTGGTGCAAAATGTGGTCCTCGTGATCTTTTGCATAAATTATGATAATAAGCTAAAAGTATTCTCACCTAATCATGTCAGACTGTCCCATACAGATTAATGAAACTATACATATACACAAATCACAAAAAGATTCACAAAAAAAACTGTATTTGTACAAAACGTTTTGGGGTCAGTTTTGACCCCATACGGTAATCTACGTCACAAAAAAGCTACGGTGGTTTGAGGGTTAAGGGAGAAATATTGTTTTGCTCCATTTGTACATATGCTCCAAACAAATAAGGTCAATGACCTGGATAGCTGTCACCATGGATACTGGAGGCGTAACAGACACGTGGTCTTCGGTTACATAATGTAGCAAGTGGCAGGACAGAGCTGGTGGGCCTGGTTACCATGCATATGAATGTGTTTGAGTAAGAATAAAGAGTAATTTGCTACTATTAATTACATTAACAAACCACGTGAGGTTTAACATCGCTCAGTCGCACATGCTTTATGGTTTACTCGAAACTTTATTTCACCCAATCAAACGCCTCTGCTTTTTCCCCACAGCAATGGCTGACAGACGTGGAAATCTTTGCCGTGGTGTTTTCAGCTGCGATTCATGACTTTGAACATACAGGGGAGACCAACAATTTCCATGTCATGTCGAGGTACATACGCTCTTGCCCTGGACCTTATGATGTTGAAAATGACCAAGATGCTCTTCATAACTCAACACCACTAAAACATACAGACATGTAAAATAAACGTGATTTTAAATGTGCATAGGTAGCAAATTTGCTTTAACACACAACATACCTTGTAAAATAACTTCAAAAAAGTTTTTACTGTTAAAGATCTTCTTACTCTGTTTGAAATGTTGTGCTTAATTAAGTATATCTACTTTGCTAAGAACAAGAAGACAAATATTCAAAGCACTATCATAACATCACGTAAGAACTGCAAGAGTGAAGACCGAGATTTTAAAGGCCTGGAGCTGTCTTCTTTTCAGAAGACGGCATTCAAATATTTCGTAATTTATATTTAGTAATACCCATAGTTATGTTTGTCATTCTGCCCTATCAGGACAGAAACGGCACTGGTGTACAATGACAGAGCGGTGCAGGAAAACCACCACATAAGCGCCGCCTTTCGGCTCATGACAGATGACAACCTCAACATTGTATACAACATGTCCAAGGATGATTACAAGTAAGGACTGTAAAATCGTACAGGGCGGCTGAAAGTATGGACTGTTGTAAAATTGTACATCTTTAAGGATAGTTGCAAGTACAGAACTGTTATACATTCACATATTTAAATTATTATTACAAGTATACTTCATATGACTCTTGTAAATGTAATGATTACACATTGTTGCAGAACGTAAAATATTGCAAAAGAACACATTAATTCCTACCGATTAAACATCATTTGACATATTTTTCTGTGTCTGCAGGGATTTCAGAACGCTGGTGATAGACATGGTCCTGGCCACAGACATGTCCTACCATTTTGCACAAGTCAAACAGATGAAGAGTCTTCTATCTTGCCCAGACAAGTATGTATATATATATATAGCAAGGAAACACCGACTTCAATATATGGATGACATCCACACGCATCAATTGTCGTCACCCCAATAAAAACTGTTTGTGACCATATTGTTAATCGTATAAAGATAGCTACAAAATTCGGAAGAAACATATCGCAAACTGAAATCAGAAAACGAGATACTAATCTCATAGCGCGCCAAAGTCAATTCCATACCCAGTCATTTGTTCAGTCAATTGTGCATCTTTCCTGACCACTTAGATTTCATAGATTCATAGTGAAGGCAATGTTAATTTCTCAGTCGTTCGCCCGCATCTGAGTTTTGCCCAGATGCTGTCATCCATATAATCAAATCACTATGGCCTGACAGAGACAACAAAGCAAGTGACTGTAGATTTGTAAACAATGATCAGCAATGTTCTGTCTAGCATTGCACAAGTACTTTGGGTTCAGAATGTAAAATATACATACCCAGATACGGCTGATACTTACTCGTTCCCTTCGACTTGGAAAAAAGAAGACTGTACACTGGGGTTTATTTTCACAAACCCATCGAATGCCAACATCAACTGAGTGGACAACTTTCGCAACAACCAGTGAGCGTCATCTGCGGCGTGAGAAAACATTACATTTGTCACATCCCCACGTATCGTGAAAATGACAAACAGCGTCGGGGGTTGCAGCGTTGCAATTTTGGACTAAAACAGACGTGTAGAAGTTTAAAACAGACGTGTAGAAGTTCACTTACCGCCGAAAACGGACGACATCTTGACCTTTGTGGAGTGAAAGACAGATTTACAAAGACGCCCCCGTATTGGCTACAGGGCAACACTTTGATCCAATCACGGCGAGTGACACAGACCGCCGTAGTGACCCGGATGTTTTACTATGACCGCGGAACAGAGGTCACCATAACCTGATTATTCGAATAGTACGCGTGCAAAATGTTATGCAGATCTCGCACATAAGATTTGTCAACAGATCAGGCTAAAACTTTGTTGTTTTACAAATCTTTGTAAGGTTTGCAAACAAAAGACTGACTCAAGCCTTTACAGGGGTAGAAACTGTTACTAGCCATGGTATTTTTGTGGAGTAGAGTAAAATAATATCAAAGCACTCTGTCAATATGTGGGCCCATGAAGCGTGACGGTTGTAATTAAAGCTGTCCGTGTATGCATAGAGACTGTAATCTTCTTATTCTCGCATGTCGTCGCTGGTACACCACCACAAACGCTATTTTTTCACACTCATACAGCATTGATAAGGCGAAAGCGTTATCACTAGTTCTGCACACGGCAGATATCAGCCATCCTGCTAAAAACTGGACCCTCCACGAGCACTGGACAGAACTTCTCATGGAGGAATTCTTCAGACAAGTAAGTTCTTCGTTTTCTTGCTTGGATTTCATATCATTTATTCTCTTATCCATTTTCTTGCCTGATTTTTCCTGCCTGTATTTTACTATATTTTTGTCGTCTATATCCTCTACAGCATTTACTGTTATGTCATCATGTAACGTTTCATTTGAATCCAATTTCTTTCTTTTCATCGACGTTTCTGTAATTTTCCGTGATATAGGAGACTTTTACATGTACATAGTTATTTATTCGGCCTAGTTTACAATGCTCGTCCATCGTAAGTCAATGGGGACCCTGTCAAACTGTATATAGAAGTTGTGTTGGATGTTATATTGCGATTAATGTTTGTTTTTCTTATAATGTAGGGGGATAAAGAGCAGGAGCTCGGTCTACCGTTCTCTCCCCTTTGTGACAGAAAGACAACCATGGTGGCTTCATCACAAATCGGTAAATATTCTAAAGGAGGTGCCTGGCTAGAATGCGCCTGTTTGCTCGAACCTGCAACATGCATTGCTAAACAGGCGCCAATCATCGCCATAATTTGTGATTTTTTTTTTAGATTGTCCAAGAAATCGCAGTTCAGAAAATGTCACAAACGGACGCAAATTATATATTTTATGATACCTTACGTATGTTGTGCCAAGAATAGCAAGTGAATCTTCTCTTATAACTGCATGCAAGTCTCTTGTTGGTGTATTTCAGTGGCAACACTGCAATTTCCAATAACCTGCTCATCTGGGCTTCATGTGCAAATGCGCTACACGCCAGTGTAGCCACAAGGGAAAATTGTCACTAATTCACAAACTCGGCGCAATTTTCCGCGGTCCAATGGAGTGAGAAACCCGATTGGGGCTTTTACCTGTATTTCAAACAGATATTGACTGCCGTGTGTTCGAAGTTTTGCGCATTACTTGATTTGGTTGTTTTACACAGGTTTCATGGACTTAATCGTTCATGGAATCGCATAATGAGCCGTTTTATTCGGTTGTTTCACACAGGTTTCATCGACTTTATCGTTCAGCCCAGCTTTGAGATTATGAGCGACATGTTGGACAAGGTTGTAGCGCCTATCTCTCCACGCGGCTCATTGGCCAATCAGAGTAGCGCTACCATATCGGAGAAAGTGGAGGCAGAAGGGTCACCACAAAATGGCGACCAGTC
Source organism: Branchiostoma floridae x Branchiostoma belcheri (assembly GCA_019207045.1). Taxonomy (NCBI): domain Eukaryota; kingdom Metazoa; phylum Chordata; class Leptocardii; order Amphioxiformes; family Branchiostomatidae; genus Branchiostoma; species Branchiostoma floridae x Branchiostoma belcheri. The sequence goes on from CM033041.1 coordinate 9,203,273, forward strand.
CGAAGAGCCATTCGAGTTCAAAGTTGACCGTGTTTGGGACGGACACTTGACAGGAAATAAGGTCAAGTGGAAAGAACAGTCAACCAAAGGTGTGTATTTTAACTATGAAGAACATTTCTGTAGACATTCAACGACTTTCCGATTTCTCATAGATGGCCATGACATGATTGAACAGCAAAGCATATCTCTAAAGATATTTACAACTGGCAAAGAGGGTCACCTCCGTCGAGGGGCTGTTTTTGGTTGTGTTCGTGTGTTCACACCTTTAACACAAGATCCTTGGAATTGGTTCGTATGAAATTTGATATGTGGGTGGATATTGAGGTCGCAAAGAAACATGGCGATTTTGGACCCCTTAGCAGTATTTTCAGGTACTGCAGCATAGCATTACAGGCCAACATGGCCCATTTTTGACAGAAGCGTGGTATAGTCCATGATGAACAGCTGGCCAGAGGTCCCCGGCAGAAGACACCTTATGGAAGGGAAATAGTTGAGGTTGATTACGGAAAGAAGAGAAGAGGATGATCACTAATATCTGTTATTGCGAGGGTTATGGCATTAAGAAATTCACAAAACTCACATTTTTAACGGACTTTTCTGAGATTTCTTGTTTTATCTGTATATACAATCCAGTGAAATGGGACTAACTCCCCATGCGTGAGATTTATGGTGTTGGACTTAACGCTTTCTCGCCTTGCACGAAGTTGTGTTAAAAGTGTTTCAGTGTGTATGACCGGCAGCGACTCTTAGAATCGTCTCTCCATCATCATTATTCCCTATCTGCACATCTCGTCGTGTCCCGCATTTCCCTTACGGTTGCGCACATGTATGTATGTAATATGTCACAGCTCCCCTAGGCCCTCTGGGTGGCATGGCCTTTATTGCTTTGCCGTGCGGCGGGACTTACATCAAGTGGAAAGATGTGTACATCAACTGTGGGTCAAATTCGTGTCGACAACGTAGCAAGATCATCTTCTTCTTCTTATAATAGTTGTCAGCAACTTTGCCCGATTTGGACCTCTGTTTTGTTGCAGACACTACATATAGCTTAAGACCTGCATGCATAGTGACCATGATTATGGATAACTATCATAAAATTTAGCGCACATGCGCATCTATTTTTGCCTTGCCCATATTGTTGTAATATATGTAGGTATGTACCCATGAATTATCTGAAACGCAGTGCCCAGTCGCAACTCAAAGGAAACACAAATGAATAGATATATGGATATTCAATGAACATTTAGATATTTTCCCAATGTCTGTCCTATCCGAGCGAGCAAGACTGGATGTAATGATACAAGTGAAGTGACCTAAACAGATCCAGGTTGTATATCATACCATAGAGCAGAGTTTTGTAAATTGTACATGTTACAAGAAACCTCCCTCTTCTACAGACCAAGCAGAGAAGGATGCCAGGGAGAGGGCAGCTCAGAAGGCAAAAGAAGACGCAGAGAAGCGAGACCAAAGCCCGCTGGACGACAAAGCCGAGGAAAAGAAAGGTAACGACCCATGACAACCCTATGGCCTTGATAGGATGATGATATAAGAAACCAAGTATTTACAAACGTGTCCAACTTACATTTGTACTTTCTCACTTTTACTCACCACGAGAAAACGATTCTACTTCTAAAATCAAGGAACCTATACATCATAGAAGAGGAGGTTAAATCCTTAGTGGAATGCCACCATAAAGTGAGCAAATACAGCAAAAGTATCTCGAGGCACACTTTAAAATGTAATATATCATATCGAGGAGATTAAGATGGGTAGTGGTTTGCCGTATTTATCGTTTTTAAATGTACGTAGCTAGCCCTTGGGCATGCATTTACAATAAACTTAGCATTTATGAACATATATAAGATGCTGAATTTGCTAAGTTTGATTACGCACCGTTTTGAACTGAAACACATTACCCCAAAAGGAGAAACTATATAATGACATCATAAATTTGGGTTGTGACGGACTAAATGTTATAAGATGATTAACCATTAATTTAGATTGATTAGTCGCTTGGAAGTACACAACTAGTCGGATGTAAAGCTCATTATCACAATGTTTCAGATGCTGAAAACCCACCGAAGATCACAGCTAACGGAACAGTGAGTCCCGGAACTGCCGTCGACCCGAAGGTCAAACCGTCGACTTCTCCGGAAAACGACGACCAAGTGTCGACAAAAGAAGAGGCTGTCGGGACGGCATCTCCAGAACACGCCGAGAAGAGAACAACGGAAGAAGAAAAGCCCGGGAAAATCGAGAGTATAACTGTCAAAAGCGTGACGAAACGGAAGGAATCCGGTGTCTGATAATGCCTTAGTGTGGTTCGAATAGAAATCTAATACTGAACATAAAAAACATAAGGCCATACCAAATCCATTTGTTGCTTCTCGATTTTTTTCAAAAACTGGACCGGCAGGTCGATTTTTTTTCCAGAAGGTCTTAGGATATACGGCTTAAATAACAAAAAACAGCCTGAGGAGTTTAATTGCACATTTTATACAATGAATGACTTCTTTTGATTTGTTACTGATATTCTGAATAAAAGGCATTCTTTTTAGACTGGAATTATGTGTGTGTAGCTCTGAATTGTAATATGTACAGGTTTGTGATAGCAAAACCTGTACTATCTTTATCGGACTTAATTTCTTTTCTTGAAATGAAGAAAAATGGACATCCGAGAAGCAAGAAATAAATCTGGTGTGGTCTAAATAATCAAAAGAAAAATAGAAAAAATGAAATGACCACTGAATACGCCAAGAGGTTTTGATGAAGAAAAATACTGTGAAATAAAAGCATTTTCTAAAAAAAATAGAAAAAACTTTATTGTGACATCAGTTTAAGCCCAGTTGCCACCGAACAAATATCATTTCGAAAGGTGTTATCAGCAATTGTCTTTAGGCTGGCACTAGATTCCTTTTGGATAATTTTGTCAAAGAGAAAAGGATATAAAACATTTAAAAAATGAACGTGCTGAGATATTGCAGACAATCAAAACAGACAAAGGCCTAGTAGTTTATCAATAAAAAAGATGGAATCGGCGTAATATGTTTCACAAATGTCAACTGGATCATTTACATTTTTTATGTTGCAGCAATCAGAGGGTACTAAAGATAAAAGTCGTTACTTACATGTTGTGCATGTTTTAGTAGTTGTACATTGCATCAGTATATGATGGCAGTAGTTCAATACATACTACTCGTGGATAAATATCAGGAGGAACAATTTGACTAAGTGGTATACTGAACAGCTTTTGAATTTTGCTATTTGTTGTATTTGACTGTATGCTATCATATATACTTTGATATAATCACAGAAGTATAGAACCAAGACAACAGCAAGATATGAAAAATATTGTATGCATTATTCCTCATTAATTGCTGACCGTATGTTAAGAAGATCCAGAAATTCTCTGTGTAAGTCACAGTTTTATATCAAGTCGGCCTATCAAATTAAAACGTTGTGAACAGGTATATCTACTTCATGCGTTACCCATACTGTCCCCATATTTGAAGAATACAAGTTGTGATGAAGCGACAGCATCTTGTTTTGTATAGAACTGATCCGATCTGGGTACCCTGCAATACTTCCATGTATGATAGCACATATATAAATATATGAACATAGCTTGTATGACTGTCGTCGTCTTAAAAGTATTTTGAAAATGTGAACAAGAGCTGCGCTGTTGTCATGAAATGTCTTTCTATGGTTTGTTGCAATGATAAAAGAAAAATAGATTTCCACGAAATGCCTAGTTAAAACGTTAATCATTTAAATGAACAAATTTGTCTAATGAAACCGGCTAGATACATTGAGAAAACACAGTACGATATTATATATGTATGTATGTACATAATATTTGTCACGTAAAGCTACTAGAATAAAGAAGAGAGTTACGTAGAATGGCCATCTTGCTTTTGCACCAGTAGCGCTGTGATTACTACTTAATGTAGCTTTTAAGGTAATGAGATTGGTATTTATATATAAGAATGTGCATTCTTCAGTAACTTCGTTCATTCTTTGTATTTATTTCACGCGTACATCGTTGACTGTATGTTTATGTTTCTTACTTACGTAATTAAGGAATTAAGTATTCAGACTAAAGCCGGCATGTATTGATAGCTGCCTTTATGTTTTCCGCATCAGGTTTTAAATAATGTTTAGATACTCCCTGTCATAACTGTTGTGGGTATTGAATAAGATGATATGTTGCGGATATTGAATAAAATAATCAATGCCTTTGATCTGATTCTTGATTCATTAGCATATAGAGTCATCCATCTGTTAACTTGAGGAACATGTCGGGCTTGCTACTTGGCTAGTTAAAGAATATTCAAAAGAACTTAGCTATGGATCCAACACCTTGAAGAGATGGGAAATAACTCCAACCTTCTTCGTGGCAGAATGACCCATTACTTATATCAAGTGACCTTGTGAACAATGTATTTAACATGCTGCCCATACATTTTAAGTACGGCTAATGGGCCCTAGTGTGCGTCTCCTTAAAATATCATTATCTGACTAAAGCTAAGATGAAATACTTGGAAACTGATTTTCTTACAAGAGGTAACGTCAAATTTACAATTTTTGAACAGGAGTTAAAGGTACCCACTCTATCAGTGATATGAGTTACGCGACTCCGTATAGATATACAACCCTTGAGGTCTCTATGTCTGCTTAAAATGCACTCTATATCGTTAACGCTACTTTAATGCACCTACCCTTTCCTTATCGCGGCAAACTTCTGTCGAGAAATGTAATTTAGTGTACCAGTTTCTACTAAATCATGCCTGAAATAACTGACTAAATGGCGACTATATATAATACTGAGAGATATGGGCATAAACATTTCACAAATACTTCATTTGATAAACTGTATCAATAGACTCATATTACAATCATTGATCTCAATCAAAAAAATAATTATGCCCATGTAAATCTACCGTTTTTGTTACAAGTGATATGTAGACAACATTAAAACAAATGAAGCTGAATGACAATTGTAAGTTAGGAACTATATAATGCCTTCGCGGAAGGATACTGCTTTCAGACTAGGTGAAGGGACAGAAGGCAGTGAGACGTTCCACTCCGCGTCTAGTACCTTCCTTCACTACGCTACTGCAACATCAGCAGGGTAGCGCAGACGATTCCTTATTCCACATGGAAAGTAAGTATGGCTCATTTCCTTGTTTCCTGACTGCATGTCAACCCATAGCCATGTATGTCACGATTTTAACAGATTTGGGGAGAGCTTGCAAAATTGCTTTTGGTTTTTCGACATAACCTTTATCATCAAATGCTCAGTCAATGCACACTTGGCAAGTTATTTCCTGCAACGTACTATGCGATTTACTTTTTTTTCATTTCCAAATCCTTAATGAAAATAGATTAAAGCTTAAATTCTAATCGTAGAGTTATATAAGATAATTACTGCCTATTAAAAGAAAGTCATGATTAAAACATGCATGTACACGTGCATATTTACTCGCGTGTACATGCATTTTGCAACAGGTTGAATCACCATTAGTAAATGTATTCCCAAACTCAAGCCGAAACGAAACACATGGACATATTCATCAAAGCAAAATAGTAAGTTATATATGAGAGGATAGCATTTTGCGTTATGGTCTCCTATTCCTGGAGCATGAGTTAGTTTCTAACCTGCTATGTATCGCATTGCAGGCTCTAGCTGATTGAAACCATGGCGCTGTGGTATATCAACTTCACCGATCTCGGCGTTTTGGACGTGGAACTCGAAGACCTTCTGGCAATTTCGGATGGGCCAGCTTGCCAAGAAAGATTCAACAGCATCTCGCATGCAGGTAACCCTCCTTAAGCACTTCAACCCGAGAATTTTGTGCTCAATATCCTCTATCGAAGTATAAGGTGACATGGCAATCATTTTAGATACTTCTTTGATATTCCATATCATGATTCATCTTCCTTCTCAGATATGCCATATCATGATTAAACCTTAGAAACCTATATATAGTAATCCTTTTGTACCGCGTCGAAAGCCGTCACTGACCAGAATTACAGAATGTTGCTTGAAACGTCTGACCGTTTCAATAATTCATATTTCTCTTTGCGACTGATTTTTGGCGCGGCTTGAATATGTAGACCTTAAGCAATGTTTGGAATTTCAATTCGAAAGTTTGATTCAACGAAAGAAAACAAGATTTCCTTCATTCATCTTCATTGAAAGTGGCTACAACGATGTATTCGGTAGTCAGATCAACATCGGATTTATATATATATACTCACAAGACGTTCGCTAAAATTGAAATATTCTTTTAGATGGCAATGACCGGAAAGCCCAAAAGGGACTTACACCATGGCAAGCGAATTAGGTTGCATCCCGGAGGTGCTTTGACGATGTCAAACCTCGACACCCACACGAGTCACCCGGGGTAGCACCTACAGTAGACTCCGTGCAACAATTGCTTCTTTTGATCAACAACAAAAACGGCAGCTAGAAGGGATCTTACGAACTCTACCTTGACAACCTTGCTGTTAAATAGGGTATTTTCCCCAACATCCTGCTCCTACGAATGACTCTTTTGTACAAAAATAGCAGCGCCAAGCAGCTATTATAGTTAGAGCTTATAGCAGCCTTCAGCGATTTGCGAGGTTTTGGAGTATAGCAAGAATGACTGAATGAATGAATGTACAGCTTCTGTCAAAAACTTTAATGACGATTTTGATGATGATATAGTACATTCATGTCTTCTTGTCACATCCTTCCTACAGAAACCAGTTCTTTTATACCTACAATATTGTTCTAAAGATGAAATTGCCCCTTGCATTTTTCACCGCGTATACGTAGTTACCAGTAGCAATAAAGGTCGCCCCAGTGTAGCTGAAAAAACTCATGACATATGTGTGGAATACATGTCCGTGGCTTTAGCGATCCAGTGGTTTGAAGTACACGAGGGGATTAAGTGTCCTCTGAGGCGAAAACAAATTGGTCCCAGCAGGAGACCACGCATCACACGTCTGTGCAAACAGTCAGCAACATATGACTGGCGGGTGGCAATTATTTGCTGCGCTATTGCCTTTCTGTCGATACATTTCAGAAAACACTGCATACAGAACACAACCCACGTACTGCCTGGACTTGACACGTTAATGACAGCATTTATTCACCACTTGTTCAAGCAGCAAGTACGAGCAAGTAGAGTGGGAAAACATTAATGGCTGAATAGATAAATCAGTGTATGTAGATTTGACTAAAAGCCGATAGACTGATGTCTAATTGCTATTCTCTTCAAAGGCGTGCCAACCAGAAAGGAGACATTTCCGCGAAAATGCAGATGTTTTTTTCCCGTAACCTTTTGTCAAGCTACTCGAACACAATACTACACCATGAGGTTTGCCCTATAGTATTGCGTGCGAGTAAAAATAGTCCTCATATTTACAACAAATAGCTAATATCGGTTCAAAGTTCTGATTGGTTCCTGACAAGAAGAAGAAATAAAACGAACACACTGTAAAAAGTTATACTTATCGGGGAAACCTAACTAGTATCCACAAGCAAGTACGTCAGTCGATTTCTATCCGGTTCTTTGGTAATCTGAATGCATCTGTTGCGGCCAACATGTAAAACAGGCTTCCATTTGATCTTGCTCGGGTGGGCATTAATTGGAACTAATGATTTTACCGAAGTTTTGCACGATGAAAGAAACGTTTACTTCAAAGGTATTGACCTGAGAATGAGAGTCAAAACCGACCCATGACAGTAGTCGCGCAAATAAATCTTCATAGTTTCTATCCTAACTCCCGTAAGTAACACTGGATGATGTATGGGCAATTTGTAGACAATTTCTTCTCAAATACATCATAAAATGTTGGTCCCTTGGAAACATGAGCTCTCTGACGCTTTCACATCAGGTGAGGCCCGTCAAGTATCATTCATTACCCTGACAACATTGTCGTCAGTCCTCAACTGTCTGTAGGCAATAAAGCTCGTCTTATCACACTAATACATTCAATCTAGTGACTCTAGTCTACACCTTCTGCTAGTTATATACTTCGGTATTAGTTCCTACACTATCACTAAAACTAAAGGAGAGCTTACACTATTATGGAAACGTCTTACTGTGTCTGATATATAAAGAGAAGCGTGCCTAACTCATACTCTGGTTGCCTGGAGAGTTAAACGTGCCGAAAATAAATGCATGTTTCACGCTTTATATTTATAGCAGGGCTATGTCTAACTAGCGGGGCGCTTTTGTAGGCAAAGCAAAGTGTCGTAGAGCTAGTTTGACCTGCCATAAATATTCTTTGCCAACTTTCTCTTGGATGTACGAATGAGTGAATGAAGTTATATCCAAGCAGATCCTACGGTAGCATAGGAGAGTATCAAAAGCTGGCAGAGGAGTGAAGCCGGCCTAGGAGTACGAGTGTGTATGCGACCGGACCTCCATTTGCCGGCTATACTCCTTGACCGGGTTTGATACTATCTTATATGCCTGCGGGAATTAGAGACTAGTTTATTTACGTGTCTTGCGCTTTACACGCCCAACAACCCATTCGGGATTATATGATACAGTATTGATGTCACAATCATACAACATACAACATGATTGAAATATAATAGGACAGTGTTGCAAGTTGTATGTGCGGAAAGTGATACGGGTTTTCTACCACAGTCGTTTGAGTGAGTGTGAATTTATCATATGCTTTGTATATGGTGAGTGATGATTTGTAGTTGTTGATTTTAAGAGTCATTGCAGGAGAAAACCAGGCAAAACCAGGCAGAGGTCGGAAGATGGGGGTCGGCCAAATCAACTCAAACTTTTTATGTGTGATAGGTATGGGGAACTTTGAAGAGCCATATGATTAGAACCCTCCAGCTATTTTTCGTTATGGCGTTGTGGGGCCCCCCTCTGAGACCCTCCAAAGTCAAACTATTGATGACTGAAAATTACTGAAATTGCGATGGCTATTCTGATACTTATGATTAGGATATGACAAAAAGTTTCATATTCCCATATTATATGTGTTCTTAAGTTCTACTGATACAAATTTGAAGATGAAGTATTGAAATTAAGAGGGTGTTACAGGGGGTTACCAGAACCAATGAAAATACGATTTTCAACTCTCTGAATTTCTGTGATCTTTAAGGGGCTTGTTCTCCGACAACCAGCAATTTAAATGAATGGTTTTACCTTTACTGGAGAGAGGAATATCTACTAATTGAAAATCAAGCGTCGTCTAATTGGGCCATGTATACCACGAGCCGTGAGCGGGGGGTCTTTATGGGGATTTTCCAGGTTTTTGACTATGTTAAAACAGGTAATAACTGCTCACTACGGGGTAATGGACGGCAACTTTTTGGTGTCCCTGTGTAGGATCACTGCTCAATTGTCAAAAATGCTTCAACTAATTGCAAGTAATTATTGGGGCTCTGTATGGGGGATATAAGGCTACTTGAAAATGAATTATGCAGGTTTTACCCGCATTTGTTGCTCTGTAAGTCCTCAAATAGTACATTCCTTACAGAATCATAATGATTATGTATTAACCATGTGGTGCTTAAGGAAAGAGGCTCTGCATGGGGGTTATCAGGTCTCCACGTATATGATATCTTCTCTTCAGAAATCTTTGGCAGAAGCGAGAAGAACTGGGTCAGCAATTTTCTGCGCATACTTTGCATGTGAGATAGGTGGGTTGGTGAATTATGAATTAAGAGCCATCCAATTAAAAGTCCCATGTTCTTTTAGTATGGAGTTATGGTTCCCAATGGCTGCAGTAATTACGAAGGACGATGAAGGCAAGTATGTGGAGTGTTTTGTCCACATTTTCAACAACTGCCGACAGGACTGGTCAGCTGTCTGTGCTATTCTGCAAAGTGTATTTCAGACCGTCCAGTCCGAGAATCTTTTACTAATAAAAGTGTTTTTTAGAAATTGTAGGGTGTTACCACTGTGCTCCGCTGATTTTTTCTCTGCCAGCGATCGGTCAGAAAACTAGCATATATGTTCTGTGCTTCGACTTCTCAGACCCTCAGGAGGCAAGGACATTTGTGACCTCAAGATAGCATCAATGAAGACTCACATAAGACGGTACGTCAATGAAAAACATCGATGTCTTGACCGCTGAATACATGAAAGAAACGTGGGGGGTCCCATGGAGGCATAGAGGACTGTAGAATTGCGGTGGCACAAACAGGTGAAGCAAGCTAAGAGCAGTGCAAGGCAAAAATGGGAAGATGTCAAGTCATAGAACAATTTCTTGTTTGCAACTGATTGAGACATGCTAGTACGAGTCTAGAGAGCCTTTGGTGTTGGGGTTGGAAAAGTAGTGAACTTTGCCACAGTGCCACAGATACATGACCTTCCAACCCTGACACAGCACCGTTTGGTACCCCACAGTCACAAACGAGACACATCACAACATCGGCAGTTGGTCAAAGTCAGCGTTGTTCTGCTGCCCTGAGCCAGGATGTGTGACAGCCTTCAGCTCAGCCAACAAGCTAGAACACTTTAAAGAACTGGAGCGGGAGTCCAACGTTACATACATTGTACAACATGTTAACAGAATACACAGTGGGCTCAAACTCATGGCTAGGGGTGGGTACCGGTACGGAAAATTCAGGTCCAGGTCCGGCTCAGGTCCAGAGGATCAGGTCTAGGTAGGGACCTGAACCTGGACTTGATTCATTATGTGAAAACTTGTGAATGGACGATACGCAAAACAATGGTCCATTTTGCTGCAAAAAAATCTGTATTGTTCTGTATTCAACTCCCATTGGTGTTGTAAAAATCCTACAAGGGTAGGTACGATTGACTGTAAAAGTTGGTAAAATTACTATAGAGTGTACTCTGCTTCGCTCTTGTTATTTGCCTTGACCGATAACCCCCAAAACGTGTGAATGCCTGATCATATAATCAGTTCCTTTCCAATCGGTCCACCATCCGGTCCACCGAATTTTTTCAGGTCCGGTTTTTCTGGACCGGTCCGATGAGAAAAACCGGTTTTGTACCGGTACCCAGCCCTACTCATGGCCCTGGCCTAGCCTCACAGTCAAAAGGAGAAGAATCCGGATTGGGCGTCCTACCAAGTTGTCAATGAAGGCTGGGCAATCCGGACTAGAAAAGGCGGCCAACGGATGTCAGACAATATGAAAACTTTGGCCTATCTGACTGACATTTTCAATCGGGGGGGGGGGGGGTGCTACGTCTGGGCAGAAAGCTGGTGCTGTGCAAATGGCCCACGAGATGTGCACAGCCCGTTAGGGAATCTGATGGCAAGCGGTTGTTTCAGCCCATCGAGTGGCACACGGCCAAGCAGATTATTACAAGCTATTACAAACTTTCAGCAGCACAAAGACAGCAAGAAAGCACAGAATTTGTGGTCACTGACATGGAAGCGATAGATGAGGAAAGCAAGTGACATGCAGGCGCTGCAAAAGACAGACTGAGTGTATATTTTAATTCTAAGTATTGACTACAGTCATCCTGTCATGTTTGAAGACGTAAACTTGTGCAAACTCAGGCTAAAACCAAAGGTCCCAAATAGATAAAGCTAAAGCAACTGAAGTGCATATTAGATCATTTCCATTTACCCATTACAGGTTCTACGACAAGGAAAGTCTCTTTCATACAGGCATTAGAGAACATCCTATCCACATGTACATGTGCAAGTTGATTTTTTTGTAATTTGACAAAGTTTTGTAACATGATTTTTACAACTTTGTAGAAACTCTGTACCAAACATGTGAATTTTTAGGCCTAGCCACAATCGTAATCTCTTACCCTTTGCAGGTAAAAAATTACATCAGACCCAGCTTATTGTAATACTGTAACTTGAATAAGATAGAGGATGAGTGCCACTTTATTGTTGAATGTACTTTATACAACTACGAAAGAAGCGTCCTTTTTGGAAATATACAACTTATGTTCCCAAATTTCCGATACCTGAATACCACGAAAAAATTTATATTTCTCATGCAATTAGATAAGCCATATATTATTGATTCCATTTGTCCTTATGTTTATAACTGTTTTAAGAAGCGAGAAGAAGTTGAACTTGTAGATACTTGAATGTGTCAGCATATGTAGAGATGATAAGATACCTTTTTTGTCAAAATTGTACCTTATCACTAGCGCTACGACCTGTACTTAGCTTGTTTGAACACAAATGTACAATAAAGGTCATTCAGTCATTCATTGTACCAGTCCAAGAAAACTGAAAGTGTGCATTTGTGAATATGCATTTCAACAGTGCGTTTTAAGTATTTTGCAGACAGTATTCTCCATTGTAATAGGGTTCTATATGTAGGTTTCTCATAAACTTAATGTTTCTAGTCTGTCCTTATGGTGATGAATAAATGAACAGTCAGGCATACTAACAAACCATTGGTATTCTTTTACACATAGTATTTTGTTAATAGCTAAAAGTCTTTGTTAGGGTCATGTTTCTATGTTGTAGATTGCCTATAATAGCATGCGGTCACTAATGTGGCCTGCAGTGCAGTAAATAGTATGTGGAGTATACTAATAACCCCCATGTAGATCCTTTTTCATTATGTATCACATAGGGAAAGCACACTTTGTAAGGGACTTAAACTAATTGGCGTCTTAGAGATACTGAGATGTGTAAAAGCAGCTTAATTCCATTTCACATATCCTTATATGCCCATACAGAGCCCAAATGAATAGCAGTAAATAGGTATAGCTTTTTTGACAGTTAAGAATTGTTCCTATACAGAAACACAAATATATAACATAACTTACCCCATATTGAGCACTTACAGAGCAACAAATGCGGGTAAAACCCAGCATAATTCATTTTCAAGTAGCCTTATATACCCCATACAGAGCCCCAATAATTACTTGCAATTAGTTGAAGCATTTTTGACAATTGAGCAGTGATCCTACACAGGGACACCAAAAAGTTGCCGTCCATTACCCCGTAGTGAGCAGTTATTACATGTTTTAACATAGTCAAAAACCTGGAAAATCCCCATAAAGACCCCCCGCTCACGGCTCGTGGTATACATGGCCCAATTAGACGACGCTTGATTTTCAATTAGTAGATATTCCTCTCTCCAGTAAGGTAAAACCATTCATTTAAATTGCTGGTTGTCGGAGAACAAGCCCCTTAAAGATCACAGAAATTCAGAGAGTTGAAAATCGTGTTTTCATTGGTTCTGGTAACCCCCTGTAACACCCTCTTAATTTCAATACTTCATCTTCAAACTTTTATCAGTAAAACTTAAGAACACATATAATATGGGAATATGAAACTTTTTGTCATATCTTAATCAGAAGTATCAGAATAGCCATCGCAATTTCAGTAATTTTCAGTCATCAATAGTTTGATTTTGGAGGGTCTCAGAGGGGAGCCCCAGAATGCCATAACGAAAAATAGCTGGAGGGTTTTAATCATATGGCTGTTCATAGTTCCCCATACCTATCACACATAAAAAGTTTAAGTTGATTTGGCCGACCCCCATCTTCCGACCTCTGGCTGGTTTTCTCCTGCAATGACTCTTAAGTCCTACCTGTTATTTAATCGCTTATCCAAACTAACGCAAGGTTGTGTCGTTCTTTTCCTTTTTGAAGCAAAACTGAACAAAACTGAAAAAAAAAAAACATTTATTCCGCTGTCAAGCTGCCAGTGCTCACATTTCGGAGTCACGTCACGTATTACTAAGCTTTATACATGATCTTCTATGAAAGGGTTCCTGATGGCTTCATCCCCCCCCCCCTCCCCCCGCCTTTGTAATTTTGTTTGCAACTCAGTTGTTTTGAACCTGAAAAGAAATATATTATCAAATTAGCTCATGCAGTCTGCACGGACGGTCCGGGTACCTTATGTAGATTACCTGATGCAGTCTGCAGAAATGGCCGGATACCTTATGCAAATTAGCTGATGCAGTCTGCAGAATGGGCCGGATACCTTATGTAAATTAGCTGATGCAGTCTGCAGAAATGGTCAGGACAGTTTATGTAAATTTGCTCATGTAGTCTGCAGAAATGCCAAATAGCTTATGTAGATTAGCTGATGTAGGCTGCATTCAACGTTGCCCATCTCTAAACCTGGAAATACGCTGTTTGTGCCGTCCAGTTACGTAACTACACATAAATGTCAAATACACATGTCTATAGTACATCAGTTGAATACGTTTTTAAAGTAGAACCTTTAAAACAAATTATGTAATGTACAGTCCACACACTGCAAACCAACATTGTTAAAAAGACGCAGATGTACAGCGATGGTTTTGTAATTATCTGAGCCGTCAAAAGAAGGGTAACAGCGAGGCAAATCCCAATGGGTAATGGGCAAAATGTCGACAAACATGTTGACCTTTAAAATGTGACTCAACTAGGATTCAGACAGAAACAAAGCAATAAACAAAGGCTATGTTGAGAGAACAGCTTCTGCACCGCTCACCACCAACGGGGTGTGAGCTAAGTAAAAGAGTGCATTTTTGCCTCCTAGTGGTTTTAATGCCCATATAACGTTGTCTTAAGCGCCACATGAACTGCTTACATTATTTTCTCATCGCAGCACACACTAAGAGACATGTAACGTTAAGGCCAGCAATTTCCATTAACCCATCTTGACTCTTTGCCCTAACATAAAATGCAGAAATTCCCAATAGTTTCTTAAGTAATGGTTTCAAAAGAATACTTTGTTACTTACAAAAAAATCAATCTAGTTCTGCTCAAACTCTTAACTTTGCGATATTGTTTGTACTTAAATCACAAAACACACATATTACGCAAAACGTGGGACTTTTTTCCTGCCTAAAAAGAGTCAATCATTAATGCATATAGAACTTTCCATTAGGTTAAACGCCCTGTTCAGGGTTAACTGATTGTTAATTTACGCTATGGATTTGTGGCTTGTAATGAGGGTTTAGGCATGCCCTCGTGTGAGAGATGATTATTATTGCAAGAAATGAAGACGTCAACCACATCGAAGCAATCTACACGCCAGCAGCGTCGACGTTGTAGCACGGACGCGACAGTAATTGCAAAATAAATGCTTTTAAAGAGCGAGCGTGCTGGAAGTACAGGCATCACACATCACTGAACTCAAAGCGATGCTTGATTGGAATAAAGTGAAAAGGCGTGTAAAATAAGAGGCAAGGGTTGTGACAAAAACAGCCCAATTATACCCGTCGATTTGATCCTTTTTGAATACACGATGAACGTATAGTTACATTGAAAACTATGGATATGTGTGGTGAATGTCTGCTCTCTAGTGCAGAGGCTGATTAAATTATGAGTGTTATCGTGGTGTGAAAATTTACATCGTTACATATGTCCTGACGGTATTTACATTCAGTGCAACTATACACATGTCTGACTAGCATGTCTGATTACTCTTACCCTTCAAAACCTTTAAGCACATTAGACTTACAGAACGTAGAACATCTCAAAACAATAGATTAATGCAAAGATTGCATGAACGAATGGATGGATGAGTGGATGGGTGCTTGGATAAACGGATGGAATGAAGGATAAATGGATGAATGGAATGGTTGATGGATGAAATACATTTGGATGGAAAAATAATGCCATTATGATTCGACTTTGCCCACGTACACAGTCCACGTTTTGCTACGCGTGAAAATGTCTTCATCCATTTCGAATTTGCTTCTCTTCATCATACATATATTAGTGTCGATTAATCAATCTAAATCTGCATACCTGGCGTTATGTCGTGAATGAATAATGCTGTACATAGATTAATTGTATAAGTCTAGTTTAATTCTAATCGTGCAATGGTAAAAGTTCACGAAACGATGCTCATCGTGGCATCCTTTATGACATTTACCTAAGTATGTTGAAGGCTTGCATCGATCCAAGGTCTTTATAGTTACCGGCATGCCTTATGCGTCTACTTTGGACTAAACACTTTAACCAAAGTGCTATTTAAGTGCAAAGTGTGTACCCTAGTGTTTATCACTTTGTACCACCATCTAAGTGTCTATCCTACGTTTACACTTGTGAATCTATAGGTGTCACTCTTGTATCTGGAGATATCAGCTTTATACTACACGGTTTTCTCAGAAATGCTTATGTCAGAGGCTCAATAGAGATAAACGTGTGCTTTAGGCCTATGTGCGCCTGCGTTAGTTTTAATCGCTACCATGTCTAAACACAGTTTTCGTGCCTTTTTACAAATCTAAAATCACGGAAACACGTACCTCCAATCTCTCTTGATTATGAGTGTGATTGAGACTGGCGGCAAGATCAAAGAGCCGTTGTGTCGGGCAAGTTCACGTACAATCACAGATGTACGTTTTCCGGTTCCGAGAAGAGAGTTGATTTGACGTAAGATTGCCCACAGGGAGATTAACTGAACTGCTTTCTTGTTCCACAAGATAACGACAACAACAATCTAGCACCTTGTCATTACGCACTCTCGAAATTAAAACGTATTACACGTCCTTGCACGTATACGTAGCGAACTATGTTGATGGAAAAGTCAATAACATGCCTCATTACACACACACAACAAGTATGGTGTCGTGCAAAACGTAATGCAAATTTGATCTTTGCTACTCTCTCAGCATTGATTAGGCTCCGGTTGTTTTTAAATGTCTTTTGTGCGTTTTATCTGTTTTACTGCTTTGTCAGAGTTTAATTTCTTCGTGTCCGCCAGTCAACGACAAAAAATGTTCAGAACAACCCATAGCCTAACGTCTGCTTGAGTAGGTTGTTTCCTTTTGACCGTTGAGTTTAAAACGTGGTTAGGAATGCAGTGCTGATGGGATCAACTGTTAGATTCCCCGGACAGCCAAACTATGGAACTCTATCAACGACAACTATTTCTCTGCTGTCTACAACTCATCTAGCCTGGGCACCATCCGGATAGTAGTTCGCTCCTACGTTCGCTTCTGCTATCCGTCTGGAGACTTGCACATTCAAACCGTTTGGTGCTAACGTCAGTTGATGAGCGAATCAATGAATAGGTTCTAGAGCGCTTGCTCGATGACAACAGGCCTCCCACGAGCGGGCGGAGAGCTTGTCCGGTGTTGAAACGTCTGTTCGAACGAGCGTTTGAACCCATTCCATATTTCGCACATGTGTAGTGACCAATCAGCACCTGCTTCCAAAATTTGGACGATTCCAGACGTTAAGATGGTCCGCGTTCCCAGACGGAAACACAGAGAAGCGACTCTATATAGTGTATAATGAATGTCAGAGCTAGAAGCGACTGTATATAGTATATAATGAACGCCGGAGCCAACTACATTCCGGATGGTACCCAGGATACAACTCATCAGCGCTAGCCTTCAAAACAAATGTCCATCGCTATCTCCTTGTACAATTATTTCCATCTTCTTAGTTCCTTGCCTTGAAGTGGTCTAATGACCTTGCTCTGAACAATATCGTTAAAATGAAGATGAACGTCAGGAATACGTCATTACTGTGGAAGAGGTCATTGTTGGTACATGGAATGGATCCTGGTTCCTCTCTCACACATCCACAACGTAGCCCTCATGCCCTGACTTTTAGAACAATGACTATGCTTCTTTGATGTACTCAGTCTAGTCTAGTAATTTAGGTACATCAACGAGATGTGTGTAGTGATCTCTATGCCCTTAAATACGTCAAAGGCAGCTCAGTGAGTATTTGCAGAAAGCCGAGAGGTCTCAAGTGGTTTAAACTACTAGTTGAATTTATGGCAAAATGTTTTTGGACTTGCATCTGCAAATAGAAACCATTGATTCATCTGTGAGAAGACCATTTACTGTGGCAACGAAAACTTTACAATAGCGGTGCTCTAGACATGCTTTATTTGGCTGCAAAAAGCTTCAAGTGTACGTGAGTAGAATGTATATCCTCACAAGTGCATTTTCAGCTAAACTCCAAATGGAACAAGCGCAATCATTGCACACTTACCTAGATAATAACCCCCTGAGAACCTGACTTGATTGGTGTGAAGTTTTGCCCCTCCTAGCGTACCGAATATGTCAACATTTGCACTGAAGCCAAACTGTTCAAACGGATTTCCATACTAGGCATTGTGAAAATTTCACGCTGTTATCCACAACTTCATCGAACCATCTTTACACGACTTTATCTTCAGGAAATTTACAATGTACAACAACTTGAACAAGTGTCTCTTCTGCACCTTGTATGTAAAGAATGACTGCTTAGGAGGAAAACGACGTACGGAGCCGATCGTGTTAGCTGTATTTTTGTTAGTCATTAATCTTAACAAAAAGCGAACAGCAAGCTACTTTGAGGTTTTTTTATGAATAAAGAAAGGCTCAAACAACCAAGCAAGCGAGCCAACAGGAGACGTTAAAAACACACTTTCATCAGTCTCCCACTCTCCCTTGCAAGACAAGCAGTACGTGTGTTCTGTAAGCTTTGAATAGCGTCTAGGGGTGGGTACCAGTACAGAAAATTAAGTTACACTTACGGTCAAGGTCCAGAGGATCACGTCCAGGTCGGGAACTGAACCTGGACCTAATTATCTGGGAAAATTTGTAAATGGGCGATACTCAAAACAATGGTTGATTTTACTACAAAGGATTCTGTTTGGTGCTGTATGACTATCAACTCCCCTCTACTTAGCTCTTATTATTTCCTTGGATCAGCAAGCCCCAAAACACCTGAACGCCTGCCAGCATAACCTGTACATTTTCTAATCGGTCCAAAATCCGGTCCACTGATTTTTTTTCTCAGGTCCCGTTTTTCCAGAGGAGAACGTCATAAGCCCCACGTCCGTGCATTCGTGACTTACGAAAGTCGACCTGAACGAAAGCATTGCGGGATTGTCAATCATATATGTTATATAACATGTCAACGAAATGAATAATTGATATTTTGCTGATTCCTTCGTGGCATCCGCCATGTGAGGGCTAAGTGGATTCGTGATTTGTATCTATATCCAATGCTCTCTGACATCAAAACTGTACATAATTAAACCCGTAAGAAAGCCTTTCTCTGCCATAATGTGCCCTGCAGCAAGCTGAATTCTGTAGATGCGTGGATGTAAAACACATTACCATTTGGTCACGGAAGGTCTGCGTGTGTAGATACCGCCCAGGCCTACTCACTTAGTATTCTCTCCGCTTCAACACTTTAACACTTTGCTATCCTTACTATACCATATCTATTGCTGTAAATGGTCCCGGCCTTCAACCACAGTCTTTACCCAGCTTTGAAAGACTATTTATGAGAAGAAGTGAGGAAACTACTCCTTAAAGTATTACAGGTGATGCTGATTACAAGGACGTCATGAAGAGAGAGACGGCAATGGGAGGCGGGGAGGCCGCTATAACATGTGTACATCACAGCGCTACGGTACGATAAACATCAAAGGCAACACAACTTACCAGAGAAAATTATCCAAACAGAATATAAAGAGGCCTATTTCGCTATCTCCTCGTGCGTTCTGTTCATTAAAGATCATCAGAGTTTCAACGTGTTCCAAAGTATGTATCATACGTCTGTAGATAGAAATAAACCTGAGGACAGAGCAGAACAAGAAATCAACACGAAACATTTTCTTTTTTTGTGAATTTCTTGTTTCATTTCACGTTGAATCCGTCAGATGCATTTTCACTAGCTGTCATAAAGCGTTCGTCTTGTAGGAAATTGAAGACCGGAAATGAGATAACCTTTTCCTGGACCTTTGACCTAAATTTCCAAGCGTGTGGAAACCAACCGGTGGAGAACCAGTTTGACCTCTAATTCGACCTCTACTTGCCGTCAGTATACGTTGACACCAATTTCCTGTCACCCTAGTGTATTGAAATAAAGTAACAGAACCGAACACACAGATTTCAACGAAGGAGGTCGCATCCGTACAAGGAAGTAACAAGCACCGGCTTTGCTTGATATGTATTTGCAACAACTACGCAGTGATAAACATGTCATCATATTTCTGAAAGGTAAAAATCACGAGTTGAGTGGTGCTAATGGTTGACTACCTAGCTACTAGATCCTCTATCACAACACTGGATTCATCAGATCAAACCCAATCCTTTAGACACACCATTGTAACTTGGTTTCAAGAAAAGACTAAGCTTGCTCTACATCAGCGGATACGATCAAGCATTTCTTTTCAATCATCTCTGTATCTCTTCCCTCTCCCCTTACCCCATATAGATATATGTCTTATAGTGAATCTGAATCATCATTTTTGCATGTATGCTGGTTTCAAAATGTACATTTATAGTGTCGGATAGAGAGATGAGCTCTATTGAAACTAGTGACAGAAAGATTTTGATTCTACCTACACGTACATGTGTACTTTCAAACATACATCCAACCTTGCTTGAAAGGTGTCAGAGATTTGGGTGACTCCAATTTTTGTGTTGGATATTACAGTTCAACTAGTTCAAGAATGACTTCTACCAGCACAGATGAACTTTCAAGTTAACACATCCAACCTATTGTCCATACAACCGGGGCAAAAGGCTAGGATATCCCTGAATGCCACGCATTGCAAATACAAGCCCCAAGACTTTCCCGGCGGTACCTTTGGCATACAGTGATCAATCTCGCATTGGAGTCATCGGCTTTTCAGAGAGCCATAACCCAACAACCTTGCGAAGGCGTTCTTAGTCAAATTCTCATAACACCGTGTTGATGGTGGTTAATCAACCATTACAGTTTGCCACCGCCATATTGCAATGTCACACAGTCCAGTGCGTAAGCCTCTGCTTGCGTTTCAAGGAGCACGAGAAGTGACCTGTATCTGCCAACACGCGGCTATTTCTATCCTAGGGACAAGTTTTACATGTTGTGGAGAGTATAAAAGCCATGGCGTGTTGGACAAATCCCAATTGACCCTGCAGTATGTAGTCCCCCTCAACCTTTATGTAGAAGATGAACGACACTTTGCCTCAGCAGAGTGCTACATTAGAGTCAGATGCATGTCAACGGTGCAGCAGTAGCGCCCATTGAAGTAGGGTTGACCTTATAAGAGGGGTGAATGGACTCAATCAGCGTGGTACGGATTCTGTAGTGTGGGCTTCCTAGAGGTAAACTTTGACCAATAAGGCTGCAATCTTACTTCAAGTCAATTACCTGCATGGAAACCCTATTAGATGTTTGCCTTTGGCAGGGACGAGAGGTGATACCGGCATTTCCTTACATCAAAGGATGTGACGCATTCATATGTATATTGTCCAGATGCTTTCTGATATACAAACTTGCAAGGGTTCCAATGACTACATCAATAGTATCGAATTTCAAATGGATTGGCTACATCAGTTCATCAACCTTGTGACAAAGCAATACTAAATCTTTAAACAATTCTTAACGGGACGTTTGTTGTTCAAACTGAACAGAAATATCCATGTTTTCCCACAGATATTCGTCGACTGATATGTATACCTTTCAGCGATCCTTTGATACATTCTGTACATATCTACCATTCTCATCTCAGTATGAGAATACTCAGTTGTTAGTATTGTAAGTTCAAAAGAAGGAAAAGGGATATCGTACGGGTTGGTCTAGTTCCATATGTATGTATCATATTCATTGCTAGCCTCTAGCGATAATCAGGCTTTATTCCACATGCTCCTTAGAAGACACCCGAAGCTGTTATTCTCAAAGGGCAGCTGCGTTTGACGCAGGATTTACGCATGTAACATAAAAAGAATGATCTTGTGATGGGGCCAATTAATGTGTGTAGATGATTTTCCATGAAATGCTGTTATTCCATGTGCTCATTAAAAAAGTAGCGTTCTGGCACACAGCTGCGTTTGACGTTATCCGGACAATTCTATATTAACTATCACAACGCGCGAGCAAGGAGCACCATAAAAGGTATTCCTGTACATATATGACTGGCTAGGAGCCCATGGCTGCCCGTATTGTGAACATTTCTATAGTGCCAATCACAGCACTCTCCCTAGCTAAGCAAAAAGTTAGAACTTACAGCGCTTACAGCTTGCAACTTTCAATCCCCGGGTCTTGTTAACTCAAAGGGAGGTATTGCTGAACGCAGCTACATGTAATGTCAATTTTGCTTGCACGGTTTCGTGGAAAAGTGTTCTCTTCTCGGTAAACGTTAGCTGATTTCCTTTAAATCAGCTACAGTCTTCGCGTTTGATCCCTACTACAGACCATGTTTGTCGTTACCAAGCTCCATAATCTTCCCTATCATATGTGTTGCGCAATCCTTTTACTGTTTATACCCCTGTCACATTTGGCGAAAATCAATCGGACGACGATTCTGCGGCAATCACCCGAGCCTTGATTATGATAATAACTTTATTACACAACAATTGTACAAGGTACAAAGTATGGCTTATATGTGACAGCGACGGGTTTCAGGTGAAAAACACGCGCAACCCTCTGTCGATCTTAAATATGGCCGATCTTCCGTCGATACGCCCAAAGATCGTGGATAATGTGACAGGGATATTAGGGCTGTATATGCGGGCAGATAAGAGCGCGATTTGGGGCGCGGTCACATAGGTCGCACGATCGTCGTGCCTTTTGATGCCATGGGATTTTCAAGCAGGTCGTGACAGAACCAACCACCTACTTGGACCCAAAACAGGATTTTGTGCACCAAGACAGTTGAACTTTGCAGGAGACGTATATTTTTGTCTTCCAAAATGCCCAAAGTTAGCGATCGTACGACGATCGCACTACCTGTCTGACCGCGCCCTTGAGAAGACTGCACAATGATTTTCGAATAAATGTTTCTGTTAAGGATTAAATCTATCGTTTTCTACCAATATGCACTATCATCATGGCAAGCGATAAGAAATAAAGAAAGCATGTGGTAAAGATATGTACTGAAGCATTGTACTCTTTGTTTCAATTAACTATGGGCGACAAATAAAACATTTTTCCGGTGTATTGTGTGAATTATTACGTATACATTCAAGGAGGTTATGTTTTTGGGTGCGTGTGTCTGTGAACACGAATAATTCGAGAATGCCTGGGCGGATTGTCCGTCTCTTGAAAGCATCATTACATGTATAATCAATCTGCAAGAAGATGCTACAGTAGCACAAGATAGCATCAAAAGCTGGCAGAGGAGTGAAGCCGACCTAGGAGTGTGTATGGCTGCCAGCTTTTGATACTATCTCATGCTACCGTTGGATCTGCTTAGATATTACATCATAATCTTTTTCGGTGTAAACTTCTATAACGATATAACGAATAACGCACGTTTTTAAAGACAATGACCCAAGCACGCTTCAGATGTTTCAGAATTGTTGATTTTTTTTAATAACCTTCCTGCTTTTTGTACATCTAGACCGAGAGTTACTCTGTTACCTACTGTTCTAGGTCTGAGCTGTAACAGTACATGGGACAGTATCTACTGCTGGCCGAGCATCCCAGCAGGACACACCCTCTTCCTACCATGTCCACATCACAAAGGCTTCGACAGCTCAAGTAAGGAATAAATTCTATTTTCTATCTTGTTCATAGTTAGGGTATAAAAGACCAGTTTCTCCCAGATCACTTCAGTGTCACCGACGAAAGATAACGAATGATGAAACATCTGGTCGTTTCCAAAATCATATGCAGCTGCTTGGGTAACTACTTTTTGCCGTATTTTCTGCATTGATGTACAATGTGACACATGCATTGATCGCAGCTATCATATCAGATTTTCATTATGATCAGAATCATTCCTTAACTCGTGACGTCGTGTGTGGCGTAACTGGTAGAGTGTTGGGCTCGGAGTTAGGGGTCTTAAATTTGATACTCGCCGTGTCCCGACGTTGTGCCCTTGGGAAAGGCACGTTACATGATCTTCCTCACTTTACCAAGGTGTAAAAATGGGTACCTCACTTTGGTCGAGGAGGTAATTTACTACCTTTACCTTCTATATCACTTGTGGCGCTGTTGAGATTTACGTAACTTTAGTGCAGTGGCACAGTGCACATTGCCCTCGTCTGTCACAAGGCTAATATACAATCACACATTGCATATTTCATTAACTCTATATATACGGTTCAACAGTTTCACATTCATGTTTGAAGTCAAAGGTTGATCTAACTTTGCGACAGAGCTCTTAATAATAAGTTGTGTTTGAGCATGGTTTGTGGTCATTTCTTAGTTACGTTATAGGTGGTATCTTACTGCACTCGGGCACCAGTGCGGCACTAATTCGAAAGATTACTCAATAAATTTCAGAGATAAAGAACGAATTTTCTTACGTTTTGTGTATTTTGTTGTCTTATAAGTCATACTTTTACGTATTACACAATAATCTAAATAAATAAAAATCGGCGACAATAATACAACAGTGCCGCACCGGTGCCCCAAGTGCAGTGAGATACCACCTTACATGATGTAGCTCTAAGCTGAAACACATGATGTACTATCTTATCAGAGATTCTAGCGCACCGGACATGTGACGAGGACGGAGAATGGCTCATGGGGAACTGGACGAACTACACGGCCTGTCTCCAGTACCCGTTCAAACCGGTAAGGCACATTTCCTACCCGGGGCCCGGCCGGGATGTTTGCGGAAACGAAAAATTAAAGTTTATGCCAATAAATATGCACAAGGTCCATTGTGTGTTTTTGCTGCAATCTATATCGTCCTCATTGTTCCCCCAAACTACCCGGCCGGGCCCCTTTGTGGAAATGTGACGAGGGAACAGAGCATAAAATCATATCTCAACACATCAGAAACCCAACATACCTCTTTATGTATTTTTTGCATAAATCATTTCTTTCCAGGGGCTTTTCAAACTTGGTTCCACCCCTATGTAGAATGAATACGCCATCTCCATCTATCTTTACTCTAAAATGTCATCTTTATGTAGTATGGCGACGCCTTGGCGCGACAGTCTATAAGATAACAAGTCTTGCTACAGTCGGTACTTTATGAGTCTTGTCAGGGACTCGGCGTCAGAACAATCAAGAACCATTGTACAAAAAGTCCTACACATCAATTGAACATGCCTATCTTTGGAACGGCCTAGACATTTACGTGAGTTGGATTCCCCAAAACTAAAGTGTTAGCTTTGCTACATTGATCTTTTCTTCAGGATGCTGCGGTTCTACTGGCAGTGAGAGACATCTATGTGGTCGGGTCCAGCCTCTCCCTGCTCACTCTGTGTGTCACTCTCTTCATCTTCTGCTACTTCCGGTGAGCGCATCTCTTGTGTACAACGTTGTCATGGTGATGACATTTAACAAGTAAATAGATGAATGAATAAATAAATTTCATGTCAAATGTGATAAACTTCCCGGCTCTGTATGTATTTAATGAGCAGACGCGCATGTCAAAGAAATTCTGTCTTGTAATAAAGGCATTAGTTGCTTGATCTCCGCCTGTCTTGTCTTGCGATGCATTCGTTTACCAATAGCACTGGCAATGATGCGGAAAATAGAAGCATTTATAAGAAGGAAGAGATGATCCTATATGTGCTATAGTGTTGTAGATATTGATCTCACGCTAGGCTGATGAAACAAGATTGAGAATGCCAAAGTAGCTTTACTGTGAAATGAAAGTGCTTGCTACCAATTGATGGATTTTCTTTGCAGGAGATTGCAGTGTGACCGCATCAGAATACACAAGCACTTTGTGCTGTCACTCATCCTGAGAGCCATTATTCTCATCGTTCTGCTGCAACCATTTCTCGACATCAGCGGCAGCTATGAATACATGAATGAGGTACGGTGTTAACTTCATCATCTGCTTTTCCATATGTAAGACTTTTGACATTTGTCTCTTATTAGTTTGCTTTAGCACACAGGAGGGGGTAGCCGCAAGGGTTGCTTTTAAGTTATATTATTAAGTTTCATCGTGTCCTTCAAGTCTACTTCAGCAGCGAAATCATAAATAAAATGCAATTTTCAAAGAGATCATACACGCACGTATGCCCCTGAGCGCGTTTGTAACGTATTTTGTAAAGCTGACGTCCTTGCGATAGAGAGTTCCTCGTACAGAAATATTATGGTATTAGAGCGACCATGCGAGGAATGATTAAGGTGGAAGGAGGAAGAGAAGAACGGAGGTGACGGAGAAAGAAATCGTGCAGCCTGCTCCCTTAGATCTGATGGCGGGAGTGAGTGGGGATCCCACGTGTAGGTTAGACCCTGGGAGCGACTGCATCCAATTAACAACTTTTTTGTAAAGCTGACGTCCTTGCGATAGAGAGTTCCTCGTACAGAAATATCATGGTATTAGAGCGACCATACAAGGAATGCGTAGATTTCAATTGCAGATAAGGCTTTTGATAGAGATAAGAACTTGTTCATAGATGTAATCGATAATCATTATGACAGTACTGAAGAGTCTATACACTAAACGATATCCAGTCTTTAAGCACGCATTAGATCATGCGAAAAGGTGGTGGTTTTTATGAGAATGTGCTTAACGAATGTTTTATGTGTGCTCTAACTTAAGATTTTTGAAATATTGCTTGTCTTATCGAAAAAAGTAGGGCTCCTTCCTGCCTTTAAATACACTTTAAAGCATGATATTTTTTCATGAAAGTACGCTCTATGTATGCTTTACCTGTGCTTTCAGATCGGATATTTAAAGTAATGCTAGTCTTATCATGAATATTGTGACTAAGATGTTAGGCGTCTTGTACACTACGAATCTCTGCCCTCCCCAGCCCGCAGTGTGCCGAGGCCTGGTTGTCCTGCTGCAGTACTTCAGCCTGACGAACATCTTCTGGATGCTGATTGAGGGGCTGTTCCTGTACGTGCGCTGTGTGGTGGCTGTGATGAGACACATCTCAAGTCTCACCGTCTTCTATGTCATCGGCTGGGGTGAGTAGTACCTACCATGCCTAAATACGTAACGTGAACATGGAAGGTGTCATGCAGATATAGTCACCGTCCAAACCGAGGCCAGGCCGGGCAGCTTTCGGGAACGAAAGGTATGATATAGAAGACACCAAACTACATAAGGCCTTAAGAGACTATTCATATTTTTGTATAGTTTAACGTACACATTTCTATTTTTGTAACCACAAACAGCCCGGCCGGGCCCCGGTTGGAAATCTGACGTTATTACAGAAAGGGTTTTTCTAAATTTCTTAATGTCTTAACCATAGTTTTATCACCCTTTAATAGTAACTTCTGCCCCGGGGTTAATCGTTCGAACCCGGTAGAAATTTTGTGCGGAGGAGTTTCATCTGGTAGGAGTTATTAATTAGATGGCTAATTAAAATCCTACTGGGTGAAACTCCTCCGCGCAAAATTCCTACCGGGTGCGAAAGATCACCCCGGTAGCATAAAGCATCATACATATGCCCCCGCGAAGAGGGGCTGGCTAATCCACGGTAGCCATGACTACAAGGTAATATAACAGTTCATGCTCAAGAAGTTTCAAGCTGCGCCAGGTGTTTCAAATTGATGTCATTAAACATGAACTACATGTATGGCAGACATCAATACCACGGGGCCATTCGTACAAATCGATCAAAAGTATCTTGAGATATACATGCAGGGGCGAACACACAAAAACACACATACTCAGCCAAAAACAAAACCCCCATCGGAGTTGAAGCTTCCTCCCGAAGGTAAAAGTGTAATCGTACTGTTATATAACTCCTACATGTGCCACCGTGTGGTACCCTGTCACCCGTACTGTATTAGTGATCATTAGTGTATCTATTTATACGTGAAATGTTGTAGCTGAGTCCATCTTTAGGAACTTAAAAACTTGCTATGCCTTATACGATCTGTGGATAGAATATACATTGTCCAACATTCTATTTTTTTAGTACTTGACATGTTGACAGTGATCCTAACTGAACTATTGTTTCAGGTGCCCCCGTGGTGTTTGTTGTGGTCTGGACGGTGGTTATGAACTTATGAGTGTGTTCGATCTGTGGATAGAACAGATAGAACAGATAGAACAGAACAGAACAGTCCACATAGAACAGAACAGAACAGTCCAACATTCTTCTTTATTTTTTAGTAGTTAACAGTGATCCTATATTGTTTCAGGTGCCCCGGTGGTGTTTGTTGCGGTGTGGACGGTGGTTAGGAGTGTGTACGATCTGTGGATAGAACATACTTGTCCAACATTCTATTTTTCAGTAGTTGAGAGTGATCCTAATACCCCCCTCACATTAGGCGAAAATCGATCGGACGACGAGTCTGCGAGCTCTAAATTACGAGGAGGCATGACCCTGACGGGAAGGGGGGAAGTCTGCCATTTCTTCGTCGGCAGCAGGGTCATGCCACCTCGTAATTTAGAGCTCGCAGACTCGTCGTCCGATCGATTTTCGCCTTATGTGAGGGATGTATAACGGAAGTGTTGTTTCAGGTGCCCCGGTGGTGTTCGTTGCGGTGTGGACGGTGGTTATGAGTGTTTACGACACCAAACCTTGCTGGCACCACTATGGGCGCCTGAAGTACGTGTGGATCATCTCTGGACCAATCGTCGGTGCTCTTCTGGTAATTCAAAAAATGCACTAAATGACGTCATGTTGATTGCGAGATCCTCAGAGTGCATCTCTTTGCTGTTGTCATTCTTATTGGCCAAACGATTCACTTAGCAGTGAAGAACCAAAAGATAAGATAGGCAAATTTTCAAGCTATTGACTTAGTTGAAATTTCCTTAGCTTTCTTGGTCCTAACAGATAGATAAAAAATTCCCATAATATGGCATATAGCCAAATTGTCCTACTAAGGGATAAATATTCTGTGCCTGACTATATTTATAAAAACTAACAACACCATAGAATGTCCAGGATAAAAGATACAAAATCCGGAACTTGTGCTGCAGTTGCCACCAGAGGGCCCACACAAAACCTTGGCCTTTGCTGTACAACACCTACCCACATATCAAATATCATCAAAGTCCATCCAAAGTTATTGCTGTGGAAACGCATGCATCTGACACACGGAGCCAAAACTTTTACAACCATTCTTCATGAAGATAATAGCTTGAAATAACGGACATGATTGTATTTACAACAACAACCCCCCCCCCCCCGTAGATTGCATTTACTACAACAATAATAACAACACCCCCCACCCCCCCTAGGTCAACCTGTACTTCCTGTTCCACATCTTGGCCGTACTGGTGACGAAGATTAAGGATGACCAGAAGACCCCCCACGCCACCGAGCCGTGGCACGAGCTGACCCTGGGCTTCAAACTGGACCTGAAGGACGGCACGTCCAACATGGCGGCCGCTGCCGTCCCCAAGAAACCTGGAGAGATGGAGAGAATAAGGTCAGTTATTGGAGAGGTCACCACTGTTTGATTGTCTGCATTACATTATCTCCAAGCAAATCGGCCGTTTCTAAGAAGAAAAGTTTTCAACTATACTGTAAATTGTACAAAGCAGCTGCAAACTGATGAAATACATGCTGTAGATTGCAAAATAAGTATACTAGTGTCATGCAATGCCAGAGTCTATTCCAAGGTCTAAGAAGAAAGTGTGAAAGTACAAAATGAAGTAACGTATTCCATTCTCTGTGTGTTCAGTCATTTGTTCAACCTTCCTGCCCAATCATGCTATAGACTTTGCCAAACTTTTCTGATTCGCACGTTCGCATCAGTTTTGGGCTTTCTAGACGAAGTCATCCATATAATCAAATCAGTATGGCCTTAGTTGAAGACTCAGATGGACTTTCATGTTCTACTGGTGTTTTGCGTTAGTACATGCGTTTTGGAATCAATATTTCATTTCATTTTCAACGGGTAAGTATTGTTAGTAGGACTTCATAGCAACGACTAGGCCTTAATTAACGCCAAATTACTCAAGCAACTGGAAATGGTTTTGGGAAACGGTCAGACGTTTTAGATAACACCCGTTATCTATCGTCCTTGACACTGAAGAGAGATTGTAGGAGAGCTGACGAAAGATAACAGATCAGTTTATTGCAAATTCTTGCCCGTGGGCTAATTGCAGGTAACATTTAAGGGTCCAATGTTAAACCAATATAGCAAGCGCCTTCTTTAGTCTAAATAAAGCTAACTCTAGAATAACGTATGTTATCTGAAATTGTTTCCAAAATCATATCTAGTTGCTTAGATAATTGCTGTTTGGCGTATCTTTAATTTTACCTTGATGTCTTACCTTCATCGACGTGACGAGGCATTTAATTTGGACCTTTTCAAATAGGTATGACACAGATACACCCCTGTGCTATAAAAGTAACCATGTTCTTGGTACAACTCTGCATTTCAACTTCTCACTATGTGATAAATAGATATGGGTGAATTAAAATTTTTCTTTGTTTTTGGCGACTACAGGAAGGCTCTGCGGGCCCTGTTCGTGCTGTTGCCTTTGCTGGGCCTGACTAACCTGCTGTTCTTCGTCGATCCGCAAGATGGCGGTGTTGGCGAGAACATCTTTCAGATCTTCAACGCACTGTTGCAGTCAACGCAGGTGCACGCACTTAACATTGGCATAGAATAATGATTTATGCTATGATCGCACAAATACGTATATACAGTGCCACTAGTTTTTTAAACCTTCTATTTGTACTTTTGATTGATGCAAACATATCTAATCACATACGATTTTTTTCGAATATCGTATATCATGTTTTTCAGGGTCTGGTCGTGTCCATAATCTACTGTTTCACCAACGACGAGGTATGCCTTCATTTCCATAACTGATCCATTCGCAGTAGATGTAATACTGTCATTTCAAGCAATAAGAAATGTAGACAATTGAGGAAAATTCAGATTCAGTATGAAATTCGCAAGGACAGTATGTAAATAGATATTTCATATTTCAGCATACTGTCATTTCAAGTAATACGAAATTTAGACAATTGAGGAAGATTCAGATTCAGTATGAAATTCACAAGGACAGTATGTCAATAGATATTTACCTACCTCCCCTCTGAAAGATATGCATCAATTGAAATTGAAGGATGGATTATTGCATTAAGATCTGCTTTCGTAATATGTCTAGGTGAAATCCGTCATCAGGGACCGAATGAACCGCCAGAAGCAGCCATTGACCAACAAAACGGTTCTCTCGGCCACTAACTGCCATCGGCGCAGCGCTCAGTCCACCACCTGCACCCCCGGCAGGGACCCGGATGTACGGATACAGCGCAGTGAGCGGTCCAGCGTGGTGTAACTCCTCAAGCTGACGTCACGTTTACAAACCGGGGCCCGGCCGGGATGTTTTAAGAAACGAAAAATCAAATTTCTAGGTATACATTTTGATTTTTCGTCTTATCATAAAGACATCAAGATATCAAAATACACAAAAGGTCAAAATAATATACATAGGCATGACATTACATATCATTCATTTTGCTCCCGAAAGCTGCCCGGCCGGGCCCCGGTTTGGAAATGTGACCTAAGCCTAACGTCACATGCCCAAACCGGGGCCCGGTCGGGCTGTTTGTGGAAACGAAAAATCGAAAGGTGTACATAAAGATAAACACAAATAACTCCCACGACTATTCTCTTTGTGTCTGATGTACTTTGGTGTCTTTTGTACCGTAGTTTTCGTTCCCGCAAGCTGCCCGGCCGGGCCTCCGTGGTTTGGAAGTGTGACTATGGGTTAGAAGGTGACGGAAGTGCGCGGGACTAGCGACTCTGCATACTGCGGATCGTGCGCGACTTTTGCTTTTGGATGTCACGGTCAAATGATGAAATACTAGATGATTGCAATCTGAAATATATCATTTCAGACTTTTGAAAGATCAGTTAAATCTTCGAACAACAACCTCACAGTTGCTGTTTGGCAATCAATGGAGAACTGTTCAGTTTGAGCCAAAGAGTTGATTTCAGAAATAAAAATTAAAAATTAAAAACAAAAATTAAAGGTCGTCTGTCGGAATAAGGAGGCTCGCGTAACAAGTACGCATGCGCAGACGAATGCATTGTGGGTAATACTTTTACGTCAAATGTGAACGCCCCTAAAAACCTTGTCTTGGCCATTTTCCAGACATGGTTTGCTTCTTTCAGGGGTCTTCATCTTTGACGTATAACCTGCAATGCATTTCGCTCCACATGCGTACTTAGAATCGTGAACATTCCGATAGGTCAGATACCTTGCAAGAAAACATATCATGAAAAGTAGTTAAAAGTGATGTGTGTTTCAATTAGATTATATACTCCAGGGACCATTTTTCTACATATTTACACAGACCATGTACTGTAGGGAGCTAGCGCAATGTGGTCAGCCATAGACACCTTCTTCTTGTCAAGATGTTACACTTTTATTGCTTTTAAGATAAGTACATTTCTTAAGTATTGTTTGGATGTACTAGTGAAATTTTCATTATTCATTGTTGTTTACCATATCGTCATTGTATTATTGCACTAGTATGAAGTTTATAACGCAAGGTCATTACTTTGTAATATCTGAACTGTTGCTGTTTATATGTGTATGAAGGAAATATTTACCATACTATTCTATTTTCTGGACGAACACACGGACGATCCTTCTTAATCTATTCGTTAGACTGTTTTGATGAGGTATACATAGCTGTTAGATATGTTGTTATAGTACTAGCATATTGTATTGAGATATGATTTAAGAAGGCATGTATATAAATATTTATGCCTGTACCTCAGATATTACTTGCCTAATGTGGTATATAGTATTTTCTGTATATTTAGCTGTGCAGCGATGGTTATTGCGTTGTCAGTGTATCGAGGTCCATGCAATTGGTACGCTTGTCAGTGGATTGAATATACTCTGTACGTTCGTATTGCTTTTGTCTTTTTTGTGTGATAGGACAAGAAACAACACGTTCCACTTTGTGGTATATATTTTCTAAAAAAAACGATGTGCATATGTGCGTTATACCTCACACCTATCGTGTTAATCATAACTGTAAATTCTAATCGAAATTTCCCTGAGATTAAGACTCTAAACATGGCGACTCTCTCTGGATGACGTCATCTAACTCCCAGCATGCATAGTACCAGCCCAGCTGGTACAAGGTGGCGACAAGGTGCCACCAGTGATGACTGTAGCCTGCAAACCACAGTTTCCCTGGGGTGGAAAGGAGTGAAATATAATAAATATATAATATGAAAGAAACTTTGGAAGTAATGTTAAAATTTAATAACTGTACAGGTGCTCTTCACTCCCATTGGGTGCCATGCAGAGTAGATTGCTTTTATTTTGACAAATTGACGTACAACATGATTGCAAACGAATTAGGATACACAGGTAAAACATTTCCGAAATAGCTTTCTTACCTGGGAAGAATCTTTCCGGAATATGAAGACCATAAAACGCCATGGCGACTACACCGGCGAGGTAGGCATTCACTAAGATCCTCAGTAAGGTCTGGAGATACGAGGGTAAGTCAGAAAGTAATGCAAGTGGTTTCATAACAGACTCGTTTTTTAATCAATTGAGTTTAAATTTGGCATAAAGGTAGATATATATGTCCTCTTGAGATTGAACGTTTTAAATTTGGTCTTTATCATTTTATGAGTAACTGAGTTGATTTCAAGATGAACACACCCTTGGTAGCTTGTCAGACTATCGATTCCTCTAAATCTGACCCACTGAAAATCACTGTAGGAGGTTGAAATTATATATGTATGATGACAAATGTCTCTATAGGTTGCGTACCAATTTTCATTTCTAAACTCGTAATGGTTCTTTATTTACAGCTGCTAGGATGCAGTAAGTTGCGTTATAGAGCGGTTGGATTTATACACGAATTCGTGAGTTGTTGGTTAAAAGACTACTTTTCCATTTACCAAAAGAAACGAAACTTTACACAGTTATTAACTGTTTAAAGACTAAAAAGTCTGGTAAGTTTAATTTCTCTTTGTTAATTAAAAAGTAGGCTACAGAAAGTTTTAATCATAACACTGCAGATCTCATGACCCTGAAGACCGCGTATACCTCACTCTACACCAGCAACGAAAAAAGAAATACTGCTCGGATTTCAGTGTTGAAAATAAGCGTGTGGCTTATAGAGAAATGCAGCTTATTACATGTGCTGGCTTAGTTTCCTACAATAAAAAAAATTGGTTTAGGGAAATTCTTAATTGTACGTTAATTGGACCCCACTTTTCATTTGACGAGATACCAAGGGTGTGGTCACCTTGAAAGCAGCTCAGTCACTCATAAAACAATGAGCAACAAATTTAGATGTTTCAATCTCAAGAGGAGAGATGTCTTAACCTTTGTGCCAAATTTCAACTCATTCGATCAAAGAAAGACTCTGTTATGAAACCACTTGCATTACTTTCTGACTCACCCTCGTACATCAACACAAAAACGTGTGTTACAAATACATAATTATCATTCATGTTATGGAAACTACCAGACTGATTATTCTGAAGCAATAACATTCTTTTCTATCTATCCCCTGAATCACACTAGGAGGGACATATTTGAAAGTGACAGTAAAGTAAAAAATAAAACACTACATGAAAGAAAATGAAAAGAATAGCGTGCTTCAATCAAGTACTGACTCTATATCTGTCTAGTCTGATTAAATCTCGCTTATAGCAGCCCGCCCAACATCCGGAGCCCTACTAGAATGCGGGAAGGGTCCAGTTACAACCCCGGACAGCAGAGTTTGTGTTACACAGACTAATATCTGTCTACCAAGGCCAATAGATGTGTGTATATGACGCCATGCAAAAAAAAAAGAAACCAACAATGCAAAATACACTATCCCCTTATATCGTGCATTAGGTAATGATATTACATTAGCACATTACTCACGTACCGTCATGTGGAGCGTGTCCCAATCCGTACATAGTACCAGGAACAGGTGGAAGATGGAGATGAAGGGGAACGAGCCCACACACGCCGCCTGTGGGAAGAAGATGGTACTGCACTTTCAACATACAGAATCAAACTGTTACGTAAGGCGAATAAAAGCTATGGTGAGAAACTTCAGAAGGCATCCGCCATCTTTCTTGATCTCTTAGGTTAGTCACGTGACACCTGGGTGTCAAAGGTCGCACAGGTGAATATTGTAAATTTCTGAACGTAAACTGCCAATGCAATTGTAAGAAGTTGCCTTATTATGTCACTTTGCAGAGATGACCTGCTAGATCGTAACGGTTACCTGTACAAGCCTTTCCTCCCTCTTCTTGTCGCTCTCCGGCTCAAACGCATATCGGTAGATAGAAATGACGTTTGCAAGCAGGAAAACGGCAAATATAGACAGGTAGAAGTTTCTCCAACCCTGCAATAGAACAATTCTGTCAATCACAATAAGCAGTTCAACCAATGATAGCATGTCAATTGGCCACTTGACCAATGAGAGAGTACTAGTGGCTGTATGCCCGCCAAAAAAAATTGCATTCTGTGTTAAGATTTTGTACTTAGGTGAGCGGGGCTATGTTTATTAAATGATGAAGGAAACTATTTGGTAGATACCGCGCTCATGGCGATAAAACTATTGCCATACAGAACAGGTCAACTACCTGAAATTACGTAATACTTACCGGAAAACAATAGAAGCCATAGTGCAGGAAAACTATGTATGAGCCCATGACAGCAATACAGAATGTGGCGACATCAGTGGCTAGGAACGCACGGCGAACTTTGTCGCACTTATGTCCCCACATCAGATGGCACAGCGTGGAGCCAAATAAGCCAATC
This sequence comes from Branchiostoma floridae x Branchiostoma belcheri, assembly GCA_019207045.1. Taxonomy (NCBI): domain Eukaryota; kingdom Metazoa; phylum Chordata; class Leptocardii; order Amphioxiformes; family Branchiostomatidae; genus Branchiostoma; species Branchiostoma floridae x Branchiostoma belcheri. The sequence goes on from CM033041.1 coordinate 9,238,712, forward strand.
TAGAGTAAAATATGACAAAGATGAAATCTCTATGTGTTACTTCAAAAGAATTGAAGAGATCATACTGTTATCGACTCGTCCATTCTCTTTGTGTTTAAAGGTATGATTTACATGGATTCAATATCTATGACAGGTTTTCAGCCTGCTTTTTCATGTGGAACAAACTGCTGTTCGCAGGTGCTTGTCAGCCATGCAAGAACGCCCCCTAGCGGCTCTACTTACTATAGCACATATCTCTTGTGCTAGTCGGACGTTGCGAGCATATCCTTCCTCTTGGCTTCCTTCTTTTGCCAAGAGAACGACGAAGTAGACGGTTGGGAGGAGGTGGCTCCATATGTTTACAGTTTCGTTGGACAGGGCAAACAGGCTGAGGAGTAGAATTCTGGCTTTATTATCACACACTTGATGGGGGGGGGGGGGCATTACGAGAAAGGTAACTATTTACGTTGGTTGTTTTCTAGTTATATCACACGTGTTCTACTGGCATAGCTATAGGTTAGTTGAACTGAAACATCTGTAACGTTATGTATACATGTATCCATGTAAACTCATACTGGGGAAAGTGGTGTACTGTCTCGTGATTATGAACTGAACAGGTGGGGCATGGGAGGGGGCAGTGTATTGATCAATCGATTTATCGATTCGCATCGGCATTCGCTCGTGGCCAAGCATCGATTCAACAATTTATCGATTCTGATTTAGCACATTTCCTATATATCTACGTTGACATCTGTTAATAGCCTACTAGTATTCTAGTGGTTTGAATATTTATGGATTGCTTTAAAGGTCTAAAAAGAAGTGTCTATCACTGTCCTACAATACTATGTTGCATAGTGTGGTAAGTGACTAGGGTCACATTGATGTGCAGTTAAGTTTTGTAACCAGAGTTCATTCGATAGAACTTAAACGAAAGTCACAATGCCATTGTATATCTCAGGTATATGGCAGCGAAACAAAATCAAAGAAAGTTACCACCTTGTCCTGTTTATCAAAATGAAGAAAGAAATGGTTGGCTCGACGTACCCTTTAATACACTCCCATGTGGTAAGATTGACCCTGTACCCGTAGTAGATGTAGGCTCTCTGTACCTCCTCACGTAAAGTCGGGCTCAGGTCGTCTGCAGTCAGCAGGCCAGGGCGTACTGAAGGGGAAAGAAGTTGATAAATCCTTCGGTTATAATTATTAGGTGCTGTGTTTGTGTTGGTTTGTGTGAGTCTGTGTCTGTGTCTCTGTCTGTGTGTGGTGTGTGTGTGTGTGTGTGTGTGTGTGTGTGTGTGTGTGTGTGTGTGCTTGTGTGTGTGTGTGTGTGTCTGTCTGTCTCTGTGTGTGCGCGGATCCTAATGATATTTGGTTTCTGGGTCAAGTTCGACAAAGGGCCTCCTAACGACTTTTTGAGGTACTACAGTGGACTGTACAGTTTGACATATCGCGTTGTGGACTTGTTATGGTCGTGATATTGGCGTGGTAGATAGCTCTTCGAACAAAGAGTACGTAGGTTTCTGCCGCCCAGCGGAATGTTTTGGAACTGCAGGTGGTGATTATGTTTAAGCAAGGACTTAAACCTTTGTTTGAGACTTCTTTACGTGTAGTTTTCACCTTTTTCGCAGCATTTGCAATTAGTATTAACATCAATGTAATCAATGTAATTTTAGGGTTGACTGAGAAAGCAAGCTTTTATGAGATGATGACGTGGTTAGATGTAGATCAGATTAATGTACTCAAAGTCTACTATGATAGCACTACACCGTATTAAAAAGCTATTACCGACATGAACATTATATTTGAAAAACAAATAGGACCGGATCATGTTTTACATGCATTAATAAAAGCCATATCAATATCCGATATTTCTATTTATAGATACCACAATGATGTCATGAATTCCATGGAATCCAATACACTAGTAGCTGGTGAGCCGTTCTACATCCGGGTTCTTCGGGACGCTCGATATAGTGCAATATGGCAATCCACAACCCGACAGACCGGAGAGCAGGGTGCTTTCAGGGACAGTTCATTTCAGATACGATATGGGGAGCAGTTGTTAATGGTTTGTTTTATAATGCGCTGTCCCAAATAAGGGAGGCTATTATAGGGTGAGTAATTACTTATTCATCTCGACTTTTTTTCGTCGCTTTCGCGGTAAGCAGATGGGTAGACACATGGAGGAGGAGTCACACAAGTGAAAGAAGGCATGTGCTTGTTTCGGATTTATTATGAATGTTAGCAGCTAGTTATCCCCATCTCTGCTATATCTTGTGTTCACTATACGATGAAATATTACCATTGCGTGAGGGCGTGTGGCAGTGTTTGCATTGATGAACTTACTTTTTGTATCGATGGCCTTTTACTTTTTTTGAGCATGCAGACACCTAGGAACCTAGATAAAACTGCTATATGTGGACTGGATTAGAGGGTAGAATTATTTTCCCTACTCTGGTTGTCTGGTTCGTTTAACACTCACACCGCCCGCCAACGCCCGTCACTACCACCACCACTAAAGACAAGCTTGGCTCATCTCAACCACATCATAAGCATTAACGACCCGTCCCTTATCTCATCCATCTCATTTAACCGCCCGCGTCACGCGCGTACAGTCCCTACCAGCGGCGTTATTGACATCTCCATCACTCACAGTATACAACATGGCGCCTGTCTAATATTCAAACAACATGGGCACTGAATTGTTCCAATTTCACTCCAGTACTCAGCTGGGGTGAATGCGAAATAATTAGATCCAAAATATGCAAATATCCTAATGCCGTTTTCTTGTGTGTGTTTATCATTGTGGTAAGGAATGTGTTTGCAGCAAATAATATACCAATGTGACTATGGACCAATCTACGCTCTAAATTATTCATTTCTGCAATATCTGATATAGGCACGCTATCTCTGGGCCCCATTCAATTATTTGCTTCGTATTGGTACGTATTTACCGTTGCAATGATACATGATTCTATTACAGCCCTATGTTTTAGTTTCCCCTTATGGTTTAGAAATATTACATAAGTCGAAAAGATGACGCAATAGATGATCTTAAAATAGACATCATTGGTTCACATGGGGCCATTTGAAGCCTGTTTCCCTACGTCATATTTTTGTATCATAGCCAGAGAACATCCATAGACCATAACATGGTGTCATTCATATACCTTAATAGTAGTAGTTAATATATATACCTTACGAAAATGACAGTAATAATCCACGCGACTTGCGTTGCCATGATAAGAACATGCTGTGCGTATACATCACATATTTTCAACCTTCAGTTGACCTTAGAATAAGATTCCTATTGACGTGTCTGTTAATTCCACTGCAATTCGAATTCAGACACCATCAATATATCTTTCAAATGTCTCTTCGTTTTTGACGCTACTTAATGAAAGTAGAGTAGTGTGTGTAATATCGCATAAGCTATGTGGCAATGCCTGTCATATATATATTACCAACCCAACCATATACAAGCACGTGTCTAGCTAGCTCACCTGGTAGAGCCGACACCCGTCCCCTAACACCTGTATAGTCGTCCCTAGCTGGCGGTGTACTACCGTAGTGAGGTCCGTTACTGGGCGGCAGATGTTGAACATTGTCCCGCCCAGTTTCCCTCTTCCGTGCGGTGGTGGCCCCATCGGCGAGCCCGTCGTGCGCCCACCCGTCCATGGGTGTGCCGGCGTCTATAATGAACGTATTGAACCACGCTGATCTAGCTCGACACGTCCTTTGTAAACTACAGAGGAAAATGGCAAAAATCGATAATGCAATACGTTGGACCCTAACGTAGGAAAACTAGTTTTATTTGTTGTTTCTCGGATTTTTTTCAGAAAAAAAACGGGGTGTCGGTCGAAAAAAATATAAAAACTTTTCAAAAAGTCAGGGGTAGGAGAGATCGGACAGGAAAACCTAAACTTTCAACATTTAGGCGGTTCCTGGTAGCAAAGTCCAACTTTTGAAGAAAAATGATAAACGTACCGTCTAAAATATGCACGTACAGCTACTGGAATTTGAGACCCATAGTTGATTTGAGAAAGGAGAGGCAGTGAAATGTTATCAACAGTGTGGCCATCAATTTGAAAAGTTTTTTTTTTTTGGTTTATTTTTTTTCAAATCGGAAAAAATAGGGTCGGGAAATCCGAGAAACAACAAATAAAATTGGTGTGGCCTTAACACAACAAATGCACCAACTGTAGTTGGTATTCTGGTCACGTCTGCCACTATGCGACTAATTATCTCACCTTCTCATGCACATGTATTCCGCCCGACTGAGTATTAACTAAATGTACTTTGGGAACATGATTTCTGAGTAACTTTGGAGTGTAACGCGACGTATTTGAAACCCCGAGTAAAGGTGGGTTCACACGTGAGCGTACGTTTTAGTCCGTATGAAGGTTTTAGCATTTATCAGGCTCCACAGGTCGCTAGAAAAATAATAGAAATTTGACAAATATTTTTTTTTTTAGTATATAGCCAGATACTAATAATATGCCAGCGGAGTTAGTTGGTCCCAAACCATACTTCTCGGCCAGCTAACTCCCCTGGCATGTTCGACATTTCTCCAATTTCTACCATTTTTTTCAGTGACCTGAGGAGCCCGGTAGAGGCTTAGAACTTCATGTATGCGGACCTTATACGACCTTGAATATATACGCACGTGTGAACCCGGCTTATGAACACTCATTGAGCACACGCCCCTACCACTAGCTTACTGTGGAAAACAGTTCTATTTATTTTAACAGACTTTTACACTGCTGCCAATAAGCACAATTCACCCTACCTGGTATACAAACAGGCATTTCCATGTACTGTTACTGTCAAGTCCTATACCCCCTGCAGTTTCTTTGCGCTTCATTTAAAAGTGATATCATTTTTCACATGTGACAATATGCATGTAACAAATTGTATACATGTAACACATACACATATACCATATTTTGTTGTTATAAATATACATGTACGATATGCTAGCCTGGTAATATTGTTTTTACATGTTTAACAGCTATATTGCCATAAACTGTGAGATAGTTGAGCAAAAAAGTACATTCATTATGCATTCATTTGAACAGAATTGACCACCGTCAACACGTGGTTTCTATGATACAATAACAACAATGTGCAGTAATATTCTACATAGATTTTCAAACATTTCACAGCGACACAATACAGCTCATACCTTCCTTCTTTTACTCCTCAAAGATCTAGAATCTGTAACGGAGGGGGCCCTAAATTCGCCACTTTTTACAGTACATATATACCCACCTGTGGAACAAAATGGGCGACAGCGAACTTACAATCACCTCGTATTACTGGTTCTTTATGGGTCAGCTGTTACCGAACAGTCATAAGTTAGGTGCATAGTTGGAACCACACCTGTCCTTGACAGTATGTCCTAAGGCACAGTACAATCTATTGGGCTGTATGCAATCTGTTGACTACTACAGTGTGATATGGAATACACCGTATTACAATGTATATATACTTACATCTGGCTATGTAAAACACAATGCATCTGAATTTGACTGGTATATGAATGTCAAGATGTAATTCTATCATTACCTTACGTCTTCTGATGCTTCAAATTGCGAAAGTTGACTGTAAACCTGTAGATATTATCTTGTGCGCCTAGAAGTTCCGCTCGGACTGTCTTCACCTTTTCTGTTTACATCGGAGACTAAATTCCCGTGGGAACGTGTGTACAAAAACGATAATTCCGTCAATAGAGGCTATACATCCAGGTAATACGATATGCAAAATAACAGTAACTCAAGCAACTGGATATGATTTTGGAAACGCCAAGACGTTTTGGGTGGCAACTACTACCTTTCGCCGGTAAGGTCTTGGTATGATCTATCATGTATTAAAATACAAAGAAAAGACAACTTTGTTGTAGAAATGCTGGTTTACAGAACCTTTAGATCATTGTCTTTACGTCAATCAAATCTCAAATCATATTTTCTATTGAGTACCTGTAAAGAAAGCATATCCTAATAAAAGAACTCTACAACAGACCTGAGTCAGCCTACAGATGTGGTCCATGTGGCAGAGACTGACATTCTCGTGAAGGATGTTTATCCATAGCCTGAAAACTGTACTAACTAGGACTTTACCATCAAATACTTACCGAAGGAGCCACATATACAGATCCTGTTCAGTCAATGACGAACATGTAGTGGATGCTACCTGGAACGTCAGCCCGCTTCCAAAGAAATTCATCCACTTGCCTGAGTAACTGTTATCTTGTGGATAACCAAGTTACTTATCTTTGATTAGGAGGGCATTCATTTACCCTTAACCAATAGGGAATGCGTATTAAGATTAAGTCTGATATAACAGGAGCCATGGCAACATAAATACAGCAAGACTTCAGCGCATACAAATTCTAGAGAATTCTCTAGTCTTTCTCATATTCCTGCAGTACAGTGCCCTTGAACATACATGTCCACGATCATACACGCACATACATACAGCAGTACACTGGCGACATCTACCGACAACTGTGGGAACTCCACCTCAATGAAATGTTGACATTCGTGGCACCTCCTTGGAAACAACGATAATTCAAAAGTAATGACATACAAAATAGCCGTTATTATCATCGCTAGGAATCAATCTGGCTTGATAATGCAAGAAAACATGGAATCTGTGTATGCAGTCATGCGTTTAAGGATATTTCCTAAATGGATATAGAATACGATTTCCGGAACACTATACATGGAAACTGGCAGCTCACTGCGTCAGGCACACTAACCGCCGACATGTAGCGTCGAAACAGATACTATGGGAGCCTACAAAAGGGAGCGGAAGCCGTGGAAGACCAAAAGTCAACTTCATAGACGCATGCACCTGTCTGAAAACCCCCGTCACCAATCAAGAACTGAGCTCGGCCGACTTACTGGCGAGCTCCAAATGGCAATTTTTTTCCCAAAGTGCGGCCGGCGTTCTGGCTATTATACCCATGTCACATTTGGCGAAAATCGATCGGACGACGATTCTGCTGCAACCGCCCGAGCCTCGCTTATAATGATAACTTTATTGCACAGCAATTGTACATGGTACAGAGTATGGCTTATATGTGACAGGGGCGGTTTTCATCACTCTTAAATATGACCGATCTTCCACCGATACGCGAGAAGATCGTGGATAATGTGACAGGGGTACTAGGATTTCAGGCGAGTTTTTAGCAGCTCGTCATTTGGGATTTAAACCTCCAAGTGATGCCAGATATGCACCAAAAAGGCAGAAAATGGGCGCTTATAGACAAGCGAGGGATAAACTGCAAGGTCTTTGGAAGAAACGCATCATCCTCCAAACGGGTGACCATTAGCTTTTCCCTAAGGGATGCTGAATAATTCAGTGTCCTTAATGGTTGGGCCAGAATACTTGAGCCGCTATTAGGCTTTGAGAATCATTTCGTGTATAATAAATAAAAGAGTTCCAGAGTGCAAACGTTCCCTAGATCGGATACTTGTATTTGTATTTCCTCTTTTACAGCATTGTACATCAGTAGCACTACATCGTAAGCCATGGTGAGTCCTGATCTTATGTTACTATACATCTGTGCTATGCTCCTTGGCCATAACTATAAGGTAAAACTACGCATATGTTTTTTGTGCCAGCAATGGACCTTCTTGTGCAAATTGGTTGAGCTTAACTACAGCGTACTTCTTTACAAGTGTTTTTCGATCCTGAGATACACAATCAAAATATTGTTTGACAAGAAAGGGGATTGATAATGAATTTATTTAGGCTTACTTATTCACCGTAGTCACAAGACTTGTATGTGTTTGAATATGAACTGTCTTGATATCGGAGGTAATTGTCATCAACAATTTTAGACAAATGTTCAGTACAGATCTCTTTAAGATTTGTTCGCAAATTCCATTCACAAAAAAAGGCTGACCACATGATTACGACTCGGGCAGCTCAATCATCACATTTGCAGCTCGCAAATCCGTCACTATACAGCATTATAATACCCCTGTCACATTTGGCGAAAATCGATCGGACGACGATTCTGCGGCAAGTCTAAATGTTTGAACTGCACGACAAACACTTCTTGTCAATGAGCGAACCCAAACTGGCACAAAAAGCCCAACCTCTTGAATGCGAGTTATAATTACAGCACTTAAAGAAAATATTGTAGAATATAAGATAAAGTCACGCATGGTTACCGGGTATGTCTGTACATGTAAAGACAAACAACACACGCCAGTATAACCCATAACACGCGCAAGCGTAACCGGTTTTGCCAGTCCTCAATTATTAAGTTAACGTAAACCATTCAAGATGGCTCCTTCAAACACACCTAACGATTGTTTACACTGACGTACTGTACGTCATGCAGACTTGTACAGGTAGATTTAGGTTCGGTAAGAATGAAAGGTTTTAGCCGATCTCTCAGGTGACACTTTGACCTGGTGAATCAGCGCCACGTTTCCGCTTGGAGTCGTGATGACCTTAGTGGGGAGGCAAACATTATCTCTGGGTCTTACGTGTCAGGTCATTAACCTTGCCGACGGCCATCAGTGTCCTGACGATAATACAGGTACGTACTATATCTACTACATTCCAACCCTGGCGTCTCTAGCTTCAAATGTATCTCTCTTACGTTCTGCAACAGTGGGGTTCAAGCGCCAACAACTGACAAGTCTAACAAGTCCGGATCTTTTAACAGCCTTGTGGTTAGCAGGTTGGGTTGGGGAGCTGGCGGTGCTAGTTCGAATCTCAGTAGCCTTGAGACTGTACTACTCGCCTCTTGTGTTTCAGCGGTTCCCACACCGGGAATCGAACCCAGGTCTTGGTGGTGAGAGCGCCAAATCCGAACCAGCACTAGACTTGAATCCCACTGTTTAAGTCAGTTTCTTCCTTTTGTTTTATGTTTGGGAATGTAAGAGCGAAGAGAAGTTGATAAAGGGCGTAACATTTGTGACTCAACGGCGCGAAGGCCATCTGACATTGTCATTGGTTCCCACCCACAGGGCGGACTGTCTCACATACGGGCACTGAGGATGAGACCTATCTTTAAGATGTACCTCATTCTATCCTGTTTCGTGGGATTCACCACTGTCTACATGTTACTGAAATTAAGGTAAGGATACAGATTCTCAAGGTACGTAAACAAGATAAAGATAAGACAAGATATAGATAGTATCGTGTCAACACAATAGGCATGTATAAAAGAGTGTATTGTCCCTTGCGTTGTCGTCCTCTCGCAAGGCCACATGTGCCTCCAGGTAGATTTGAAGATGGCTTCTATTCAGCTCTGTGACCAACAAAGCACAAAGAAGGGTGGGGCAACAGACGGGTGATCTATACAGGGATAGGTAGCGGAATCAATTCTATGTCTTCGAAGTTGATTATAGAATTAATAACTTTCCCGAAGGCTAATTTGTAAACAAAGCAAAACAGTGGAATACAGAGTTGTATACTTTATAGAGAAGGAGAACGAAGTATATAGATGAATTAGAAATTAAATGACATCTATTCTAAATCTATTTCTATTAAGCTATTTGAAGCCCTTTTCCCTGTTACGTCCAACATTTGGGGTTGACGACTTAAGAAAGAAGATTGTTTTTGTTGGTTGGTGAGGTGTGAAAAGCTTTCAAGATTTTGTACATTTCCAGGTATGATTTGATATACATGACGATCGATGGATGTGTACTTTGAAAAACAATACCTTTGTACCATTGTGTTTTGAAGCTTCCAGTATCACAATACTGACAGGCGGTGCAAATGGTTTCCCAATATAATGCTTCAGTCTTCGAGATAAAGCTAAAGCAGGTCGTTATTGACAGGAGGACAATACACATAGAAAATCGTTCACCCGTGCACAAAGATATAGTGCTATTGTATACTTGGCCTACTTCCATACAGGGATGGCATTCATCTTTTTTATCGCGCTAATCATAAATTCAAGTAAAAAAATATTTGCAGAAATTGTTTTCAAACAATTACGTTAAACTTGTTGTTTATACGTTTATTATTTACATTTTCTAATTTTTGAGCACATGTTATTTATACTTCAGAAATACACTGAGACAAAATATGCTGGACAGAATGAGCCGGGCCCAGTCAGTCCCACAATTTGTAGAAGCGCCACACTCCGATGGGAACAGGAATTACACCACGAATGCAACAGAAACAGAAATGGGAAAACGTCTTTCCTCAATTGAACATGGTTGGGTCTTCGACCACTCAGAATTGATAAGGCTGAGGTGAGATTAAGTTTGTTTATAATCATAAGTACATATATATTTGTAATTTACAATTTGTCTAATTACAAGTACATATATATTTGTAATTTACAATTTTTCTATTTACCTCCGTAAACGGAGGTATTGTAGTCACTTGGTGTGTTCATTTGTTTGTAACAGTCGTGTATGCATATGCCTGCAATTATCATTTCAATTCTACATTCTAAAGAATATTTTGTGTGGACCTACATATTAGTTGCGCAATCTTATTAAGGGCCTAGATGCAAACAGTAAAATGCCTATCATAACACATGCAAATTCGTATATGAATAGGAGCATAAATAGTCTGACGTTTTATAAGCAAAATATATTTTGTGTGGAGCTACTAGTTAGTTGCGGTATTCCATTAGGGGTCGATGCAGAGGAGTGATATGCCAATGATAATATATGCAAATACATGTATAATGATTTTACAGGACGAAGTTATCTACCATCCACACGAGAGAAGACTTCACCATGACCCGTAACAACACGCCTCTACACTCCCAGGTGCCCTTCACGTCAGAGAGGCGGAGGTACAACGTCACAGAACTCCTGTATAACAGGCTACCCCAGGTAAAGAAAATAGCCACATAGAGGCAATCCATAATTTTTTTATCTCGAAAGAGTTCACGTAATCAGAAATAAATTTCCTTTTAGAAAAAATGCTTAGAATTATAGAGCGTTACATTTGTCTTTGAAACATTGGATTCTGCTTGAGTATATAGACTGCTGCATCATGATAGATTGACCAATGTCTAAGCTAAACTAATGGAAATAGTTGCATGCTAAAACCATTGTCATTGCTATTTCAAAACATCTAAGGCTAACACTAGGATGTAGCTTTTCAAATAAACCTATTGAATGTATATCATAATTGACATACAATGTTGTGTATATCATTGCAAAATCTGAGTATTTAGGCATGGTTATCATGTGATTGGATTGCAGGGACCACCAGATTTTCAGACAAAGCGCTTCAAGAACTGCAGTATAGTCGGGAGTAGTGGGATCTTATCGAGAAGCGGGTGTGGTCCTCAAATTGACTCCTCTGAGTTTGTATTCCGGTATGTGGACGTTCTTCTTTATACAATAACAATACGATGTTGTACTTGAACTAGTTTAACTGTAATATTCAACACAAAAATTGGACCCACCCAAATTTTCGACTGAACAGCACCAGTATTTGTCAAGGAAAGAACAATCCACTGCTGTCATGACGTCACGTTTAGCAGATAGAACATCTGACACGTGAAAATTTGGGTGAGTCCCATTTTTGTGTTGGATAGTTTGTTAAACTAGTTCAAGAATGACTTCTACCAACACAGATAAACTTTCAAGTTAATAGGATGTTGTAGTTATCGTATGGTATAAATATGACGAGCATTGATCATTGCGGTGTATCAATATGATAATCAATAGAAATCATGATCAATACCTCATGCTATTCTCATATATCATTTTGAGGCAACAGATTGCTGCCAGAATGTTTTATGTACTATAAATTGTATCAGGCAAAGAACTGAAATGTTTTGTTTTCTAACTAAGTTCTGGCAATTTCACCATTGGCGGCACAAGCGTTTGAATTACAACATTTGAATCGGAGTCTAATTGTTACTTAACATAACAAAAAGTGACTTTCACAAAGTTTCGACTAACCAGCTCCAGTCTTTGTCGATTCACAATGTCTTTTGCCAACACGAACTTTCAAACTGAAGTTAATCTTTCTAAATCCTTCTTGTCGTTTCAGGTTCAATATCCCGCCTCTGGTTGGACAGTACACTGATGACGTAGGGAAAAGAACGGATCTTGTAACATGTAACCGGCATAGGTTTAACAAGAGGTTAGAAACAGTGTTGTTATCTCCGTGACACGGAGGTATTGTTTTCGGTCTGTGTGTTTGTCTTGGTGTGTGTTCGCAGTTGTTTAGATATTGCAGTGGCAGAATGTAGGGCGGAAACGGTGTAATAGGATACTTGGTGTCTTAAAATAAATAGAGTTTATTTTTGCAAGTTCATGCCCGTATGCAAATTGCAACTACATGGTAGAAACAAAGATAGGGGATATGCTGTAACAATGAACAGTGATAAACAGTATTGTACAAAGAGACAGTTCGAATACTACTGTTGGCTATATCTAGACAGGTTGGGTTTGACTTCTTTTCTTGGAAGCAGAAGAAGACAGAGAGCCCCATTTGTTTTCTACAATTTATGGGTTTTGTGAAGAGAAAATGGGCTTTCTGTGGGTCCGGAAATGTTGGAAAGCTGGGGAATGTAACTTTATTCATTTTGCCAGGAAATCAAGAACATTCTTTGTAAACGTGCAATTAAATCTTTACACTCTTCTTTTGATAAATCTTTTCACTCTTCTTTTGATTTTAGACTGTCTAATCTGGACTCATCGAAGGACAGAAAACTTTTCAAAGGAATCTTAAAAGGACAGTTTCCGACTTTGTCATATATTTGGCTCCACCCCTTCTCCATACTTCGCGACGTGAGAAATATTTTAACATTTCCCGATGTACTGGAGAAAATCGAGTCTCCCGTCAAGGCCGTCTTCAGCAATCCAAGGTACATCATTCGTAGCCACAGATTCTGGGAGAAAAATGGAGTGAAAGAAAAGATAATGACCTCTGGTAAGTAAAACGTTTCGCACTTTTCTCACAACATGGCAAAGAGCTGACTAATAATGATTCATCAACATTTAAGTACGGAATCAATTTTACAGGTGGTTTCGTTAAGGACAAATAAAGTCAATGCATTGTATGAATTTGACGTTTTAGGAAAGATACATGTATCTAATTTGGGTTGCAATACCCACAACTACAACACATAGTAGGCACGACGATAATTCTCTGGTATCATCGCGAGGTGGTTTGGGAGGGGGAAAGCAAACAAAAGAAGCTTACGACAATTTTCTAACTCTTGTTTCCCCCTAGGTTTCACCTTCGTCAGCTTTGCTTTGGAAGTTTGCGAGGAAGTTCACGTGTACGGGTTCTGGCCATATTTGGAGGACCGGCGAGGAAACCGGATAGGCTACCACTACACTGACGACAATCATTATGGGAGGGGCCTAACCACGCGTGGCCACAAGATGCCGCGAGAGTTCACCAAACTCCTGGATCTGTACAAGAAAGGCGTTTTGAGATTAGTGACAGATAAATGTATTTCATAATCAACTAACCACCTCATGTTAAGATTTCTCAATATAAATACTGTACCTACTATTATGCAACTTTGCAAGAAATAAAGTTGCGGATACCCTCAGAAATATTCCCAAGTTAATATGGGAGTTATTGGATGGTATTTAACGTTTTTACTGTATTAGAAATATCTTACGGACTTGATAAATAAAACTAAAACAAGTAGAGATACTTTACAACTTTACGTTTCGAGAAGTCGAATATATGTATATCAACCCTGTATTTGTTGAAAAAAAATGTACTAAGATCAAAGATAACATAGAATCATGTTTTTATACTTTGAGTTAAGAAAGTGAAATCATTACCGTTTCCATGGTGATTTCTACGAAACGTTTCAACATGGACCACCTCATGAATTTGCAATAAAGAAGATCTGTTCAAATACCTTATGTCATCATCTAACTACGATATACTGGAAAAACTCTGTAAGCTCGTCCACACATGTTTTAAGAAGAGAGAGGAAGCATGTAAACTGTAATATATATGTATAGCTTTCCGATCACTTACTATGTACCAAACTGACTGCATTTAGCCCCAATGGGGCTTGAATATGCAATAAACTTCATTGTCATTGTCATTATTGTTAGTAGTAGTAGTAACACTGACTCTATCCTCTGCTCTCATGACGAGTTGAAAGCATTTTTAAAGATGCAACGCCGGATAAACTCGATAGATGACGCTTTAGACCCTCAGCGTGCATAGTATGTAGTGGGCAACTTATGCTGCACCATATTTAGTTGATTTAAACTTCAAAAAGCCGTAACATATACCGTTTTGCCCTTCACAGTATACTTAGTAGTTGCAGCCTTGTCATAAAATTACTACGCATACATGGTGCTTTTTTGGTTTATCTGCAATTTTCACAATACATACCACAGTAGACCGAAGCACCTATAAAATAGAATCGTCGAGGCATTTTTACAATCAATCGTTTACATGCATATAAGAAAATTGTTTCTGTTATATACGACCCAAAACCAATGCTTGCCGGCCATCGCAGCTGGGATATACCTCATGAGGTTTACGGCGCGCTCTGTGTTAAAAACGGTTTTTAGACTTCCTGGGGTTACGGATTCAAATAAGACAAATATTGCATATTGAATTTAATAATGAACGAACTGGAATAAACCCAACTGTAGTGATGCTATGACTAATGGTAATGTTAGTATGCTGTAAATCAACAGCATACTAACATTTCACGTATCTAAATCATGAAAATAGGACAGGTTCGTCATATAGATGCTGGGTCTTTTTCAAGCAAATGTCCGTAAAATATAAATGTTCCCTTCTTTCATGTTATACGAATCTCATTGGACAGAGGTGTTTTGAACAAATAGCTACAGTTGCACGTTTTGGCCCAACAGGGGTTTACACTGTGGTTATTACCTCGCCTATCTCTGAACTACAGCAGGTCCATAAAAATTACACGTTTTTGTGAGTTGTATTGTGTGCATACTAAACTACCGGGTGCCACCCTATTCATTTAGGTATGATTCAATTAACGAGCAGTCTTTGATCTATGGCGTCCCATGTGTGCATTATAAACGTCTAATAGAGCGTACAGAATGAGAGTAACCACATATGTGAGATTCCTCTCTTTGATGTGTACACATCGTTGCAAACTAACAAACCTCTTTGACGTGCGAACATCATTGCATTTATGAAGATCTCAAAACCTACATATATCATATATTTTCCTTTTTTTCAAATGCCAATTAGACGCCAATGAGCAACTCTTTTTCTTTTACAAAGCTGCAAAATTTGACATCTTGAAGTTCGTCATTCTGTTCATCTTCTGAATGTGTTTTATTGAGTTTTTCTCTAAATATTTAAATGTAGACTCATCAACAAAGACAAGATACTATTTCTAATCTTGGATGCTTTGGCAAGTTGTAGTCTAGGTTTAACTTATTTTATGTTGAGTTGATCAGATACGTTATTGCTCATATCATGTTCGATTATTCATATTTACCTTTCATGTTCATATGATTTTTGTTAGGTTGAAAGGCTCCCTTGGAAATCAGTTTCTCGAAAACTAAAGGGACACCCCTACAAGATTGATAAATAAAAAAATAAATAGTCAAATCGTATCGGTACGTTGCAAAGTCCACACGGTTTATGTAAAATTGATAGATACAAAATGTACATTGTAACTTCAGGCAGGCAATTTATTCTCCCCGCACAGTGGTGCTATGACGGATGCCCTGTCAGGTTCCTCCTCACGATGCAATCATCGCGTCTCGGCATCCCTGTACACTTCCTCTACCTGCGGCATCCCTGTACACTTCCTCTACCTGCGGCATCCCTGTACACTTCCTCTCTACCTGCCGCCAGGAAGGAACAGGGAATACAAAGCAGTTTGCCGTATTACACTGAACAGTTGTACAATCTTAAAGTGTCACTTTCATTTCTCTTCTTTTAAAGGGAGGGCAACTATCAATAGTATGTGCATCGATATACGTTGATTTTGTCTATGGACAATGAATTGTTTTACATTACAAATGTTTATCTACACCAAGTTGTAATAGACAGTGACATTTTTTGGCGTTTAGACAAGGGGAATATCTTGATAATTAAAAGGTGGATGTAATAACCCACACTTCCTCTACCTGCCACCAGGAAGGAACAGGGAATATAAAACAGTTTGCTGTATTACACTGAACAGTTGTACAATCTTAAAGTGTCACTTTCATTTCACTGTTTTTCTTTTGAAAGGAGGAAGGCAACTATGAAATGTATGTGCATCAATATACGTTGATTTCGTCTATGGACAATGCATTGTTTTACATAGACCATTCTAAATGTTCTACACTAAGTTGTAATGGACAGTTTTAGCCACATGGATAATTTTTGGCGTTCAGATCAACGTTGGAGAATATCTTACTGATAATGAAAATGAGGAATCTTTTAAACACTGGAATTTGACCATCAATGTTTGATTGTGACATGAAAAAACGTCATTTCTTGCAATATGACGTTTTATTAACTTTAAACTGGAAACTGTTTTGCACATCTCTTTATTTCTGACCAAATCACTTTCATAGTATCATGGTGCTACTTATTGCATAAGGTTCTCTTAAAAGATGTGAAGAATACTTAAGCGTAACTGCAATTGAAAATGAATAATTCCATCCCTACAGTCTATCGAATCAGTGGTGCATTTAATGGATTATCATAATGAAAGGGCAGCGGCGGAGGTACAGGTGAGGCCGGTACTGAGGAACACTGTCTGCAGCATCCACCTGCCTCGTTCACCTTCATCTTTCTCCCGACTCCGTTCTTCAATTCGTGCCGCGTTGATGACATGCTCGGTTTAATTGCACTTTTGGGGTGATTTTGACGTGCGTCTGTGACGTTTTTTGTTGCTTGAGACGCGTAGGACGTGGGCGTTGTACCCCCTCCCGTACCGTCAGGGTTACAACCAATCACGCTCGGCCACGGGATGTGATGGAATCCCGCTCCTCCGTGTGTTGAACGTTTGACTCCGTGCTTCTGTTCCAGCGTAAATCCCCCACCGCTGAGACGTCTCCCGGTGGTTACCAGGCACATCAAGCCTGCGGATCAGGAAGATTTGGCCGCATCACCAGACCGACGACTGAGGAAGACTGACGATCGGGATATCACGTTAGCGTCATCTTTGTGATGAGCTAACTCCTGCGATTGCTCCGGGCAAGGACTTATATTTCATTCTCGGCCACAGGAAGCGGTAAGAAGAGTCGCAGAGAGAGAGAGATAGACTCATCGGCACACACGAGGAACATTGCCGGCGTAATCGCCACTCTCTCCGCGTCAAGAGGCACCGCGGCGCGTGGAATTGCCGCATCGGCGCCTCCAGGCAGGTGGGTCTATCAACCATTTGATCACTTGCCCCACATTTTGGGCATGATAAGGGTATTCATTATTTACGTTAACCTGTGATATCCACGAGCCGGGAGGCCACAGATGGTGGAGAGATTTGTTCTGAAGCGTTTAGCTGAGAGTTAAGGGAGGGGGCGTTGCCTTGTTATCGCCTAGGCATGCGGGAAGGAGCCGCTGCTATGACCAATGGGTCCGTTCCATGTGCAGGTATCGCCAACATGGCCGTGGTTTGTGGAACAACCGCTGATAATTGACTCGAGTCATTTCCGGTCCTGCGCAGTCCACTGTCTTTAACTGCGCTTTCACAGCTGGCAGGAAATAAAAATTCATTACGCAAGACGGATTGGAATTTCTGCCAAGGAGGCCCCTGTTGGGACGCTCCTCTTCTATCGTCTGTGGAAAACACTTGGATAACATGCGCGGGGATTGGGCTTACGTACTGCGTTTGACTTCTTTTGCGTCATTGTGACGAAAAAAAACTATTCTGTATCTCTCTTAGGAGTCTACATGTACATCATATCTAGGAGGCTCGAGTGTTGTTGTGTATGTTTTCTTCTAAGGTTTTCATTAAGAACACGCATTGCGCACATGTGGCACAGTATAGGAAATATTTGTCTTTAAGCACTCAAAGAGTAATCAAGATACTTTATGATGCCAATACTACATAACAAATACAACGCCTAAACTGTATTACCGTATAAAATACATAGAAACGTTTTAAGATAAGATAAAGATTTCTCCTATATTTCTATAAGCCGTCAATCCTCACATCTTTATGTTCAAAAGTTTTACTACAAATGGCATATTGAAACCGTCAGGAAGAAATAAAGGAAAAAACTTTACACAATTCATGCTTATACTATAAATTGGCTCTCAGTAAAAATTGAAATTGAAAAGTTGGTTGGCTCTACCGAACTGCATTAAATAATTCATAAGTCAAATTAACCGCAAGTCCGACCTCTGCGGTACAATCTTCACGCTTATTGCCCATAATGCATTACAGTTACAACCAAACGACAGGTATTATCCAAGGTGATTTTTACTGGTGTGGGAAATACGTGTAACGTTTATCTATGCTACGCACATTTCAAGATGTTTTCGCCGATAAAACGTCAGCTATATTGCGTTGCTTTACATGTGCGTCAGCGCTGGCGCAGATAGTGAGATACCAATAAGGAATGGGCGTAAGGTCTTCGTCGGTAACTCATCATTGTCTTAGGTACAGGTCATGAACATATCCGGCGTGGGTTTGGTTATGGTTAAGTTTACATGAAGATTAGGAGTACAGTCGGGATGGATTATTGCCAGGTGGGTAGAGGGTAGAGGGAGGCCTAGAGTTTATCATGTAGTATTCCTTGTAAAACTGCTTCTACGTATTTTGTAAAAAAAAAAATGATTAGGCAGAGAAAGTCAATGTAGTTGTACTGTATTTGTTATACAAATAGGTGTCTCGGGAATAATAGTTTTATGTGTTGTGAAGACCACTTTACCATAGCAAGTTAGATTTTTATATAGGAGAAATTCGATGTAGACTTATTAATATCACCGTAACGTTACTTGTATGTATGCCCCTTTGAAAGACATAAGTTATAATTGACCTGTCCGAAGATAGCTGTGCTGTACATTTGTAGTTCAACTCTTGTTGCAATTGGACCCATGAAAATGCATTGTAAAAGTGCTACGTGCCCTCGTCATGTGGCAGTAGATACAAAACGCGCATTACACAAGCTAATGTTAGCTCTCTATTGAAACGTCCGTTCATGTCCAAGACTAGATATTAGCATTGACATGAATCATGACCTTTAGAATATACGTTTCAGTACTTGTTATGGGATAATGACCAAAAATACGACGTCAGCTGTCAAGTCTCATTGAAAGAAAGGTGCATCACGTTAACGTGCTTTCATACGGAGCCCTCATCATGGCGGGTTTGTGTCCGTTATAGTTACATCCGACCATTTGTAAAATTTAAACAGTGTTTTTATATTTCTATTATGGAATGGCATTCGGATGGTGACCCCTTTTCACCCAGCCAGAAACTATTAAAAGGTGGCTTATTCTACGATCCCGTCTCTTTACAATCCGAATATACAATTTCAATTGAAGAATAATATTCAATACAGAAAAGTAGGAATGTAATAATAATGACGCAATTTTGTCCATTATCCTCTAATTTGAGCGCCCTTATTGGCGCCCTGTTGGCCTGTAACGTTAACGGCCTATGACAGATGAATGGTAGCTGTGTAGCGTTTTGATTCACGCCCCGTTTGGCTCATTAAAGGAGAGCTGTGGCAGGAGCATCTATCAAAGGATTCGTTCAGAACGCAAATGAAGACGGTATGTAGCCAACCGTTTGACTGGCTAACGGTCTTTCATCCCAGCTTTGGTGTGACGTGTCAGGTTTGAACAGCCGTACACCGCACAAAAGGTCATTCGTAATAGATATACATGCATTAAAACAAGTAACCGGCGTTGTATTCAGTGATATAAACTCACCACAGTTTGTTTTCCGCTGGAATGAAATGTTGGGGAGAGATGATGGACTTAATAGGTCCCAACAACTCGTCCGAAATGATAATGAAAATGTAACACACACACACACTGATATGCATTTACTTTGTCCTGCTGAACCAGCATATATACACGGGTTGTACACATTTAATGTCTGTATCTTTAGACGTTTGGGGCATTTCTGACTTATATGTGGCCTACGGCATTAAACCGCATCTACCGGGGAAGTAAATCTGCATCAGTACAGTATATGTCAGGTTTTTACTGATATGATTAATTTTGCTGTGGGGGGGGGGGGGGTAAATTGGCAAAAAATTCGTCGTACGTGGGTTAAGTTGTGCGTATGTCGGTACATGAGTGCGATGATCAAATATACATTGTCCTTTTGCAAGCAGCCATTTCGGGCCAAAGGAACTCCCAGCTGACTCGATACGAATAAGTGTGTCAGTTTAAGAGGGATTTCGAATTGATGCACTGTAAATGGACTATTAGATGTTGGCTGCCATTACTTATGCTTCAGTACGTTTTGCTCTTGTATATATGGGTAGAAATTCATGTACGTGTAACAACTGCTTCAAGCCAAATCATCGTTTATGTCCCTATTCACAATGGCCCCCAGTGGGTTTGACCATTATCATTGCTAGGGGTGGAACGGCAGAGTTTACTACAATTCATACATGTATGGTATGTTGAATGATAGACAATAGGGAGGTTTCTGTGAGTATGAATGTCTATTTAAATCATTTGGAGCACGGCAAGTCATTTTGTCATCGACTGGCTATAGCCAACAGTAATATATCAATAGATTTGTTGAAAAATAATCAATAAATTTGTTACAAAATAATTATAGTAAACAAAAGGACGATAGAATAATCTCAGTAGTTTGCTTTCCATTTATATTCGTTTACTTTAGGAACAAAGAGGAAAGGCAACTGAATCCCTCTCCTAAGCTGATTTGTTTAGAATGTTGCAAGCTTCTTGGCTGTCTGCCTGGAGTAGGTGTACTATTAAGTTATGCATAGTCACGTACACGATATGTAGCGACGTGGCTGAAGGAAGGGGGCGTGGGTTCTGAGCACCAGATATTGTGTTCGGTCAAACGTACAAACAGTTCAAGAGTACCATGGATGTCGCATTCTAATCATTCTGTACACGGTTATACAACATAAATGTGTTCTTCTGAAAAATATCTCTGTATGAAAATACCCTTTCTTTTAAATATACATATAGTTTCTTATCAAGATTTGTTTTATTCATGCACGTGTATTATATCCCCAAGCAGTTTGAGAGAGCAAATTATATTCTGAAAATATGAATTACCTATGAGTTAATGTAGTTTTCGATAAATGTTTTTTCTCAAACTTCCCCGTTTGACTCCTAAACAGGGCAGTACAGCTTGAAGATTTCGTTGGCTGTAGAAGTCATTAGATGAAGAATCCCTGACGAACTGATAGTAAATACGCGACAATTCGCCCGACGACAGATGGCGGGTATCAACATACAGTTACAAATTGCGTCTAGAAGGAACTTCGGACGCTGTAGATCCCGTCGACAGATATTTGTCGATTTTTCAGTTTTAACTACTAGTAGTTCTACTCTTGGGAAGTAAGTAACACTCTTAACTACCAACAAAAGATGACATCCTCTTCTGTGCTGTTCAAAAATCACCGCTTATGTTCTTAAAAAAGACACATTTTTATCACTTGTAACATGGGAACGACGCTGCTGTGAAAACACAGAATGTACAGCTCGTAGTATATTCTCTAGAGTCTGTACTACAGAGGCCCAAAGACATACGTGCCATCTGAAATATGAATCGGATGCTGACTCCCTGTCGACGTCTCTTTGCATGGCATGCAATAAATCAAAATTCTTATAAACCCTGTGAAGTTAAAGTCATAGAAGGAAAGGCATTGTTTCTTACAACTCAACCCCGCTAGGGAATTGCCGAAAAAACGCTTCCCTTTTATTACCGTCAGTAGCAATTGCCTCAAGATATATACATACCCTGACCCAACTTCAATAGTTGCAGTTAGGTTAGAATATATAGTTGAAGTTAGGTCATGACATCTATCTATGTCTATCTATCTATCTAGATACTTATTCGAATCTTTTAAAATGTAATCCAATGAAGATTTGATGCTTTCATCTCCAAAATGAGATATTAGTACACATGCACTTATCCAGCAATATTTTCATGATCTAAATTCATACTGCTTACCAATTAAAGCGAGCTTTCATGCACATACTTAGATATAAGCATGTATACTCATATTGTCATAATTACTGAGTACAGTGAGGTCTTGTACTAGTAGTCAGCATAGAGATGAATTCTTAAATTGGTACAATGTAATTCTGCTGCACTACTAATCATTACAAAAGCGTGCCCCTGTTGAAGATATCTGATGCACTGTGCGCTGAATAATATCTGATGAGTGAGGAGTAAAATGGAATTCAGGCCTTTGGGGAGACCATCCATTACAGTGAATATTGGTAGCGCAAATAATCTCCAATAGCGGTTCGACTCCAGGGCCCACTGTAATAATAAGCGGGGTAACAGTGAAATGGTACGTGCAAACATGGCGGCTCAAAGGTCACGGTTTCGTTATGAACTTACGACGTTATTCGGTCATGTGAGGTCATGGACAGCTAGCTTCCACAGCGCATGCACAAACCTGGTACATGTAACGGTCCTTGTTCTAATGTTTTCTCGGTCATTCTTCGCCCTTCTTTCAACATAACAAGTTGGATTTTGTTTTTAGACAGGGAAAAGTATCCTCGTAGGTGATCTCAAAGTTTGATAACCTGTCCAAAATCACTTTGCCAAATCCTACAGGATTATTTGCAAATGTATTTTCTCGCTACTCTTTAGCCCTGTCCTTTATCTTGGAATGTTTGATGTACCCTTTGAGGGTAGCTTAAGTAAGGTTCAACAGGAAAGTGAGCTGGTAAGCTTGACATGCATCACCATTTTCTAGTCGCTATTGGAACAACACTAATATTGGCAAATGTCAATGAATTGTACATATTCAACCTGGTTATAAAGCGACGTGTTACAAAACGCTACGCACTATGCCCTTTTGGGCAACCTTTAAGTAAAATGTATCATTGTGATGAAAATATAGAGTACAATACTCGTAGAAAAGGTTGGCAAAGTAGTAAGATGCAAACAAATTGTTCAGGGCGAATATACTGACCAAAGTTCCTGGAAATAAGAAATGATAGATACGATGTTAGTGGCATGCCGTGCAAAATGTTTATTCGTCAATTGAATTCATGTGTACAGTTAACGTTACAGGGTTTCAAATCATGCATTAGTTAAGTTATCTCCTTTGAAGAATAAGGTAACATAATGCATTATGTTATGTTGGATTATTGTAAATAGAGATTGAAATTGTAATAACGAAAACATGTTGTATTTATTTTAATTGTAATAACGAAAACATGTTTTCGTTATTACAATTTCAATCTCTATTTACAGTGTGAATTGTATCACCTCACCTCACCGGTCCCATAGCGTAGGTCACCAATAAAGTTTCCAATATAAGATAACGTTAGACAAATATGGCAAATCATGGCGAACTGAATCCAGTCCACATGATAATGTTGTCAAAATACAGCGACTATATAACGTTACTCAAAAGACGCCACACAAAACAATACGGATCATTTCATCAGACTGTGTACATTACACACATGATATACAAACCGTGACTTTGCTTTATCCTTTGCACCATCTGTAACACACAGGTTCACACAGTAAAGTTAGTACAATGGGAACCAAGTAGAATCAGACATAACAACATACTTCAGCATCGCAAAGGCATCTTTATCTCAAGTTATTTAGATACCATTTCAGCTTATTGAACTTGAATGTCAATTTATCATTGGACATTTCCTCACCAGGGACACTGAGATGTAGCAGTGTTCCATCCAGTTTCCGTCTCAGGACAGGGAAAACGTCCTTGACAACTTCAGCGTACCTGTTCAAAAGCAAAAACATCATAGATGTGATTTTTTCCACACGTGAAGTCACTGACAGAAAGAATTTACGAGCCAAGGTCAAACTAGATATGACCCGGAAGTGATCACGGGGTCACGCAAACCTGATGACTCGAATAATGCACGAGTACAGAGTTACGTACACTGAATCAGATATTCAGCTACCATTGAAATCAAATGTGATCGGTTGGTTGGATCAGTTCCTAAGTCCCTCTGTCAATAATAGAATGGAAAAAAGGCATAAAAAAAACAAATAAGAGATCCATTGACTGGCAACATCACTTGCAGACTGCTTAACCATTGTCCGTGATCTATCAACCTCTTTGTGTATACTAAATTTAGTTGGGTATGTCAGGCAGCAACGTCTCAAACCTGAAAGTTGAGACACACGATAGAAAATTCTTAAGACTTAATCACCAACACTGTTACTTCCTTCCTACCTAATCCCTCTAGATGAGAAGTAGTAATCATTTCCCCGTCTTTCAAAGGACTGGAAGGGATTACGTGGAGGCAATTATCCAATTAGTATTCATGATCTAACTTAGAGAATCATGGAGGATCGTATCTTAGCAACACTGTTGTGCGAATTTACAGTCTTTAAAAGAAATCCGGGGACTCTGTCTTATCTTTCCCAAACATGTGTTTATAGACTGAGTCAGCGAGGCGGCACCATTTACTGTCTTAGGTTCTTTGGTGATTTTCACAACTTCCAGCGTACTGTGGTTACGTAAGATGGCTTTTCCTGGAAAATCAGGACTTAGTTATCAGCTTACGCCCACGCTCATACTATTAGCAGTAGGACTACTCCCACTGTTTGAGAAGTAGGAGGGGATTAAAGATGGCTGTTAACATTACTTGGAATAGCCCTGTAGGATAATACTCTTTTGGCGAATAAGTATTGTTTGAATAACGTGTTTTAACTGGGCAAATAGTGTGAAGGCTAAAAAATATATACGCTTCAGCTTGCAATGGTTTCAACATGTCCCATTGATCAAAGTCTTACCCGAGCAGTAAACATTGGCATTATCAGTGCAGGAGGCAGCAATGTAGACTCATGAGAATTTCATATTACATATGTATGAAAGACGACGATATTTATCATATTTTGTTGCTAGTGAATGTAATAAATTTACTGCTAGAGTAGCTAGACTGAGAATGCTTAATAGTTGGTACCTTTTTTGGGAACCACAAGCTTTTCTCGACGTACACTTGAGAGAAGTTGAGTGCTGTCAGGCATTACCAGGAAGATGAAGAGTACTAAGTAGGCCCTGTTGAAGTATAGGCGCCGGCCTTATCTCTCCTCGCACGCCCCCATCAGGATTCCGTGTAATGGCATCGCCTGGAGCGGGTTCGCGACAACAGGGTTGCTGTCGAGACTTTTGGCACCAGGGAAGTCATAGGCCATGTGATCTCTATTCACATACGTGACTTACACCTCGAAACAGATCCACTTTATTGTGCTCTTGGGACGGTGCTACAAAATGTCACTACCCAACTAAACTTCCAGAAGCTTGGATGAAATTTTGCATTCCTATTCTTAGTCCGATGTTAACTGTTAGTAAAAATTATTCATATTCATCTGCAGAGGGTGATTATCTACCCCCTCTTCCCTAGAGCAGCTAGCGCTGTCCGAAATAGACAGATGAGCTGATCATCTCTGAGCTATTCTGCTAGCAAAATCTTAACTTAATATCGAAAGCAAAGTAAAAATGATGTTGGCTGCACGAAGTTGTGAGCAGTCAAGGTTACGCAAGGACCCTACTACTGATGAAGAACTCTGTCTTACACTGGTTCACGGAATTTGATATCATGAGATCAGTGTAAAAGTTGTGTCTGAGATTTTCTGCTGGTAAAATCTTAACCTAATATCTAAAATGCAAACCAAATCAAAATTGCTGTTTCCTTCATGAACTTGTAAAACAGACAAGGTTAAGCAAGGACACCGCGCCCCTGATGGAGAGCTTTGTCTTACAGTGGTTCACAGAATATAAATCTCGTCAGACGGTGTCATGACATCATTTCCCCGGCGAGCAGAGATCCCTCTTGCTCGAGGCATCTGTTGCACAAGAAGATTAGAATTCCACCTCTTCTTCTCTCCCATCAGCATATGGAATTTTCAATATCTCCTACGTATGAGACGTTGAACTCTGAGCTGAAAATGAAGCTTTTGATACAAAAGGTCTGGCTCCTTCATCAAAGAACTTTCTCACTGATGATTTATGATATATGTTCATAATATGTACTTGAAAAAAGTCGCGATGGAGATTTATTGAATAGTTTTCAAAATGGCGTCCATTATGGCAATGACGCATTGGACGTGGACATGATACCATCCATCTCGAACTGCACTGTGGGTATATTTACTCAATAATGATCCTTACCAGACATACTGGCACTTAATTATCAGTGGGACTTACAAGATAACGACGACAAGATAACGGACAGACCTGTTGTTTTTTGTACATGACAGAAAATTAGAGATTAAACCATCCAGTAGCTAGCAATGGCCCTGTGTTTCTCTTGTACTTTTAGGGTATTTCAAATCTTACACAGTTATCATCATAGGCTGAAAACCAGGAATAGTATTGAAATGTAAAGGCATGGAAATGTGTGGAAATACGTATTTGCAGTAATCACATATTTCCGTCAGGGGTCGGGGCTTATTCTGCCGTTCATAACATTACCATGCATAGCATAACCTTGCATTCATTATAGCTTACTACCCTTGTACTAATTGTGCTTAGCACACCCACGTACGGGACGTTAAAGTCATTAGACTGTACAGGAATCTAATACCTTGTCTTGCCGTTTATGACCTGATGGATGTCCGGGCGTCTGTTTGATATTGGTCAAGTCAGTACAACGGAACATCATTATACGTCTGTCCAAGTTAATCAGAAACTCGCCGAACTTTTAAAGTTATTAATTGCTAACTTTGCGCTACGTCTGGCAACGTTCAAAGTAAGTAAGTCTCTTTCTCGGTCTCCTTAGACTGAAGACTTTTCCTATAACGACGGCCATTGAAGTATGTATTTGCGGCTGTGAGTTTGCAAGGCTTAACTTGAGCCTCACTCACCAAGCGATTGATGCTTTGAACTATGATTCCGTGGCATGTGTTGTACTCCCGACCTTATCACGGCTTTAGACGTACACAGCTCCATTGACAAGAAAGACAAACATGAAATAAAGTGCCCTTCGGTTATGCCTACTTACATGCCTATCTAGAGCTTACCTGACATAAATCCTACATTTATTATCAATGATGCTACCTATCATCAAAATCCACATTTAAAGCCTTTTTTGTAGTCAATACCTGTCAGTTTTTCAAGGAACAACAAAGACCATTACGTAGCAGAGAATATGGAAGAATCCACCTTTGACTCCTTAGATCAAACAGGTCACACTATCAGGACCTGATTAATCAAAAATATCATTTCACGTCTAAATCACTGTAGATTTTATTCAGCATTTCTGCATGTAAAGATTCAAGCCTGAATATGGGCTATCTATCTCAGCAGTCCCAAACTCCTTATCAACCATTGTCAGAAAAAAACTTTGGAACTTTCATGGCTCTATTTATGCTGCTTTTACTTCATACATGACATGGATACCGCATTTTGCACATGCTCCAAGACAGGCGGTCTATAGGCCTAACCCAGGCTTAACTGACCAAGGAATTGATGCGTTGACCTACCATACAACTGTGTAATTCATATTTGCGAACTTACATGGCTTTACTATTATATCCCCACTGATGAAAAAATAAACTTTATATTACGTGCCCCCCGGCTAAGGTATCAAACGAGCGCACACCCACAGCCCTCGTAACCTCATAAAAACTGATCAATAAACTTCATTTCATCAAAATGATATTTGACACTTGAAATATTTTCAAATTTTGCGGAAAGCCCAGTCACCACGGTAAGCTTGTGTAGATCAGAGCTGACTTGTGCCTTCATGAAATATATGTAGTATATGAAATTGAAATCTTGAAAAACGGCTCAGGCCGAATGATGTATCAAGGTTAAATAAAGGTTTAAAAAAATTGAATCTCAAATCATATTTTGTTGCAAGTGAATGTAATAAATCTACTGCTGGAGTAGGTAGACTGAGAATGTTTATTAGTTGGTACCATTTTTGCGAACCACAAGCTTTTGTCTTCATACACTTGAGTGAAGTTTCTAAGATGTTTATAAGAGTTTTCTATTGTTTACCACACAGGATCAGCCCCTTTGGTTTTATCGGAAATTTCATTTCATATGGTATTAACGTTATTATGTAATAATCTAAATGTGATTAGAATGTAGTAAACACCCAATTATCTGGATTCGTCTACATCTGAAACATCATATATTCATCTGCACTAAGTAATTACGCGTCATTCCAAAACAACTATCATTATGTGGGTAATAAGGTAAGAGCCATCTGACCTATGACCACTATCTGACCTATGACCTCTTCGCCTGATGACCATCATTGATTGTCACTACCACCAACTATTGAGGCTGAATGGTCGTGTTTCTAAATCAAGATACCAATCGAACAGCTACCGAACGTGTCAGGAGGTCAGGTTAGTCATTACCTACAGTTCTTGTGGTGGTGAAGCCGGTGAAAGGTTTTAACATCTCTTTGAATGTCTTTGTTATAGTAGCGAGACTTATTGGCGGGAATTTCAAAATTTGCATGGGGAGGGGGGGTTGTTAAACTATGGTTTGTTTCCATAGGTCATCTTGCATGTATTTTTGAACTCTTGATGATATTAGATAGTACGTCAGTGAGAATCATGAAAATGATACTTATCCGGCCTGTGAAAACGTCTCATGGTGGCAATACGAACAGTTTTGTACATAAGTTGTAGCAGGTTGTCATGTCTATATGTACATTTTGTCATTATACTAGGATTTTGTTTTTTTATTTGCCCCTTTGAATGAAATAGAATTATCTTCTGTGTAGTGCCTGTCGAATGCAATACATCGATAGAATAATATGCCTTTCTCAAAGTTTCTGTATTTTCCAAAGCACCGTTCATATCCAACATCCGGGATACCTGTCAAAAGGTCATGACCTCCAGTCATTAGTAGACGTATCGTGTCTCATCAGGTCCCAGCCCGGACTACCGTTATTACCCCAGCCTGTAGTTGTGCCGGTAGAATTTCCAGTAGGATTATAATAGGGTGAGAGCCATTGCATCTCCATGCACTGCCTGGGGCCCAGCCATCCCTCTTGTATGTAGTTATGATTACTGTGGGATCCCCTATCTGAATCCTGCATGAACAAGACGGTCGTAAGACGTGCCTGGTAATTGAATTACATTGGCTGTGGTAATGGCCATGGCGTAGACTCTGGATGGAGAATGTGGACTTTATGGTGGGACATTGAACTTGTGAGGCTGATGGCTACCAATCATAAAAGCCTTCGACTTTATTGAGGAGGAAATGCTATCTTTCTAAACTTAAGTACACGTAGCGTAAGACAATTATGCTCATAAGTGACAAAAAAGAAATCTTAGCGGCATACGAAAATGGATGGGTACAGGTCATGTTGGAACAAGTAGGGAGACATTGTACTGAAGGAAGGAAAAATATTGAAACGTGGAGACTAAAAGTCATAGGGTCTTGGAAATCGATGTTCTGTTTTCTATTACGGTCATGAAAAATAGTGTCGGAAGGTAGCTATAATGATTCTCTTTTTGTAGATTCTGGCCGAAGTAATCCAACAAATGCAATACAATATAGAACTGAAATGTATCGGAATACTGGTATATTTTCAATAACATTTTACTGATACACACCGTATAACATCAGCATCAAATAACTAAACAAAGAAGTAGAATCTACAATGTTTACTGCACTTTATGTCCAAAGCCTTAATCAGCGTGTGAAATTTCCATCACACATATGTTACACCGAAACCTTTACGCGTGTTCAATGCCAAAAAAAGTTTATGTAGACAGGTTTTAGCAAGGGTCGGTCGGAGAACTGGAAGCATCTTTTTCCGGGACTAGGAGTTCAAACGGAGAGCATCTGTAGTTTTTCCAAACAAATAACCGTTCATTTGTAGATGGAGGCAGCAGTTACTCATCTAGTCTTAAAATAGATGTCCTACGAAGCCTGAGACCTCAAAGTTATTATCAATTCTTCCTGTTTCCTTCCTGCATTTTCCTTAGATGCCTCTGAACGATCCAGAGCTCAGAAAATTCCCCTTGACGTGACCTTTGGCACAAAAGGTTGACGTGTGACCTCGAGGTGGGCAAGACGTTTGTTTTGTCGGATCGATGTTGAATAGATGTGGGAATGTGGGGCGGTGGTACGCATCAGTGATGTACAAGACCAAGAGCATGTTCGAGACTAGAAATGTAACATTTGTTGCAAGCAGATTCATAATGTTTGCATTTACATAGTCTAGCGTAACAAACTACTACTCTGTTTATTCTTAATCATATGCATTAATATAACATTTATATGGTGACCAGCCACTTGCTTGCTTTACATGGTGTCAGCTATTTTACCAGTAACAGCAGCAACAGTCGCCTGGTAAAAGCATTGACCTTAGTTGTTTGGAGAAGAAGAAATGGAGCATACTTATTATTCTTAGTTGGACACTGAAGCTCTACACTAACGTCGAGCTATACTAATGTCCCGTTGCTAGAGTTATACAAATTGAAAGTTACGCGTGTTTTCTGCAGGTTCCAAATTCTTTATAGAAATGCCGCTCTGTTTAGAATCTGCTTCAAATCTATCTGTTTCATACATAAATGCATCTTTGAGTCGCGTTACCTTTTGTGTGGAGGCCAACAACAGAGTGAGCACCTTTAATTACTTATATGTACTAAACTCTCGCGATATCAGATGAGGTTTAGGTAATAAACTCCTGGTTACCTGTTTAGAACATTTAAACTGGAAGACGGTTGTGAGTTGAGTAAAATTGATACAGTATCTATTTAAAGATAAAGGCCTGTGCCACTACTCTGAAATGTTCTGAAAAAGTTCCTTCCCTTCACTTTCTACATATCGATTGTCCAATCTACAACCGCTCCAATGACCCAGTTCGACTTCTTAGCCAGGGTTGTTACTTATAGTAGTGTATGTTAAATTGTGCCCACTGGCGGTCTTCAAAGTTTTGTAACCACATTTGAGTTAGTTTGATTCCTCTTATAATGTAATGGACTGGGTGAAAATAATCTATTTCGAGTGGAAATGCTGCATAGCCTGGATATCACTATGGCGTCAGAAAGTGTAGAAGCGACCATAAACTAATAACATGCATGGTGCCCAGGCTACCTGTTAAAAGTATATCAAAATTTTGCCTTTTATAAGCTGTCTGAACACACATGATAAGGACACATTTTATTACTACAGTCCAACGTTTGAGAATTTGATGGTCAATAAGTACAAATGTACATCGAGTCATAACGTCGCCCATAACTTGCCCTTGCTTTGCCACAGCTTTCAACAGTCTGAATCTAGCGAAAGAGTACTGCATCAATAAGAACTTTTAAGTGAGAAGTCGATCACTGACCACTTTTCGAGCATTTCGATCATTGATCTTACAGCGTTCACGAAAGTTGGAAAGTATTATTCGGGTAGAAAAAAGTAGACATGATCCATATTCAGAAGCAAAGCTTGAAATCCCTCCACTCAACTTGGCGGTACAGGATTTAACCTGGTCGACTTATAGGATTTACTGTATCGAAACCTATTTGGCAAAGCACATAACCTTGGCAGACAGAGCAGTCTGAATTAAAGGCGGACCGAGAAGCCTGAAATAAATTGACTGCAAAGATGGGCTGCTTTAAGCATTTGAAAGCAGTCTCTTTAATTGGTTCTCGGACGGAATTGCTCACTTGCCTGTGGTTCAAAGTCTCTTTTCCTGACACATTATTCTTCTGTTGCTTTAGACTGAGGGCGCAGATCTAATGTAAAAGTCTCCACCAGACTGACTACGCTGGCTACTATAGGGAGAATAGTTTGCCAAAGGATTTTTTGCTACCAGAGGTTTTGGCCGGAGGGCTAACATGAACCTTAGCGTGGACTGACTCCCCTGGTTAATTTCCCGTTATTTTTTTCGGAATACTACGATCCCGCACCCCCGTAGGAAGGCCTAGTAGTAGAGGCTACTGATGTATTACTCTCTTCATAGTGCTATAGCTGGCGGTTTCGGCATGTGTCTTCTAATCAGCTTTAGCGGGGTAAACTTTTCGAGCTGACGTCGATGCTGAGCCAAGTTCAAGATCATGGCCGAAGTTACAGGACGTTTCTATTGATTTCGTTTAAGACAAATTGGTGGATTATTTCCTTGACAATGCTTGATACATACGCATGCCAGCACTGAGCTGAGGTTACAAAGATCATCCTCCAAGGTCAGACTATCGAAGGTAGAAATTACGAGGACGATGTAGTTAATTAGCTATGAACTATGTCTAGTTATCGATCATAAAAGTTCGTAGTTTGCAATACTAGTCTAACATGGCTCACAGTTGAAAAAATAACGTTTAATATAAGCCCACTGCAAAAATAGATTTAAGCGTCCCATGCATACGTGATATGCCATTGAAATATGTATGGTTCCAAAAGATCGTTTCCGTTGGGTTTTTTTTAAAGAACAAGTCTTCACGATAGGTAACTCTGAATCTTTTTACATCACAACAGGAACTTGTGGCCACAACGCCAGCTGGGCCAAACATTCGAACTGTAGAGCTTGATTTTCTACATGCAAAAAGGTGAGAACTTCCTTAAGTTATTTATAGTTTGTTGTTTTCTTCGTTTACTGACTAATCCCCATTAACCATCCCAAATGCCTATTGAGAGAGGATATTCATTACCACTGGCGGTGCATGAATCAACAACAATGCTTTATTCTATATCATGTCAAGTTATTTTCGAAATATTTCCGTATGTTGTCTGATTGAATATTGGCTGTTCTACTGAAATCTCACACACATTTGTATGGCTCTGCAAAAAGACGTTACAATTGTGTGATTAATGTGCATTGTATATTCTGTGGGCTGATACTGTCATAGTCATACATCATTGTTTAACGTAAGCTCTTTTTTAACTACCAAATGTCTTTTTTGCTAAGATCATGCAACCTACCAATGTGCTAATTGCTCATTAGACAGTTCATGTGGGAGTTGGTTGCAAAACTTCTATTCATCAAACACCGTGAAAAATGTGCTAGTAGCTTGACGAGACAAAGATATGACGTGTTAAATTTCACGAACCCACACAGAAGTATCAGGCATTTGTAGAATATCGCCGCAAGTCACACCTGAAAGGTACATATGGTGCACTTTGTAAGTAGTAAATCATGCATCGCCGCAAGTCACACCTAATTATAAAAAGGTACATATGGTGCACTTTCTAACTTGTAAATCATGCATGTACATACATATCTATATATGCGATATTGAAAGGTATGATGGTGGGACGTTGTTTTAAAAAAATGATAATGAGTTTTATGTTTTGAAATCATAAGGGTGTCTTTGAGCATATTGAGACCAACCTGGAATCCATGTAAGTCGTTGACCGCATAATGGCTATCTGAATCCATTGCCAAACGGAATTGCAATAAAACCTCT
The DNA here is from genome assembly GCA_019207045.1 of Branchiostoma floridae x Branchiostoma belcheri. NCBI lineage: Eukaryota > Metazoa > Chordata > Leptocardii > Amphioxiformes > Branchiostomatidae > Branchiostoma > Branchiostoma floridae x Branchiostoma belcheri. The sequence continues at coordinate 9,272,085 of CM033041.1, forward strand.
TCAATGCGATATCGACCCTCGGTAGCTATTAGCTAAAGGCTGTACGCAATTGATGGCCAGTATTATTGATTTAACTTTTTTCCTGGATAACCATTATCCGGAGCTGCTCGTCCTAGATCCGTTAACATCAGTATAGTGTCGTCACCTCTTCCGATTCAACAACATCAAATTCACAGTTTATGTAAAAATCATTGTCTATCTAACGACCGAATTGCCTTTAGCCAGTAAGGTTGTTAATGATCATGTATATGGACATCAGATGTTAAGAATTAATAGTTACTGACCCTCCAGATTTCACTGTTCCCAAATATTGTATTTGGTACCATAAATTCTTTTGATACTTGTTATGGCAATCTCGACATTGTGAGAACTTTTTAATATGTTCACGTTGAATTGCCCGAGAGCCCACTGAACCAAACACGACATTCATGACAGTCATAGACCTGTGAACTCTTGGAAACTAAAGCCTTTCAAATATCGGTGGCGTGCCAGACGGGCGAGAAGCAATTTTCACCAAATGAATTGGAGACTGCCTCTTTGGAGCTGTCTGAGGAGATCCTTGGAAGCAAGCTGCCGTGAATTTCACCTTGGGACGTTTCCACCTCAGGAAGGAGAAGCTGCTTTCATCTAGCGGGTAATTGATCACCTTGTCACCGGCACTGCAGCCATTTACATGCCTTTCGATCAGGAGGAGAGGGCTCAGTTCCATCACCGTACCGGCCCGATAAAATCCGCTGCCGAAACCTCTGAGACACCCATTATTCAAACCTGTCCAGGGTGCCAACAACGTTCGCCACCTGCTTTTTCACCTGCCAGAATGACAGAAATGTATAGTTGTGTTGAAAAAACCCCACGAAAATCCCCTTAAGTTGAATTTGATATATTTGTACACTTCACAGCAAAATATTTAGTTTCTAATTTTTTGTATAACATTTTTTTTCAAAGATAGGACCGAAAAGTAATCACCTAAGATTTCTACTGACCTTCTTATGACAGAGTTATTGATCATTTGCACATGAGTATCAGATATTTCAGATCCCATATCAAGCTAAGCAGACACACTATTTATTTGACTTGACTTGACTATTTATTTGCGTTTCCATGTCTTGCTGTATATACATATATGCTGGATTGTGAGATCAACGTTTGGTTACACCGAGCCAAAGCAAACCAGCAATCAAACTAAGCGCATAAGCTATTTCTGCGATAAGGGTTTTTAGATAAGAAGAACATGAAAAGATTTATTTCATTTTAGGTTCCCACTCCCAGACCTTCTGCTATCATACAGTGATAAAGATAGAGTACCTTCTAAAACCCTCCTGGGCAAAACCTCATGTTCTTCTCTTGAGAACCTGAGCTCGAGCTTCAATTTGAGTCCAAGGTACTTTGCTGTGATAGAATCACTTCTCATCTGCACTTATGCCGATGGCAGCATCTATCTCATTATCAAGATCAAAATTGGACATCTTGTCACCATAGGACAGATCTGTGACGGTGTTTCTCATGTCTTAAGGGCTCGAGCATGATCTTCCATCTTTCACCAATTACGTGTGAAGCTAGAGTAACATTTGTGCCAAATGAAATTAGCTCCGTATACATAGATCCGTGCATAACACGGACGTGATGCAAATAGGTAAACTAGTATCGAGTCAATATTGGTTACAAGGTGTCAGTAGATATAAGGAATCCCTTTCAATGAGGAAATTGCCTTGCGCAATGGGGATGTTTTAGAATTATTTATTTAGATGAGGCAATATCAATTTTGCATCTGAACACTAAATTTTGGCTCAGGAAGTTTAGTCTTGCCCAACCGATTGTTTAACCGAATTATCTTTTTAATTCTGCTCATGTTGAACAGTATCAATCTTGATTTATGCTAAGTAGTAGTTTTGTAACGTGAGACGTTTTGTGAGAGGTTACTTCATTGGTTAGGCATTCTCGATTCTTCACGAGACAAAAATGGCGTTAATAATTTTCAGCAATGGTACACTCCCTAAGATGTAGAATATTGCAGACTTGCATACATGGAATGATGAATTATGCTTCCTATACGTATAAGATTCAAGGGTAGTCTTGTTCGATATCATCTCACAGAAACTACAGGAAACATGTAGGTAGTGTAATTACCTTTAGGTATCCAACACGCCTTGTGAACACCACGACCATGTCTCGTCTGGCAGGTGTGATTGGCTGATAAAAAAACTTTCCCTCTAACACCTGGAGGGAGAGAGTATCTGATTGGATGACGGCTGACTAGTCATAAGGATGATAGACCAGTGCCGTTGCTTCCTATTATATCTTGTATTACGTACAAGCAGCGGGCCTGGCCAGGGAAAGGGGTCACTTCCAGAAGATATTTCACCCAAAACTCTGCCTAGCTTGGATGCAGGATGATGGTATCCTCTCTCACATCACTGTCAGGTTGTTAATAAAGTTCACCTGATGCTAGAGAATTTTTCAATACTTCATTTCAACGTTGGTAACCATAAACCTACGCCGTAATATCCCCTCTGTTCTGTATATTATTTTAACGTTGGTGACAATAGAATCACGCTGTTATATATCCCTTCTGTACGTCCGTTCGACAGCTTCCATTGACTTATTGGCTCGTATTTCTTGATGCCGTTCTCCATTTGAGGCTAATTCCAACCCTTCCGTTTGACCCAGATCAGTCAAAACTGTGTTCATCTGTAAGAGGTATGTTCAACCCCCGTGATTCAGGAGGAAGGAAATCAATGGTGGTAGAAACGGGGGATTGAACAGAATCGGAATTATATCCTTCAGTAACCGGTAGTTTGTGGCTAACATGGATTTTCAATCCCACAAAATTCCCTTGTGGCAGTAAGCATGGTCTTGATGATCGTGCATGCGTTTACCCCGGAGGAAAATTGAAATCTAGTGTTTTCAATGGTTTTCTTGGTGGCAAAATTGTGGAATGCAAAAATGATTTCAAAGTATAATTCCCTGTAGTTAGAAATATCAAGTTTAAACTTGGCTATTTGTTTAATGATTAGTAGGATATTAGGAGGGCCAACCAAAATTTATGATTGAAAGCGGACATCATTGTTTGTTGCAGTCCTTCGCATATACTGAAAACGTGCGTAATGCATATGGAGTTTCATGTACATTTCATGTTACATCTGTTGTTAAATAACGCCGACTACTCATTGCCGGTCATGTGGCTTGTAGTATAGAGCCAGCCGAAAAACTCTTGTTCTGGACACCTGATTTCTGTAAGAAACGTGTTGGTCGCAGAATGCTAACTTTGAAGAATCTTATTGAGTCAGAAACTGGTCTAGATGGATTGGGACTTCTCACAACAAAGAAAGACAGACTGTTCAAGAAGTCAGAGTTTACTTGCTGCACCCAATAGAGGATAATTAATGATGATGATGATGAGCTTGTCTACACCACCGGGCTAACTCATTTATCTCGTTGACAGGTGAAGCATGCCTGTCATAGGTGTGAGGGTTTACCACTGATGCTAGAGCATCTATGACAAATATGGTCGTTAAGCTGCCAACCTGACTATGAAAATTGTATTTCAGCGTGCAAAATGTGATTGACTGGCAGGGGACTAATAGCTTCACAAGCCTTGAGAAGGTAACAGAGAAAGAAATAAGAGGAGTGTGATACTAGTCGCTGAACAACCTTGAAAAAGGAATACGAAAAACAGCTTTAGAAATATCTGTTATAATATGACAGATGAGAAAGCATTTCAAGAGAAACAGACTAACAATACATAATTTTTAAATTATAATGGTTGCGCAGTATGTAACGGTTAGTCTTGCTATTCATCCTTCTTACCTTACTGACAAATCATACGGATGTTTTACTTAGATATGCACAGATATTGTCTTTGATGACATGATTACTTGTAGACATACAGCAGTAAGGAGATGGCATTACTTAAGAAACGACTGTAGTCAATGAGATGATCGATCAATTCTGTGATATTCCTGTAGAAACCGTAAGTATAAGAGACAGAGACAAGACAAATGAGAGAGCTCTCAGCGTTGTGGCCAACCCATCATTTTTTCCTCGCATCTAGAAACAAATCGACAGTTCTGGGCGGCATAAAGATTTATATGGCTTGAATAGGGTTCCCCAAACTGATGACTGAAGGATGAAAGGATGTAAAAAAACTTCCGTAGGCCATGGGCCAGTGCCAGATTATTCATCACATTCTTCTAGTCCAGAAAATTATTTTCCCTAAAAACGTGATGATTGAACTAGTAGTATTTTTATAGTTTACTTCTTTTTACTAGAGGAGGTATTGAAGAATTCTTTTAAAACACCCATCAAGAATCTCCTTTTGTACAAAAATGAGATATAGGGTGTTATCATTTTTCTTACCACAAAAGGAAGTCATGAATCTTCTGTTGGTGAAAACATGTGATTACAGCCCCTTTAGCCCTTTTTTTATCAGAAAAACGATTTTTAAAATCTCGCAGGGTATTTTTCACCAGAAGAATGTTTGCAGCCAAAATAATGCCACACATTCCCTACATGTCACTATCGCATGAAAATGTAGCTACAACCCTTTTCAAGTACAACAAAATGAGATAAACAGCCAACTCTGCAGTACGCATTCTATCTCATGCCCATTCGTTCTTCCTAAACAGCCCTATCTCGTTGATATGTAGGCACTCAGCTGAGAAACGTAACGTACAGCGATGTGCGTAATCTGCCGGCTCATGGACGGGAATGATAAGGACTGACGTCATTCGTCCTTCCACTGCACCTTAAGGCAACAACAGAACACCTGTCAGTGCAGACGTCACCGTAGCTTCATCTGTGAGCGCCATCATTCTAGCTTAAGGTGGTACTCAACATCAATGTCAAGGCACGATATATTCAGGAAACTTCAACCATCTATATATCGGAAGGGAATGCTTTACCATGTGGACCCAGGGCAAACGACCTTGGTAATGGTATTGTTTTAGTGTCTATTATTCATCAGATGTATATAAATTTAGAACATGAAGATACATGTGCGTTGCGCAAAATACGTGTGTGTTTTGACCGGCAAATGTACAGTATGAAAATCCCAACGATATACTTTGATATCTTTGAATATTCTATACAAGCTCTAAGTGGGTACGTCTGTCCGCCCACGTGGGTTTAGCCATGAGTCATCCTTCCTGTCTACAACATTGGACCAAAGCCAAACCACCGTTTTAGAATCTCCTAGTCTGTGTAACACAAATCGTTTGCTGTCCGGGGGTGCAACTGGCCCCTCCCCGCCGGCGGATCTTGGGCGGGCTGCTATAAGCGAGATTTAATCAGGCTAGAATTCTCCACGTATTCTTTTACGCCATTATGACATTACGTTTTGTCATGTTGACAATATGTAGCTCATAGCCGCAGACACACACTGAGACAAATTAATAACAAACAAACACGCCAACTGATTACAAGTTCATTTCATTTCCAAGGAGGTAATAGAGAAACATAAATTTAGAATATGCCATACCTGATGATGATTACCACTAAAGCTGTACAGAAATGATTTCTGGCGGAGATCGGGAAAATTTTGGGGACGATCCCTGAAAGGATAGCTTGTAACGCCCCTTGTGTATCCGGATTGCTTTCAAATCGTTAATTACATCCACTTGACTGGGCTATCGATACCGACGTAAGTAGCAGCCGGGTGAACAGGCGCAGGGGAGTGGGCTGGGAACAGTTTCCCGCGCTGATCCCTCCAACAGGGACCCACCTCTCCCTTATAGCACCGCAGGATCGATACCTGGTAATTTGATTATGTGATATTGATCTTTTTGGCGCCAGTGGAACGATTGACCACTCCTGTCAAATATACGCCTTATATTTCCAAAACTCCCTAAGTGAGGAATTTCTTTACTGAAGTCCTATAGTTGAAAGGGGTGATATTTCTATATATCTTCTCAACGTAATCCTGTTCGATCCCCCTGTCAGTCATAAGGTAGATTGTTTTCGGCATCCTTTTACGTTTCTCTAAGGGAATGATTCAATCGCTTATAGTAGATGAGACCCAATAGCTGATTGTAGTGTAGAGAGCGTCTAAAATTGCTGCGAATGGAGTCTTTAAAATTACTGTGAACAGACTAAAAACATCGAAAAAAGGAGGGGATTTAGGAACATGTCAGCCAAACGTTCTACTCCCTCTGTGGACTAACTCTGACATATTGCAATATGACGCATTTACCCTGATATTAAGGTTGTACGCTCTCATTCTGTCAGATGTCCTGCACCCTTGGTCTCTAAGGGGTCCGCTACACTTCATATGGTTATTAAGCTGTGCTCCTAGGATTTCTCTCAATCGATAGCGCCACCGACGAGGAATTATAGCTGAGTGCTTTCCTGACCAGGCATAAACACCTACCGTATAATGACCTGGTGAACGATTTGAAATTAAAGCCCGGACTTTGATGTCCGTACCTTAAATTTACTACATTTACTTCTGAGATTACGTTTTCCTTCTTACGTTTGAAGACGGTTGTCCAATTTGATCAGCTAGACATATTAGAAGACGCACCCTCTACCAGCATAACAAAAGTTTACATTTTTACTCAACTCTTCAATGATCTTCAATGGTAGATCTGTGGAGATGATGGAAGGATGCCTACTACATTTGGCCATGCCTGCACTCCTACTAAAAAATTGAATGTTGTCATAAATTTTGTTTTGACATTGTAAACAAGCAAGGACGTCAATCTTGTAGGTATAATGGCGATAAAATATGTTATCAAGACGTATTGAATTTCCTGTAGAAAATCGTTCAGCACAAACTAACTAGTCAACGGTAACAACAATCGGTCTACCGACATATGTGGCTGGGAGAGCTGGGAAGTTTTTGTTATTAGAGCGTCGTTAAATGCTCGTGGCTAGCGAAGTATATTTGACTGTCCTCAAAAACGGAACCTCCATCTTTATGTCCCATCCAAGAGGACTCCAATAACCAAAGATCTGTAATCATTTTCACTTTAGTCGAGTGAGGAAATAGGCACAGCATTCGGACCTGTTAGGGACTCGAACCAAGGCCGTTTAGTCGGCAACTCTGCCCACAAGACCACCTAGCCGTCGCAATTATGGCATTATATACATGCGCATGCGCAGGATTGATTAGATGGATTCATCCAAACAACAACGCGGCCATGACGTCACAATCCAACATCCCATTTTGAAACCCTTGATGAGTGTGCAACAGAATTAAACTATGACCCACTTGGCTCTCTGGGGGACCAATTTTATAAATCTTTAAATCCACCACGGTAGCCCAAAATATCAACTTCATCGTCAATACGCCCAAGAATCGATAAAGAGATTGCTGCGGTTTTCTCTATTAATCCAATGGAATCTATGATTGGCAAATAGATGTGGGGGAGGTTCAAGGCAATTACATTAGGCCACAGCAAGTAAATTTCATGGATGACATCCTATGCATAGTGCAGAAATAATGAGTTAGCGCAAAAAAAACAAGATGGGTAAAAAACTGGCTAAATTTTCAAAAACGTCGTAACAAGATATGAAGTCACAAAACGTGACATCACAATTAACAAGGCATTCATTCCTGCATTAAAGAAGTGAAATAGTGTTAGTAGTAAAATTGATACTAATGTGGTACACTGGTATCACTTGCCAAGCTGAAAACTACATTCATAGCTTCTGTATTGGTGGCACTTTTACAACTATCCAACAAGTTTCACTTCTGCAACTATTGTCATGACTACCTCGCTAGTGCCATTTCTACAAGTATGATTATTAGGCTATTACAGAACATGTTTGCGTATTTTGGTATATCCGACCATTCCCGAAGAGGAAAAAAAATACTTGTTTTTTCTGAAATCAGGTGGAGATTAATTAGCGCTCTGATGTCATCCATAGAATTTCCTTGCTGTGTCCTTAGTGGCAGTTCCGTCAGCAAACAAATCGCAGACGGAACCTGCCTCGATAATAAAGCTATCCATCGGGACCACATCATCAATCATCGTAAATGACGCGGAGGAATAGAGATCGCCGTAATCAACCAATTTTCCCGGAACATCCGTCTGAATGAAAACATTAAGAACCTGTACGACACCCACACCTTGCCGCCATTGACTCGCATGTAATTGCCCTTTACACAGCTTGATGCGGGCATCTCTCCAATAACGGAATGGACTTCCAATTACAGTGCAGAGTACACTATAGCCTGCATCCTAATAGAGCACAAAATCATTTAGCAGACTATTTTCATGATGAGCGCTGTATTACTTTTTGGCACGGACTGGTCTATTCCTTTTATTCCGCTTAGACATCGACATTTCCCCAGCAGTTCTTCAACAGTTCACAACAATTTGTCCGACTGACGTTTCTGTGGGTTTCCTAATAGCTTCCATAGATAATCTTGCCGACGTCTTTTTGTGCAGTTTCATACAGACTGACAGGTCGTTAGGACTGAGCTGCCCATCCCATCTAGCCCTTGCACGAACTCTTAACGACCTTCCCTGCAAAGAACGTCTTTGTACTTTGTCCAGAGATTTTCCAATTTACCTACCAAGTTGTGATATATCGTTTGGCTGGTATCAATACCGTGCCTTGTTTATGGATAAAACGTCGGCGTGTCGCTGCGTATTAACTACTCCTGTGGCACAAAACCTGAGTAATGTAAAAATCGAATGTTCGGGTCAAACAAGACGTCGACACAACAAACGTTAACAGTACCCATTACGTTGGGAGCTCTTACCCTCTTCTTTAATAAGACCTGAACGCCTCGCTAGGGACACATTTTGTACTAGATTCTCTTTCAATGAGTTCCTTTCGTTTGACATGTATCGTAAATAACGTGTTTGGAGGCCTAATGTATTACCAAAGTGTGAACAATGGAGAAACATTAGCAAGTAGTGCCAGACAGATACATTGCTGCCTCCGTTCATCCAGGTATTGATTATCATCATGATAGCAGCCTCTGCAATTGGACACCATCTGACAGACCATGGGAATTATCCAAGTCGTATCTTTCTACTTTGCTTTTAAGTTAAAACTAGTAAACCATCGCACTTACAATTGATATTGCGTTATTGGACGTAGATCAAATTCGTGTAAAATTACGGCCATTATATTTCATAGAACTCTAAAAGTGAAATGATTACCATATACTGCTGAGTATAACATTGAAAATTCCATGACAAAATTCACATGGAACTGCATCATTCCGAATGTTATATTCTAATACGCCGAATCAGCTTATATATACAACAGACAATTGATGTAATATTCTGCAAAGCTAGTATGATAGTTCTGGTGGATAATGAAGAAGAAATGTCAACTGCTCTCCAGGTAGATAACAAAGTTAGCGTCATGGAAAGAAAACGATGGTGATATTGGTACCGTGCTGTCTCTCAGCAATGGGTCCGATCAACATCCATACAAAAAGACACCATTTATTCAACTGTGGGATCCAGCTCTGCCGTCTGAGACGTCATCACGTCGCCAGGGAACTCCCGCGAGATTTCGCGATATTTGCCACCAAAATGGCAGCAATCCCGTCGACACTTGCTCCAACCGGTTTTTATGAGTTCTCTGACCCGATTGAATGATTGACGGGACAATGGACAAGGTATTATGTCCTCTCAAACCTGCTCCGCATGGAATTCGTTCAATCAGGGGCTAATATCGTACACAACCCCTAAAGCTCATTGTTTTTTCAATCAATCCACAGAAACGTATTTGGCCTTACAGCCTTGGGGATCGGTTGGGAGGTAATTATTTGATGGTTTCAGTTTTCATTGTGGAGAGGGCAGAACTGAGATGTCTGATAACAGTACGGAAGAATGCTAACCCTAAAAACAAGGAACACAAGGCTTATGAATTTATATTGCTCAATTCACTAGTTTCCTTTCCAATATACCTTTATGTTGCTAAAGCGTTTTTTGAGTATGCAACGTTTGAGGGCCATGATGTAAGTTGAGCTGTGGTTGCTATTGGTAGTGTAACTGATGTAATCGTTTATACTTGTCGATACTTTCTTTTTACTGGACTTGCATTGGCTGAACATAACTGATTTTGCAGGGGTAAGATTGCAAGAATAAATGTCAGTGGGTGTGTGTATTGACGATGATCCAGTTGAAGTTAGCTCTGCACTGGAGACACTTTACCAAGACCTATATTGTGCTTTGATATGTGATAACATTTATTTCGTCTTTGTAAGACAAATTATGACGGGGATGATTTCCAACAACCAGAAAACGTCTAGACTTTTGATATTTGAACGTAGGGAGAAAACCCATATCTTTATGGTGTAGTGAAATGTCAGCAGTCCCCTAATTGTATTTGCTAAAGGGACACCTGTCTGAACCTCTGCTAGAACCTGCCCATTCCGAACAAATTGCACTCAATAGTGCTTCATACAATAGAGAAGATGAGCGAATGATAAATGTAGTATCCGTGCGTTCCCTTAGCGATGACCCTACTACTTTTAATATTGATTAAAGAAACATCCGCAAAACGTCTTGTGTGTCGCAAACTGACCTGCAATATCACCGTCAGGGCCCGTTTCTTTTCGAACGATCCATGTATCAAGGCATTAAAACGACTGTCTGTGAAACGGTAGGAATTGGGCACGGGACAGCTCTTCGTAGTGCCGTAAAGTTTCTTCGATTTTTGTGGGGGCGAAGCAGATACACCGGAGGAAGACAATACCCATTATAACGTGCATGAATATACCATAACTCTTCTTGCCGCGGCCATATGTTTACAGTTCACCAATTCCCGACCATGTCGATGGTTTTCAAGCCAGCAAAATTGCCCATTTTTAGGTTAGAATGTGCACTGTGAGCGAGGGGCAATTTCAGGGGAACAATTCTAAGAGATCTGTGGCCCAAACGTGGGTGATCCCACAGCTACTTTACACCCGTTTTCTTCCCACGTAATGCCGCGTATACCCGAAAATATGGCACGTTAACCCGTTGCCGAGGCCAGCCTGGCTTATCTGTACGAATATCACGGTAATTTAGTCCCTGGTGGCGCTCTTATAGACAGTCGACACGTGCTTAGATTACCATCCTCCGTCATCTGCATACTTAAGGCAGTGTAGACTACATCGCATGAAAATTGAAACGTTAAGATATCATCTATGCCTAGCCTTATAAACCGCTTGATACAAAGTTATGAAAAGGTAAATCATTTGTTTGATGCTGGCTCAGTGATGTATGCATGTTGAGGAATTCTCTAAAACTCAACATCAGTTTCCTGAGCCAGTTGTTAAGAATAGGGAGTTAGGTAAACACGTCGGGTGTGTTATCGTTCTGAGTGTGCCGGGATGGGATTACAGTACAACAGCGCCTTCCGGTCGTGACGTGTTCTTCCACAGCCTGCTGCAAAGAGGCGGAGGCGATAAAGACATGGTTATTCCATGCTGTTCATGATTCAGAGACATGCTGTCTACGTGGGCGGATGGATATCTCATGAAGGATGTGAGGCTATTCAGCCACAGGGTTTCTTGTATACCACAGTCTTTACCAAATGATACCATTGCGTCTAGGTAAATCACTCAATCCATTTCTAGATCTTTCTTTTTCGACACATCAATTGGGATATCAGCAGATAGTTGTCAATCCTGTGTGTATTTTCAAAGTGGTTGCCCCCCCCCCCCTCAAAGACAACTATAGAATATAACGTTGGAATTAACTGATAAACAGAAATAGTTGTGTTAGATTCTTCATTTGTGTTCTTTTACATCTTCTTTGACTTTGGAATATTCTATGACACTAGTACTTTAAGTAATACATTTTTTTGCATATGTCTGCTTATTTTTCAGCTTTGCGCCTTATACGATTTACAGTATGATAAAAAACTCATTTTAAGATGCTCGAAAATTGATGCGCGGATGTCATCCCTATAATCCAATCAACATGGCCTAATTGAGAATTTTCAACCATTCCTTTTTTGAAAGAATGTATAGTGATGTCCGTGACCATGTTGACGAGTATCGACGGATTAAGCATATTTGTGTTGATTTGTGGAAGGAAATTCACGGCAATAAAATGTTTCACTTAATCAAACTTGCTAATGAAATGGCTCTTAAGAGTTATTTGCTTTGACAATGGTAACCTTCAGTTTGCTAATTACCAGCTGCTGGGATGGGTCGATGGTGAACATGAGCTACTATTTCATCATGACATGTCGAATTTCAATGCTCTTAATGACGGCGCCGCCCTTTTGGGTATACGAGGATTGATACGGTTTTTCGTAAATGCAAAAACATATGTGACAGGCGGTAGGTTACGACTTAATCTTTCCGCGCCTCTCCTGGGACGAGAAATAGTCCCCCATGCACTTTTACATCTACCTCTTGGGGAATCAGGCAAACGACGGGGATTACGCAGAAATTGCCAAAAATCGTTGCGCTGGAGTAGAATAAAATCACCTATGATTAGAGGAATAACAAAGTTCAAGATTGCATCGTATGTGATAATATTCGATAATTACGGAATAGAAAGAAGAAGAAAAGCATGACGTGCCATAACCAGCGTCACTCAAAACGAGGAATAGAAACCATCGGTTTCTCCCGAGCTGTAAATAAAGGAGACAGTTTAACAATCCTCTCGGCAATATCGAACACCCACTAGCTGATTGGAAACATTCAAAGGGGAATAAATTTGTTTGGTTGACGGATATTAGGTCTTTCAATCAACGTTGTCTATGCTACTACAGTGTAATTTGTATGAAAATTCCTCAAAACTTTTCGTCAAGAGTTCTACACACAATTACGTCAAACCTGTGAGGGTTTGTGGAGAGAATCTTGTCTGCAATATTTGCCTATTACTTTACCTTTACCGTAGGTTTACAAGATCATGCCCCTTTGTCCATCTGGGCTCCTTATTGCCTCTTTATTGCACACAAAGGTGCTGAATAATTGATTAAAGCCCGGTTTGTGAGAACGTACTCGGCAATATGCCGATGTGTTATGACCTACAGCAGACTGATATCGATGGAAAGGGCAGTGTTGGGCTCCAGGCTTGACCTTGAGCGATGGCCATGAAGATATTGCCATCATCCGGGCCTTGGAGAACAAATATGTTCACACATATTCACTGCAAGAGCTCTATAAGGCCCAAGGGTAGAAAGCTATGTGAGCAATAACTTTCATATAGAGGCAGTCTTTCACGTGTGATTTATTGTGAATGATTGAGAAATCATTTTGGACACTTGCAATAAGTTTTAAAACTTATGTCCGAAAAGAATTTCGTCAGATTGGTAGAATATAGGATATGGACTATTCTTGTACACAACCACTTTGTACCTACTTTGCTTACTTACATATTTACATGCTTACAATTTAAGGTAAGATTAAGAAGAGATATCCAACAATTCATGCGTTTACAGTATAGGTGGATTTTAATATTATAAATGATAATTGTACACATTTCGCTAAAATACTATACATTTGATTCACTAATTTGGATTCTATGCCAACATCGATTGTTTCGATGTCTCTCCTATCTCCTTGTTCAGTGATGGTAATGTACATTGTCTAAATATGATGTCCTTGGTCTAAGTTTGAAACAGTCAACAGACAGTAACTTAAGATCCCTTAAGTAAGATGTATAACGCAGACGGTGTGGCGGATCGGCGGAGGGTTGAAATTATATTACCGAGCTCGTGATGTATCGGTACGATCGATATTGATTGCCAGATTAATTAAGAAAACAATGGAAGTAATTAGTAGGATCAAGTTCCTACAGATGAGCACGACAAAAAAAGTTCTGCGCTCGGAGTGACTTTCTTTACGACTCAACAACGGATGACTTCTCAGTCTCAGTGCATCAAGTTCACCATCTTGTGTTTCTACAGCATTTGGCGATTCCTATCGAGGATAACCGACGGAGATTTACCGTCAGTGACGACTTAAACCGAACCCATCTGGTCCACAACTGGTACCATCTGCGCCCGGGGGTAGGAGAGGTTTGATCGCTATCTCTTTAACATTGCGATGTATGGCTCACTCAAGTGGCGTAAGGTCACTTCCATTTGGAAACCTTTCCATTTCCACACACAGGCAGCGGACGGATTCAAAGTCGTTAAACGCCGGGGAAGTCGTTCTGCCTTTAGCAGACCATGTTATGTCGATACGTAATGTACCTGTGTACCTAGTCGCCAGCCGAACCGAGAAGGGATTGGAAGCGAATTTTCAATGAGTTCTTATGTACGCTTAATTTTGTGCCAGGAATGCGAACACGGCGTGTCTCCAGGGGCATTACCTACTGCATCACTACCTGCACTCTGATATTTCAGGACACGGAAAGAATTCGTACAGCAGACTTTCATTTAAAAAAACGCAGCCTTTGCGCATAAGTTAAGGTGTGCTTTAAGGCTGGATTTCTGTGCAGTGATAATGATTTACCAAACAGGCTGTTAAGAGAAGAAGGGTGTTATTGGAAAGGCAAGGACAGGAAATTCATCAGGAACTTGACCTTGGATTGTGACCGTTAAGAGCAGCCATCCTTGATATACTATTCAAATCTATTCATTGCGAGTCTGTTGAAGGTGCGGTGCAGAATCCCTGTGAAGGTGTCAAGGACAAGATATCAGATAACTTCATTAATATTGTAGTAGACCATGGTTGACTGTTAAAGACCAAGCTGCCAGAAACGTTCAACTGCGATGTTGGCAACTATGCCGAATGGATTCAACAAATCATGACAACAAAAAGCATATGTCACCATAAATAGAAAGTTCTAACGTAAACCAACTAAGAGTAGAATATGTGAATGTCTACATATTCTATAATCATCTAACCTGCATCGCTCACTGAACGCTATGAAATTTTGGTTATAATCAATGTACAGACCATCTACCGATTTTCCGAAGCTAATGCAAAATTGAGCAACAGTTGTCGACATAAAGTCATTGTTTTCAACAAGGACAGAGTATTGACCTGCCACTGCCCTATACAAAGGGGAACAATACGTTAAAGTTACAGCCCAATAAGGTCCGATGCCGGGCACAGATGGCCGCTGTGTGCGTCCCTTTCTTTCGCCATCGATTGTCTGCAGGTGTCAAGTTTTACAGCTTCATTCGAGCAGTTATTTCAACACCGTGGTAGTGTCGGCAATGGTCTCAAATTAAGCATCGAAGAACATGAGCTTTGAGTTAATTTGTGAAGAGTTTTTAGTCGTGTGATATTTGGTCGTCCTGTTTAGATCATGCTTTTTGCTACAGATAGATTTCTGATTACTTTCAAGCTTTTCCATCACTGAAAATTGCCATATCCCAGATCAATAAATATTGCATTGAGTATCTCTAAAATTTATGATTCGACATTGTCCATACAGCAATTGTTCTACGACATAAGATATGCTGTATGTACGTATGTATGGAGGTATGTAACAAAATTTAAATTTGTCTATTCAGTAAATATTTTCATTCAAACTATAGAATTTTAGAAGTGTCAAACTTAAAAAACACGATTCTAGCTTTGTGACACTGACCTTAGATATATAACGTTCGCTACGCAGCTTGCACGCACGCTACCGGCTAGGGGTAACAAATCTGGTGTCTTAATGCTATAGAGTCATTGGGCCTGACGTGGTTGATAAGTAGTGTACAGTGAAGACAAAATTCATCACAAACCATAGCTAGTTTTAACGAGCCATTCTCCAATTGTCAGAGAATCCCTCTTATCTCCTATCTAAGTAACGTTAATGCGTCCCAGAAGAAAACACCATGCAAAGTCTGCCTCACAGGAAGACATAGTTACATTAAATCATTGTGTTATGTCTAGGCAGTCGTTTAATGTTCGTTGACTTCAAAAGCATTCGAGATGAAAGCTTCCAATGAAATGAGTTGTCATGCTCAACTGGTGACAAGCTGCGTGCTTAGGGTTCACATTGAAAGGAATGAAGAAGCCTGGTACCTCCAGCGGTGCAGCATAGGGTGTTTCACGGGCTCAATGGCGCTAATGTTAGGGTTACATATCTACACCGGCGCACTACCGGGCAGTTTGCATAAACGGAGAATATTGTGTAAAAGACAAAAAAAGACAACAAAAAGACAACAAAAAGAGGAAAAAATAATTATGTGCATTTCATGATATACCACTTCAGTTTTCGTTCCCTCAGCCCGACCGGGCCCCGGTCTGGAGATGCGATCGTAGCATATGTTTCGGTCTTATTTGTAGCGGTGCCCGCAGGGGATTAGACCCCGGTCTGAAGGCACAAAGTTATCCTGGTGGACTACCGGCGTCTATATGTTACCGGGTTCCGGGTTGATTTTAAATGCGAGTTTAAAAAAATCAAGCTGCCAGGGGCCGGCCGTGCCCAAAAATAGCCTGTAGCCGCATGGTGTATCACGGGGCGACGTGGGGGTCCCGCATGAAGGGGTGCCCGTAAACTACCCGAAGAGGCCCCTTCTTCCAAGCATTACGCCTATTTTCTGTTTTCTGACAACCAAACTTTCTGAGCACCGCGAAGAATCCGGACTCCGGTAAAAATTCCCCAGATGCGCTAGCTATAGAATTAGGCGGTCAGACAACCCTTCCAGTACCGAGGAGATCCCTGGATACTCCCGATCAGCGCTAGCAGTGACGTGACCGCCAGTTCCGCCAACAGATGAGCCCTGAAATGGAGTTTCTCTATACTTAACGACATCCGAGATGCATGAAGCCAGATGAATGTCGCTCTCAAAGATGCCTATCGCGCCTACAATGTATGCGCTTACCAGTCCACCCGGCCAGTAAGACATTTCGAGTAATGGCCGGCTCACGAGGATTCTAAAACTCTCTGTGTGTACGTGAATGCCCTTCGGAGACGTTCGAATATACTGCCGACTATTTTGTATTGCAACCAAGGACGCCATTGCGCGGAGGATGAATGTGGAGGCAAACTTTCAAGTACTCGGAAGTTTTCCACATAACCATCCATGGCTCAGTAAATACACCCATCGCCTGAGGGCCTTTATAAGCTGTCGTGGGCAATGTCGGTTGCATTGTAATGTTCCTACAATGCGTTCCACTGACAAGAAAAGAAAAATGACAGATACTGCAGACATATTGCAACTGTTTGCCGATGGCTTACTTATTTATTGATATGACCGGGAGGATAGATTTATCTGCCACTATGGAGTTTAATGGACTAGGGCTAACTGTGACCATGTCAAACGCTTTGTCAGCTTCCCGTAAACAAGGATTATCGTCAAATGTCACATGTAGTGCATGTTCCGTGAGTTGGTGGTAGTATAGACGCCTCTGCTAGCTGTATTTACGGCTCTGTTTGCTGCTACAAAGCAGAGATAGACCTCGGCTTTCCACGGCATCATCACTGGACGAGAACGACGTTTTACGACGACTGCCGCAAGATGATAAATGTCGTGAAAGCACTCAGTCGCAATCTATGCGACGATTCGGCAATTCTGCGGACGGGCGGGCTGCCGTTAATCGTGCAGATAGGCGGTCTGGCCAACTTTGATGCACGATTCAATCCAATCGGCAGCGTAATCAACTTGTAAATCACTAGACTTCATCACTGAAGCAGGATTTTGACATCTGTGGGAAAGAAGTGTATTTTTCATGCATTTCAAACCGAGTGTTGAGGGTACTGCTGATGATGAAAATATGCACCATCAATGGAATTAGTGCCAGCCCTTTCTAATAGCCACAGCTTGTTGGGCGACCTTGGCCTTTGGCTGACTGTAATATCAGCCAATCGAATAAATGAATGGAAGAATTCAACACGATTTATCATTCCATATTTTTGCAGAGGCCACCATACGAAGAGCGCCTAAATCACATTCAACAACAGTCATATCTACTTTCTGAGTTTGGCTTAGGGCCCATTTCCAAACAGGGGCCCAGTCGGGCAGCTTTTAAGAGCAAAAAGAACGATATAAAAGACAAAAAAATTATCAAAATAAGATTCAAAGGCATGATTTGTGTATATTTTTAGGTATACATTTTGATTTTTCGTTTCTTCCGGCCGGGCCCCAGTTTGGAAATGTCTAACATTGCTTTTAATAATTGATAGTAAATACATCCAATAAATTTGCATATATGCAACATTCTGTTACTTAAATAATTTGCATATGAGGGATACTAGCTGGCTCCCAATACCTTTTGATACATAGGCGTGTCGTGGGCACTGGACTATGGATGAGCACATCATGAGGCTACTGAGAATGTGCGAGGCAGGGATACTCCATCATCCCGGACTACTCTTTTCTCCTCGTTTAATAACTCATATATCAACGGTCTGCTGCGCTCCTTATGAAACTTGTATTGAAACATCTCTCATGGGCTTCAGTTCTGCCTCCATGCGTCCTCACTCGCATGTTACTCTCCCATATTAACCACAGTCTGCTCGCTGCCGTCCATACAAACGGAGAAGAGGCTACGTGTGTGTGTATGGAAACGTAATACATTAACGTGAAACATGGCCAGCGTGGGTCAAGGTTTAAACCCCTCTATCAATACATCAAAGTCCTATGCATTGAGTATATATAGATGCATCGGTCAATTGTTAACTGGAGGAGGGACATTGATGAGTTGATTGGTCGGTTCGCAGCTGTGTCCTATAGCTGTGTCCCCGCCCAGGAATGGATGAGTGTGATGATGGGCGGGAGGCTTTTTGGAAATATCCATGATTGGATGAGTCATGAGTATCGATAAAGTATTTCATTTGTGCCATTACTATGATTGGTGGGACCGCATTCTGGGTCAATACTGGACATGGTATCGACAACAGGGGTGGATCTCCAGTTACACAGACCAATAATTTACATTTATATAAGAGAATAAGTATATACACTTACCCGTGTGTGTGTGTGTGTGTGTGTGTGTGTGTGTGTTAAAAAATAAAGGAAGAAAGTTGTATTTATCAGCTCAGCCTATTTATCACATTCATTTAGTTCCAAAAAGTTTTTTTCACGTAATAACGGTTATCACAGTGTTAATCACATTATGTCACCAGTTTATAACTTTTCCCAGTCTTATTTGTCAGCTTACAGTTTGTTAATGTTCTGAAAACATGATATTTATGCAACGCACCACAGACGGCAAACAGATTCCTGCTTGTTCATTTAAAACCTTGGATAGGATGAAATCACTAATGGCTTCTTGTTTGGACCGGTCTGTTTTACAAATTAGGCCCTAACTAGATGCCTATTAAAGTGCAAGTGTGCAGACACAGTTAATAAGCTTAATGTACTTTCTACCCGTAGGGGAATCTAACAGCCCCACAAGCTGTGCGTTTCAGAAGTTAAAAAACAACATTGATATCACAAGACAGTGGTCGTCCTGGTAAGAAGTAATCTAAGCTAGTAGATGATTGTTCATGGTGACATCGCTACAATATATGAGCATTGCATGCAACAACGCCATTGTTGTTTATTAGATATTTTGACATTTCTAATCCATTTTCTCTCTCTTCATGATCTTCATTTGTCTGTGTGTGTGGGGGGGGGGGTCGTCTATGTGTGTATGAATGCATTTAGGTGTGTGTGTGTATGTGTGTTTAACTAATGCAAAACTTTGCGAAAACAAACACGCGTGAGCACACACACACACTCACACAAATACAGTACATACACATACACACAAACACGCACGCGTACGCACGCCCTCAATTCTTATAATTCAGAAGCTGTTTAGTTGCCAACGTCTTATCCTAAATTCTAGTCTGTCTCCAGTCTTGCTCATCAAGCTATTGTCATTTCCAATACTTGAAGTCGTAAAAAAATCATTTCGACGTTTACCGGCATGCTCGCATTCTAGTTAACTTGTGTGGTTTAATTGGTGTCCTTGCCCCCCAATATGGAAAACATTGGCGTTTACGCGACTGTATCACAAAGCACCGCCCCCTATATCCTACTCACCAGACATACTGTCTTGTACGTAAAAACTCCGGGCCCCAGACTCAGATTTAACAGCCACGCTTCATAATTGCGTGGCTTATATCTAGCACTTGGTTTAAATCACGCCCGACCTTAACGGGTTGTGTCGCGAGTAAAAACAGTATCGTAGATGCAGATGCTTTTCGACAAGGTCCATCCCCACAAACTGTGGGCATGGATCCGGTGAAAGTGGCGAGGGCCGCCACAAATAGATGTTAATCAGCCATTCTGGCGAGGGAGCCGGTAGGCAGCAGTTATTAATCATACTCGGACGCGCTTGGCGGTTCGATGGAGAATTCGTCAGCCTCATGGAAGGTGTTCGGGAGGGATCGGCAGCCTCCTCCGCAGACTTCGAGCGGGCTAGCTTCTATTTTATGGTGGGGGGGGGGGCACTGGTTCGCTAGTATTAAAGTTCTCTAATGCCGGGAAAGTGTAGTCTCTGCCGTCTATGCCAGACTCCGGTTCGCTGGAAACCCGTAGAAAGGGAACTTATAGAGGAGTAAGCCGGCCAGAGGAGTATAGCCGGCTAAGGAACAGCGCGCGAGCCGGCTATACTCCTCTGGCCGGCTTACTCCTCTATTTGTTCCATCTCTACGGTTTTCCAGCGACCCGGTGTCTGGGAGAGACTAGGGAAAGGGAGTTTGCCTAGAAGGGTAGTTTGCAGTGGAAGGAGTTTCGCCCAGCCGGGGCCCATGCCATTCCCTCTCGAAGTCTGCGAATGAGGCTATATTAAAGGGATCGGGGTGTGTAGTCGTCGGGGATATGTACGTAAAAGGCGGATGGATTTCATCTTACCGATATCTCCCCACGTCACATCCTGCTGGGTAGTGATGTGGATATACATCAAAGCGTCTACAGTTACAGTAGCTATCGTCTCCATTAAGTGAACGATTTTCGTGTCAACGGAAGGTGACTGAATGTTTGCACTAAAACGCTGTGCTTTCTGATGAAAATTGCCAAAATAAGAAATGATGTATGAAAAAATCAACAACATGACGTTGAATATGGTTAGTTACGTATGTATCTAAGGTTAGAAAGGGCAGTTTTTGAAAGCTGTAACTGTAACGGAATCTCTATTAAAATGCCGGGCTTGTTCCGGCCTACCAAACAGTGGTGTATTTTTATCCCATTGTTGTAGGTCCCAGCATAATGACCGTCTGGCCTAGCCTAGGTTTGCGGAAGCCTCCACAGTCTATTCCGATTCTATTCGTGGATTAATCGTCCACAATCTTGATGAGAAACACGCCGGGCCGTAGTTTTAATCAGCATGGACCCGGGAATGGTTCGATCCGGGAAATTCCATTACTGGTTCACCGCGGGGGAGAGCGCCGCTGTTATCATCAGGGCGCGAACCCACGTTTAGCCTTAAGGGCTAAAAACATAAGGCTCACCTGCACTGACACAATATATCATCAGATAGTTATCAAATGGAAATAAGTGTTTAAACCCTTAGTGGCTAGAACCGTTTGTGCCGCATTCAACCTTGGCTTAGTACTCGTTTAATGTCAAGGTGAGTTGCATACGTAATGAGTGCGTCTACCTGGAGATCAAAAATAAACCTGAGTAAGTGAATTTTAACAATTACTTACTGGCGTCGTGTTATCTGTCTACCATTCCGGCGATAAACGATTGAACGGTAGAATTCAATACAAAATATGTGATAATGTGTTATTTATTCTGGTATTTATAATTGTTATTGAGCCTCCCTTTTACGTGGCAGTTATAACCGTCCGTTCGCATCACACCGTGTTGTTGTTGTTTCTTGTGCGAATATATCTAATGAATGCTAACACGAATTTGTGTGCTATTTACTCTTTGAATGTAGATAATCTTTCAACGTTAAAAATGCTAACGGTACCGACAAAATTGTCCGTGGAGAACTCCAATCGCTAATTACTTTGTGTACGTTCGCGAGACCCCATTAAATGCTATTTTTTCACTCACATGATAGCAAAAGATGCAACCACAAACCAAGAGAACTGTGCCTGTCTATGCTGAACAATGACGTTAATAGTGGGGATGATGAATGTATCTCATCGTCTGTAGCGCTGTCAGCACCCCCTCCCCCGCAAACACAGTGGTTCGTCCCGGGTTCCGTCCCGTAATCTTCCCGGCCTCGCCGTGCCAACACGAGCCTCCCGCGCCCCTCATCCCGCTCCTCCATCTAATTCCGGCTCTCCGATTTCTCCGCAGATTCCATCATCACGGCTTGAGAGAAAATTCCAGGGAGAAGGAAAAGGCTAAGACGGAGTGAAGGAGCAATATGGCGACGTCGGGCGTAGTTTACGTCTTGGTGTGCTGGTGCGGTCTGCAAGGTGGGTGTGTGGGTGTATATAGCAGGTATCCCATAGCAGAGTATGTATCCGTAACTACCTCAGCACAGTACTGCTGGGCGCAAACTGGCGTAAAATTCCACATCGCATGCCTGCGTTTTTCCTGCTTAGTCTTATGCATCATTTCCTGAGAAATTTTCCACGCGTTCCACGCGACTGCCGAACTTAGCGGCATTTGTTATAAGACATAGCATAGCGCACGTCTTTTTATGAACATCACAAGTTTGTAGACGCGTGGAGGTGGGCGGAGCAAGATAGCTTCATCAAACCATTTACGTTGCTATATATATATATAGTTCATGCATTTACAAGACTTCTGTGTATATTTGTTATTCCATACAGTTAGTGTTTCATACCACAGTGGGTAATTTGTTCAACACAAACACTCTCACCATGCCATAAGATTTACAGCTTGGAGAATAATTAAAATCATGAAAGCATCTCCGAGAAAACACCTGTCTCTTAATATCATGTGACGTGCTTTACACAATGCCAACTTTATATACCTTAGAAGAAACAAAGTTCGTAGTGAGTGTTAACTGTACGTATGATGTATTCGCATTTAATATTTCATACTTCATGTTTAGATACGTCTTAGTTGCAGCTCTTCCATGTTGAATCAGCAGTATAGTCTGACAGAAAGATCACCCAAGACGTAAGGATTTTGTTCCTTTGTAACAAGCATGCCCTGATACCGGTATACATGATCGCGCTGTGTCTTGAAATGCCCCCTTTTTTCTTAACATTGGCTCCTTGCCCTATGCCGTGCACACCGCTCGATTCGGAGAGGACCTCTTATTGATTGGCGTGTGGGTTAGCGGGCTGGCGGCCCGGTTTGTTCATTCCTGTGGCGTAGGCCGCCGAAATGCCATCCTCTCCGCCGGAAGCTCCCGTGGCTCCAACCGCCCAACGGATCTCAACAGCTCGGGGGGATTTCTATGGGACTATTTAAACTTTTGCCGGCTTTTCTCCGATCAAAAACGTCGACTTGTCAAGGATAACTTTGTCAAACAATCCAAATCTATAGTAGTTACACCCCATTTGTCTACGTGCTCTAATTGAATCAGTCAACTGATAGACTTTCGCTATTGCTATGAGTCATTCTGTACTGTTGGCTCTAAGATAGTTCCTGAATAATTGTTTTCTAGAAAGAACCAACACATCAGCATAGTCAGTACCTTAGATATTCATTTTATAATCTTTGATATATATCTAACACTGTTGTTTTAAGTTATCACTTTTCCAAACAAATCTATTTTGTTACTAGTGTTAGCATTGTGAGTATTACGGATATTCATACTAATTTGACATATTGAACAACACACTCTCATACTAATACAATGGCTCTCTCGTATGTGACTTCATTCCAAAATTAGCAGCCTTCTGTTATACTTTCTCCATTCAGTTAGACAATTTTGCATGACACGTTCCAACACTTCTGTAAAAATGCAAGGAAAGCCATCAAGAGCCTTGTGATTAATACTTTCATTAACGTTGAGACGTTTATTGTCTCTCCTTAATTACTTAAGCGTTATAAAACCTGGATTATGAAGGAACGGGAACGACAGATGGGGGTCACTCCGACAAAATGGCGGCAATTGCCAGACAAACCGGGATAATGCCGTCTGAGGTTCCGCAAGGGACGTTACATTTAAGTGCAACGTTTATCCATGCAGAAGGTGCCACTATAGGGTTACATTTAGAACAGCAAGTGCTCAGTCTCTAGCAAAACAGCCAAGCTGTGATAAAGTGCGAATATCCCCATCCATTTCATATCTCGTACATACACATTGTGTCAGTGAATGAATGCAATGTACCGTGGGATGTAATTAACAGCATTATTTTCGAACTTTTATTTTTTCCACGATGAATACCATGGATTTGGTATTGCCTAACAGGGCTCAATTGGTTAACCGTCACAAGATATGTTGTCTTACAGTAGGAAAGACTTTGCGGGAAAAGCGGGCGCGGTAAATGGGATTAGGGTACGGCAGGTTGGTCGATGTTTACCGCGCTGCTGTCACGTACAGTTGCTGGGTTGAAAAGTGACGTCTGGACGGGGAAGTGAGCCGAGTGCCACTTACTCTTACATCTCATCTCGTTTCTTAGTCGTATGGGCTGGTCTCTGGATACTGTTCAGCAGTGAGATTCGTACAGGGGTGGTCCATTTTACTCTCCAAGCAGAGGTTAGGCTCCGGCTGTTTTTTAAACGTTTTTTTAGTCGTTTTTACCGGGCTTTCTATATTGTATTTTATTTTATCTTACTGTGTCAAAACGTAACGTTAGGCTCTGACACAGC
Source organism: Branchiostoma floridae x Branchiostoma belcheri (assembly GCA_019207045.1). Classification (NCBI taxonomy): domain Eukaryota; kingdom Metazoa; phylum Chordata; class Leptocardii; order Amphioxiformes; family Branchiostomatidae; genus Branchiostoma; species Branchiostoma floridae x Branchiostoma belcheri. Next base: position 9,296,562 of record CM033041.1, read on the forward strand.
AAGATAAAATACAAAATAGAAAGCCGATAAAAACGACTAAAAAACGTTAAAACACAGCAGGAGCCTAACTTCTGCTTGGAGAGTAGTCCATTTGAGATTGGGCAGGTAGTTCGCTAGAATACATGATTGAAGTCTAAATTTACATGCAGTGGTTCTGTGTATAAAAACCACGTATTTTTGTTTTGTTAGGAATTTCCAAAGTGCTGTATTTTATCTATACAGAAATTAGAGCAAAGATTGGGTTGACGCCGTCCATAAGGTCTAAAACATTTCTGTCATAGGATTATCAATATCCTGTACACTCCATATTGCTGCCAGAAATCTTAATGGTATAACAAAGGAAACATAAAACGAGTAACTAAAAAAAGGTAATCAATGCATCTACTCAACTCGCATATCAATTCATAGTTAGAATAAACCTGTTCCCCGACTTATAAGGTCTCTTTTGCGTATCAATTCTCAGCTAGCATACCGGATATAAAAACTCTCTCCAACAAGATCTCTCCAGTGTCACCGACGAAAGACACCGGATGATTGTCTGAAACGTCAGACCGTTTCCAAAATCATATCCAGTTGCTTTTTGGCGTCCCTTATTACCTGGATAGACGTCTAACCTTCATCGACGTACTAAATTCGTCATTTAACTAGAACACGTTCAGGAAAATTACATGTATGATGTAGAACAATTCAAAACCAGGCAAAGATGTTCCTTTATAACAGAAATCATAATCTGATTCCGGTAGTCTAGGTCAATGTCAGCGTTGTCTTAAACTAGACATTCCCTTTAAGGTCGGGCGAACCTAAGCTCCAGACACATCAACCAAATAAATTGCTTCTTAAGAAACTGCAAATAAAGCGGCGAGAGACTGGCAGAAATCAATAGCGCTGGCTTAACTTCAAGTTTACTACTGGCTGAACGCCACAAGCTACATATAAATTACACACATAATGTTGATACATCTCACAACGCATACAGTATAACATAGCTGTAACCATTCTTTATGTAGATCAAGACACAGGTGTATAAGAATAAGACTCGTTCTAATGGTTTGATGTTACCATACAAAACCATTATGAATACTGTATATGTATATGATTAATATTAGTACGGTTGGCTTATAGATGTTGAATAGAAATTATTTTCAATATCATTATTGACTTTTCATGCTTTATAACATGTCTAGGTCTTGCCTTCTATAGCAATCAGATAAATAGGTCAAGATTTCTAAAGGAGTTTTCTCTAATCTCCATTGGGCACTGTAGGAAACCCAGGATAAATTTGTACATATTGCTGAAATCTGTTGGTACATGGAGAGTGCTGCTTGTAATAGGTACAGTTGGTCGGCGGTAAGATCAAAGAAGATGTTAGCTGGTTCTTCACTTGCGAAGGTCGCCGGGTATAAGTCATGAAATGCATTAAATGTGTCATTTTCACATTTCTATAAAAAGAGCCAAACGTATTATTACATCATTTTCATATTTCTATAAAAGAATCAAATGAATTAATGCATCATTTTCATATGTTGACAAAAGAACCAAATGAATTAATGCATCGTTTTCAAATTTCTACAAAAGAGCCAAATGTTTCAATGCATCATTTTCATACTTCTATAAAAGAACCAAATGTATTGATGCATCATTTTTATACTTCTATAAAAGAATCAAATGTATTGATGCATCATTTTTATACTTCTATAAAAGAATCAAATGCATTTATGCATCGTTTTAATATTTCTATAACAGAGCCAAATATACCAATGAATCGTTTTCATATTTCTATAAAAGAGCCAAATGTATTAATGTATCATTTTCATGATGATTATTTTCATGAAAGAACCATATTCTATAAGCATACGCTGATTAGCATAGATTTATTTTCCTAATACGGGCTTGATCCTTGGAAGTACAAGCCGTGACGTCACGTCCATGATATGTCGCAAGAGTGGCATTTGCATATATTTACATGTCTGGCAGTACTAAGGGTATCTCAGTGTCTGTCTGTGATTGTTTGTCTTTTCAAAACCTGGATTCTGATATTTCTACCGTTATTTTCTGATTTTACCCCATATTTTTTACTTCTGTCTTGTGTTATCATGGTATCAAAGCATTTGAATTCTTTCATGAAATCATATTCTAACAATATTTTAGTAATATGTACTATTATCAGGTACAACATAATACTGTAATTTTGTGCTTGCGTCAGTTGTCAGTGTGACTTGCGTCAGCAATGACATGTTGAGACGAAAAATGCGCATGATATTTGCATTGTCGTTTCTAAATTAATTCTATTATTGATAGAAATTTATTGAAAAAAGTTACTTTCCTGTTACAAATAATTTCGCAGATTATCATAATTTTATCATCATTATCACAGCTATTTCGTCAGTTCTGTATATCGCAGTTTAACAATATTGAAAATACATACGGCTATAATTGGTGTGTTTGCATGCTTCAAGTGAAGGAAGCACGCATGCTCGAATGACGTCATAAGACATTTCCGGTAATGCCATCATCACTTACACGAACCTAACATGATTTCCGCTGGGCTGTCATTCACACTAGTTCATCTTCCTTCAACATATTACACAAAAGACTGTTGACGGCAATAAACATAGAGGAACTGGGTCAAACCGGCAATGACGACCGTTTTGTTGCCTAGCGACGGGTCGTTTTGGGTCGCAAGGGGTGGAGTGTGATGCGTACTCAGTGTGTCGTCCGTCACTTCCAATCATTAAAAAAACGGGCCAGGGCGTCAATGGCGCGGTAGATGTACAGGGTTTTGAGGGAACATAATGTGAGGTAGAAAGAGATATGGTCTAGACAGAGGATTGGTGGACATTAAACCAGTTTTCCGGACGTAACGGACGTGTCCGGGTCGTGACACGCTATGTTTTTTCTGTTTATGACTGACCTGAAATGTCGGTGTTATATCAGGTTTGTTTTTCCGTCGATCAATTCGTTTTTAAACTTTTTGCTCAGTACGTCTTTTGTACGTATCAGCATCAGTTGTTTGGCGCAAACATTATGAACCCCTCTCAAATGCAGAATGAAAAAATAACGTTGTGTTCAGCCTTCGGGATTCATTTACTGGATGTGAAAATGCAAAAATAGAACAATTCAACCGTAGACAATTTGGTACGTGCGTCAAGCTAAATGAAGCATAGATACGTGGGGTATATCAAGTAACTAGAGTAACCTTGAAAATGACATGACTAGAAAAAAAGCCTAGAGCAAGATACCGTGTACCAAATTAAAAAGGATACGTTGTCTACAAAAGATTGCATACGAAAGAATAGCAATATGTATGCAAAGTCACAGTCACCATAAAAAAGTTTTATTACATAAAATGTATCATTTCATGTCCATATCGCACTGACCCGTAGAGATATAAGATACATTTATACGCCAGGGGTATACAATAACGGCAAACATGAACCTTACGCATCAGAGGACAGTTTATGAGAAGGCTATAATGGGACACATGACTCCAGTGTAGTTCATATAGCTATGCAATTTGAGACAGATTGTATCATGATTGCATTGTACTATAGCTCTCTCATATAACCCCTATTGACTGAAGGTATTAATTGGCAATGAAATAGCACTCATTTGTTGACGGTACTGTATTCAATCATGACATTTAAGACCACCCACCCATTAATACATTGGGAGTTTTGCTACTGGTTATGCGTGCACCCACACGATTTTGCTATTGACACTTAGGCTCAGTGTTTTAATACCAATGACATAGATACCTTTATTGGCATTTAAAAATAATTGCAGTAGTCGTTTTGAATACGCATAACAAAGTTACGACTTGTATCTTGGTAAGATCAAGAATGTTGAAGAAACCACTATCTTTCGAGGTGTACATGTCGCATGAATCAATCCATGATATACTGCTAGCGTTTGGATAATCAGGTTCAGATTCGGTGACCTTTGTGACAAAGAGGTCCGACATCTGTTTATACGTCACTGTTTGTATGGGCGCCACATTTTAGAAGGCGTTAGGGTGTAGATAACAATTTCGGCATCTTCATAGACGGCAAACTATTTTCATCCAGGGGAACATAGATAAAGTTTGAGCTGCATTTCCTACCATCCTTTCGTTCCATCCCGATGAACCGATCAAGGTCAAAGGTCATATGAACCACTACTTTCCTGATTATCCAGATATACATGTAGTTGACATTTTGCATTGTTTTTTCACAGGCACTACAACATCAGACTTGCATATCTTAATTTTGTCACTATTCGCTCCACAATAATACAAAAATAATATTTCTACATCCATTGCATTTTTATATCCGCTGATAGCCAGAGAGCATAGGCTGAACAACGGTTACAGGTGTGTCTAAGTGGGACACGGGATTTGCAAAGATGAAGGGTTGACTTCAAAGTTCAAACATAAATCATCATCATCATCATCATACAAATATGGAGACCTCCAAAATTCAGCAACCAACTAGGTTAGTCGTTGTTAGCATAAGATGCTGAAGCCTTTATCGTTTCATTGCTAAACCATTGACGCATTATGACGTGATAGCGTAATATCTAATATTCTTAGCGTACAGCTTGAGATCATTATCTGTAATACTTGACCATATTTGGGCAACAAATCAATGGCAGCAACCGCGAGTATTAAACGCTGATTGATTGGCTAAACTGCCCAGTCACGTGGTAATTAACTCTAGCTATCTTTGTATGCTTATTGCGCATGTCCCTCGGGGTGGATTCCATTGCAACTAATTTTACTGGAGTACTATAGGGTCATGTGGGGTCAAATTTTTCTACTCAATCTCGAAGGACAGCAGGGAAAAGTAGGTCATGGCTGTCAAATGCTGGCTCGTGGGAATTTCGTTTTATTCATCTAAGAAATTATGTACAGCGTTAACGTGTCGGCTTGTTGTACTGGTATTTTTTAGCGTTTCATAGGTGAAAATGCAACTGAAATAATATTTCATAAACAGAATCCAGAAATGCTAAAATCAGTTTTAGGGTTACCTCGAACATCCAGATACAGGAATAGTAAAGAAAACGTGATACTAATTACTAAACAGTTTAACATACGAATAGAGTGTAATTATATAATTATAAATAAACATAACAACGCGAAACCGTAACCCATAAAAAAGCAGGGGATCTGTTAACACTAGGACTGTGTCTTGTACAATTAAAAAAACTGTCTCCCAGGGAAAATGGTAGGTCCCACAGCTCTGTGCTTCGTACCGGTGTCAGGGCGATAGGTGCGCGGTGCCGATCGATTTTTGTAATGAAGTCGACGATATGAAGTCCTGTAGGTGAACAATATGGTACCCGCAATTAAGGGGCGATCCAAAAGAGTTCCAGTAGGTTGGGAAGGACTGAGTAGAAACACGTTTAGAACCTATGAAGAAATATACTGTTGTCCAACTGGACTCACCGAAATTTCTGACTGAATTGTACAGTCCTCTTGAGCTGTCTGACCTAATCGCACAAGACAGGTGACTTTATACACGTGTGACATCAGCAATGGGTCAAAAGTTGGAAGTCCATTTGGAAGTCCATATCGCCCCCCGTTTTCAAACTGCAGTTGAGTAGAAATTAGCAAGTTATGCATTTGGAGAGTTACCAAATTTGTCCAATGCATGCCGAAATTCTTCATCCTCTATTTCAATTCGTTTACCGTGCCTGTGTCGCTTTTTCTTCCAGCACTATCACTGTCTGCATCTTATACACGTATATGCATCTTTAGGCCATCAGGAAAAGAAGTACGATATCGACCCCACTTAATATGGATAATTTCATGCCTTGTTTCATATCTCAGGATGAAAATATTGAAGCGTCCCTGAAACTCCGAGGAAAGCCGAATCATTTCTCATATTTCAAAGGCTGACTTGTTATCAAAGCAAGGCTTGATCCTCCAAGATAGACCGCTTTTGAAACACCGCGTTTCCTTAAACCGCCCCAAGATGTTACGGAGCATGGTTTATTTGTGTCATACATCGCAAAGCAAACGACACTTATGAAAAGGTACAGATTTATTGGCGTGGCGTTTTCCAACCGTCATTTGAAATCCACGTAAGCCATCTTTTGCTTTATAATACAAATACAAAATGCTACAGTGATGTCTTTTATTGCAAATACACAGGTAGAGAATGCAACATCATTCCGTAGCAAACCTATCATATCGGGATGGAAAATTCCGTGATATACCAGCAATTCCCTTCATGTGTCCTCGGAGAAATAGGTTCTGTCGCACTTGATTTGCTCCATTTTATTGTACGTGACGTGTTAACTTCTTTCCAAAAGGTTATGTTGGGACGGGAAATAAATAAGCGTCTTGAAAACAATAAACAGAAGTTACTGTGCAAGTAATGAATGCGGTAATCATCCTTATTCATTTTGCAGCCTTTATGTGCACCTCTCCCACTAAGTGATGTATTTATGTTCGTTATTTCAAACAATTCTTTGAAGCACGCCGCTGTCTTTTAATCTTGGAAAACCAAGTGTTAAATGAAATAGCTTTGAATAATTGCCAGAAGATTGTAAATAAATGTTTTGACCACGAATTAGACATTCCACAAATTCAAAATCAGGTTATCTGTTATTTCTATTTTTATTCCTATATACATTGCTGCTTCTGCCATTTGTTCTTTGTGCTCATGTGACTTGTGACGTAAGTATTTTCCACAATGACGGTTGGTTAAACCTGGGAGTTGTCAGGTAAATTTAATTCTTCATGTCTAATGCCATCAACGTAATTATAGATAATAGCATACAATCATTTTGATTTTTGACTCATCCAGGTTTAACCAACCAACATGGCGGAACTGACGTCACGTAGCCGTCAGAAGTTACTCTACTCATGGCCGAGACATGAAAAACTGTTATTGAAGTTCTTAGTGCTCAAGATAGTGTACCAAGTAAATCCGTGATTACCTTATCTAAAGCTCTTAACACTTACCCGGTAAGCGATGCAGTCATTTTCACGAGGATCTAAGTCCAATACTGCGACCGTTTTACAATTACTACGTCAAGGTGATTTAAATGGTTATTTCCACAACCTCGATTTTACTGGACATTTTTATTTATGCCTTGGATGAGCACCAAATTACAGCGCAACACCCTTTTCCAATAACTCGGTTCTTTACAAAAGAGGGGCAAGATTTTCATTTCCGACGTCTCGAATTATATGTCGACCTACATTTGAGCCCTTCTGGGCCACAAAGTCCATTATATTTATTGCCATTTCCATTTGCTGGGGCTGGAAAGGTCCCTGCCAATTTCATCTAATACTGTTATGCGATCCTTCTAGGGCGTAGGCTACACATAACGGCGGTGAGTTTTTCATATATCACTTTGAATGTCCGCGTGGTCTACAGTATAGTACAGGATGTGGTGCAAATGGAGCTCAATTTGCACGTCATAACGACACACTAAACCCGGTTAAGTGCGTCCCATGTTTCTCACAGTCATGAAGTTATCACATCATTTATCATTGCCAAAGAGGCATTTTCGTCTCGCGTCAAACGTTACTCATTGCCTGCCGCTCACCGACTTATTGAAAATTATTTGCAAACTGCATGGTAAGCCCTCCAGGCTCATTTTCATCCAAGAGCAACTCTCGTGAGATCTCGTAAAATCTCGAACGTCTGTGGTCACGGGATGACAGCATTAACTAAGGAGACGTTAAAACGTGCAAAGCGTTACGTACATCATGGAAGCTCGTCTGTGTTGGTAATAATCATAGTAAACTTTCTTTCAACACAAAAGTATACACAATTTTCAACGACCACTGTCGCCTTCTTCAAGATCAATACTGCTGACCAATCACTTCAGAACGTAATTATAAACTCGCGAGAGTTACAGACACGTGATCTCATTAAGACGTGATCTTGCGGATACGTGGCGTTAGCAATTGGTCAAAAGTTCCGGGAAGTTTATAAAGCTCACCGTCTCTGTTCAGTACCCAGATCTTCTTGTTACATCACGCAATATCAATATTTCATGTAGTTCGTTAAAAGACTCTATAAACTACACTATTTGCAGTTCATGATTAGGTGTAGACTGAGCCGGGCCGTACGTCATAACGCGGGTGAAACCAGTGGAGGGTATCCCATAAACTAATTACATCGTTTATCTCGGCCACACAGGCCATTTGTCTATGTGTCGGTTATAGCCTTTCAACACTGAAACTGTTCAAAAAGTTCCCGACCGTCATTGTTACATATACATGTAAACCGAAGTCATGAACAACTTTGTTTTAGATCCTGACACTCATGGAATGTGATAGCATGAAACGGTTGAATGCATGTAGTGTGAAAAATGTCGTCAAAGTTGTCTTTCTGTGGCAGGAATCTCTAAACTAGTCGTTATTGTCGTAGAATAGAATACTAGTACCATTTGCGGTTAAGTCTGTAAAAGAATTTAATCGATGATGGTTCATCGATTATACTGTACTTACAAATCAAGATACTTCAGGATTTAGTAAGGTATCAAGTTTTGTTTAATTTGTTATCTTTTGGACTAGAATCAAAAGCGGCAATGCGGAACACGAAAAAAAAGTATTTTAGTATTTTTTCATTTTAGTATAATTTCATGGGGAAAATCTATAAATGTATACATGACATGCATAAACTTGAAAAAAATTAATGCATTTGTTTAATCCTTGAGAAATATGCTGTCATAAACATAGCTTGGCTGCAGATGCTGCATAGCCACGGGAACATTTTTATTTACTACTGGTATCAACAACAACGACAATCCTTTATTACGTTATATATTAGTTGCATATCGGGTTGCATTTCGTCTGCCCCTAGGTCTTACAGAAGGCTTATAGAAATCCTTGAGTCGCCAGGGAGTCTTGGGGAGGCTACCGGGAGGACTTAAGGAATTTCCACGGATTTTTCTTCGCCTTCGAGCGAAGACAAACTCCCCGTGGACCAGATTCACATCTGATCAGGTCAAGGCCGAACGCATGCAGCGGGCTTTTTTTCTTCCTGTAACGATCTGGATTTGATTTTATCTGTAGGCTTTTACAAGCTCATGCCCATAGGATAGTCATCATGGCCTACGCAGGGGAAGCCACTAGCACGTTCTGTGTTAATGGCACTTCTGTACGTCACACATAACAGGAAATCACGGCTTGGCTTGAGTAGCCTTCAGGGAGTCATTCTTATGTGCAATGTTTAGATTTGATTTTGAGCATGGTTATTGACAGGGTATTCCTGATCAGGAATGTAACTAAGTCTTCGCCCTGCACGCCTCATGGGATTGTGATCAGCTGGATTATGGTTAGGAATGACAAAATGTGTTTTTCACCAGAAATAGTGCCAGGATAAGTCTGACGTACTTTTAAAACAGTTCAATTTGCTGCATCAGCACCAAGGACAGTGGCCAGTACTTTCGCTGCTTAGTTCAATCGGTAGTTTTGCTGCTTAGATCAGTTGGTACTTCTACTGCTTAGAGCGGGCATCAGTGGGTAGTTCCGCTGCTTAGAGCGAACATCAGACGGTACTCCTGCTGCTTAGATAAGACATCAGACGGTAGTTCTGTTACATAGAGTAGGCGTTAGTTGTTAGTTCCACTGCTTAGAGCAGTCGGTAGTTCTGCTGCTTAGATAATTCGGTACTTGTACTGCTTAAATAAAACGGACATTAGTCAGTAGTTCTACTGCTTAGAGCGGACATCAGTCAGTAGTTCTACTATTTAGAGCGGACATTAGTAGTTCTACTGCTTAGTGGGGACATGAGTCGGTAGTTCTACTGCTTAGAGCGGACATGAGTCGGTAGTTCTACTGCTTAGAGTGGACATGAGTCGGTAGTTCTACTGCTTAGAGAGGACATGAGTCAGTAGTTCTACTGCTTAGAGCGGACATGAGTCGGTAGTTCTACTGCTTAGAGCGGACATGAGTCGGTAGTTCTACTGCTTAGAGCGGCAGCCATTTACAAAGCTACTGACGCGTTTCTTCTCTCCGGTAATAATCCTGGCATACATCACTGACATCAACCATTCACCGCCGTGGTAAAAGGTTGATATACTTGAGAGTCGGAAAAAATCGATGCTCTACACTTGTGGAGGGGTAGCGTAGGATGGAGAGTAGTAATCTTCCTAATGGAACATGTCTCAACATTAAGGATGGCACCGTGGGGCTCCCTTGCATTAGAAGTTAAATTGGTAGTAGTCTGAAGCATGGCCGTAACTCCCGAGTCACGTTTGATGCGACTGGTATCTCATTTCGGCTTTTTGCGTGGCGATCCGTTACCCACGGCCGGTGGTAGATTGCTGCGCCGTGAACTCGGCATGATGGGGTCACCCGATGACGGAAGACGGGAATCATAGCTAGAGGCGCGGGAAATGGTCTTTTTCGATTCGATCGACTTTCGAAGTTTAGAGAAGGCCGTACATCATGCTTTCGCGCGAAATCAAGCGTTGCCGGCGATTTGGTTGGTGAACCCGAATCGGGCAAGGGGCGTAACTCAGAGGAAAGTGTCTGGCAGGGATTTATGATAAATAGGAGATGGCAAGGAAAGAAGTAAGGAAAGGAAAGGAAAGGAAAGGAAAGGAAAGGAAAGGAAAGAATCGTTGAGAAAAGAAACAGAAAACGAAAGTAAAAACATAAGTAGAAAACGAAATTTGAGAAAAGCCTGCGTTTTTATAATGACTGAAAAACAGCTTAAGTCATCAGCCTGAAAATAGTTGTTCTATTTGATTTCTAATTTTCATTTGATCTTAGTATTTTTATTCATCGTAAACTGGATAACATCAGCTCCATGCTTTACGTCGATGTAGGTTAGACACCCAGGTAATAAGATACAGTACACCAAAAAGCAGTTACTCAAGCAACTGGATATGATATTAGAAACTTCAGACAGCCATCCGGCATCTTTCATATCCAGTTGCTTGAGTAATTGCCTTTTGGCGAGTTCCATGGTTTGTTTCATCATGGTGATCATTATTTTTTCTATGAATGCAATAGAATGCAATATCTCAGTAATTTCTCACCTTTCAACCCTTTATACTGTGTAGTAGTGCGTATGATAATTGTATCCATGTAAATGTTCACCGCAATTTAGCCCTACGACTACAAGAGTGATGTGTTGTTTGTGATATTAATATTAGATACACTATAATTCATTATTTCTATTGTTGACTGTACTTTATACAACAACGAAAGAAACGTCCTTTTTGAAAATATACAACATATGTTCCATAATTTCCGATACTTGAATACCACGGAAAAATTCATATTTCTCATGCAATTAGATAAACCATACATTATTGATTCCATCTGTCCTTATGTTTACAACTGTTTTAAGAAGCGAAAAGAAGTTGAACTTGTAAATACTAGAATGTATTAGCATAAACTATGTAGATGTGATAAGATACCTTTTCTCTTATATCAAAACTGTACCTTATCACTTGCGCTACGATCTGTACTTAGCTTGTTTGAGCACAAATGTACCATAAAGGCCATTCATTCATTTATTATTCTCCAGTGATGGCCGGTCCTCGGGTTCCCTACCCGACCAACGTGCAGGGGATGGTGGGCCTGTCGGCGACTCTACCCGCCAGTATCAGCCAGGACAACCTCATCATCTCCCTGACGTGGAGCAAGATCGACGGCTCCGTCGGCGGCACCCGCGAGGCCGTGCTGATCTACTCCCCGGCCACCAACACCAACATCGCGCTGGGGTCGGTCAAGGGGAGGTCCACGCTGAATGAGGACGGCTCCCTGGTCATCGACAATCTGACACTGACGGACGGAGGGCTGTACGTGATGACCGTGCTGATCAACACCATAGGGCAGGTGGAGCAGTACGTACAACTCAAGATTCATGGTACGCACAACATGGTAACAAACTACGTACACGCAAGATGCTTTTTATATTTACCTTTCAAAACAAAACTATAATTACTATAAGTGAACCATGAACAGCCTAGAAAATGCATTTGTGTTATCTATTTTTCTTTCTAGTAGGTACAACTCAAGATTCACGGTACGCACACAACATTGTAACAAACTACGTACACGCAATGCTTTTTTTTACTGATCTTTCAAAGGAAAATTGCAATTACAATAAGTGAACCATCCAGGAATAAACTCCCAAGATAATACAAATAATCATAATCTATGGAAGAATTTCAACTATAGTAATGAGAGTAATGAAGTAAGCTTGTTTTTGTCCGAAAAAGAAGTACGTACAACTGAAGATTCACTGTACGCACACAACATTGTAACAAACTGGGCGTACACAAGATGCTTTTTAATGCTAATTTAATCTTTCAAAGTAAAATAACGGTTAAAATCCAGTATTTTTATTTACGGTTTGATCTGAACAGTGACCACACACGGACACCCCCGGCTATATATCAATAGAAATTATATATATATCCCCAGTCAGACGTGATGCTTGTATGTTATAACTTAAAAATCATAATTAGTGAACCATCCAGAAAGAAATATAATAGCCAAATGATACAAATAATCATAATCTGTGGAGTAATTTCAAATATAGAAACGAGAGATGCTTGTTTCTGTTTTATTTGATGAATTCATCAGATCTGTGCTTTAAAAAGATGTATGTCCGAAATATGAAAGGTATGATGGCAATAATGATGACAAATTGCCAATAACTGGCAATCAGAAATAGCGCACAAACAGCTCTAGTTGACTAAACGGAATCTTGCTGTTAATGAATGTATGGGATAGACATATTCAGGCGCCATAACAAGTATTATATAATACGCATGTTATAAAATCAAAGAGAATGAGGTATATTAAGCATAATTTTCTAATATTCATCGAGATATGCCTTCTTCAAAATCAAATCATATTGCTATAGATTGTGTTTCACGTACGGCAATTTGATTTACATACAGACAATATAGCGCCATTGTTGATAACTGATAGATGAAAATTTACATTCCTTGTATGATAAAATGAAAATAATTCCAGTCTTTAGTTTGCCTTTGTGAAAAAATCACATACTGACTCGCTGCAAATAGCACTGCTTATATGTATATGAACATGGAAAACAAAAGTGAAAGGAAGATTGATCATGTACATAAACGAAGGCATGCAAATGATGCATGCATTTTCTTATATTAACGCCAAGAATCGAACATAGGGATAAACTAATTTACCCAAACCTTGCTTCAATATTGAATCATTTTTGTGTGTTATTTCTGGCTTGAATATTGAATCATGATATAACTATCAACTTACAGAGCAAAATGTATTGGCTTGAGGAAATAACACTCAATCGCGGGAATAAATCAGGCAAAATGAGTATGCCAGGCTAATCTATATCAAAGACGGCGTAATGATTAGATCAAACGATATTTCACGGTTATTTGCTCGGGAAGAAAGAGAAACACTTCAATCCAACCCGCTGAAAAATGAGCAGTGATAATGATATGCATTGATTGAAAAACACATCCTCCAGAATAATGGACTTCCCTAATGGGGCGTTAATCCCCTTCCCGGGAGCCACTAAGTTATTATTGAACGATGCCATCTTAAGATGTTTCCGTCTCTTTGCTGTAGTTTCTTCATCATTCTTTCAAACAGCTGATAGTTAGGAAATCTTTCGCAATCAAGTCTTTCTAGTATTGCATGTGTTCAATATGCTGTGTATGTGACGTGGGATTTTCGACTCAAGAATCTAGAAAAAAAAAAGCCATCTTTGAATTATAAATTATGCTATCAAAACAAGCTTGTGAGCAAATTCCAGCTTAATCAGCTGGGTTAATATTGTGGATGTTACGTTATACAGTTTACCAATAAGTAATGTTTCAATAATTTCCACTTTTTTTTCAACAATGTGTACTCTACACAAAGTAGATTAGTCAGCTTGGCTTTTTAGACATGGCCACTGAACTGCAACATTATGAAAAGTAATATCTGAACAAAACCCCATGGGTCTGAGGTAATAGCCAAAATCGAATGCTTCGCTACATTGCCTGATTCCTTACATGGGATAGAGAAAAAGCAATTTGAGGGGAATTAATAGTCTTTGTCTCTTTTGTTCCTCCCAGTCCCACCGAGCGTTTCAATAGACTACGCCGGATATCCCGTCCAAGTTATCGAAGGGACGTCAGCAACGATCAACTGCACGGTGCTCAACTCTAGTGCCTTGGTTCAACCCGCTTACTGGACTAAAGATGGCGTCAAGCTCGTGGATGCGAACCTCGGTTCCGTTAGGACCGTACTACTTGACGATACGGGGGGCGCCAGTAGTTTGTCCCTCCTTATCCCGGATGTGAGTCGCGCAAGGGACAATGGGAATTACAGCTGCGTTGCCGTGCATATAGGAGGAGTTACGTCCGACTCCGTCGTCATGGAGGTGTTATGTAAGTATTTGCCAAACTAAGATCATTCTAGTTACATAAAACACCCTTTAGACAGAACCATATCAGGATATTCTTCAGCCGATTGCCTATGTGGATCCAGCCCAAAAAACATGTACATCACCAGCAATGCCGATCGAAAAAAACATCCACGCATCCATCAATTGTTAAATTTCTCTGAGGATTATTTTCTCATCTCCACGCAATTACACTTCCGCGTTATTGAATGTTCGCAATCATTGTCTGTCGGTGGTGGGATTTACCTTAGATAAGAGAATTGATTGCAGATCTATTCCTTACTGTCTGATGCGCGAACAAACTCAGTTTGCTGCCAATGTTGCGCTAATTATTCCTACATGGCTTTGCAATAGGACTTTTTGCCCGCCATTTTTGAAAAAAAAAGATCATAAACCTACTAGATACACAATACTCATTAGACTCTAACCACCAGCATTGTTTCGTTTCTGTAAGACTTTCAGATTCAAATTGTCCTATTTCGGTTTGTTAAAGGCCAGCAGATGAGTCCGCTTAAGGACCCTAACACCTTAATTCACAGTCTTCCGCGGTGCGATGCACTGTGACCCCACTTGTTACAAAGGTCAATTTGTACCCGAATGACGTATCACTTGCAAGGCGGAACGTGTGCCTTGGAGCGGGTATCGCACCCAAAATCAATCTATACCCAGAGTACACCACCTTCTACCCCTCTCGGTCGCGTCAATGCATCATGCAATTTCGCCGTATAGATTACAGGCGATGTGAACTCAACGATGAACCGTCAAAATCATTGATTCGCCTCTATTTGACAAACTAGTTCGGATCCTACGACAAAGGTACATGGACTTAATTTCTTTGTTATTCAGCGAAAGGTTGTCGATGCAAGATTTTACATGTATCGTTTCGATGGCTGTTGTCAACTGAGTTGTTCGCATGCATACTGTTGGTAATTAGAGACGTGCATTCGCTTCGCTGTGCGACTAATTAGTTAATGTTACTTCGTGAGTGAAATTGAATTTTCAGACCCAGAAGAAAGCCAGGGCTTGTCCATGCATTACTTGTGCGTCTGAAGGCAACCTATTCGCCTCTACCGTGCGTGGAAATAGAACTATCGGCTCATTTACGTTATTGACGGTTAATCTGTCACTTACCGAGGGATGAATACGTCCTTTCCTTTTATGGGCAAGGGGATCAATTACACGTGCAGCGTCGAGTTCACGTAATTATCGGATTAAAGTGTCATATATACGCCGGTCCTCCTGCTTCGATCGCACTTTCTTAATGTCATTGAGGTTCAAGTACCCAGAAAAATGACGGAGAAATATGAAGGCTTAGCGACTTCTCTCTTTTGATGTGCCAGTCGTGTGTGTGATAACAGATGAGTATGGAGAGAACTTTTGACAGATTGATATTGTCATGGAAAGAATCATACGTTATCGATTTTGGTACTTTAGAGTTCAAGGTAAGATCTTCAGGTTTTAGATCTGGTTTTTAATCTTCTGGGTTACTTCTGACAAGGCGTGACTAGAGGTGATGCATAGAAGTGAAAAATTGACACTGTCCATAATAGAGAGTAGCAAGAACCTCATTCACTTGGCCTCGTGTTCATGTAACGATTAAAGTCGATTACGTGGGAAGAGGAACGCAGTACGCATGCTCATGTTTTTCGCCATATTGGATTTCAAGCCAAGAAAGTGAAAAGAATAGAAAAGTAAGTGAATAGATTATGAGTTGATTACAAATCGTGTTTAAAGTATCTATTGGTGATTTTGTGTACATTTGCCTGCGTTGATGTCACTCACTCACTCTGATATATACCGTTAATTATTTGCCCGAACTTTATGCACCAATGTAACACACTAAAACATCTATCTTCCGAGCATCAAGTAATCAAGTCATACTAAGCTCCTGGTCTTGTAAAGTTTGTTAGAATCTTAACTCTACTTAAGAGATAACTATGGGCTTTTTATGACGTGATTAAAGTAGTACAGATGTCTTCTATGCTCCATCTTGCTCAATTCTGTCTGTTAGACAAACTACATCTCCTGATTCATCACCGGAAAGCTTAAGAAATGATTCTATTGTCAACGCTTATATGGTTTCGTACCTTGGAAGATCCTCAATGGGAGCGTATTAGGTATTTCTGCCGGTATATGTCATGACAACATGATCTCAACAGTGTTTCATATCAAAGACACCTGCTGCCTTTTTTGGTCATGTTTCCCATTATTGTTTATGCAGCTAATTGTGTATACGTGTGAGCAATATGTTCTTGTGATCAGATATTAGTTTCTGACGTAGAGGAAGTATTAGTATACATGATGATGAACGCACCAACCCTACGTGAGGTGCTATCGCAGCCTCCAATGCATGACTCGGTTGGTGTCTATTAATACTAATGTTGCCTCTCGAGGGTTTATGTCTGAAACAGCAAAACGTCGCGTATATCACCGTATTCAATTATCTCCCAAGCACCGGTGGCAATGGTATCAGCCATAAACTTCAGCCAAATGACAATGACTACGAAGTTGGGGGATCACAGCAATAAAACAGACTTGACCTGGGAAAAGAGCTACCACCTCCGGTGTGCCGAGCAGTAATTATTCTGGGTAGGTCATTGTGAGGGCCCTTTTCATTGTCCTATTGGGTTCTTGCCTCGATGTTGGAGAAGGTCATTGGTTCTCCATGGCCAGATGTTAATGGTTGTGTTCTAAGATTCAAACAGAAAACAGAAACAGGGTTGTCTATTGGTTTGTGTGTTTTCCATGTTTTTTGCGGTAAAACATTCGCAAGGGATCGTTTTTACGTATCGAGTTTCCAATGGTGACACATTGAATTTGAATATACTAGTTTTGATGTAACAGTTTTAACAAATATCCTGGCTGAACACCTTACTTTAACCGAGAATAATTCAGGTGCCGCCAGTCCGTGAATGTTAGACCCGATTTGCAAACTATCAAGGGTTAATCAAAAGAACAACCGGGTTGCCAACTAGTCTGAGTCCACGAATGCTCCACATAATGCAGCATGTTGTCACAGTAATGCCCATTGCCCATCATCCCATATACACGTGCATGTACTTTATTAGATCCATATTGATCAAAACGGCGGCCACGTCCCCCAAATGACACTCTAGATTGTTAGGGAAATCGAAAGGTCTTTGCCTTTAATCATGAAGCAGCAAGTTTAATATCGCTTGTGTAATTCCATCTATCGACCCATATGTTACGACTCTGGCTTGGCACGGGGGGAATGAAGAAACTGCGCGATGAATGTGTAATCTCCGGACTTGGCTAACCTTGCCGTTGGCACGGATGGTGGAGATACAAGGTCATTTCCAAGTTTGTGCTTATCGGGTATTTGTCAATACTGGCCTCTGTCCGCGACACCCAGTACGGGCTGGCTGCAACCCTTGAGGTGCACTCTCACCGCACTTTCGTCAACCTTGCTGTAATGACCAGTTGAAGCTTTGAATGTTTGCACAAATCTGTGGCCTTTGCGGTACATTGTATTTATAACAGACTTAATACAAGGAGACGCAATTTGGTTTCGTAATTATTGGCCGAAAATCTAGATTCATCTCCCAAGCTGTGTCCAAATATAAAGGTTAAGTCAAAATCGATTCGAGGATGGTAAGCTTTATAAGGCAAATGTGTTCAAAAATAGGCTATTCAAAACATATCTTCCTGCACTAGATTGACCAATGAAATGTCTTCATTCATCAAATAACTATCCCGACAATCCTTATTGGTCGATTTATGTACCGCCGACCTAATTCCTTAATCTTTTGATTTCCTAATTCAGCTGGTCTGTGTATTGACCGACTGCTTGAATAAGAGGAACGTATTCTCTTTTGATTACACATGTCGTTAAACATTGGTGTAGCAAGGTAATGGGCATTTCAAAATAATCTACTTAGTAGGCTTCCCCTAGGCCTTCCAGTGTGCCGCTTATTTTAGTCATTACTAAATCATAGCTATATAGCCTATTGCTATCATCTATTGTGGACATTAGATGGTTACAATGATGACATGTCCAGCAGGCCTGTCGTGTTGCACTTGTGTAGCGATATTTTCCAGTTATATTCCCCAGACAATGTAATGATGGGTTTCCTCCTCCGTCTGCGACATCCTGCCCACAGTAATAGGGTCACGTCCCCCTCAATGATGATATAATTGCTTAAAATATTGCTGGCCTTGGACAACTATGCCTAACTGTTCCTACGTATATTTATTCTATTGCTGTTTCAATGATACTTATCCAATAAAGCATTGGTGGTGCGTAATTGTAGTGGCTATTTGAGGGCAGACAAGGCCACACTGAGGTTTGTGGGTAGCTTTGCCAAACAAAGATAGACGTAAGAAGAGGTGAATAGCTGAGCTTTTAAGGGCGTACTGACGTGTAGACCTGATGTTTGTTTGTTTGTTTGTACCTTTATTTAGATTCGAAAGTTCTCCATGGGAGTGATGCGATAATTTACTGTCAAAACTTAGAATGTCAATGCCGTATATACCATTCTAACTTATTCTATTTGTCGAACGGAGTTCTGCCTTGAATGTCAAGGTACTTTATTCACAACGAATTTATATTCGGTGACCGTCTGTCACCTTCTTCAGGGCAATATTGACTAGTTTTATTTTGCACTTCACAAGGTGTTAGACACTTTCAATGCTCAAACTGGATAACCTTATCATCCATTGGTACTCCAACATAGCTGAGTTTATTGAGTGTATTGTGATATCCTTTAGCTCATTGAGCTAATCTTCCAGGGCTCATTAAAAAAACACACAGTATATACAAGTAGATAGACAGATATCATACACTCAAAACAGATACAAATACATACATCAAGTCTATAAGTCATGAGGTCAGAGGGTTATATACAATAAAACCATTATTCACGGACGTCCTGTTCTGTTCATCTGCAGATCCAGCAGCGGTTACAAATATTTCTACTGCCGTTACCATAGAGGAGGGGAAGAGCCTGGATCTATTTTGTCAGGCGGAGGGAAACCCACCTCCAAATATCACTTGGTATCGCTCCGCGCAAACAGGGCCCCTCCTGACAACCATAGGATACTACATGTTGGAAACGGCCGTTCTGACTCTCCCGGTTTTGACTTTGAACGACACGCGGGACTACACCTGTGCGGCTTGGAATGGGATTGGAACCCAGGACCTCAAGGCCGTGTCTGTAACCGTGATCAAGGCTAAAAAGGTTCCAGGTAAGAACTTGATGTGATATGATACAATGTTGCTGTTAATAGCGAAAATGTTATTGTTTATAGAAGTTAAAATAGAATATATCGGATCACCTCAGATGAACAGTGCGTACGTCATACAGACTACGTAAGATAATCAATTATGTCTCACAGGAAAATCAATTAGGGTTTACATTAGCAATCAATTAGTCAAGTAACAAAAAAACTGAAACTGATACACAACATGTTTACTGAATAGAAATTGCAGACTAAATCTGATTAATTCCAGACGATACGAGACAGTTGCAATACACACTTGATACTATTGTTTCCTTATGTCTCCGTGTTAATAAACGCACTGATGGCATCAGCGTACCAAATGCTATCGCTTGTAATTATACCATGCAATAGGAACAACTTCAACTTTTCAAGAGTTATGCCGCCTTTAATGCGATAAAGCACCCTGTTAGTTTTCGCTTATTGCACAGCAAATTCCCCCGGCTGATTTTTCTTTCGGTAATTTTGCCATGACACCGATGTCAGCGTAACAGCACTGCTCTTCAGTATTGGGCTGGTTTGAGTTTCATCATAAAAGTATGATTTCATTAGCCTGGGTGCTACCCTAGTTAGTTTACCGGGCTCCCATAGGCAATAATCTCTTTTAATCGTTGGATACCATGGGAGCCTAGGTAAGCTAGCTAGTATAGCCCCAGACTATGATTTCATACTGGTGTGGTAAACATGCTGTTGACTTGCTACTATACTAACCTATTTGTGTGTTTGTTTGTTTATTTGTTTGTCTGTTTGCCATTTGTTTCCACTAACACGCGGGCTGCCCGTCTCTTGCTTAGTTTCGCCTGTGACTATTCCTGATCCAGAGGAGGTGGAGAAGACGTCATCGGAAACATGGCCGCTGTTCCGGATCGCCATCTTCGCCGGGGCGGCGGCCGGAGGGGTTCTGGTCATCACGGTCCTGCTCCTGGGCGCGCTGGTCGTCTGCAGGAAGGACCGCAATCACGAGAACCACACGCAGTGCCGATTGGTCAGCATCGTTCCACCAATCACAGACGCGGAGATGGAAATGACGACTAAAGAGATCAGCCCAGGGACTACCATGTCGAGGGACAGTTACTCTACGGCAAGTCTACTGTCAGGTAACGTATCATAAATTTAAAGTGTTTCAAGGAAAATAAATGCATTGCCCTTTCTCATATTCAATTCGATTCATTTTGACATGGCAGTATACCAAACGTAACAGTTTTTACAAAGGAAAAGTTTGTGCAAGCAGAGAATAGGTAGAAACTTGGAATATACTGCTAGCCGGCTATATGGTATAGCTAAAGGGAACCTTTACTAACGATAACTGAATCTTTGTGATGAAACGGTTAAAGATTGAGATAGAAAGATTGCCCTTCGTGATATACGACTGCAAATAACTAGCGAAAACATTATACATCAGCACCATTGCTAAGACATCACGGCTGATGATATCATTCCATCAGCAACGCTTAACGGTTCCATCTGAAGGAATCTGCGTGTGGAATCACGTCCCTAAGTGAACCTTCGAAAGCAACGAACATCGATTTGCTACATGCAATTTTACAAGACCTGATATGAATCGATGAAGACATGCGTTACATAGAAATTGACTTGCCATAACTAAATTACATGGGAAGGAACGATAAGCAAATCTCAAAATCAAAAAAATATCACTTTTCAGTCAAACGCTATAGACCTATTTCTTAGATTTTTTAAACATTTTGATTATGAAAATTAAGACATTAATTGCTAGTTCTGACGTTCAAGTGTATAAACTAATGAGAATGGGCAGATGTTCATCTGTAACTCGTAATATAGTATTTAGCCCCTAACATCGGTACATTTTCGACAGAGAAATGCGTTGCCAAGGCAATCGAACCCTATGACGTCAACGAGCCGGGGTTACTGAAGCTCAAGGTCGGCGACATGGTGGAGGTGCTGAAGACCGGAAGTGATGGATGGTGGTACGGATGCACGCAAGGCAAGATGGGAGCATTTCCGGCCGGCTGCGTGACGATGGTGAAAAAGCCAGCCACTGACACAAGTAATGGTGGGTTAATTGTTATGTGTACAGCGTCAAATCCATCAAGTACTGTAACCCATTAATGTGTCGTAGTAATTTGCAGTCGTCCTCCCAAACTGTTATACCCGAGTATATGAGTTCATCAGTGTCGCCGTCACTAATTTTACTATCAATATTCTTTAACTCAAACTATATCGTAGTCTTTTGACCTGTTTCGGTATTGCCATCTCTCCTGCTGGAATCATTTATAGGTTCTGGTGACTTGGAGAGTTTTATGAAGGTAGGCAAGTTGGCGTCGTCCCAATTCAATTAGGCTGTCATTGGATAGATTAGGTCTTAGCGCAGCTGGCACACCCGAGTTATACCCACATTAGTCTGCCTGACAGCTCGATACTTAACTATTCTTTTTATAGACTTCACGTTCAACTTGAGACGCTTAGCGATTTCTTTTGGCGTGTCTGAGACATTGACAGGTAAACTCATTATTCCGGCTGACAGGTAGTTACTTGATTATTATTTTTCATAGAAGATACAATCTCGTATGTGATTTTTCTTCTTATAGACTTCAAGTTTAACTTAGCCTGTCAGGCATTTGGTTTAGGCATATCTAAGACATTGAGAGGTAACCACATTATTCCGGCTGACAGACAGATACTTAACTATTCTTTTTATAGACTTCACGTTCAACTTGAGACGCTTAGCGATTTCTTCTGGCATGTCTGAGACATTGAGAGGTAACTGCATTATTCCGGCTGACAGACAGATACTTGATTACTATTTTTAAGATTACTAAGTTTAACTTAGCCCGTCAGAGACGCTTGGGCATTTTGTGTAGGAATGTCTGAGACATTGACAGGTAACCACATTATTTCATTCTTTTTATAGACTTCAAGTTCAACTTGGCCTGTCAGAGACACTTAGGAATTTGGTTTATGCATTTCTATATAAGACATTGAGAGTTAATCACATTATTTCGGCTGACAAGTAGATACTTCATTATTCTTTTTATAGACTTCAAGTTCAACTTAGCCTGCTAGAGACGCTTAGGCATTTGGTTTCAGACATTGAGTGGTAACCATATTATTCCGGCTGAAAAGCAGATACTTGATTTTTCTTTTTATAGACTTCAAGTCCAACTTGGCCCGTCAGAGGCACTTAGGCATTTAGTTACGTCATGCTTAATGCTGAAACAGTTCAGTCTATCCTGTCAGGGACGCCAAGCTGAATAAAACATTTAGTTTCATGCAGATTGTATGCAAAGACGTTAACTTCTAAAATGTATTGGGCATCAGATGTCGTAGTTTTTGTGTTGTAATACAATGTATGATTTTGTATGGTTGCTGCACTTCGCACGTGATGAGAATACAGCCCTGCTCATTTACATCACCGAAGTCGATGTTCTAGTAAGTGCAGCATATATCTCAATGATCAATAACAACTAAGACCTACAAAGCTTCCCAGTGCAGATGGACCACCATGTAAAATCACAAATGTCATTGGAAAGGACAATAGATTCTATGATGTACCTATCTTTAACCTTTACAACTTTGAAGATGACACCCGATGCTCACCTTGACCAAAGAAAAGGTTACTCATCAAAGGAAAATGGCGTACACTTGTAAAGTCGGAATGCCATGCATGTATTAAAAAGGTGAGCTATTGAATGTAGGGGCTCATAGACACGTACTTGTAGGCAGTAGCTATGCAAAAATCATTGGAAAGGTGGTGTGAAATGTATCATTTTTCATTGTTATTATAACATGGTGCTGGAAGAAGATTTAGCCCCGGATGTCTATGTTTTAGCCTGCCATCTTGCACGGGCATTACACGTTTGTGGTTGATGATGTCCATATCCAGTGCCATCGGAAAAACAATTAAGTGTCTTTCAGTCGTGAACTTCTCTATCCGCGACACGGCATTTCGTTTCCACTGTAGAAATTATGGGGAGTCACTATGTAAAACTTACTCAACTATTCTAAACATTCGCAAAGGGCTAATTGTAACAGTAATCTTGAATGCTGTTTTTAAGGCTAACAAGGGAGTATTGGCTCTTCTAATATAATGAAAATTATGTTATGATATAGATAACATTCTCGTAAGACGATGCCATAATCTCTCCCCACTGTGACAAGGAAATCGCTACCGTTACAAATTATCGTGTCGCTTTGAACATTCAGAACGGTTATACTCAGCTGAACTAATGTAATGAAAATGATGTTACGATATAGACAGTACTGTCGTAAGACGATGCCATGATAATTCCCCACCGTAGCCTGGATACCAGACCCCAGCCCGATCTCAAAAATAACCAATCGCGATCGATATTTTCGAGCTCGGGCTGGGGTCTGGTATCCAGGCTATCCCCACTGTGCCATGTGGGATAGACATTGCAACCGTTACAAATTATCGTGTCGCCTTTAACATTCAGAACGGTTATAATCAGCTGAACTTTAACTCGTATCGACCTTTCGTGCAGACAAGTCGACTTCAGGTCTCATCCTGCGGGTCAGACTGCGATGGTTTAGGTGCACTCTCACCGGACGTGGGGCACGCTTGCGGCATTGCGGGGTTCGAAAGATACTCTACGAATTTCAGAGATAAAGAACGAATTTTCTTTTAATGGTTGTGTATTTTGTCGTCTTGTATGCCATACCTTTACGTATTACGCAATATCTGAATTATAAAAAATCGGAGAAAATAACAAAACAGTGACGCAGTGAACGAACGCAGCAATGCCGCAAGCGTGCCCCACGTCCGGTGAAAGTGCACCTTTTGTGAACTATACCCGAGCAGACCTGACCCGACCACCGGGTGTTTTGGAAGAAGGGCGCGCCCATCCTCCATAGCGTCCATCGATTTCTTAATTACATTTCTATTCCGTCCAATGTGGAATGATTAACATTCGGGCGGTTGGAGTGATAAATAGGCATGTCTTGGTGTGTAATAACTGACGATAGATCGAAGTTTTAAACCGCTGGAATTAGACGCGGGGAGAAAGCATTGGATAAGACTGTCAATAACGTAATTTAAAGGGAGGCCGGTGGCGCGACGCGGTGTCTGTGAGGGGATATTACGTTTACATAAACGTCTGTGTACGAACGTCCACATCAATTATACCCCGGCTAAATCACGTCACACAGACATAACGCCGATATCATCTTTAGAATGATCATTTTCCGGCTGTCAGAAGGGCCCAAGTGTGCATTATTGAAGTGTCACCTCCTGTGAATAATAGGAGATAACCTTGCCAGGATCGCACCGCCAGACTTGTAAATTAGAGGTCCTCCCGTCGCTGCGGGGGGCGATGGGCCCCACAGAGGGACGAGATGGAATTTGGACATCGTTATCAAACGGAAAATCTGGCTATTGATAACACAATTAGTGCGGTGAATGAAGAGACCCTTTTTACACAACCATTGCTTTATTCTCACCAACGTTTCAGTAACCGTCTGTCACCTTCTTTAGGGCAATTATGACTCTAAGTACTGACAATTACTGAATTAGTGCAATATTAACGATTTTGTTTGTCTCCTCTTTATTCTATAGTGCAACGGCGTGTATGTAACAATTGAAATGTCATAAAATTTTGCTTCAGTCATTTGTTTTGATCTACAATCTAATTACTTGAATACTGCAAATGAATCGGCCACTACGCTTGTATGAAGCACACCGGCAACCAATCAGAGACAATATTTCAAATTGCATATAATCGATGACATTGTAACATTTAAATCCCATAATACATTGTGCTGGGGAAAAGATGACGGCAAGGAGAGAGAAAGATTGCCTGCAAAGCAAAATATGAAATGTTTTATATGCAGAATAACAGTTTAAAGTAAATAACAAAGTGACATTCCGCTAACATCAAATGAAAAATACCAGCCTGATTAAGCTACAATGTGCCATGTTAAGTTGAACGTGGGCTCAACATACTTCTGCGTAAAGATCTTTCTAAACTTTCAACAAAGGCATAACATTGTATCACGCACTGTTATCGATATTTCTCAGAGTCCAAAAAGTTCAATGTCCAATATTTCATTGCCCCGGTATCCCACAATGTGTGCTCAGATAAAGTTACAATATCAAAGCAGACAGAAGAATCCCAACGTAATTACAGATCATTACAGCTATAACGTGCCATGTTAAGTTGAACGTTGACGCCACATTTTTCTGCGTAAGGATCTTCCAAAAAAATCAACAAAAGCGGTACAATGCTCCACCCACGATTATCAATATTTCTCAGTGTCCAAAAAGGCAGTATCTCATTTCCTCGGCATCCCACAATGTCGTACTCAGGTGCAGTTACAATGTCAAAGCAGACAGAACCGATGGCTCGATATTTTCCATCGCATCCCGGATGCCTCCCAAAGGGACATCACAGTCCCCGAAGTCGAAAGTTCCGGTGGCTTTGACGATATTTCAATATCGCTCTGTCCTTTCATGCCCCACACAACGGATGGTCTGATAAACTTGCCTAACCTCTACCATTGATCCCTTCCCTTCTAATCAATGGAAGAGGAGATAGCGTCAGTACCATTGTCGCCATGAATCCTAACCAGATCATTACCAGGAGCAGGAACCTATCAATCATGGCAGAACAGATCGAATCAACAATGCTGATTGGTTTACATGACTCATCAATCATGCCAATGGGAGGGGTTTATCTTCTTTTTTTAAAATTTATTCATCAACAAAGTACAATACAGGACAGAGAGGTGATACACTAGCAGTACGCTAATATTGACATCACCTCTCAAAAAAAAAGATAACAACTGACAAGAAAAATAAAATAACAATATCAAAACAAACAATCCACAGCTATTTACAATAATTTGGGTTACTAGTTTGTTGCAAAGCGTTTGGTATGTACAATATATGTCTGGGTTAACTGTAAGATACTGCTGTTTGTATGATGTGACAGGAAAGGTGAACCCCTTAAAAGAGGGTTTATCTTGAAATGTGGGATGTCTGGTCACGCCTTGGAAAAACCCATCCTTCTTGTATGATAATGGCGACCTTCTTAGCTTTAAAAAGTACTAAATTTGACCAACTTTTTAAGGTCGAAAAACATCGACAAAATCACATTGACATAATATTTGAGAAAAATAGAACTGTTCAATCGTTGAAATTTGAAAAAACAAAACATCATCATGCCAGGTGATTCAGAATTCATATACTTTCAAAATACTCCTATGTATGGTGATGATATGTATGTAAGTTTGTGTATATGTTTGTGAATGTGTGTGACATCACTGGTTAAATTTTGCTATTTCTGGTTGCAGGCCTGTTGCTCAAGAATCGTCGAAATTCATTATACTTCAATCGCATTTTACATGCATACGTGATACGTATGTACTAAGTATTTGTGAATATGGGTGAAATTTTGTCATCGAATTTCCTGTTAATGACATTTCCAATCCCGGTCCCGGCCTGGCTGCTTGTGGGAACGGGAAATAAATGTGTGTATGAAGATACGTATAATGTACACAAATTATGTCCATGGACATTTGTTATACGTTTTATGTGTTATCTCGCCTTTTATTTTTATTATGCTCCTGTTTCCTCCAGGCGCCGGTTTGAAATTGTGAACTCGGCATAAAGCTAAACCAGGCCTATGTTTAACTACATTATATATTCCTAATGGATGAATCAATTGTTTACAACCCAGGGCATCTCTCCGGTGGCCAGACGGGAGGCGCTCAATGTTCTGCCGACGATGACATGAAGTCTTCGCGCTACGTCACCGTGTACAGCACCATACCTGTCGGCACGCTCAAGAGAAAGGCTCAGGTAAACTTTCAAGTTTCTAATTTTTGTTCACTTATTTGCAAGTTCGGACATCACGGCTATTTGCGAGTATGTGGGCTTAGAACATGCATGTGGTAGAGACATAGGAAACATGCATGTGACAAGGATAGCAGACATAATCTTATGAAGATACCAATTCAAATATAAGCGTTGGTAAAGTCAGCTGCATTTTTTTCATAACACAGTTGATATTATTATGAACTACAGGCATTACATGTGATCATCGTGGGAAACCAATAAAAGCACGTGTATTTATGTAAAGCAAAATGAGTACCACAAGGATCCAAATGCTTCAGATACAATGTGACTTATGTAGTACTCACCGTAGTCTCAGTTATTTTGCTGTTTCCTTCAGGTACATAGTATTACGTTCTCGCAATGTGGATTTGTAGATCAGCAACGTCAATAATGAGATATTAGGTTTAAATTTGCATGAAAGGAATTCATACTAGTAAAACTCGGCCTTTTCCATAATCTTCTGAAATGATAGTTTTTGTGATTTCTAAACATGCTTAACTGTTTCTTCTAGGCAGAGGAAGAAAAGAAAATCCAGGAGACCTCCACACTGCCCAAACCGACCACTTTACCAAAACCGAAGACACCGGTCATCCCCGAACCCCCTAAGGTGCCCACAACCGCAACCATGTCTGGTTCGGCAACGTTACCTGCCAAGGAAACGCCCAAACCCAAAACGCCAACAACACCAGTACCTCCGCCACAAACACCTATACCCACATGTTCAGAAAAGGTTGCCGAGCGATCGCGGGTGGAATACGTGGAAACAGATCTTGACGACGACGAAACTATAAAGGCAATGACCTTGAAAATGCAGAAGCTAAACCCAAGTCTCCTTAACCCGAGCCATTACGAAACGAGACTGTGACTATAAGGTGGTCAGAACTGCTCGGGATGATGAATGTGTGAAAAGTTACATCTCTGTGGTTTTGCAATAGGGAGAACGTGAACAAATTGCACCCAGATCGTCCATGAAATTTGTCACAGGTTTTCTTGGCTCCACGCCATGCACGTAAATGGATATATGAGGACATGATGGACGGTGAACATCGCAGTTCAGTCCGTGACTATGGATTGTAATGTAGATGCGGATGTATCGTGTTACTGTACAAATTTACATCTGGTATTAAAACGTCGAAGATGTCTTCTGTGACGTGAATTTCGGCGCTGTGACGGGCGCTGTCTATAGATGACAATGTTGTCCGTCATTGTTGTTGTTGGGTTTCAGATAAAGATCTCATAATGTGTTACCATGAGGCGAGCTGCTGGACAAAGGGGAATTCCCCTGACTGTTGGATCTCTACAAGATTGAATATTAAAGATGCGGACCTTATGATTGGCCGTTGAATCTAGTTTTCCTGATTGAACGCAACGGGAATGACCATGCTCCAAGAAGAAGGACTTCAAATGTACAGAAACTGGGTATTCTATTATGCGAGAATCATCCGAGGCAATGTGATAGTAGTCTACAATGAAAAAAAGACTTTTCAATGAACAATAAACCTGTGCGAGAAAGCTAAAAGTCACGAATGTCAGAACTTTTGATGCCGGCACGATGGCTAAGGCAGTATGAGGGTAGGAATGGAATATGAACGTTACAAGGGCTAACCATCTCAGGACTTTGAATGGGTGAACCACATGGATGTTTGGCTTAAACTGCACTGACAAGCAGTCAATGCTTAGGGAAAGGAACCGCTATTTCTTGGAACCTGCCGTTCTGGACAATGAGGCTCTGTGTTGCAAAAGTAATTGGCGATGATAGCTACAGGACAAGAGGATATACTACCAGGTTGTTACTAGTACTACCTCTACCAGCCTCACTTTCAGTCGGAATTTCCAACATGGCGATATTCGCGCATGCGTACTGCTTGCTTTGATGATCCTCGCGACCGCACTGCCTCCTGGGAAGGGAAGAACCATTAATGCTTGCTACTACTAAAGGACACGAGCGAGTCTATGAAGGAAAGACGCCTCCTGACTAACATTATCGTCCAGGCTTTTACTTGCTGTTGAGCGAGTAGCATCACTAACATAGTATGTGAAATAATAGAAGGAACGTATGTGTCTTTCCCTCGCCGTGGTAGTCCAAAACCAGTAGTGCCCATCCCTAAAAATAATATCAAAATCTAAAAAAAATTTAAGTCCACAAAGATACAAAGATGAAGATGAAGAAAAAAATATAAGTCCACAAAATATATATCTATATATCAAAAAAAATCATTTTATTGTAGCGAGACCGAAACTTTAAAAGTAGTAGTTGGTTAAGACAAATATATTGCTGGCGATATTTGTAACATGTTAACTTGTGATACCCCCTCTACCTTGATCCACCATTTGTAATGCTGTGATCTATACATAGCAAAAAAACTTCAGAGAAGCAATTTCACGTCGACTTGAAACTTAACAAAATGAATTTTGGCAACTTACATGTAACTGTACGAAACGTTCTGTGAAAACGGTTGAAGTTGAACGGTTGGACGGTTGTATAATCACAATGAGTTCATTAGCTTATGGCGTTTTATAAGACACCAATAGGGCGAAAATAATCTTGATAACGTTGTACTAATAGACTCGGCATGCCACTCTACCACCGTGACTTGTTTAACATTTTCCAGTATTACAGTATAACTAATATAAATTTTAGTTTCGACCTAGAGTATCACGAGGTATATACCGTACATCGTGAGGTGCCCTGATTTATAATGTCCTCCAGATACAAAAACTGTCTGATTCTGTATAAATGTCCTAATGTATCATTCTAAGATCACAAAAGTGTTGACCACTTTTTTGACGACGCCGTGAAATACTTAGCGAAACGAACTTTGTGATTGGATACTTTTGTACGTTCTTGCACAGTATTTCTATCCATGCGTTTTAGCAAAGGTCCTTCATAAGCCTTTAATTTCGCTATCTAAAGATTAAATAGAGCATCACTGGCTGTAAGCAATAATACATTATAAGAATATTTTCACTGATTTGTGGAAATGGTGCTTTCTATTTAGAACAATCTCTCAAGATATAGAAACTGGTAGTTAGATGACTAGATTGAAAATTAAAGTAAAGCTTTATGAAATAAAGTTGTTCCAAATGTGTGAGACGCCTATTTAGTCGTCATTGCATTATAATTAGTCTAGTGAACGTTGTTTTTGTTTCCTGTTCTCGGAAATTTTGATCTTGACAATAAGATGAAAGGAAACAAATCAAGCATGGAACCCTTGCAACTTTGGAAAGCACACATGCCTGTATAACAACAAAGACCTACATTGTTGTACTCGAATGTAAGTTCATCTGTGACGGTGATCAACATTATGTTACAATTTTAAACTTCACATCCGTACACAAAATGAACCGCTTACCAACAAGGTTTCAATCAGTTCTCTGATCCTTATCAAGTTAAAATGACCCAAACCTATGTCACACATCCAGACCGGAAGTGTGACGTAAGCAATGGGTCAAAGGTGCTTGGAAGTCGGTATCGGCCCCCGTTTCATTTGATGGAAGGTTGATGGGCTGGATGTGTGACATAGACTTTGGGTCATTTCAACTTTGTGGGGATCAGAGGCCTGATCTAAAGCTTGTTGGTAAGCGGTTTATTTTGTGTACTGACATAAAGCTTAAACTTGCAACATAACAAAGGAATACATTTAGGCGAGAAGCCAAACTTCATGGGGATGTCCACTTGTAAACAGCTCCTATCTCGACCATGCTTGATACAATGTCCAGGTGTGTTTAATCTCTTCAAGTTTCAACATTGGCATATGGCCATCATGCATCAGACAGTGCATGCGTATTGCAAACCGTGAGTTGGCTTATATCAGTTTTTACATGCAAGCGTTTTCGTTTAGCATGAATATTTTCCACCCACATGTCCCTTAGCAGGAAACATATCGAATGTGGAGGTGGGCATTGCCACTAATGTAGAACCTTGATTGACGATAGACCCTGAAGACAAGTAGCGGACTGAAGTGATACCGTCAGATTTATGGTACCGCTTATGGCTGGCCCTTTTACCACGGTTTTGTCGTGGTGAATGCGGTGGTATGTAGTTTTATCACCCCAGGACATCATGGCTTTTAGTCCTCAGATGAACCCTTTTAAAAGGACACATACCGTAAATATTATACCATGATGAGTGCCCTAAATATTGCATAGCATGTAAACATTTAATTAGAGCTTTCGTGGAATCACCGTAAAGCTTAAGAATTCGAATGACAGCATTTATTTTTAATTCGTAAATAAAAATTAGCAACCAGTACAAAGTTAGCGGCCCGTTAATCCTAACTGACATATATTTATCGTAAGAAGGTAAATACCGTATTCATCTGGATACGATCATTTCAGGGCCCCAAAACATATGAGATACAGGGAAGCGATAA
Organism: Branchiostoma floridae x Branchiostoma belcheri; assembly: GCA_019207045.1. Classification (NCBI taxonomy): domain Eukaryota; kingdom Metazoa; phylum Chordata; class Leptocardii; order Amphioxiformes; family Branchiostomatidae; genus Branchiostoma; species Branchiostoma floridae x Branchiostoma belcheri. Next base: position 9,328,355 of record CM033041.1, read on the forward strand.
GTAAACAGCGAACAGAATGCATTAGCACCAGACACGGAGTGTACAGCCAGGCCCAAAGGAATGTCAACATAGCCAAAAGGTAAAAGGATTTCCACCCAATCTAGACGTATGTGCGGACCTCTAAACAGCGACTGGGGGAACACATTTATTTTACTAATGCATGTACTTTATGTAGTGCCCTTTCCGAGCAGAGGTAGAGCTTACCGCCTCATCCTTCAAACACGCTTTCTTAATCCGGCCGAAGAATGTGGGATTAAAGAGACAGATTGATGCACAGGGTTTGTCTTCAATGTTTCTTCATTTTTTTTTCAACTACAACTGCGTATTAAAGATTGCAGATAATGCTAGTTCATCTTTATTCGTGGGGTACCCTATATCCGTTGTTAATAAAAACAAGGTATTTGCGGATACACTATTAAGTCAACGGACGTTTGAAATTGCAAGATATTTAATATACGGTTTGAAACCATCGTCTGTCAACTCTATATCCACAAATACCTTTTTTCTGTAAACAAAGGATATACATGTAGGTTAACCCGCGGATAAAGATGAACTAGCGTTACATTTGGTCTGAAAGATGTAGTTCTTGATATTAGTATAATGTATTTACAACTGAGAAAAAATGTCATTTCTGGCGTTATATTATAGATGCTTGCCATGTGATTGTCATGGTATTTCAACCGGCTCTAAAAGCCATTTAAAAGAGCATGCAGATCGACTGCTTCTTGCAGTGGAACCATTTAACGTAATCCATACAATCCTGCAGAAATGTTAGACAGGACAAGCTAAAACCACGAACCGCCATGTTCACTCCGTAACCTGATCCATCACTACATACGGGACACTTGGGGCTTGATAAGTGACGTCATAGCGAAGGACGCCATGTTGGCCTTGATAGTACCAAACCTCCTTGAGGCTAAATTTCAATATTTCCTATGCATATTCTTAACAATGGGAATCATGGGAGAAAGAGGCTGTCAAAAATCACCTACCTGACTTTTAGAACATGAAAAACTCACATTGGCAAGGTTGTCCGACCTCTGAAGAGTAATTTAACGACAAAAAAGGGAAAAAATTTACGGTGGAATTATATTATACGCCATGAAAACATAGGTGGGAGACCTTTTCACCCCCTTTCACTGCATGTAAACAACACCAAAACACCTAACTTCTAAGGCCTACTGCAACCACAAATATCACTAAAAATCTGTTTTTTCAACACAATATAGAAGCTACAACCCTTGCCTATAAGACGCACCCCCAAAATCCAAACATATCCCAAGAAAAACAATTTTACAGCCACTTTTCCCAAGCCTACCTAAGCATTCTGAGGGCACTAAAACTGGGTCATCTGCGCAAGTCCGGAAATACTGACATTTGCCCTTGATACTACATAAAAAATGTACAAGATGGAACATATGTTTCCAGACGATAAAAGTTGTGCCTGGGGCTGAATTAGGATCTCCAGTTTACCATGATTAATACTCCCTTCTGCTTTATCCTCTCGCGAAGCATGAGTCCCTGAGATGTTGGTCACAGTTGACCGTGCAGGATAACGCCCTGCCAGGCTGCGCGTATCTGCAGCGGTATCACCGCAGCTGTGTCAGCACTACGCAGTTTGACAAATTACCTGAACGCCCAGGTATACTCAGAACGGTGCCCACGTCATGTGGGCTTTTCACGGTGATATTTCAGTACATATCTAAAAGAATACAGTAAACCATTTTTTTTAAATTCAAGAGCACATGACAAAGACAATGTGGCGCTACACTCAATACAGATTTATTTTAACATCGTCACAGAACGAAATACAATAAATAAATGAACTAAGTTATCAACATATCAGTGCGCCAAAGTCCCACCACCCCAAGACATAAAATATACTAAACCACTTAAGAAAAACATTTATGTAAAATCAGCATTAAGTTAAGGTGATATTACAAGTATATCACCAATAAATTGATACATGTATTACAATATCACCTTATTAGATATATACAACATCAAAGTACTGTAGATCTACATCTTTCAATCTGGAGCGACTATAATCATTTCTAATTGATAATTTCTAGTGCGTGTGAATGTTGGAAATAAAAAGTTCAAAGATGCAAAATTACCTGCTCGAATCATTTCATTTCATACTGACGTCTTGCAATACTTCATAATTATTATTGAAAGTCTGTAGTTGACATAAAATTGTTAATGACTTGTATTTTAGTCACGGAAAAATATTAGATGGATAGTTTCCTCATTCTAAATTGTGGGTTCAATATATGTTGTATTACAAATTTTACATTGGCCTCGATAAAACCGATGACAATGGTTTCCTTTGTGTCTCAATAAAGCTTTCTTCATGATCATCAGCATGGAGGAATCACCAGTCTCAAGACGCCATATTTATATAGCTCTAAAAGCATGGAGAATTCCACCCACATGTTGTGGTTAGGTTGACCAAGGAGCTTTTATCAGTTGAAAAGCACCTTGGGGTGGGCGAAGCTCTACTAATTTCCCAGCATCCTCGTAGTGATAGTTGACCCCTTGACCCCTCCTGTCCACCAGCCAAGGCCGGAAGACGTAAACGTATAACTCGTCAGACACGTCCAAGGCCAAAGTCATCAAAATCATCCCTTTAAGATTCAAGGACAAGCAAGATGGTTAGGATGATAATAAATCACACGCCTTGAAGACGCATACAATAAATGGTACCTACCGTTAGCAGGGCCATAACGGGAGGGATCATTGTCCCCCAGCAAGGTTGTGAAAATTACTATAAAGATGATGTTCTGCATGGGTGTATGCTCATGGTAAAGATAACTAGTTATGGACCAAGCCTTTCTTTAAGGAATGCAAAGTCAGAAATTCTACAGAGAGTTGATAACGTTAGCTCAAACAGAATGATGTATTGGAATATCTGGTAGTCAAAATTCTCTCTCAGTCTGGAAAATATACGGATTGACCCAAAAATATAATTTGCATGAGTACCTGACTTTATATCATTAGAGTGCTTGCCTTCACCCTGTGTTGTTCCAAAAAGGCCTTGCCCGGTAGAACACGTGTCTGGGAGTGAAAACGGCTCGAACAGAAGAGTTGGATTCTCCTCAACACGTCAGTAAGATACGTGACGTTGTCAACAGTCCTGCACTGATAGAGAACAGATGTTCGAAGGTTTCAGGTAATTTTTGCTCAGCAAGTCAATGAACTTTTCTTATTGGATTCAGTCATTGTGTATAGGAATCTAGCCTGGAGTTCAGCCTTGTTGTGCTTTTAGTCCGCTCCCCGAAGGTTTGCGTTATGAATCAGTGCAACACAAATAAAGACAATACAAGCATGACAATAGACATGAGTGTGAGACATGACAATGGACAATACACTACACCTAAGCATCAAATAGCGCCTAAGGAAACGATCACAGCGTGTGTTAAACGTGACAGATGGTGACATTTTGCACACATCCATTGGGGTTGATACATGGACTCAAAGCGACACATTGTGCCAAAACGCCCTCAGCCAGTGTTTAATGCTACACCAACCTTACCTAGCCTCGACAAGGCCTTCCTGCGGGGGTAGGGATCGTAGAATTCGGCAAATAAGTTATAGTTGGCCAGGAGAGTGAGCCCACGCTCAAGGTTAACATTCCCTAACTATGCATGCGGCCATCGACACCCTGTTGCGGCATAACATACACCCTCGGGTTAACTATTCTCCCTATGTACAGCGTAGTTAGTCTGGTAGAGACTACAAAGTGACCTGAATGTACAAATGAGATTCCAGCCGCAAGATTATTACATGTATTCATTTGGGGCATAGAACCATACACATTTAAATAATGTAGACTTCTTGAGCCTGCCTGTTCCATAGACAATATATGCACGGCAAAGGCCAACCCAGTTGGCACCAATCTCATCTACAATGCTAAACTATGGGGTTAAGCAGAGGTGAGACATATATCTATAGTCATGTATTCATGTGTGAGGGGTGTGAAGCAAGTGAACTTACTGCGTCTTCAACTTGTAACGATTACAGGTGACTATGTCCACCTTTCACCTTACATCCGGGACGGTATGCCTAAACACCGCAAACGAGAGTCAAAAGTGAATGAGATTATCTTCAAAATTAGGGAGATGAAGAGCGATAGCTCTGATGACGTAGCCGCGGTTTTTGACATTTTTTAGCTAGGGTTATGGCTCCAGCCCCCCGTGAAAGCGAGTGTTAGCCGTACGCGTATACGAGTGATGGGCATTGGAATCATGCCACCGTGGATTTTTGACATGTTTTAGCTGTCAAAAGCGCCTGCGCCAAGCCATGAAGGTATTTTCTAAGTAAATAAGGTACCGATAATTTCCCCATCTAGACCCCTTACACGGATGATCCAAGATGGCGGCCAGAAATCCTTTCGAACTTGAAACAAGCGGAATAACTAAAAAAAAATGGTAAAAACTTATAATTTGCCGTGTTTTTTAATCTCTCATTGCACAGACAGTGTATTTAGAGCGTTAAACAAGGCCATTGTCCCATGAATACTGCATAATAGACCCGTTTGCGCTGGTTTGCGCTGGTTTGCGGTATTTAGTCAGACCCCATCCGGGATACTATATAGGCCAACGACAGCAGGTTAAACCTAGGGATAGATAACGTTAGCCTAGCATTACAATATTTCAGCCTACGGGGAAAAAACATCAAATTCATGATTCTACAGATCATATCATGTTTGGTAGCTGTCAAATCATTTTTGTATGGCGAGAAGAACATCAACTGTGAATGTATTTAACCGTTCACCGCTTGGGATTTGATTTCGCGGTAGGCCGAAGAGAGATAATGGAGAGTTCGGGATGTTTTAGAATTTCGATTTAAACAATGGGGTAGGCTGGCAGAATACAGAAGAAGCTTTAACGTTATACATAGAGGTGTTTTCAAGTTTGCCGTAAAGAAGTCACCGCGAAAACCGCGAACATTTAACCACCGCGAAGAGTATCTCAAAGTCACTGAAAGAGCAACAATAAAGACGCTTATTTACTGGTCGATAAAAATACAAATACGAAATGATTTCTAAATCTATTAAAACATCATCCAGAAAACTCTACAGATCAGTCATAAAGTTCTGCTGAAGTTCACATCACATCAAACTCCGCGGAGTCGATGCGATGTCCACACCCACTTCCGGTCAGGATGCCGCTACTTCCGGTCAGGATACTTCCGACAACCCTGCTGCAGTTCCTGAACCGTCCCGACTGGAACCCGGGCGGCTCCCGGTGATATGATAAGACGAGACGGAAGGTATCTTCTTCTGTTTGTTTGCAATTGACATTGTAGTTGTTGTTGATAATGTCGTGCCTCAAGTTAGGAAGATTTGAGTTTGCTTGGCGACGTATAGTGCAAGAAATTGTAACGGTTCAGTGTTGCTGTTGACAAATTGTTGATGGGGAGGGGGGCATAGCGATGTACATTTTATAATACTCGCTTCGAATATCCCACAAGTCTTGTGTTTGAAGATACTCGACTAAAACTCCAACATGCACAGTTTGTATCTGTTTACATTCCGAATTTCAAGACATGTGCAAGTACAAGTTATGGAGAGGCCATCCTTGAGTTTGCGGTCTAGGCTTCTTGTCACTTTGCGTTTCCCTCGCCAGGTGGCGTACCTGATATATGGGTTCAGGGCATGTTCTGTTTTGTCAAGGAGGGAGGCAATAAAGTTATATGAGCTAACCCTACAGTTATATAACCTCCTTGAAGAAGTCGAGTAGCACAGTCTCCTGGCTCACAGAATTCGAACCCGGGCCTGCCAGCTCATGAACCCAATTTGCACTAACCACTAGGCTAAAAGGTTTGGACCAGTCAGTTGGTGGTCACTGTTGCAATTCTTAGGAACATTATAATGAAATATTTCAGGCCTATTTAGAAACAAGGCCCTTCAAGTTGAAAAATCCTACAGCATTGTGAGAGGAAAAACCTCTGGGACTCATTTTTGAATTAGGTGTTAGAGCATGAAGTGTATTTTTGATGGTCTTTAATACTGACAGCTTTTGGACCGACACTGTTAAGCGTTTTGAAATGTTTGTTCTAGGCACGCGTCGGAGATTCCCAGGACTTTCTCAAATACAGAGGAGACTCAGACAGTCTATTTTGAGGCCTTAATTTAGGTTACGTTGTGTTTCAATAGTGTATTCCATAATAGAAAAAATATATACAGTAATGTCTCAGTAAAATCTGCAAGGGTGAGCCAAAGAACTCCTTTCTTTTATTTTAACCTAATAATACCTTTTGACAGGAGCTTCCCTTTATTCATACAGGATTTCCTCCCAGAACAGTGTGTCCCAGGCAAACCAGTCCAGAAGAGCCTCCTATCTGATTGAGTAGGAACTGCATCTTTATTAAATCCTTTCCACACCAACAGAACTAACCGGTTTTTCCTTTCCACCACAAAAGAGGCAAGGCCATGCTTTAATTATCCCATTGATGTGGTTCGAATGCATGAATCTTCCTTTGTATAAAATCCAACTCAGATCATTTGCTGGCATTCTGCTCTTGTTTTCGTACAAATACAACAGTTACTGTATATCACTGTAATCAGGATTTAATTGCAAGGCAATGATGTGTGAATCAAGGTTGTATGTTCTTTGAGACAAAGCATAGATTTGTTCAGTTGTACAGTTCAGTTGACCGGGCATTAACTGTTCCACGTCACTCTGACGTCACCTGACGTCACGGAGCGTCCTGTGACAACTTCTCCCTGTAGTTTCCCATGGTAGTAAATCCTTGAAACCAAACCAGACCAGACCGGACTGCTGTTATGACGTTCTTGATCTTGAATTATGATTTTTTTATTTGTAGTATGATTGTGTTTTTACTTTTGACATCTGAAAATCATAAATGATATTTCCTTTAAGCATTGTACAAATATCACTTTTTTTATTGTAATCACCACAAAGTTGAAAGGAATAAAGACATCATTCCTGGTTACACAGTGTTTAGTACATCAGTGTATATGTGTTGTGGTGCGCTTCAAAGTGAACTGTGAATGTATATTTGGAAAAATGAAGTTGCATATTTGATATGTTTTTTAGGCAAAGCGAGGAAATGACGTTGTTCCAGCAGGTGCTGTGTCCGAAGCTCCGCCTCTTTGACGTCGTTGGAAGGTACGGAACAAAGGATTGGCGGAGACACTTGTTGGGGAGGAGTCAAAGTTCACGGACTGCACCGCCTGGAGGCAACTCTGTGGGGAGAACCGGTTCCACCCAGGTCTGGAAAAGTGAAGAATCACCGGGCGAACATTTCGGCAGCTCTCCGCCATTTTTGTTGTGTGACTTTCCTGGCGATACTCTAGACATGACGGAGAAGCCGCCGTAGACACGCGACTCAAACCAGGTAAGAACTTCTTAAGATATTGTGAGAAGTCTTAAAGTACAGGTACAAAGCTTAGGCTTAAGTATCAACATTGCCTCATGAACACAAGTTTCACAGGATAGGCAATTATGGGTGGGTCTTTCTCAGCATATCTTGTAATCTTGTATTGTAAGAAAAACATGACTGTTTACTTCACTGACCTTGCTTCTGGTCTAGTTTTCTACCATGTTTTTATTTGTCTAATAATTAATAACTAGGGGCAAGGACAGGTGATTTCAAGTCATGGTCACTCAGAGGAGTTTATTTGTAACTTAAGTTTGTGTATGACACCCATTGATCAAGTCAGAACAAGTAGTCAACACATTGTTGTGGAGATTTTGAAGACCTTGTAAAGTATTTACCATGAATTACCTACCTAGAACTTGTCTATGTTTTAGTTGAGGTACTGAATTACATGAACTGTGTTGTTCTGTTTGCTCAACATTGACCAGCTGTGCAACATGTTTGTCTGGTAGAAGTACAACATTTTTGTAGTTTTTTGTTATTCATGTTTATTTGAGTCCTAATTATTCTCTTTACAAAAAAGCTCCTTAAAGTTGATGCATTTTTCAGCCATACTTTCTTGATTATATGTATATTGTTAGTCTGTTTAATTAGACAATGGTGCATTTCTGTCTGGTTTACTTCTGCTTTTTTAATACCAAAGCTTTAATACATTGCTTAACTTTTCACATGTGTAAGTTATGAAATAATTGATTTTATAACATTCCAAGAAATACTTCTTAATATTTCACAGTAGTACTTCTTCCATTTATGTTACCTTGACGTGTTGTTATAATGTTGTGACATCACATACATTTGGGCGTGAACCACTTTTTCTAAAAGAGGAAATACCTTTCGCATTACATGGCTTCTATTCAGGAAGGGTCTAGATCTAGGATCATAGACTGTTGTCAAATAAGCACTCTAATGGCCATAGCTTATGAAAGCTGGACAATGTAGGCAGCACTAACAGTACAGAACCATAAATTGTTGGATAAAAGAACTGTTTTCAAGGTTTTCTCTTGCAGTTAAACCAGCGGTTTCTTTGCCCATTATACGAACGGCCTTGTGTGTGGTATTTGTGCTACACTTAGATTCACCTCACCTATAATCCCTTGACCTTCTAGTGGGTCGTTGGGGCACCATGACAGTTTGCTGCGCTATCCTCCTCCTTTACTCACATTATATTTGTAGGTACTTTCAAAACACACCTCAGGAGTTACACAACCTGCTCTGTGCATTGCATTGGCCACTAGAGCAGGCTCAAATCTCTGAACTTATAAAGTCTTTCACAAAAGGTCACCATTTTTACAGCCAAATGAACCAAATAATTTCGTGCTTTCATCAATGGAATCTTTAACAAGGCTGCTGGAAGGGTTTTTTCATGCATGAGTGTACAATTGTTCACATGTTTCACTGTTTGTATGACTTTCATCTGTAGATTTGTTGATACCCATTCAGTTCTGTCTCATCTCACAGAGACACTGGCAATCTGACTGCCCTGGACATATTCATCTTACTGTTGTAATTGTTTAAAGCAGCAACTGATTGAGGGCATCCTTGTGACAAGTGTAGCCTGGTAACCGTTCTCAACAGGCTAGCTTAGGGGTGTTTTTCCAGTCCAAGTTTTACTAAGCAATTGCCTTTTTCTGAAAGCCTAGACATCTTTCCAGCCAGCCTAGATAATAATTAGTGCTGGCAAAGTAATTGAAACCAACTCTGTAAGATTTCCCCTGGCTAATATGCTAATGAACTTGTTGGGCGAGCAACACTTCCAGCACCAGAACTCAAGATGCCATGGTCAAATACAGTTATGGATTACTTAGTATACTTGACTTGAGCTCTTTGCCTTGGTCAGAGCAGAGGCCATCAATACATAATGTAGTCTTCCACTGCACCCAGCTGCCTCTGGCATTGACTTCCTCAGGTCATGCCAGCTGTTAATTTGCTGATACTCTTCATCTCCTCTGTAGTGTCATTTCTCCATTTGTTCTAGAGCCTTCCCTCTTCCTGAAGGTTCCATTTTATAAAGTTATTTACAGTCATGGATGTGTCATGATACCAGATTCAGCTGTCTTCGTTTCGTTTTGTTTTGTTGGAAAAGGTGGCCATAGGTAGATGCTGTAGCCTGGAGTCCAGCCTTGTTAGCTATGGTCCGCTACCCGCAGACTAAAGCTATAATAAGGCTGGACTCCAGGTTATAGATGTTTTGATGTGATCAGGATCTGGGGTTCTACCCCCGGTCTCGCGATTTCTCGAGGCGTGAGTCACGTGGCTTTCGAGCCCAATTCTCGCCTATGACGTGCGTCCGGTCGTCACGTCATACGCCCATGACTGACAGTGTGTCTTTTCTATCATAGCCTCCCTGAGTTTTTGTGAATTTGTTGTTTTGCTCATTATTGTGAATGTCTTATGCTATTGCTTATTCTGTCTGTCAGCATTTTCCTACCAGCCTGTAGGACCAACTTTGGACCTGTGCCAAGCCAACCTCTCTATCCTGCCAGTCTTCATCAGTTATGCCATCTTCCACCTCACATCCTGTCACTTTACAACATACACACACCAAGACAAACACACATGCAGGCCGTAAACAATACCTTTTTATTTGCTTTCATGAAGGTAGAAAAAATGCATTGACATGATAAACCATAACAACTACAAGCCTTTTTTAAAGTTTTACAAGGCTTTAGAGTAGTGCATGTACATATCTGACGTCATATTTTGATGTTATCTACTGGACAATATTCCTTAATCCCAGTCCTGACTCATTTGTGGGAGTGAGGAGTACTGTAAATACAGAAACTTTTGCGGTGGTTTGATGTTCATGGTTTTCGCAGTGGCTGCGTCACCGCGAACTTGAAACAACCGCGAACATTTTTTTCCATGGCAGTAAGAGACTACAGTGCATGCTACTACCGCAAACTTAAAACCACCTCAAAAGCTATTTTTCCCGCTACCGCGAACTTAAATACATTTACAGTATTTCTTGTGAATAACCGATTGTTACTACACTGATTGTTGCTACCAGGCCACACGTACAATGTACCTCATTGAATTTTGCGACCGAACAATGCAAGGTATTCAAGCCTTTTACTACAAGAGGAAATGCCTTTCAGATTCCTTCTGTCCCATCCTGATACAGCTTTGATCCTCTCAATCCATCCATGATTCCAGATGAATCAAATACTGTAATTTGTGATGTCTTAATGGTAACTTGATTCTGGCAACTTAAGCAGTCTCTATTCAACCGCTGAAATTTAAATCCAAGTTGTACAGTCAATGTGCTGAGGCTGACTAGAATGATTTATTCCCACCTCTAGAATTAAATGGCGTGAGCTTTTTCCTTACAAGTACCCCCCAAACCGCTAAAATTACCTGCCGCAACATCAAATGGATTTACTGTAGTTACTCTTTTCAGTGCTGGCAGGGGGTAGCAATTACAAAGTCCTGTTTGCTATACAGGTCACACAGGTTTAGGAGAAGGGCATGTTTTCTCTGTGCAACAAGGTTAACACTGCCGTCATCACTGTTGTGAGATTGTGCAATATGATCGTGTTGTTTTTTTATAAAGAGCACACGAGAGTTAGCATGTGGGGTAACTCGGTGTGCAGAATAGCCTTGTCTGCTGCTCAGCTGTGTCAGGGACCCCAGCAGCATAATGTAACGAAATACCTGCTGGATACTACTAATACTAGTACTATGTGCAACATGTACATGTATCTGACAAACTATATCTTGTCCTGATCATGTTTGAATCTTCCATAGTAAAATGACTGACATATAAGGTGGGATCGGAGGGATACTGCCGACTGAAATAACAGTCGACTGTTGGTTCGACAGTCATAAATTTCTTCTGATTCTTGTGCTACTTGAAGAGCTAAGAACAGCTTTGACCTGCCATTTACGTTTTCCCCACCTTTGTCCAACTCCTTTCAAATACATGACTTTGTATCAACGCGTACATTGTATGAATAATCATTAATGTATCCGAAATGCTTTGCACACCAACAACCACATTGAATAGCAAGGTCAAGATGCAACCGCAAATCAATTGCTGTAATCATTTGAATGACTAAAAAAGTTGACGGGGCCGTTCTCAGCCCTAGGCATTCCCTGTATGGGCCAAAAGGGTCAAAGTTTATTCTCGTACATGTGGCGTTCCATCCATAAGTCAGCGCACACCAGACGCTTTCTCACACTGCTGGTCGGACAGCTGAACTTTAAAGGTTGATACAGTTTTTATTTACGGTCAATTTAACATGCCAAAGAATCTCACTCCGATCTCGAAGCAGAGGCAGGATGCGGCTCTGTCCCGGTACGGTAGTTGAAAGTGTTTTTAAATTAGGACATATTTTTAGGGTGCACATTTTTTACTCTCCACTTTTTTATGCATCTGCCAGTGTCCATTGAAACTGTCTGGATCCTTCAGTGCTTTGACAGTAAAATTGTAAAAGTTGGAAATGGTTACGAGGATTTAACTTAAGTTTGCAAAAGAGAAAATGGAGTGTAAGTGTTATTTTTATGTTCACGGTTGAAACTACATGTACATGTGTACCATGCAAGATTTTACTGTAAAAGGAGACATGATGTTCGAGAGCCTCAGGTGATTTTTAGTACGCAGTAAAGGAGCACCATGAAAAATGCAAACAAGTAGTAGTACTGTGAAAATTTTTGCCTAAATTCAGTATCTGTCTTGTCGAGTCTACATTGGCAGTGATTTTGATTGATAGACTTTGAACTTTGAGTCGAAGTTGTCACATATCAGTGCTTCATTGTGGATGCAGATGCTGTATTGTATTGTCTGTACAAAGAGCTGCTGTGTCTATTTTTCTACGAATGTGGAAAAATAAATTGGCAAGTGAAAAGGGTGGGGATTATTTAACCCTCATCCGACCGTATGGGGTCATTTTTGACCCCAGGCCTATATTTTTATCTGTCATAGCAACATTTTTCATCGGAGAAAAATTTCCTTCCATGAATTTGTTTGTATACATGTCTTGCAACATCTACCAATTTTTCACCGAGTTTTGTCCATTATTGTATAAGCTATACTTGAAAGTTTGTGTCTGGTTCGGTGGGGTCAAAAATGACCCCAGCCAATTATGAATCATTAATTACATAAATATCAAGAAATTTCAATGAAATAACAGGCATTCCTCATCATTGCTATTACAGCAATACGTTATAGTTGCTTAGATGATTAAACACCGAATATTTTGAAAGAAATTTAGTATTTTAGTGTAAAACACAGTTTTTCGACATTCTGCATAAATTATGATAATACGCACTAATTACCTTTGCTAATGAAAATGAAAATGTTTCTAATTAATCAAGAAACAATATATGGACAGAATGTGCAGAAGGAACCTATAAGAAAGATCTCTGCGGGAAAATAGACAAGAGTTATTGTATGTGTGTGTTTTGATGGCGGAATATGGTGCATAATTAAGTAATAAATTCGTTACTTTTCACAAATATTGTATTTTTTCTTGTTAAATAGCATTATTATGCTATAAGTATTATTGCAGCTTAAAAACCTTTGTTTAGAAATCTATAATTCAAAACATTGTTTAAGTAGGTTGAGTATGGTAGATTTTCAGAGCAAATGTGCTTTCTCCTCATTTTCTGCATAAATTATGATAATGAGTAATAACTAATGACGCCAAAACTTGTTAAAATATTTTTCATAGATTGGTGAAACAGTAAATACATAGAAATGACAAAATAAGCCAGCAGAAATATGTCTATGAGCAAAACAAAATGGGGTCAAAAATGACCCCATACGGTCAGATTCGTCGTAAAAATGTAACGGTCGGATGAGGGTTAAGGACATCCTATGCTCTGGGGCACGCCATGTGGAGACTATGATCAAACACTTGCCGCCCATGCCAGCTTAAGCTAAGGGCACAACCCGCCGTACGTGCAATTTTTCTGCACGTTTTTTGGGAGGCCACGTCCTCCTCTTGTGAAAATGTTCGGGCTGTATAGGGCAGGCGCGTTGCCCGTACTGGCACGTACGGGGGGCGAATCGCCAACCCGATGGCACAAAAGTTTTCCCTGCACGTAAAGTTCTACAGCGTGTCTGCATGCTCCAAAATCTGTCGCATTCCCCACGAGTTTGTACTGAGGCGGTACTTTAACCACTTACGGATCCCAAAAGGTTGCCCACGTTTTGGCATGTAGACAGCACGTAAATTTTGCACGTACGGCGGGTTGTGCCCTTAGCTTTATGGGCACAGCACTCCCTCTATCACTTAATAATTATGAGGGTACATTTTGTTTGTTTGTAAATTGTATACCCGGTAAACTGACTCATGCTGTAACAACCGACATTGGTACTACAGAGTACAAGCTGCGTATCCAGTCAGAATCGTATTTGTTCCACTTAAACACTGGGATTGAATCCTACTCTTTGTTAAAGGTGTTGTCACTGTTGTGGCATCTTAAAGTCCTTGAAGTGTGGCTTTCTTCATACATAGGACCTCCATTTAACTTCCTATCCAAGGGAAAAATAGACTCCCAGACAATCAGAAGGACAGAAAAAAAAGAAAACTGCAGACAGTCCTGTTTTTACCTCCATGCAGTGAGGAAATTGGCTATCACATATACAAGCAAGAGTTTTCAAAATGTCTAGATGTCTGTCATATTTTATAGCTTATTCTCTTTTTTTCTATTCCTATAGAATAGAATGAACTATGAGAGTAAACTGTCAGTCGCCTAGGGAAAACTTTGATATTGTTAAATGTAGATGCATGACAAGATGGCGAAGATGAAATTGTAGATATCACTCTACTTAGGAGAGATAGACTAAGTGTAAAAGTTGGCTGTGTGTATCCATGATTGTTTTGTGTGACAATTAGTGCAGCAAAGAGGTGCTGCACTTTTCATGAGTAATTAGATCGATAAATGCAATTACGAATCATTTGCTTTTTTCAACTTTAAGTTCTCCATTGCCAATGATGATTGACAACGTTTGGAATCTTTGAAAATAATCTGAAAGGTGATTATAGCACAATGTGCAATAGAATGCTTTAATGGAGGTAATGAGTTAGTCTAAAATAGTCCTCAAGTCTGAGATGAATAGCATTCTGGACAATTATCGTGAAATATGGCCTATTATCTACTTCAGTGATTGGCTACTCTAGTCTATGTTTCATTGTCTGCGTAATTGTAAAGAAGCTAAATTAAATATGTACCTCATGTTATGCAAACAAAACCATCTCAGGACATGAGCTTTTTTATACTACGTATACCTGATCATGAATGGGAGACTTCATTTTTATAGTCTTTGGTGAGGTTTTAGCACCTTTTTAGTAAGAAAAGTCATTGACCCGTATGTTAAATGACTTTCTGGAAATATCACGGACTCAATGATCAATCTCCACTTAAGACTTTCTTAGATCTGTGTTGCCGACAATACTTTAATATTTTCTGAAGTGATGTCTTGATGACTTTCCAAACAAGTACAGAAAGTCTAGCCAATAATATGCATACTGTACTAAAATTACACCGCTAACATGACATTTTTTCAGAAGCTTTTGATGTGTTAGTTTCTAGTGAAGGCTATGAGATAATTGCTGTGATTAAGTCTGTGTTTTCCACATACCCGCACACGTTTGAGGGGTTCTTTGTTCACCAATAATGAGCCGCCTCGGGGTCTGTCTCTCTCAAGGCTACGGCAGTTTCATAGATCATTTGTAACATTTCAAATGCTGGAGGACGCTCGCTTTGATAGTCAGGAAAATGCTATGAAAGACGGGATACTATCATGTAAGTCTTGACTTTTTCTCTATGTGTGTTTCCTAAACCACTGTGTATACTCAAAACATTTCAGAATCATTATCTTTCTGACAGTTGACATCAATCATGACAATGCTTCTGTGTTTGTGTGGATGCATTTAAAAGTGTATTAGCCAAAAGCCATAGGATACTGGCTGTCTGTTGTGCTAGCATGTTTTTGTAATTTTGACAACATACAAGTACATGGTTCTATGGACGTGGAGAAGGTCCATCCTCTTCACTGTTAAACAATGTTGGTGATTACGTGAAACAATTAAGGTATCTGTATCAATTTGTCTGACCAAGGTTTCCAGAGTCTTCTTGTCGGTGGTGTCCCTTAATGTAGGACTTGTCCTCCTTAGGTCACTGACCCATAATGCTAATTGAATCTGTGACAAGAATCAAAGGCCTTTTTCATATCGCCATACAATACAGTTACAGCCATTGTTTATTTAGCATTTCCTTTTCCTTTGTAGGTAGGACCGATTGTGTAACTAATAGAATAGTGACAGTGCATATCATGATCAAGCTACATGGACAATATTGTTTTATGCAGTTTATGCAAGTTGAACATCCAGTTAAGAACTTCTAGTCCGTCATTTTTTCAATTCGTGCAATTTGTGTTTCTTTGTATATGATTCTAATTCTTGTACATGTATCATGTATAATTCCAATGGCTCTAAATCAGTGGGTATCAAAAATCTTGTTGTTTTCAACCAGCCTTATCAGCATTTAAATTCTAAGGCTGACCGTTCAACTAAGCATGAAACGTGCACGAAACATTTACTCATCAAAATGATGTTGTTTTGTCTCCAGATTTGTTCATGTAGGAAAGTGACCACTACAACAGAAGGCCAAAGACCATCCGGCCGTATGGTAAAGCCAGGAAGAATTCTGTGGATGACAATTCTGATGACAACTTGCCCAAAACATGAACTCATCCGATCATTTTTTTGTCTCCAGATTTGTTCATGTAGGAAGGTGAAAACTACAACAGAAGGCCAAAGACCATCCGGCCGTATGGTGAAGCCAGGCGTTCTGTGGATGACGATTCTGGTGGCAACTTGCTTCCAGTGTGTGGGCAGCAGAGCTGATGGTGAGGGCCGAAAGTCTCGTAATGTTTGCAGTGGCCTTCGGGGGTTGATAGGATGTACATTCAAAATCAGGGGGACGGAAATTGATTCTGGCTGGCTACAACCCTGATTTGCAGTGACCTGTCCTCTGCACATTGATGACACAGACAATACTTGTTTCCAATGTATTATTATGTCCTATCGAATTTTTCAACTGCAAAGTTGAACACTGCAATAATGTCCTTTCCCCATGTACATGTATAAAGTATAAGGAAAGTCAGTATAATAAATGACAGTATAGTACTATAGGCAAAATGTTTCTCCTTCGCAGACTACTAAGAGCACCATAGTTAACATCTTTTTAAAGGAGGGCTGATTCTTGATTTTCATCATGGGCTATTGTGCGTATCACCATTGACATCTCAAAGCTTTATTCAACTACTGCAGAACCACAGTTCTCAACACTTCATTAACTCTGCAAAGGTTATGATTTTTGTGTAATGTCACTCAATTTGAAGTGTGTTATTTTGATATATTTAGTATGTCAACATTTTATATCTGTATATTTACTTATTATAATGATTTTGCTACAGATGACTCTGATGATGAGAAATTCCCCCTCAAACTGGCACATCCCTTTCATACGGACAGAAGGAAAACCCCGCCATCTCAAGTATGGACACCATATTTGGTATGTCTTTGTCTGTTGTGGGGTCAGTGTGTGTAAAATGCATTTAAGTTCGTGGGGATTTGATTTGGCAGTAGCAAGAACATCAAGTGTTCACGGTGGTTTTTAGTTTGTGGTAGCAACATACATTGTAGTCATATCAGTTCAGTTCAGTTCAGTTCATCCTCATATGAGGTGCCATTTACAATGTCTAACCATGCATAGTCATATACTGTAGGGAAAAATCTATGTTTGTGGTATAAATATCGGTAAACATACAATTGTACAATTTTTTTAGCAGACAGGTCTTAATAGCCAAGTCAGCACCACGGACAGGCACATGGACCAGAAAAGAACGGAAAGAACGAAACAGCCGGAGGTTGTGCATACACCATCAACCACAGGAACTGTCAGGAAAACTGCAAGAACAAAAATGTCCAAATCATCAACAAAGGTCAGAATCACTTGTCATTGTGAGCTGAGTTTGTACAGAAATAGTGAAACCCAAAATTTAAGTTCCATTAAGAGGCATCACTTTTAGAACTCTTGGCAAACCAATTGAAAGTCATTGATTGATTACAAATCATGCACCACAAAAAGGATCCAAACGTAAAGCTTAGAAAGACTGCTTGATAATTTCTTTGTTGTACCCTGATCTGGTAGCAAGTCAGGTTAATGTCCTTTGACTACTGTAACTGTTACAATTGATCGCATTGCTTTGTATACATGTACACTGTGTATATCACCATGCATGCAAATCCTAACCATGCGTCTCATTTCTTCATCCTTGCCCATAACATTGGCTAAGGTATACATAATGTGCTAACCTAACTCAGGAATCCTCTTGTCACTTTCTACATGGAACTAAATGTACATGTATGGTCATAGCTTTGCTCTGTGTTCCTTCTCATTATTAAGCATTTTTCTTTTTCGGGTTAATGATAGGTGGTGTTCCCACTCCAAGAAGACTTCATGATCAAAACACAAGAAACTGTTTTAGCCACACATGACAAACAGCTGTCTCTATTTTACATTTTTAACAAATCCCATTGAATTTTCTACTTCAGCTCTGCTCACACCAACACATTACAAGCCATTTATCCCTTCTTCTTCTTCACAGAAATTTAAAAAGCAACACTGCAACACATACAGCAACACTACTCACTAGTAAATAAGTACACTTGTAAACATCACAATTGTCTTACACACATACTATAGGTGACACCCACTTGACATGGACAGAACCAATCACACAACAATTTTCACCAGTCTTTCCAAACTCGCACCACACAATCAAACGACAAAAAACTTTATGGTATCTCCTGGTCCTTCAAAACCTGACCAATATGAATGGTTACCCTCTGTCAATGGACTCTGGTGCAAGAATATTTCAAAGGACCATCTTGGTGTCTCTGGGAGCAATCTATCTGAGGAATCCCCTTGTTGGTGGTGTGACGCACTCCACTATTCTGTGTTGCAATCCCTGACGTTAAACCCTGGTGCTGGTGATTTCCCTTTTTTCAAAACGGGCCATTTTACAGTCTACCAAAAAGAGTGATGTTCAATTCTTGTCCTCTGTGTATTTTGACCTACAGCGACTACCCACAGAGGCATCAATATCTGACAAAGACATCACCTCTACAGCAACGCTGCTGACCTTGACCAACACAACTGACCGAACAGTATTTCACGTAGCTATCCGTCCAGCTAACGCTCCCAACACCCTTGCCTCCAGTCTACCCCACGAGGGTGCTTTAGCATCTAGGAAGGGCAACGATGTCACATCTCAGGAGTCAAAGGAATCTGCACAAGGTTATGAAAAGGACATCAGGTTAGAAACGACGAATGAAGTGCCAAAAGCAGAGTTCACAACGGTGAACGTCGAGGTGCCAAAAACACAGGAGGACTTGGATGACTCTTTGTCCTCGTCCTCTTTGATGGTTGTTACTTCTCAGTCTTCAACCACTGCCGCGTTCTCTGACAAGAACGCAAACACAAGAACTAGCATCATGGCATCTGCACGTTCCCGTGTTCAGGACACTTCTTCGTTTGATCTGCCTGAGGATACGGCATATGCATCCTCCTCTGAACCAACTGCGCCACTTTCATACAAACTTGGCGATATGTCCACCACAAAACCATCTGCAGTATTTCCCACAACAGAAGAAATGAGGATGGATAAGCTTAGTGCAAAAGCGACGGGAGAATCTACCCTCTATCCAACAACCATCTTCCCAACGACAGAAAACACTGGTGCTAAAGAAAGAACCACATATAACTTACATACAGTCACCCCAACCCAAGATGACACAACAACTGACTATCCTGTAAAAGCGATAACTGAAGGAACTGATGGCCAAATTAACAGTGAAGTTCCTACAACTGAAGAGACGACTTCTCCGCTTGCTACAACAGAAATGCACAACATTGAGCAATCTTCAACCAAATCTGCTCAAATCACCACTTCAGAAGACAGAGACTATTTGACATCCACAACGGCTCCTTACCTATCATCCACATATTTTGATCCATTTATTCAGCCGTTGACTACAGAGCCAGAGCCATTCCTACCAGAGACGGATATCTACAGTGAAACAACAATAGTCAGCACCATAGGACTAACTCCTGAAACCACTACTTCAGCAAACACCCCCGTCTCCCCTCTGCACTCCAGTCAACCTGTCTTCACAGAATCCAAAACTGATGGAGACATGACTTCAACATCTAACCAAATAACCTTGGTCCCCACACTAGAAGACATTACTAGTAAATCATCTGCAACAAAAGAATCCACATATGGAGCTCTATCCAGCCTCCCCACTACTGGTGATGCCACTGTCCTTCCCACCATTGACACGTCTGAGGAAACCACATATGACTTGAATACAGTCATCCCTACCCAACAGGACACAACAGCTGACCATCCTGCAAGAACAACATACAGCCCATTCGATGCCTCCACATCTGACCTTGTTACCTTAGTCCCTACACTAGAGGACGCGAGCACCAATCCGGCCATGGAGACAACTTACTCTGCAAAAAAAGAAGACAACTCAACAGCTAGCCATACTGATGAAACAACATATGGCCAATTTGATGCCTCAACATCTGATCATATAACCTTAGTCCCTACACAAGAGTACACAAGCACCAATCCAGCCATGGAGACAACTTACTCTGCAATAAAAAAAGACAACTCAACAGTTGGCCATCCTTTAGAAACAACATACGGCCAATTTGATGCCTCAACATCTGATCATATAACCTTAGTCCCTACACTAGAGGACACAAGCACAAATTCAGCCATCGAAACAACTTACTCAGCAACGAAAGAATCCACATCTGCAGCTTTTACCATTGTCCCCACTCCCGAAGGCACCACTGTTGAACACACCGTTGACACAACTAACTCAAGAAACATAGCTTCCACATTTGATCCAGTTACACTGGTCCCTACTCTGGAAGAAACTACCATTGAAACAGGTTTCTCTCCAACTGGAGAAGGTTCTGATGGCCAAATTAACAGCGTGGTTCCAACCACTGAAGAAACAACAGTTTCTCTTCTCTTCACAACAGAAAGAACTGGCACATATCAGCTTATCTACGGAACAGAAGAAGAAACAACATCATCTCATGCCTCCGATGTCACACCAGCTTCAGTCCATACAGAAAACACATTTAGTCCGTCCTCGTCTGTGGCAGATTCTCAAGGCACATTCAGTACTACTCCGTCCATTTCAAATACCTATTCTGATGCAGCAGAGAAAAGTAGTCAGGCAATTGTCACAACTTTTCCTGGTGAGGGACATCACTCTACTCAGCCAACTGCAACTCAACCCCCTCCAGAAGTCAGCACTGAAGTATTTACCACACCAAGACACTCTGAAGCCGATGCTACAACCATACCATTCACAACTTCTCCGACCACCGGCACTTCAACAGATGTGAGTCTCCAAACTACAAACTTTGCTAAAACAGATACTCTTTTATCGACCTTTGCTGCTATGATAGTTCCAACATCTGAAGCAACTTCGAACTCACCATCTACTTCTCTACCTACCAAGACTACAGGCTTACACAATACATTGAGACATACAGGAACAAGTTTTGACAAGGACAAAAGTTCTACAAGCGACTACCAGACTGACACAACTGGACAATCACCCACATTTACTCCAAAAGACTCGAGTGTCAAAACTACAACCTTCGCTAACACAGACTCTCTTTTGACGACCTTTGGTGCTTTGGTAGTTCCAACATCTGAGGCAACTACAAGCCGCTCACAATCTACCTCTCTACCTACCAAGGGATTGACAGATCCTGCAGGCTTGCACAATACAATTAGTCACACAGCAACAAGTTTTAACAATGACATAGGTTCTACAAGCGACCACCAGACTGACACAACTGGACAATCACCCACATTCACTCCAACAGATTCGAGTCTCGAAACTACCTTTTCTAAGACAGATACTCTTTTGACAACCTTTGGTGCTTTGGTGATTCCAACGTCTGAGGCAACTACTTCCAGCTACCCTCAGTCTACTTCTTTATCTACCAAGGAGTCAACAGATTCTACAGATTTATACAATACAATAAGTCACACAGCAACAAGTATTGACAAGGACGAAAGGTCTACAAGCGACTACCAGACTCACACAACTGGACAAACCACCTCATTCTCTCCAACAGACTCGAGTCTCGAAAATACCTCCATTAAGGCAGACATTCTTTTGACGACCTTTGATCCAATTGTGACTCCAACATCTGAGGCAACTACAAGCCGCTCACAATCTACTTCTCTGCCTACCAAGGGATTGACAGATCCTGCAGGCATGCACAATACAATTAGTCACACAGCAACAAGTTTTAACAATGACATAGATTCTACAAGCGACTACCAAACTGACACAACTGGACAAACCACCTCATTCTCTCCAACAGACTCGAGTCTCGAAACTACAACCTTTGCTAAGACAGACATTCTTTTGATGACCTTTGGTGAAATGCTAATTCCAACATCTGAAGCCACTACTCCCAGCTACCCCCAGTCTACTTCTCTCTCTACCAAGGGGTCAACATATTCTTCAGGTTTGCACAATACAATTAATCACTCAGCAACAAGTTTCGACAATGGCATAGGTTCTACAAGTGACTACCAGACTGACACAACTGGACAAACCACCTCATTCTCTGCATCACACTCAAGTGTTGAAACTACAACCTTTGCTAAGACTGAATCTCTTTTGACAACCTTTGGTGCAATGGTAATTCCAACATCTGAGGCAACTACAAGCCACTCACAATCTACTTCTCTACCTACCAGAGGGTCAACAAACTCTGCAGGCTTGCATAAGACAATACATGTAAGTCACACAGCAACAAGTTTCAACAATGACATAGATTCTACAAGTGACTACAAGACTGACACAACTGGACAAATAACCACATTCTCTCCATCAGACTCGATTCTCAAAACTAAAATCTTTGCTATGACAGACTCTCTTTTGACAATTCCAACATCTGAGGCAACTACAAGCCAATTAAAGTCTACTTCTGTATCCACCAAGGGGCTTACAGATTCCTCTAGCAAACAAAACACATTAAGAACCGCATCAACAAGTTTTGCAGAAGACGAAAGATCTACAAGTGACTATCAAATGGATGCAACTGGACAAAGAACCATGTTGACACCTTCTAAACCTACAAATGACAAACTCTTTTCCACTTTTGACACCACACCCATAACCACAGATCAGTCCACCAAACAAATTGATACAAATACTGATATTCTTGATGTTTCATCTTCAACTCTACATGTAGAGACATCACAACCAGTCCAAACTGGCCTTTCTATAACTGCCGACATAACGACATCATATAACGAATTAACATCTGAACTAACATTGACAAAAACATTGCAACACAATCTTCTCTCGACAGTGACAAGTGTCTCTGAGCAAGCTTCAACTAACCCCTCTCATATTACTACTGTTACGGGAGACAGAGACTATCCTACCTCTACAACAGCTCCTTACTTATCATCCATATATTTTGATCTGCAGCCATTGTCTACAGAACCTGAGCAATTTCTACCAGAAACAGATATCAACAGTGAAACACCGAGAGTGAGTACTACAAGTGTAACTGCTGAAACCACTACTCCAGCAAGCACCCCTGTCTTATCTCTGCGCTCCACCCAGCCTGTCATTACAGACTCCACAACTGACAATGGCAAAACGAGTTCAAAGAGCCCAGAGACAACTGATCGTCATGAAAGAACTGTGTCTCCTACCGTTACACTTCAATATTCACAGGGATCCTCAGCAGTAAGTGCCAAAAGGACTAACACCTTTGTTACCACAGAAGTCGTGCCAAAGACAGATGTAACAACAGACTTAATAAGTGACCTGATTATTCGGACTACAGAAAAATCAGATGACCAGACAAGTGCAATAAGTTATAGATCCAGTGAAAAATCTACAGCTAGCAAAATTACCAGTGATTTTACTACAGCTGCAGTTACTCTGCAACCTACGACTGATCTGACTCCAGTACTACCAACAACAGAGGAATTGAGTGCCCAAACCAGTACAAATACTGGCACTATCAGTGAAAGGTCTACTTTTGACACAAGTACTGACTATGTTTCTACTGCCAACCCTACAACTACAACTGATCTGACTACTACACAACAGGCTACAGAACAATTACATGTACAGACCAGTACTTTGACTCACACTCCCAGTGAAAAATCTTCATTCAACGAAATTACCAGCGACTTTCCAACTGTAAGGCCTAATATAGACTCCACAACTGATGCGACAACCAAACCAGCTACTGCACTGAACACCGCTACTGATTACGTGCCTACAGTGTACCCTACAACTGACATGGTTATGATATTTCCTACTACAGAAGAGTTGGGTTTACAGACAAATGAAATAGCTAACACTGCCAGTGAAAGATCAACGGTAAACAGAATAACCAATGACATACCTGTAGACTCTACATCTGTTCTATATCCTATACAGCCTACCACAGAGGGACTAGATACCCACCTGCCCAGTACAATACCTCACACTTCCAGTGAAAGAACTACCTATAACAAAATGACCAGTGAAATGCCTCCAGTGGGCTCTACAACGGACTGGGCTTTCATACAACCTACCACAGAAGACACAGATGTCCAGACTACCGCAATAAGTCACACTTCCAGTGAAAGACCCACTGTGAAAACAACTGGGAACTGGGATACTTTAAATCCTACTGTAGAATATGCAACTGACTTGTTCACCATCAGACCTACTATAGAAGAGCCGGACCCATCCAACACAGTGACTTACAGATCCAGTGAAACACAGCCAGTAAAAACTACTAAGATACCTACAACAGAAGAAGTAAGAGTAGCAACATCAACTGACAATCGTAAAACCATTACCCACGGTGAAGCAACTACTATACATTATTCTCAGCAGGAAAGCACTCCGAGTTCAAGTGATACAACATTCAGCATTGGTGTATCAGATACCTCAATGAGCCCCATTGCAAGTACTGAGCACATGACAACAGGTTACGCTGAGGAGTCGACTCAAGACTCGCAAGTGGTAATTGGAGTCACAACTGATGGACGAGCAGATGTCATTTACACTTCTGAGCATCGCAACCTGACTGTCCTGTACACAACGTCACCAACAACAGAAGCAAACACTGATGCTGGAGAGAACATAGCAGAAGATGGCTTGTCAACTCATTCCACATCATATCCTCAGCCTTCAACACCTCTGAAACAGGAGACGACTGTGCATAACCTCCCCACAACTGATGAAAGAAAGATGACAACCACGCTTCCACAAGAACACACGTCAGACAATACAGGCCATGCGAATACAATTAACAAGGCTACAGAAGAAAATGTCATGTTCACGACAACTACTGCCCCCAGTTTTTCTCCAGATGTCTCGTCAACACTTGCGTATGAAGACACGACTACAGCAATGCCTGGGAGCTCTATTACAATGGACAGCTATGAACTAACAAAGGAATATTCAAGTTCTCACTTTCAAAACCCAGAAGAGTCAACTCATACTGCCACTAGTACAGTTGAACTGATGACTTCTCAACCAATACGATCAATAATTGCTAGTACGTCCAAGTATACCACATCATCAGCCTTTGATTCAGAATCTACTAGAAAACACAAAACCACAGATTTACATCTAAACACTAGACACAGACGTACAACGTTTGTATCATCTGATTTTCCGTCCCAAGCATCAACCCTTTACCACCAGAAAAGTACAGATTCCAATGAACTAGGCACCACTTCTGGAGAACAAACAACTAGAACCACCCCAACAATTCCAATGACTGAAGGTTACCGACTATCAACGCTTCCCTTCACCTCTCCTGTACAATCGACGGCTTACGGCGACAGCAGTAGCTACGTAGACTTAACATCATCTACAGTAGAATTCAGCACAGAAGCATCTTCATTACAGGCAAGTACTGCTTTGTTTAGTCGCTCTTTGCATACTGGCATAAGCACAAACACGGATACAACCCACACAGTTAAACAACCGACACCTACTGGTACTACATTTACATCAATGACTGAACAGAGTGTATCAGGCAGTACACGGACAGAATCTCTTGATATGACGGATCCTGGGCCAACTGACATTACTTCAGACGACGCATTTTCAATATCTCGAACTTCTCAGAAACTACTGACTTCCAGTTCAACAGAAATGCTTCCTTACACTACTGAATCAGGCTCATCAACTGTTTCTAAAGGCACTACTTCTGACACTACTTTAGATGCTAGTATATCTCGACAAACTACCAAGCAAACGTATCCTGACAGTACTGCATACCTGACTTCATACCTAACAACTTTGCCACAAATGATTGACTCTGTTGGTACAACTACATCTAAAGCTACCATGAAGCAAACGACTTTTGACAAAACTTCTTATTCTACTGTTCAAGAGCATGACACACAGCAAACAGGTTATGACACCACCATGGACTCTGCCACAGACTCTGTAACTGACTTTCCTGTTGTACAAACCACTGCAAAGAACTCACTAGTCCAAACCAATGCAATAACTGAAACTTCTAGTGAAGGACCTACATTCGACACAACTGCCTCTTACTTGCCTACTATAGACCCAACTGTTGACTATTCAACTGATCTGACTACCACACAGCCAAACACTGAAGAATTAGATGGCCAAACTAGTACAGCAATACACAGAACCACTGCAGCATTACCAGTAAATACAATCACTGATTACATGCTTATGACGTTACCTACTGTGGACCCTACTGGAGGCCCAACAACTGACCTAATCACTACAGTACTAACTACTACAGGAGAATTAAGTGTCCTGACCAACGGAATTACTGACACGACCAGTGAACGACCGACATTGAACCAAATTACCAGTGACTTACCTACAGTAAGCTCAACTGTAGACTCTACAACGGTTGCTGTTCTATCTCCCGTACAGACGACCACAGGAGAAGCAGGCGCTCCTCCATCCAGTGCCATACCCCTCACTTCCACTGAAAGAACTCCATATAACAAAGTTACCAGTGAGTTTCCTGCAGTGGACCCAGCAACCGACTCGGCTTTCATACAACCTACCACGGAGGACTCACCTCTCCAGACTACTACTGCAGTAAGTCACATAAGATCTACAATATATAACAAAATTACTGGTAGGCATATAATGTATATCTATCATTGAATCAATACAGAAGAGTACACACAACAATGATTTTCACATCGACAGTGAACAACACTACAAACAACTTGCCAACTGTAGAATCCGAATCTGAATTTCAAACTTCTGTAGATTTAAACTAATAACCTTTTATAGAGCTGATAATCGGATTTAACGGTTGAGAGAAGTGACACCCAATTGTTGAAACCTTATTCTCTACTCTGTCCCAATATATGTCTCCTCCCCATCTTCTTCTCTTGACGTTAGAGTAGTGACTCTTAAAGCCACTGAGGTCTTCCTCCCTCTATCGTGTCCAAAACAGTCTTAGTACATTTTGTGTAATACTATGTAAGTCCATTAGATGTGAGAACACCATCTTCAGTTGGATTACTTTGCTCATTCCACGCACATTGTAGATAGACTCTTGCTCCATCCCCTCGGGCTACCTCCTTCTCGAGTAGTCTCTCCACAGACCATGTATTTGGTCCTTTTCTTTTTTGTAGGCAGTTTGTCTTAATGATGTTGATGATATCAGCCTCACAACAAACTATTACAGCACTGCCATATAGATGGAATCATATCATAAAGAAGCCCACAACAGAGGTCCATAACACTACTGACACTTGACTGCACAAGCTCTCAAACAACCCTGCCTCAAACTGGTATCACTACTCTTTTAAATCAACTGTCAACACTGAACACCACACAACAACCAACACATGATACTGCTGACACAACTACACTTAAGCCAACAACACATTTCCACTGCATGACTGCTAAATCTCTCCCAAACTGTGACTCAAGAAATTGAGTGAAAGACTCCGAAGGAGTGGAAAGTGCCTCACAAGACATGGCTCATACTGTAGATGCAATTAAAGAAAGAAGAAGAACTTGGTACAACTCTAACATATCTCAAACAATTTTTACATCTACCCTTCTGCAGGGACCTACAGAGGCAACATCAACAAAAGAAATAAAGGAGAAAACCACCACTCCAACTGCTCCAAAAGGTGAACCAACAGTGCAAGCAGCATCAAGCAAAATGACATCAACTTCAACAATGCAAGTCTTAACATCGATTGGTGAACAGCAGAAGACAACGGAAAGAGATGCTGAACAAGCCACCAGTGTTATACCTGCAAAGAGTACAGCAGAAACAACAGTATCAGTTGCAGGAAGAAGGACTGTGTCTGAATATTCAACAGAAGAAATTAAAACATCAAAGACAACAAGAAGAAGCCAGACAAGATCTAGAGCACAGTTGAAGAGTACAGGGCCTACAATATCAAAAGGGGTAACAATGAAGGCATCTACTGAAAGAACAACAGTTGATGAAGAGATGACATCAAAATCTAATTTCTCCTCCTCTTCCACAAGATCACCATCAACAAGTGTTCATCGAAGTGGCCCGTCATCTGCTGCAAGCACCGCTTTTTCAACATTTGCCAGAGAGGTATCAACATCTACGCCATTGTCAGTGTTCTCATCCAATCCATTTCAGACGACTCATAGGAAAAATCATAGCAGTGTGTCATCAGAATCCACAACAAAGCAACAACCAATGTCTACAGCTTCACTAGAATTAAATTTGTCTACATCCACTGCTGCCTTGTCCAGTTCTAGGACTCAGACATCAAAGACTGACTTTGCAAGTAGTACATTGCCAAAGATGCAAACAGAATCTGTCCTCCAGTCAACATCTTCAGGGAGAGAAACCACGTCATCAGAGGCAAACCTTACAACATTGAGAGTATCAACTTTATTTACGGCTCCAAAAGAACAAAGGTCTACTGAGTCATCATCAGAAACAACTTCAGGTTTGTCTACCCACCAATGGACACCAAGGTTGCCAACAGAAGCAACCAGTCCATTACCCACTTCATCATTAAGTGTGCCAAGATCATCTGCAACAGAATACTCAACCTCTGCGAGGCAAACACAGAAATCCCTTCTATGGACATCACCAATGCCACCATCTGCCAGTACGTCTGCATCACCAAAAAAATGGTCTGCAAAGTCCACTCCTACCACATCTGCTGACTTGCTACCATCATCATCAGCTTTTGAACCAACAAGGACAGACTCTACCAGCTTCCCATTGTCTTCTTCTGAGCCTTCCAATATGTCTCAACACTCAACAGTTCAACATCAGACATCCAAAGCCAATACAAGGACACCAGCTACTCATTCAACTGTGACAAGTTTGCCACCTACCACATCATCTAAACAGAGAACATCCTCTCCCTGGCCAGATAAGCTGACAACAATGACATCATCGACAGATGGTAAGTACTGT
This sequence comes from Branchiostoma floridae x Branchiostoma belcheri, assembly GCA_019207045.1. Taxonomy (NCBI): domain Eukaryota; kingdom Metazoa; phylum Chordata; class Leptocardii; order Amphioxiformes; family Branchiostomatidae; genus Branchiostoma; species Branchiostoma floridae x Branchiostoma belcheri. The sequence goes on from CM033041.1 coordinate 9,357,287, forward strand.
ACCTCACGTTTCATTCACTACTGTACATGTATGTCTGTTTGAAATGTATACTGAGTCTCATAGGATGTTATAGACATTTTGTATAGTAAGTGGACTCATTCCTAAGCAAGCCAACATCTATCACACCAGTCATCCCTCAGTAAGACATTTGGAGCCTCATAGTTCAAGTTTCTGAACCTTTATTCAGCCTACCAAACCAATTTTGTTGCGTACAACTTCTTCCTATTAGTCCACTCTACTATATACTCATAGGATGTTTGTTATATGTACATGTACTCCAATCCAGTGTTAACTTATAATCAAATTTTGGGCCTGAAATTTTTTTGGTTTTCTCTAGAATTTCCTACAACTGTAACAACTGTGGTTTCATCAACCCCCAACGCATCTCCTCCACACACCACATCTCCAACTTCCAGCTCATCTGCTTCCCAAACCACACCTTTAACTACACCTAGACCAGTAACACGACAGTTACTGACATCGACATTGACGACTCAGACATGGACAACTACAACAGCAGAACCAACAACAACACCAGCAACACCAACATCGTTTTCAACTCGACTATCCTCCTTAGATTCATTATCAACAAAAACGGCCATCTTCTCGTCTAAGTCCTCCCCAATAGTGACATCTCTTATAGGGACACTAACTGTACAGAAATCAACGGCTTCACAACCCCACACAACTTCTAGGACTTCAACTATACATCACACAACACCCCCTGAGCAAGGTCCTACGACTGTAGAAAAATCAACGCTTCCGCAACCCAGCACAATGCCTGGCACCTTGACTACGCTGCATGCTACCTTTTCTCAGCAAGATTTTACAACTGTAGCAAAATCAACGCCCCTGCTACCTGCCACGTCATTGTCTAGCACAACGAGTACGCCCGTGACATCACCTACTGAGCAATTTGCTACCGAACTCCCACAAGACACAACACGTTCTTTTGTAAAAACCTCATTTGAGCAAGGTTCTACAGCTTTGAAAACAACTGTGTTTCCGCAACCCCAAACAACAGATGCTGACACATTAAGTACATTTCTGACAACACTTTTTGAGCAAGGATCAACAGTTTCAGAAAAGTCAACACTTTCACAACCTGACGCAACCACAATGTTCAACACATCAACTATACCTGTGACCACACCTTTGGAGGAAGTCTCTACAACCTCACAGCAAGACACAACAATGCTGAGCAAATCAGGTCCACAGCTGGACATGCTACCATCCAGTACATCACATACATTAGTGAAAGAAGAGTCCAGCACATCAAGAATATTTCAAACAGAGCAAATTTCATCAACTTCAGGAACAGGTACATTTCCAGTACCTGACACAACAACGTCCACCACAATTGGTAGTAGTTTACCCTCGACAATGACTATTGAGCAAAGTTCAACTAATCAAGAAACATCAACATTTACACAAGCCTATACAACGATATCCAGCTCAGTAAATGTACTTGTTACGACGCCTCCACAGCGAAGCGTTACAACTCTGACTGCATCAGTTTCTTCTCAACGTGACACAACAACGGCAGGCGTGCTATACACAGATGTGACAATGGCTTTGGAGCAAAGCTCAAAAGCACTAGAATCTACATCAAGCGACACAACAGTGCTAGAATCTACACCAAGCGACACAACAGCACTAGAATCTACACAAAGGGACACAACAGTGCTAGAATCTACACCAAGCGACACAACAGCACTAGAATCTACACAAAGGGACACAACAGTGCTAGAATCTACACCAAGCGACACAACAGCACCAACATCTACCCAAAGGGACACAACAGCACTAGAATCTACACAAAGGGACACAACAGCACTAGAATCTACACAAAGAGACACAACACTAGAATCTACACAGAGCGACACAACACTAGAATCTACACAAAGGGACATAACATTAGAATCTACACAAAGTGACACAACACTAGAATTTACACAAAGGGACACAACAATAGAATCTACACAAAGGGACACAACACTAGAATCTACACAAAGAGACACAACACTAGAATCTACACAAAGGGACACAACAGCACTAGAATCTACACAAAGGGACACAACAACACTAGAATCTACACAAAGGGACACAACAACACTAGAATCTACACAAAGAGACACAACAGCACTAGAATCTAGACAAAGGGACACAACAATAGAATCTACACAAAGGGACACAACACCAGAATCTACACAAAGGGACACAACACCAGAATCTACACAAAGAGACGCAACACTAGAATCTACACAAAGGGACACAACAACACTAGAATCTACACCAAGGGACACAACACTAGAACCTACACAAAAAGACACAACACTAGAATCTACACAAAGGGACACAACAACACTAGAATCTACACAAAGAGACACAACAGCACTAACATCTACCCAAAGTGACACAACAGGGCTAGAATCTACACAAAGCGACACAACAACACTAGAATGTATACAAAAGAACACAACAGCACTAGAATCTACACAAAGGGACACAACAACACCAGAATCTACACAAAGGGACACAACAACACTAGAATCTACACAAAGCAACACAGCAGTACTAGAATCTACACAAAGAGACACAACACCAGAATCTACACAAAGAGACACAACACTAGAATCTACACAACGGGACACAACAATATCCAGCACAATTAGAACACCTTTTGATCAAAGCTCAACTTCTCAAGGGACATCAGTGCTTCCACTCTCACTCATGTCAACACCGCCTAGCACGTTAACCACACTCGTGACAACCTCGTCAGAGAAAGTGTCTACAGCCATACAAACAACAGTCTCATCTCAAACCCACACAACGCCCAGCACATTAAGCGCACCTGTGACAGTGCCTCTAGAGCAAAGTTCAACAGTGCAGACAACAGCAACTCAATCTGAAGTAACAACATCCTTCACACAGAGTACAATTGTAACAGCACCTTCCAATCAAGATTCTACAGTTTCAGAAACAAAATCAATGCAGCCTGAAACAAAAATCTCCAGCACACCTGTGCCAACTCCCCTTCAATCATCAACATTTCTAAAACAGGATACAACATTGTCTAGCACATCCCGTACACATGAGACAACACCTTCCAGAAGTGGAAAAATATCAACCCCTCCACAAACTGACATTACAATGTCCATCTTTCTGCCTGAACTTTTGACAACACCACTTGAGCAAGACTTCACCGATTCAACATTTCCTCAGACAAGTACCACCAAAACATCAAGTACTCATCTGACAGTGCCTTTTGAGGATGATTCTACATTAATGCCCCCACAATCAGCATCAACAACAACATCCATGCAATTGAGTTCAGCGTTAACAGCTAGCTTTGAACATGACTCAACAGCTTTAAAAACAACGTCTGAACAATATGAAGAAACAACATCTAGCACATCAGATAGACTTTTGACAACAGCTTCTAACCAAGGTGCAACAACTCTAGTGTTAACATCCATGTTTCCTCAACCTGACACAACAATTTCTAGCACTCCAAGTACACTTGAGTCAACACATTTGGTGCCGAGTTCTACAGCTGTAAAACAGTTTGACTTGACGCCTAGAACAGTAACTACGCATTTAGCAACACCTTTTGAACAAGGATCTCCAAGTCCAGGAGAATCAACACTACAACAACTGGACACGTCAACATCAAGCACATTAACTACAAATGTGAAGATGCCCATTCAGCAAGAATCAACAGGTGTAGAAGCATCAACGTTCTCCCCAATTGACGCAACAGCGTCTAGCACACGAAGCTCACTTCTGACAACACCATTTGAAGAGACATTAACAACTTCGCAAACAGCAACTTCCCCTCAAGTCAAGACAACAACTGCCAATGAATTTACTACACTTACAACAATGCCTACTGAGCACGGGTTGACAACTCAAGAAGCATCCATGTTTTCTTCAAACCCAACATCTTTGCCACCTAGCTCCTATCTTTCAGCATCCCCCAACACAATAAGGCAGACTACTAACCAATCACCTTCTTCAGGGACAACTGCAGCACAAAGAGGCACAGGTAGTGTATCAACAAGACCTACACAACGACTTACAATTTCAGAATCAGCTCCTGTTATGACTACGTCACCAGCTATCTCCACAGCTTCAACCACCACGTCCGTAACAACATCTCCTTTAATTCTTCAATCAGCAACCAATCCACAGCAGTCATCCCATACTGAGCCAAGGACTTCTGTCGCTCACTTGACTGTGACAACTTTGCCACCAGCCACATCGTCTGAACAGAAAACGCTGCCCACATCCTCTCTTCTGTCAGATCAACCGTCAAATGCGATATCATCCACAGAAGGTGAGTCTATATCTTACTAAACAAGGAAAACAGAGTACATTATCTCTATTATACTCAGTGCACAAATAGGTACAGCTATGAGAAAGCTTTATGTATATCGTTGTTGCTATAGAGTGTTAATTGTTTTGTTATCTTCTTCAATCAGTGGTTGCCACAACATCGGTGGCCTCCCCACCTCCCAACACATCTACTCCACAAACCACACCGCTTCTTACCAACTCAGCTACGTCTCAAACCACACCTTTAACTACAGCTAGACCAGTAACACGACAATTACTGACGACATTGATGACTCAGACATGGACAGCTACAACAGAACAACCAATCACCACCCCGTTAACACCCACAACCAAGCAACCGTCCTTTAAGTCATCCTCAACAAGGACACCTTTATCATCCTCTCCAATTTCCACACTTCTAAAAAGAGAAGTAACATCTACGTCTTTATTACATTTGCTAGAAACCTCCCCAAGCATGAGTAACTCATCAGGAACAATGACTCCCACTGATTTGTCATATACCAACAAAACAAATTTCAGCATATTAGGAACACTAGGGACAGAGCCTTCTGAACTTGATTCTGTAGCTTTAGAGACATCTAGCTTTCCCCAACCTGACACAAAAGTGTCAAGTACTTTTCGTACAATGCCTCTTGAGAATATTTCTATGGCTCTAGAAACATCCCCACAAGCCTACCCAACAGTGCCCAATACATTGAGTATGCTTGTGACAACAAGTTTGGAGCAAGATTCTACAACTGCAGAAAAATCTACCCTACCGCAACCCGACGGAATAACATCTAATGCATTTAGTTCACTCATTTCAAAGACTTTAAAGACAGGATCAACTTCTCAAGAAACATCAGCACTCGCACAATCTGACACATCTGACAACACATTGAGCACACTCGCAACAATGCCTTTTGAGCAAAGTTCTTCAACTATTATAGAAACATCAAAACTCCACCAACAGGAGACAACAGCATCCAGAACAATAAGTTCACTACCTAAGTCTCAAACAACAACGTCCACTACAGTACCTACACCTGTGTTGTCGACTTTTAAGCAAGATTCTACAGCTTCAGGAACATCAAAATCCCAACGAGAGACAACAGCTAGTATCATATTGAATTCACTTCTGACAACCCCTTTTATGCAAGTGTCTACAGCTGCAGATACATCAAAATCCCAACAGCAATACACAAGAGCTTCCAGTACATTAAGGGCACTTGTGACAACCCCATTTGAGCGAGAGTCTACTGAAACAGCTTCAGAAACATCAAAATCGCAACGTCAACACTCAACACTTGTGACTCTTTTAGAGCATGACTCTACCGTTATAGAAGAAGACACAGCAATGCCAAGCAAATCAAGTGCACTTGTGACAACATCTGCTTTAGAGCAAATCTCCCACACTGTGGAAACAACATTTCCACAATCTGACACTGCCCGTAGTACAGTGCCTTCTCAGCAAGGCTCAACAGTTTTAGAAGCATCAAGGCCACCGCATCTAGACACAGCACCATCTAGCACATTAAGCTCACAGTTGACGTCATCGTTTGATGAAGAACCTACAACTTTACACACAACTTCCAGCAAAGTAAGTGCCCTTGTCACAAATCATCTGGAAACATCAATGTCCCACAAATCCCCACAAACAGACATAAAAGCAACGACTACAAATAATATACTTTCAACCACACCTTTTGATGAAGGTTCAACTACTCAAGAAACATCAGTTCTTCCACAAAACGACAGAACAATGTCTGACTCATCAAGTACAGTTGAGACAATGTCTTCAGTGCAAGGCTTTACAGCTCTGCAGTCATCTCTGTCTCCAGAACTTGAATCAGAAATATCCAGTGCACCACCAACAATGCATCCAGACCAACAATCTACAGCAAGAGATACATCCATGTTTCCACAAAGCGATACAACGATGTCTATCGCAACCAGTTCACTCTTGACAACGACTTTGGAGCAAAGTTCAACAGCACAAGAGACATCAATGTTTCCACAACTGGACACAACAGCCTCCAGTGCATTAACTACACCTAGTATGACAATGACTTTGGAGCAAAGTTCAACAGCACAAGAGACATCAATGTTACCATATGTACAACAGGACACAACTGCCTTAAATGCAGTAACTATACCTACAACAATGACTTTGGAACAAAGTTCAACAGCACAAGAGACATCAATGTTTCCACAACCAGACACAACAGCATCCGGCACATTATTAACTACACCTAGTATGACAATTACTTTGGAGCAAAGTTCAACAGCACAAGAGACATCAATGTTTCCACACCTGGACACAACAGCATCCAACTTATTAACTACACCTGTGGCAATGACTTTGGAGCAAAGTTCAATAGCACAAGAGACATCAATGTTTCCACAACTGGGCACAACCACCTCCAGCGCATTATCTGCACCTATAACAATGACTTTGGAGAAAAGTTCAACTCCCCAAGAAACATCAACATTTCCACAAACAGACACAAGAGCATCTAGCACATTAACTACACCTGTGACAATGACATTAAAGCAAAGTCCAGCAGCTCTAGAGACAACAATGCTCCCTCAACCTCACATGACAACTTTACTTGTGACAACACCTTCAGAGCAAGAAGCTACAACATCAAAAACACAGTTAAAACAGTCTAACTCAATGATGTCCAGCACACTTGGTCTACTTGTGACAACACCGTGTCAGCAACATTCTTCAGAAACGTCAACGGTCCCACAGTTAGATACATCAGCATCAAGCGCATCACATACATTAGTGACGACACCTTTGGAGCAAGGGTCTACACTCATCACAATGAGTAGACTTCAAACAATGTCTTCAGAACAAGTTTCAAGAGCTTCAAAAACGTCTACATTGCCACAACCTGAAAGAACTACATACCACAAAGATAGCTCACTCATGACAACGGATGTTGAGCAACGTTCAACTACCCAAGAAGCATCAACATTTCCACAGCAATCCAAGACATTACCAACACTTGTGACAATGCCTTCAGAGCAAATATCTACAGCTTTGCAAACAACAGAACCTCCACATCCTGACATGCCAGCTCTCATCAGCACATCACAAACAGCACCTTCAGACCAACGTTCTACAGCTCCAGAAACTTCAATTTTTCCAAGAGGTGGTACAACATCATTCAAAACTACTAGCTCACCCATGACAACAACCTTTAAGCAGGATACAACTGATCTAGGAACAACAGTGCTCCCGCATGGCAACACCACAATGAACAGCCCATTGAGTAATCTTGTAACAACAGATTTTATTCAACACGCCACAGCTCCAGAAACATCAATGTTTACACAGCCTGATATATCAACAGTCAGCAAATCACTCACATTGCTGACAACTTCTTTGGAGGAAGAGTCTACGTCCAGCACATCAGGCACAGTGTCTTCATCTGAGCATGTTTCAACTCCTTCAGAAACATTTACATTCCCGCACCCAGACTCAACAAAGTTCACCACAATCAAATCACTCCGGACCACACGTTTTGAGCAAAGTTCAGCAATGCAAGAGATGTCAACGCTTATAGAGCCCACCAGTACAATATCCAGCACATTAAGTACACCTCTAACAACATCTTTAGAGCAAGGTTCCACAGATGGAGAAACAACATTTACACAGTCTTACACAACAGTGCCCATCAAAGCACTGTCATCGACTTTGGAGCAAGATTCCACGGCTGGAAAAACAAGATTTACACAGTCTCATACTATAATGCCCACTACAGTACCTACACCTGTGTCATCAACTTTGGAGCGGGATTCAACACATTTTCAAACATCAATGCTTTCACAAGCCAACAAAAATTCCAGCACATTGAGTACACTTGAGACAACACCTTTTAGGACAGGAATTGGAACTGAAGGAACGTCAACTCAGATGACCACAACAATGCCCACCTTGTTAAGTACACTTTCAACAACGCCATTTGAGCAAGACTTAACATCTTCAACATCTCCACAGTCAGACACAACAACATCTAACACATTTAATTCACTTGAGACTACACCCTTTGACCTACTTGATAAAAGTCCATCTGTGACTCCATATGTGTCTGCAGCACACTCCTCAAAGATATCATCAACATCTAAAAGGACCAGTGGAGCATTAACGTTTCCAACAATGGCAACTATATCAGAGAAGGAATACCGAACACCTTTTATAACACCACACCTGCCTTCCAAAACATTAACTACATTAGCGTCTTTGGCAAAAACATTGCCAAATAGTCCCCATACTACTGCATTACCTGCAAAAGCTTTTTCTGTATCCCCAACATCTTTAGAACCAAGTGAAACAAAGGTGAAAACAAGTCAACCATTGCTGTCACAAACAACTGACAAATCATCAACAACATTTTGGGGAACAACTGCTTCATCTCAAAGAAAAGTCAGTCCTCTAGCATCGCGACTTTCCTCAAAACCAACAACTGATATAGCTACTTCTATAACATTGCCAGCTAGATCCTCCCTTTTGACATCACCTAACACAATAGTGCAAACTAGTATGCAATCCCCATCCTCAGAAAAATCTACAACACATAGAGACACAGTAAGTATATCAGTAAGACAGAAACCACCTACACAACAAGTTACATTTTCAAAATCAGCTCCTGTTAGGCTTACATCCCCAGCATCTACCACAATGTCTGTAACTTCATCTCCATTGATATTTCAATCAGCGACAATTCCACAACGGGTGCCCAATACTGAGCCAATGCCGTCAGTCTCTCACTCGGCTGCATCATCTGAACGGAAAACACTGCCCACATCCTCTCTACCTTCACATCAACCATCAACAATGGTATTATCCACAATAGGTAAGTTTTAATCATACTGAAAGATGATTTGTTACCTTTATTTTATGCATGTTCTTTTGAATTGATGTCAACTGAACACCTCATTTTTTAAATCTTCTTCAGCGCTTCCGACAACTATATCATCCCTGGATTTCCTACCTTCCAAAGCATCCACTCTACAAACCACACCGTTCATGTCAACTAGATCATCGACCCAAAAAACATCTACAAATAAGGTGCCATCTCGAACAAGGACCTCTACAATTGTGGAATCGTCAGGACCAGCCACCACACAGACAACATCTATAGACTTTTCTACTTCACCATCAACAGAACCAAGCCAGCCAGTGTCTACACAGTACTCCTCCACAGTGTCTTCAGAAGCAGTCAACACGCAGCAAATATCTACAGGATTTACTTCATCTCTACAACCGGTCACAAAGCATCCAGCATCCACAGAAGCTTCCAGAACAGCAATGTCAGAAACACAGCTGTCACCTACAAAATTTACTACAACAGGGACATCAAAAATGATCACGGAACAACCAGCAACTACAAAGTTTTCGTCAACAGTTTTATCAAAGCCAGTCACCTTACAGCCAGAATCTACACAATTTTCTACAACGACAAAAACAGTCATGTCAGAACCCACTACCACGCTGGCAACATCCGCAAGATTTTCTACCATGCAACAAGCACCCACAGGATTTTTTACAAGAACGTTGTCGGAATCAACACAGTCAACATCTACAAAAGTTTCTACAACTTTGACATCAGAGCCAGTTATCACACAGCAAGAATCTACACAATTTTTGACCACACAGATGTCATCAACACCAATCACCACACAGCAAAAATCTACAAGCATTTATGAGTGGTTAGGTCCAGCCACTACAAACCAAGAGTTTTCCCCAACATCATCATCAAAACCAATCACCACAGCCACAACATCCAAAGTAGCTCCCACCACAGCGACATCAGACCCAGTCAGCACAAAGTCTGCAAGACTGTCTACAGCAAGAGGGTCTTCTACTGATTCAGAAATAATTACAACTCAGCCAACATTTACAGGACTGTCTACAACAATGGTGCCTTCTGAGGCAACTACCACCTGGCCAGCATCTTCAAGGCCTTTTACAATATCGAAATCAAAAGAACTAAGTACCACAGAACATTCCTCCACAAGACTCTCTACAGCAGAGTCTACTGAACAAAGTACAATAGAGCCGACATCAAGAATTACTGCAACATCAGAATCTTTTGTACCAATCACCACTGAGTCAACATCTACAATACTTTATACGACAACATCTTCAGGTTCGTCTATGAAAATACTGTCTTCTGACTCAAGCACTGAACAGTCTACGTCTACTAGATTTTCCACAGCAACATTGCCCTTCAAAGCAAGCACCACACCATCCACATCTACAACATTTGATACTACCACATTATCTTCAAAATCAACATCTCCAAGGTTTGCTACCACGATGATGTCTACTGAACCAAGCAGTACACATTCCACACCTTCACGATTCTCTACAGCAATGTCTACTGAACAACACATTACAGAGTCACCATCTACAAGAATTTCAACAATATTGTCAACTGAACCAAGCACCACACAGTACACATCTTCAGGAGTTTCAACATCACTATCAACTGAAGCAAGGACCACACTTTCAACATCTTCAGGAGTTTCTACATCAATCTCTACTGAACCAGACACCACACAGCCAGCATCTTCAGAATTCTCCACAATATCAACTAAGGCAAAGACCACACTTTCAACATCTTCAGGATTTTCCACAACCGTGCCTACTAAACCAAGCCCAACAGATTCAACATCTTCAGGATTTTCAACAACACTGTCTACTGAACCAAAGTCCACAGAGTTCATGTCTACAAGATCACTTACAACATTTACCAAACCAAGCACTACAAAGCCAAGATCTACAATATTTGCTACCACAGTGTCAACAGAACCAAGTACCACACAACTCACATCTACGAGATCATCTACAACTTTTACTGAACCTGGTACCACAAAGACAAAACCTTCAATGATTGCTTCCACAGAGTCTACTGAACCAAGCAACACAAAGCCAAAATCTTCAAGATCAACAACAGCATTTACTGTATTAGCCACCACACAGCCAACATCTATTACATTTTCTGCAACAATATCTACTCAATCAGCCACCACAAAACCAAAATCTACTGGATTTTCTACAACAATATCTACTGAACCAGCTACCACACAGCCATTGTCTACTGGATTTTCTACAAGAAAGGCATTTACTGAACCGGCCACTGCACTGACCACATCTACTGGATTTTCTACAACAATATCTACTGAACCATTCACTTCACAGCCAACATCTACTGGATTTTCCACAACAATATCTACTGAACCGGCCACCACACAGCTGCAGCCAACATCTCCTGCATTTTCTTCAACAACAGTAGTTACTCAATCAGCCACCACACCACCAACATCCTCTGGACTTTCTACATCAAAATCTACTGATTCAGAATCAGCCACCACACAGTCAACATCTACAGGATTTTCTACAATATCTACTGAATCAGCTACCACAAAGCCAACATCTACTGCATTTTCTACTACAATATCTACAGAACCAGCCACCACACAGCCAATGTCTACTGCAACCTCTACAATATCTACTGAATCAGCCACTACACGGCCAACATCTACTGCAACTTCTACAACAATATCTACTGAACAGGCCACCACACCATCAACATCTGCTGCAGTTTCCTCAACAACATCTACTGAACCTGCCACCACACAGCCAATGTCTACTGAATTTTCTACAGCAAAGGCATTTACTGAACAGACCACAACACAGCCAACATCTACTGCAACTTCTACAACAATATCTACTGAACAGACCACCACACAGTCAACATCTGGATTTTCTAAAATAATATCTACTGAACAGGCCACCACACAGCCAACATCTACTGCATTTTCTACTACAATATCTACAGAACCAGTCGCCACACAGCCAATGTCTACTGCAACTTCTACAATATCAATTGAACACACCACCACACAGCCAACATCAACTGCAACTTCTACAGCAATATTTACTGACCAGGCCACTACACAGCCAACATCTACTGGATTTTCTACAGCAATATCTACTGAACAGGCCACAACACATCCAACATCTACTGCAACTTCTACAACAATATCTACTGACCAGGCCACCACACAGCCAACATCTACTGCATTTTCTACTACAATATCTACAGAACCAGTCGCCACACAGCCGATGTCTACTGCAACTTCTACAACAATATTTACTGACCAGGCCACCACACAGCCAACATCGGGATTTTTTACAACAATATCTACTGAACCGGCCACAACACAGCCAACATCTACTGCAATTACTACAACAGTATCTATAGAACCAACCGCAACACAGTCAACATCTACTGCAACTTCAACAACAATATCTACTGAATCGGACACCACACAGCCAACATCTACTGGATTTTCTTCAACAATATCTACTCAACCAGCAACCACAAAGCCAACATCTATGGAAAGTTCTACAACAATATCTACAGCTGAATCAGCCACAACACAGTCAACATCTACTGGATTTTCTACAACAATATCTACTGAACCAACCACCACACAGCCAATGACAAACATGGAAACTACTTCAGAACTTAGTGATACCTCAACAGCACCTGCCAAAGTGTCAATAACCTATTCTTCCTCTTCATTGAAAGCCTCTACAGAGGGAACAACTGCTCAGCATACTCCATCGGAATCCCCAATGGTACCTGAAGGAAATAGCATGGCACCAACGTCTGCAACAACAACTGTGAAATCAACGACAGCATCATCACCTTTGCTAGTGCGGTCGTCTACCTTAACGCACCAGTCTTCCTCTGAATCAACAATGTCAACAATGTCAACAGAAACAGCCACTTCTTCTTCATTAAAACCCTCTACAAAGGGGACAACTGTTCCAAATACTTCATTGAAGACCCATTTGGCACCTGAAGGAAGTAGCGAGGTTCCTTCAGCAAAGACTGTGAAGACAACGACGTCATCAACACCATCGTCTGTTTGGTCGTCTACCATTACTGAGACTACTCATCCAGTGATACTCCAATCTTCCTCTGAATCAACAACATCCCAGCAGTCAACAGAAACAGCCAGTTCTTTTCTTACATCAGAATTTCCCACAACAGTGAAGAATGCATCTTTAAAGACTACAACAAGGTCAATACCTGAGCTGCCATCTCAGACTGTCAGCAAGACCAAGTTGTCTACGGCAAATATTCCTCCATCAACGACTAATTTCTCATCCTCTTCACCTGCTGTAACAGCATTGACCTACCAGTCGTCAACATCATTTGAAGTGACCCAAACATCAGCGTCACAGGCAGACATTCAAACAAATGTATCAACAACAAAAGCACCACCAACAGAGAAAGTTTCCTCTCCAATGTATCAATCTTCTTCAGTAAATAAGGAAACTAGCTTCCCTACAATAATGACACAATCAACGCCAGAGTTACTCACCATAGATACAGGAGTTACAACTGGAAACTCAACAACCCAAAGATCTACAATGGAAAGGTCCCCAGCTGGTTCTTCTAATGTGCCATCACATTCATCATCAAAAATGCCATTGGCTCATACGACAACAAAGACATCATCAGAAAGAAGAACAGCAGGGCCAACAAGGCCTATTTCTGTATCATCTGTCATTTCAACCTCAAAACAGATGCCAACAAAAGTCTTTTCAGCACCAACAACCGTGTTTTGGAAACAAGTCTCAACGTCTCATGCACAAACAACCCAAGCAATTACAGAGGCACAGACATCGGTAGGACCAGCATCATCAACAGTTGAAGCTACGTCTACTACATCTGCAGGACAACCCACAACACAAGTAACTTCCCCATCGGCTACAACTGGATATTCAACAGTGAGACAAAGAACAACCACTATGATTTCAACAGCTCCTTTGAATAAAAGATCATCTACAATGTCGCAGTCTTCAATACTTTCCACAACAAAGACAATCTCACCAACAATAACGGTGATGAAAACGAGTGCGCCAGATTGGCAATCGTCCGTCCCTTTTACAACATCATCTCAAAAGGTGTCAACAAATCAAATATCAACAAAACTTAATGCAGGTTCTACACTTTCTCCAGCAATGCCATCATCTGGCCCATTGACAGCCACACCATCAACGACGACTGCTTCAAAATATAAAAGCTCTGTAAAGACTACTCCTTTGACACTCAGTTCATTGTCTCAGAAAAGGACTGATTCACCACCGCCCTCCCCATCAGAAGCTAGTTCTACCGCTAAAGTGCCTCTGCTTACATCACAAGCCTCTCACTCGTCAGAATCTTTAAGGAAGGTATCAACATTGGTGCAATCAACTACCAAGGAACTGCCTTCACCAACCACGACAGATGCAATGTCCTCAGTATCAACAGCTAAAAACTTTACAGTAACAGTTTTGTCATTACCAAGAGTGCAGTCAACAAAGTCAACAGAAACTACTCAGATGTCAACATCCCTAAGCCCAACTGACTTAACCACAACACATCTGCTATCTGAACCCTTGTCTACTTCAGCACCCCTCGTGTCATCAAAAGTGTCCACATCCTTAACTTTGAAAAGAGAGTCAACATCTTCGAGAGACAATGAGACAACGATCCATTCCGAAATACAGACATCACCATCAACCATTCAGCCGCATTCATTAATCACAAGTGCTGTTGTTACATCTGAAGTACATGCCACAGAGCATGTGGCATCTCAACCATTAACTACAACATCTTTGAAACTGACCTCTTTGAAAGGACAACGGTCAACATCAGCAACAGGAGCAACCTCTCCTTCAGTAGAGCCACCATCGACAAGAACAAGCATGATGCCCACACCTGATACACTATCTTCAAAGCAGACTAGGTCCATGTCACGGGCTTCTGCGTCCATCTCATCATTGTGGTCAAGTTCTGGGGCAACATCAATAACAAGTCCACCAAAGACTTCTTCTCCAGCTTCTGCTTCCACCTTTTATTCAATGATGAGCCCAACATTGCCACATGTGACATTGTCAACTTCTAAAGTGCAGCCTACTACAACAGAACAGTTCACCTCCCCATCATCAATCACTGCAGCTTTAGAGCAAACAACTTCAGAACAAACAACATTAACATCTACGCAAGCCTCTTCATCCAATGTGACACCAACCTCGAAGTTAATTTCGACGGTATCACCATCTGCAACTTCTTCAGAGTCAACTGCAGCGACGTCAACATTTGAATCGACTGCTTATTTTACAAGTACTGAAGCACCATCAACAAGTCAACCATTGACCAGACAATCAACATCATTGGTATTTACTACAGACAATGGTTCCTCAGATGAACGGAGAACAACATCATTTTCATCTCTCCTGAGTCCTACTGAGCTAAGAACATCACTACCAACCATTGAGACAGTAACAACGTCATATGTGCCTAATTTGTCTGAGTTAAGCACAACCCCAGAAAAATCTTCAAGTTCATCAGGAACCTCCACGACAATGTCATTAAAATCGACAAAAATGATGACGCCACAATCAACCTCAACAAAACCATTGTCATCAAGAAGATCAGCAACATCTGAAACATCCACGCATACTAGCAGAGGCTTGACACTTCACTCATCAACTCAGCCATTGTCTATGTCAACACAACAACCCACAGAGGTATTGACCACACAGTCAATCACTGAAAAACCAGCCACAACAAAACTATTGTCAGCAAAAAGATCAACAACTTCTGCATCGCCCACCCTGTTATCACGTACTACCAGAGGCGTAACACTTTACTCATCAACTCAGCCATCGTCCATGTCAACACAGCAACCCACAGATATATTGACAACACAATCAGACACTGAAAAATCGACTTCAACATCTTCAAAGCCTACAGCATCCCACATAGCTTCTTCATCCCCATCAGAAACAGAAACATCAACACTGTCAATGTCAACAGTTCAGTCTGATACTCCTTTTCTTGCCACAACGTTGTCTGAACCATCATCTTTGCCATCACATCGTACCAGAGGTTCAACGCTTTTCTCCTCAACCCAGCCATTGTCTGTGCCAACTTTGCAGCCCACAGAAACAATCATGAAGAATTCTTCTCTGGCAGATGTGATGACATCAAAACTGACAGATGTTTCTCCATCAGATTCTTACACTTTGGAGTCAACTTCTTCTGCAACTCAAGTATCATCCTCGCAGCCAATAGAAACTCATGTAAGTACTGGAGGCACATCAGTGACCCAGACGGTATCAGGAACAGAAATGTCATCAGCACTGTTGTCTACTGAGAAACTTTCAACAATGAACATAATTTCACAATCAACAGCAACTTTGGAAAAATCCTCAGCAGTTTCAACAAATACAAGGACAACAGTGAAAAATCCAACATCCAAGGCACCATCGTTACCTGAGTCGTCTCTGAAACCATCTGCATCACCTCTCATAACAGCAACAACCTCGTCACCGCTAACTCTGTCTTCAGAAGAAATCCCAACATCATCAACATCTTCAAAGCCAACTCCAACAACTAGCACAAGAGCTAGGACAGTGAGTACCAGAGAAGCAACTGCAATGAGCTCTCCAACTACAAGATTACCAGTTGCTACCCTAACTTCTCCAAGTGCTTTTATAACATTGCCAACTTCCTCATTTCAAACACCAACAAAACCAAGCCTAAATTCTCCTACAACACCTGTATCATCTACTATCCCATCAACGTCTCAGGTAGTGTCCACTTCAGAAGTGACACATTCATTGTCGCCTTCCTTTTTATCTTCTGAACATCCCACAAGGCACCTGTCAACAGCAGCAAGCCAAGCCCCAACTGTAACAAAAACAACTGAGTTATCATCAACAGAATCAACCAAAGAATCAAGTACAATCACAGCTTCATCAGAAACTACTCTACTGCCGGAGATCACCTCAAGTGTTTCTACAATTTCTGAGGAGCAAATGCTGACGTCCAAAGTTACAAGTTATGTGTCAACAACCAAATCAAGCACAAAGAAAGTGTCATCAGCCTTACCATATTCAACGCAAACAAGTTCTACCTGGAAATATCCAACAACAATGGCTAAATCACCTACACCTATGTCACCTGTAACATCTGCAATGTTCCCTTCTACGATCAGATCCTCCAAGTCACCATCCTCATCTGACGTAACTACAGAAGGATCGACAACTAAAACAATGGCTGAAGATACTCTCGCTGATACAACCACATCATCCAAGACTGTTACTTATTCTGAAGCCTCCACAACAGTTTCAGCACCAAGGTCATCTACAAGTCCTGTAACCCCTGTGAGCATGACCAAAGATACACTCATTAGGACAAGTACACCATCTGAGACTTCACAAGATGTTTCTGTTTCCGTTGCTAATGCTGAATCAACAACAGCATCAACATTGCAGTCACCAACAACACCTGTAGCTCCTATAAACAGGACTGAAGCTACACCCATTATTACAAGTACGCCATCGGAAACGCCACAAACTGTTTCCTCTGCTAATTCTGAATCTTCAACAACAATGTCAACGTTGCAGTTATCAACAGTGTCTCTCAATCCTGCAACAACATCAAAATCAGACACTTGGCCATCCTCGACATCAGCTTCTTCCTCCTCTTCATTTCCAAAACATACCCTTACATCTGGGACTTCCTCACCTTCAACTGGACAGTTTACCTCTGAGCAGACCACAGATACTGTGAAGACTACAGAACCTGTGACACCTGAATCATCTTACACGGTGGTGCCATCAATATCAACAACTCATCGCAATGCAACAACATCTTCAGTTGCAAGAGAGACATCTGTGAAAACAACTTTAACTCCTCACAGTAAAATGGAATCTTCGACATTTCATTCATCTCTACATCCGACATCAGCAAAGATGACATCTTCAATAACTGCAAGTTCACCTTATTTAACCTCTGTACATGCAACACCACCAACCCCTTCTCCTCTAGTAACAGTTTCTTCAGAGAAAGCCTCGACCTCCATAGGTACTGAAAAGATGAGTGCATCCAATCCAAGCACAAATAAACTATCAACAACAGCATCAACATATCCAATGCATGCCTCTACATCTTCTCCATCTACCTTAGTTACAAGGACATCTTCATTTTCAACGGTGATGAATCTAACCTCACAAAGTACAGCTAAGTCTACTACCCAGTATCCTTATTCGCAACATGGAACCACCTTGCCCTCCATAAACTTTACCATGCCCATAAGCACCCTACCTCCAGAACCAACGTCTTCTGAACCAACAGCAACATTTTCAGAAACCTCTAAGTCATCAAGAGCCAAAACCATAACCAAGAAGTCTTTGACAACAACATTGTCAATGAGTCCATCCCCGAACATACATTCTTCAGAACAAACAGCAACATTGGAAAGAACAAGAATGAATTCAACAGTACAACTAGCAAGTACAAAATCTCCTACGACACTGAAATCATCTCAAACGTGGACCCAACTGATCACATCTACTCCAGAATCTGTGAGATCAACATCCTCTATGAGTTCCATAACAGGGACAAGGAAACCAACCCTAGATACTACTGCGACCAAAAAAATAACATCTTTTGCTGGTTCCTCTTCATCTCCATCACAGACTACAATGCCAGGTATCTCTACATCTCCATTACTAGAGTCTTCGGACCCAAGCACAGTCTCTCTAAGTGGTACCATGGCTCCAACAACATCCTCTTCATTCCCTGAAGTGTCGCAAGCAAACGTAACCTCTGGACAAACTAAAACTCTATCTACTCAAACTCAAACTGAAACTCCATCTACAGTCCAAACAACAGTAAAAGAATCCAAAGGACAAACTAAAACTCCATCTACTTCAACTAAAACTCAAACTGAAACTCCTTCTACAGTCCAAACAACAGCAAAGGCAACCACAGGACAAACTAAAACTCCATCTACTCCAACTAAAGCTCAAACTGAAACTCCTTCTACAGCCCAAACAACGACAAAGAAATCCACAGCAAGTATGGAATACTCCACATCATCTAGCAGTTCTTTGTCATCTACAGTACAATCTACATTGCCATGGAGCTTTACAACTGCAAGGACTGGGCTGTCAAGGGCATCAAATATAACCACAGAACGTCTAGTAAACACTTCTCTGGTATCAACACCAAAGTCAGTGTCTTCCTTGACGCAACTTACACATTCATCATCTCCCTCAGAGTCTTCTCTCTCTTTGTCTTCAAGACATCCTCAGACTCCATTGATGCCAGCACAATCATCAACAAGGTCAACTGATCAGACCACAAGTCTTGTGCAAATGATAAATTCCACTGCATTGAAGATGAGTTCTGGAATGGTCTCTTCCACAGCAGTATTGACTGATGCCAAAACTACATCTTCTTCAGTTAGAGAACAGACGTCTGCAAAACCAACTACAACGTCCAAAGTAGATACAACATCATCTCTTTTCCCATCAACTCAGACACCATCTTTAGCAGAGACGACATCTTCAATATTGAGGGAGGCCTCTTCTTTGTCAACTGCTCAGTCAATGCCATTCACTTCTCTGTTTTCCAAAGCAGTTTCTTCAGAGAAAACGATACTGTCCACAGAAGCTACGAGGGCTACCCCAAGCAAACCAGCGGTGACAGTGTCATCATATTCAGTATCTCCAGTGCCAACCTACTCTATTGCAGCAACAATAACTCCCTCATTTTCAACAGCAGTGAATACAACTGTACCAACTACAACCCAATCTAAGACCCGTGTATCATCAACATCAAAGGAGCAATCTTCTTCCTCACCAATTGAATCCTCCCTGCATCCCACGATGCCACCAACTTCTTTGCCGTTAGTAACAGGCTCAAATGCAGCGACCCTTAAAGATACTACTGGGTCTTCAACTGCTGAAACGACCATAAACCAATCATTTACGTCAATGTTGCTTACTTCAACAACCATCCCTACAGTGTCAAAAGCACAATCTGTGATGTCAACAACTTCTATCTTGCAATCAACATTGAAACAAACTTCAAGGGTTGTAAGAACAACCAAGCTATCAACTGCAACCACAAAGATGTCCTCTACCCTTCTCATACCAACGCTGACTACAAATGTCCATAAAAGTACCAAAGAATCAACAACACATTCAACCACAAGACCGTCATTAACCACAACAGAGTCTACGAGTTCTGTATTGATGCCTTCAACTTTAACAAGTGTGTCTACATCTACAATGCCAGAATATCCCACAACACCAGTAGCCTCTGAGTCTGTAATCACACTGTCTACAAAGCAAACAACCACTATCATGGAAACAGACAGGACCACCTTAAGTCCAACAACAAAGGAATTGTCTTCATCTCAAAGACAGACAACTTCAATTGCATCTACAGAGAGCGCAACATCCTCTAAAATGAGTACATCAGTAGAAACCATATACAGAACTCTGGCTTATGAACCAACAACAATCGAACCAAGAGTACAATCATCGTCAGCTGAAAGAACATCCTTAACAGATTCCTCTTTGTCTCCATCCCATTCCATAACGCCAGTTTTAGCATTATCCTCAACAATGGAGCTTTCAGAACCCACTACTGAACCTACTACTGAACAATCAACAACCTCCTTGTTTCTTACATCATCGCAATCAGTTACATTGTCTGCACAGACTACAATGCAATCAACAGGCCAACCAACTACATCAACAACAAAATTGCAGTATCTAACAACGTCTACTAAAACCCAAACCCCTACAAAAACTGCAAGGACTACCTCTGTGGTACCTTCTACCATAGCAGCAACTCCTGAATTGAGGACTACAACCTCCACTGCTCTAAGAGAGACATCCATGAAGCCAACGTCAGTTTCTACGGAAGATACAAGATCAGAGACTGCTCCTTCAAGCACACAAACGTTATTTTTGGCAAATATGTCATCCATGTCAACAGACACTCTGGTTTCGTCCTCTAACACATCAAAATTAGGTACTTCCCTGTCTCCAACAATAGTATCTTCAAAGAAAAGTTCAGTATCTATGGAAACTACCAGGGCAATGCCAAGTACACCAGCCACAAACAGTGCAACTACTCTAGCTATCAGTCCTTCAACAACAAAGGCCACAACAAGAGAAGCCTCTTCATTCCCAAACATGCAGTCTACAGTGAAAGCAACAACTTTTTCAAAATCAAGGATGGAGACAACACAACTTGTACATGTAACAACAAAGGCATCCTCTTCAACACCAAGTTCAACAACTTTGATTGCATCTGCCTCAGAGCCACACATACGCCCAACAACCTTGGAACGCACAACAGCAGAGCCTGCAACCGCAATGCTGAATGATACTGAGTCATCAACAATGCTTTTCGACACTTTGTCTTTATCAACAAAGTCACCTGAACTGAGCACAGTATCCTCAGAGAGCACAATGACTTCAGCAACAACACCAACAAACACCCCTTCATCTCCTACAACATTTCAGGCAATCATATCCTCTGCAAAAACAACAAAGCAAGCAACAGGCCAAACAACTGCAAAGACAACCAAAGCAAACAACTTAACATCACCTGTGACTGTGATGTCATCGGTAGTGAATTCTACATCACACATGGAATCTTCATCGAAGACAGCATCTCAGCAAGAACACACAACTTCCACTGTAATATCAGACGCTCAAAAAACAACAAGGAAACAAGTCAGCAACACTTCAAGACATCCAACAACATCTGTGACTTCATCATTGTCATCATTGCCAAAGTCAGTGTCTACCAAACTAACTGGGAATCCTGCAAGGGCTTCAACAGTGATGCCCACGACCATGGAAGTTCCTTCTACAATGGTGTTGTCTTCTCTTGCAGACTTAAAGACCTCTTCCTCTGATTTAAGAACTTCATCCTCCGCTGTTATAAGTCAGGCGTCAGTGAAACCAACTTCAATCTCAACAGAAAATGTTAAGCCTTCGACTACTCGCCTAATAACACAGATGCAGCCTTCCATTAAGACACCATCAGTGTCCACCACTACTCCATCTACAACAGTCATGACATCTTCAACAGAAGACTTAACATCCACAGCATATACAAGTACAACCCCAAGCAAACTAACCACCAAGATGTCCATGGCAACATCACCAACCACCCTGACGTCATCGCCCGCACAGATGCTCTTAACAACACAGCCAATTGCTTCTTCATCAACACCAGAGCATCTCACAACTCTCGCACTGTCCCTAACTTCAACTGCGCAGTCTACAGAGCAAACAGAAACTTTCCCAAAAACAAGCAGAAAGCCAACTGTACAATCATCAAAGATTTCAGAACCCCGGACATCTCTTACATCAACGACTGTGATTACGTCTACCTCGGAACCACTGACGGAAAAAATTACCTCTATACGCCCTTCATCATCAATGACCCAATCAGGAATACAAACTTTGTCATCAGAAGGTGTATCATCCTCAGAAGGGTCAACTCTGTCTACATTACATCCCACAGTGTCAGTTATTGTTTCATCTCCATCAACAACTAAATGGAGGACCTCCTCTTCAGCGTCTCAGCTTGTCTCGTCCCCTGCACAAAGTACAACTCCATTGAAAGGCCAGTCTACTACAGAGACTTCCACAGCTAATGTGATGACATCATCAGTAACTTCATGGTCAGCCATTCTGCATCCAACATCGCCAATGCAATCTTCGCCCAAAAATTCACAACAAATTGCTTTGTCCACAAGAACCATTGGGATTTCAGCCACACAGAAGTCGACCCAACAATTGGTCAGCAGCACTTCTGAGTTTTCAACATCAGAATCAACCACTCAGGCGTCCTCTAAGCCATCTGCTTTGTCTTTGTCAACAAGACACACTCAGATGTCAGTGACATCATCACTGCCAATAAAGACGTTTAGTCATCAGACTACAAATGTAGAAAATGTTACAGGGACTTCAACAATGAAATCCACTACCAGGGATGCATCTTCACCAACAATGTCTTCTTCTGCAACAACAACTCCTCGCTTAAAGGCTACTTCTCCGGTTTTAAGACAGACGTCTGTGCAAACGTCTTCATCCTCTCAAAGAAATGTACAACCTTCCACTATTCACCCAACCACACGGATGTCATCAACAATGGTGACGCCTTCCACATCAACTGCCCCCTCCTTGTCTTCAGCCAATGTAACACCACTGATCACTGCATCTCTGATAAGAGAAGAAACTTCTACGTTGATGGGAACAACAAGCACAAACAAACTATCAACCCTCCTGAAAATTCCTTCAACACAAGGGCCTACATTGTCTCCAAATACAACATCAATGAAACCAAATACAACATCAATTGAACCAACAACAAAGTCAATGGAACCAACAACAAAATCAATGGAACCAACAACAAAATCAATGGAACCAACAACAAAATTAATGGAACAAACAACAAAATCAATGGAACAAACTACAAAATCAATTGAACAAACAACAAAATCAAAGGAACCAACAACAAAATCAATGAAATCGACAACAAAATCAATAGAACAAAGAACAACTCTCTTAAAAACAAGCATTGAGACGTTGATGAATTCAACAACAAAGGAAATCCCTACAACAATAGGGTCATCTCTAGCACGGTCAACCTTTGTTTCACCTACCTCGCTGACCCCAGCATCCTCTGTAAGGTCCACAGAAGAGCCTTGGAAACGAACCCCAACTACTGTCAAGCCATCAACAACTCAATCAAGAGCACAAACATCATTGTCAACAACTCAATCAAGAGTGCAAACATCATTGTCAACAACACAATCAAGAGTGCAAACATCATCATCATCTCCAGCCAGTTCCTCTTTCTCTGCATCATATTCTACAAAGTCGGGAACAACATCGTCTCCGTTAATGATGTCAATGGCAACAAGTACTGTTACTGTATCCTTACAAAGTACTAAACCATCAACAGCAACCTCCATATCTCATGGAACATTGGAGGTCAGCTTATCCTCTGCAAAAACTACAAGGGCATCAGCAAGACAGCCAACTACAGATACATCCACAGAAGTTAGGAAAGTATCAACCTCATCTGTTGCTTTGATGTCACCTACGGTGCATCCTACTACATCCCGGACATTGTCAAGTGAACTACAGCATACTGTATCCATAGGATCCACTGCAGCATCAGCCACTCAAAAACCAACAGGGCAGTTTTCAACAGCTACTCCTAGACGTCTGGAAACGTTCCCAACATCATCATTTCCAACAACTGTGCCTCTGGACCTGTTATCCACTGCTCATGGATCTACCCAACTATCAACCCTACGTCCAACCTCCCATGCACCATCAACGGTTGCAGCTTCAACTCTGAAAACTTCTTCTTTCCTTACAAGGGAAGGTGCCACCAAACAGTCAATGGCCTTTTCTACTTCTTTGAGGTCAACAGACTCCAGACAAGGGCTGCCAACACTAACAGATGTTTCTAGTGAACCGACAGGTACAACAACAACAGCAACAATACCTACAACTGGAGCAGAGGTCCTCGTGACAACCACTAATGCTGGCTACACAACAAGTAATGTTTTTATACTTTTTCATGTAAAAAGAAATGACATCATGAGACATCCCATGTTAGACCCTATGTCAATCTAAAGATGCTTGGAAAGTTTGCTGGCAAATATGCGACTAGTCTTAAGTCATGTAATGTGTTCCCAAAATTTCTTGCACTTCCATCAAAACTTGAACACGTTTACAATTTCCATGACCTGACAATGTGCTTTCTTTTCATAAATCTGTGAACACACCAAAGTTGAACATTCCTTTTTTCCTTCAGCTACACAATCAACGGTATCCTACTGTGGGAATGACAATAAGCTAAATCTTGAGTGGCCTAGTACAGTGGCTAATGGGATCATCACACTTGCTGGGAGCTGTCACCATGGTATGATGCGTATTATTGACTATGTTGTTGTTATTGTAATTGTTGAATTTGAGATAGAAATGTCTTCATCGGCTCGTTTATGCCCAGTACTACTAAAAACTCTTATTCTTAAACTTCTAGTTACATGAGGTATCACAAAGTGATGCGAGTTACGTGACAATCAATATGCCTGCATTATGGGAAGCTATAATTGTGGTCTGGCTTGAACAGTTAACAAACAACCAAACCTGGTGAATAAATGGGGCTACAAGGATGTTTCATAGCCATACACAGACTTCATCGCTTTACTTTCTTTCATGGCAGGCATCATCAGGAGGGAGTGCAGAGATGGTCGATGGCAAACTCCAGACACAACGGAATGCCACTCCCATCAAGCAGCTGATCTGTTGGAAAAGGTACTTTTGAATTTTGAATTGGAACATTTGAACATATCGTCATGTTGTCACAAATGTTTTCCCTCAAAAACAAATAGTTCACTGCCTAGAAGTGGTCAAATGGCCTTACTTTGAACAAACCTATTTAAAAATGTAGTTTCTTTTCTGATTGGTAAAAACCCAAATTGAGATAGATTATATATTAGAATGACAAGGCTTGAAATGAATTGATTGAATGGTTAGTAGTGTCTTGTTATACGTTCTACATTTCCCTATATGGTCTTGTGAAAAACCAAACACCCTTTATAATAAAGGTACATGTCTGTATTGTAGTATCTGAGTGATCAAAGCTTTAAATGTGAGAAAATGACCCAAATATACTGAGAATCAGAATTAGAGGTTACAAATGTCAATCTCAATGGATATTTCAAAATTCAAAGTTTTGGCACCAAAATCACACAATACATGGTCCTTTGATTTTAAAACGAAGTGCAACAGTAATATTGGACTCTTCCTGATTCAAGTATCTTTCACTGTGTCCATCCAGGCCAACGATACTCTGACCAAACTGGAAACAATGCAGCACATAACACCTGCTGATGTAGACATGGTGGGACAGCTGGCCGAGGCCATGGAAGATGCCACTAATTCTTCAGGGGGGTACATCCCAACTGCCAACGATCTGCAGTTGTATACAAACATCACGTCATCTCTCGTCAGGGTATTCGAAATGGCTAACGACACAGTGCCATACACAAGGTTGACAAGATATGCCCAGGTTGGTGATTTTAGACTTCATACTTTATGTTACTATTGTGAATGTTCATTAATTTCCTTTGTATCCTGATATGTTATGATTTTGTAAGGGCTCGCTTGAAAATCAGTTACGCTGTTAAATGAAGTGATTCATAATTAAAGAATTTTTTTCCTATTCATTTTTATACTTTTTGTCATATTTCTCTTTTATCTATTTTTTTCACAGAGTGTTGTGAATGTGTTCAGCAACATGATCGCACCCAAAAATAGGGAAGTCTGGGCTACTGCAAGCATGGTAATTGTAATTGTTTGTGGTGCTTTTTTTACTTGTATTTTCAAACAACTTGTTAACTTTATAGCACTAAGTTTCATTAGAAGGTACTTAATATCAATAACGTTATAATTGTATTCTTTATTTCCAGTTGACCCGTGACAGTTGCGGAGGGTGTTCCTGTGTTATGGAGCAGGCTGAAAAATTAGCTCGATCTCTGGCACGGAGCCTTCCTACAGATGGCACTTTTACCACTGAAATCCACAGCATACATATACGTGAGTTTGTATCAAACATGTCTACTCAGCAACCATCAATGCAAATAACACATTTGTTGAAAATAATCAAGATAAATCTATTGACAATGGCCATCTGTAAAGTAAAGCTGTTACAGATACATTTTAAGTAGAAGACACGGACTATATATTGCTTAAAAAGGAAAAATTTCTGCACACAACCAGTTACTAGTACCTTTCATCTCCCTTTTGATGCAATAGAAACTTTATGAAAAAACTATGTAAATAAACTAAATGACTAAAAAGATAGACACAGATACTTTAAGTCTATGATAAGCAGCTAGAGTCCTTTATCAATCGTACCTCTTACATATCTTCTTTTTTCCAAATTGTAGACATGGAGTTCCAGAAAATTCCAGTCTCGGCAAGAAATGATATTAACTTTCCCAGAGACAGATCAGAGTTCATAGGTCGGACAAAACCATCTCCTATCAGCATTCCGATTGGTGTGCTTCGTGCCGGTGATTCAGGTAAGACTCACTATGGACCTTATAGAATTCCAACCAGAATATATTAGTAAGTCTGATTTTAAAAACATTCTCTAAGAAGACTGTTTCTTTTGGACCATATGATGACCAAGATGTCCACAATAACACGTTTACATGTTAACTTTCTTGCCAACTATAACTTATCAATCATTGATAATTCTGTTTTTCCTGTTTTTTTCATCCAGTGAAAGAGTCCTCAGTGTACTACATTGCCTATGAGGACCTGCAAAGCTGTCTACGTATACCTCCAATAACTTCTGGAAAGTACAGAAAGTAAGAATGTTTGAACCTTCCATTCAACACATCTGCACTGCAAGTCACCATCAGGAAGAAGCAATACTGTAAAATGCATCTAAGTTCGCTGGGATTTAATTTGCCGGCAGCGGGAAAAAGGACTTTTCTTGGTGATTTTAAGTTTGTTCGCGGTAGCACTATGCACTGTAGTCACTTACTGCCATGGAAAAATGTTCGCGGTGGTTGTTCATGCTGAAGCGGCCACCGCAAAAAACGGGAACATTAAACCACAGCGAAAGTTTCTGCATTTACAGTAACTCATATCATAATGTCTGATCTTGTTAAACTTGCCATACATTGTACTGTAGAGCAATAAAGTTCATTCATTAATTCCTTCACTGTTAAAGTGGAATCATAAAAAAGCTTTCCTTTGTTCACAGCTTTACAATTCAAGCACAAGTTGTAGCGGCTGGAGTGGACCCACAACCCAAAACACCTAAATTCCAGCAGAATGTGTCAATCGGCCACTGGCATCTTACGGTGGGTGTTTTAACTTTTCCAAACTTTGAGTTTGAAAAAGTAGCTAGTTATCTGTATCTTGATGTTTTCCTTGAAGCAGGCATTAATTGCATTGGGACAATTACTGTTTGTTAACGTTATATGTTCAACTTTTAAACTTTTAAGTCAGTAATGTTTACGATGTTCATCTAGATTGTTTCACCATATTTCAGAACGATCCTAATGAAACAGCCTGCACATGGTGGGACTTTGGAAAGAGGTACGCTTTACATACCACTGTATCAGGGCACAAAATACTTTTTTTCTGCATACCTGCACTGGTGCAGGTAACATTGAAAATTACCTGCACCAGACAAATTTTACCTGCACCACTCTGAAGAATTATGAATGATACTAAAATTGTTCAGGAACCATGCATTGCTAGTTTTTTTCATACTTTATCAATGCAGCTAATAACAATCCATACACACCTACATCACAGGACATTTATATAGAAAACCCAGTACATGGACCAGTGCAGGTTAGGTGCAGGTAGACATCAGAAATACCTGCACAGCTCCAATTTTACCTGCACTAACCTGCATATGCAGATGGTATTTCGAGCCCTGTGTATTTTCTTAATACCATAATAGACACTGTTGGTAACCTTCTTTGCTCCCTGCTTGATAGCACACTGTTGGACGACAAGAGTTGGTGATTGACAGATACAAAACATACAGCTACATGTGTTGAAAACATACAGTCCTAAGATAAAGCAGGACACATCAAGGCTATCAGACCTACATGTACAATTGGATTACAAGCTGTTCAGATTAATTTATCCAGTGTGAGAAGACTATTATCACTGAATATTTCATTTCACTTTAATTTGTCTTTCATTGTGTACTACAGACATAAAGCAGACTGTTTTTCAATTAGTGACTGTGCGAGGTTTTTTTTTCCTTACTAGGGAATGGACAGACACAGGATGCACTGTTGATCCATCCATGTCTAATGACAGTTACACACACTGCCTCTGCAACCATCTCACCAACTTTGCACTTCTTATGAGCCCCTACCACAAGGTGTGTTCTCATTTTTCTTTTACGTAAATTTCATGTAATACAAGTTCTCATTTATCCGCGGGGTAACCCATATCCGTTGTAAGCTCAAACTGCATTATTTTCAAACATGGGGGTAACCGATGTCCGTTGTTATATGCAATATTTCCAAAATATTGTGATTTGAAACACCGCTCATGTGACCCTATTCTTAATAAATGGATATTGGTCACCCTGTGGATAAAGATGAAACATTAATCTTCATACAAAGAAACTTATTTTTCAAATTTGTGTGCAATACAACTGCTACAGGTACAATTAACAAGGAGGTTTTATCAATCCTTGCAAAAAACCTCCTTGCAACATGCAAGTTCAGTAGATATACATGTACATTTTATTTTCCAGACTTCCCCTTTTGTGTCTAAAGCACTGAAGTACATCACGATCATTGGTTGTGGAATCTCTTTCATCTTCCTGTTAATAACTGCAGCAGCACATCTGGCTCTGTGGAGGTATGTACAGTTGTGTGTAATGTGTTTGTGAGTGTGTGTGTGAGTGTGTGTGCGTGTGTGTTCGAACATGTATGAATGTGTGTGTGTGTGCACATGTGTGTCTGTGTGTCCACATGTGTGTGTCTGTGTGTGCAATGATGTGTGTCTGTGTGTCCACATGAGTCTGTGTCTGTGTGTGTACACATGTGTGTGTGTGTGTCCACGTGTGTGTGTGTGTGTGTGTGCAAACATGTACAGTTGAATGTGTGTGTGAGTGTGCATGTGCGCGCAAACGTGTATGAGTGTGTGTGTGTGTATGTATTGATGTTCGTATGGATTTTTGTCCAAACCCTTGCCTTTTTTCACCAAGAAAGCCCAAAGATATTTCATGGACATTAAATTAACAGGTGGTATCTCTTTTACATAATGCAGGTTTGTGAAGAAGGATTCTGCACGTGCGCATATCCATGTCAACCTGTGCTTCTCCCTCGCTATCGGCAACTTAGTCATCATCATCTCCGAGATTGTGGATCCTGGAATCACTGTAAGTTTTCTTTCAAGGTTTTGTGATAGATGACCAACTTTTAGTTACAAGTCTTAAAAGACTCTAGAAGGTATAGGGAAGGAATGTTGTTTTGAGACCGGAGTAGTATTTCTGCCCGACATCAAATTAAAACAGAAAACACTTTAAAGTGGAGTGGACTTATTCCTCTATAGCTACCGCCAAGCTAACGAACACGGTTGTGCCTCAGTAAGACATCTGGAGCCGCATACTAGTAGTTCCCGTTACAAACTTTTATTCAGCCTGCCACGTTTCATTCAGGTGCAAAAAATTTCAGTAGCTTGAGGAATGAGTCCACTCTACCTTACGTCACAAGCAGATCTTGCGCACCATGCAATTCATGGGCTTCATACTTCCATATTGTCCTCCTATGCTACATGGAGAGCTCGACATGAGCCGCACTGGGAGTATTGTGCAATAGAAAGATTTTAAGGCAATACTAAACTAAACTGTGTGATATCATTGTTGTAATGTCATAATAAAAGATTATGTCAATTTGTCCATGTCTCCCTGCATGTTCGGTCTGCAAAGACCAACGTGACCTGGGATAAATGTCACTTTCTTTTATTTTCTGAATAAAGAATGACTTTATATATATATATATTCTAGGTTCTGTGTACAGTGATTGCCGTGTTTCTTCACTTCTTCTACCTGTCCGCCATGACGTGGATGCTGTGTGAGGGTATCCAGCTGTACATGTCTATTGTACACGTCTTCAGGAGGTCAAACAAGATCGTCAGACGGGCGTACTACGCTGCAGGATGGGGTGAGTGTTTGCCAGACTGATACTGTAAGAATTATTAGAACAGACGACAGACTGGGTAATACCTTAACCTATATAGCCAATATGCACATTCTTTTATCTAGCCTTTTGGCCGAACGGTTTGCACGTTCGATTTGTGATCTGCCGACCCAGGTTCGATCCCGGGTGGCGGCATGTTGTTTCTTTCTGTTCTACTCGCCCCTCTGGTTGTTTCAGAACCTTCGGTATGTTTTTTACAGCATTTGTATGTGCGTTAGTATGTGTGTCTGTGACCACCATAACTGGAGAATGCCAGGATATACATGTATTGTCTTGATATTTGGTTTGTGGTAGGTCTTGATTTGACCTCTCAGATCTTGGACTTCTCATGACCTTCTTTGGTACTGCAGTGGAAGTTCCAGCTTTTATGTCTCGTGTTCTGGACCTGCAATATAGTACTCATACATGTACATTTGTGTATAACCCATATACTAATAGTCATGATTTTTGAGTGATAGAGAGAGTGATAGAGTGAGGGAGAGAAAGCAGTGTAGGTTAACCATAGGGCCACCATGATTCTAATTGACAGCAACTAATCTAAGAAAATGATGTTGTGTTTCAGGTGCTCCCTTGGTCATTGTGGCCATCACCATCGGAGTGACCCAGTCAGCAGGGTACGGTAACCAGGTCACCGCAGGCGGGAACCCTCTGGCTCTGTCTGAAACAAACGGCACAGCCGAGGCTACTAGTAATGGACAGGTGTCAAACAACAATGGCGAGGATGAGCAGTGAGTATAAAGATGTTTTGATATGTGTTCATGTTAGAACAAAGGTATGAAAAGGTATCAAAGTAGAAATTAAAGTTAAGTTCTCTTTACAAACAAGTACTGTTGCTGTGCATACCTGTGCCAGTTAATGTTTAAGCAATCATGTTCATTTTGTTAAAGATTAGCTGTCTTGTAGGCCAATTCCAATGAGAATCATCATTATCACTGGTCCTTTGCAGTAGCTTGGTGGTTACCATCCTATTTCTACTGGGGCTCCTTACACTCGCTCCCCTAAAATAATTTGCACCCAGGCTACTTTGCAGTTGACCAATGATGAAACATGTGTGCCCTGCAGTCATTATATCTCACCAATGTCTTATGAGAAAATGTGTGTCTCTTTCAGCTGTTGGCTGGTTGTAGACAACGGAGTAAGGTGGTCTTTCATCGGACCAGCAATCTTCATCATCGCGGTAAGTGTAGCAGCCTTGTTTGCAGGCTCAGGGGTTTAAAAATGGCAGCAAGCAAGACTTTAAACCACCTTGTGTGCAAGGCTATGATAAGATACATTTTGTACATGCAATAACTTGGCAAGAACCTTCTCTTTATGAGGAATTGTACTTGTATTGATATGGGTAGTTTAAAAATCATTGATAGCTGTTCACAATAATTTTTGACTGCTTTCAAATTGTGATTTTGCAATGTAGTTACATCTGAGTGTAATAAATAAAGTTGTTTTCATCTTTTTTTTTACCTTCTTCAGGTGAATCTAATAATCATGGTGATTGTTTTGAAAACCATGCTGGGAAACAGAGCACTGCAGAATGCTGAACAGTGGACACGGACCAAGTAAGACTAGACCAGATTTGTCTACTGATTTTCTTGTGATCATAGTGATAAGTAAAGAATGCACCGTGATCTTTATAATGTATATTGCACATACATATAGTTTACTTTATTACATGTATAAAGGCATTCCGTATTCATAGGAAGTTTGCTCCCACAATCCATCCCCACCAGTCACCTTTGAGTTGTAAGATGTCACCTGTGAGTGTGTTGGGGGGAGTTGGGAAATTCACATGTGTTTTAAGTTGAAGAATAAATATCGATAATGTGCCCAAGGTGAAGTTTCAATCAGAGTCCCTAACTACATCAGAGGAAAAAAATCATGAAACAAAGCCTTAAACAATGCATGGTTTTACTGCGTGGTTTGTGTGGAAGGTTTTCAGCACCAAGGACAGGTATGTTTGGCAGTGAGTGAAGAACAGCATGCCTGCTTAAATATGAATGACTCACGACAATTGCTAATGTTTCCTCCCCATCCAGGGCTGGAGTACGGGCCTCTTTTGTGATGCTGCCTCTGCTTGGACTGAGCTGGTTGCTAGGTGTGTTCTCCGTCAACGAACAGACTTCAGCTGCTTTTGGTCTTCTATTTGCAGTCGTCAACTCACTCCAGGTAAGGACCTTATGAACAATTTATTCTTGACATGTGAGGGGGATGCCGTAAGATGAAACGCGCCCTAACTTGGCACTGATTTATTACGCAAAGGGTCCACGAACAGTATGAATGCATTTCTTATCCAAGTACAGTGGAAGCCGCTTAATTGCACACCCAATTTGCCAGCGAATTTCGTGCAATTATCCGGCGTGTGCGATAATGCGGAGTTGGTCATTTGGACCGCATCACCACAGGCGGAGGGGGCCGAGAGGTGGTATGGGAGGTGGTAGTACAACGCACAGTTTATTTACGTGTTACAGTAGTGCTGTACCTGTTGTGCTCCGAACGTAGGTCATATACATTTCTTCACGAAACATCGTACTGCAATGCA
Source organism: Branchiostoma floridae x Branchiostoma belcheri (assembly GCA_019207045.1). Lineage (NCBI taxonomy): Eukaryota > Metazoa > Chordata > Leptocardii > Amphioxiformes > Branchiostomatidae > Branchiostoma > Branchiostoma floridae x Branchiostoma belcheri. The sequence goes on from CM033041.1 coordinate 9,390,834, forward strand.
CTTGATATGTTCCTGTATACGTTATATAGATTATTGATCACAAAGACTCATGAAAGCACTACACCGCCAAAACGACTGCTATGTCCGTCTGTAGGACCCGAGTCGCTGTGTTATTTCCGACTGGCTGCCAAGAACTTAGAACCACTGCATAAGTATTTACCCGCGACCCTAAGTACAGTAATTAGACAATGGACAGTTGAGTATGTCACAGCAAGGAGGTTAACCTTCTTGGCCACAGCAAGTTGTCTGCCAAACTGTAATGCCGGCTTTGACGACCTTTAGCGGGCGGGCATCTCTTCATGGTGACGACCCCACAATATCGCTTTCTTTTGATCCCAATAACAATTTCATACATGTAAATGTCAGTATAGCACTTTTACAAAGGCAGTTGTCGGCTTATTTGTATCGCGTATGACGATTTTTAGCACGCATTTTCAGTCAATCTGTCGACGATGTTTGACAAATTTTCGTGCAATTATCCGGCGTTGGTCATTTTCCGTCGTGCAGATAAGCGAAGTCACTAACAATAGAGTGAATGGGAGCCAGTTTTGGATTTGGGGATTCCGTGCAATTACCCGAAGTGTGCGTTTATCCGAGGTGCAATTAACTGGCTTCCACTGTATATACTTTAGATGAATGTGTGTGTGAGTGAGAAAGCACACCATGTTAGGGCCTTACCCATCAGGCCTTTACAGTTTATACTTGTACTTTAACTGTCTTGTAGGACTTGAAAAATATACCTGCCCACTTCAGGGCATACTACAGGAATTTGTATTGAATGCACTTCTTGTATCAATTTCTAGAGGACTATTTTGTTTAACTGATGTCACTTTAAATGTGTCACTTCCTTGTTGTTTCAGGGATTGTTCATCTTTATCTTCCACTGCTTGAGGAGTAAGACGGTATGTTTCTGTGACTATGTTATTATTGAAAGCCATCTTGGTTTAAATAATCTGCTAGATAATATAGTGCTAAGATAAGAAACAATTGATCATCTGTTGATTTTGTCACTTTTACCAAAAACAAGAATTAGTGTCAAATGAATTTTATTTGAAATGCACTTAAGATCTTTGTCCTTAGGTCTATCCATGCAAGACATTGTAGAGGACAAAGACCTGGCCTTTTCACAAGCTTTTTCCTTCTTTTTCTACAGATAAATGATGCCCTTGATAAGAAGAATGGCAAGGGAGCCAGCTTCAGAAAGAGCAACCTTTCAAAGACAATATCGGTAAGAAAATTAAAGTTAGACAAGTTTGGTTTCTTCTAGATGAATAGAAATGATGTGTTGTTTTGTTTGCTTCAAATATATAACTTAAGGAGGACTGTTTTTTTGCAAAGACTAATTGATAAATGTTTGATTGTGTTACAGAGACAAAGTAGTTATGACCCCCGGCCAACGATGAAACGTGTGAAAGGCTCCTTGTTACTACGGCGACTGTTTCCCAGCAAGAAAGACGACCGGCGGCGTCAGCACTCCAGTTCTGGCACAAACTCTCTTTCCGTACCCAGTACGCCACCAAAGATGCGCAAGGAAGAAAGAAAATCTTCTGCGGACAGTAGCTTCTCTTTAACATCCTTAGTTAGGAAGCTGAGAGGGTCTCATAGTTCGGAAAATGCTGATGAGTCCACATCCGGGGACTCCGGCGTGGCAGACTTGCACTCTGGAGGGAAACAGTCACCAGACCGAAGCAGGCGGTCTTCCACGTCAAGCACACCGCACACACCAACAACCTTGAGCTGGGCACCAACGCTAGATCTAGAACAGCCGCCGGTTGCCCCTCCCCGAACCAAGCGCCAAAGGGCTTCTGCAACTCTCATGCCAACGCCGACTCTCCCAACCTTAGTCGAATGTTCTCCTTACTCTACTGTTAACTCCATTAGTAATTTTACAACCACAGCACAAGTAGAGCCCAACCAAGTTAATATTGACTTTAGCAGAGCCCCTTCACCAGAGAACAACTCAGCTTCTCCTATACAACCATCTGCTGAATTTATGGGTGAACAACATATAAACGGAAATGGCTTGAGAAGGGCAGCTTCTGCTCCAGTAAAGAAACGTCCAAACAAAAAGACGAGAGGAAGTTTACATGACACGATAGTCAACATCCCTGATGACTCGTCACCAGAGATTGAATCCTCCGACTCCCCGCCAGAAGATGATTTTTCTGATTATTCCAGCGTGTTCGAGGAAATACATGAAGTTGCAGTACGCAGGAGATCATTACCTAAACTAGAAGACTGGAAAAATGTTCTATAATTCAAGACTTATCATATCAAATAGCAGATATTGTGGAACATTCAACATCTTTTGACATTCTTTTTTAGCCTTTCAGATGAATAGCTTATGGGCAAAGTATTCTCAAATGATCACTTCACCAATAGTAAGCCATAGTTTAATACGTACATGTATGATGTACAATATATATAGAACCTCGTTGTTAAAAGCGTCATTGACAGAATCTAGATGATTCAACCTAGTCATACATTCACACTGCGAAACCACACATTAGCTAAAGCCTCACATAAGCACTTAAAGATCTTTGTTTTTAAGTTTCTTTCGTTACAAAAACTAATTACCAGTTATATACCATATTTGTACATATAATATAAACAAATGAATTTAATATGTTTCAAGATTTATAAAGACTATTTCAAATAACTGTTTCATAGTTGTATGTTATTTTAGGAAAATGATAAACATAAAGATAATATTTTCGATTCAAGGATGTAGTAGAGGTCAAGAAATAAATATTAAAAGAATTAGTCTATTACATAAGTTGTAGCTGTCTTTTATTTTGTGATGTCTCTTGGATCTAAGTCTATATTTTAATTTCTTTCGAGTCAAAAATTCTTGTATCTTATAAGGATCCTTCCTCAACTAAAACCTTATTTGGGCAAACTATAAGAACGCGTTAAAGGTATGAATCAATCAGCATTGAGGTATCAAATGTGACTCCTATTGTCCAAGAGAAAACCCCGTCTTTCAACGTAAAGCTTACAGTGACCGCTAGGGGTCCTCACTGACACGTATAACAAATGTGTTCAATGTGAAGTGCCTGACTATATCAGAGGCAAAACAAATTATGGGACAAAACCTTAGACAATGAAAGGTTTTACTGCGTGGTTGGTGTGTAAGGTATTCAGGGACAGGTATGTTTGGCTGTGAGTGGAAGGTGTTCAGGGACAGGTGTGTTAGCCTGTGCGTGGATGGTGTTCAGCACCAGGGACAGGCGTGTTAACCTGTGTGTGGATGGTGTTCAGCACCAGGGACAGATGTGTTTGGCTGTGTGTGGATTGTGTTCAGGAACAGGTGTGTTTGGCTGTGAGTGGAAGGTGTTCAGCACCAAGGACAGGTAACATCCATAGGCATAATACCGGCAGGTTCACTGCAATTTCTCAAGCAATACTAATTTGGCAAATGATCAACGCAGCATTTTCTCCAGTTACATGTTGCTGTTACAGCTTACCTTTGCCACTTCTTCCGTGTATCTTTTTTTGTCTCTCTTGTCCTGCTAAAAACATAATATCGTAATTGGAACACACCACGGAATTGCACGGAGAACTGGCGCGTGGTTGGAAGGGGGTGCAATAATACCGGCAGAATGAAACACGGCACAATTAACTGCCGATATGTACATTTATACATCCTCTATTGTTCCTTCCTTTCCTGTTAGTAATTGCACAAGGCAAAAACCTGCGTGAGCATACAAAAAGTCATGAGAAAATGGGCGTATACTATCAAGAATTTTCATTTAATTTTGGTCCGTCACAACCGCTATGACGTAAAACTTTACTGCTAGCTGGCGTAGCATTAAAATGGCGGGAAAATGGCGGCATACGTACGTTCAATTTGACCCATTCAGTCGTAGATCCGGGCGATAATGCAACGGTTCTTCACACTTTTACACGAGTTGTTGGTCACCAAAAGAAATTCAAGATTGCTGTTGAATCATGCTCGCCTTGTGCCGTGAGCACGTGTGATTATTATCTACAAATCTTGCGATGAACGTGACAGTGTGTTCGTCCCACGACGAGCCTGTCCCGAAAATGAACTGAAAACTTTTGGCCTTGTTGTCTTCGAATGCATTGTTATCGAAGCATTTTTGAAAATGTGTGAAATACGTGGATGTCTGAAGTGTGCATACCTCAGAAATTACTGTTGCTGCGCTAGTGGATCACCGAAAAGTTATCGTTTATGTCATTGACAGTATAAGTATTACTGCCGGTATTATGCCAATGGATGTTAACGTTATGTTTGGCTGTGAGTGTAAGGTGTTCAGCACCAAGGGCAGGTATGTTCGGCTTGGTGTGTGTGGATGCTAGTCTGCACCAAGGACAGGTATGTTTTGCTCTGTGTGGATTGTGTTCAGCACCAAGGACAGATAACGTTACATTTGGCTGTGGGTTGGATGCTGTTCAATAAAAAAAATGTGTAACTAATTGACTGTTATGGCCTTATTATGTTACATTTTGAACTTTCCCCTTCCATGAGAATGTTGACACAGATATTCTGCCTGTCCAAATGTCACAGTTTATGTTTTAATGACACAATAGAAAGTAAAGACAGGTAATAAGGTTATCTTCCCGAGCACATCTGACCAACACGTGGTGATTAATTACCCGTGGGGCCATGCGAACCCGCGAACTCCAAGATGGCGGCTGAACCTGGAGCGGAGGAACGTCTGATAAACTCCGTCCCTGGGAGACGGCAAACGGCTGGTTTGGGGGTGAGAAGGGCGTACTTTGTTCATTATATTCTTGTGAGAATCTTTGGCGCAAACATATGTTGAAAGACTAAGTAACAACGCAGAAATATGACCGAGATTCTTAGCCATTGTGGCATGGCATAAGACGAACACCTGAGTTACATTGATCTGCATAATAATAATAATGCAACCAGTCAAGAATTTGTGCTGCATCCTACCTGTACAACTTACAGCCTGTGAATTGAATTTCCAAGTCCATGTTTATGATCCCAATCAGCATCAATTGTCTTGGACCAACAAATTACTGTGGTGTGGGGCCAGACCTATGGAATGTCTGAATAAAATCTAGGTACCGATGATACATGGACATGTGTAGTCTAGGTTTTTTTTCATCAATGTTTTGTCAACTTATAATTTAGTTGTATTCTTCAGTGGATGAGTCCTGAACTGACATCTGTACCAGGCAGGTAAGACTGATCTAAGACACCAACCTCTGCTACCTGTCCTGTCTGACAGGTAAGTGTAGAACACCATGTTCAGGTAAGGACAGCGTTCACATTGGGTCTGGTGTACCGGTGTACAAATCTGACTTTATTCCATGTGAAAGTGCCAGTGTTGCAAAGTCATTAAGGCACTTTGGTCTTGCAAGGTTTAGGATCATCAATGGATCTACATGCAATTTTAATATTACACCAAGAAAGTATAGACTTTTCAGGTGAATGGCTGAAACTATGTTAAAACTATTCAGAATTAACATGAACGTTTGTACTACACATGTACATGTATGTCTGCATGTGTCAGTTGCTGTGTGTTTGTAATGATACTTTTGATAACTTTTTTGATAGTTTTACACTTTACACAGTTCTATCCATCATAATGTACTTTACATTTCTTGAACATCTTTTTAGAAGGATAACTGGTTTCATGTTTATGTTTGATGATGAATCATGATGTAAATTTGACATGCTCTTTACCACTTTTATTACAGTAATACATGTAAGTGTTTGACGAAATATTTTATGTTCTGTTAATTGTTTTACCACAAGGGTGACAAATTATGACAAATGATGATGATGATGATGATGATGATGATTTTAACTGGATGTGATTCAATGAAACAGGTCATTGTAGGCTACTTATGAGTTGCTATTTAAATTGAATACCTGAGGTGGTTTATGTCAATCAATGTTCTTATTATATATAAGTTGATGTCTTTTGTTATGATGTATTTATTCTACATTTGCATGTTAAAGAATGCTTTGACTATTGCAATTCATAATCTTAATGAACTTACACAATGCTGTTTAAGGTGATGTTCCATTGCCAAACTGTTTGTTTAGCATATGCTTCTCTTATTAGATGTACTGTGAATATGAATTGTGTTTGAATTTGATATTAGACATGTATTTCATGTGTTGCCTGTAACTTTTCAGATCTAGAACTCATTGATGCTTCATTTGTAGCATCAGATTCTTGCCAACTAGGCCAGTGTGATGTTTTTGACCTGCATACTAATGAATGTTCTGTTAATATGATGAGATGCATGCAAAGTTATCACATGGTCATTGTTTTGAAGTGCTATATTATGTGAGACGTATTTTTACAATTTAATGTCATCTCATTCTGTTGTTTGGTCATCATGTCTTTTGTTTACTTTTATTATAGAGTTTTAGCTGAATGTGCTCTTACCCCAACTCAAAGCAGGTTTTAGAACTTAAACAAATGTTGTGAATAATATGAATGTATCTTGTTTGATAACATGCAGCGATGCATGTTCTGTGAATATTGTTGATGTATGTACATTTTCTGAAGAAGTTTTTCTTTCACACCCTAGGATATGCTGTTCCTGTGTGCTGTTGGACCTGTCAGCTATACTGTGTGCCTGTCCATATTCCAGGAGGACCTGTCCATGTTCTTGTGGGACCTGTCAGCTGTCCTGTGTCCCTGTCCAACCTGTTCATGTTCCTGTGTGTGCCAGAGTCCTGTCAGCTCAAGACAAGAGAACATCGGACTTGACTGTGAGTTGGTTTTTACTTCAGAACTCTTTCAAAAATGGGGGTCTGCATGCTACAAGGCATAATTAACAGTTTTGCATAATTAGCCATTTTGATTTTGCGCTAAATTTTGCCGGTCTGATGTTACAATCGTAACATAAAATGTTATCTGTGCATCATGCACAAAGTGCCCAGCTTGCGTAAATATAGCGTAATACGTGACCGCTACCTGACAAAATGCGATCAGGTCCTACCATGCAGATTCCTCAAATGACAATAAAAAATGTTGGGAAAGGGCAATAGTTTGCAGTCATCTGAATTCTTGGTTCCAAAGCCCTCCCTCCTTTTTGCTGTCATTTCTGAAAGAGTTCTCATTTCTTTTACTAACATCTAGTTTAAGGTTGTGACTGATATTTTATTTCAGATATGGTGAAGAACACAGTACATTTTCCTATTGGAGGAGAGCACTTATTATATTGTCTGATGTTCCATTCTGTATGGCAATGGGGTGTATTTTCAAAAATTGCAAGCAAAACTATTTTCCCTGATGTCTTCTTTAATAAAAGTCATGTCTATTTTTTTTTAGTAAATTTTAGCCATTTTAGAAATGAAAACTGTTCTTTACGTAAATAAAGTGAAATTTGCACTGTGAACCAGTAGCAAAGGAACAAAATTTTTAAGGATGAATCATTTAATGTGTAGTACAAAAAATGGAAAATTAGTGATGAGATTATAAACAATAACAGATGCAAAACTGCAGTCCAACTCTGATACATGTACATAAACAATTGAGTCAAGACAAAAAATTGATGAAAAAAATTCCTATTTGTCTAAACAGTAAATGTCAGTAAAAGGTAAATGATTTTAAGCAAATGTATCAAACATAAAAAGAAAGGAAAGCCACAATGGCAATGGTATTTACTCCTGAATATGTGAATTGCAGGGCTGAAAATACCACCCGCATATGCAGATTAGTGCAGGTAAAATTGGGGCTGTGAAGGTGGTGTCTACCTGCACTGGTCCATGCATTGGGTTTTATACTTTAATGTCCTATAATGCAGGTGTCTATGGATTGTTATTAGCTGCATTGACTGTTACCTGGACCTATAGAGTATAAAAGAAAAAATAGCAATGGTTCCTGAACAATTTTAGTATGATATATACTTCCTAAATTTAGAGTGTTGCAGGTAAAATATGTGTAGTGCAGGTTATTTTCATTGTTACCTGCACCAGTGCAAGTATACATTAAAAAGTATTTTGAGCCCTGAATTGTAATCACTACAATCTAATGATGGATCATTACAATCCTATTTTTTGCTATATAATAATTATGATGGGCATATGTAGCTTTTCTATAGCTTTTCTATGGCTTTCTCTTGGTCAAATTCAGCTGTTTGTATAGATTTCTGAAGTGATTCAGAAAATTGGCAGAGAGAAAACTGTAGGTTCAATTCTTGTTTTTATTAAGTTACATAAAATGTTACAAACACACATGGTAGTGGTAGAATTCCTGACAAAAATCATAAACAAATTCTATGATTACTAAGTAAGGCGTAACATATAATATGTTTTTCTTAGAATACCAACATCTTCGAGATTATGAATTTATAAGCCTCTTCTTGTTTCTTTTTAAAGAATACAAAGCAGAATAATACAAAAACAAACTTAAAGCACAAGTCTCCAGTCTTACAAAATGTACACAGTTTTACCATTAGCACACTTACCTTAATTTTGTAAATACAAAAACTACTGTAGCAGATATTCTATTAGCCTTGTGAGAAGATAGCACAATCGAGAATGTTACAGTCAGAATTGATAAAAAGTTTAATGTGTTTTTCCGAAGAAAACAATTGGAATGTGGATAGAAAATAAAAATCTTTATTGACACGACAAAAGTACAGCAACTTTCCTAAAGTCTATAAGAACTACTTACATTACAACTAAACAGACATAGGTATGAATAAATTGTGTGAGTGAAGAAGTGGATTTCATGGGAAATACTTTGGTTACAATATGATTGTTGGAAATATGTCCCATTGTTGTATAGAAAATGGAAAAGACAATGTTGTGCTTTCTTTCTGTAGTGAGTGAAATGTACTACAGGTAAGCTGTGTGTGATGTTTGAAAGAGAGGAATTGGGTTTAAGAAATTGGCCGAACAAAAGTACATTTATCTTTTCACAAGGATTATATACTCTGAAGTTGTTTTCTACTTGTAATGACTAACCAAGCCACAGATAATGCAGGTACATTTTGTAATATAATTAAATGATACGATAGACAGGCAGGTTGACATGTTTTTCACACATAGTAGATCTAAAATGTATTGTAGACACACAGTCGCAGTCATATAAAAACACACTGAGTGAATTAGCAACAATTAGTTTACATTGAGATAGATAGTTGACCTAACAAGTATTGAATTTGTAGACAGAGTTTGACATCAGGAAGTTTCTAGATAGGCCTCAAAAGTAGTGCAGAGAAGCAGGTGAAATGTGACACATACAATACTTAAACTAAATAAGGCAGTTGTATAAGAGAGCATTTGCAAGTCTCAAGAAAGAACTTTTGAGTGACTTATCTGAGAAAATGATGGGTATAGTTTTGTTTGGCCAATTTCTTCAAGTCATGTAGACTTCATACTTTGTTATCACTGTTTCTGTAGTTGTAGCAAAACCAACCTCCTGTTGTAAAATTCAGGGCTCATCTCATGTTGATCTAGTAGAGTTTGACAGTGATTTGTTACGCTGACAGACTTTATTTGACGAGTGTGAGAGTTGACCTGGATGTTGGAGCAGGAGGTTTGAGTTGTTACAAGTACATAAATAGTGGTACCAAAATTTGATATGACTGCATGAGAAAACACAATTCCTCTCTTTCTGTATGTTCAATTTCTACTTCCTGGGCTTAGCCTGGAGGAGGAACTTCTGTCCCAGGGTTCTAACTTACGCATTGCTCTGATTCCGTGAAGGAGTCCTGTTGATAAATGACTTGATTGTTTGTCATCAGGACTTCTACGCTAACGGAGAGGGGCTTTGTGGATTTTTTTACCCTGGCCCGGAGGTTTTCTTCTCCAGGCTTCGACGCTAGGTTTGGTTGCTTGATGTCAGTATTCCTGGGAGATAGTGCGCATAATATACACGTTCTCAAAATAGTAAGGAGGTGGTTGGTTTGTGTGTATATATTTATATAATGTTTTTTTTATCTATTTATCAAGTATATATATATATAAGCTAAGTTGATTGTTTATTTTATTTACTAAGTATTTTTTTTGTATTTTTAATTCTAAGTTATTTACCTGATCAGTCATTGCCAAGGTATGCTGGTGTTTCGAAGCACCGGGTCTTCAGCATAGCAAAGACCTCCCCTGGGGAGCACACTGTATGCATTGCTGACAGGAATAAAATTATTCTAAGTGTTTAAATGGCTGTGAAAGCTAAGTGTGACGTACTGTTACTATGGCTATGTGGCTAACTGAGTGGAATGTAGTCTTATGTCAGGGTACAGTGATGTTCTATGAAAGTGACTGGGTGTAATGTAGGCAAGTGCTGGAAAATGCCATGTTTTGTACTGTTGGTAACTGAGTGGAGTTTGTTCTTCTGTGGGGAACTGGTTGCATTGTGGGTGAGTGTATGTATGTAGTGTAGGCATGTGTACCTGTAAGTGTTGGGAAATCACAAATAAACTATACTCACAACTTCCTGTGTCTTCTCTCACTGCTTTGCTGGAAAAAGTTTGGTCCTTTCTTCTTTGGGAAGAGAATCCTCCATGAGTCATGTGGAGAGAGAAAAACAAAAGTCAGTATATTAATTTTGGAGGGTTCATCTTCAAAAGAACACAACAGAAACAATGAACTTCCTTTCACTGGTTACTTTTTATGATCCTGCCCAAACAGAAATTAACAAAAATTTCATTCACTTTTGGACAGTCTAACAAAAAGTATCTATGTGTTTTGCAAACAATTTTGGAAAACTCTGTTTTGAAATGAAAACTAAATACAACACTACAACCATGTAGAGAAACTCTCTCACGGCTAGAGCAATTTTGATTTGGTTAAGGAACACGATACAATTCATCTTCATTGATCACAAATAAATTTTGGACGTCTACCCTACTCTTGTACAAAGAAATAACATCAAATAATGAAATACTGCTTACTTTGAAATGTCTTTGTTTGCATCAGTGTCTTCAAGTCAGCTGGTTTGCTGAGCCCTCATCTGGACAGGAGTCTCATCAGCACAGGTTTCGTCTTTAGGAAATACCTAAATATATGAAAGAACAATTATCAGTGTGATAAAAAACATATCCAGGAAACACTGAATAACCATAAGATGATGATGATAAAATCACACAATCAAACCACCACTCCTGTACTTGAATATATGGAACGTATAAGACATCAAGAAAGTTTTTTTTTAAACAGGTAACCCACTCTAGCAGCATAGTGTGCCCCAGACAACAAAGTAGTAAGTTGTAAAGCATTGTCTCACCTGTACAAACTTACATCAGCTGGTTTGCTGAGCCCTCATCTAGTCTGGTTTAGACAAAAGTCACTGGTCATTAAAGGATTCTCCCAGTCAGAACAGGAACGACAAGACAGCTGGCCATCAGGACTCACCTAACGATGTGAAAAGATGATTAGTACAAGGTACATGTAAGAATAGGCAACATTGAACAAAGAAATAAGACAGTTAACATATGTATTGATGTAAAACATATGAAAAAGGTACAGAGTACAAAGTGATATATATCGAAATCTTTAAAAACATTTTCTCACCTGTGGATATCTTGCTCTTCTGTCTTCAAATCACCTGGTCTGGTCTGGTATAGTCCAATCCAGTCTTGTCAGGTTCAGACTGGAGTCCTCACTACTGCAGCAGTCAGCAGACACCTAACTATACAGACAGTAGAAGTCACACATTTGTGGCAAATAGCACAAACGAAATTGTTGGTAAAATGCAGAATTCAGATTTTTCTAACCTGATATTCTTCTTGCGCCGTCAAATCACCAATCCAGTCTTGTCGGGTTCAGACAGGAATCCTCACTACAGCAGCAGTCAGCAACCACCTAACTAGTATATAGACATTACAAGTTACATACGTGTCTAATGGCATCAAGAAAATGGTATATAAAATGCAAGAGTTGAGATATTTCTCACCTAGCCTGATGATGAATGAATGAATGCTCCTGTATCTGATCACCTGGTGCCTCTGTCATCACAAGTCTCATCTCATCAGGACAGGAACACCTGCACAGCTGGCTGACTCTGAGGATATGGACAACTACATGGTTGTGTGATGAGAAAATTGGTTACAATTTGTTATCAACCCTGTTATGGTCCGTTACCAATACAAACCCGTTTCAGGTCCAAATGATATTAGGTTGAAATTATAGTTACAGTTAGAAGTACAGTTAGTACCTGAACTCAATTGTCTGTAAAAACCTGAGAATATTCAAAACAATTAGTAGATTTTGCTACAAAGGAATCTATTTGTTATTTGAGTATCCCACTCTCACTGGCATTTTAGAACCCTATCCTCATATGAAATAGTTTACACAACCTGCCTATGAATGCCTGCCAGTAAAGAAGTTCAGAAGCGAGACCATTTGTGAAAATCATAAAAACACATGGCAGCAGGAAACTCCCATAAAAAATGACAACGTAGCAGAGAAATAACTGGTTCATTTTAGCAATATCACCCATAAAATAACATGAGTGGTTTTGTTTCCCTTCTGGTGTAGGGCTTCAACTACCAAAACCACTAAACAAGTAAAAAATTCCAGAGGAAAACAGTAATCTATTTGTTATTTGAGTATCCCACTCTCACTGGCATTTTAGAACCCTACCCTCATATGAAATAGTCTGCACAACCTGCCTATGAATGCCTGCCAGTGAACAAGTTCAGAAACAAGAGGATTTGTGAAAATCACATGGCAGGAAACTTCCATAAAAATCGGCAACATAGCAGAGAAATAACAGGCTCATTTTAGCAATACCACACATAAAATAACATGAGTGGTTTTGTTTCTCTTCTGGTGTGGGGCTTCAAGTACCAAAACCACTAAACATTAGTAAAAAATTTCCAGAGGAAAACAGTCTGAAGCATTGTTGACATCACTTCGAATATTTCACTAGAAGCGTGGGGCAGCCTGAGCCTTGCCTTGGTATTCAATTTGGTGAAACAGATTCTCATTACTTTCGGACAGTTGTGTCCCTGTGAGACTTAGTGCTCAAGTAGACGAGAGGGTTGAGAAGGAATTGCACACCCCTCCTTCACCATAAAAAGTCATGTGCAGGTCAGGCAAAACAGGTAAAAATGCCTGTCTGTCTGCTCATCTGTCGAAACGACAGGAGAACCATAAACAAAATAATTTCGGACAGAAGGTTATGTCTTTGTCAGTGTTTGTCTGTCCATCTGTGAACACACTACCTTGAGATGGATGGACTGCTTTGATACTTGGTATGTTGTAAGTTGTAATGAGACCTTGATATTAGATTATGGGCCCCTAGTGTCTTTCTATTGTTCTGCAATGGAACTTCCAGCTCGATATCTCGTTATCAGTAAAATAGGTCTTGTGGTCAGAAAGAAGTGACATAGATTTGGGCCATCTAGCAGCCTTCTTTGGAACTACAGGGGGCATTTCTGCTGCAGACTTTAACGAAGACCGATATAATGGTGTGTAAATTATGACTTCATTAGCATGATTGATAAGGAAAATTTCAGCATTACTTTGGTCCTGTCCTTGGTGCTGAAATCTCAGTTTTATACCTACAACATTAAATATTGAAGGAATTGTGAGTAATATGTCCAAGGTAAAGGCCCCTGACACATAAGCAAATCATGTCAAACCAAATCATATCATAATGCAAAGTTACATACATGTGAGACAATGGTTGAGATTGGTATTGTTTTTAAGTCCTACACCACTCAGTGACCAAAGGCTGCTGATGGAACAACTCACGGAGCAGTAATTATTCACTGCCCAATATGGCGCAGTCCATCTCAGCTAGACTGACTAAAGAGGCACGTGACTAACAATGATGTCATTTCATTGAAATAAACCCATTTATCCACTGGCACAACAATTCCTGTTGTTCTGTTACAGTTATTTCAGATTTTGAGGAAATAAAGATAAAGATTTACATATAATGTTAGATACTGGCTTGTAAGTTTGTGTGAAGCATCATTCAGGCTGAGAAAAGCTACTAGAGCTTCGTGATAGAATGTAGATGCTATGCATATTTCCACATTTTACAACGCACAATGTTCAGAAAAGTTTCAATATCATTGGTCATGTCAACAAATAAATTGTCACAACAAGCAAGTATTTCATAGAAAATACATGACATTAACTAAGACATCAAAGTGTAACTAGAAGTTGACAAAGTACAAAATAGATAGCATTTGTCTAAAAAATGGGGCAGCCAAAAAAATTCCAATTTCCCATCCCTACATCTGCTTGGAGATTGATGTTTACCCTTCACTCAGGCCCATAAGCCTTTGCGCTTGAAGAGGTCCCTGATATACATACCATCATATGGCCAGGAGAAGTTGCTCATTTTTACAGCGAAACTTAACCCTCTTTCATAGACCTTTACCTGTAATTGTCAAGAGAATATAAAGGGCAAATTTAGGTACTACTTACGACCTAAAACGGACGTAGTGCGTCTTCCTTGGACGAATTTCAACCAAAGTTTTCCTTCTTCTGATTCCCAGCCGCCATTTGCACCTCATGCGGTTAACGTTGCATCATGGGAATGCCTGTGTGATTTACGTTGCATAATCCGTAACACCTGTTGTTCATTAGTTCATCAAAGATAATTAATGAAATTATCTACATGTTTGATGATTCTGAAATTCCTGCCGTTTGAGAGAGAGAGAGAGAAAGAAAGAAAGAGAGTGTGTGTGTGTGTGTGTGTGTGTGTGTGTGTGGTTAATAGTGTGTGTGTCTGTGTGTGTGTGTGTGTGTGTGTGTTTATCATCAAACGCGAAGCCATGCTCACAGAGAAGCATCATACATGCCATACGGTTACTCCTGAACATGACTACTTAAGATGGTGCCATTACCATTTCGGTGCTTTTCGTTTCTTGACTGATCATCTTTTCGACGCTTTTCTCGCTTTAAGAGGACGTGCTGGCGGAGGAACTACGTATGTCTAGATTAGTGTCACATGAAGTGATATAAATAGAATTATGTAGGTGTTGAATCCGCTTGTGATACAACATTTAAAAGTTCGGAGCGGAACATACGTATACAGGGTGCCCACGTTAAGGATAGAGTACGTCATCAGGTGTTCTATGGAGGCGGTATGGACCTAAGGCCCCGAGACAGACTGGGTAACGGTTTCAAAATGGTCATGATCATTTCCCACGACACTTTGGCGAGATGACTTTACGTCAGGTTAAGTTTCATCATCCGCGTAGGTGAAACTTTCGTTGAGGAAGGATGTGAAATGTTTAGCTAAGTGTAGATAGAAACAGCCTTTGTTACAATGACAATACAGTGCAGGGCAGAACTTACAAGGTATATATATATAATCCCGATGCCCCTTGTTGAGGCCGTCAGAGGCAGCTAG
This sequence comes from Branchiostoma floridae x Branchiostoma belcheri, assembly GCA_019207045.1. NCBI lineage: Eukaryota > Metazoa > Chordata > Leptocardii > Amphioxiformes > Branchiostomatidae > Branchiostoma > Branchiostoma floridae x Branchiostoma belcheri. The sequence goes on from CM033041.1 coordinate 9,406,112, forward strand.
ATTATTATCCACTGTGTTTGATGGTAGAGTCCATCCCTCTCCTTTCACGGCCTTTTATCTCCTCAACCGATCAAAGCCAGGTGAACATTTTTACACCTGGGTGGAGTGAGAAAACTCGTTTAAAATGCATTTTCCGGGGACACAACATCTAGCTAAGAATGTTAGGAACCCAACATCTGACCTCTTAATTTCGTAACGGCTAGCCTTGCGTGCAACCCTGGCCTCGGCGTTTGGTCATGTGTACGTTTCTGCTCTATTTTTAAGGGAGGAAGCCTGGTCTCTCACACATCTTCTCCGAGTGAAGACCTTTGATATCTTCCATTAGTCTGAGAGTCATATTGCAGCCAGCTAAAGCGGAAGTGAAACATACAGGACGTGTTCTTTCCGAGCGAAAAGAGATGACAGAACGACATGATAGACGAATAAAATCACCAACAAAGAACATTTGCAGATAGATGTGCAAAAGTTAGGTGTGACAGGTCGTTCAGCGTAATACAACTGTATAACCAGCTGCTGCCGCGCCTCGTGCATGCGGAGCTGGTCTGTTACGCTGAACGGCGGTTATAACGGCTACATAGACACAAATACAACAGTGTTGACCACATGCACTATTATAGGGCTAGCAATTTGTGTGTTCTGAACAGCCAAACCAATAGATAAATAAATAAATAGAATAATACGGCTACTTAACTTATGCAGTACTAACTTATGTGTAGGACATGTATATGCATAACCCCAACGGCGCTGTATAATACTGTATGTCTCTACTATATTTCCATATGGAAAACTGCTTTCCTATTGGAAAACTGTTATTTCAGCACTAAGGACAGGACCAAATTGATATTGAAATGTAAGTTTCGGAACCCAAGGGCCCTATATAAGACCGTAAGTCTCTACTATATTTCCATATGGAAAATTGTTTTCCTATTGGAAAACTGTGATTTCAGCACTAAGGACAGGACCAAAATAGTACAGAAATATAAGTAAAAAGGTAAAGCGGATGGACCTCAGACGCCTTTTTGTTAGCTTGTAGTACAATGTGGCTTTGCTACAGCTCACGTATCCGGCCAAGCACAACCGGTCACCTTTATGATTACTATTATCGATAAGTGTGTTGGGTTCTTTTAAGTGCAAAGGATTAACGCCTTAAAGCTCCCACATACACGGAGACGCCGGCTATACGTCCGCATTTTTGAAAGGACATTATGACTCTTGAGAATAAAGTTTACAGGAGTAGATGGTTGAAAGTACGGGCCTGGTAACTTTCGTTGCACGAAAACAGATGGTTCTTCACTGAAAGTTAAACGTTTTCCAACCATAATCACCTATCTTAACACGCAAGAAGTGATGTACAAAACACATACTACTTGCATATACGTAATCCTAAGTTTTAAGGGCACTTTAGAGAAACTTTTATAACCCTAGGACCCCAAATATGATGACCAATGTTATATTTTCCGTTGTTTGAGCGATGGTCATCACTTATAGCTCCAAGAAACGTGTCAAAGAGAGCCAGTGCATGACGCAAGAGCGCGGACAAAAGATGAATTTGGGTAGAAAAACTGTGTCCAAATGTTTGGTAAAAATCTGACAAAGGAAATGAGAACGGTCGATAGCCTCAAGGGTACAAGACAATGGACGAACTAAGGACGACAGCGGTTGGGGGTTGTAGGCGAGCTAATGGTCCTCTGGACACTATATAAACAGTCCCCATGATGTGCCGTTCTGTGCGGATTCTTACGAGTCTCTACTTTCCACGTGAACAGCGACTTTGGAAGGAGAGAAAAGGTAAGGGCAAGTCTTTATATCTCATGAAAATTTAAAGTGTATATTGCGTCAACTATTCAAACTTTATGAGGGTCGAGACGAATGTCCATTTTAGTCCAACTATGGAGATTCTATACGTATTGAATTTCTTTGGTTCGGTCTTTTTTTTTACTGGTTCTGTGGTTAAATTTTCAGTACGGCAGTTATTTTGGCTCCACCATGTGCTATTTCCTGGTAAAAACATGTTTAGCCTATTCTAGGCAAACTTTGCTCCCACTTTATTTGATGAAATGTATACGAAGACGATTCATCTATTTTTTGCAAGAATTTACCCCTGTGCAATCAAGAAGATGACCATAATTAGAATTCGGACATACTGGTTGTAACTAAATCCACGTAAAAGAAACCATTTAACCTAGTTTCGGATACACGCCACAACAAAAACAAAAAAGCGCGACCTATAAGTCAACGACCTCAACATATACATGTACATAAACGATCATCATCTTTGGAAAAGAACTTTGAAATACCTACTAGCAAGAACTGAGTGTTAAACGTTGACTACCTGCATAAGTGTCCCGTCCAGGCCCTGGCCCCTAGCCCCTAACGGTTTCTTTTCCCACCTTATCATGCTTTAGCTAATGTGCCGGTATCTTTAATACGAGTTCCTTGACATACTGATTGCAAAACTATGTCTACGATGTCAAATTCAAAGCAACAAAGAAACCATATGAAAGGAGCCTGTAGCAAAGTTTGTACTTTAAGCTAAGTGTCCCTAAAGTGGATAGATTTCAAAGAGGAAACTGAGAATCAACGTGCAGATATCTGTAATAGAGTGATAATAAGCAGTGAAGCTACGTCAAAGAAAAGAACAAACACTGTTTCGTACGTCCGAAAATTTGAAGATCTATCAGTGAAATTTCCCAAAACAATATTATTCGTTTCTTCAAAGTGGAGACTTAGGTACATCGCTGATCTACGGTGTTTAAACATTTTTTTTTCCAAAATGGAGTCTTCTCTCTTCTTTGCAAGTGGCTTTGCGGGGGGTGTTGTTGATTAAAACATGGCTTACGTGTCCGAAAGATTGTAAGAATCTACCACAAGACGCTGTACTAGATCAATTTCTCTAGTATCATCTCCGGATTCATTATTTCGGTGGGTTTCGTTGAGGAAGAAAAGGATTCAGTTCTTCCGAAAAGACTCTTGTTTCCAGACAAGCTCCTGTGGCTTCCTGTATTCGGATGGGAATGTGCGTCGTTTGGGCTATTTTCAGCCAGACTGCACCTTTCGAAGATAACCAATCCTGGTGTATGGTGTCTATAGAGGATACAAGATACCTATTTATAGTGTTAATCAGGGGGGCATCCAAATTGGAGGACCACTTTCTTCCTTTTATGGAAGTGCTTGTTTTCTGCGGAAGAACGGAAAAGTACCGGTGCACAGACTAAGTTGTGTTGTTTGTATTCTTCATTAAGTTGATGAAAGAGAGACGGAAAAATCGTCATTTCCTACTTTCCTTCCTCTAATGAATGAAAATAAAACTTACAGCACACACGTCACTTCCGTTTCGATGTCTTTAAAATATCTGCTTTGGCCCCCTTAAATTCTAACGCTTTCCTTTTCCACGCAAACTTCTCTAAGTCAAATTCTTCTCGCGATCGACGAAGAAGCTCCGACAACCGAAACGAAAATGGTGTTCCAGGCGGCTGGCGAGACAAAGAGCGTCGTTATCCAAGTAGCGCTAGCCTTGTTGGTGGTCCTGGGCCCATCGGTGATGGTGGACGGAGGTCTGATCGTCGGGAGAATTCGGCGGCACATCGCGAGCGGACACGAACACCGAGCAGACAGAATTCTCTACTGTTCCTACGATTCTGCCCTGGAAACTCAGACTCAGCTGGCCACACAAAGACTGGAAGGATACGCGGTAAGAACTTAACAACTGATCTAGTGGAATTTCTACTATATTCTTAAATCATAAAAACGCTAATATAACTAAGGTTTTATTCCAATTTTGATGTTTTAAATTATGTTTTTCAGCAACTGAGATTTCCCGCAGATGTGGTGGACTGGGATTTGTTGAATGTCGAAGTCGTCGCAATCAGAGAAGAGTTGGGGGATCCGACGTTAACGGTGAGACATTTTTTTGTAGAAACCATTTCTCACAGGATGAAACCAAAAAGTAGGATTCCAAGAAACGTAGATTGAAAGTGCTGCAGTAAATCTGGTCTTCCGGTATAGTTTACGTACGTCAAAAGCTAAAGTTGATAAAGCAAATGAATGAATGAGAATGAAACAAATCTGTGCTTTCACTTTGTGAAGGGCGTTTAAAGCTCGACATTTTTCAGTGGATTTTTATGTGAAATATTCAACGTCTTGACAGCATTCCTGTTTGTGCATGGTAAGTCCAGGCAACGTTTTGAGCCTTTTTCATTGGCAGTGCGAAATATGAAGTACTAGTAGACCCTAGTAGGTCAAATTCGTTGCTTATTTTGGAAATAATTTTTGAGTTCCAAAATGCTTTAGAAGCAGAGCTTCTGAAGACTTTAAAGTAAACGATGAAATGACGTGTTTGTCGTCTATTTTCCTGAGCAGCCCTTGGAACGCATCAACCTGCTGTACACCATCTCAGTCGGCCTGATGACGGAGGAGCTGAGCGAGAACCCCGCCCTTCTACCGGTCGACGTCGCGCGAAACAGAACCCGAATGTTGGCCGCCATGGACGAGCTTCTCACGACCATGAACAACACGGTACGTTCTAGTCAGTTACTTTTCTTTTAGATAAAAGTTCAAGGTATGATCCTATTTAAGACCACAAAATGTGATTCTCAAAGCAAGAGATACACTTATATACCTTGTAAAGAAAACAACATTGCTCTGATTTCAACGCCGGCCAAAGTGAGCGCAGCGTTTTTAACGTTAGGTTGCACACCCAAAAAGCAACTATAACACTTGTGTTTCAATCAAATCTACTAGTAAACCGACGGACAAATGTTTCATAATTAGAAACGTTTCCAATTCAAATCAGCATCCTTCATGTGTGGAAATGAAATTGACGAGTAATGACTAATGTAACGTGAAGCTGACCTCATGCAAGAAAAATAATGCAGTGCCTAGAGGTCTGCTTTTTTTTTTGTGAAAAAAAAATGTACGAGGGTAAAGTATGTTTAATTTGTAAGATCCCGTTCCTTGATACATATTTACCTTGATGTTATAGCTGACGTTTTCTTGCTGTTTTGACACGCATAGAAACAGTAAGAACGGTTTGTAAGACTGTCCCTTTGGCTTTTATTCACTTTAGCAACTCGACGCCGTGACTGACTTGTTGTTGTTGTTGTTGTTTTGACAGATTCGGCTGTACAGAAACCGCGCAGAAGAGAACTGCCACTGTTTAGACGTTACCACTGGGATCCTAGGCCGCCTCAGAGAAGTCAGGTTAGAGGTGAGGACCGGGTCTTTTCTATTTCTTAGCCGCTTCAAAATTCAGTAAAACATCACGTTGCAGTTACCACTTTCTAAACGTTTAAACGTTTTCGTTAGAGCAGAAACGAACTGTCAATCCCAGTTATCAATCAATACCTCAGGGATCCCAAGAGGAGAATGTGCGTAGAGTGACTGCAGTTGGCCACGTCCGCAATTCTATGGTCGACTTTAAAATTTGCAGTCATACATTCTGACCACTGCATGTGATAAGGGTGGGCTGAGCAACGGGTCCCGTCCAGATTGAAAAAAAGTCGGAAAAGGTACACTTATGTCATTGAATGCCAATGCAAATTGAAATGAAGAATCTATTGTTCGGTATACTGTACTCTTTGCGTTCAGTGATTTTTCAACCTTCAACTTTTTAGACAAACTTTATTTATTCGTACACTAGCATCAGTTTTGGCGTTCCCAGAGGATGTCACCCATACAAACAAATCAACACGGCCCAACTGTTAAGTAAATGAAATACATGTATTTAGGAAAAGAGATTCATGGATTTTACAACTTCTTTTCCTCAGACATCTCCGGCACGTCTGACGTCAGACGAGAAGATCCTAAAGTACATCCGGGTCCTGCACCAGGTCATACGCCTGGTCAACATGGAGCGACGACGTCACATGAACCCGCACTGCAGACAGCAATAGAGAACATCCAAGCTACTCCAAAACCCCAAACAACCGGCTTCGGTAGATACTGAAAAAAAATCTTCAAATAGCCTCTAACGCTTAGTTCCGTCAACTTTGGTCAAAACTTAGAAATGTTTAAGTGCAACATAAGAATGCAAATATTCGGACCAACAAGCAGCCACTCTCATAAGTCGAGCCATAAATTGCCATGCTGACATTGGTTGAATTAATTGAATAGTTGGTTGAATAGTGGTGGATAGTCAGAGTCGGTCCTTTGGACTGATGTTCTTCCTAATTCTTACCCATCAGAGGATAGGTAACGTTATGTAGCATGACGTAAAGACAAAAAAAACACCTGGACAGTAGACTGGTGTATGTTGTAAGGTAGCACTTAGGTAAGGTAAAATTTCTCTCCAACACTCACCGACTTTCCAATTGCTCAGCCTTCCTCAGGAAAACGGACCCATTCTCTTTAACAGGTGGTCATGTTGAAACGTGACGTCACTAGCGTGTCAAAGGTGCCCGGATGTCTGTATCACCCTTTTTTCCATTTGAGTCAAGGTACAGGAGCCTTTAACAGAATCAACCTTAGAAAAACGTACATTGAACAAGAGATGAAAGTGAAGGAGACCTACTAGATCCAACACACCTTCAATGACGTCACGTTTCGACAAGATCACGAGGGGGTCACTTTTTCCTTTTGAAAAATCACTGTAAATAGTTCCAATACTGTTTGACTGTACAGAAAATAGTGCAATCATGTAAAAGGTCTTGCTTGTGTAAGTAGAAATCACAACTGAGAACACATAATTGACCGTGTATATATGATGTGTGGTGCTTATGCAACTTAATGAATTCATTTTGCTAGTGGGCGTTATAAGGTATGAAACTTTTATCTCCAATATTCTTCCGGAAGGTGTTATCTGCCATACATAGACACTAAGTATCAGATATTGGAAGATCCATCATCTCCTGTTGGTACCAATTTACGCATAGTTGTGAAAAATGTATTGCCTTTCTTGTTGTTTTCCGGTATAGGTGTAACAATTATCTATACCAGGAGCTGAAAATATGTAAGTATATATGGCTCTGTGTGTCTAATTTCCGGATGTTCAGCTGCAAAAGGACGTTGCAATAAGCTGCAATACTGTATCATATAGACTGATATGAGACGGGCCTGCACCAATGATATACAGTTGTGAGATCCATCCTTAGGCTACAATGTATTACTAGAGACTTGTGGATAATGTTTTTAGCAGACTGGTTTGACGATACTAGTGCTTGAAACCTTAAGGAAACTTATCACACCACACAATCTATTACATCAAAGGGAATGAATAGTATAATTGCTGCAATATATAGTGCATAAGTTTTGAGACTTAGTGTTGCCTTCTGAATCATTCCAATCGTGTTTTCCAGAGTAAAAATTGCAAGAGTATGGTATATCTAGCATCATTCGACTCCTGTGTAAACGTAGTGAAATAGAATTAATGAAATGCTTGTATAAAGAATTGCTTGTCCGAATGATATGAATTTGAAATCCAAATAAAGGCATTGAATTGGGAAGTCGCATGCATGAGTGAATCTCTACTTAATCAGATAACTTTGTCCACACAATTCTTCAGAAAAACAGTAAAGCACAGATACTTGGGCAGTGACTTTTTAATAAATTACCTCATCACAAATACATGCAGAGAGATATTTGAGTCCTTTTCCTTAAAAAAAGAACACATCAGCGTCAGACAGCAAAGTGGCACAGTAGAGGAAACCCTCATCAAATAACTACAGGACATTCTGGGCAACTTGGAAATTCCTTCATCATCTGCAACACATTTGCAATCAACAAGAAAAGGACTTCTTCCACTGCGAATACCTTTCTGGGTATAGCTTCAAGTTTAACGACAAACAATTGCATAGTATGGCAAACTTATGATAAATCACTTGGAAATATGCAAATATGCCAGTTTGCCTACAATTGCAATGTCCTATCTAACCTAACAAGAATGACTGACTGAATGAATTTGCACTTAAAAACGTATTTTTTCCCAGATAGTACACAAGAGTAACAAATACAAAATTTGAGTAAAATTTACAGGTTAAATGCTTTCATATTGACATTCAAAACTTACATTTACATATCCACAATACCTACACACTACTTATTAATTATATACCTAATATGCCACAACACTGATCTTCAAGAGATCTCCTGACATTGCAGTATGTACAAAAAGCTAACATACGACTTACATATTTCCTATAATGCAGTTCCTATCAATAGCTGAAAACAATAGAGTTTTCATCATTTAGAAATGTGGAAATTTGTGCCGCTCCACACAAGTGACAAATTTAGCGCACACGGGAACACGGTTGCCATTTCAAATAGTTTCACAACTCCGGAGTAATTATACATAACTATGAGTCACTCCACACCATATCTTTGTACACTACAATGTGCTGATTTCTTGGAATGGACACATCTGTATTTTTCATGGACTTTTTTTGATGGACTTGTCACTTTTGGAATATTTCATCATTGCAAGTACATGATTTTACAATAATGGCTTGCTCCCTGAGAGCATTGCCAAAAAATGTTGGTCTGCTTTCTATTTTGTGACAGTTAAAGCCTAGTTAGTGCCCACATGCAGAGGCTGCAACAAAGTGAAAGGTGCTTTTATTTTACCATGATTGTGTTCCTAAATATCTACAAAGTGCCATCGATATGTGAATAAAAAAATTACAGCAGACGACAATTTTATACTTCATGCCCCTCGAGGAAAACCTGTAACACTATCTTCTAACGTACACCAACTGTGTCAGCTTCTTTTAGCTATGTGTACATGATCATAATCTTGATTGGCATAAAAAGTTTCTGTCCAATAAATATGTTGCAAACATTGATTTATTTCGGACACAAAGACATTGTATTGCTTCCTACCTACTTCAAAGCTACTCATCAATTGATATAAACGGGCCTCACCCCAGAAGCAATGCCAAAAACATCTATTTTTTTAGTGATACCAACATTGTACAAGACAGGATGGCACTTAGGGATCATAATACAATGTGATTTGCAACTTTTGTGTGTAATGCAACAAGGTGATGGTACAAGTTCATACATGTATATAATAAGTACAGCTCACAAATTGTCTCTTTCTATCGGATTTCAGCACACATGATTATTAGTGCATCTTGTAGAGGGGAGAGAACTACAGCAGGGATGACTTCCACCAGTCCGCTCTCCAAGTTATAACAAAAACAAACATTTTGGGACCTTGATAACACCAGAGTTGATCAAGGCAGACAAAAGTTCTCACAATCTTGTAACATTTATCTATACAAACTAACAACTTGACAAAGCCACAAAAATCTATGTGTAGAGAAGTATTCAATGGATTTTCAGGGCTTGCTGGATAAAAGGATTGCTTGACTGAAAGACAATTTTACCCTAAGCTATTTAGTTATAGTTGTATTGGTCATCTAATTATGACTGAAGAAAAAGATTTAATTGTGATTTGTTTATCATTTTCCTTCTGTGACTGACTTGAGTTTTTCCTTGTTGAAAACAAAGAACGACAAAACAAAACAACAGCACTCCTTTATATCTGTTAGGTAGACATGTATGATGACAAATAATTGAGGACTGGTAGAAAGTCATTCCTGGTAAACATTGTTGCACAGAAGGAAAGCCAACAAGTTCATTAACAACATTTTAACTACATTCCTCCATAGACTGTGTTATCATTTATTGTACAATAAGTATTCAGCACCACACAACAGCATACCAGGTGTAACAATTCAACAACAGCTACATTGTATATATATGTACACTCTCTTTTATGTACATCCAAACACAACTCCCCTGTTATGCTAGTGGTCGGATCCACCTTGCTACAATGCAGATGCATTTCTGGATGCTTCTATTCATGATGTGGGTGGGTATATAGTAATTCTCCCTCTTGTAACTGCAGATTTGGTATGGTTGACTTGTTGATAGTGACAGCGCAAGCCCGGTAAAACTTATACACGAGATGTCATGCCCATGGGATAGAACGCCTGCATGGGTAGGACTGGTTTCGTATCATTCTGAAACAACATAGTTAACAGGTATTAGCATTTCACATAACACATTTTTTTCCAACAATACAAAATATGAACTTCTGCAAACAACATGGCAGTCGTGGCCTTTTTCTTTTGTAAATCATAGCATCACCCCTTTGAAAATAGGTGAAAAGATCTTCCTCTAATCAGGGTAACAATTAAGATTTGCCATTGAAATTGTAATACATTTCTTTCTTGTTCATAAGTTTTCTATACCAAAATGTACAGCTAAGGTGACACACCACATACTTCCATCATGCAATGTACTTGGAGAAACCAACAGATCATTGGTGGAAAAAGAAGAAAAGAGGGGAATATGGATTTGTAGATGTTCAGAGTTGTACACCAAGAGGTTAAGAAAATCACACTATAGTATAGGCAGTAGACAGTAGGGTTGTATGTACAATGTTGGGCTACTAGTGAGCTAATGTTGTTGGGTGACCTTCAAAGTGAGCTAAATCTATCCAGAACAATGAAGAATAAGAAGAGGGGGAAGAAATGCAGCTTGATAGAAGAAGGTATCAGCACCTTACTGCAATTCTTGGGTCCCAAGTCAGGTGGCGCTACCCTAAGTCCTGGAAGGACAGCACCAATGGGTACATCTAATGGTGGCACCGGAGACAGGTCAGGGGAAGGCCTTGAACTTTGACTTTTGGCCTCTTTTGAACTTTGACCTTATGCTTTTGCTGAACATTGAACTTTCCAAAATTGTTTCTGTTTTTCTTCATCAAGAGAAGAAATATTCTGAACCATTTTTCGTCAGAGACAAAAAAATTAAAGTGCAAAATCTTGCATTAGATTTTACTCAACTTTAAAAAAATATGATTTCCGTGAAAGACTTTTGGAAAAGTTCAAGACCTTCCCCTTCATGCCATGGGCTTTGAGCCACAAATGTTCCTAAGGATCTATGGGAGGGGTATTCAGTAGGGGTGGTACTTCTATTTAAAAAATTTAAAGTACAATGTATGCTGCATTGCATTTTTCAGAAGAAAAAACAAGAAAAGTATCTACATGTTGAGCTACTTCAAGTTTTTAAAAAGTAGTTTAAAAATAGTAGTAATTATCTGTTTTTTTCTTCTATTTGGGGTCATAATGCATTACACATGCTGAGGGGGTTAAAAGACTTGTTTCAGTGTCTATGATCATTTGGATTAGAAAAAAGGAAAAAACTTATCATAGCATTACATGTACATAAGGCATTGTGCTGTGCCCTATCAAAGGTTGCAGACATTGTAATGAATGCAAAAAGAGTTGGAAAAGGACAGGACACAAATAAGCAGACAACAGAATACACAAAAAAGTTGTAGTTTAGACAGTATCAAGTACATTACTTCATTGGCTACATAATATTTTTTCACAGTCTGTATAGTCCGTCTACATTGTATTCTTACTGTAAAAACTTATCAATGTATTGTCAAATTCAAGTAACCAGTAAAATTTCTGCTCATTTGAATGTTTGTGACAATTCTATCTCATTTGCATATTTGTGAGGTTACCTGGTGGCTTCTCCTCTCGATGAAGGCGGTAAGTCTGGATGTGTCCAGGTGTGCCAGTCCTGACTCCGGCCCTGCAGAGCTGGTGTGTTGGACCCACGGGTGATCCAGCCCTGCAGCAGCCTGCGCTCTTTGGCTGCCAAAAAGCAACAGGATAACTGTGAGTTCACATGTCATGTACCGGCGCAATGCATTTTACTATAGAGAGCCTCGCACACAGCAACTATGATGTAACTTGGGAGGGTACTGCACTGAGGATTCCACTTTTGTGGACATGATGTCCAACCAGCTATTGGCCAATCAGGGAATTGCCTTAGGTAAAGCCAATTCTCTGATTTGCTGACAGCTGGTTCGAGGCCCCACTCACCAAATTCAAAACCTCAGCTTGGTTTAGCCGATTCTTACTTAAGTATAACGTATTAGCCGTGGGCAAAGCTCTGCATACAAAACTGCACGTATAAAGCAATTGGGTCAGTTATCTTAAGAAGGCAGAAGGCTAGGTTTGACTGTATATTCTGTGAGCTACTAAATATTTACAAGTTTTTTTTACGATTTAAGCTTGAAAATTACCTGACACATGTTACTCACTTTTCAGAATGTTTCAGTATCAATGGTTTAATGTTTTATACCTTGGATCAGCTAGCAGAAACGATGCCACAAATTGCTTGGCCAGGTCGGTGACCTCAGTGAAGTACTCCTCAGGGAAGCAGTAGTCCACCTTGGATATGTTGGTACACGTCTCCTCCACACTCTCGTCTTGGAACGGAGAAACGCCACTCAACCTGGGGCAAACAGGGCATCAGTCAGCTTTTATACAGGACACAAGACCTACAAAAGGGTTTCTCACACATTTTTGTTCTGTATTACAGTTTTAAAGGTATCATTAATAACTTACCTTTAAGTTAGTTACCAGGTTCTCTGATTTCATGTTTAGAACAACTTTGCTTGGGTATGGGACTCACAGAGAACAAGGGGCTTTTCTTTGGTGGAATGAGGTGCCCCTAGTGACTCAGTAGGGAACTACAAAATACAGTTTCTGAATACTGGGTTCTATGATGAAAAATCTCAAATTACGTTCCTATAACCATGCAAATTGTCTTCCGTATTTACACATGCATTGTACTTTGGACTACTAGACAAAAGTTGAAAGTTGACTTACAGAACATAAGTAAGTACACCAACGCTCCACATGTCTGTGTTGAGACAGACGGGGTGTCCGTTCACCAGCTCAGGGGCAGCAAACTCTGGACTACCCAGAAGGTTGTGGATGTAGAATCTACTGTGGAAGAAAGGAGCAACACAAGTCAGTATAAGCTAAGGCACTGGGCCACAAAATGTGCTGCATCTACAAGTATGACACAAGCATAAATTTGAGTCTATATCTTCAAAGTACTAACAAAAAATATATATTTAAGATTGTTTCTTCAAAGATAGATACATTGTTAAATTGCAAAATCAGGACCTGGTACATCATATATCAAAAATAGCAACTTGAAGGTAAAGTGCACAGTGTCTTTTAACATGGCACCAACATTTACAGGTTCCATTCTTGAGGTGATGCCAAAAACTTATTGTAATACCTACGTTGTACAAGACATGCTGGCACTTAAGGTATTACTTAAGGCACTGATGTAAAAACTCTTGACCTTACCTGTTACTGATTTGCTTGGCATCCCCAAAGTCAATGAGTTTGATCTTTGGCGTGAGACTGTCGCCGTCAACCATTATGTTCTCCGGCTAGAAGAATGAAAACAATGCTCGTTATATAACTGTGAAAAATTACAACATACAATGTATGTGAGCTCTTTGTCATGATCACATCCTACAATATTTAATTGCAACAAACCAATTATGAGTTACATTATGGAAATGTCTGATCAATCCCTAAGGCATGCAGGGCTTCAAATTTAGTGCAAAAAGGTGCCTCAGAAGGAATAAGTAAAGTCAATATCATAGGCGGAAAAACTTGTTTGTTGTTTTCAATGCAATGATCTCAGAGTTCAACTATTGCCCAGCGTATTTAGCCCCTCTGGGCATTTTTCCCCATTTTTTTTAGCTCATAATACACTTTTGCTGGCCGTTTCTTTTTGTACTGGGTCGCTTGTGCCTCTATGGGCCGGCAACACAAGCCACCCTGAACATAAAGAAATGACCAGCAAAAGTGTATTAAGAGCAAAAAAAGGCAAAGACAGCCTGCTATGGAGGCTATAACATATTGCGCATTGGGATATAAGACGTACCTTGATGTCTAGATGCGCCACCCTGCAGTTGTGTAGGTATTGCACAGCTTCCATGACCTGGACCACGTACCCCACCACATGCTGCTCCGTGTAGTTGCCACGGTGATTCAGCACGATCCAGTCCAGTAACCGGCCGTGGGGGATGCTGGGATATATCAAGACAGGCAGTGAGATTCAAGACATCACGCATGACAATTAACAGTCTTTGATTGATTTGCACATTTACATTGGGATTTTTCATAACAAATGTTCTTTGGACACAATTGTATAATGTGGTGTTGAGCATCTAGGCTAGTGGAAATGTGATTGGGAGGTTCAATTCCAGGCATTTTTGACTAGACAATGTGTCCTTTGTGAGAAAAGAGCAAAACAAGTCAGTATAGGGCACTGGCCCACAAAATGTGTTGACACAACTTTCTAACTCCGTCCAAGTATAACTAAATGTGTACCTGACTTTGGTTGGGGAGGTAAAAGGTAGTTGGGCTCCAATACCTTGCCCTAGACACAAGGTACCTACTATCTCAAAAAGGCTATAGGACTATATGTACCTTTTTTCACAAATTGACCAACCAAACTTCAAATAAATCTACTGCTATTGCTAATAATACATGATCTCTTGGTAGGACTATTTGCATGTTTGTTTAGCATTGTTGAGCATGATCACTAGTAATATCATAAGACTTCACTTACAGTTCCAAAATAATGATAAGGCTCTGAGCTACATCATAGGCCTCATGGACAGTATTGAGATGGGGGTGCTGGAGGCTTTGTAGAATGGACACTTCATTGTCAGCAGCTTCCTTTGTCAGGTACTTTTTGCTGATGAATTTGGCGGCAACCTCCCTCTTGGACCCCATGTGGCAGCACATCTTCACTACAGAAAATCTCCCCCTGGAAAAAATGAACATTTAACATCATATCAAACTTTATCATGACAACATAAATATACCAGCTTAATCCACTGTACCTAAGTAAGAAGGATTGTGCAGTATATATTGATGGGAAAATTGAAACAAACACTGTCAGTTGATGATAACCAGATTCCCATTCTCGATACCAAAATTTACAGTATAAATCCAGTGTAAAATACACAATCTACTTACACCATAATTGTTCCAACAATTCAAGTCTACAAATACCATACAATGCCTTACGAGATCTCTATTCCGAATACCTTGAAACAAAATTTCTCTGTGAATACATCAAATACATGTAGGCTTGACTTACCGGCCAATTTCACTAATCTCAGAATATGCGCTAAAGTCGTTCTGCCATCGTATTCTGGGCACCTCCTCTCCATCCACCATTTCTGGAGAAAATTAAACAACAACTGTTAGATCCTTACAGTAAGAAACAAGAAAGACTAACATAAGCATAGTCTCACTAACATAAAGCATGCCTGCTGACTAACACACGTATTTTTACACTTTTGATTCAAAATGATAGCAGATTACATGATTGTGCATTATATATATTGTTGCAAACTCAAGAACATTTTTATGGATCATAAGGTAGAAGTCATACAAAGTCACATTCAAGTAAGTCACAATATGCACAAAAGTTATCTTACAATAAAGAAGTTCACACAACAAAAAGTAAACAAAGGGGAAAGAAAGGGGTTAAAAGTGTGACAGCAACACCACATTCCTTTATTTACACAAATTAAAAGTTTTTTATCTATTCCGAAAGCACTCGTCCCACACGAGGTACCTGTGTCGGGCCTTAGCGTGATGGGTTCAGACGCCTCGCTTGGAGAGCTGATGCCTACGACATTGTTAGCGCTAACACGGAATTGGTAAACAGTGCCTGGGGTGAGGTCGTCTACGAGCTGCGTGGTTTCTGGCGCTACGGCTACGGCAGCCTGCCAGATCCCCACCCCTAGCGGGCGCAAGAAGAACAGCAGTTTGTTATTTGTGTTAGGCACAACAAAACAGGCATACTGTGGCTCTATATACATGTACACTAAGGGTGGGTACCGGTACAGAAAATTCAGGTACAGGTGCGGTCTAGGTCCAGAGGCTCAGGTCCAGGTCTGAACCTGAACTAAGACCTTTTGTGTGTGAATGGGCAGTAGTCAAAACAATGGTCCATTTTGCAACAAAGGAATCTGTTTGGTGTAGTGTACTATCTTAATGTAAACAACGCTACTTGCATCTGTTAAGTTTGATGGTAGAAACTTGATAAAGTGACTATCAACTCTCCTTTACCTCGCTGTTGCTTTTTTCTTAAAACCAATAAGCCTCAAAACATGTGAATGCCTGCTGCTGAAGTGCCGGTATAATCTGTTCATTTTCTAATCTGTCTAACATCTGGTCACTGAATTTTTCAGGTCTGGACCGGTCCAACAAGAAAAAATGGTTTTGTACCAGTACACCATACCCACCCCTAATGTACACACAATCAAACATGTATATTGAACGAAAACATTTACCATTGCCACTAGTAGGTTTATGTTAAAGACATTGACATCACAATAATTAGCAGCAGCTTTGTTGCAATATTACCACAAGCAGTTACTGTAGTATGTATAGGTGATCTTAGCATGCCAACATGTACACTTGATGCAGAGGTTCATGCAATTCACAGTAGAGACAATACAATACACATTTTCTTATCCAGCTTGAAACTTTCTTTTACATTTATTTACATTTATGTATTAGAAGAGCAAGTCACAATACACTAATCAGAGACAAATTAGTAACAAGCATCTGAGTGAGTTTCACATACATGCATAGCAAGGAAAACGAAAACATACAGTAGTACATTGTACATTAAGCATTTGCATGTAGAGATGATACAAGTGCAGTACACACATGCACAGTGCAAAAAGTGCTGCATTTAGTGCAAGCAATGCATTATGCTGAAGTTCTCCCAAACCAATCCATAAAGTAGCTGCAAGCAGATTAAAGAACAACAACTGCACAGTTATAGACGTACCTGTTCCCTGCTCCGAATACTCCACTGTGTAAGCTGAGATGGGACAGTTTCCAGTCTCTTTGGGGGGAGCCCATGTCAGCGTCACTGAGGTGGCAGTCTTCTCCTTCATGATTGGTCTACCAGGGGCACCAGGACGACCTGTGGACCAACAGGAGAGGTTGTTACATAAATTCTTTCTTTCTTCATTAGATAACTGATGCAACAGAAGACTTTCAGCACCACAGACAAAGCCATTTCAGAAATTTTGAAACAGTGCTTCTAAAGGAAATTTTTGATGTAGCAGGTTTTCAGCACCAAGGACAAAGCCATATTAGAAAGAGTGCATCTAAAGACATTTTGAAGTCTTTGCCCTATGTACATGATACATGTCTTACTGAATGAACCTTCCAAAACATCTCTTCCCCACACACAGCAAAAAAAAAAGCTATCTACTACTCATAAATCGTGACCATGGCATGTTCACAACATTAGATATCAAAAGTGGATTTTCTGCTGCAGTATCGCAGAGAGCTGCTAAGAGGTCCATTATCGAACCAGTCCTTCGTTTCCAAACCCCAACCCAGATACCAAATATCAAGAATCTATCTACAGCTTCTTGAGTTATGTTGTCCACACATACACAGACAAATGGCACTAAAAACATTACCTTCTGAGGTGGGGACCAGGGTAGTACATATTTCACTCCATAAAGTCTAACATTACCAATTGGAAGTACAATGTACCAGTAGACCTACCTTGTACTGTTAACATGCCAGATGTAGTGACAGACCCAATCTCATTGCTGGCGACACACGTGTACTGTCCCGTATCCCCCAGTACTGTGGAGGCTATGTGCAGGAGGATGTCCCCGTTATCACTGTAGGACATGCTGAATCTGGAGCTGGGGGACAGCAGCATCTGGTCGGGGCCTCGCCAGGACACGGACGGGCGCGGGCGGCCGCACACGTGACAGGTCAGCGTGGCGGGGTCGCCCAGTTGGACGGTCGTGTTGGTCAGCTGTTGGAGGAACTCTGGGGCAGCTGAAAATCAAATGATAAGACATCAACCTTTGAACTTTTAAATGGCACAGCCAACCAGATCATATACCAACTTAAACTTAAATCAATATGTAAACTAAGTTCCTTCCAACAACAGTTACCAAAAAATGACAATGAAGTTTATAGCATATTCATGCCCCATTGGACTAAATGCAGTAAGTTGCATACAAAGAGAATGATAGGTAAGCTATTCTATGTCCTACTTATATCTATACCTAAATGATGCATTGTTTTTGATATTAAATGCATACACGTAGCAACATATGATTGTATTCTTTTAAAAGAGATGCACATACCATCATACATGTAGTTTGGGTTCAGCAGCTGAAAAATAAGACAATAGCCTTTAGATATATTGAAAATTTCACCTTACATAGTTGAGACGAATTGTTAAGAAAGTCACATAAGAGATAAGTTTATAATGTACACACAATAAGCTAATAGATGAACTGTTATACAAAGGACAATGAAACTGATGATTGTCTGACTTTTCACACAAAAAATCAGGGTTTTGTTACATACTAGAAACTACATGTATGCCAGGGCTCTAGCCAGCGTCCGTTTTTCCGTCAATTGACGGAAATTTGCTGCGTGTGACGGAAAAATTTAAAAACCAATCCGTCAACTTTGACGGACAAAAATCTGATAAAAGCTCCTTGGTGGAAGCTACAGGCTGCTTGGGGGCCCCGTCCACGGCCGTAAAAGCCACATACTGTTTGTTTTGCTATTGTTATGATTGTTGACAATGTGTGTCGGTGCCCTTTCACATACAATAATCTCATTAAAACCCATTTTTCAAGGTCTCAGTTCAGTCTCTCTAACTCCTGGAATAGTGTTTTTGCGACAATGGGAATTGGCTGACGGAAAAAAATGTCGAGCTGGCTAGAGCCCTGATGTATGCAGTGATTTAAAGTCTTAAGCTGTTACCTTGACAGATACTTTAGTTCCATGAGGATCCTTGTCCTTAGACTTGGTTCTGTAGCCGTTCTTACTGGAGTGGGTGGGGCTGGGCTTGTCCTTCTTCTCACCGCGCTTCTTCTTGTGGAACCAAGACTTGTTTCTGTAACATCACATCACATCACATTTTCATTATCACATTGCCTTAAGCATCTATCTTGCTCTTTCCTTTTCAACTGAATACCAATTTTTTTTCTTTTTACTTTTAGTTATGAACAGCCAAACAAATAAAAAATAGACAATAAACAGTATGGAAATGAAACGTTATTTAGATATTGTACCCATATAACCTCAAGTAGGCCTTACTTTTTATTATGTGTGAATCTTGTATACATTGTATGGTTTGTGCATGTGTTCCTGTGTGTCTAGATGTTGTCCTGTTATAATAAGTTGTTGGAAAGATCACCAGAAGAATAGCTACAATATACTTGTATATTATGATAAATGTGGATCTGAATAAAGTCAAAGTCAGACAATAGATAGTTGGCTACATAAAAAAATGTCAGCTTACTTGGTGGCGTTCTCCCCCTCCGTCCCGTCCTTGGCACAGCCCAGCACGTCCCCTGGGATCCAGCCCTCGGCGGCAGGAGACTCCTCGGTGGCGGCGCGGTGCACCAGGAACATGTTGTGCTGATTGGTGGCCAGGATCTGCACCAGCTCGCCTTTAAACACCGTGATCTCGTCCTCCTTGATGGCGGTGTAAGACTGCTTCACGTCGAGCTCCGTGGGAACGCCATAGTCACTCTGGAAACCATCCATGCACATGTATTAGTGTTATTCATGCAATAATTATCATACATACTATTAGACAAAATACAATCAAACCTACACACATGGTTAGGAGTGACCACCTACATAAGGACCGCCTACCCTTTGTGACCACTTTTGGCGGTCTCTTATATTATATTTCTTATTGGCAGAAGCATCAAGAACCCTGTCTATAGTGACTACCTGACTTTATGTATCAGAATTTATCAGTCCCAAGTGGTTTCCTTAGAGAGGTTTAACTGTATAGGTATTGCATACTAGAGCAGAAAATAGGCTTTCAGATAGCGAATTCAGATGGCGAATAGAAAACTCCTCCAATCATTACAAATATTTTCAGCTATGTTAGTCATCAGCAAATTTAAAAAGCCTGTAAATCAAAGTGGGACACAATGCAGTGATGGTAATATCATCAGTAGTCAAACTGCTGTTAATGATTATCAGACATTAAAGTTCTCCACCTTCTAATTCATAAAACAGTTAGATACATCGACATCACCATGGAATAACCTACCCCTGACTCTGAGGCCTCTGATCTCTGTGAGTAATCACTGGTATGGCTGGACATGGAACAGTCGCTCGTGGCGCTCATTCTGTTCTCCACGTTCCTCTTCTTCACCGGCGACATCTGACTCTTTGCCGCCCCGTTGGCGCCCATGAAATTCGCCTGAGTCCGTGTGGGGGACGACGGCTCCTTTCCCTTCCCCGCCCAAAAGTTCGGCTTCAGGTTGTCCAACAGTTTGCGCTTGTTGTTGGGCGAGGAGCTTCCGCTGCCTTGTTCTTTGAAGGGAAAACGTCTATCCGAAGAAGATCCGCTGCTCTCTCCAGACGGGGAATTCATCGGGGAGGACTCCTTAGAAAATTCCATCGGAATCGGCGAGAGACACGGCGAGTTTGGAGTGGTCGGTGAGCCCAGAGGAGGGGTCGGAAGTGAGATTTTCCGACTCTTGTTCATCCGCGGGAGGCTGTGGCTCCCGTCCATCATGCTGTTCTCCTTATTGATCATGAGCGCGGGAACGGAATGCTTCCGGAAGGCGGACTTGGAGTCGGGCAGGCTGTTGGTGGAGCCGCAGTTTGATTGGCAGTTCTGCTGGGTGAGGATGGAGGGAGGGGAACCCGGGACGGGGGTTGGACTGGAGAAGCTTTTTCTTAACGTATTGCTGGCATACAGGACGTCCCGCTGGTACTCTATAGGAGACTGGAGGGCTGGAAGCATAAGTAAGAGTATGCCTTTAGTTTAGCCAAAGCAAGTTACATGGAAAACAATTTACCAAACATTGCTTGGAAGTTTGAACTGAAAATAAATCTGTTGTGCAAGAAATCAAATGAGAACTATAGAATCTTTTAAAACATACTGATTTCCAATAAGAATCCGGGTAAAAAAAACCTTAAATAAAACTGAGAAGTTTGAACTAAAAACTTTGTCAACTGAATATTTGCAATCCTGTATATACAGAATATATATGTATGTACATGCAAAAACAATTTCCCGGGGAATGCACTAGTGCAAATTTTAGATGAGATTTTCTAATATTATTGTACTAACCCTAGTTCACCAGTTTGAAATCATTGTCTGTTGACTTGGTATCCCTAAATACCATTTTTGAAGACAACAGATATAGGTTACCATGCAGTAAGTGAGACCAGATAATGGCAAACCAGCTTTACATCTGTAAGATGTGAGCGGATCAAACCATTCCGGCCAAAATGGGGTAGGGAATATCCCGAGCAGCCTCGTAACCCCTGCTTTGCCTATTGAGTCAGTGACTTAGCTTGATGTTTCTGACTTAGGGAGAAGAGATGCTGCTACAGTTATCGCTATGGGCTGCTCTTCATCTTCATGATGGTAACATCAGGCCCTACGAACCTGATTTAAAAAAAAAAAAGAAACAAAACAAAACAAAACAAGAACATAAGAAAGTTTATATTCACCTCTGATGAAGTCCTTCTGCCTGTCCAGTAGCATGCTAATCTCTGCCACCCATGTCTCCCTGACGTCTGCAGCGGGTGTCTGCAGGATGTAGCAGTCCTCGCCGTCCCGCGTCTTCGACATCAGGCTGAACTTGGTCGGGTCGCTGTCCACGTCAGGCATCATCGACATGTCTTTTACCTGGGGACAAAGGTTTCTGTTATTACAAATGTATAATCGGGGTTCTAACCATAACCAGTCGGGTCGCTGTCCACGTCAGGTATCATCGACATGTCTTTTACCTGGGGACAAAGGTTTCTGTTATTATAATCAATCACCAGTGCAATGGTTGAGTGGTTAGAGTGTTCGCCTTGCATTTTGTAGGTAGTGAGTTAGATCCCCGGCCAACTCATACCAAAGACTTTCTCTGCTTAGCACTCAGCACTAATGAGGAAGAGTACCAGACAGGGTGAACTAGCCCCCTGCTGTAGTGCAGGGCTTCCACAAATGTGTGGCACAAGGGCTACAGAATTTGAGATGGGCACCACCCTAAGCATCTGTTATGTTTTTATAGCATAGAGGTCAGGAACCGAAAGCCAACTTTGTACAGTGCAAGCCACGCATGGAGGTAAGGGTCAGAAAGTTCCTCCGTCTCCTCACCTTAATGCACCCCTTGTACAGGTAACCCGGGTTGCTCAGGCCCTTCTTGTGGTCCAGCGGCTCACTGAAGATGACGATCTGCTCGAAGAGGAAGACTCTCCTCTCCTTGCCCTTCCACTGCAGCAGGCTGCTGTTGTCTGACACGATCATGGGGTCGTGGAGCAGCAGCTTCCCCTGCGCGTTTATGTTTCCCTGGTGGTGCAGAAATCATCATTACAAATGGCCCAATAATGTTTGTACTATATCTTACAAAGTCATGTATCAAAGTTGTCTGACACGATCATGGGGTCGTGGAGCAGCAGCTTACCCTGCGCGTTTATGTTTCCCTGGTGGTGCAGAAATCATCATTACAAATGGCCCAATAATGTTTGTACTATATCTTACAAAATTATTTACCAAAGTTATCTGACACGATCATGGGGTCGTGGAGCAGCAGCTTCCCCTGTGCGTTGATGTTTCCCTGGTGGTGGGGAAATCATCAGTAGAAATGGCTCGGACCAGTCAACAATAATGCACTGTATAGCACTATATTCTAAAGCCAAGAATCCAAAACCTATCATACTTGCCAAGTCACTTTTGTTTTCTCTGCACAGAGGAGGAAAGAGATTCATCAGCAGCTATAAAAGGTTTGAATACTTGGCTAATATGCCAATCTATCTTTGGTGAAGTACACAATTCAGAGTGTGAAGGTATTCTATGTCAGAATCTATACCTCTAATGTACCTAGTCCTTTGACCTTGAGGTACGAGGCAAACTTGAAGATTTTATACCTCCACCAAACATATATATCTCAAATTTTGAAGGAATAGTTCTACAAGGTGACTTGTTTCTGCAACAAAACTTCGTATTATAAATATATTCTGCAGCAAATCTTCAATGTTTCATCAAATTTAAGAAATTTATACTGACAAATATGTGATAACAATTGATGTCAAAGTGCTTTCCAAGGCCATCACAGAGATTTTGCACACCTGAGCCTAGTACTTAATATAGAAAAAAAACATCCAAGGCAAATAGAGAGCTTTTGAACACCTGAGTCACACTTACATCAAACCCCTGGAGTCTGCCGATGTTCATCATGTCGTTACATCTCTTTGGCACAACACACATGACGTTAACGGCAGCCTCCAGCTCCGACGAGTCCAGCCCAGCCTTCTGCGTGTGCTTCAACAGATCCTTCAGCAGCAACTGGTACTTCATAATTCTCTGAACAGGCTTGATCAACAAATCCTGGAGGCTCAGCTTGTGTCCGAGCTTCGTACGCATTTCCTCGAAGTACGTGTCGATGTATTCGGACACGATGTGCTCCGACTTGGGCTTGTTCTGACAGTACACCACGTACATGTGGAGCCGCCGCTCGTAGCGGAGGAAGAGGTTCGCCACGCGGTCCGGACTGTCGGCGCACTTCTCTAATTCACCGCTGAATGTACTGTAGATGTGACACATAATAATAACCTTTAGAATCTGTAGCTCACAACAAAATTTGTTTCTTTGTAGAGCTTTGGACCCTATAACTTGACAATATTCACAAAGCTATTTTTTTTAACACTTGTCAATTTCTATTTTGATTTAGTTGATTCAGATAATCTTCTTCATAATCGTCATTGGTGATCCAGATTAATCCGGTGATGTTAAGGTTTAGTTCTTCCAGTTACTGTAATTTTTGTGCTTCATCCCGTTGGCCAAAGCAGTCCCTGGTAGACCATAGTCTCTTTCAATCAATGTCATAAAATAATAACAACAAAAAGACCGAATCAAAGGGAAAATGGCAGAATCTGAGGTTATTTACTCTCTGTGCCATTTTATTCGTAAATCAGAAAAAGCACTGATAAAAGGGCACAATCTGAGGTTCCAACTGTACTTACTCTCTGTGCCACTCGTAGATTTGATGAATGTTGCCGAAGACGATCTTGTCCTTGCCCTCCATGTCCTCAGGGATGCCCTGTTCCTTCATGGTGGCCACGTACCCCTCCATCACACTCCCCAGGTCCTTCACGTAGTCTCTCTCTGTCTCAAGAAGCTCCTGCAGGATGAAGCTGGGGAGGAATGCAGGAAGAAAAATTATCATTCAAGAAAATAAGGCATTCTGCACTAACATGGAACACATGTACATGTATGTTTAATGCACCATTTTCAGAAGCAAATTTATCATCAAGGCTGTCTAGATCTCCAGCCTTGAATTCTTTTCCGTTCCACTCAATGTTTGTTGATTAAGGCTGTTTAAATCTGTGTTATTTACTTTTTGGACAGACAGTGTGAAATTTTTGTCGATCCCTACAAATATCTGTCCTGGGACAGAGGGACGGGTCCTGAAGCCTTATATTAGTTACATGTGTGTTAGGATACATGTGTATAAAGAAAACAGGCATCTAGGAACTTACCGTCTCTTCTTGAGAGCGCTGGCTTGTCTCTCCAGGGTGTCTCCCCTCCCTTCTGCTTGGTTCTGGGGCGCGCCACCCTCCCCACCTTCTGCCTCGTCTGGGAGCCCAGGCTCATCCTAAACAAGAGAAAAAAACTCTTTATTCAATTTCTATTCTATTGTCATTAATATAAAGCTACCTCACAAGCAATAGGCTATCAATGTAGACTAGCTTGTGTGTTCTAAATGCTGGGTCTGAGCCATTGCACACTGGAGTATAACAATTATTAGAATGTATATATGTGGTGGGTCATTTTTTTTCTTCTTTCTATTTTGCTTTTTGACAGACGAGGACAATGTGGTACTGCACTCAAGTTTTGTAACTTATATCAACAGTGCCACATATACACGGTACAGACAGAAGGTACCCACTTTTACACCTGGGTGAAGTGAGGAAGATCGTGTAAAGTGCCTTTCCCAAGGGCACAACGTCGGGGCGGGGCATGGCGGGGATCGAACTCAGAACCTCTAGGTTCCGAGCCGAACGCTCTACCAGTTACGCCACGCCCGACGCCACAAAATGTCATGTCATTTTGGTATGGCTTTCTCCAACCTTCCCCTGCTGCCAGATCTCATAACGTATTACATGTTACTAGTTTCAGGACAAAGTTAAGAGAGCCTCACCAAACGCTGCTTGGCGATGTTTTCTATCTCCGACACCAGGTCCGTCGTTGAACCAGCAACATTCAGTGACCTCATTGATGCTGTCAGAGACTAGAAGAAAATACAAGAATAGAATTATTATCATCATGTGATCATGACTGTTACAAGTTCCTGAAGATCATCACATTTCTTTGCAATATGGGGTGTAATAATATGTTGCATTTGCTCACAAATGTCAAACTGGCTTTCAAATGTTAGTGTAGCAACTATTTTCAAAGTAGAGGGGCAAAAGACTTAGCTTAATAAGATGGAAGATGTAATCATGCATTAGCCTGGTATCCAGCCGTATCATACATGTACATTGTTGTAGCTTCCGAGTCTCTTATGTCCTCTCAGATTTGCGTAGAGGACAGAAGAGACGCAGGAGATAATCATACATGTATGGACAATCATACACTACCATTTTAGAAGCAGACAGGTCCTCCTGTGAGTTGGGTCGTGAGAAGCTGTGCTGCACTATCTCCATGGGCGGGGGCAGCGGCATGGCCTCGCTCTCAGGTTCCTCTTCCTCGCCTGCCGCTTCCACGCTGCGGGCGGCCGCCATGTTCTCTGAGCTGCCTCTCGCACTCGAGATCCGCTCCTATCCAGAAATATGGTCAGTTATGTATGCTGTTGATGATCTACAAGTTTTCAAGACTTTACATCCATTCGTATTGAGAAACAAGAACACCTTTTGTGTTGTCAATCAATAAATATTAGTAGAAAACAGGCCTGTATATATGTGTACAAATCAGAAAAACATTTGGTCAAAATTCTATAATGTCTACAATGTATGTTGGAGATACATTTATTTTGTAACACATTCAACATTACATTGATTTTGGATTTACAGATCATGATGGTCAGATAGAATTTGCTCATATTGATTGTACTTATTAACGGGATATCAAACCTGGACGTTTTCCTGCAGTACCAAAGGAAGCCGCTAGGAGCCCCCCTCCCCAAATCTAATCACTTCCAGCTTTCGTCACACCCTACCAACACATCAATTATGAAACCATCCACCCAGCCGTTCTTGAGTAATCTTGTTGACAGACAGACAGACACACACACAAACACTAGTGAAAATATAACCTCCACGGCATACATCTTGGGGGTAATAAGTAATCTATGTAACATTGCTTTATGATCTTAGTAAATACATTAATAATCTGTAATCTAAGAATAACCCTTAAAAGCCCCACTCCAAAACAGAAATGCAAAAAGTGTCTTTAGTTATACAATGTTGTGTAATGGAGTCTACAGAGACTTGGAACTGCACAGGATGTTTCATGACCCTACTGATACTAATTGCTCTGACAGGCTATTTTTCTGCCTCATTAAAGTCTGTCACTTCTGCTGTACATCTGTCTCATTTACACAAACAATGGTCCATGTGCCCAAGGCTGTCTTCATTATCCTAAGCCTTTATCTTGAGTTTACCCAGCGCGTCCTGTCCCTGAGGAACATCAAGGGAAGCATGACATCATTTGGTGCTGTTTATAAGACATTTTCCTAGAAGACAGGAAATCTTTTCGCAGAAGTAAAGTCAGTGAACTCGTCCTACATGTGGTTGCATAATATATATCCTGAGGTAAACTGTAAAAAGGTTACTGACCAGTTGGAAAATACACACAGAAAATTGGACACAGCCCAGAAAATAGCCCTAATCGTATCAGATTCTGTATCTCGATCTATATCTAATATATCCGCCATCTGGCATACAACATCAGCTTCTCAGGCACATAGCATGGCAGCAATTTAATGACCAGGTCACACCTAACCTTTGCACATCTAAACTTGCTCTAGAGAGGATGCCCCTGCTGTATATGTTGGCAATGAGTTTCACTCTGTCATACAGGTAGTTCAACATGTAGGAAAAAACAACAAACTGAACACTGGGACGATAACTCTGGTACTTGAAGGTATGACGCTTTCTTATTCTTTTCTGAGCTGGTGTTAAACACATGTAGATGGTACATCAAATAGTCATTTTATAAATAGTCAGGACATTTTCTTCTGTCTAGGAGTAACATCATCCTTTACTATTTTGAATCTGGTGACACTAGCACCTATATTGTAGCTCTTGCTAAATTCTTACTTTGAAATGATTGGTGAGGCCATTAATGGCATTATGCTATTGTCTAGAACACCAAACTCCACTTTCAGTAGTGATCAAAACCCTTTGCTAAATCACAGCGAAAATCCACTTATGGTAGCTGTGATACCCTTAGCTAATATACACCAGTCCCACATGCATAAGGTGGCTAACCTCTATGTAGGGTACTGACCCCTATAGGGCATGTGTGGCATGCACCAGTTCAAATGACAAACACTGCCTGCTGGGGCCCTCACTGCAAAAATTACCTTCCAGATATATTTCCCAAAAGAGGACTTCTTGAGTGAATCTCTGGAGCATCTGGTCTTGCAATTGAGTCAAGAGCCCTACAGTAATTTGTATCTCCATGTTTGGTCAAGTCTATCAGTATATATAGTGCAACATGATACCTATGGTCATTGACATTTCTCATACTGTCAGAGTAAAACCTGCGTCAATCCACCCACTCGTTAGGTAATTAAACTTCAATCTATAGTTCCAGGTATAACTATATAAAGGGAAATTAATAAAAAGTACCTTAAAGGGGGTTACATATAAATCTACAAGCCTTCAAAAGTCTTGTTATTTATGTCCTGCTAAAACAGTTAATTTGGAGGTGCACTGTTTTAAGAAGATGGCATAAACATCTTGTTTTTTCGAAGGTAGCTTTTCTTAAAAATACTGTGAATTTTTTATAAAAAGTACCCTAAAGGGGTTACATACAAATCTAGAGGCCTTCAAAAGTCTTGTTATTTAAGTCCTGCTAAAACATTTAATTTGGAGGTGCACTGTTTTAAGAACATGCCATAAACATCTTGTTTTTTTCGAAGGAAGCTTTCCTTACAAATACTGTGGATGTCAGTGAGGATGAAGACCAATAATACAAATAATGATTTAAAAGAAGACAGTTAATAACGAGATCTCAAAACGGAAAGTTCCACTGCAGTACCATAAAAGGCTACCAGGAGATTCATAATCAATCGATCGATCAATCAATCAATAAATGTCCTTTATCTTAATTAGATTAGGCTGTAGAGGTCCAGTGGGGAGAGGGGGACAATGGTAAAAAGGGGGACAAGAATGGATTATTGAAAGTACGTTTGCCAACCCCTACCCACCTACCAAATACCATATCGATGATCAAAACTTTCCACTTACAAAACAAACATAACCAAAAATGATTGTGTATTTTTGCCAAGTGATAAATGAATAAAGGTTAAGAATCAATTCTAAAAACTCTTAATTAAGACACTGTACTTCTGATGATAACATCTCAAGAATATAAACTAAGAACTTACATCCTCCAGAAGGTCTTCTTCTTGCGCCAGGGGTGGCGGAGTCGCTCGGCCGACATCGTTGTGCCCAGACAACAGGTTCTACAACAACATAGAAAACAAACATTAACAAGAGACAAACACTGCATAGAATGAAGTCACTAAACATAACTGATTCAGCTGTGTCTATAGACAACAAATTTGACACTTCATACAATTTAGGCAAAACAATTTCTCAATTTCAATAGACATTCTTTCAATGCTCTAATAACTTGCAAGCATTTTACACATAAATGCAAACTCAATTTGCGCTTTTGCAATGATCATTAGTCTGCAACAAAAATTCAAAGTTTAAAACTCAAGACCTCAACGACCAACAGTGAATTCTGTCGGAAGAAATGTGCATGGCGTTTGTTTGTCAGTCGCAGCACTACCCCAACATCACCCATGTTCATATTTTTGGTAATGTTGAACACTGCAGTACTTCTCAAAAGTGAGGAGGCACATTATATACTAGTCTAGTAGGACTGAGCTGTGTTGGAAGATAAGAGGAAATTGGTCTTTAAGACTTCTGCTTCCTGCCCCTGCAGGTACAGGTAGTTGAGGTGGAACAGGAAACTTTAAATGTCATTGACCCCAAGTAAGACAACTGAGTATGCATGACTGGGCATTGTTGTCTTTCTCAAAGAAAGTTCGGTTCCTATCTGTCTTTTCTTGCTTTTATTTGGAAAATTGACAAAAATTTAGTCATGACTTAATTTGTATTTAATAGTAACTGAATCTACTTTTTGTGTTGATAACATTACAGAGCTACATTTTTGTACATGTACAATAGTCATGTGCAATAGATGCATATATGGGTCAGAACATCACATTGATCATTTTCAAATCTTCACGGAAAGATTCCTACACAGACCTGTACTTTTGTTGTGTCAATTAAGTACTGAATGTGTGTCTATACTTAGTGGGAGGTTGGTGAAAATTGTTTCTCTTGTTTTGTGAGGGGTTATCTTTGGAATTTCAATGTCAAAGCAGCCAGGCATTTCAACAAAACAACACAGTCACATACATGTACAACTACTTTGCTTGATATAGCCCAAAAACAACCTTTGAAGAGGAAATGGAGTCTAAAAGATTCTTCCTCTGATTGGCAGAAACACATCCAATGTATTGGTTATCAGAAATTCAACAAAACAGGTTCCTTAGGTCAGTGACATGACTTCCTTATAAAAACCAGGTAGTGAGAGCCAAGTAAAGCTTCCCATGTTGTTAGTGTATGGCTTACACTGTATTCTCTGTCATTCATTGTTCGAACAAAACTGCAATCGATATAACCACAGTGATCATTAAAATCACAAACGTGGCTCCTACATGTGTACATCATGAAAGTACGACTCAGCGAATCCAGGCCATTTCTTGTGACAAAGACATACAGTCAACATGTATGATGCACACAACAGTACTGCACCTGTGCCATTCAAATAAAGTCACAGTGACAGTGACTACAATACACATCAAAATCAGTCTTTCAACTCAGAGGGAAGCCAAGACTCCAGGATGACACTCTATGGTCTGAAGCGCTGATCATTTACACTAATTCTCACCAGTAACAAGCAGCAGAGTATGCTACAAAGCCTAACTTGTGCAGGCAAAAGTAGGTCAATGATTCACATTGCCTGAAGTAGAGTGTCCAAAAGAGGCTTAGACATTTGGCAGGTTTCAACGTCCCACATTTTCTGTCTGAAGAAGGCCTGGAAACGTGATGTTTATTGAGGTTTTAAAAAGCTAGACTGCATTTCATACATTGTCTAAGGTGGCCGTAAAATACTGCTCGTCACAGCAGCTGCGTCTGTCCTTATAGGATAACAGTTCCTAACTACTAGCTATTTCTCAGCAGAAAAATAGTCAAAACAAAAATTGTTAAAGCAAAACCGAAAGTCCTATCTCTGCGTGACCCAACCCCTATACATAAATATACATGTAAACAAATTATGTACTTTGACAGAGCTTATCATATAAGGTCGTGTTCGCATATATAAGGATGATATCTCGTCTGTAGTTTCCAAATGTTGTGTCGAAAAAGATATTGTTTGCAACGGACAAAACTCTGATGCGACGTTGGCCAAACATCCAACAGTAACAACAGAACAACAACTGCTCTTTACACATTGCAATTGAGGTACCATGCTGGGCAAGACTTGAAAGGTATCTGACTATTGCTACATGTAAATGCATGTACAAACAATTCACCAGCCAGGCCGAGTCCTGTATATGTGCATGCACATTACGTTCTGGAATAGTGCTTATACATGTATGAGGCTATTAACATCCAGTTTGCATGACGATTGTTCACACTATGAACGTCCTTAGCATGGTCACATACACATGTACAATGTATGTACAACTAAAAGAGAAATACTGAGCAATGCCTTTTCTCCATGTCGAACAGCATCTACTTACCAGCACGTTCAACTGTTGGTACATAACGCTCTGAAATCCCGTGGAAACATCACACTGAGCCTTCTTGCCCCTCTTGTTAAACATGTTATTGGTGCTATGATGTACAATGTTGAATCTTCCCAACCATGTTGTGACTAGAGAGACATGACTATAGGAGATAGCTCTGGACCTTGTTACAAGGTTAATGGTTCCTGTGTCCTTGATGCCGACCGTCAACGATAATGTAACAGCCTGGTCTGATGTAATGGGTGCCCTGTGCACCAATATGTCATGCCTGTTTTGTTGTACTTTAACAGATGTACTTAAACAAAGTGTAGTTAAAGAGTTTTTCTTCCTTAAAATCACATTCTGGATGAAAATGTCTGATAAAAAAAAGCACCCATCTTTCATATTTGTTTTAAAAATTAAAGTTTCCATGTATAATTCTTTCACATTTTTAGAAATCCACAAAAGCACAATGATCATAATACTTTCTTGAAAGTGCCTGTGTCACATGTTAATTGTAGGCATGGCATATGCCAGGACTAAATTATGGTTTGAAGTTGAACATTAACAGTGAAACGTTAAGACTATTGTGCATCTGTCTAAGACTTGACCTTGGCAATGACTTCATTAGATGCTGCTAGTGCATCAAGTGTTTACTCATTTCTGTATTGACTGCACTTATTTGATGCATAGAGAGATTAGCAAACATTATCAAGCACTTTGCAGAGCATATCATTCCCTATTCAAACAGCGTTTTCTAAATCTACTGACTACAGCTTGAATACTCGCAATACATGTTGATGACAGCTAGAATACTTTTCACTTTTCAGCCACTTAAAGAGGCAGTGATGTTTGCTTAAGAGTGACAGAGCCACATAAGTCCATCTACACTTTTCTTTGATGTTCTTCGACCTCTTAAAGTTTGAGAACCTACAGCTTCAAGTCGTGATTAACATTTTGATACTAAATCTATGTACATGACAATAATAATTACAAAACCATTATCATGTATTTGGATTTATTATCTGGCCAGATGAGGACCAATTAGGAGTCTCCATTTCATTTTGAATATGACGCTATAATACCATTGGCCAGCCAACAAGTGGTTTGTTATTCTTACTGACAAGGCTTTGTGTCACCATCAACACCAGAGGGTTGATCATTATCATGTAAGCATACGATCCTTACATGTTCAACCATTTTTCTAATTAGATGTACTTGTATTGAAGTGTTTCAGACAGTTCATCCTAGTGACGATGAAGAAGAGTGATGGATGTCACTCAAAACGTCTCCAGGTAAATTTCCGTTCTTATCAAGTTGTAGAGATTGAATTGTATTTGAATATTGTTTACCTGCACTGTAAAGTTTTTGTATGCGTTACGTATACGTTATGTCATGTGTGAACTTTTATGTCCAGGAAGACTAGAGGTGTATCTTGTATCACAGCTAACGGACGAATAAAGCCTCTCTAAAGCCTCTCTCTCTCTAACCTGGATGTATAATCTTCATAAACACAGTCATGTAAATGTATGTTCTCCTTACCTTTCCCTTCTGTTTCGCCCCCAGTGGCTTCTTCCCCAGCCGGCCTGGAGGCAGTGGTGGGGGTGGAGGAGGGGGTGGGGGTTCAGGGATCGCCTTGTCCACCCTGGTCGATCCTGCACTACTCAGCTTACGGACAGGACTGGTCAGCCATTTTCTGTTAGGCATATCAAAGATATTAGGGGAAAGAATAGGAACCCCTCCCAGTAAACATATACCCTTTTGGGAATATTGCTGACCTGTGTGCCACTCAGAACAGCAACAAATCAAAGATATCAAACAAAAATTGATATTAGAGGTATTACTGATAGGGATAATTTTCTGTGAAATAATGTATGATGATTGTATTTTTGCCATATATAATTCAATATCCTGAAATATATCATATACTGAAAATTTTGTTTCTTCACTTGTTTATCCATCCATCCATCCATCCATGCTTTCATCCACCTATCCATCCATCAACCCACCCACCCACCCATCCATCCATCAACCCATCCAACCACCCACCCACCCATCCATCCATCCACCCTGATCCAGCCACCCACCCATCCATCCATCCATCCATCCATCCATCCATCCATCCATCCATCCATCTATCCATTTATTTATACATTCAGAAACTTTAACACCCAATAGAAACTTCACATACACATACATTCGGTCAAATGTAATAATATAGGTTTAACTTGAGATTGTACATATAAGTCAGAAAGAGAAAGAAACAATGACAAGGAAGTTTTCATCAAAGTATTGAATTTGAAATCTAAATGTAAGACCTGCACCACACCTGAAGCTGCCAGCCCGACGTTTGGCGTGCGGGGACGTGTGGACGGTGTTGGGGAGTGAGTAGGAGGACGTCGCTGGGTTGTGGCCACTCTCTGCAGCCGGACATGGAGCAACCGTCAGCGCATCTGCAACAAAAACACACCATTCACACATCTTTCAATCTTTAACCTTTATTCATCAAATCAACATTGCACATTTGCAGTGTTACCCTGCGCAGTAGTACCTCTGAATACTGTTGATTTTAGAATGTAGTAAAATTGCATTACATAATAACTAGACACAGTAAGCAAGGCATGAACAGTACATAAAGTACAAACCATCTGCAACAAAAACACACCATTCAAACGTGTCATTTGGTAAACTTTCTGCTTGGGCAAAACATGTTGAGCAAAAACAGTGTGTTATCTTCAAAGGAAGACAATACCGCCAGATTTTGTTACATTAGGATGAGATCAATTCTGCACATCCTGGTACATGTAATCATAACAGTTACTGTATTGTGTCTAAAAATAACCTCTATCTAGTATGAGCTGGTACGAGCAGGTTTGTCTTTGCTGAGAAAGACTTACTCAAGATCAAGTGCAATGTATGAAACTTAATTTGTCATCAAAGCTCTCAAAAGGTACAAAGTTGTCTACAGCTGAAATGAGGTAAAGCATGAGGCCTTATTCTATACCTGGTCCTGGAGTATTAGTATGTAGCTCACCATAGCTCATGTTTGTAGTCAGACACACCAGGGTGGTCTCTACTGTTATCAACAAGTGTTTGCTCAAAGTTGGGTCCCTAAACATGCAGCAATGTGCCGATAGCAGCAGCCCCATGCCTGACAGAAGCCCTTCTATAGGACCTACATGTATAAGCCTATAAGCCTACTTAGGCTACTAATGTACACTGTTAAAATAATTGCAGAAACAATATACAATGCACAAGTATCATAGACAGAATAAAACAATCAAATTGTACAATAAAATCCTTTGCCTGATACAAATTTGCATGTTACTAAATACACAGAAATGTTTATTTCTGTCTATTCAGAGTTGTACAACTCAAATAGTTTTCATTCCTATTTCAATTCATCCTTTGTAAGAAAATGGACTTCATACTACAGTTCACAATTGGTAACTTATTACTTCAAATAGGTGTTGAACTTTTGCATCAAAAACACGTCCGTCCCACTTTATAATCATGCATGTACCTACCTAATGCTGACTTAATGAAGAACACTTCTGACAGTGACATTGTAGTCAAAATGTTGACAGATTGATCGATCAAAAACAAAGCTGCCACAGAAAAATAACACCAGACATAGGACAGTTCCACAACCGATGGGGGGGCATGATCCGTTCCATTACTTGTTAGCAGGAGGGGGTTTCAGAAGTACTGTAACAGTTCGACTTTGACTTGTCACCCTTCCATTCTTTGTCTGAAACTACATTTTGCAATTCCCATCTACGCCAATCCATTTACTATCCTAAACCTGCCTGGTATCCGTCAACGCCCCTTTATTTATGAATAAAATATCAGAACACTCCCGGAAAACAAAATGGAATAGCTCAGAACACCTACATATCCCTGGATGGTGCTACTGCACTGTTACAGGTAAACATTGCCATAGAAAATATACATACAACTTCATTACATGCAATTAGAAAGTGTAAACCAATGCCTGGCCACGTAACAGTTAAGATATAACATAAAACTGACCACGACTATCAACCACGAATAATATCCAACCTTCTCAGTGCAGAAATATGTACATGCTACCTTACAAATACTACAATAGCATTGAATATGTTAATATTAATTCCCCATGAAACAATACTGTTTTGGATGTGCCTGTGTGGTCAGCATGTTTTATGAAACCTTGGATAGATAGTGATCACATTTGGTATATATCGGGAGGATTTTACTTTTATCTTAGGCCCCCTAGCATTTTTCCTTGGTACTGTAGCAGAACTTCTACTGGATATCCTGTGGTTTTATTCTACAATCAATTATCCCTTATGGTCATATTTGTCAGTCACTCTTTGCTGTAATGTTTTCAGCGAGGTTATGACAGAATTAACAGTCAAAAAGAATCTAAGACAATGATTCACCGGTTTGTCACTTGACATCTGAATTAGGTACAACACACCCAGGTGCATCCCACAAATGTTCTTTATCTCCTGTCATCAGCATGGCTAGATTTTTAAAGTCACAAGGGCTTAGGGGACAATTACAAAATTTAGGGCAAAGAAATTCTGAGAAGGAAGCAATTGTGCATCAGTACACCACTTGTGCTGCTTGTATAATATTGTACTCGCTACCTTTGACATTTTTGGCCACTATTTCGGGCGGCAATAAGAAGTCACCAGTGGTTTAAAGCCCAGCCAAGATTACAGGTTATTGTTCGACACCGAAGGGAGATTACATGGCGCAGGTAATAAGACCAGGCTAAGACCAATCTGTTCCTGTCTAAACCAGTTCAAGAAGCGCAGAATTACCAGTACCGTCCTGTCTGAACCTATGCTAGCTTTGTGGAATAGACTGTAAAATGAGAGCTTGTACAATACAGGCTACCATCAGAAAGCAACAGCTGTTTTATAGGGTATTGTTTGTGTGTGTACACCACTCTACTACCAAGATAGGGGTGTCTGTCTATAATTATAGATTATCTGAAAATACTGTTAAAATGTTTCATCAATACCTATCAGCAAGCCAAATTCAAACAATCCAAGCAAAACAAGTGCAAAATTACCATTTTGCGTCAACCTTTGCCAGCTTTGTGAAGTCGACTGTGGAAACCAAACTAAGACAAAACAGACTCTATGAATTCTATGAAGATTTGCAATAATTTTCCTAAATAATATACCGGTACAGGAAATTTATTGCATATTCATATAGCACATACATGTACAATATGAAAAGCACATAAAATGAAAAAGGCCCTGCAAATAGATGCTGAAATGGGTCTTTTGAGGGCTGTTAGCTGTTTTAATATCTGACAAGACCTCTAAGGCAGCCATTTCTTAATATCTCTTTAAATCATTAAATGAGAACATTCATTTAAGAGACAATAGGAATATAAGACAGGTGCAAAAACTGAGACAAAATATAGGAGACTTTGATAAGAAAATTTAAAAAAAATTAGAAATGAACAAAAAATTTCAAATCCCATGCCCTCAAAAAAGGAACCAATGTTACACCCAACATTCTCTCCTGCACAATTTTCTGCTTATTGCTGTTGTCCACATGCCTTCCTGTGGGAAATGAGGGACTCTTTTGAGAAGACACAGCAAAGGGCTGATTACTCCAGACCTATTAGTCCTAATTCCTCTGGAACTTCGTTAAGGAGACTACTCCCTTCCAAGAAATCATTCAACAGTATTTACACATTAATGAGATAATGGGCTTTCCTGGAAGATTTTAGTTAGAATGTCAAAGAAGTAGATTTTGGCTTTAGGCTAAGAAGCGGTATATGTCAAAGTGTCCTTTATGTTTTACATGTGCTAAGACAGCATATCAGTTACTGTTACAACTCAGCAAACAGCATTGTTTTACATTCTATTTGGTATTTTCATAATATCATACAACTGTACAAGTACATGGACATTTCTATTCCAAGATAAAAAGATATGACAGCCAAAATTCCCACTGAAGTAGGCCTATTACTGAACTTGACCTTTGTTTCTGGACACCTACCCACATAGAAAATATCATAAAGATCCATTCACTACTCCTCCAGTTATCCACAAACAAACAAACGGCACTGAAAATATAATATTTGTAGCGAAGGTAAACTAAAATATCGGAACAACAGAAAAGATGGCAAACATTATGTACAGTGTTGTACATGTATATACTATTAGTTTCCATGACAAATGCCATACCCTGTAATATCCCTGTAATGTTCATGTTGAGTACAGTGTAACAACGCCTCAGGAATTGAACCATTGCTTTGCCAATTTGGGTCAATTGCACCCATTGACCCATATGTTCGGTTGAATCATACATCACACATAATGCTAGCAGATACCATATCATGCACTAGTATGTACTAAATGTACAGTGTCTTTGTTGATCTGGTGAAAGATCATTTACATATTAGTATGTATTAAATGTACAGTGTCTTTGTTGACCAGAGGCTGGTCTAAACCTGCACTGGGAAAACTGCATCTGATGAAAAATCAGAGCTAGAGAAAGGAGGAGAATTGTATCCATGAAAGCGTAATCAAAAGAGAAAACAAATTCCAATGAATACTTGAGTCAGACTTAAACATCTTTTTTATGAAAACTGCATGTTGAGTTTTCATTGATTTTGTGCCTTTTTGGTTTCGGCAAATGTATTGAATCATTAACTTCCTTGGATAAATGCAGAAAAACAACAATCCATTGCAATAGGTTTTATTCCGGCAGGATATCTCTGTGATAAATTACATCACATAAGCCAGTGACTTCATGGTTGTGCTCATATAAGATGAGGTTTTCCATAGTGCACACGGCTGGTTATTAAGATACAGGTAATTTCCCTTCCCTAATTATGAAACAATTACGGAAGCATCGTTAAACCATGTTTGCTCCACCCAACTGGATGAGCTAATTGGCCAGAACCCCTTTGATGTCACAGTTTATTGCAAGAGAATGCCCCTACAAATGGAGCTATTTGAGAATGACAGTTATTCCGCCTTAAACACATAACCACATAGCATTTCAGAGGGTCTAGATTTCAAAATTTTCCCGGACACCTTATAACCCGCCTTCTGTGGTTGACAGAATTTCCATTCAAAATCCAGGGGATGGAAAAAAAATTCAGGCTGGTTAGAATACTGGCTTAAACACATAACGAATGGAGCTATTTGAAAATGACAGTTATTCCACCTTAAACACATAACCACAAGGCTTACATCATTATCATCATCACCACTATCATGATTTTTGCTCTCGTATACCTTGATCATCATTGTAAGGGTTTACAAAGGTCCATTGTGGTAAATCTGTTGATAAATGCAAATACATAAAAAAGTTAATGATAAAAGCATACAGAATAGTATTCTAGCCAGCTTGAATTTTTTTCCATCCACTGGATTTTAAATGGAAATCCTGTCGAGCACAGAAGGCAGATTATAGAGTGTCCGGGAAAACTTTGAAATCTAGACCCTCTGAAATGCTATTTCCTGCATTTTGAGGGGCAAATTTTGCAGGTAGAGTAGACTCAGCTTCAGGTTCAATGGCATTCTTCATTAGATAAAACAAGCAGTTTTTTTCCTTATCAGTAGGAAGCACCCTGAATAAAAATTCCAGACCACCCCCAAAAAAGGCAAGGGTCGGCAGGTTTTTCTAGGGTAGGTCGGAAAACAGGAAAACACATTGTCAACATTTTTTCTTAGGCCTTTTCTTAGTCACAATCATTGTGGCCTTATCCTCAGAGTGTTAAAAAAACATGCCTTTTTTCAGAGTGTTACATGTAGGATGGCCTAAATCTTTATCTGGCTGGTGATTTTTCCCAGATGGTTTTGGGTCACCTAATCACTACGTAATCTCCTGGATATCTTCATGCCCTAATAAGAAAATTATGGCTGGACTTTCTCCAGAGACAACAAATGTCAGGGACTATATACAATTTACATACATTTTCAGGGCTCGAAATACCACCTGCATATGCAGGTAACTGGTTGGTGCAGGTAAAATTGGAGCTATGCAGGTGTTTCTGGTATCTACCTGCACCTAACCTGCACTGGTCCAGGTACTGGGTATATACTATACAGGTTAGTGCAGGTAAAATTGGAGCTGTGTAGGTATTTCTGATGTCTACCTGCACCTAACCTGCACTGGTCCATGTACTGGGTTTTATAGATAAAGATCCTATGATATAGGTGTATGTGGATTGTTCTTAGCTGCATTGACTGTTCCCCGACCTATCAGGTATAAATAATAAAGAAAAAAAATAGCAATGGTACCTCAACAATTCTAGCATACTTCATTCTTCCTAAATTCAGAGTCGTGCAGGTAAAATTTGTCTGGTGCAGGTAATTTTCAATGTTACCTACATTGTACACCAGTGTATGCAGAAGGAAGTATTTTGAGCCCTGATTTTGTATCAGGCTGTACTCAGCATATTATACAAAATGCATGTCCACGACTAAAAATACACATAGTTCTCCATGCTCTACATTTAAGTATGGAGTAACAAATTTACTAAGATTATTCTAACATTGCTTAATGCTGTATGCACCATTTAACTGTGTCAACTAATTGGCCAGAACCCATTTCATGTCATCTGCTATAAATACGAGTGGTGCATGTGTATGTATGTATTTGAGTGCATTACTTCACATCACATACCAATGAATATGTACACATTTTTCTGTTCATATGAATACTTACTAGACATTTATCTAGGACATATTTGCATTGTGCACTGTCAGGCAATGATGTAATTCTTTAATACTACCTGGCCTATTTCCAATGCCTTAAAATGAGCAGCATGGCATAAAGCAAAAACATGGGTGGGAACTTTTCTTTCAACTACCCCCCCTCATCTTGTTTATCCAGAACATTGTATCTCTAACATAATAATTCCACAGATAATCCTAGAGATAACATAAATATTAACAGTGCCACTTTCATATCTGTGGGGTCATGCCAAGCATAGAGAGTGAAATACGATTATACCATTGGGCCTCCTAGCAATTGCTACAATGTACCAAATTGCTATTCATAGACATCCGCCCAACGTCTCAGCAATTCTGCTTATAACAACTGCATAAAAACAATGCTGTGCATTAATTGTTGCAATAATATAATCGTCAGCCGTCTGGATTTTCCGGTGATGTTATAATCGCACTGCACGGGAAAGCAACAGTGTGAATGCCTCTTTGACAAGACGCGGCGACGACGAAAAAGGCCCCCTGATTTCGCATGCAACACATGTCCGCCTCACCCGTGAACATGACATGGAATTGACAACACGCAGGAACTGAAATAAGATCTGCCTCCTCTCAAATTCACGGCCGGATAGAAAAGCAAACACAGATAAAAGTCCACCTGAAAACATCACCCTCATTAAATCATCGCAGCTATGATATTCCTCCCAGCAAAACAAGCGTCCCCTGAAAGATTACAAACAAATTGTTGCTCTTGGGGGAAAACCCTGCCAGAATTCAAATCCTAAAAGCTGTAAAATGCAATGCATCTACATGAGTATGCAATGGTATAAACACGAGATTAGGGTCGCAAATTGCCCTGTCGTTGGGAGAGATGGATAGACGGTAGCATTAAGGGCTTACCTTTCCTCCGCGACCGTGTCTTGATAAAGGGGAAGTGGAGATAGAATTTCAGGTTACCCAACGCAGCCATGGTGACACGGTGGGAGACTGGGAAACGCTATTGGATTTGCATACAGAATCACTTGGCTTGGAGAGAGAGAGAGAGATGGAGAGAGACGGCAGAGACCTATT
Organism: Branchiostoma floridae x Branchiostoma belcheri; assembly: GCA_019207045.1. Taxonomy (NCBI): domain Eukaryota; kingdom Metazoa; phylum Chordata; class Leptocardii; order Amphioxiformes; family Branchiostomatidae; genus Branchiostoma; species Branchiostoma floridae x Branchiostoma belcheri. Next base: position 9,446,726 of record CM033041.1, read on the forward strand.
GACTCAACAGCAAGCCACATCCGACGGGATGCCCGGCATCGGAATCAACATGCGGTTGGGAGAAGAACGAGGGAAAAGGAGTGACGACTCGACGCACCCAGTCATGACGTACACGCCGTACAAAACCACTGGTATAATGGCTGAATATAGACGCCCTGAAGATGGGCCGGGGCAATATTCCCAGACAGGAGAAAATAAGACTCGGGCCGGACAGACAGCTCTGAATCCTGCAAGTCAGATGAAAGATGATACAAGACGGCTGCAGGGGAAAACATCGGCCGGTCCACTGGCAAATGAGCGGGGGGATGTTTTCTTTCTCCTTGCAGTAAAATTCTTACATTTTTCTCTAAAACCAGCTTGTAAACTGTTTGCCTACTGAAATCAAACAAGTAGTGCGACAGATACATATTCAATAACTTGTTGTCAATGTGATGTTAGGAAACAGAAGGAGACTATGTACCATGAACCCCCTCAAAGGGTATGGAAGGGTCCAAGTGGTGCTGAGACTGGCTGGTGCATGCAAATGACTTCAGCTGATGAGGGCCAACATGTCTACAGTAGACTGGTTAGGATGAAATCCTCCAGATAAAAACCATTACGACATTTTCAACGGGCATAAAACAGCCCTATTACTTCATAACCTTAACAATCTCAACAGGTGACACGAAATACCTATCTTAGAACATGTAAGCTGTATCTTACGGTGAGCACCTAATGGTTTATGAAATGATGCACCTCAAAGAAAACCAATTGAAATTCTCATTCTGTCAAAGATGCACTGTTCTTACATGTGAAAATTACTTATTCCATCTGTTTTTCTTATATCTAGATATCAGTAATGCACAAGAGATGGATTACACATGATATAACCATCAATTTTTCAAACAGTCATTTGGCATCTCCTACCTATCTGTTGCTTTCCTGCATTTCACTTTTGCTTGGCACTTGTATTTAGGAAATTAGGTAAAATATGTTTTTCAAAATGTACTTTGATGGAAAAATTTTCTCCTTTTGGTGTGACAATCAAAAATTGCCAAGTCATTCAGAGTCAATACATATTCAAAGACTACAAAATTGTTTCTTATATTCATAATCTACAATTTATGCTTAAACATCTTGCATCGAAAGGTTTATTTTTTACTTTTTTTTCAATATCACAGTCTATGTCCTCCATTTTTTAATATTGCATTTCAGCAAGCATAGTGCAACAAACATGTAACATTACACACTGTAATCTATGGTGGCAATTACAGCAGTAACCAGGCATTACCCTAGCACTGATAATTAGCCCTTAGGGACAGCCTTGCAGTAAAGATCTTCAATGGACCATTTTCTATGACCTTCAACCATTTCAGACTCACTGGTTGCAAGATGCTTCATTGTTAATTTCGTGCATAATTGTCTAATTTGCATAAATTTGCATAAAGAGCCCTAGAACCATGATGTTCCACGTGGACGGTCCCCACAGATCAACATACGTTAAAATGATTAGGACACATCGAGCTATCATTCTATGGTAGTGAACAGAACTAATTATATACTGGGTGTGCTACAAAACAACATTTTTCAGGTATCCTCTCTTGGACTATCAGCCATTTCAGACTCACTGGTTGCAAGATATTTTCCATCAGGGACAACATGTTGGACATAAACATGTCATAATAATGCGAGCTGTACCCAAATATATAAGATTTAAAAAGCCAGTCTACATACATATTAATATTTGTCATTTGCAAGTTCTGTTTTTCTTCTTCAAATTAAAGTAAACTTTAACTCGGTACTTTTTGTAAAATTTGTTCCTTCTTGGAAGATACATTTTTCATGCTAGGATTGATGTAGTGAGATTTCTGGGAAGTAAGAGGCAAACCACACGAGTAAGATGAATAGATAATATTCATGTGAAACGCCCACAGTTTTCAGCATGTACATCAGTGAGGTGTACCCATTCCTAGCCTGATTAAATCTTGCTTATAGCAGCCTGCCCACTATCTGACCTGCCTCTGCGGGGAGGGGCAGTTACAGCCTCAGACAGCAGAGTTTGTCTTGCACAGACTATATTCTTACCCAAAAAATTTTTTAGGTAGACTGTCCGGTCTTAAATACAAGAACATCAATGTATCAGTACTGTTCTCAAATAGACTTGCACTCAAGTATATTATTTTTACATTATCTTGTTATTAATAATGCTTTATTCATTCATTTTACACTGATGAAAACATATAGCTCTGGAAAAAGCTGAAAGCAGTATTATCTTTGATTTGAGATCTCTGGAAAGCGTGGATTTCCTGCATAAGTCTAAATATGTTCTGTTGACTGTTTATTTATGTTTCTGTCATCATTGAAGACCACAGGTTATTCTGTCCAATAGTTCAGGTGCAGGTTAAGTTAAAGGTACAGGTGCAGACTTATACACTAAACCTCTGTGTTGCTAATGTACCTGATGATATGTTTAGGTACACATCCCTATTTCACCTTTATTCATGGGGTAACCTACATCCATTGTTTTAAGAATTGGTAATTAGGGATATCAAGTTAATGGACGGTGGTTTCAAATTGCAAGATATTCAATATACGATTTGAAACCACCATCTGTCGACTTGCTATCCCCAAATACCTTGTTTTTTTCTATAAACAACAGATATAGGTTAACCTGCGGATAAAGGTGAACTAGACGTGTTATACATGTATGTAAATTGCATTTGCAACACAAGGGCACAACATCTGTGTCTTGTAAGGGGATTTGTACCCAGGGCCTCTAGGTTCTGGGCCAATTAACACTTCAATCATAATACCAACATGATGCTTAAAACCACAATCAACTGGCTTCTACTGTATCATCAAGATCCAACCATTACTTCTCGAGTCACACTGTCTACAGACAGACACACCGATACACAGACAACCCCACCGAAAACCAGTACCTTCCTTACGCAGATAATAAAACTGCTTATACGTTGTTGGTCACTATTTATTCACGTGCCTGAACACCCCTTTCTAGCCGAAGTGAATGGACTAGCCCAACAATACAGACAGACACACGAATACACAGACAACCCCACCGAAAACCAAAACCTTCTTTACGAAGATAATGAAACTGCTTACACATTGTAGGTTACACTATACACACCTGCCTAAACACCCCTTTCCAGCCAAAGTGAATGGACTAGCCCAACAATACAGACAGATGCACAGATATACAGATAACCCCACCAAAAACCAAAACCTTCTTTACGAAAAATAATAAAACTGCTTACACATTGTGGGTTACACTTTACACACCTGCCTAAACACCCCTTTCTAGTCAAAGCGAATGGACTAGCCCAACAATAATATGCTGCCTGAGGCAGTTTTAGGTCCAGGAAGCCACCCAAAAGGTGGGAGGCATCAAAGGATCTTCCTCTACCAGGAAAGCTTTTGATTTGACATCACAAATTAATAAGAATCTAACAGGATCACCCTGCACCCTGTATTCCAGCTCAAAATTGAAAAGAAATATGTCTTTGAAGTATGAAATTACACGTATGTCGCTTATTGCCTGGCCTTTAGACTTGGTGTGTGGGTGTGGTGTGGGCGGACATGATAAGGGGTTGTCCTCTTTTCTGAACTGTTACAGTTAGTTTGGAGAAGATGCATAATAAGATTATCTGTACGTTGTGCCTTGCCAGGCTGTACAAATTTAGGCCTTGTTTAATACAGAGCAACCGTCTGTTATAAGAAACCCTTTTTGCTCAATCCCTCAAGTGGTTCCTTAGGACAGGTTTGACTGTAGATTACAATGTTCCTTTTTTTGGCACATGCTGCACTTAAGTTCTGATCAAATCTATAATAAATCCACAAGTAAAGGTAGTCTCAAAGCCTTTAAGAGGCTAAAATAGTTATCCATTGCATCATACTGGAATGGCATGATATTGGAAGGCCTATCCCTCTCCTCCCCTAGATTTTACTATTTGAAATCCATAGCTTGTTTGAGGTGTGACAATCTAACATATCCCTCACAACATCAAACCAGCCCATATAAAAAGCTAAATGATATGCCTCAGACTTCTCATCTACAAATCATTAAGAAAACCACAACATATGCTCAAGAGCACCATCTAGTGATTTCCATACAAACTGCAGACATGGCACTGACACATTACACAATAACAACACATGACACTGTTTCGGGCGAGAGTGTCGCCTGCTTCAGGCGCCACATCTTGTCATATCCGATGGAATTATGAGAGTTCAATTGGTATCCACCTGCATTCTAGCCAGCCTTAAAATTTCTTCCATTACCTGGATTTTGTATGGAAATCCTAGCAATCATAGGAGGTATGCTCCGCGGGGAAAACGTTAAAATCTAGACCCTCTAAAATGCTTTTTGCTTTATATTGAGGGGCAAATTTTGCTGGTAGACTCAGCTTGGTTCAATTAGAATCTTTATATGCCGATATTTGTCCGTCACAGGTGACAGAATGGGTAAAATTGCTGTCTGTCCCCAGCAGCAAAAGTCTGTCAGACGACATAAGGACGGATGCTGGCTAGAACCCTAGTATCCACTAAACATGTTGTAAAAGGAAGTGGTGCTTACCGTCCATGCTGAGACTGCTGCGGGAGTGTGCCACGGCCAGGATGTTGTTTGGTACCAGTCCCTCCGCCGACGGGCTGTTCTCCGTCAGCAGCGTACGCACCAGACAGAACTCGGGCTTGTTCTCCGGACGGTCCAGAAGCTCCACTGTCTGCCCCTTGAAGACGGTGATCTCTTGGCTGCCGGTTGCCTCAAAGTCTTCCACCACAAGCGTGACCTCATGACCCGAGCTGCCACTTTCAAACTGGAAGAAACAAGGATATATGTTAAATGTGTCACTTAATAACTTATTTCACCATTTTGCTGAAGTCTTCCACCACAAGCATGACCTCATGACCCAAGCTGCCACTCTCAAACTGAAAGAAAACAAACTTAACGAGATATGTTGACATATCTCCAACAAGATCTCTCCAGTGTCACTGACAAAAGACACAGAAGGGTTGTCTGACACATCTGGCTGTTTCCAAAATCATATCCAGTTGCTTGAGTAACTGCTTTTTGGCGTATCTTATCATCTGGACATCCTTTATCAACGTATGTTGAAATTTACTTCATTGGAACATGCTGCCACATACAATGTATAACTGCAGTTCATACCCAATCTGCAAGGGGCATGAGTTACATACACTGCTATGGACTCTCTTCTAGGGTGAGGAAATGCTATTTTCCTTCTTTAAAATGCAAGGAGTCAAATATCTTATGTAGTTCCAAATATTTTCTTAGGAAGATCTTATTAAGTCTATTGGAAAGCAATAACAGCCATAAATTCAGCACCTGGACAGATACCATTCAAAATTCCAATAACTTTTCACAGTTACAAAAACAAACCGCAAATGCTTGTAACTTCTATTCTATCATCATTAAGATTATAATGAAATATGTTGTTACTTTCAAAATCTTTTTATCTTTTCATTCAGTTTATATCCTTTCACCTAATTCTTCTTAAACTATCATTTACAAATACACAAGAAATAGAAATTTACTAATGAAAAATTGTAATTCCTGGTGTTTCTCTAGACCTCTTCATTTATTAATATGGAAATTATGAAGATGACATTTTGAATGCAGTGAAGAATTACTCTCTATAGACAGTAGCACACCTCCGCTGTTTGCTATTGTCACTTTGTAATATGCCCCTTCCCAAATCACCAATGATCTACTGCCTTTCAAAATACTGTTACCTACACGTACTTCAACAGCAATATCCATTACAGAATCAAATCTTCACTCCACTAAAAGGGAGTCTTTATGCACAGTTTTGCCCACATTGAAGGTGGTGTGGTAAACTACCTACTAATTGGTGACCACAGCTGGAGATGGCGTAATGCACTAATGGTTCTGTGAAGGGCAGGAGTTGTGTTAGACAGTCTACCAGCAAAATTTACACCTCAAAATGTAGGAAATTGCATTTCAAAGGGTCTAGATTTCAAAATTTTCCAGGGGAGCATGTCTCCCGACTCCCTAGGAATGTCACGCCTTGGGTGCTTGAAAGGCATCAAAATCGAGGGGACGGAAAATGATTTCAGGCTGGCTACAACCCTGGTGTGAGGGTATCACCTGACTTGTACGGATGGGAAAGTGCAGTTTGATCAAGTTGATGGCACAAATAACAGTTGCCTTGTGGGGCCTGAAATACTAAGTGCATATGCACATTTTCCTGTACTCAATGTTGGGCTAACGTTATACACCTAATTTTTCACAGTGGGTGCAACAACGCACATAGACATTCATGTAGGGTGCCATACATGTATGTATAGGTACTAGTGGTATACAGAATGCTGTCAACATTTAAACATTTTAGGTTTCAGAATCAGAAATAGAAATTTGTACTGTTTTAGTCTTATGTTGTGCACCCAAATTTTGTTCTATACACCAATAATATTCTTTTAAGACTTTATTTATTTATTTATTTATTTATTTATTTCTGTTTTATTTAGACAGGGTGGACAACTCAGTACTATGCGTTCTGCTTTCAGTTGTGCCCTGTACACAAAATAGCATAACAAGAAATAAGATACAAATCAAATGAACAAATCAAAGTAACAATATATACATAAACATAAATCAAAATCATAACTCATTAATCGAAGTTAGTGCCGGGTCAGGAGGTCAGGGGTCAGCAGTGATTACCGTTTCTTATCAGTTTCTTGAACGACAGTGCAGAACTGGCCACTTTAACCGTTGGCGGCAACTCGTTCCATGAAAATGCACCCCTGTATTCGAATTTTCTACGGCCAGATTCAAGTCTGACTTTCGGTAGTTGTAGTGATAGGTTTGAATTAAGCCTTGTTGCGTATGTGTGAGATGTTCTGTTAAATATTTGTAAGTATTCTGGTAACTGCCGATGGATTGACTTGAAGACGGTTTGCAGGAGGTGCATTTTCCTACGAGATGCCAGAGATTTCCAACCTAATGTAGACAGATGGCCATTATCTACATGTGATCTACGTGACAGACCGAGCACAAGCCGTGCTGCACGGTTTTGGAGTTTCTGGAGATTGTCAGAGAGAGATTTTCCGCAGTTGCCCCATACAGTATCACAATAATCAATCTTAGGAAGAATCATACAGTTAAACAGCATGGAAAGTGTCTTAGGTGGTAAAATGGGTACTAAACGTCTTAACACTCCCAACCTAGAGGACACCGTACTGCATAGTTTGTTAATGTGTATACTCCATGTAAGACAGGAATCAAACCAAACACCTAGATATTTAAAACATGCAACAACTTCCAAATAAGTACCAGAAAGGGTAAGATTTAGTTCTTCTGTTTCTAGACGCAGCCTTCTTATAGTGCCAAAAAGCATAGACTTGCATTTACGGACATTGAGAGTTAGCCTGTTTGCATCCAACCACTTCTCAATATTGCAGAGATCAGCATTCAACGCTCTGTTTATATCAGCGACAGACTTTGATGCGTAAAACAGTGCTGTGTCATCAGCATAGAGTACTATTTGACCATGGCTTATGTAGTTTGGCATATCATTTATGTACAATATAAACAATAGCGGTCCGAGAACAGACCCTTGTGGTACGCCTTCAGCTATACCAAGACAATCACTTATGGTGCCGTCTACAACTGTTACCTGACACCTATTTGACAGGTATGACTCAAACCACAGCAATGCGTTGTCTTGTATGCCATTTATCCGTAGTTTGTCAAGAAGAATTTCATGAGACACCGTATCGAAGGCCTTTTTCAGGTCCAAAAAGACAGCACCTGTCAAAAGCCCCTTGTCCATGTTATCTAGGATCGTGTCTGTCACATTGATTAATGTTGTTGTTGTTGAGTGTTTTGGTCTGAAACCTGACTGTGAAGGATTCAGAATCTTATGCTCGGTAAGGAAGTTGTAGACTTGTGTATGTATTGCTTTCTCCAATATTTTCATAAAAGATGGAATTACTGATATAGGTCTGTAGTTACTGCAGTCAGTTTGTCCCCATCTTTGTATAGCGGTGTGACCTTGGCTTTCTTCCAGCCAGTGGGTACTGTTCCTGTGGAGAGTGATAGGTTGTATATGTACGTCAGTGGTGCTGCAATTGCTGGAGCAGCGTGGCGGATCAGCCTGCTACTTACTCCATCCACCCCTGTGCTCTTGCCAAGAGGGATGTTCAGCAATTGTTGGTGTGTGAACTCTGTTGGTATGTCGGCAAAACTGAACATAGACTTAGGAGGCCCTATAGTTGCCATATAAACACTAGAGAAGGCTGCGGCTAGTTTGGCTCCAATGGAAGTGAAATATGAATTGAATTCATTCGCAATGTTGTTTTCACTTTGTTTAGGAACTTTATCAGCGTGTTTAGTTTGACCTGGCAAGAGTGTTTTTAAGGTTGACCAAAGGCCTTTACTATCATTTTGCTTAGACTCAATTTCACTTCGGTAGTACGTTTTCTTTAGGCATTGTGCCATATTGTTACATTTGTTGCGCAATCGTTTTGCTGTCTCCCAAGTCCCTGGTTGTTTTGTCTTTTTAGCTCGGTGAAAGTAGTAATCTCGGTCACGGGCCAACGACAGATATTCCTGCGTCATCCAGGGTGGCTCGTGTCCTCGAATACGTACGGTCACCCACGGAGCATGTTTATCACAAATGTTATGTAGTATAGAATGAAAACAGTCCAGTGCGCCGTTAACATCAGCGTGTTCCTCCACCTTGCTCCAGGGCGCATTAAACAGTTCCTCTTGGAAAGACGATTCATCGAAGTTTCTGTACGAACGGACTGTGGCTGTTCTGGGAGTACCTCTTGGTTGTCTGACCTTCCTTGTGACGTAGATAAACGAGTGGTCACTGAGTCCGGTCGAGCACACACCATAGTCCGTAACATTCTCCGGACTAGTTGTTATAATGACATCAATGCAGGTAGATGAGTTTTCAGTAATACGTGTTGGCTTATCTATGAGTTGAGATGCTTGAAACAAGTTACAAAGGTTGTCTATTTTTTTACTCGAACTTTTAGAAAGAGTGTCACAATTCAGATCTCCAAGTACAAAAATCTCATCAGATAGCGCCGTGGCGGCGGTCATGGCTGGTTCAAGGGTATCAAAGAATTGTGTGGTTGCGCTCGGTGGGCGGTATACTGTACCAATAACAATAGGTTTCCCTATTGAATATTTAATCTCCACCCAGACGTTTTCTATGTTAAAATCGGTTAACTCAGAAATCAAATTATGTTGCAGACGATCATTTACATAACAAGCCACGCCACCCCCATGACGGTCTCTATCCTTTCTGTAAAGCGTGTAGTTGGATATGTACAATTCATTGTCGTCAATACTGGCGTCCAACCAGGTTTCCGTGAGCGCTAGCACATCAATGGGATTGTGTATCATGCCGGCTCTTAACTCATCAAGTTTTGGTAATAAACTACGTATATTAAGATGTGCTACTTTGAGACCCTTTTTTGATTTTAACTGGTCAAAAACAGTCTGATAGTCTAGATTATCTGACAAAATGCTATCATTGGCTTGATACTGTTCTGATAGGTTAGTACAGTCTTCAAAGAAGGAACGAGATGCACTTGGCATGATACAACCAAAACAATCCCACTGATCGCTACTGTTTGACAAATAATCATAGTCCTCGGTTGACAGGTTTACACAAGACGCATGAAACCAGGTATCGCAAGTATCACAGCATATAGCTCTTTGTTTGTTGGTGACTCTCTTACTGCAGGTACCACAGGTGCTGCTAATTGGTCCAGGGTTTGGATGGATGTCAAATGCCAGACAAATCAAGTTAACCTGGTCATTACATTGCTCAGTCAGTAAATTCTTATGGTACAGGCTTGTCACCTGTTGGCTTGCGTTTTGCCAATGATGCATTAACTGATTTGTTTTCAGCTCGTTTTCCTGATTGGCTGCCGTTAGGATGCCATTTTGGTTAGAGGTAAGGATGAGACATATGGTAATCAGCAACACCTGGTAGAACCGCCATCTTACATTGTTGTCTTTGTACAAGCATAACTGAGGAATTGGGCCAAATAAGCCGATACGCGCTCTGTACAATCTAAGATTAATGTTCATTCTGGTGAAAGCACTTGGGTTTCCAGGCGATCACAAAAAAAAAATGTCAGTACAATGAACTTCTGTGGTCTGTTACCTAAACTAGAGTGATACAATGCGTCAGGCGTTACACATGTATGGCATACCACCCTGCGATAGGCTCCCCATGACAACTAAAATCAAGCAGAACAAAGCAACGCAAAAGATAACTGTAACATAAGTATAAAGCCAGTAGGACTGGCTCCTGTAGGTCTCAATAACAAAGTGAGCCCTGAACTGAAATATGAAGCAAAATAGAATAAGGAAACGAAGGAAATACGCAAATTCGGAGGAGCCTACCAAAAGTGGGTGCCACTGCTATAGCTGACCTCTGACCTCTGACCTTCTAAATGGTGGTGCAGAAATAAATTACCTTTGCAGTGTGAGTACCTTTGTTTATATTATAGGACAGTCTCAAAATTCTAAAAGAAATGCTTTTCAAGATATTTTGAACAATAAAGAAAACTGTCATATGTACAAGAACATGTTTCTAGTTGAATTCTATCTTGTTGGAATTAATCTTCAATTCTGTGATTAATTTTCAACTGTTATCTAAAATCCATTAATACAGGATGAGGTAAGACAATTTTCTATTAATCTCATTTCATTCAGTTCAGTTCATACAATTTCAATTGATTCCCTATTCTTTTATTACCAAGACTTCCTTTGACAAGTTTATGGGATGCCCTAAAGTCACCTTTCAATTAACTCTAGATTTTACCTTTTTTCAAAGATTCTAACAGCAAAATCAGATACAACTTCAAGCAACCAATAGCTTAACCCACCCTCCAATTTCATTGCTAATTCTGTACATGCCACCCACTCACACTAGTGTTAAATCACACACTAATCACTCTGTTCCAAACTGCACCAGGATCGTGGGCGGGATTTTCAAGGCTATGAGGTGGATTTTCCTTTCTATTACACCAAAAGATCCTCCTTCACATTGCACAATAATTGGATTTGGCCATTTGAAAGCAATCCTTTGGTCATCAAAATAAAAGTAATTCACACCAAGGTCACTGTTCATAACAACAACAACATAGCACCTAAATTCTACTTCCATTCTATTGCACCAGAATTGGATTTGGCCATTCGAAAGCAATTCTTTGGTCATAAAAAAAAATGCATCTCCTAAAAGTAATCCACACCACAGTCATGGTTCATAATAACAACATAGTAGTTAAATTCTACAATGTACTTCCCATCTTTCCTAAAATCTCATGTATCTTCAAGTTAAAAACCCTCTACAAATAGTTGGCAAGTCTATCAAAGCTTTTAGATTAAGGTTAACAAACCAGACATATATTCTGTATTAGTTTTGAAAGAAAAAGGTCTTGTAAACTCCAAAACAGTCTACAAAACAGTCTATAATAAAAATGAGCCCTGCACTAAAAATTAACAAGCTCTAAATACCATCAGAAATGATTAGGTACATCAATTCTATGAGAATTGACAAGCCATGATGCCGATTACAATATACGGGTCAGTTTCTCTAGATTGAACGCATTGATTTCTTCTTCCAAATGCAAACATTGAGACGACAGTAAAAGGGTGATACCATCTTGGTTAAAACAGCGTGGCCATGTTAACAATACTGCGAGGAATTACCCACGGGTGATTTATACAAAAATCAATGCACTACTACACAGCCCTCCATACATAATGATAACCTTCATGGCTGTGCGCTGAAACAGATAACCAACTGTGAGACGTTCCCCTTCACTAGACCAGTAGCATTATTACAACATTTGTCTATGCATGATCACGTCCAAAGTCAGCATTTGGGGACTGTAAGAATCAAGTTAACAAGACAGTTTCTATTTTGTTTATCCTTCATTTTAATCTAATTTGTTTATTTCAGTAAAATTGAAACTAGGCAATAGTTGTTCCATTTTGCAGATTTGACAACTTTGAACAATCACTTAATTTGGTCAAGTACTTTTAAATATATTGAATACAGATGCAACATATCTTCTAGTTTATCTATTGTTTACCCTAATTCTATTAATCTATTTCACTGAAATTGCAACAAGGCAATGGTTGTTCCTGTACATTTTGTAGATGTGTCAACTTTGAGAGATCACTTACTTTGGCCAAACATTTTTAGATATATCAAATTCAGAAAACCTTTGTCTCATCTAGCCAACTATATTGCAGAGAAACCTGTACAGGCAACTTTGAGGCTATAAATGTCTATAGCTGTCATGTATTATAACTATAATGAAAAGATATCAATGTGATACTGTATTCCTAAGGTCTCTGACGTCATAGTTGGCACGGCTGTATCAGCTTACCCATGCCCCGTGACTATATTTCAGACAGCAAGTTTAATGTCTGAGAAGTATTCTCGACTGTAAATCTTTCACTTCATATCTAGATATATCTGAATTCCAAGAATGTGCTTCATGAAGACAAAACCATTAATATCATACAATGTACATTGCATGATGACAAGACCATACAGACCAAATGAGAGTGCAGTTGTCAATATACACTGTAACAGTGCTTCAGGATATAACATTCTATTTTTTGCTTTAGGTGATATATTTTTTAAACAAAAGGAATGGTACTGTCATATCTAATTGGTTACTTCTAGTACTGGTATATCAAGCAAGGCTATTAAAGGACCAAGCAATTAAAACTACAACCTTTGCCTTCTAAATCCTTACTACTTCCTGATGTTCAATTTCTGTGACTTTGACAAATAAATATCAAATTCATAGTAATGCCAATCTTTAAATCTTGAAATAAAACTTCTGAGATAACGATATCATGATATTACCCTGTATGCAGCTACCCTAGGCACATTAAAAATGGATCAGTAGAAATTATTTACATCTATTCTAAACTCTCGCCTCACCAATTTCCTAGATGAAAATAAACTTATATCTCCCAATCAAGCTGGCTTTAGAAGCAAATTCAGAACGAGCGATAACCTGTTCATTATTGATACACTTTTAAGCAAATATCTTACAGATAATAAACGTCTTTATTCGTGTTTTGTTGACTTTAAAAAAGCCTTCGATTCCGTTTGGAGAGAGGGTCTCCGTTATAAATTGTTAGAGTCAGGAGTGGGCGGTAATTTCTATAAGCTTATTAAATGTATGTACTCAAAACCCCTGACATGCGTCAAAACATCGTCTGGTTTAACGCCATCATTTGCAACCGAGAAGGGTGTCAGGCAAGGCTGTAACCTTAGCCCTACACTCTTTAACCTGTTCATAAACGACCTTGTACATGTACTTGATAATACTGAATGCTCACCACCCTCCCTACATAATCTGTTTGTATCATGCCTCTTATACGCAGATGATGTTGTTATTTTTTCTGAGTCCGATAAAGGACTTCAAATTGCCCTGAATAGATTGAGCGACTTTTGTACGAAATGGAAATTACAAGTCAATTTAAAGAAAACAAAAGTCATTATCTTCAACAAATCTGGCCGATCATTCCCAAAACAAACATTCTCTTTGGGCAAGACACAGTTGACATAGTCCAGTCCTACTGCTACTTGGGCTTGAATATTACTGCATCAGGCAGTTTCTCTCTTGCACAAAAACAGCTCTCACTCAGAGCACGAAAGGCCATGTTCAGTCTCAAATCGCTACTCCGTTCGTCTGTCTCTCCGAAGTGCCTACTAAGAATATTTGACACTTGTATTAAACCAATACTTCTGTATGGATGTGAAATCTGGTGTAAAGACCCTATAAATGACACCTCACCTATTGAAAATTCCCATAACCGCTTCTGCAAGAATGTACTTGGTGTGCACAGGAACAGTAGTAATGTAGCAGCCAGAGCAGAACTAGGAAGGTTCCCACTAGATTTAGATATATCCCTGCGCACTGTAAAATTCTGGACACACCTAACACAACTAGACTCCGATACACATCCGCTGCAAGTTGATGCTCTCCGATTACAACATGCATCTCTGACAAATAGTCGTCGACGGACATTATTACAGCGAGTTAAGGAGATCTTCGATCACTGTGGCTACTCATACTTATTATATGATGATAGCACTAACTATGATCCTCAACATATATGCAATCTATTAAGGACAAGGTTTTCAGATATGTATATTCAAACTTTCTTCCATAATCTGTCTGCCGATACTGGCAAGCTTAGATTTTACAGGAAATTTAAAACCGAATATTGTATAGAGAAATATCTCGAACTTTGTGACCTTGAGCAGCGTTCAGCTACCAGTAAGATTAGAATTAGTGCTCACCCCCTGGAAATAGAAAAGGGGAGATATATGAAGCTACCTGTGTCCGAGAGGATTTGTAAATATTGCCCCTCAAATGCTGTGGAAGACGAGAGTCATTTTATCACTAATTGTTCTTTTTATGATGATATAAGAAACCAACTATTTATGAGTGTATCCAAAATACACGCTTACTTTCCAACTATTCCTGACAATGAAAAATCAATCCTACTATTAAAATCAAAGAACCCACACATTATAAAAGAAGTGGGTAAATTCGTCTTCCACTGCCTAAAGAGAAGAAGTCTAACCCAACAAAACCAGTATAATGTACACTAGCATAGCATAGTCATAGAATGTAGTTCCTAGCACCTTTGTATTTTTCCTTATTTTACATGTTGTTTGTACCTGCAATTAGCCCTCGGGCAAGAACTTGCAATAAACATATCATTAAATGCAGAGATATCAATCTCGTAATAGCATGTAATAAATAAAGCCAAAGGGTATGCCAGCCTCATACATAAAGCAGTGGCCATCTCAAAATTCAAAGTGAAACGACATTCACCCAGCAGTGCTATACCAGACACACCAGCAAAATGACAACACCAACATTTAAAAGAATTAACAGGAAGGTTTGGGGTTACAAAAGCTGCAAACCTGAGCCGGTTGCCACCCTGCGAATCCGAGGCATTTCTGGAAGACATACAGGGCGCCACAGGCCCTGGAGGACATCTTGGGCAGGAGAAGGCTGACACAGATTGTCATGAAAGCTGCTATCTACTCATGGGACCTGACCTTACTCGCTGGCACACACTTGGCGAGTGGCATCACAGAGAGAGACGCCGCTCTCTCTACACAAGTCTGACGTTCACTGTGCCGGTCGATTGCTACGCGGGGAGCTGTTGAGAGTGGGACGAATGGTGGTGGGTTTTCACACGAGTGCTTCTAGGCCCTGAATTTCATTAAGCTGGATGGTTGACTGTTTTGCGACGAGACGGCTTTGTGCAACTGGAGCATCCATCTGGTAAATCTGATCTCCCTTGTGACACACTAGAATTATTCAGTTAAGAGCACAATGGTTACGTATGGGTGTGAAGTCATGACGGTAGAGATACCTGTCTTACTTTAGACAGCATCAAACTGATAGAAGATTGAGCTGAATCACTCATATTGCTACACTTTCAGTTTTACAGGGTCTGAAGCAATGATAAACAAAATTTCTTACAAACTTAGTAACATTAATTGGTAAGATATTTGACTTTTTTATCTGATGTCTTCTTTTCTATTTGAAGATCTTTTCAAAGATATATGTAGCATGCACTGTATTGTATACATACTTTTTAAAAAAACTATGTAATACTACCTGTCAATATCTTACCTTTTTAAGCCTTTACACCTTGAAGGTACATCACATTGTCAATAGGCTACACTTGTGATGAATCCTAACCAAAATTTTGGACTTGGCAAATTTTTCCCCTTGCATACTTGTTAAAATTTGTCCACTGGTTTTAGAATCATTATCAGTGACAGAGCAGATGCATAGTACATGACTGTATTGTATATGCAAACACATACTAGAAAACCTTCTGATTAATCTTATTCTTCAAACAAATACAGTTCCAGCCTTCCTGAAAATAATTTGGGCTGGCCCTACATGTTCATGTATCTACATACCAGCTGGTGCATCATGGGACAGGTGCATCAGTCTCTCCTAGGGGTCAAATGTTACGTCAAGACACCAGTCAAGCAAAAACAGTTTTGGCAGGATGTCAGAAGCGCCTGACTCCGCTAACAAATTTATTCCTTAGAGGCCATGAGCCCTCTCTCTGCATTTACGACAATTGCATATCTTTACCTGAACTTTGGCCAGCATTTCTGGTAATGGACTGTAAATTTTGGACGTCACGTTGCCGCAGGCTCTATCTGTTCTACAGAAAACAGATCTAGAGCAGGGTCTAGATGGCACTTTTTGTTCAGACCGTCACTCTCTCTGCATTTACGACAATTGCATATCTTTACCTGAACTTTGGCCAGAATTTCTGTTAACGGTTTAGTAAATTTTGGACATCATGTCCCCGCAGGCTCTATCTGTTCTACAGAAAACAGATCTAGAGCAGGGTCTAGATGGCACTTTTTGTTCAGACCGTCACTCTCTCTGCATTTACGACAATTGCATATCTTTACCTAAACCTTGGCCTGAATTTCTGGTAATGGAGAGTAAATTTGGACGTCACATTGACACAGGCTCTATCTGTTTCTCAGAAAAGAATGGGGCCAAGCTGGCAGCTTTTGCGTAGAATGCCCCTCCTGTATTTTTATCAACTGGTGGTAAACCCTACAAATTGATGGCATTATCGGTTATATAGAGTTCCCAAATGCACTGTAAATTAGACTGTGGTTAGCCAACAAATATCTAACACTCACAAGTTAAAGGCAGACCAGATTTAAGCTGTCAGTTTTCTTTAGACTGTCTCTCCTGAATTTTTATTAACTGGTGGGGGTAAACCTTACAAATTGATGGCATTAATGACTATACAACGTTCCCAAATGCACTGTCAATTAGGTTGTGATTAGCTAATAAATATTTGAAGCTAAGTTAAAGGCAGATCAGATAGGTTCTAATATACCTTCAATGACCTTGGTTAATTCCATGGTTTGACATTGAGGGGGATGACCCTTCTCTCAGGTAAACGTTGCGTAAATATCGTGATTACTGGGGTTGAATCTAAATGGCGGACATTAGGCTGCGAGCAAAACCCCCACTTAACGCTCCGCATTCCTCATTGCGTTCACAGCGCACGCTGTGCATACGGAAGCCGTTAATGTGCCTGTGAAGGCACTAACATTTCAAAGGTCAGCTAATGAGCGAAAAAAACAAACTTTCACGTGTAATTATCCTTGTAAGGTTGTAAATGGCACGTATAAAATTGACATCACATCTCTTGCATCTGATAATTGAAATTAAGACAGGGATAAACTATAACTTACAACAGACCTATGAACCATCTGTGAAATGAGACATTGCTGTTAAAGGATTTCAGTCCATACACAAACAAGAGCTTTTAAAAAAAGCTGGTCTTTCGCTTACTTATATTGTGTAGGTAAAACTTTTACCAGATGAGTTTCAGAACAGTTTCAATGGTATGAACTAGGGGTGGGTACTGGAACAGAAAATTCAGGTACAGGTACAAAGGATCAGGTGCAGGTCCGGACTAGATGGTCTGTGCAAACTTTTGAAGGGGCGATACTCAAAACAATTGTCCATTTCGCTACTAAGGAATTAGTGGAGTATCTGATTACCACTGGTGTTATAAAGTCCTATGTTCATGTGAACAACACTTGTTCTGTACGTTGACGTACAAAGTTTATTCAATTTGTTCTCGTAATTTATTGCACCAGTAAGCCCTTAAACGTATAGATGCCTGCTGATATAATGTGTTCATTTTCTAATTGGTGCAGCATCCAGTTTACTGATTTTTGTCAGGTCTGTGTCTGTTAATAAAATTGTACTTAATGAGTTTCAAAATGCAAATGCAGTTTCATTGTGGTATGTTGAAAGGAACGTTTCATTTCTTTTCGGAAAGCAAAATTATTGAGATTTTGATTCATTACGTCAGTGGTTATGGGCCACAAACTCACTCCATCGGGGTAGCTTGGAATCTTCTCATTTGAAATCAATTAGATAAAATATTAGTCAGTGTATTTTACATATATCAAAGAGGGATACACTTTTGTTGAAGTTTCTTCCACGAAGATCCTTGAAATTTCGAGTAGTAAGCAATTTTCCACATGCAACCGCCTTCCCAGCCCACGTCAGATCTCTGCACAATTCTGGATTTCATAGAGGTAATTCTCCACATCGTGACTTAGGCTCTGGGTCATTTCAACTTGAGAAGGATCAGAGGACTGATCGAAAGCGTCGGTATATAAGCGCTTTATTTTGTGCACGGATATATGGTCCTAAAATTGTAACATCGTAATAACACATCAAAATCGCGACACCCCTTCCCAACATGCGACACTCCCTTGGGACAAAATGGTGGCGCCCATGGACGCCAACGAAAACAATATACTAGTAGGTTTTGTTATCGCAGGCCTGTAATAAATTGCTATTTGTTCCAACATATGCAACTATACAAAAGTAGTTGTCTATACATGCGACGTTCCGGGCGAGCTCTCTCCGGTCACCGACCTTCCAAAATTTCCACATGGCTGGGGAGGACGCGAGACGCCGCCAGCGAGACCCCGACGGCTGTTTAATAACACCAAGGAGGTTAAAAAAGACCTCGTCAGAGAACTTGATGCTGTGCCTTTAGGAGATTCATAAATAGAATAACTGACAAATTCAGTCGGTAACGATTTTTGTATGCAAAAAAAAAAATCAAGTTTTATTTGACTCTTTTGACAGTAGACCTCCACAAAACTCAGTAGATACATTGTATATAGCTTTCACATCTTTCCTGTATGTACAATGCTCACAGTTCCCTACTCAAGTCAATCTATACACTGTCACCAGTCTTCACCAAACACGATTAGAATGTGCTAAGATTCAGGATGGATGCTTTTTTTCCGTTCAATGAATGTTGATCAAAGGCAGATATTTCCTCATGATAGCCATCACTTGAGTTGTACAATGTAAAAGTGGAAAGGACATCATATTCTGACTGTATTTCTTCACTACCTGCTAGCAGAGAGACTGCACCAGTACACACTATGAACATGTACAGACTCCAGATGTTACAGAAGGTATGAATCCTTTATAAGAATAAGGCGTACTAAAATTACATACCGGTAATTATAGGTTTGTTACAATGGCCATTTCTACACCAAAATCTTACATCATGTCTGTCAACCCAGTTCACATGAGATGGAAACAATTGGAGATTTCTTTGATCCGACCTGGTCCTCCCCTCCCCCATCTAAGTTTGTGCTACTCAATATCACTAGTTCATGAAAGGACTTACTATACAATGGACTAGATATCCTTTACCATATGAGATGACCACAAGCTGACCAGTGTAAAAGCTACAGGTGGTAAGTTTTTTGAAAGCCCATGTTCCCAAGTTTCTGAAGGATGTATAGTATCCTGTGTGGTAACCATGTGCTACCGCCCGACAACCATCTGTTTGAGATCCTTGAGGCTGTGTTCTCTGGCGACCTGCAGGGCGTGGTCCAAGGCATGGATCTGCACCAACAGCTTAGCTACCTGCTTAATGCTCTCTGTAAGGAAAGGGGATGCAAAAATGAGCGAGTTGTGGGGTAATCAAAATATGTTACAACTAGACACATGTTCGATGTAGACACAGGCTTTGTGGCACTGGAACTAACCTACTCACTGTAAAAACCGAAAACTCTCCTTGTTTTAAATATGAGGTTCAACAACCAAACCTCCAAACAACCAAACAATCAAACAAATAATGATTCTCCAGAAATTTGGACTCCAGGTCAAATAGCAAATGTAACATAGCCAGACAATATAATTACTGTTGGTCACTTCTTTGTGGCCAAGAGCATGTTATCATTTTATTTAGTTATGAAGTTTTCATAGCTTTAGAATGCTACAACAAATACTGTGGATATCCGCCAAATAATGTTAAATTTTGGACAACACTTACGACATTTGTCAGTTTCTTAAAAACATGAAATCTGTAAAAACAGGTACAAATCAACATTTTACCCGTCATGCATATGGCGCATCTGAAGACTAAAAGCAAGGAGGTTAAAGAAGGACTAAAAGCAACGAGGTTAACCTCCTTGCTAAAAGTCATATTTTGCTGTATAGTTTATTGTGTCCACCCCTTACCTTGCTTTTCTCCTGACTATGTCGGGACAGCCGATGCTGTTCTTGTGTAGGTTGAAGTTTAGGAAGATTTTAGGATCTCTTTTCATTGCAACTACCATCTCTTTTTAACCTCCTTGATCATTACCACACGGCGTACGGTGAAAATGGCACATAATGGGTGAATGTTGGTGAAACACGGTGAAAATGTGTCACCCGGATTCGCATTGTTCCCATGTAAATATGGAAGGGTGAAAGCAAATATTGCACCTACGTGACAAAAGAGTGAAACATGGTGAAATGACGGTTTCACCCCTAGTAAAACAAACAGCAATTACGTCATTGTGTGTTTCACGAGCTAGCGACGTGCTCGCCGCTGTCCAGTCGACGGCATGGGACTGAAGACTGCCCGCCCAGTTCCTCAGCGCAAGCCGAGGATTTTTTTCGCATTGCCGCTAGCTCCGCAAGCCGTGGAAATATCTTTGACACTGGGATTGAAGACTGCCCGCCCAATTCCAGGATTTTTTACGCTTGCAGCTAGCTAAGACGTGCACGTGATCGCAATACGCACCTCTGATTGGTTGATCCTACAGCTGTAGGGGGTTCCCCGCTATCTACTTTCTTTGCTGCCCCATGATGCTTTGCGCCCACCCGTGTCAAAGAAAATTTCTTTTACATTTCTACGCACACGAAAAACGCTATATTCCACAATTACATTGCAATATTGCCGTGTGGTAGTGACAGATTGTGAGATGAAGATTTCCTTCAACTGCTGGCATTGTAACGTTGTTATGCTCTGAACTTGCCAAGGACGATAACGTCCTTGGAACTTGCCCAGTGTTTCTTGACCGCCTAATCGTAAGGTCCGACCTACCCCTACCTACTGGGAGGAAAGACACCACAACGTTTGGACCCTTTCGTACGCGCCGCATTCACTAAGAGAAAGGAAGTGTGACTGATATCCATCGAATACACGTACGCAAAGATACCTTAAATGTTTTCTCTTTACCTTGCAGATATAGTACAAGTTGAATCGCGGAGGTCTTGGGTGAATAGACGTCTACAAATACGTTGTGCAGGGCACATTGCAGGTCCTTTATTCCTGCTAATAAGCCATGCATAAACCAAGCAGCACATTCATGGCAGGCCGATACGTATGTCATACATACTAGTACTTGCATGGCCTTTGGCAATACCATCGAATCTGCAGGGTAGAATATCTCGCTAGCACGGTATGGCATGGTCGACCCGGACGGACGGACGGACGGACGGACGGACAGCAATCTAATATCAGTCTGATTGCCTTTCGCCGCGGAAGCGCGGCGAAAGACAAAAATCACGTCAGGCCACAGCATTTTGCACTGGGGCATCAGATATTGATATTTACTGAGCACCATTAAAAGGCTATCAGGGTACGTCACAGTGAGAATTCTATGGGCAGAAAACACATCTATTCAGCTAGATCCATCTACAACAAAATCAACTAATTACCTTAACTTCACCTTGCCTTGTCTGTACTACATTTGTGTAGATACTGCAATAAGCATTTTACCATGACCGTACAAAGTCTAACATGTAGTAGATCATAAGAAGTCATATATTTCCAAACTCTGAGAGAAATATGCTTTATAATATGCAATGTCCAGATAAAAACATGGGGTTTGCACATATTCAAGGATCCAAGTGTTATAACACATGGTAAGCACATCTGTTTGCAGAATCGCATCATATTGATCGAAAAATGCAGACGGGAAATCCCTTGCAACTGATGGAACAACAGCAAAGGCCATACCTCCGAAGCCATGAATTCAAACGAGCCAATCGTGTGCCGGCGTTTCGACATCCATCTCTTCATACGACGCATCTCGAGATCCTCCCGTAGATTAAGTGTCGGGGCGAGGCTCTATGGAAATCTCTCCTATCTGTTTACGATGGACTAGCTTGTAGACAGGCCTGAAACGTTTTTACTTTCATGCAAGTGGAGTGAAACAGAAACAATCTCCGCTGTCCTCTGCCGCACTGCGTGCCACAACTGACTGTTCACTTGACATTACGGCTACTTGCTTTGCTGAACAAATATTTGAGGTGCTTAAGATAGAGGAGAGGGAATGGAGGAGCCTCTGTGCAAATCTCTGCTGTTTATTTGAAGAGCAGGGGATTCTGAAATGTTTATGCTAACTGGTACAGTCCCAAAATACTTCTCTTAATGATCTACAGATGACACTTGTGTACATGTACATGGCTGGATGGAGGTGTAAATTAGCTGTACAATATTTAAGTTGATGTAAATCACTTATGGAAGATGCCAAATTACTAACTACAATGTAGTATTGATACTTTACACTATGGGAAAGATGCAAAATTACTTAATAGATTTGATCACACTATAGGAAATTTTGAGATGGTTTTCTAGAAATTCTTAATGGAAGCTCTAACTTGTATTGTCACTATAATACGGTCTCCAGTAAGTGACAGCTAATTGTTGTGTATATACTGTACAATGTAAATGCATTTAAGTTCGCGGGGATTTAATTTCGCGGTAGTGGGTAAAAGGACTTTTCGCGGTGGATTTAAATTCACGGTAACACCATAGACTGCAGTCTAATACAATGATAGAAAAATGTTCGCGGTGGATTTAAATTCGCGGTGAAGTGGTGACCACGAAAACCGCGAACATTAATCCACCGCGAACATTTCTGCATTTACACACTGTACATGTAGCTGGATCAGTATAATAATATCTTTAGAAACAAGACATTTGACCATAAGTTATAACAAGTATATTACTTGTGATTGACATTTAAGGACATACAAAACCATGTACATCTTCTAAATCAGCCTTGTGTATAATCAGACAAATCATAAGTGACATTTCATGCTTTTTTGCTGTTCGAGTAGCATTATTTGATGATGAACCTTATAATTAAATTAAGTTAAGTAGTTTTCATCTTATCTTCTGAGAAATTCCTCCACTACAAGGAAGCACCACAAACTCCATTGAGATTTGATCACAAACAAACACTGATTAGGAAACTGATAAACCGGATCTTGATAACAAGCTGGCTTCTACAAACACTTTCTTTGCACTTCCCACTTACTTTGTACTGCTTTCTGCAAGAGCCTGAGTGTAATGATTCGCGTTCAACTTGAAATCAAGTCTCTGCAGATCTTTCTTTCCATTGACAAAAAGATCTGTAAACTTTAAGACTAATTGAAAGATCTCGTTGACAAGTCAAACCTGAATCATTTTAATTTCTATATATCACACACAGTGTTCATGAGATGTTTTGTGTTCAGGATTTTAGGTAGTACATTTCAGTATAACAGATCACCACACTTTAATTTCTGCCCACCGTGCTAAATTGAGGACCATCATCATCATCATCATTATTCATCCTCTATTTTGAGGTGCAGCAAGTAAAGTCTGATTTCCAGAACAGTCTGTCTCTCAACGCAGTGATCATGAGAAGTCCCGGGCCCTCTAGGCCAGTTTCTGACTCAATAAGTTTCTTCAAAGTTAGCCTTGGGCAACCAACATGTTTTTTACATAAATCTGGTGACCAGAACAGGACCATTGCCCTTATTTTTACCGGCTTAGAGGTCCTTCGTTAGTATGTACTCGAATGTCTAATATAAATGTCAGTCTATAGCTAAGATCAAAAATTAAAAATTGTGATATGGCCCTCCAAACTGACCCAAAAAAATCTTCTTATTGCCTGTGGTCTGCAAAGATATGAACACCTTAAAGTTCCTATGTCAACTTTCTACCTGACAATTTTCAAACTTGCCACACCGGAGACCCCCCTTCCCCACCATCTCACGACTGGTAGCTGCACTACGTGTACCCAGTGACAATTTATCACCATTGAGCTCAAACAGAATGATCTTGGCTGGATTTGAACCCTGCTATTGTTCTACCCATAAACTGCAACTTCAGCTTCATGCCAACTAGTTTGGTAGGTGCTTGTGTGAGCTGAATCAAAAATCAGTAGAGATCCTTCGCCTTCAGAATTTTTTTATTCCTGAAGAGGTGAGACCTAATGAAATCAGACAACCCTAGGCTCATAGTCCCTCAGCCAATAAAACGCTACATGTATTTTGACAACAGCGAAAAGGTCATGTACATCAAGCTTTCGAACTGCATACGAAAGGCACAAATTGCATCTGTGATTCTTGTCCTTCGAAGAGACAGCAGTATTTGCATTAAGATTACATCAGCCAGTTTGTCCATCAATATACGACTTATGTATCATGTCAGTTCTTTATCAAAATGCATTTCTGAACAAAACTAAAAAGATAATTAATAAAATAGAATCAACATTTTTGTATCCATGATCAAACAATTTTTTTCAAATCAAAGCATGCTGTTTGAATGCAATTAACTTCACATTTTCCAGCAGTAAAAATGCAGGCTTGTGTTCTAACAACCCATAAGTATGATGTTTTATTGAATAAATCTTCACAAAGCTCTTCTTCTTAGAATGCCCCCAGAACTCTTGTCCCCGGTAGCTAGTTATTTTACGGGCGTACCCACCACATCAATCTACTGTCTGCTGCCGGGAAATTTGCAGCACGATCAGAGGAATGCCAAGTGGTCGTGACAAATATTTTGAGATGCAGTTATTTGGGTCACTGACTAGCGCTGGGTCCCCAAGGCAAACCTGGTACCATTTTGAGATTTTCTCAAGATTTCCTGAATTTATTTCCGAAGAAATTATGAAAAAAAACACCAGTGTGACAACTCATAAAAGGATGATATCAATTTTCAGCATACTAAAGTTGCATTGTGCAAAATGTTTTTTCTTCAAGAGAAAAGGGCAATTTGACCACATATTCTTAAATATGTAAGTACCCAGTTAATCTAATTATAAAAGATAAATTTTACCATAATTACTTTCACTTTTATTAATAATGTATGTATATAGAAAACTGTTAGATTTGAGTTGATCTTTACAACCAGGGTTTGAAAAGGCACCCAGAAAGTTTAATGCAGTATATATGAAATAATAAAAGCATGCCCTCTACAGTTGTTTTTTTTTCAAACAAATTTGTATCATGAGGAGTAACCAACACAGTTGAGGAAACAATCCAATAATTTGAAGTACCTTAATCTAGAACACAACAAGGATTCATTTTCTCTCACTGAAGTCATTTCCATTCCAAACTGCACTTTTTGCCAAACCTCTTGAAAAATTATCTTTTGAATGGGCACTTGCACTTCTGCGACTGTCCCTTGGATAAATTGGAAATTAACGCAGAGTTTTCTTTTTGGCAGGGAAGTCATCATTAATTCTTCTAAAACAGGATACAACCGCTGGGTAATACAGACTTAATTGTTCACACTTCATGAGATGCGAACAATCACAGCGGAATACAGAACAGGGTAAAATCTCAATAAGGACTGTGAACAGTGTCCTCAATGGGTGTTATTGGTGCTGCAGAAGTTAGTAAATTGCACCTTTTGCAAATTGATTTTGCAGTGTTACAATTAGTGTTCTAAAAGTAGCTTAGTCAAGGAAGAAACCTTCTTTTGGTGTATCTACATTCAAGTATTGTATGAAGCTGAGTCCAACTTATGTAAACTAGCTTATCATATTCAGAAATTCAAAGACAAAGTATTTGTCTTTACTTTCCAAAAGTATATATTTATTACGATCATTGTGGTTTGATTACTAGTATAAATTCAAAGAACGCTGAAATATGCAAACCTCAAAGTTTTTCTAAATATCAATGTTACTAGCAATATTAAAACTTCTTGTCTTTTTAAGGAATTTAATCTGCAAGAATTCATACAGAATTTTACTCTAAATTCATAATATTATGAAACACAGTCAAACTATTTTTCACTGAAAACCACTGAGATACTTTCTTTTGCCAAATATCCATCCTCAATGACTATATAGAAATTTTCGAGAAAATGACACTACGTTCAACATTATGATAACAGTCCTACTGTATGCATGCTCAGTTACAATATTACATGCAAAATGATCAGCTTATCTTATTCATATGCACATTCATTTTAATGGCACAAATTCTGCACCCCCATGGAGGGTATCTTCACCTCACAAGCATGAATTTCGTATCATGCATAAATTTTGTATTTTGGTCTTGAAATAATTGCGCTATCAATAACAAGCTCACAGACACAGACAGCTGTAGTGGACAAAATTAGTGTCCTGCAACGTTATATAACCGTCAAGGGAGTAGAAAGTAGAATATTCCACTCCTGCACTTTCTTCTACATCATAACTGCATTGTGAACCTGACACCAATGAAACTATTCCAGGAAACCATCCAATTAAAACGAACACGCAAACAATGTTTCAGCTCTCCAAATACATGACAGTAGAAAGAATCTAATACTCGAAGCGCAGAATAAAATACCACATCCATCTTGTCGCGAGACGTGACACAGGCAAAAATGAGGACAGAATATAAAAAAACCTCGCTACGGTAGTGGAGTGAGTTGATGGATTCAAAGCCTTATTTCTACTGTTAGGTATTACATTGAATGGGCACGTCACCGTGGCATTGCTCCGTCCTACAGACATCGCGGCGCCGTAGGGTCCAGCCTTCACAACTCCTTCAACATTTTTGGCGTGACGAATTACAAGTCGGTGCGGAATATAGATTACCTTGTAACATACTTTGACAAAATGAACTATTTCTGTACAAGTAAAGCTCTTGAATGTCATACTGAATTTTCATCAAAGTACAAGAAAACATGAAAGGATGATGGATACAGTACAAGCGACTTTCTTATTTTTCAGCTACACAGGTCCTGCATATCTGTTAGTATACTTAAAGAGAGCTTGTAGGGTTGGACAAGTCTACCAAAATTCAGTTGTCCTATCGGGCACGCAAATAAAAGATGTACTTGCCCATACCAACTTTGTACTTTCTCAAAATTCAAATGTCACTTTTATATGCATTTTTACTTCCAGCAATGGAAGTCTTATCATTGTCTCTATTTTTCTATGTTCTCCATTTCCTCATGTCATAACTGGAAAAAGTGACAAGAATATCAAAATCTCAATGGAGAAATCTTACTTGCTCGATAGGGCAAATAGGGTAGGTCATGCTTGCCCAATCAGCACTTTCACTACGACACTAGCACTGGACAATAGGGCTAGTGGATTTGTCCAACCCTGGCGTAAATCAGTCAGCTGAGGAAAAGAGCTGAAAAAAAGAACTTCTTACCTTGTCGCTGTCTATGGTAGTCGCTGAAGTCACAGAACCAGTTTCCTGCTGTTCCATACTGTGGACACTCCCCTCCTCTGTGGAATGCACACTCTCACTCTCTTCTCCTCCTATGCTCGGCTCTCTGAGGGAGGAAGTCAACCAAAATTAATATCAGTGCAAAGCCTGCATAAAAAATGAGAGAATCTAAAAAAAATTACATCAATTTGTGTCTAAGTCATACAAATCCTTTGTGCCATCGCTCTTGCAGTTGATAGCATCATCCAAATAATCTTCTTTGAAATACGCCAAAAAGCAGGTACTCAAGCAACTGCATTTGAATTTAGAATCGGTCAGATATCCGTTGTCTTTTGTCAGTGATACTGGAGAGATATTGTTGGAGAGCAGTTCTCATATCCTAGCTGTGAATTGATATGCAAAAGAGATCCAGTGTCACTCACGAAAGACAACGGATGTTATCTGAAACGTCTGACCGTTTCCAAAATCATACCCAGTTGCTTGAGTAATTGCTTTTAGGTGTACCTTATTACCTGGATGTCTAACCTTCATCGACCTACTTTGAAACATCCAAGTACCCAGTTGCAACAACAGTCTGATAAAAGAAAAGCAAATTACTCCCCCTAATGAAGAAAGGTCTCTGCCCCACCTGCCTAAAAGACAGGTGGTCGGCCATAAATTAAAGAGATGAGGGCCTGGATTGATCGTGGGCTGACATCACAGACAGAAAACAAGATCAAAGTAACCAATTACAACGCCACAAATCTAGGTCGAAGAGAAGTAGATACCATTTCTTTTGAAAATGGATGGTGGCCTTATTTCTCAGCTATTATTATGTCGCCTTCCTATATATCTATGTGAAAATCATTCGCAATTCTTTAGAAACACATTTTACGACCTAATTTTTATTTCAGTTACACTAGTCAATTACTTGTTGCCCTAAATTTTAGGACCATATATAACAGGATTATAAATCATTGCAGAGCAAAATCGGGAAAATACATGTGGCAAGTAACAACCATAAAAATATGCACCATTTAAGAAAAAACTGAAAAATATACTATATTACCAAAACTGAATACATCTGAGACATTAAAAGCAAAGAAATAGGAAATCCACCTGTGCGAGTGATCTCCTCGACATAAGGATATCCTGATCAACGCAACCACTTTTTGTGGTCCTTAATATTAAGATAATTTTTTGTATTGGCCAAAGCATTGGGAATCTTGTCTATACTGTCCACAGAGACCAGATTATCAATCCTCTAAGTGGTCTTTTTTGTAGGCTCCTTTTTGAGCAGGTTTCACTGCACAAGCAACAGCTACATTTTGATTTATGTGTCAAACTAACAAACCATAAAACAAAACAATTCAAAGCTACAGGTACTCATACATTCACCTAAAAAACGGTTAGTGTGCGCGAACGATGATCCTCTGTTTTTGCAGGCTCCCTTTTGAGCAGGTTTAACTGCACAAGCAACAGCTACATTTTGATTAAAGTGTCACACTAACAAACCATAAACCCAAAAGATCCAAAGCTACAGGTACTCGTACATAATCATATAAAAACCGGTTAGCGTACGCGAACGATGAGTGATGCAGACTTACCGCGGAGAATTGTTCTGCGTCAGGAGTTTAGCTGGTTTGACTGTACAAGTAACAGCTACATTTTGATTAAAGTGCCACACTAACAAACCATAAAACAAAACGATTCAAAGCTACAGGTACTCGTACTCATCTCTCATACATACAAATAAAAAACGGTTAGTGTGTGCGAACGATGAGTGATGTGGACTTACCGCGGAGACTTGTTCTGCGTAAGGAGTTTAGCTGGTTTGACTGTACAAGTAACAGCTACATTTTGATTTACGTGTCAAACTAACAAACCATAAAATCAAAGCTACAGGTACTCCTACTATCATTCAAATAAAAAACACGGTTAGTGTGTGCGAACGATGAGTGATGTGGACTTACCGCGGAGACTTGTTCTGCGTCAGGAGTTTAGCTGCTGCCTTGAGAAGCGACGGTTGCTGTCTGCTGTCGTTACGCTGCAGAGCATCATTCAGCGCTGGGGGCATTAAAAAAACATGCATAAGAAACAGATCCCTTTCATCCCCAAATTTGCATCTCTTTTACAGTCAGTTCTAACACAATCTTAACCTCCTCCATACTACTCAACCCCGTAACCAAAGAAAATCTGATTACAAAAGACTACCTTAGTCAAAAGAAGGTTAAAAATCTCACCCTTTTTATTGCCAACGATGGCACAATCCAATTTTCTAAGCAAGAACTAAGAGAGTCAAAGATGCTCCTCGAGAAGACAAAGACATGCCGATCACGTATCTAAGACCCATTTGTTCACCAGGCATGCAAAATCTCATTTCCAGCGTTATTCACTCTCGGTAGCGTCTCACATATTCAGACACCGGTGGGGAATCTTCCATCCCTTGAGATGTTATTTTATGAACACTTCACTTGCCACATCTTCTTTCAGAGTATGATCTGGGCTGCATACAGTACGTAAGTCTTGTGAAGGCAGAGTGCCAAATCTTATCAAGAAGGAGGA
The DNA here is from genome assembly GCA_019207045.1 of Branchiostoma floridae x Branchiostoma belcheri. Taxonomy (NCBI): domain Eukaryota; kingdom Metazoa; phylum Chordata; class Leptocardii; order Amphioxiformes; family Branchiostomatidae; genus Branchiostoma; species Branchiostoma floridae x Branchiostoma belcheri. The sequence continues at coordinate 9,476,588 of CM033041.1, forward strand.
CATTGTTACATTTGCAGGGCTCGAAATCCCACATGCATATACAGGTTAGTGCAGGTATAATTGGAGCTGTGCAGGTATTTCTGATGTCTACCTGCACCTAACCTGTACTGGTCTATGTACTAGAGTTTATACATAAATGTCATATGATTGTTATTAGCTGCATTGACTATAAGTTGTTAATGAAGAAAAAATAACAATGGTCCCTGAACAATTTTAGTATGAGTAGTGCAGGTAAAATTTGTCTGGTGCAGGTAATCTTAAATGTTACCTGCACCAGTGCAGGTATGCAGAAAAAAGTATTTCGAGCCCTGATTAGTGAGGCATTGTACTGTAAAGGTCAGGTTTTATAGTCTTGCACACAATAAAAACCAATATCTAAACTGCTCAAGTAGACACTGATCATCTATAATGTTGCATAACAAAAAACAGATCAATCTTGAAAGGTTTCTTTGCTGACCCACAATGAATATGTAAAGAAGCATAAATTGGATAAACTGACTAAAGGGGTTTATTGGCATGCAAATAATACAGTTAAACTGAAATGTGTTGAGACAAATCATCATCATCATCATTTGTCATCCTCATGATGAGGTGAAACAAGTTAGACAAATAAGGTATTCCAATTTCAAGTGCTTTTTGTTAGATTGGACCAAATGACTCATGATCACTAACTGCACCTCAAACTCAATCAGTCATGACTCAGTGATCAAACGTGAGGAATTATCATTATGAAACTTGGAAACTTGGTAAAATATAACCATTATGATAATGGTTATATTTTACCAAGTTTCCACAGTCAAATGTGGTCCAAAACAGAGGCAGTTAGTGTTGTTTACATGAAGATATGATTTTAAAATGCCAGTGGACGTCAGGTACTCCTAACAGAATCCTTTGTTAGCAAACTGGACCGTTGTTTTGAGTATAACAGGTTCCCAGATAATCAGGTCCAGGTTCAGGTCTGGACCTGGACCAACCTGGACTGTACCTATACCTGAACTTTCTGTACTGATACCCACCCCTAGTGTGGCAGCAAATAATCAATTTCAATTTCTAGTACATTTCTTAAGACTGGACCAAATGACACACTATTTTTACCTCAAACTGAATCAGTTATGTGATCAAACGAGAGGCTATGTTTACAGCCTGAATGACAGGTTGCCTGTGCATCTGACGTTCCTGCACAGTTTCAAATGCTTTTCTTTAGTCTAGGCCGAATGACACAGTATCTTTAACTCAAACTGAATCAGTTATGTGATCAAACAAGAGGCTATGTTTACAGCCTGAATGACGGGTTGCCCTACAGCTGTCGTTATGTGCATTTAACTTCCTACACAGTTTCAAATGCTTTTCTTTAGTCTAGGCTGAATGACACAGTATCTTTAAAGTGCAACTCAAACTGAATCATGTTTACAGCCTGAATGACAGGTTGCCCTACCTGCCGTTATGTGCATCTGACGTTCCTGCACAGTTTCACGGATCTTCTTCACCCAGGACTGCTTCACTTCCAGACTGGAAGCCTGAAGAACACACAAGAACGACCCGTATTACAATCTATTCCTCACAATTTAGCAACAAAATGGTCAAATTAGCAAAAATACAGAAAACATGAAAATGATGACGCACCATTATCTGATAAAATATAGAGTGGGCTGAATCTTAATCCTCTTCCAAGAAAAGCAATTACTATCAATTTCATGCATCTAACGTATCAGTAACGGTTATACAACGAAAATGTGTGGTTAATATGCATGAACTTAAGCAGAGTTTTCCTATTTTGGGCTATGGTTCTGGACAGAATAAATGGTATTGTCAACAACAAAAAAAGAAACCCTGTATGTAAAATATTGTTGATAAGACAGGCTGTTGTTACAATAGGGGAGGCTGGATACAAAGAAATGTACCAAAATTATCAGGTCCATACAATGTTTTTGTTTCAGGATATCCCCAAATTCTGCTCAGTTAAGGGTGGATTTTACAATCATTGCACAGCTTTTCAGTTGTCGGTTTGAATCGCTTGAATGACCATGACTAATCAATTGATTGATTGATTGCTTGATGAAATGTAATTGGTAAATGTAACCATTATGTGTAACTGTTTTCATTGTTAATGACAGTCACAAGTAACTTCACAGCACATTTCCAGTGCTTCCAAACATTATATAAACAACCTGTACCACAAGCACCCACTCTTATTTTGGGGTGGCACCACGCTTAATGGGTGTAAACAAAGATTACAGTGAACACATTACATATTCATATACAGTAATACCTTTCTCTCTGTATGAAAGGTGTACTTACTTGGAAGAAATCTTAACAACTGAGTGACAATTACATGCACTCGGGATGCTAATTTCTGTTGCCGCAGTTTTGGAGACTGGTTCACTTAAAGCGAGTTAGCACACTTTGTCAAGTTGAACACAGAGAATAAGGGTTTCAGGATGTTGCATTTGACCTGAATTTGAACTTGAGCTAGTACACATTTGCATTTGAAATGTTGCTTTTATAGGCTTGACATCTTCGTGTACATTTTTGCTCCCCAAAAGTTATGAAGGCTTGAATATGGCCGACCATTTCAAATGGTAACAATCACTCACAAGACGGTGTTACACGTCTTAGGGATATCCAGACACATACGTATAGGAGGAAGATAAAGGTGTGGAAGGGAGAGTTTACATAAAAGGGAAGAAAAAGAAAACTCACCACCTTCCGTTTCAGAGGCTAAAAGATTTAATGAAGAGAAACAGAAATGAGGCTCTACCAGTGCACTACATGGCACAGGACAGTGGAAGTAAGTGTGTAATGTGGAACATGTACATAGAACATGGTTCGTACAAAAGTGTATACATTTTCATGTACAGGGTTGGACAAGTTTGCTGAAATTCACATGACAGTCCTATCGGGCAAGTACATAAAAATGTACTTGCCCGAATCAACTTTTCACATGCCCCAAATCTATATGCCGTTTTTCTAATAAGCATGTACTTTCACTTCCAGCAACAGAATTCATTTACTATTGGCTCTATTTTTCTGAGTTGACCAATGCTTGATGCCATGACAAAATCTCACTCAAGCAAAAATCTTACTTGCCCGATCAGCACTTTCACTTGCCCGGTACTATCGGACTAGTGGTGGACTTGTCCAACCCTGATATATATCTTGTTGAGCAAATTTTTACTGCAGTGGCAAAAAAGAATCCTTACAGCGTAGAATTAGATCTGCTAAAAATTATAAAATCTTAGGCAGCACATTCCTTAATATTATGTATTTGGAATTTGTCATGAAAAAGTACCATCATTATTTTTTCATGAAATTTAACTGTAACATTGCATTTTTCATGACATCTTATAACTGCAGTATTGCATTTTTCATTACATTTCTATGGAAGTACGAACCCTGTACACATGCACATCAGAGAAAAAAGACAGAACATATAATCTTTAAAACTAAGGTTACAGCTTTCAAATAGTGTTACTGGCAAGCAAAAGCAGAATGTGCACATTCCCAAATGTGTCATTCAACAATCTACAGATTAAAAGGTAAATTTTGCTGACTGAAAATTGCAACTGTTATGCAATACATGTAAGTTCAACATCTAGTTTCATTTGTGCAAGGGTTTGACCACATGTAAGTATGTAAGCCTGTGTTCTGTTGTTTGTTGAGCAAGGAACGAGCAAAATTTAATTTTTCTTTGTATAATTTTTGCATTAGTTATAACAAGGAGCTTTTATCCTTGGTTACAAGCAAAGTAGCTTGTAATTTCTGGACAGTCTGTTGGTTTTGAATGTACATGGTTCGTACAAAAGTAAACTTTTTGTAAGAATAAATCTAAAAATCCTTATTTACAACGTTTCGACACTGCTTGTCTAAAAAAATTTTCACATGCTTTAAAAAAATCTTTTTCCTTCAAGATCAACGGATGTTGAGGCTCTTGTAAAAGAGTTACAATACATTTACTATACAAATTGTAGAAGCACAGTTTCAGCTTTTATGCATATTGATAAATATATAAAATAAACATCATTGTAGGTTGTAAAGAAACATATAAACAAGCCTTCAGTAGAAGGCAATAAATCTAGTTTTGCCCAACAAACAACAATACAACTTGACCCCTGCATATGGTGTCTTCATTTGCATCAGAATATTGATTTGTGTAGTAACAACAGTTTTTTTACATTCAGTTAATTAAAGAAAGGTGTGAAACAAAGTTACAAGGAAAGAATGTGAAACAAATGGTGAATTGAGGCAAGTCTGGTGGTAGAGGGGTCACATTACATAACAGCCTCTGAACAGACATTTTTCACCTTTGATCTATGACCTACAACCTATCAAAATCATGTCCCTCTCTTTCAAACAAACTTCACACCTCAAATTTACCATGATTAATACTGCAATTACTACCACTTCTTCCCTCCACAAATTTTCATACATTCAAACCCAAAGCCACAATCATTGTAGTTTTCCTCATATAATTTCTTGGAAACTAATTTTCAATTCCTCATTCCAAATAAGCTCCATAGCCTGTAAAAGTACATTTTTTCTCATCATCTTTTTCCTTATACAATTTCTTGGAAAATTAATTTTCAATTCAAATCCTAATTCTCTTTCAATAAAGCTCCAAGGCCTGTTAAAGAGGTCACACATCAAAGGTGTTTGGCCATGCCAAGTCAATTTGTTGGTTCACAGATTTAAGAAAAAACCATCATGAAAGCATGGACATGGTCATGTTCAAGTTTTCCCCCCTGCCCATTGCATTTACATGTATGATGTCCACTTGCTATATTTTCCCTTTAAAAAATCTGTGAACCAGCAAATTAAATTGGTGTGGTCTTATTGAAGTATGACAAGTGAAGCACACAGAAGCCTACCTTGAGGATGATCCTGTTGTCAGATGTGGGCTGTCTGCCTGTCCACAGAGCAAACTTGCAGGGGTCTCCTTCTATGTGCTCTGTCACACCCAGGTCAGACGTCTGTGGAGGGCAAAACACATTTTTTTTTTTTTAATCAACATTATCATTGACGATCCTTGATTGTATGAAGCAATGTCATAGAAGCCTATACTGTTTAAAGCCCAGTCAAATACATTGTACAATCGCTCTGAGGTTGCAAGCTCTTTGGATAACCGTGCATGTGTCCTGCAAAAGTTCAGCTGGCTTTTATGAAAAAAAGGTTGTAATAATCATGGATCCTTGTTGGTGGTTGGCTCTGCCACAGCCTGCTTGAAAATTCTACAACATCAAAGTGATGCAATTACCTACGTTAAATGCAGTCATTGAAACCACTTACCATTAGTCTATACTTGTAGATGTACTTGGTTTTCCCATTGCTATCTTTGACCTCTTTGCTGAATAGGAGGCACATCTCGAAGAGGAAGATGTGCCTCTCGCGACCCTTACGGATCAGGGCCTTCGGATCCCAGACTTGGAAGGAATCTTGTAACAGCATGTCGCCTTGGGCCTCAAAATTGCCCTGGACGGAGAGGCAAAAACAGTTATGTTATGTTATGTTATATTATGTATCTATAATCGAATGTCTAACCTTCAATATCTATAATCGAATGTCTAACAGTAGTTTCTTTTTTCAGTTTGAAGACATCTCCAAGATCATGATGAAACTATTCACAGATCTCCAAGATCAATTTAAAAACATCTCTAAGAATTTGTAAAACTATGAAATTTGATGCATCAATGCTATATCTTAATCAACGTTGGCATCATTTAACTTTTAGACACTTATTGTCAGCTCTTACAAAGGAGAAGACTTAAAGAAACACATTCATGCACACATACAAAAACATTGAGGATTGCAGAAAGCTGTCCCTACCTCGAACCCTTCCAGCATGCTGAGATGCATGGCATCGTTGGCCTTCTTGGGAACGTTGAGCATCACTTCCAGTCCATCCTGTCAACAACAGTTCACACTTCAGAAAATTGTCTTAAAATAAAGTACATATTATGTTGTCAATGCTGATTTATTTTTCAAGTAGTGCTATGCTTCAGTGGGAATGTGACTTATAGCTAAATTTGTCTATATCTTGCTCCATATGTTGAACAACATTCTGGTGATAAAAATAAGAGGAATAAGACAAATCGCTCTCCTACATGTGGGAAACTAAACGTTGCTTAGTTCAAGTGTGTATTACGAAAAATGCAGAGTTACAACTTTGACATTGCAGCTGCCTTTGCCAGATTCTTGTAACTATTACGCAAATGAGGAAGCCCCCAGAAGTTGACCTTGATTTCTCCCTTCCCCTCCTCACAGCAGGCCAGCAGGTCCTTCAGGAGTAACTGGTACTTGGTTATTCTCTGAACAGGCTTGATGAGGTACGACTGGATAGTCAGACTCATGCTGTGTTTATTCTGGACATCCTGGAACAAACAAACAAACAGACAAACAAATATGAACAAACATTTTTCAATTGAGTTTGGTGTAAGGCCTAATTAATAGTAATGGACCACTTCTCGGCACTAAACTGACTCTCAGTCTCACTGTAGCAGTGTTTCTTCTCCCTAAGTCAGAAACATCAAGCTTAGGCAAGCTCAACTTCCTGACTCGATAGGCGACACGAAGGTTGCATTTCATTGTTTTATCTGAGTCCAAATTTCTTTATTTTGACAATGATGAGCAAGGTTATGCAATCAAACTAGGGTTTTCTTTTGTCAACATACACTAATGTACATAACTTAAACTTAAAATTTACCTCAAAGAAGTTGCCAGCATGCTCCATGAGAAGCTGGTTGGAGTCAGGCTTGTTCTTGCAGTATTTCACATACATGTCAAACTTCTCAGCCCAGGTGACGAAGCAGTGACCCACATCTTCTGGGAACTGTTCATATTTTTCTAGCTCTCTTAGGAAGACACTAGAAGAAGAAACATTGGAAAGACATTAAAACTCTGCAAAAGGTACCTCTAGAGCTCTCTCTCTCAAGACAAATTAGAAATAAGGCCTTACCTGTTTTACCAACATTATACTGTTTTCGTCACTTCTAGTTCAAGTCATGGTTTCTCACTTTGCATTTTAGAATACCTTTGATACCAACTAAAAATTAGTAAATAGGTAATTCAATATCAACTTATACACAGTAATAGGACTGATGGCAGAAAGACAGCCTCGCCACTGATGGACAGGTACTTGTATAAAATGTCAAATTAGACTATAGGCATGCAGTACTCAATCCAGTCACTAGATGGCACTTAAAACAGGGGCAATGCACAAGTATGCATTGGACAAACATTCACAATTCTTAAGAGTTAGTAACTTTGAGGGAAATAACACAAAGTGCCTATCCTCCTAGAAGACAAAAATTGACCTGTACAAATTATGCATACATTTCTTGAGACAAACATCTAAAAATATCAACTTGAAGACGAAAGTGGGCTTACTTGTTATGGAATACTAGTATCCTTACATATATGTATGTCTTATGCAACTCTGAGGAAATTGATTCTCCTTGAAGACATAGATCGATCTTTACAAATCATTTACACATTTTGAAGGGCAAAAATTGAAAAAACATCAAGACAAACAAAGGCCTTACTTGTTATGGAAATCGTAAATCTCTTCAATATTTCCGAAGATGACGGACTCTCTCCCTGACAGCCCTACGGGTACCTCCTGTACAGAAGCAGTCATCTCACACAGGTAGTTCTTAATGCAACACTCCAGGTCCCGTACGTAAACTCTCTCTGTCTGAAGCAGCTCTGCCATGATGAACCTGCGGGAAAGGGGAGGGATTTCTTGGCTTCAGCATATATGCACTTACAGTAATACATGTATATCTTTATCTACATGTAGATTAGTACATGCGTAACCAAGAATAAGGAAATTTGATGAAAAAATTACAACACCTGAATAGGGGTGGATACCGGTACAGGAAATTTAGGTACAGGTATGGTCCAGGTCCAGAAGACCAGGTTCAGGTCCAGACCTGAACCTGGACCTAAGTCACCTAACTGTCTGTGAATACTCTATAATATTACTAACATGGCAATGAAGGTTAGACATCCAGGTAATAAGATGATACAAAAGATACAAGAAACTGGATAAGCTGCTTTTATATCAAGTATCTAAATGTATTCCTCTGAAATCTTTCACATGTTTGATAACACTTTAAAAGAAAATATCCATGTTTACTCACTCTTTTCTTCTGGCAGATTTTCTCTTCTCCTCATTGGAGTCCTTGGCAGAGTCTCTGAGTTTGACCTCTAGACTGGAGTCTGACCCTTTGCCCTCTGACCCCTTACCATCCAGGGAGAGGTCTTTGTTCTCACTTGGTGCAAGCTGCAGAAAATCAGAGTTTCATATTATCCTTTTCATGAATTCAATTCTTCTTAACTTTTTTTAAGCTGATGCATGCTGTCAATAGCAAAGAGAAGATTGGAAAAACAGCATCTTGTTTATTCTACATCCTTTCTTTTTCTTAGAGCAATGTCCCGTTATTACAAAAGTAGCTTTTTTGTGAGTTTGAATCCCACCATACCTGAACAGCTGTGACAAGGACTTTTCCTAAAATTTCAAACTTCTAAATTGCTATGATTCCTGTCCTTGGTGCTGAATGCACTGTTCATTGACAAAGGTAAAGCTATGCATGACAACTTAAATATCTCATTTAAATACATCTCCCCCCTCCTTTAGAGCTTCTCAAAATTACTCTCTTAGCAAAAGGTTTGGCTCCTGTTTTTAGGCGCTGTCAGACGTAAATAAAATAGAAAAATAGAAAGTCAGACAAACATGCCTCAAAACAGGAAAGCCGGAGCTGAACCTCTGCTTGTTGAGAACCCAAAATGGCTATGCTGCCCCATCCTCGAAATTTTTCAACCTATCTAAATCTGATGACATACCTCTGACTCCACGCCGAGCGCTTGCTCCAGTTTGTGTCGGTACTTGTCCATGCGTGAGGAGAAGTCCTTGTAGCGCTTGTCCACGGCCGTGACCCATGACTTGATACTGGAGGCGTGGGAGTGCCCCTTCTCTACAAAACTGTCCGCCACTTGGAGAAGGAGCTTCACTTTTTCTCTGGTCTCCTGGAAGAACATTGTGTAGGATACAAATGAATGCTAAGTAAAAAAAATTGTGCCAAATTTTCTTTCAAAACAACAGACTTTCCACAATAGTATCATAACAGTGTCAATGTATCACAATATCAGAATGCATTACTGTAACAGTAACTGTAATAATGCATTCCAACTTGTACATAAGGCAACCTCTGCATAAGGACCACCTGGCCAATACAACCACTTTTCACTGGCCATAGTCCCTTTGACTCATAGTTCCATGAAGGCCTCTACTGGGTCCTGATCTTTGTTTGAAATATATCTTTAATTTTTGTAAAAAGAAAAAAAGACTGAGATGGATGCCAAGCAAACTATCCAGCTGTAGTTCTACCTACCTTGGCTGTTCCCTTGAACTCGTTGTGTTCCTTAAGTAGTGCCTCCGTTTCCTCCCTGTTGTCTCCAACATTAATGTGCGTGGACAGGTAAAACTCTCCCGTGTCATGGATCCAGTCCAGGGCCTGAAATATAAAGCACAATCATCGTTACCTACGGTAATTGACAAGTAGGGGAATGCCCAGAGGCCCAGGAGTCCTGGGTTCAAATCCCACGGTACCTCAAGAGCTGTGACAAAGGATTCTTCTACATTTTGCAAATCTAAGTTGCTATGATTCCTGTCCTTGGTGCTGAATGCACTATCCATTATTAACACCAATGCTGAAGCCTGAGTATAGTGCATGAGATGCATTTACTTTAAACTCAGCATCTGTATGCAAACATATAAAGTTAATGTTTCTTATTGTTATAAACTATGTGTTTATGTGTCAGTATGTGAGCGCTCACACACATGTGTGTGTGTACTCATTACTCATTCTTTACATGCATGTTTCATCACACTACTGTTTAAGTAAACATTTCAAAAGATAGAAATAAAAAAATGGAAAAAAAGTACTATTGATGGATAATATGTCTCATTCATAGGACAAAAGAATAACTAGTTATCAAAATATAAATATTTAGGGTAGCACAGGTTCTTACCTGCTTGGCACTGCGCTCAAAGAGCACATACTGCTGACACTGGTCCAGTCTCTTCTTACGGATTGTCCAGTATTCTAACACCTGGTTCTCCTGCTTCAGGAGGTTCTCTAATATACCTGGAATGATTAACAGTTATCACAGTTAGGACAAACTGTGCAAAAGCTATTGGACATGACATAAAGCTGAAGACCCTGTTTTAGAGGAGTGCAACTCCTCAATCATGTTAAAGATCCCACCACACTTATCAGAAGAAGTTAAGGGGTCCATCCTGGTGTGAGTGGATCAAACCTTACAGTCTACTCTTTCACAACTTGTCCTACTGTACAAAACTGGTGTGTTTCACCTAGAGCTGGTTTCCCACTTAACAGGCACCATCAAACAAACCAAGAGATATTTGGCTTTGAAAGCGTAAAAGTAGCACACTTTCTTTTCAAAACTTTAACATCATTTCTGCATGATTTAGCTGCCAGACGATACTACTATCTAATATAGCATGATAACCTGCTGCTGTTATGAACAGTGATAACTTTCCAAAATGAATAATTATCCTGACATTATAAGATGATTGCATGTGTATAACTCTAATTGTATACTGTCAAACACCATTTCCATTTTCATATTTAACAAGTGCTGATTGTGATGACTACTGATTGTGATGAGAACTTGGGGCTTCTGGTCTAGAAGTTTCTACTCACTACAATTCACCCAGATGGAGGCCTGGCGTACCTCCATACCATATCAGACACATGGTGACTTACATCATTCACCTGCACAAGAGATCTGGCCTAACCCCGTCTTGTACTCAGCTAAGCCTAGTAGAAAGGGTATGCCACCCTGTAAAGGGCAGTATAACCCTACTTCTACTTACTTTTGACCCGAGTGTCTGGCCCGCGGAGTCTGTTAGGCGACGGCCCGTGGGTGAGGTTACTGCGCTGGACGTACTTCAGGAATGTTTCGGCGTTGCGCCGGGCTAGCGTACAAGCCTGCAAAAGAAAAGTAAATTGTTGCCTATATGTGCAAGAAATTCTTAATATAACATACAGTACTTACAAATTCATAACATTTCTAAGGAAATGCAGTGAAATACACTTCAGAAGTACACAAATCTTTCTTCTATTGCCTTACTTTTACATTCTTTTTAAGGAACTTGTTTTTCATTCAACAAAATAGGAAAATCATGATAGTACCACAATAGAAAAACCATGACTTAATAAATCATACATTAAAGTTGTGTTGTACCAAAAATAATACAAGCACAACAATATTACAAATAGTTTATTACAAAAGCTAGGTAAGAGGTTACAGTAACAAGATTAAATCATTTCAAAGGTTTACAGAGTTAGAACAATGGTATAATTGTAAGTGTTTGTCACCTTTAGGAATGCTTCTTTTTGTTCTACATGCTTGCCGATGATGGGCGCGATGGGGTCGGGTTCCGTGGTGTTGTATCGCTCGGAGTTTCCTCCGCACCAGTCCTCGTCCCGCTTGTATTCCCGCTCCAGGCTCTCCAGGACTGAGCAAACCTGCAGCGATGGCGAATCATGCCTGGTCAAACTCGCTGGAAATGACTTAATTACACTCTTCTCCTGCCAGAATCAATATTCTCTGATTTGAGTCATAAGACCCTCATTTCTACAACACGTTCAATCAGATGGAGTATCTCTCCCTTGATTTGTGTCCTTGTCAATTCCCACTGCGAGTACTAGAGTGATTATGCCTATAATAGATGACTAACACGAAGATGAAGAATCTTCAAGTGCAGTCACTCATTTTCTTTTGTTCAATTATTTTTGCATCTACAATCTGAAACAACTGTTCCTGTGTCCCATAAATGTACACAACCAATATAATCTGTGACAAAGTAATTCATGTGAAACCATTACATGCCCATGTTACAACTTTCTACTATTACTGAATTATGAAGCCATACAAACTTTCAGACAAGGAAACAAAACACATCATAAGAAACTGTCAATTAATCAGCTATCAATGAATACCATAAGGCTTAAAAAACATGCCTTTTAAGGCTTGAAACAAGCTAAATATTACAGTCAAACTAGTTCAAGAAGCTAAATATTGGCTGGAAAACTGACAGTCTTGTAGTACTGTACTTCCTACCCCTGTTCCAGGGATCCCAGCAGCAGTATAATCAAATAATGGATACTACTTCATGTACTACTAGAACTGACCTACTCTGCAGTCTTGTAGAACTGTACCGCTGCGTTCCTATACTATCAACTGGCTCTATAAAAGAAAACTCAACTAACTATGATCCTTGAACCAAGTTAACTATTTGGCTGTAGAACCGACCTGCTCTGCAGTCTTGTAGAACTGTACGGCTGCGTTGATGAGTCTTTGTCTGTCCTCTGCCTTCTGCATCAGCTGTTGCCAGTGGAGCGCCACATTTTCCGCACAGGCGCGAATCGCTTCGGGCTCATAGTGGTTATTTCCTATCAAGTTTTCTGCCTTTTGCTGCACTGTCAAAGCACTAAGATGTGTTTTCTACAAAAGAGTAAAAAAAGGATAAACATTCAAGTTTTGCATCATGTTAAGCTTTTAACAATATGATCTTTCTAACATTAATGAAGCCACATCGTTGTAATGGTATTTGACTTTCAGTCCTCTTTGCAACAGGACTGAATTTTCTACGTATCGAATCCATTTCACAGCATATCATTATTTTCTAGCAAAACTATTCAACGAGCTAATATATCTAGGAAAACAAAGACTTGTGCATTACTGTACTTTTATGGTGTAGTCTGTATCGCCTCACCTGTTTTTTTGTAAAATCAATGTAATTCAACAGTACAGTATTATTTGATTTCTGTACACCACTGTTTTTGTAAAATCAATGAATTTCAACAGCACAATATCATTGATTTCTGCAATATGGATTGAACAAACAAATGATTAGAAACGATTACAGTAAAAAAAAGTAGTGTGCAAAATACATTTTCATAACCTTTTTCTATACAAGAAAAGTACAAACAACATTAATTTTGTGATAATGTTAGCTTACTTCTATGGCTAGCTGGAACTGCTCGTGTTCCTTTTTCATGGTCTCCGCCTCGTTTAGCGTGCTGGCGGTGATAACGGCCGCCGCCAACATGGCCTCCCCGTTCCGGATCCATCCCAGAACCTATGCAACACACAAAATCAAGGTCATCAACGGCGAATCAACAAACTCAAGGTCATTTCTTGTAGCAATGCTCGCATACATTTGTATAACAAGCCGCAAAATCAAGGTCATCAACAGCGAATCAACAAACTCAAGGTCATTTCCTTTAGCAATGTTCGCATTCGGAGAGATTCAACGGCAGTTCTAGAGCTTTGAGTGGTTGGTACAACATTGGAGAACAGATAAGATCTTCTCAGGCACATGTTAGAAGTTTATCTGGTACAGACGGAGAGAGTACCATAAAACATGCCAGCTACATCGATCTGGCACATAAGCAGGCATCTCACTGAAGGTACCTTGCTGTAGCCGACCAATTTGATAAACGAATTTCAACAATAAAAACTAATCTTTCTACGCTTTGTGCGCTTTGTTGTCTTTTTAGTCGTACTTGTACATTTTGATACCCATTATGAAGTCAATGGTAACACAAATCAAATGTAGGATGCATTGACACCACCAAAGTGCCGCAGTGCAGTCAGATACCAGATCAAAGCACACTGCAGCATTCTACATGTAATTTGCATTGAAGATAACCCAAAGTAAGTCTCTGTACTCTATAAATCAGTACAATATCCCATCATGCTTGACATGGCTTGATACAATCAGGTTGGGGAGAGGGGGGGCAACTTCAACTCCATCCAAGCCAGTCTAGATTATACACTACTACTACTTCTACTACTACTACTACATGTAATAGTACTACTTCTACTACTACTACTACAGTAACTACTACTTCTACTATTAACTAATACTGCTACCAGTAAGCTTTGACCCAATAACTTTTCACACACACTCGCCTGTTTGACTTCCTGTTCGAAGTGTCTTTACACACTGTGTGAGGCGAAGTCTGTGCTGTTGAATGCACTGTATAACGGAATACTGGATACTACTACTACCAGTAGACTCGCCATACTCGAGTATGAGTGGCCGTCTATCACTACTACTACTATTTCTACTATTACTACTACTACTACTACCATTTCTACTAGCTGTAAGCTTTCACATATACGCACCTGTTTGACTTCCTGCTCGAAGTGTCTGAGTTGTACACACTGGGTCAGGCGCAGTCTGTGCTGCTCCGAGATCTCCTCCAGATCCAGCTGTTTCTCATGGAGGAACTCCAGCAGCACCTGGATACGTGTCTGGGCATCGTACTGACTGTCTGCCATGATCTGGACACCTGGACGGAAACACAGATACAGCAGATGTAGCACAGAACATTGCAGCTTCATTACCTTCATCAAGAAGGTTTTCGTGCATGTTTCATGTTTGTTTGTTTGTGAACAGTATAACTCAAGAACAGCATTACTCAAGAAGTCTTGGATTGATCTTTATGATATCTGGTATGTTGCTAGGGGTTGGCAAGAAATTATGATATTTCCACGAAACTGTAGCATAACTTCCAGTTTTGATATCTTATGCTCTGGACATACTGGTCTTTTTTGAGTGGTTGAAAGCTGTGGGGGCAGAGAGTTGGGTTTGGGCCCCAAACTTGTTTTTCTTCCTACTATGCAAAACCAAAAACATTTGACAACAGACATTATGAACAAAATTCTTGGAGAAACTTGTGATCAAAAACTTTTGCAAGCCTAATTGTAATTCCTCATTTTCCAGTTTTGATTCCTCATGTTTTGAACATGAGTTATTTTTATGGATGGTAGATAGCTGTTGGGGCAAAGAGTTACGTTTGGGCCCCGAAACCAAAACCAAAGATATTTCACTGACTTATGAACTAAATTCTGCTCAAATATATCTTCCAAGCCTAGCTTACAAATGTATGTACCTTGAGTAACTTGTATTAAACACCTGTGACACCTGTAAAGCTCACTTGTCTATTCAAACACCTATGACACCTCACCTGTCTGTTCGAACAGCTGGTACAGTTCCTGTCCGCGCTGCAGTGCCTCGTACGTGAGGCCCTGCATCCGCAGCACTACTGTAACACCTGTGACACCTGTATAAAGCTCACCTGTGACACCTGTATAAAGCTCACCTGTGACACCTGTATAAAGCTCACCTGTGACACCTGTATAAAGCTCACCTGTCTGTTCAAACACCTGTGATACCTGTATACATGTAAAGCTCACCTGTCTGTTCGAACAGCTGGTACAGTTCCTGTCCGCGCTGCAGTGCCTCGTACGTGAGGCCCTGCATACGCAGCACTACTGTAACACCTATGACACCTGTATAAAGCTCACCTATGACACCTGTCTGTTCAAACACCTGTGACACCTGTATAAAGCTCACCTGTCTGTTCGAACAGCTGGTACAGTTCCTGTCCCCGTTGCAGTGCCTCGTACGTGAGGCCCTGCATCCGCAGCACCCTGTCGTTGTGTGCGCTCAGCATATGCTCCGCCCGTGTCAGCTCCGTCTGAAGCTCCTCTTTACCCATCTCCTCAGCCCACGCCTCCAGCTTGGACGAAACCTAATGTTACAGAAATGAAACAAGTTTGTGAAGTGAAGTGAAGACTCATTCCTAAGACACTGAGATGAAGACACTTTTTACCCATCTCCTCTGCCCACGCTTCCAGCTTGGACGAAACCTTGTAAAGAGATGAAGCAAGTTTGCAAAATAGAGTAAAAACAAATTCCTTTAGATACTGAGATGAAGACTCTAAGACTTTTTAACCCATCTCCTCTGCCCACTTGGACGAAACTTTGGTACAGAGCTGGGAAACATGTTTTTTTTTCTTTCTCATATCTGCCTTAAGGTGCATACAATTTTGTGTATGACTGGACTGATACGTTTGATCCAATCACACGAATATGAATCCCTACACTTACGTATGCTAGGCTTACATTACAATATGTATTTCCTGCAATCTATATGTACACATGTTCTTTCATGTAAAAAGGGCAATGACAACTCCAGATTTTTCCTCAGGGTGTGCTCCCCAAGCCTTTTCTGTGCACAGTACAGCAGTAAAGGGAATTTACATAAATTTTATAGACCCTTGCAAAGCTTACAGATATGCCTCATGCAACAGAGATTGTTATTCTTGTAACATAACTGCTAGGCATTGTCGATGCTGTAGGGCTAATATGATTTGGGTTCTAGCTTTGTCAATATTGACCTACAGAGGACATGTATCTGTACAAAGTAAGTCTATGAGTCTGTCCGAAATCTTGCCAACATCACCTACCTCTAGTGCATCTCTCTCAAAGTGTCTGAGCTGCAGACAGAGGTCCAGTCTCAGCTTGCGGGAGGCCCAGAGTTCGTCCAGCTCACGGCGGCTTTCCTCCAGCTTCTGCAGGACTCCATCGATGTGCTTGATGGACTCCTCATGGCGGGGGTTGTCCTGGTTACCTTCCATGGCTGCATCCCTGTAGAGATGTTCGGTATCAGTTTATAGTTCACCATGGCAAAAACAATATTAGTAACAACATATTAGTAACAACAGTCAGGATCTGTACTGGCGAACCTAAACCTTTCACGTTCGTAGAAAGAGCAAGACCGCAAGGGATTCCTCTGCAAGGAGTTTCAGTTTAAGTTTACAGTTGACCAAATCTATAGAAATGACTTAAAGGACCTAAAGAAAACAGTTTAGTTAATAAGTGGTCATTCAATAGCATTCTTGATACTTTGGTCAATGGAAAAGTAATCTATAAAATTTATGACAATGGCCTAGTGATCCCGACCATATGAACAAATAAAACAGGGAAGTAGAGTCAATTGCCAATCAATGCATTCTTACCTTAGTTGCTCGATAAGATTCTCCCCCTCACTGATTGTACTGATAGATGCGTCGATGGTGGCCTCCTTCTGCTGTAAGAACTTCTCAATCAGTTCCTCTGTTCCCTCGATGTCGTCTGCTAACTCATCCGTCTGAAGTTCTTTCTTCAGAGCCTCAATCCACACCGACAACTATGGAACAGACTTCACACTTCATGACTGAACAACTAAGATGTCATAGCCAACTGTACTGTTTTTTAGAAACAACATTTTATACACTATTGCCCTGTAACGGCCTGGACAAATCTGTCGTACGATCATCGCTCGAGTCCATTCTTGGGAAAGTCACGCACATCATACAAAAATTCTCAAGTGCATTGTTACTCAAAAGGCTGCAGTCTTAGATCCTTGTCAGCAGTTAGTTCTGTCACTGCTTGCTTGAAAATCTTAGGACATCAAAATCGTACAACAACCTACAATAAATACGAGTAATTTTCCCCACATATCAACCAGAGTCTATAGATTCAGCCAGTTCCCCCCAAAAAAATCCATACACAGAAAGGCTGTGACTGTCCACATATAGACAGATTGATTGCAAAGCACTTAAGCTTATTACATAGATTTGTTACTGCCAATATCAATACTGGGATGTGGCAGTCAAGTCTGTGATATTGACCCATTCTAGCCTCCTCTATTAGAGTGGCGATGGTGTCTAACTATCTGAGAAACAAGGATACTGACTGGTTTACTAGAGTTTCTGTCCTGTACACTCACAGTGATGGACCTCTCTACATTTTTTGTTTAGTGTGGTGGGTTCTTTGACATGCTTGTGGTGTGGCCCACCACTGGTTTTACGTCCTATTCCAGTTAATGTCCTAAAAGCTACATTTTTGTGCGTACACATTTTTACATGGGTGGAATGAGGAAATAAGTGTAAAGTCCCTTCGCCTAGGGCGCAACACTAGGGCCTGCTAGGTATTCAAACCCAAGACAAGATTCAAAGTCCTAACCCTAGCTGAAAGACTACCTTGTCACTTTGTTGCCAACATAGTCATGAATGCAGACTGTAAACTTAGATCAATGTTAAGTTTTCACACTGACCTCTTTGATGTGCGTGTGGAAGGAGACGGACATGTCCAGCAGGGCCTTGCGCCGCTCCACGCGCGTGACGAAGTCATGGATGCGGTCCTCCAGATGCCTCGCCGCCTGGTAAATCTCCTGTGGGTCGCACTCCCCGGTCTGAGCGAGCTGTTCCGCAGCCTCTAACAACTTGTCTGCATTAGTGTAGGTATTCTGGAAAACACAGAGATGAAAACACATAAATTACTATAAACAAGTGAACAACACCATTAACAGACACATACGTATACTGTAATTTCTGACACTGGTTCCACTTGCCCAAACTATTCTGAAAAAACAAACAAATGTCAAGAATAACTGGAAAGAATTGCATCTCTAACAACTTGTCCGCATTAGTGGAAATCATAGAGATGACAATAAATCAATAAACTGAAAAAAACCCAGCAAGAACACTAGTACTGGTAGTTATTATCAAACATATTCTGTAACTTCCAACATGGGGTCAACTTGTCTCAAGCTATTCTGTTAAAACAAACAAACATCAGGAACAACTGGAAAGAATTGCAGTCTGTTGTACAACACACTCAAATTCTGCCAGTAACTGACAAATACTGGGTTTAACTCGGGTCACACACTTAAAAAGAGATTGAGCTTGCTGTTCTTCCTGACAGTCTGGTATGTTAAACCTGCTACAGAATCACTCGCTGGGAGAAGTGCCAATGTCTGGTCTCATCACTGAGATGCATCGTGTCTGGAATCAGTGATCATACCATTTCGGGTACCTTCTTTAACTTGTGTGTTGATAATGAATATCTGTTCAGTACATGAACATACCCTCGTTACAGCTAAATTCAGACTGATTTTGTAAAAGATATAGTAGTTCACCTTTATCCACATGGTAACCTATATTCCCTTTTTTTAAACATGAGATATTTAGGGATATCTAGTCGACGCAAGTTAGTTTCAAATTGCAATATTTTCACAGCATTTCAGTCTGAAACAGACATCTTTTGACTTGATATCCCTAAATACTCCGATTTTATATACAACGGATAAAGGTTACCCCGTGGATAAAGCTGAACTAGTGTTAACCAGGTTGATATTAACTTAACTATCATCAATGATAACTAGTCCCTAATTTCTTCTCTTAATGAAAAAGGGACATTAGTAAGAATAAACTTTCCTTTAAGTAAGAAATGCTTTGGAGAACTTAAATATATCAACAGCGTCCTCTGAGAAGGAAACAATTTCTTCCTGCAAGATTTCTTCCTGGACCTGGGGGTTACCGATTAATCTTACCTCCAACCCTTACCTCAATTACGTAAAGCATTCTCTGATATACATGACAGAAGTCTAAAAGACACACATATGTACTAAATATAGACTGTTAGTGTAGGAAGGAAGACAGGTGATTGTAAGGGCCTACGTGTACTTTTCCACATGCCCATTTTAAATCTCTTAATTTAGTTTTAACTTGATACTGAATCTCCAGTAGCAAAAGCCACTTTAAGGTGGATGTCTATACATGTAGATAAGCACAATAGCTCTATAAGAACCTAATAGACCTTTGACTATGCATAGCAGTAATACAACTATTAATAAGTATTATATCTATGTTATGCATCTACAACAGGATAAGTGACCAAAAGAAACCGTTGAATACCGGTAAATCTCATTATTTTTGCAAGAAATGACAAAACAAAAGCATCCAATCCAAAAATTAAAAATTTCTACCTCATGAACATACATATCAAAATCTGAAGCTTCCTTTAGTAGACTCTAGTGTCCTCTTTCCTTCCATCCATCCTTGCTTTCGCTTAAACAGTCCTTTATTGTACTCTTAGTCTTAGTACCAGGCAAAACACTCTAAAACTGTCTCTAAAGCAAGCATTAATGCGGGCTACACAAACAATCCTCAATTATCTTGTTTCCTAGTCCTCAAAATACCGTGATATAAGTAATCACTGGAATAGAAGATCTTGACAAGCAATAAATGTTGACCACTTTTCCTCAACCCAAAGGAAAAGCCGTTGCACAAATAAACCGCTTTGCGAGAATTGTGTCGGAACACTTGCCCATAGGATTTAGATGTAGGAATGCTTTTAGAACCACCCTGGGCAACGTGTTTGCTGAAACAACACAAGACAGGAAATGTACTTCCCATTCAGAAGGAGGGAGACAGCACACTGAGTGACTGTCGGATATGGGAAAGTGGCCTCTTAGCTTTATAGCTACGCTGGCAAATACTGTAACGGTTTGAATGAAACAAAATAAACTGTTTTCTTCTCTCCTTTTTATAGTAACGATACATATTTGAACAGAAAATACATCAAAAGCTCAACTGTAGCCTTTTTAACAGACCTTCTTGGAGAGCTGGCATTTATTTTTACATTGTACGCGAGTGATCATTCACGATTTTCAATATCAGGTTCTCCAATGCTGCGGGACATCATTTCTAAGTGTGCAAAAATAAATGTTGACGATGCTAGAAGGTCTGACCAAGGTCTGACCAAGCTTGTAAGCCTCCTTAGCCTGAGTCAAAGCTGCATGTTTCAATACACTTTGTTCCAATGCTTTGTGAACATAGAATTTCAAAGAAAAAAACAAACAATTCTACAGAGTTTAGAAAGACATGGGATGTGACAGCAAAATGGACACAAGAAAACTCAAAAAGTGTGGCAATTAAAATTATTGCCATGGCGACGGTTTTATTGTTTATAAATATTAAGGATTGTTGTTATCAATGGGTTTTAATAGTCGTATTCCATTCGCCTGGCGATTAATGTTTAGAGAGGATTGCTGTCAAAAGGGGTTCTCTTGTGAGTGAAGGGTGAACTAATAATGTGAATGCTTCTCATCAATTTTACAAATCAGACCTTCATTTACATAAATCATATCATCAGTTGATCATCTTCTCTAGCTAAATAACAATAGGCTAGAAATATCAAAGTCTTAGCAAAGAAAGCTATTGTAGTATTTTCTAATAATTTATGTAAATGAGACCCTAATTTACTTGATGTATGTCTAATAACGTTCAAATATCGTATTTGCCAAATGTTGCAAGAATGAAATTATCATCATCAACCACTTTGATATTATAACAATTTCTCAATGATTATGCAAATTAGATAACAATTTGTATCATTTTATGTCTATCTATATTTCTCTATTTTTAAATTGCATATGCTATATGTTTGACTGAGTGTCCTATTACGCGGCTATGAATTGATAACTGATGTAGAGTCATACGCGCACTTACGCCTCTAGATACGGCCGTTTTTTCATGGTCCGGATGCGGCGCACCACTTAGAGCAAGTCACACATGTTGAACTAGAGTTCCACGACCCCATACCTTCGTCATTAATTATGCAAATAAGGCTCTCATTGCATAAATTATATAACTTGATCATCTCCTTCACCAAACAGACGTGCGCAATATATGTTAAGAAAGGAGGATTTTGTCGCTTTTTCTGATAATTTATGCAAATAAGGACCTCATTTGCATAATCAATATTCAACGATGTTCACCTGTACATAACTTCCAAATGCTACAAGTATGAAATTCCCACCATTTACCACAATGACATGAAAGCATTTTCTCATTAATTATGCAAATTAGGTCTTTATTTTGCACAATATATATCTATCAATATTCTCTTTTTAAGTTACAAAGGTCACATGTTGCAATGGTCCTATAATTGAACTGAGCATGTTTAGACGATTTTCCAATCAATTATGCAAATTAGCTTCCAATCTGCATAATTGATATAGAATTATATGAAGCATCACGTAACCTATCCACATACTAAAAATCATAACAATCCGTCAACCCCTTCTTGAGTTATTCCCTTTCAAAGTCTGACACTACACCTGTCCTGCAGTTCCAAAACAAGCCGCTAGGGGGCCCAAACCTATACCACTTACTCACGGCATCAAAAGCTGTCTACAACTTAAAATTCATAGCCGCGACATGTCCAGAACTCGAGATATCAAACCAGGAAGTTCCGCTGCAGTACCGTAACAGGCCGCTAGGGGACCCAAAATCTAATCGTTTCCAGGTCTCAACAAGACCTACCCACATACCGAATATCAATACAATCCATCCAGGCGTTCTAGAGTTATGGTGGTCTTCTACAAACAGACACACATACAAACGCTACCCAAAATATAACGTTCTTTAATGGCGATGTTAACTATCACATCGCTATCTCACAACCCCACATGTTATACATCATTTAAGCTCAAACAATGCTTGTTTCACACATTAGTTTGCATTTTTGAAACAAAGATATCAAAGGTGAAGAAGGCCGCACCAAACTTTCCAAACTCCAAACGAACGAACCCGGAAGTGATTTCCACGACTCACGGGTCATTTTCCGAGGAACATATTTCAACCATCCTTTATCCCCTGTTTCAAATGTTTACATTTCCATGACCACCATACTACATACTACAATTCTGGTACGTCTGAAGTACTAGGCTTTTCTCAATTTTGCACGGCGATCAATCGAAAATCGCCTCGCGAGAATACACTGCTGTGCACACGTCTGGAAAGCATACCCGTGAAGGTAATGGTTCAGTCCGGCATGATGCGCGGCATGATGCGCGGAAAAAAAATTCCTGAGATGCCTGTACAGTTTTTAGAATTCTTTGCAAATGGTCGCTCACTATACTATTAGGCTCGCCAATCAGGCGTCGCCAAAAACCTCAGATAAGAGTTGGGCTGTAAGTCGGTCTCCAGCACCATAATACCCCTGCATCATCTCTGCGCCTCTTACCAATCACAACTGGCTGTATCCTCAAATTCCACAACCCTTCCTTCACTCCACTTTCGCTTTATTTGTTTAACCAGGAGTGTACCTAATCTACATATCTCATGGCTATCAATAGCTGCTAATAAAAAGGTCTTTATATCGTTCATTCATCAAAGACAACCCCCTGTGAGGACTGAAGGACTTTGCGATGATAAAGATTGAATGGGAGGGGTTCAATCAGCTGGGTTGTCTATCATGTAAATGAGCATGTACAGCAGTGTGTGAAAAGCCCCCATTTGCAGCTGAGCCCCCCTCCCCACTCCATCAAGACTGACAGTAGAGTGCCATGTGTCAATACACATGGGTGTGAAGTGGTGTTGACATGGGGAGATCAGGGCTGCTGCCATTGACCCTGTCATTTGGACATCCGTCATCACTTGTGAACAGGTTCAACTGGGACAGAGGAGGACAATGTGGCACTGCACTCAAGTTTGTAACTTATTTCAACAATACCACATACAGACAGAAGACAAGGTAGTATTTCACCGAAGTCAGTCGGTCCGGGATGTGAAATACTACCTTGTCTTCTGTCTGTATGTGGTATTGTTGAAATAAGGCAGAAAGAACAAACCAATTTTTCTATAAAACTAACAATGCCATCAGAACAATGAAGTAAAATTTCAATACCTAAATCCCTTTTTTTTTATCCTCGTTTAAGTATGGCCTTCAATTTGACTGTTTTGAAAACAAAAGACATTCACTTCATCCTATACTTCTCTGTCTAGAAATCAGGTTTTAAATGTTTTCATAACTGTTGCTCCCACAATGTAAGCTCATCCTCATACAACCATTGCCAGATCATTGTCCGAATTTATACCTGTATTGATTTTTTACAAAATTGCTCCCCATTGAATCTAATATGTCTGTGCACATTGCCAGGAGGGAAAAAACTCCATTCTCCAAGAAAACACAATGAAATCATAAAAGGCAGCTATTTCTTAATACACCGGATTTAACTAACATAATTGCATGTAGTCAACAGCAAATTTCAATATCGATTTGCAGCTATTTTAAGGATTTCAAGAGCAATGCAGATTGCCAACCACAAGAGGCCCCCAACAATGAACAGTGAAAATTGACTTATTTTTGTACACTTGCTGTGGAATCCTAGAAAACCCCACTGACAACCTCCTGTCAAGAACGATCAAAGCTATCACTCTAATATTGATGTGGCGTAAACCCTTGAACACTAATACAAGGAGATAAGCATCAGGCCAATACGGTCGGGCGATCTACTTTACAGAAGGCGTTCAGCCGTGTCTTATTGCCCAATTCACATTCATGTCGGCCCCTTCGCTTGCAAGCAACATCATCTTCCAACACTCAATTGGCCACAGATGATACGAAATAGATACGGAAAACCATAACCGCAAATCACCTTTCTGGTTTCGTCAACACTAACAAACGAGTAAACAAATTTCAGGGATAGAAAATGAAACAACAATACCTTGTGCTGAGGCCAGTAAGTGTTGTATTGAAGGCTGTAGAGAGGAAGGTCCCTTCAGCACCAGGGACAGGCATTGTCAAAATGAACAGTGACCTCAGCGTAGACTTGACAGATTAGGGACTGTCTCAAAACCTTTTATGTCTGGGGGATATTTGTTTCTTTTGCAACCATCCAACACTGTTATCACTGCTGCCTCGTTTACTTATTACCAAGCAGCTATATTTCATTTGACGGGAACACTTTTTCATCAAAGTCTAATTTCCAAAGGACAAGTGATAAGAAACAAGGGCTTGTCCATAACGTTAGATCAATTTTCTCGGGTGACATCTTATGGTTGGATGTTTCTTGAAGGAAGCGCCAAGAAGAAGGCAGCAATCAGTGACCTCGATGCCTCCCAGGACAAACCTTGACACCAACACGAAGCTAAGGAGGCAGTTTCTAAAATTCATCCATCTGACTGGCGACAGCGATCGTTGGCTTTCACACAAATGAATTCTCCAGAGTATCTGGTGTCAGGAATGACATACGAGGGGAATTGAAATGATAAAACAATACAGCATATCAGTATTTCCCGGCCAAATGCAATTATTGATATCCTCTGATAGAATAATCTATAGGAGCCCCATAATATTGAAGAACGTGTTATCATCGTACCTATATTTTAAGAAATTTCCTATTGAGGTCAATACATGTATATCATTTGAGAACGGATATAGTCAATTTGAAATTTGGAAGTCAATTATTTTTTCAAAGTGTTCTGGAGAACATGATCTAACATAACAGCATCTTTGTTCCTCTTTTAAACATCAGAAAAACCTCTGAGCCACAATTGAATCACTTCAACATACATTGGATTTTTTGTATTTACAGAAGAACTGCACCATGCACTACAATGGTGAAATTGGATGCCAAATTAAATGTAGATTATTATAACATTAAGTACAATGGAGACATCAAATCCCTTTGTCTAATACCTTTGATGTGTTACTTCAACCCTATACTAAAGTGCATATTGATTACAGTATCATAGCAGAAATATGTGCATGTATACATGCCGCATTACAAAAGCATGTTGCCTAATTGTCTAACATTACCAGCAAATGGTTTGAGCAACCGACCATAGTATCTTGTGAATTATACATAATATCATGATATCAGCTATAGCAGATGCCACGGTACATTTAAAAATTAGGGTACTTTGACATGATGGTTGAGAATTGGTTGCTAGCAAAGTGAATGGAAAACAATTTTGCAGAAATCAGAAATAGTACTAGTATCTTGTGAATTATACATATCATGATATCAGCTATAGCAGATGCCACGGTACATTTAAAAATTAGGGTACTTTGACATGATGGTTGAGAATTGGTTGCTAGCAAAGTGAATGGAAAACAATTTTACAGAAATCATAAATAGTACTAGCATCTTGTGAATTATACATACATGTATCATGATATCAGCTTCATGTATAGCGGATGCTATGATCCATTTAAGAATTAGGGTACTTTGACATAATGGTTGAGAAACGGTTGCTAGCAAAGTGAACCAATACGAATAAAAATTTTGCAGAAATTGTACAAATGTACTTGCCTGGATTTGCGAATGCTCCCAGTTTTATTTTCCGCAAATGAGCGCGTCCAACACAACAAAGACCAGGCACCACATGATCCCATCTCAGCGGACAAAACTCCACACAAACTCCACACAACTGTAAATCTCCCTCTCTCTAACACCTCTCAACATGGAGACCTCATGCTCCGCTAACTAGCACCAACAAACAACTCGTAAAATGAGACGATGTGGAAAAAAGGGACGGCACATCCAGGTATATAGGAGAACAAAGGAACAGTCAGAGAGCTGACAGGGTCTCCCTAGGGGAACTGTGTTTAGAGACCATAACACCTACAGCACCATCAGTTATGTACCTGTTGGCAAAGTATGGGGTTCCTGGGGGTACCGTAAACCTCAAAATAATTGCAAATACCAAGGAGCTTTTATCCTGATAAAAGCTCCTTGCAAATACACACAACTACATGTATATATAAAAAAGTATGTAAGAAATACAAACCAATTGCAGGAATGGACTACATCATTGCATTTGTACTTGTTTTGCACCTGTACTCAGTAGATGTCATTTCAAGAGTAAGAAAAATCTAGTGCACTTAAAAGAAGCAAAAATACAGCACAAGGGGTAAGTGGAAAAAAGGAAAGAGTTGATTGACTACTACTTTCCATTTAAATGCCAGAATAGCAATTACAGTTCGTTGAACTCCTATCTTATCTTCCATCTTATCTAAGACCCTAATCCTGATCATCCTAGCTATAGCACCTCAAGCCATGTGTCTAAGTACCAATGTCATTCGTTTTCAGCCCTGACACTTAAATGTCCAGCAATCAATCAGCCAATGGGAGGTTAGAAGACAAATGGGGGCTAGCACTATGCCCAATGAATCTGCCAGTGGTGCCCTTGAACTCTGTGAGCCCCTAAACACACTGTCATATTTTTGGGACACTATAAACACATTTGTCATCACTGACATTATTACTGAGGTATATTAACGACAGCAGCTGGCCATATCTTTTGTAACATGTAAGGTTTAGGATACTATTTTTCAATCACTTTCTTCTCATTTCAATGCTCTTAAATATCCTATTAAACAACAACTAACTTGTAATTCTAAATAACGCAATAAAGAAGAAAGATACAGGCTAACAAAGGAAAATGTGAATGATAATTTTCAGTTCCTCTAGACAAACAAATTAGCAAGTGATCCTTACAAAAAAAATCTAATTAAAAGATAGGCTTATCATAAAACAATAATATGAAAACAAATAAATCAAGTCTATGAAAATATATACCAACAACAGGAACGTCAACAGTATGAGATTCGTTTGGGTCAATTAGACAAAAACCGGCTGTTCAGAATATAGAAGAAAATCCAAGGATATTTTCCACATTGAAATGATCTACCATCATGGTTTTACGTGGTAAAGCTATGGAATAAGACTTCAAAGAAAGGAGAGATTTGAGGTTTTTGCCTAAGCCAACAGGTTTAGGCTTATTGGAGTGCTCTATTCAATACATCTGCTAACACTTGAATTCCTGCCAGTTGAAATCACATGTTTATCTTGACTTCTCCACAAAATATCAAAAGATCACTGAAGAAAGTGAAAGTATTAATTTCAAATCATAGCAACAAGTTGAAAGTGAAATGACAAAGTGATACATTTGTACCTTTGATTTATAACAAAAATACATGAACGCCAAGAACAGTTACCATAATATGATTCAAAGCTTTAATCTTTCTTTCTGCATATTTCTCGTTCCATATACATGTACTGACCGACAAAATTTCAAATTTCATTCTTCACAACAAAGCCCAGTATAATGTTTCATCTTGATATTTGATTGATTACAATTTTTCCAGCATCATATCATATCATGATGACATTGCTCACACAAGAATGAAATTTCTGCCAAAAATGCTTTGAAATTCAAGAAAATATGACCACTTTTCCCTCATACATCTATTGAAATATCTCCATCCTCGATACCTATTTTTCATTTGTTGGAAGCCCTGTCAATCCTAACTTGATGAAAGGCTTGAGGAGGCTTTTTGTGGGGTCACATCGTCCCCCCTGGATAGCATGTTCCCTGGTGCAGCGACATGAAAAATGTACCCCGGCAATAATTTGATTAGTGAAAGTGCTGTAAATGAGTAATATGTTAGCAATTCAGGAGGCGTGGCGTGTATGCTTGGATGGGGTCAAATCAGCTGTACCATTACCTCATGCTGTCTGTTGTTGGGGACAGAAAAGCTGGATTATCTTCCTTTTGAATGTACACAAAAGCAAGGTTTGTAATATGGCATACATATTATACAAGCTATAAGAAATGTTATGATAGTTCAGTTTCAATCAAGCATGATTCTGATAGAGTCTACATATCTGGCTATTTCTGAAAATCAGCAACATCAAAATACTGTAGGTACCAAAAAGGGTTATAAAAAGGCTATTCCCTCCGTATATTGCTGAAGGTAACAACCATTTTATAGACGTTTGTGAAATTACAGTGCTCTGACCATTGAAAGAGGTGAGTTGAAAAGTTGCCATACACCCGACATATCTTCGCTGATAGATCTACCTCTGACAGACATACACTGCACTTGCGACATAAATATTGGAATTTCAAAAAACTCTCTTTGCTTCATAACTATAAAGCAAACATATTATACATATATCTATATTGGCTACAACTGCTAATACTGCAGACAAGGTAAAATACCTAAAATACCTTTGACACTCTTTAAAAGTGCCAGTGACATAAATATCGGGATTTCAAAAAGCTCTTTTAGCGTTAAAATAGGGTAGGGAGCTATAAAGCTACTATATCCTCCATATATTATGCCAACAATTACTATATTACAGACAGAAGCAAATACTTCTGACACTACATTAAAGGGT
This sequence comes from Branchiostoma floridae x Branchiostoma belcheri, assembly GCA_019207045.1. Classification (NCBI taxonomy): domain Eukaryota; kingdom Metazoa; phylum Chordata; class Leptocardii; order Amphioxiformes; family Branchiostomatidae; genus Branchiostoma; species Branchiostoma floridae x Branchiostoma belcheri. Next base: position 9,505,270 of record CM033041.1, read on the forward strand.
TCCGGTGGTGCTGAGTCCCCCACAGGGCACAAAAGCACAATGTCTACGGACCTACAGACTAAAACCTTTGTTCCCGGCCAGTAAGCGAGACAACACGCGGAGAAGCGGTGGGTATAATAACAGGGCACGATTCCATTACCGTATTTTGTTCTGTCAATGGGTTCTCATTAAATCACTGCATCTTCTGTAAAACAACCAACTTGGGGCTTACAAAAGAGCTAATTGACTTGTTGACAATGTCTTACCCTAAAATGTAAAAAATAAAATATATTACTTTAGACCTAGTATCCAGAAATAGATAGACCTAGTATTCAGATTCAAACTTTAGGTAATGTACCTTGTAGGTAGATGATAAGAATACCTTGTTTTGATAACATTATATAATTGTACAAATCTTGATAGTTACGCTGTTGTACATGTAGTTCCGAGTTAGATTAAAAACAAAAATTTAACGTTTTATCTCTTTTATTATATACTTTTTTATCAATGAAAAAATGTTTTTGCAATGGAACACAATCATCAAAAAAGAAAACGAATTCTGGACAAATGTCAAATATCAGTTACTGTAATATAATGATACTATCATAACCAGTGAGTCAGAGCATTTTCCCCCAATTTTGATTAAATCCCAAATCTATTAGAGGGCTCAGAATAAATGGTTCCAACACAGATATATTTATCTAACAAGGTCACACGCATTCCAGAAAATTACTTCTATCACACACCATTATCTAGATATCGTGTGCAACGAGAAATTACCTTATATGAAAAATGGCTAGACAACAATTTGGCTACAAAAACGTGGCATATCATTTCTACACATCAAAAGTATATCTACAGACAGAAATTGATGTTAACGTATCTTAAGTCACACACAGTATCCAAGGCATATATAGCCTTCAGAAGAGCTTTCCGTTCTGTCTTAATACTAAGTACTGATCATTTAAATTCATAATTTCATGCTGTTGGCAGCAAGAAGCTTAAATGGGTTAGACAGATTCTGCAAGAATACTATCACACATTTGATAACTGGCTTACCTCAACAGCTTTGTGCAGAATAAAGGTGTGCTCCCAGGTGAGCTACCTCGACATGTTGTCATCGTTATAAAAATACCTGCCTCCCTCCCAACTGTGCACCTCCCAACAAAGGTGACTAAACATCCAAATTGTAGCCACCCTGGGGAAAGTGTTGTTATCACGTTTGGAACATACCACTTCAGAAAGGGGAGGATTATCATTTACGAATACTGTTGGGTAGAGAATACATATATGTAGCATCTTAAGTGATATAGCATTATATGTATGGTTAAAGCTGTCATAGATGTTTCTCCAATGTTGCCTGCCTCTTTTGATAAAGGAAGTGAATGAAGTAATGATTTTTACTCTAAATTATGCTTCCTTCAACCTACCAGAAGAATCTAATGGGGAACAGCTGCAAACTAGAACTGATAAAATCTATTCCGAATCTATAATTATATGGGAAATGTACATAAAGTTTACATGTTAAGAAGAACAAACTGTACATTTTTCTGAATACATTCAAAATTGTTGTTATCAAAACTGAAAACCCCTTTTGTGCCCTCGCCCTGGACAATCTCCCAATTCTGATCCTAAGTCGGTAAATCCAGTCTGAGACTACTGCTGTCCCCAAGGCCTTTACCTGTCTCAGGCTTTTGTACAATCAAACCTCGTTAGACCTAATTTGTACTACAGGAACCCTATTTGCATACTGATATTCCTTCAGGCTACAAACATGCAGTGTCCACCGAGATTATGTCTTCTCTTGCAGAAAATTAAAGCAGCTTACGTGAGCTCTAGAAATTATTCAGTTTAAATTTAGAATACAAAAGCAACTTATTTTCTGATTTTCCCCAATGCTAAGGATTTCATACCTACAAAATTTTGTTGCCTAGGCTAAAAGAGTAATCACTTCTAAGTGTTTTATCAATTTTCATTTTTGTTCAACCGTCCACAAATCATTCATTGCCTTTGAGGGACGTCCTGATACGTTATCTCTGTTTAACATGTTTCTGGTTTATTATATGGTACATGGTCAGGAGACATAGAAGTGGGCATTATTACATGTATGTCGATTTGAGTGAATGATTTGTGTGAACATTGTACTGTCACTTTTGCTTTAAGATTTTCTGTAATAAATGGATCCACCTTTCTTCCACCGCAAGACAGTTTTCATCATATTGAGATATAGTATAAGGCAACCATATTCATAGTTAAGCTGCTGTAGTACTGTTAAACTCCATACACAAAAACACAACAATGTCAAAATATAAGAAAAATGCACATAAAAGTCATTGCAATATGTCTTAAGCAGATCAAATAATAATCTCCAATTATCCTAGAGATATGGCAATATTAAAACATCTGCGCTTGCTTCCACAAAAATTCAGGTTATCAGATCTAATTCTAATGTGTTGTCTAAGTCCTATCCTTAGTACCCTAGACTCCACTACAGCATACATGTATCATTGAATACATACTAGGCCAATAAATGTACTAGTACTATAGTGCGAATTCTGTCTTGATGTTAAGGGCACTGCCAGAACTTTTGAGATGGCCCCCTGGGAGAATGATGTCACAAAGATGTCATTATGATGGCAAATGACACAATGATGTGATCAGAGATGGCACAGGACAATGTCAAAACACAGAATGCACACGTACAGAAAGCATCAAAATATTTGGGTCAAGAAATATCTAGGTCAAAAAAGACATCATATTTCTACTCAGAGGCTTCACTCATCTTTCCCAGCAAAAGTATTTTAAAGTGTCTCTATAACATACAGTATAAGATAAATTTGCTATCTATGATGATAAATCAGAACCAAACCTGACAAATGTACAGCAAAAATTAGGACATCGTAAAAGCATACACATGTAGTATCTGATGGAGCGAAAAGAGAATGTCATCCACCAAACAGCAAGGAGGTTTCTTTTTCTCCTTGCGAACAGGTACTGATTCAAATAAAATTATGAGCAACAGATTACTGTTCCTTTAGCAGAAATATTTCCACTTTCACCAGGTGGCATTTTGACCTTCTATTAGCTGAACTTTCACCTTTTATTGAGTGAAAGTCTCCCTTTTACCAGGTTGTAGTTGACCTTTCATTGAGTGAAACTTTCCCTTTTACTGGATGGAATTTTGACCTTTCATAAGGTCAAAGTCGACCTTTCATTCCGGGAACTTTGAACTTCTATTATGAGAATTGAAATATTCACCTTATATCAGGGAAAATGTCCTTTTTTCCAGGCTGAATATTAATGTTTTGTCAGGTCAAACTTTTCTTGAGTGAAACTTTGATCTCCTATTATTCAATACTTTAACCGTATATTTTTATTATTAACCTATAACTTTATATATAACTTGAACCATTTATTGGGTGAAACTTTTCCTTTTACCAGGTATAATTATTATATTCTAACTTGCCAAATTTCCGTCAAAACTGCTGGCAAACTGGCTACAAAACAATCAGACTTCATATACAAGTGATATATAGAGATACAGGTCATTTAGAGACCTCTTTGTCTATTTCCCCTGACGTTAAGATGTTATGAACATAAGACAGTCTGGTGGGCTCTACGATCAATGGGCTTCCCAGTTTGTCTATAAACACAGAGGAGGGGAAGAAATAATGAGGCACAGAGCATCCCCTGTTGCCACAACAGTTCAATTTCCGATTTACCGATAATGGTCTAACTGTAACCCAGTGTAACATAGACTTCTCTTAAGAACTGATTCGATGCATCTTATTACTTTCACCAAGGTTATGTTTGTTGCAGGTTTCAAATTGATAAAATGGTCAATGAGTCATTGATTAGAAAGGACAGAAATATTTGAAAATTTCCGATCTATCTGTAACCCAGTTTAACATAGACTTCTCTTTAAACGGCTGATTTAAAAGAGATTTGATGCAACTCTATTGAGTTATATTACCTTCACCAAGAAGGTTATGTTTGTCGCTGGTTTCAAACTGTTAAAAGGGTCTATGAATCACTGATGTGAAAGGACAAAAATATTTGGAAATTTCCGATTTACCGATAATGGTCGAACTGTAACCCAGTGTATAATAGACTTCTCTTAGGGCCTGTTTTAGGAGCGATTGGATGCATCTCTATTGAGTTATTACTTTCACGAAGAAGGTTATGTTTGTTGTTGGGATCAAATTGTTAAAAGGGTCTATGAAAATCAAAATACTTTGTGTACTATAGTATACCATCATTGAAGGGAATGTCAATTTAACTTGCATCAATTTATCAGCTGCAAATCGCATCATAATTCGAAAAAATGAGCTCAAAAGAAAATTGTCATTGTCTACAAGATTATGACATTCTACCTTACACTGAGGAACAGAGAAGAGAAGTAAGTATTTGTATAGCAGAAAAATAAGGTTGTGCACACAAGAAAAATATTTTCAATAGACTTTAGTAGGTAAATAAAAAGAGGTACCATTAATGACATTATCAGTCAAAGATGTTCAATCAATGACCAAGCATTTCAATATGGTTTTAAAAGGAAACTGTCTCATTGACTCCCATTTGCCATTGTAAGATATCAAACCCAGGAGACATGCTGTAGACATCCTTAGGTGGGCCATTATCAAACTTGACCTTCGTTTTCCCAACCACGGCCTAAAGACCAAATATCATAAGGATCCATCCACAGCTTTTTGAGCTCTGCTGTCAGTCGAACACCAATGGCGCCGAGTTCGTGGCAAAGGTAAAAGGTTTGGGTATCACTATCAGTTGACTACAAACATGCAAAGTGGCTTACACAGCTACAGACTAACAGGTCTCTGATATCTCAACATTTTTTCGTCCTGACTATCTTCAAATGGAAATAATTCGAGACTTACAACCCCACCAATTTATAGCCGGTACAGTTAATCTCCCACACAAGCAAAGAGTGAGAAAAACCTTGTACTCTTTATCTTATTCTTATCTGGGCAGTTCCATATGCTGCAAGGTGTTGATATGCAGGATCACCACTAACCCTTCAAAAATGTCAGGACAGTTGCCCACACCCGACCTCACGACCCCTTCAAGGTCGGGGTCAGGAAAGGTCAAACATCAAGCAAACACCTTCCATGTTGACTCTAACCTGTCTCAAAACATACCTGAATTCCTTCCAAAGCTCTGGAGAAGAGGGAACCCTGCAGAGTCCATTGATAGAACACTCATCTGTATTCTGTAGAGGACTTGCTTGCTAAAGTACTGAAAGAACGGTCCAGATGCTCAGCGGATTTTCCTTGTATCAATATCCTCAGGAGTGCTGAAGGCAGGAAGAGGTTTTAGACTTGAAAGAACTCGTGGTCGCTGAGGCAGAAGCTTCCCTGCTTGGGATGCGTTCCAAATCCGTGATCACAGGTGCACAGATGCTGCACAAGCGAAGATCAAGTTCTCTCGAAGGCGCAACTCAAAATACTTTGCAAAGTAACTGTGAGCTCCATTGATTAACTGTCAGGAAGTTTCTCGAAACAATATAACATCAAATAAAGGCAACCATCTGTCTTTTCATGATGTCAAGATTCGATGACCATGATCTAATAATAATGGATGTTATAAGCATGTGAGATACCCAACAGTCTTGAAGTCTGCATTCAATCCTCGAAGGAGCAACCTAGTTGCTAAATTGTCATGTTAGGAAAATGAGTCTAAGGAACTTGACATTGTAATGGATGGTTCTGGGCTTAAGGTGCCAAAGGATAAATACATGTTCTTACAGGAAGTAAAGGTTTAACCCTTCAAATGTCAGTATTCTCCTGCTAAGTGGGCATGAATTATGCTGAAAGGGTTAAGGTCTCATTCCTGTATTTTACTGTGTCATTGAAATCAATGGTAAAATACATGTATGAACATTTTATGCCCGCTAATCCGTAAGATATTTTGTTTTCTATCGTAAGTACACTTGTACTAAAAAAATGTCACCCAAATCTAAATGGATACAATGATAGTTATCCAATATCAAACTACAAGTACTCAATATCTGGTAGGAGCCCTTTTGAGCGGCCAAAGACCTGACCACAGCACTCAGAACAAAATAATGTACATATCCGATCATCGCTCGCATTACGAAACTTTCGAGCATATAATGACAGTATAATGACAGGATGATTTGGGAGTATACACTCGGAGTAATACAGGAATGAGGGAGAGTGGGGAGGGGGGCAGTGCTGATCTATATAGGTTGGTAACCTAAGGTCCTAACAGACAAGTTTGTGTAAACATGGGGGTGAATACTTGGAATGCCATGGGTGGGGGAAGGTTGCAGGGACTACATCCTCTGGTGTGTTTGGTATAACTCATCTATGTCAACATGCAGGGTAAGGGACACCTCTTATATATGGGGATGGTACAGTATGGAGATGGAGAGGGAGGACAGCAAGGGATGAGGGGAGGAAGCAAAGGAGAGATGGATATACACAAATAGACAAAGGAGGGAAGGTAGGAGAAAGGACGGGGATAAATATTGAAATGAGCCTTGAGTAGAGAGATTATGAAGAATGAAGGGAGGAATGAAAAAGAAATTCAAGCTAGCAGGATAAGATTGGCATTTACAAATGTACAAATTGAACAAGAAGAAAAGAGAATATAAAATGACTTGACATAGTTTGATATATAAAATGTCTGCAAATGGAAACAAATAGCATTGCCTATTTGTTTCTGTAGTAAATAAATAAGGCAACACTACTGCATCCACCCATAGAAATATTTGTGAACCAGAAAAAGTATAGATTTCAAACAAGAAGAAACCTCACATTGTTGTATTTCATTAGACCTATACACGGACTATGCAAAAATCTTCAGAACCATATACAAGAAGATATGGTACTTGGCAAGAGACAAAATGTTAACTACATCTCCCTACGAATTCCATGTATGAGCGGAAGAGTCTCGAGCAATACTTACCAGCCAGGACTGCCAACCAAGGTAATCCAATCAAAACATAGTGATGCAAGACCCCATAGCTCTCCAGCGGAAGTGCATGCTCGGGTTAATGTATGCACCCATGCAACCTGATGAACATACCCCCTGTATGAGAGACTATGGCGGCGAAGTCCACCTCTGATCCCAAGTTACCATAAAACCTCGTAACCAAAACGCGAAAACCCTGCGTTCTGCTGAAACGTTCGCCTGCCTTTCGCATTACTGTATAGTGCAATCTATACTTATCCAATTAGCTTGAGCATAAAGCTATTATCCATCACAAGGCATTCAATACTAATTTGATTGCGTATCGTCGCATCAGGACAGGACGATATTAATCGGGACACAGGGGAACGACCAGGCATCTCCCATGCAATATTTATTGTCTATAGAAAATCTAACTATAGGGAAATATGCAAAGGAGCAAACAATCATGTGTAGAAAATGGTTAGCTTTTGTTCATGTGCCTCTCATGAATGAATGCTTATTGTACACAGTACCTCTGTTTATTTGCTAGTGGTATTTGTACATAAAGCAAATTTACTTTCTTGGTATAATTAAGGCTCTGTGTTGATTTTAAACAAAGATAACATCAATACATCCATAGATAGGAAATTAGGAATTTCTTTACAATGCTCCTATTTCAGAGAAAAATAACTTACAAGCTGTCTGTGATGGGAGAGTGTAAAAGAACTGGAATCCTGTTTTAGGATGACATTTTCCTCCCCACCTTTTCTCAACAGCCCCAACTTCAAAGTGATTTGCAGTTTGTGATGGGAGAGTATAGGAGAATCGGAACCATGTTTAAAGACAACATTTTCCTCCCAACCTTCTCTTAACAGCCCCAACCTCAAAGTGATTTGCAGTTTGTGATGGGAGAGCCTACAAGAATTGGAATCCCATTTTAAGAGGACATTTTCCTCGCTACCTTTTCTCAACAGCCTCAAGTTCAAAGTGATTTGTGCGCCCGTCCTTCAGAGTCAACTGGGAGGCTGTGTACAAATTGGGCTGACAAGACATGATGTCTAATGGTGGTGTTTTCTGTGCACCACTTAGGGAGGTTTAACTACAGGGACTGGCCATTACAGCTTGTGTATGGGTGGTGTCAATATCAATTCAGCCTTGGCTTTGGGAAATAGCCTGAGTACCATCCTCCGTAGTGACACTGGCTCAATACTTTTGCTTGCTAACCACAAAAAAAGCAAGCAAAAATATTGAGCCAACGGTCAATACGAAGGATGGTACTCAGGCTATTTGGAAAAGGGACGTCCCTGTAGCTCAACTGATAACATGTATGGGTGATGTCAATATCAATTCAGCCCATGGCTTTGGAAAAGGTATGTCCCCGTTGCTAAACTGGTAACATGTATGGGTGCTGTCAATATCCATTCAGCTTTGGCATAGGCTTTGGAAAAGGGATGTCCCTGTAGCTAAACTGGCAACATGCATGGATGCTGTCAATACCAATTCAGGCTTGGCTTTGGGAAATAGCCTGAGTACCATCCTCCGTAGTGACACTGGCTCAATACTTTCGCTTGCTAACCACAAAAAAAGAAAGCGAAAATATTGAGCCAGCAGTCACTACGGAGGATGGTACTCAGGCTATTTGGAAAAGGGACGTCCCTGTAGCTAAACTGGTAACATGTATGGGTGCTGTCAATACCAATTCAGCCTTGGTATAGGCTTTGGAAAAGGGATGTCCCTGTAGCTAAACTGGCAACATGTATGGGTGACGTCAATATCAATTCAGCCCATGGCTTTGGAAAAGGGACGTCCCTGTAGCTCAACTGGTAACAGCCTAACAGTTGAACCCCTTGTTTTATCTACATATGGGAGGCCTTACAAAAAGTTACATGTAGTTTAAATACTGAAAGGGCATCTTGGTTGGGGTTGCACCTGTCTTTCAGAAAGAGATGAAATGTAAAATTGTGGTCCATGTCAGAAGAGCTTTAAAGCACATTAAAGGGGAGGGCTTGCAACCTATCCATGTCAAAATATTATCCTGGTACTGAAAAAGCAAGGACGCTTGCTGCCCGATGGGACACTAGCTACTGTAAGGGTTCAAAGGAATGATGGATGTTGTCAATATCAAGTTAGCCTTGGCAAAGACCTTGGAAAGAGGACTGCTTATTCAAGAACTTCACCTTCAGTTTTTAATTGGCAAGCATCTGTGCTATATATATATAGAGATTCTCCATTTAACTGCACAGATGGTTCTATAAATGGCTTTGCTATAAGTCAGAGTAATGATATGCTCAAGATTAAAGGTAACATATGTCTACTTAAATCTTAATAGATCTACTTATAGTACCAATAAAATGGCCTTTCTGATAAAGAAAACTTTTAAGATGATGGAGTCTATAACGGAGTCAACAAATTGTCAATTTCACCTGAAACCCATTTGTAAATCTAATGCAAGATGCTACTTCTGATGCACCCCTGAAGGTAAGTGACAGCAGTTTGCTTGGAATTCAAAGCCCTATAATCAAGCGTACAATCCTTCCATTAGTCGCCAAAGATAAGGATCAACCAATCAAAATTTCACTGAATTGAAGGAATCAAATACATTTGCAAACATTGTGACTTGAAAAATTAAGAAAAAAAAGGAATTGCTGACAAAAAAAGAATAATCTTCTACAATATTTGGACACCCCTTACATTTTCCAATTGGTTTACCCCGACTCTAATTACTGCTGTTACATATCTTTGAATTGATGTATACTTAAAATGAAGGACACCGCAATTTTCACCAAATCATACTTGATAATATATATAAGGAAAGCCTTCTTTCGAGCAGGAAATTACTTTTGATTACCCTCTCAAAAAAACTCTACCTAAATGCACCATTACAATTCAACAGACAATTCTGAGTTAATGATTCAATCTAATATTGTATAAAAGCAATACTAAAATGTTAAAATAGCAGTTTTTACCCGAAATCATCAACCAACGACTTCACAAGTCAGGGCAGACATTTAATGGTTCATCCCTCAGAACAACAGCCTCCGTTAAGAGTTGATACTGTACAGACCCCTCTGCTTGTGTAAACTTAGTAAAAGGATATCACAACATGGCCTGGTCCCTTCCCTACTACCTCTCACCAACTTACCAAATCCTAACTATGTACACTATAACCCTTCCCAAATAACGGCAAATAAACTTCTAAACTTCACAGATATCTCCATTCTCTTGTCACAATATCTTTTGTCAACCTCACCCAAATAAGCACATCATTGTTTTTAACGATTTTATGCTCAATTAAGTCAGATTAACCTTCTAAGGACCGATTTCCCCTCCAGTGTACACAAATGAAGTGGTTCTTTGTGTTTATATGAGGGTCATCATTACATGAAATACTGTCAACAAGAGCATTTATTTGGTACATGTACATATACTTATATTTGGAAGACAGAAGGGTTATGTTTTATGTGACCAGGAATGTTTCTTAGTTAAACATTCAAACCATCAAATAGTTTTTCACCAGCTAGATTGTAAACAAAATGTACATCCATAATAAACTAAAATCCTGGCTTTTCCTACACTCATCTTATCTTTTTATCATATTTGAAATTCCAGTGCTAAGGGTCCATGTTGATGCTATCATAAACATAAGTGCTTTTAAACACATGGGGCCAGATTTCAACCCAAAATGACCACTGCACGCATTGCAATTCAATACAGTTGCTGTTGAAATCTACATGTACTTAAACTTTGTCGAGAATTATGTCATTCAATACAATTGAGTACAATATACATAACTGACGCTTAAGTCAAGACTCTATAAAACTAAGCAGTGCATCTGAGATACTGTATTATCATAGTCTCCAAGTGCAAGACTTAAAACCTACCTCCAAGAACCATACGAATGTAATCCAAAAGACCAGGACAGTAAAACTCCACTGCAGAGAAAATGTCCCTCAGGGTAAAGAGAAGGTGCAGTTATGCTGAGAGTTTATGGGGAGGAGAGGCACGTTCTACGCCTCATCTGAAGAGGAGACAATCCACACTGATTGGGGTCCCAAACTGCAGTCAACAAGCCACCAGTTAAGCACAGGGACCGTCCCTAAACTCCATCACTTCTACAGAAGAAACTGTGCATTTCTTCCTTACTCTTGTTCTGTGACCGCTTCTTTTATAGTTTCTACAAAGCGAGCAACAAAAGGTACAGTTATTGTTTAACTACTGTGGTAAGATAAAAGGATAAGGTGTTTGGTTTTTGCAAATACCGCTGCAGTTGAAGATGAAGTTCGTGACTGCTCCCCTGACCTAGCTGACCCCCACTTATCACAATTAAACTCTATTTCAGGATAGTGTAACCATAGCCTAGACAATTTCATTTCTTTCTGACCAAAGGCAAGGCCATCGCAGGTCTAAATCAAGAATCACAAAGTTTCCAGCTGTGCAATTCCTCTTTTTATATCCTTGGTAAATGAGATAGGTGAACAGGAGCATAAATATAGCAATTTAGACGGTTGAGATGGCTGTGGGGTTTTGCTGTTACCACTTCCTACGCATGATAACCTCCCTTTTCTTCCACAGGATTACTAGGACCGAAACGTTGGCGGAAAAGTGTTTGGATGACGTCAGGTTGGTGAGATCATACAGGGGAGGATGTTTACATGTAAACAAGGGATTTCCTGAACAAACATGTACTGTCATGGAGACAGACTTTCAGGGAAAGTCCTCTGCGTATAAGGGAGAACACTATCCCTTAAGGTTTGGGGGTTGCTATATATCCAGTGTTTTAAGCTCCAATCTTATGTTGTGTATAACAGCTGGCAGTCTGTCATCTCTCAAAAAGCTTGAGTGATCAGGAGAGATTCTGACAAGATCCTCTCTCGCAAGGATAGGCAAATTGTAATAGGACACCAGCAAAGAAGTGTATATCATATTACATAACTGCTAAAACAAATGTATCGGCTTTCTAATGCATCCATCCAGAAAGTGCAATACACAACCTAATATGTTACATCAAGTGAGAGAATTACACTGCAAAGGGACATCTACTTGCATCAATTTTGTGAAAGCCACTGTGACATTCAATGATCGGTGGTGAGATTATGATTGATCTTATTGCATCCTGACTGTCCATTTGAGACCAGTACGGATATTCCTTGGGTAATAATTTGGACAGTTGATGCGAGAGGATTTTGAAATAAATGATTCGATAATTGATATAATTTTTGATTGATGTTTGGTAATGAGGTATGGGTCAAGTCATTAGAACAGTGTTATCTCTGCAATAAAATAATGTTAGCAATAATAGTCAATACTTTATTGCATAGGAAAGATGGTAATTGTGTGAATTTTACAGTTCCTAGCGTAACAAATGCTGCATTTTCTTGCTTGCTCTCAGAACAAACATTAAGAATGACTACGAACCATTACAATTGCAGATTTTGAGGTAGTGCTTACGGCACACTTATTAAATCTCTCGGATTTAAAAGAATAATAATAGGTTGACTAATTAACAAGAAAACAGAATCTGAGAAAAAAGAACAAGTTTAAAAATTTTCCCCCTTAAATTTTACATTAATAAGTCTAAGAAACAACAAATGACAGTAAAAGTATTAAGAAGATGGAACTAAATCAAAGAGTATACTCACAATTTCAACATTAGACAATAAGCCTAGGGGTCTACCTTTTGCATCTAAAATATCCAGCAATAAAACAGGCAATTCAGAGTTTGTCTACTTCAACTTCACGGATGACTACAGTCCATAAAGTAGGACTTACAGCGCTAGAGGATACATCACCCAGCTATTCTAGCGTGAAATATTGCTCCACTCAAAAGCTACACTCCAGACACCAGCTGGCCAGGTTATCAAGATAAAGAAATACTTGGCAGGGCCGCTTGGCAGAGGAAAGAAGATAAGAGTAGAGAATTTACCTTTCAGGCAATCCATCCAGATTTTCCAAAGGGTTCGTAAAGTAAGAAGCTGAGTATGGATCGTAAATTCCTCTAGATTTCTGTGGTATGGATTTTTCCAGGAATCCGGTCATTCTATGCAGTTATGTAAGAGCCAACAAAATTGATGGCTGCTGAAGTTCTAAAGGTATCTAGCTTTCACTGACTAGGCCTGACTAGGCGAAAATAGACATTGACCGTGACAAGCTATATATATCTACTGTGCTACATGTACTTAACCATTCCTGCTTTGTATATTGCAAAGAAATACATTCCCTTATCATGGTGCTTTAAGAAGTAAGCTTCAAGAACATACATGAATGTTCCAAGTGAGTGAGTTACATATACCAAGTTCTCTCTTGAAAAATTAACCCATGAAAAGTTTGCACATGAAAAAATAAAGTTCCTGAAAAATAGCAAAAAACATACAGCACAAAATTCTTAGGCATAAAAATGTAACCCAGAGAAATGTTTCTGTCATACATGTGTAAACCTATAGGATGTAAATTACCTAGATTGACCATCGATTTCAGAATCAATACAATTTCTGAAGAAAAGCAAGAAAGAAATTGGCAAGATGACTATCCTAGACACACTGTTACAACTGTCAGAGTTGGTTAGGCTACAGATCCATACATGTTCCTACCAAAGTGAGATGGTATGACCCAATTAGAGGTAATCAACATCATCCCCACTGTCTGGGCTCCTCTGGGGTCATTATGGCAGCAGTACAGTACTGACCACTTTGATGAGCAGATGGCCTGTGTAAGGCGTAGGCAGCCATTTTTGATTTCCAGTATTTCGTAGGGAAAGCCTTCTTATTCACATAATTTGAAGTAGTAAGGCGACCAAATTTTATGTAACTGTAATCGCCTTCCTTCATTTTAGCATAATATATAGGGCGTTCTTCTAAATTAGAGTGAAGCATTATTGTCGGGACCCCCATGCAGACCCTCCTGATACAGAGATACATGTATGGCACTTAGGAAATTACTGGACTCAGGCATTGGGAGTGAGGCATCATGGGAACAAATTCTGTGTCGCTAGGAAGCAGAGGATGGCTTGTAGATTCATCGGGTAATAAAACAATGCTAAGATTACGAATGAGTAAAATAGGACAAAGAACAAGGATAACAATGGGAGAAGGGAAAAAGGAAATTTGAGGAATTATGAGAGATGTGAAAGCTAACCAGGGCATTTGGAAGAAAAATTGGTCTTAACAGAAAATTGTTGGAAAGTAAAGCTGAAAACAGCCTTATCAAAACCTATAAAGCAACATTACCATTATACGAAATGTCATTTCTTAATGTCCTAAAGGTAAACTTTACCAGCAACGAATTCAAGGACATACTGTGTTCCAGGAATACCTGATTGTGATCATGGTAGACCTTTGCTTTTCCAGGAATGCCTTTCTCTCTTCTACCAGTTTGACCCTAAGGTCACCAAGGCAACCAGGTCAGCACCTCTAAAGCCATATCATCAGATAATGAACCTCCATGGGTAGGGGAGGGGAGGATAATTAAATTTTTGACCAAAATAACAGGAAGATCTTTTGATATATTTCCTACTCACCATATCAAGTGCCTCAAATCTAAATTGGCATAATTATGTTGTTGCACATCCATGTACTTCAATACTTTGTTCGGATGCATATGTCAGGTAATGTAACCGTTACGTTAACATTTGCGTACGTGACTCACTTAAACTTTTAAATCATTATTTTCATTATTTCCTTTGCATGACCATGCCACAACTAGTTTCTTTATCAGCCACATACATGTACTTGTAAAACCTCACAAAATTTGCTTGATCATAAAATGGAAATATGATCATAAACTGGAAAATATATGTTGTCTCTGCTGACTGCAGCAATCCTCAGGACTGTTAGCTGTAAGTCTTTGCTGTGGTAGTGACAGAAGGATACACCTGAGGTATGTGAGGCATGTAGCCATGTTGTGGTTACATGTCTGTGATGCCTGTTAACAACAGGTTTAACACCTGGGGCCCCATACTGTCAGTGTGGCCATCAAAAATCATTTAATGTAAGTTTGCATCAGTTAAGTCACTTGCATGGTGAGATATGAAAAAAATATTTTGATACAGGAAGATGGGAAATTTGTGACAATTCTTTCAGCAAAATGCTTCATACTTGATGCAAAAGACAGATCTATCCCAGGGACCATTAGAATTGGAAAGCCTGGTGACCAAAGGGGACAAAATGTGCTCCATTCCTACATAAGACATGATGTTAGCACATACCAAATACTTACAATTGTAGTACTTTCATGACAATCCATTGAGTTATGCTGCCAAAACCCATACGTATCAAAACAAACATTACCAAGGCAAAGGTTATTACATAACAACATTGTCTTAACAGGCTATTTGAAAGAGATTAGACATGCATGTCAATTACATAAAAATCAAATAATTCAAGTCTCAAGTTGGTAAATCATACCATTGTCATAACAATGACTGCCCTTCTGCAAATTTCCGAACAGCAAACAAGTATCATTTGTCTCAAAGCAAGAGCGCTGACCTCAGACTAAAGTGTTCATGAACAACCACTTGACCATAACTTATGTATGGTGTTACACATTTAAACAAATATTACCTGGCATAAGCTGGGTATATCAGTTCTATAACACATATGTGGATGCAGGTAACAAAGTACACTTACAATTCTACCAAGAATAGGTAAGCCACATACACTGTACCTGTTAGGATGTCAGCTCTTGTACTATTAAACAAGATGTACTACGTCCTTGTACCTTGTACCTTGGTCCCTTAACACCAACATACTATTCACATACTAAGTTTTGAAAGACATCATAGGGGTTTTCAAGCACTAACCACAAGCACATTTCAGAACACAAAATCTGCATCATTCTGGTACATCAAAAACCCCTTTTGTATCCTTATCAATGAAAAGTACTGGGCATGTGAACAAGCCCTTCAAAATCACAACCACAACATGTTATGTAGGTCAAGCTGCTAAAGAGACTACAAGTGTCATTGACCTACACACAATGTCCACACCCGACAACAAAACCTGCAGCTGACAGTGGACACACCCGACAACCACAAACTGCTCTCAACAAACCGAAGCCATGCTCGTTCTCAGGAATACCTTTAACCTGAAGTTTAAGTCTAATACTTTATAGTATTGCAAATGTGTGGGAAGGTCGAAAAGTAACAGTAAGCTGAAATATCCTTAAGAAAATCCTACCCACCACAAGCAGAGGTTAGGCTCTGGCAGGTTTTGGAGGTTTTTTAGGCATTTTCGTCCTTCTATTTGATAAGGGTTTCTTCATTTTGCCAAGTCGAACATAATGATAAAGAACACCTGACAAAACAGACAGTCCAACCCCAAAACTAACAAAACCAGCCAGAGCCTAACCTCTGCTTGAAGAGTAAGACATCAAAACACACATTATGATAAATGGGTATGAGTGGTTAATCTTTCTAAATCCAAGGATCAAAGCTGCAAAACAAGATGATATGATACTGTGTCACATGTTGTATCATTGAGGCTGCACAGTTGCCTTTGTTTTTAGCACAAACATGTCTCTCTTATCTTTTCCTTCCTGCTACTCGTGGAACTATGAACCATAGCAACATAATTGCACAGGACATATAACATTTTCAGGGAAAATTGTCAAAGCCCAGAAGAAAGCCATGTACATTTCATTTTGAATACTCGTATAACATGCTGCTTTAAGAACACCAAGTATTTACTATACTCTATGAGGCCCGTCCCTCTACATTTTGTACATGCCAGAGAGAAGGTCAGGGTTGATTGAAGTTTTACAGACACGTTAATCTGTGAACCAAAAACAACAGCTGTCCATGAACATGTATGGGAACTTGAAAAGTGAGGACATTGACGTGTGAAGTCAAATCAGAAAATAAATAGTAGTAGGTGGTGGACTGAAAAAGAGAAATAACAGAAAACTGTTTACTTAACTGGAAAATAAGGTTCTGATAACACAGCCTAAAAGACCTGGCCAATGCTTCAGTAACTCTTCAGCCACTTTCTTCATCATAAGGATGGTCTAAACTACTTGCCATGCCAGTAACTAGGAGGTGCATTGTAGCTTAAGAGACCAAAATGGTGACTTAAGGAATAACTGAAACCCAGTGACCAATACCAACCTAAGGCAGTATCGGGGCCTACCGATATCCAAGATGCCACCTGAGGTTCAATAATAACATGGCCTTCTAAACAATGATTGGGATGGAGGAAAATTTTAAGTTGGAGACAGCCCTGGAATGAATCTCTGTACAGTTTTACATAAAGGTCACAAGAAGATTTTACGCAAATACATTATACATGCATGTTACCTCTGATTGAAGTAAGGAAGCCAAGACGCAAGGAGAGAACACAAGGACGTCCCCCTTCTTGAGGCCACATGTTTTCTTTACAAACTGCAGAAATCCATATTGTAAACCACAACACATTTCCTGTTAAGTGTTTTTTCATGTTCAGCTGACAGCCATGTTTGTAGCTAATTTACATAGACATAAATATTGCAAGGGGAGCAATTATTCACCTTCATTTTTTTTCAAGGACACAACTTGCAAAGACTAGACATTTTACACCTTATAATAAAAAAGAACGACAGCCATAATTAAAGATTGACCAAAATTAAACTTTTAAAGGAGGCTTTCTTAGAACAACTCTTTCTTTAAAATGACTAAAAAGGGTTTGTTATGCAATTTGAAGATTTTTTTCTCGACACTGATTTCTTAAAATTCCTGATATCATCAGCCGATAAAAAACAATATATTAAAGTTTTCACATGACTACAAGAATGAAAGATTGGAATAAAAAGACAGTGATATAATAATGGATGAAAATACCAATCAATGAATACCCACATGCAGATTATGTAAAGAAAAACAGGTAGACTAAGCACTGTAAAAGGGATACCTTAACTTGTGGGTGTTATATGGGTCTCCCATTCCACACTAAGCTTACCCATCCATACAGATGGGTGTACAGGTGTGTGGCGACCCACGTGGGAAAACAGAGACATGGGTCAGCGAGGGGTCAGACGTGACTGGGCTGCCTAGTGGTGGATTTGACAAGACCTGATGTTGACGCCTTGACAGATTTTCCCGCACCTGTCAATTACGGAGTGGTAAACACAGCGAAAAACCAAGCCTGGCTCTATGCTGCTGATGTTACACAAGGGAACACCTGTATCTGTATACTTTACAACAGGACCAGCTACCTGTCATCAGCAAACTTCTACGTAACTGTACATCCTAGTGGGTTTGATCCCTGGTTCCATTACTCACAAGGTCAAATATGCTTATCACAAATGTGCTATTCCGAGGAGGTCTCTATATACCTCCTTGGCTATTGTAAAAAGTTATCACGTCAACTGAGGTTATATACAAGACCAGCTACCTGTCATCAGCAAACTTCTACTGCACATCCTAGTGGGTTTGATCCTCAGTTACATAACTCACAACTAGCCAAGCCAAATGTGCTATGCTAAAAAGTTATGCCTTTGACTTGACTTTATTTGGATCCACAATTAGCTTGGTGTTTCTGATAGCTATTGTTCCTGCGGTGCTAGACATAACATCGTAAGATAAATTAATACAATATCACTGTGATAATGGACATGACAGAAATGAAGAGCACAAAATGTGCTGTTCTAACAAGTTATCATGTCAGCTGTGGCTTAGAATATATAAGAACATTCAAGGTTACCAGTTATCAACCCCACCAACAAAAGACCGGGTTTCACAACACCTGGATTTCTAACACAGTCTTAGAGATCAGAGTTCAGACCCAAGCCCCATTATCCTATATATAGAGAAAGTCAGCTCTACTCAGTAAAAATGCTAATATCTCTGTCCCTTGCCCCAAAATACATTACCTCATACAGATATAACTGGCCAATCATTCTACAAAACACACCTTGTCCCTCTCCCTTGGCTTGGCTTTGCTGACAAAGATCCATGCACACCTTGTAGAACAGGACAAAATAACATATGCACACATGCTCAGGTAGCCCTAACATAGACTACTTTTCCTTGGCACTTTCAACTGCTATGGCAAAAAATTTTGTTTGGTCTTCAGTCAAAACAACATCATCTCAAATCCTTAAAATATCTTGTATGAACATACCTGACTACTATGTACAATGTAGTATTTCACTCTCCTACCTTGAGTGATCACGTCAAAACATTCTTCTTCGACCGACAAACACTCTGCGTGGGGACACTAATAATACTGCTTGCAAAGCAAATTTTCAAGCCCTATTTCAAAATAAGAATTCTCTGACCAGACATGTCTTTTCAACAGCCCTTGTGTCGCTACAATGATAACAACGTAACTCAAACCAACCTGATTGTCTGCAAAGTCTAGCCCCATAACCTCTAACTCTTTAATGGTCCCTTATACAAACAATTTACATTCACTGAAACCAGACCCTTAAAACAATACGCAAAATGTATACATTCCCACCTGAAAACTTGCCATCCTATAGCTACTTGCAGTGCAGTCTCCGCTCTCTTAAAGAAATAAGACAGCTCGGGATCTCGGCAAATACTTTGAGATGTAAGGGTAAACTCTGGGAGGGACCTGTCTACACATACTCATGTACAGAGCCATACGACACCACAGCGGCAAACAACAAGCCACAGTCTTTCCCCACTTACCTCATTCCTGCATTTCCTGTGGCTGTTATTGCTGAGACTACAGCAATGTATATTTTGTACCTTCCATAGACAGCAACTTCTCTGTGGCTAAATATGTATACAATGTTTGAAATGTTATGACCACATGCACACAAGTCCAGAACACCAGTTATCAAAAAGCACAAGTTGCACTGCAGTACTGTAGAACGTTGCTAGAAGGCCCATTATCAAACTTAACCTTCATTTACGTGACCTTATAATAATTACCCACATACCAAATATTATATAGTATACCGTCGGTACATCAACAGGTTCTCCAGATACGCTATCCACAAACACAAATGGTACCCAAAGTCATAAGCTTCTGGGTGAACATAATAAATTTTGATGTTTATGTTGCTGCTCAAATAAATCAGCACCATGTCCAAGTTGTGGCATGCCAGACCAGGACCCCAGTGTGACATTTCAGACACCTTACCCCATGTTTGTGTGGGATAAGTAAGGCTGCACATACTAGGTCATGTCCCACAAACAGTCATAGACAGCAGCTGGTGAAGGCTGAGGATGTTCTGACGTCATAAATAAGCCCGTGAATGTTATTTTCCCCATCGCTTCCCTGTAAAAGATACAACTGGCACCCCCTCCGGCATTCAGACATTAGAATAATGGAGAAAAGTGAGGTTTCCATCGAAAAATATGTAGCACAGCTTTGTGAATCAACATTTTGATTGCAAAAACAGCAATTGAACCTTTTCATGATTGCTGCTTTTTGCATATTAATAATTATTATGAATGGAAGATTTCTTGTACTTCACATGAGCAGGGAGGGGGGATAGACTCAGTCATGTTTAGGACTGAACTCTTGCTGCAGCGCCACCTTGCGGCAAAGAGTTCATTACACCCTAATGAAGGCTGCAAAAAGCATCAAAACGCAAGAAAATTGACTGTTGTACAGTACTATGGCTGTCTCCCATTCATTGTGTTGATTTCGGCTAAATGCGTAAATCAGATAATTTAGTGCACACAAGCCATGACCTCTGCCCTCTGGCTCACATGACTCATTCTGTCTCAAATGTGAAGTGTCTGAGAAACGTAGATCGCAGAGTTCCTTTTTATGGGTGGTTGGTCAACCCTTCTGAAATCTGAACATTAAAAGTTCCATTCCAAGCCCACTCAGGTCTCCTTGCTGTCATGAGTGAGAGTGCAGATAATTGTATGGAAGCCCATGTTGTTTTATGTCATTTTAAGCTTATGAAAGTATATTTTCAACAGTTTCATGTTAAACATGTTCATTCCATCCCAAGGTGGTGGAAGGATGGGTCCTGGAGACATCCCTGTGCTGTTCTACAAGAACTACCAGTACTTGCTAAGGCTGTGTGTATAGTTTGTACAATTGCAGCTGGCATCAACATTAACTTCTCCACCATGCGGCCCATGTGGTAAGATGGGCTGATACTTGCGGCAAAGAGTTAAAAAAACTGTTGCTGTATTACAAGAACTACTTGCTAAGGCTATATATATAGTTTGTACAATTGCAGCTGGCATCAACATTAACTTCTCCACCATGTGGCCCATGTGGTAAGACTGAGCTGGTATGTACTTGTGGTAATGGGTTCCCATCAGCACCTGGTGCTGACAGGCTCAGTACCGCTGGGAGGAACAAGATGGCTAAAATTTCACTTTGGTCACCATGGCAACTAGGTAGGGACCTACCAAATATATTTGCTATAGGGAGGAACATTTATCATTTGTTACCCTGTCATTCGGGACATAAATGCAAGTGCAGCATTTGTGCTTGAAAAACAATTCTGCTTAATAAATACTAGCTAATGAACTCGTAACTTAACATCCTTGTGCACAAACTGCATTTTTTTTTATATATGAACATGTACACTTCTCCTGATGTTTAATAATGGTACAGTCCATTCTGCAAGTAAGGCAAAGGTACAAGCAGTTATCCTAATCAACCATTGTCAACTGAGGTTAACTATAGCATGATGATAACTTACATTGTATCCTAGAACTGCAAACTGGGAGAAAACACTGCTCACAGTAGGAGGAGGGGTACCGTTTTGGGACCGTGTAGCGCAGTAGCAGTTTCTTCGGCCTGTGACCGAGAGGTTGCGGGTTCGAATCAGTCTGCTGTGTTACCGATCTTGTGCCCTTGGGAAAGGCACTTTACACGACTTTCCTCACTTCACTCAAGTACTAAACAAAAATACCAAGCAAGAAATGCAAAGTTTTTCTAATCAATATGAAATATTTACAAATGATTGATGCCCATAGACAGTTATCATTATGAACTAAAAAGGCAATCTATTTGTTTGATTATACTCTTGATAATCATCTACATCATATTGACAACCCCAATGCTTTCAAACAAAGCAACTTTTCAGTGTGATCTATCATTGGACTTGATGGCTGGCTTTATACATACTAGTACTGTACATGCATGTAAGCCCTTGCAACAAAGTGTTTATTTGAGCCGACAACTGTGTACAAGAATGTCAGAAAAAAGACACCTGTACTGCTACACTATTTGGAGTATTAAGTGCTTTGACCCAAAGCAAACAAGGGTCACCTGCAAATTCCAAGATGGCCACCAGGTTGACCTTGACATTGCAAACATTCGTTAACCAAAACGTAAACACACTTTCAAAATCAAGAAGCTTTCGAGCAGATTGTCGACATCTTCCATCTAAAGTAATTGATTGGTCTAGACTTACACGAATCCTGTTTTGTAAATGAAGAATCAAGGCTTGTTTTATGGCGAAAGACTGTCACAGATTCTAATGATGAGAGATGCTGAAAAATTTCAGATATTTTAATTCTCGATCGCTATTGTATACACTGTCAATGACACTGAAAATATGTGACGTTACCAGAAAAGGACAACCAGTTTCCAGAAATACAAGACATATAACATTATTCAAGTAAGTAGAAAATGTGGAAAAGATTGAAATCCTTTGAAATTCCCAAATCATTGGATAAAAGGCAGAGGCTCTGGTATTGTACAGAGCATGAAAGACTGCTCGCAGCAACTGTAGTCAACACAATATGTTGACCAGAGTGAAAACTTCATTCATAAGATACCATTGACGACATGGAGTACTGTCGCCTCTGATAAAAAGGTATTCATCAAATGCTATTCAGGGAAACGGAACAGAAAGTTGTCATGCTGACTTCATGACTGTCTGTGCAAATGGTAAATGTCAGACTCATACTAGTTATAGGATAATTTCCAGGATATATCCTATGTTCACAAAAAGTTCCTATCACTTGTTGCTTACTGTAACACACACCTCCATCAAAACACATGCCACCTGTATAATTAGTTTACTCAGAATCATGACACTGTATAGCCCTGTATATATAGCATAGTTAGAGTTTGTTCACTCAAATCAGTAATGATGCCATTATGGCTACTGACATTTAGAAAAGTGACTCAAGTATTAATACATTGGTAAGACCTCATCAGTCAACATGGGAATCAAACTCAGGCCTCCTGGTTTGCCTACTCCTACAAACAACGGCACATTCATACAACACTCTAAAAAGACCTGAATCCACATTCTTTCCCTACTGTGTGCAAAATCCTAACTGATTCCCCATTCATGTCAGCATATGGAAACAAGAAATACACACAAACTTGGTTCAACTGTAATACATGTACTTACATCGCTGTCAACAGAAAGACACTATCAGGCAACTACACATGCATACAACATTCTACCAAGTCCAATGAACATCCTTCTCTACTATACCAATCCTAACCAATTCCAAATACATGTTGGCATATGGAAACACACAGACTTGATCCGACTGTAATACACGTACTTACATTGCTGTCAACAGAAAGACACCATCAGGAGTACCCAGGAAAAGGCATGCCGCACGCCTCCTGTGTCATTCTACGTCACCGGTCACAATACACCACTCACGGTTCACACAGCACCAAAGGAGATTCCCACACAAAGCTTGGGCAAACATCGGGGCATGCATGTACATGTAGGTCCAACAGAATTCCTAACAACTGATACTGAGGAAAATCTCAATCTGTTGCCAATACTGCTAGAGCTTGGAAAACCTTCTAACTATAAAATAAATGTCTAATTCCAACACCCAAAAAAACTATAAAACTATTTTAGATACACAAATGATTCAGTATCTCATCAAAAACAAATGGAATATTCCAAAAGGTACAGACCAAAAGTCATCAACTTGCTTTGCAATTTTAGCCATGATTCATCAAAGTATTAGATTAAAAGTAGATGTTAAGTAAGGAACTTAATATCAGATCTGTTAAGCATTATCTTGAAATTTTCCTGAGAGTTATTTAAATAGTGGAAATCAATGCAAACCTGATATTCCCAGAATAAATTCTCTAAATCCTGGGTAATGATGAGAATTCCAATACCAAATTCTTCAGAATCAAAGGATCAATACTATAAAGCAAAGCACAACGATTTTTTTACTTTTATCACATTTGATGATTGACCCTAACCTGAACCCCTCACTTTGAAACAACCACTTTTCTTTCACTCAGTCTGAGTGGACTGGGATATTTCTACATATCCTTTACAAAGACTTTGCAAACATGACTTCTGAAGTGCATTTCAAAACACGTTGAGAAGAATGTCTGTTTTAAAGACCACACAGGCAGTTATGAATACACACTGGGCTTCCGCACTACTTCTCCACTCTTCAAAATAAAGAAACAAGTCTCTGCCAACCTTCCCAAACATTCGCTAAGGAAACAAGCATTACTGGGGGAAGTATCTCTGAGTAAATTGAATATTGGTGGGATTTGGTGTAAAACTAACAAATTAGGCATGCCTGGCTGAATCCCTTTGTAGAGGGAATACAAACTGTGGGGTCACATAGCATGAGTAAGCTGGCATCAAATTTGAAGGCATAGATTCTGAGGCAGAGAAGGCTAGTACTATTACAATCTAAACAGGAATTATCTACCTCTTTTACACTTGGACTTAACTTAGACACAACCAACAAAAGGCAAACCAAACAAGCTTACCGATGGAACAAGCTAAATATATAGGGATTCCCATGCATTACAATGTGTCTATGACTTGCTGTATATGTACAATGTATGTGATGCAAAATGGCTGTAAAAGAAAGTTTTTTTTACTGGCAATAACATTGTTAGAATACAGCATTTTCTTAAAGAACACAAAAATCACTGAGTTTCCCTGTGTATGTATCACCTGTCCACTTAACCTACTTCTCAAGAGTGTGCCATTTAAGGTGATTAAACAAAGTGACGTTACAGCACAATACGTTTTTCTTGACATGAACACTTTGTACTGACTACACAAATCAACTACACAGAAAACGTTGTTCTCTGACAAAACATTTTAACTGATTCCAGGGTACCCTTAACCTTCAACAAAATGACTTTATAAACCTTTAAAAACAGATCACCAACAAATAACAAAGTTCCAACAAGAAACCCTTTATTTCCTAACAAATGGAAGAAGCCAAATGGAAACTACAATCCACAAAATGAAAAAAAAAAAGGCCACTTGAAACAAGTGAAGTGTCATAATAAGGAAATGTCATCATCATCATCATCATCATCATCGGTCGGCTGCAGAGCAGGCGACTGCAAGGAAATGTAACCTCTCCAAATTAAATTTAAAGTACATGTAACTGAAAGAGTGGATCCCAAGATATAATTACTTTCTTACCTTTGCGACTTCTTCAAAGTCTTCATGTCTCTTCTGCAGGGCCCGTGCGCGATGGAGGGACTTGCCGACCCCCGTGTGCTTACTGAGGAAACCTTCACCGTGGTCGTCTATCCACTCTATAACCTGTAACAGCACAGAAAGGCATCATCAAAACTCTACATTCAGATTCCTTTACTAATTGTAACCCCTGTCTTGAAATATTTCCTTAAATGTCCCCATCAATAATTTCTGGTTAAAGATATTCAAAGATTGAGAGGCAGCCAATGACTGTGTTTTCTTTAACTCATTTTTCATTTTTCAATCACCTGTTATGATTGGTTCTGTAGAACACAGACAGTCTATCACATTACTTGTTTCTTATTAAAATGTATTTCAAGAACTGTACCTGTTTAACATCTGCCTGGAAGACACAGAGCTGTAGCCACTGACTGAGGCATACTTTCTGTACTGTCAAGCTTCAATTGCTTTGATTGAATCATCTGTGCAGTATTAAATTATGCACATTACCATAGACGTCTTGTTTCTTAACCCACCTGTTGAACATCCGTCTGGAAGACACAGAGCTGCAGCTTCTGACTGAGCCATAGTTCCTTGTGCTGCCTTTTTTCAAGCATTTTGAATAAATTCTGTACTGTCAATTTTCCATTTCATTGAATCATCATTCTATTGTTCACATTACCACAGACGACTTGATTCTTAGCCTACCTGTTGTACATCTGTCTGGAACACACAGAGCTGCAGCCTCTGACTGAGCCGTAGTTTCTTGTGCTGCCACTTTTTTATTGTTTTGAGTGCTTTCTCAGTGGAGTATTTTCATCACAGAACCTACCTGTTGTACATCCGAGGAATGCCCCAAACCTGTTAAGATACTGGACCCAAATACAGCCATCTTGTATGTGCAACCTGTACATACAGGCTTAGCAGGACAACTAACCTACCTGTTGCACATCAGTCTGGAAGACACAGAGCTGCAGCCTCTGACTGAGCCGTAGTTTCTTGTGCTGCCACACCTCCTCCAGCTGGCGGTGTTTCTCCAGAATCTCGTGCACCAGGTCCAGCACGTGCTGCGCTGCCTGGGAGTAGTCCGCCTGCGCCGTCATCGAGTTGGACGTGCTCGGGCTAACCGGCTGCTGCAGGGAGTCTAACAGGGTCTTCCCGTCTATACAAACCTACGGAAAAGAAAATGGAACATCCACTTGAATATAAGCTCTAACAAACTTTAAGTCATTGCCATGAACGTTTGTCTGTATTGGTGCATTTGCCTCATTGAGTTGGACGTGCTCGGGCTAACCGGCTGCTGCAGGGAGTCTAACAGGGTCTTCCCATCTATACAAACCTGATGAAAGGAATAGGGAACAAACTTTCAGTCAGTCCTTTCTGCAGCGAGTCTAACGGTCTTCCCGTCGATACAAACCTGAGGAGAGGAGAATGGAATACCCATTAGAATATAAGCTCTAACAAACTATTGTTTGACTATCATTAGTGCTCAGACTCAACAGCTGCTGCAGGGAGTCTAACAGGGTCTTCCTGTCTATACAAACCTGTGAAAAAGAAAATGGAACAACCTTTTAGTCAGTCCTATTCTTTCAATAACAACAAATATTTCCCATCTATGCAAACCTGCAAAGACAAAAATGTAGCACCCTTTTGAACATAACACATAACACACAAAAAAATAGATGAATATTTCCAATCTTTGCAAATCTGGCAGAAAAATTCATATAATTCATTGTATCAGCCTCCAAGAAATAAAATGTGAAGTTCTCCCTAACTTGAAATCTCAGCCCTTCTACAAGAAATCCCTGCAGAGATGACACTTCACAATGCCCCCTAGTGGCTGAAGTAGGAAACACAACGCTGTACCCACCCTAGGCCTCCAGGCTATTCACATTTTCTAATAAGCCCTTTCAGGAATTCTAGGTAATATGTCAAAGTTAAGGGCTCTGAAAAAGAAAACAAAACCCATCTGGACAATGTC
Organism: Branchiostoma floridae x Branchiostoma belcheri; assembly: GCA_019207045.1. Taxonomy (NCBI): domain Eukaryota; kingdom Metazoa; phylum Chordata; class Leptocardii; order Amphioxiformes; family Branchiostomatidae; genus Branchiostoma; species Branchiostoma floridae x Branchiostoma belcheri. The sequence continues at coordinate 9,532,460 of CM033041.1, forward strand.
ATGCAAATCGAAACAATGGTCCAGACAAGGGTCCCTTTTGTTTCAGGGCTTTACCTTTGACATATCACCTAGAATCCCTGTCGCCAAACATGGATCCTGATCTCTGTGAAAGAGCTTATTTCATAATGAATGAATGAATGAAAGACCTTTATTGTACATTTATGCTCAAACAAGCTAGGTACAGGTCATAGCCATAAGGCACAGTTTCGTCTACAGAGACTACTACATATCACATGTATATACTAGTATGTACAGGTTCAACTTCTTCTTGCTTCTTAAGACAGTTGAAAACATATCAATAATACAGGATTTACATTTTTGTATCTAGTTGCATAAGGAATATGAATTTTTCCTTACTACTTATTGGCTACAAATGTATAACTGTCCTTCCCACCTCACTATACTTCTGGTTGATGGTCTCGTACAGCCCCTGGTGCTTGTGGATGGACTCTTCCAGGTTCTCTACGTCCGCAGGTAAGTTCTCCACCTGGCAAGACTCCGTCCACACTGGCACCTGAGTTAAGTACTGGGGAGATGGCAACGTCTGTTAGATATACTAAATGTGCACAAAATAATGTTGTGATTGAAAAGGGGAAACATCTTTACACAGTTCACAACCATGTATATTTGCACAGTATAAAAGTATTACTTCTGTGGAAGGATTTCCCAGTTTCTTCAGTTTCTTTAAGGCTCTAGTTTTTTCCAGAAACTATCTCGCTCTCAATCTTTCTTGGCAAAATTTCCTTTACTAAAGTCTTGAACAGAAGTCCTAAATCAAAGGCTTTTTCAAGTTACAAAATAAAAAAAATCCAGATCATAAGACAACTAAACAAAGCTGTCATATTGGACAAGTATAGAAAAGGCCTAAGAACATGTCCAAGACACAAATTTTTAACAACCAGTGTTGCCTTCTTGTTCTTTAGGATCAATACTAATGATGTGATTGGTCATCAGTATTGATCCTGAAGAAGGCTTGAAAGTTTTAAAAATTTGATCTGTGTATATTTTTGTGTTGGAAGTCAGCATTGTACAATCATGTAGAACCCATCATACCTCTTCTGCCTTGCTGTGAAACATGACTGACATGGCGAGTAGCGTGCTGCGTTCGTCCAGTCCTCCCGCAAACGTCTTCCACTCCCGGTCAAGCTTGGTGGCCTGCTGTCGTATCTGCTGGGCGGCGTAGTGTCCGGCGTCGGCGAGTCGCTGCGCTACTGACATGATTCGGTTGATGTTCACGTAAACATTCTGCAGAAACAAAGAAAAATTAAACAGTGGTTAGAAATGGATACCGTGCTTCATTTATATCAAATGTGTGACATAAAACATGTAGTATCCTATCATGCTATAGAGTCAATCCTCTTAGTTTCTCTTTGAATGGAAAATTGATGATGGTCAGAATGGGTTCTCACTAAACGGAGGTAATGGTCTCGTAGCCTTTTTGACGTCGTAGGGGCAGTGGGTTGTCATCCTTTTCCTTTCACCGCCTTTTACCTCCCCGACCAAATTCAGGGTACCCACTGTTGACTGACAGTGAGAAAGACGACTGTCAAAAGCTTTCCCCAATGATACAAAATCTAGTGTCAAAAGGAAATTTAACAGTGGTCAGAATGGGCTTTGACTAAATGAAAGTAAAGGTTTAGTAGCCTTTTTGACGCTGTAGGGACAGTAGGTTGTTATCTACTGTGTCCAGGACACAGTACTGGAAGGTAGGGCCCATCCCTCTCCTTCCACTGCCTTTTACATCTCAACCAAAAGTAGGTACCCACTGACAACTTAGAGTATTAAAGAAAGCCATGTCAAAAGCTTTTCCCATTAGAATAGTCAATACAAAATCTAGGTAAGACACATTGGAATCAAACCCAACACCTTTTCAGTATGTGTCTGCTGGTGAAACAATTCGGCCATTGATGCCACATATACATACACAGATGGGTGTACCTGTGCACCAGTCATCTGATGTAACCATCCTTTATGGGGTTTGCAAGATGGGTTGTGAATTACACAAAATTCTCTGCACTACTAACAACAGCAAATTCAGACATGCATTACAGTAATGCCTGGTGCATTATCTAATGCGCTGCCTTTAACTTAACTACCACCAATTACAGTTCACGTTGAATTAGAACATTCTGATTGCAAATTACGTAATGCCAAACGCCTGACTATGCCTTATCAGAGAAAGACATGTAGGCCTCTTCATATTACATCAAAGGAGTTCTTTTTACAGATGGTTAAAGCTACAAATGTTCCATTTCACACGGCTTACTCCATCTTCAGAAGGCATCACATCTAGCTATCCGTCTCAGTTATACTAGTAATATATATATACTAAAAGCATGAACCGTCTGGATAAAATCATACCCATTGTAGAGTAGAAATGTTGTTACAAAATACAGTGTAAGATCTCTAAAAATGAGGATTTGTCCTGCCCCCCAACACACACACATCGAACTCATGAACCACAAATGTATATTTTTGTGCAACAGTATTGTTTTAAGTATCTAAGACACTTTAAAACCCTTGCGGTCAATCCTCGTAAAAATTGATGAATCTTCAACAACTGGCTCACCATTTGAAGCTTTTATGACACCTTCAAAGTTCACGAACATGTTTTACATACGAAACTGTTATAAATTGACTTGCAACACTCTGCCAAAGAGCATGCAGTGACTGGGACAAAATAGAGACAAATGTAACAATTATGGGAACAAGGAACGCCTGACGGCCTGCGACCATTTCGCACCCATCTGTTTAAATATGTGTCATTGTCTCCCCATCTGTTGAATGGTCAGGTCCATTAGAAGCAGCCATTTAGTTTAATGGTGCCGTACTTTGTACAGATGTCCCTACAATCTATCTACAATTACCGACCAAAATCACTTCCTAACCATCTAGGCACGTACACTGTTCAAACTGAATAATATACTGTACATCATAAAATCTTTTATGTTGCCTACCTTAAGATAATTTTCGCAACCATACAAAAAATTATATTGTGCTTCATTTACATTAAACGTGTGACTCAGTAATATCTTTTCCTGCTGTAGAGTCCATCCTCTTTGTTTCTTAAGTTAAACTGGCTAGAGCAAAAAAACAAACACTCAGTGTTATGTGTGATTCGAAAATGTCCTTGTAACCTTTTCCCTAAGCGAAACGTGGCTTAAGTGACACGTACTAATACAGATACTTTGAAATTGCACGGGACTCTACATGTAAGCCCAGAAATTGCAATAAAGGTCACTATGAACATTTCATAAATCCTGTGCAAAGCAATATCCATCCATCTCTCCCACACTTTCAAAATACATTCTATTACAGAAATGTATGAAGAGATTTCAATTCTATATTGGATGCCAGAGAAAGCAGTGTGTAAGTATGGCTAATAGAGTCTGCCCTCACAATTTATGAGCCAAAAAAGGAAGTTCTACTGCAGTTTCAAAGAGTGCCACAAAAGGGCCCAATATCTTGACTTTGTCTCTCTAAAAACTTACTCCATCTTGAGTGACTGTTGGCCAAAAGCAGACAGGCACAACCAAAATTTGGGGACTCCAACCTATACATTGTAGCTACCTGTTCATCACTTCTTCCTGACATCACAAGCTATCTGCCACCAAAATCAAGACAATACCATGTCCAGGACGAAAGATAGAAGTTCAGACGCTCTACTGAAGTGCCAAGAAAAGCCAGCAGGGGGCCAAAATTACCCTGACCTTTGCCTTTCCAACACCTACATGTACACACATTCCAAATATATCATCACAATCCAACCAGAGGTTCTTGAGTTATTGCTGACTACATACAAATTCTAAAACAGAAACACAGACAGGCAGATTGATTGAGGTAACAAAAATTCCTTCACCAAGACAGAAAGAGGATCACTGAGAATTACTAATCTCCAAGCAGATCCTACAATGGCATAAGATAGTTCCAAACTGGCCAAGGAGTGTACAATGTAGTCAGCCAAGAAGTGTAGCCATGTAGCGAAACACACTCCTATGCCAGCTACACTCCTCTGACAGTTTTTGATACTATCTTATACTACCGTAGGATCTGCTTGGAGATTAAGAATCACTAAGGCCAGCTGTTTGTCTGTTAAGCCACCCTGTAATTAATTGACATGGACATTTGAAGTGAGACCAGGGAACAACATTACAGGAGAGATATCATCACACTCCCCTTTAATGCCGTGACCTTAAACCTAAAAAGGTCAGCAGGAGGTTCAGGAATGTCAAACAAGGAAACATTAGACTCAGAGGTACAGAGAGAAGGTCACGGTGATTTGAACTTGAACTTGGTGCATAGGAAAGGCAGAGATGTAATGATGTCCTAATACTGCTTTGATAGATTTTGAAACGAAATCTCTTGGTATAATGAATAGTACTAGATTAGAAAAGTAAGTAAAGTATTACACTAAGTAGATTAGAAAGCAAAACAGCCAGAGGGGTATAGGAATGAAGCAAGAAGAGCTACATACACATTCTGTTATACTCAACTTAACAAATGGGAGAGTATACACTACAATTTCAAATACAAGAAATGTTGTTGTATTGATCCAAGACTACAGTACACACTACCTGCTTATCACAATACTGTGAGACAGTCAATAAGGTTTAAAAAAAAGTTCCTTCAAGCAAAATATGAGAATATATCTTACATGTATGGTAAGTTTAAAATGTACCTACAATGTAAACTAAAACCCAGCTAACTCTGTTCCAACTTTCTTCAGTTATGGGACACTTTGAAAAGGAACTACAGCGTCTAACACTTCCAGCAGCGGTAACTTCTCAGGACAGCTGACCCTAATTCTTCAGTACACAGCACCATACCCCAGTAATGACTCAGAGTCACTCTCCTATTCCTCAGACCTACTGCCTGCACAGGATGGGGGATATCAACACTGACTAACCCTGGCCTACCTCCAATATACTGTAAATGCATTGAAGTTCGCGGGGATTTACTTTCATTTTAGTGGGAAAGTGGAGTGTGGTTCACGGTAGTGCCATACAAGTTGTAGTCACATACTGTAAGGGAAAAATGTTTGCTGTGGTTTTAAGTTCACGGCAAGACTGCCTTGCAACCACCGTGAATGTTTCTGCATTTACAGTACAGCACACTTCTCCTCCTCTGGATCATACAATACTTCTGGTTTAATTTTTAGACAAAATCAAATCATATAGAGCTAGAGAAACACCACAGTGACTGTTTACTGAGAAAATATGCTTCAACCAGTTCTCAGTGTTTTCTGTGCAAAAAGTTCTTTGTCAACTCTAGACGATTGTAAGATATGATAATTATGAAACAGACTCACTCTTGGAGTAACAAAGGACATTTGTAAGGTCCCCGAGAGGTAGAGTTTGATAGCTTGTACCTACAACCACATTGGTTTTTGTGTTTTTATACCACAAACTTGAAGCAAGCTAACATTCAGGTACAGTTTGACAAGTATAAGTTACCTAAGATAAACAAAAGACAGGACTACAATTTTCAACTGTTTCCATTTCTAGAAAACATGACTAGCCATAAAATCAGCAAAAAATCCAATACCTCAGAATATACTACCAATCATTGAGTGTATAGTCTCGAGATACATGTACATGTCAATGTACAAAGGGGCGAACACAAGTACAAGTACAGTACTTGAAGCCAATTTACAGGCAGTTCCACCAACTGCCTCTGGCTCAAATCTTGCCCACTTCCTGCCAAACTCACCCGACCTTTCATCCTGTTCCTGTGACATTTACAACCATCCTTTCGTTATCGCTAACGAGCAAATATCTCTAATTAAACACGGAAATATCAGATTTTTCACCAACCTTCTTCCTCCCCTGCCTGTCTGGTCTGCCAAGAATAGCCTTGATCTATCTCGACTGGTCGAACAATTGACAAGAAATAATAAGCACTTGGGCTTACAGAAATGTCAGTAATGTAGGCTATGTTTTTGCTATCTCTTGAGATGAGGAAAGTCAGTGTGACCTCTGACCTCTAGAGAGCACCAGTAGCTCTGACATGTCTCCCACTCATCAACTGATATGGGCTGTTCCATTAGTTTGGGCGGAGGGGTACTCACTACATTTTTCTTTTCCTTTCTTTTAGAGCAAAGGACCTTACCTTCCCCATAGACTCAAAATTTCTCTTTTGATAAAATTTCTACATTGTAGTAAATGATTTCTAAATGGAGCCAAGATAAAAGAGAAGACCTGGGTTCATGCTGGTAGGAGTTTATCAATAAAGCCTGATTCTATGCTATGCAGCTTGTACTTAACTGTAGAAAACTGGTGTATTGGACTGATATTAAAAGAGGAGGATAGATGATGATGATGATGGACTGATATTTATCAGTTACAAAACAAAGAAATAGAAGGCAATGAGGTATCGATGATGATTTTTATGATTTTCTTTTCACTTCGTAAAGTCGATGAGTATTATTTCCTTACAAGCTACCACAAAAAATACCTTGTGCATCAAGACCTTTTAGTCTACATGTACATCAACTTACACACGTAACGATCCCTGACTTGCTATCATCCACGTAATTTGAATTCCATCAGGCGAACATACATGTATGCGTAATACAGAACTGCATTGAAGACGTAACAAACAATTATGCTGTACAACAATTGCCTTTATAGGGGTGACAAAAAGCAGGCTATTTGCATATCAATAAACTATTATTACCTTTGATTACTCTTAGGTAGAGTCAAGCAACAAACATTGTGGCCGAGTCTCTATTCTACAAGTGATTGATGTAAAATTCATGATAGGAAATGGTTTAAAACATTTTCCAATTTTGTTGAAATAAAAACCAATCTATTTCTTTCACTACGACCTATCCAATGATATCAAGTTTGAAACGCTATGAAGAAAGACAGCTACTTTGACCTTGAATTTTGACAGACAAATAGCAACATTTGATAGGAAAGTATGTTAAAACATGAAAATAGTACTACATTGATAGTTATTTTTTGGAAAATATTATGGACTGAACTATAACGTGATATCCCATGTCAAGCAAAAGTGAGATTGACAATTATAATGAATAGATCAGACGATACATCATAGTCTGTCAGGTAATGTTGAAGGCACCTGGCCTGGCAGACTAGCAACAAGTGACAACCAACTAGGCCAAACCTTCTTCATGGTATCCATGGTAACGAGGCGCCAATCATCAGGGCAGTCTGGAGGGAATTGGGGCGAAATCCTGCGTTTGATGGGAAATAGCCACGCAATAGTCTCAAGTTGACGGGGAAAAACGGTCGCATCTGTCGTGCCGAGGAACAATGGCTCTGCATGGGGGTTTAACCAAGCAGGTGCATGGTTGAAGGGGTGAGGACAATAGCGGGGCCTTGGAACTTGTTCAAGTATGAGGGTCTGCATGGGGGGAGCAGTCACAAGCTTGTCCTCTATAGGCTTTAAACGTTGATTGATAATTTTCTGAGAAAATGACCATTGAACAAGGAGACTCAAGCATCTTTAATAACATGAGAAACAGTAAGTTTTAATAATAGTCAAAACATTTAGCAAAAGTCCAATTTCTTTTGTGTTGAAAGAACAGTAACTGTTTAAAATCCATTTCATAATTTTATCATTTAGGACACTGAAAAGTAGCAGTCATAATTTTCTATTTGAGTCAATTTCAAATGCGCAAACCATCCGAAAAGAATTCCTAACAAGAAAATGTATTATAGTAAACTGTTAGAATTTCAAGGAAACAATTGCCACAGTATCAACAGAAACCCCCATTGCATCCTTGTGAGTACAAGGAGTTACCTTCGCCCTACTGGTAGCAGATGAATAATATATTACAGTAACAGCAAAAATCATTCATAAATTATGCAAGATTGTCCCCTATGGAAACTATAACCTTCACTTTTGATACCGACTTTTCCGATGACTCCCCTGTTATAACGTTACTATCCAATTTTTTTTTTACTGAAATGAATTGCTGATACAGGACTCCTGGGTTCTAACCCCGGCGACACTCGGGAGGCGATGACAGAAATTAAGTTACAGCATTCCTGTACATCATGACATGGTGAACACAGGCAACATCTAGGCACAAAATATTGATGCTGTTTAAGACATTTTTGAAAATAGTCCACAGCCGATACTAGCGGTAGAACCTGAAATGATGTATTATTGGGTTGTTCACATTGAAATCATAATGTAAACAACCATAATTTATGGCTGTTGAACACATTAGTGGACTATAGTGTATCATATTTACAAGCCGTACACAATTGCTTTTCTCCTGTGTTATTCACTGAGATACACATGCCATAATGTACTATGCCAAGAAGACTGGTATTGACATGTTACATACTGGAATTCTATCCTTGGAACTTGGGGAATAAACTGCTATCGACATCCAAATATACAACAATATAGAGTTGAGTCTACAAAATTTTACGGTGCAATTGCTATTCCACACAGAAAAGAAGACTATCTCGTTTCACAAATACATGTACACTTACCAATGGAAGAAACGGCCTGCAGAAATCCCAATATACCTTTCAGGATAGCATTTGCTTCAGTTGAGAATGCCTTAGAGTCAGACTCATTTGAAACCAAATCTCGACACTTCCAGATACAATTCCACAAAAACAGGTCTAAAGCAATGTCATCGGAGGCAAACCTTAAAGAATCTGGAAGTTGAGGAATCAAGCAGTTTTCTACAGGGGACGATTTTGGTGGATGTTTTCTGCTTGTGGCATAAGACCTGTAATCTACATAACAATTGGGAAGAAAGGGAACCCAAACTAATGGCAATTTCGCAGCCAAATGTTGGATAATAGTACATGCCGCCAACAGGACAATTCCTCCACGCGCCTGTCAAAGGGCTCCCATTCAGAGTACGACAAAGGGTCGTCTTACACGCGTTTCCACCAGCTGTACAGAAAGCGAGGCGGTGCAAAAGTCACCAAAACATTGTATATCTTAAAGTCGGTCCATGCAATACTTCTGAGTCAAAATCTTGTAGCACAGTTACTATAACCGCACTGTAGGGGGCAGTTAGAAACTTCAAATGGCAAGCATCCGCACCCTCAGTCAGTCAGTGCCTTTAACGATACACAATGAGACCTTACCTTGTATTATCAAAAAGGCAATCAACTGATATCATTCCTTGAACAGTTGCAGTTGACATTAAAAAAACATATACTACTAAATGTATCATTTCAACTATTTCATATTCATTATCTTTATGTAATGATAACAGAATTTTGTCTATCGCAGCAAAAATACAATGAAGAATTTGCAAGGTATACAGTCATAACATCATCTAAAGCACACCAAGTCGATAGTAAATTGATAAAACAGATCTGAAGGCCTTACAGAGCATTTTGGTGGATCTTCACTTCCGTCTCTGTCCCACCCTTTTTTTGGGATATACTTTAAGAGCACTGTAATCACATTAAGTGCAACTTAATTTCCTAAATGATATTAGCCTGAGCCATGTTGTCCGTTTTCTCTGGAAATCACTGGCAGACTTCATTAAAGGCTGGGGATATGACATGCAAAATTGGGGCAATAAAGAAACAACACTTGATTGTTGCCTTTCTTTAGGGTGACTGCTCTAGCAAAAAATTGTATGTTTGACTAAAAATTCAGGCTAGCAAAAATAGATTGATTTCATTTGAGTTTCTTAAAAAATAAGACAGTATTATCAAAAATATTTTTCCTGGCATGTGGAAACTTAACTGTCCTTACAAGCTACAAAATTCCGCCAAAGTCTTTGAAAATTTGTGTTTCTTCAAAAATAATACAGTATCAGAAAAAAATGTTGTTTTTGGTATGCAGTGACTAACCTTCCTTGGAAGCTACAAAAACTTTGCCAAAGTCTTTGGAAACATTTTAAGTGTACAGTTGCCCTGGCTGGAATGCCATAATAGGCCATGTGTAAGGTCTCTCACATGGAGTCAAAGCCACTCGTATTTACCTTAACTAACAAGCCACAGCAGCCAAATTTCCAAAAATAGAGAAAGCAAATCAGACTAGAAAGGCCGACATTTGCTTGAGAGCAAATACAGCATATTTCAGCCATCATGCAACAATAGGCCTTGAAGTCGTTGGCCATTGGAAAATGACCCCAAAAAATCCCAAATATATCATTTTAAAGTGTTCCATGCCAAAAATTATACATGGGTCATTTGGATAAATATCTAGAGCACCGCTTAACCAAATTTCGGGTCATTTGGTTGTAAAACGAGGGAACAGGAGCCAAAAATGTCCAATTTTTGTCCAAAAACGGCCATAAAATCGCAATATTTAGCATTATGTTGTACTGTATGGAAAAACTGTTACTGAATTCATGCACACATAATTGAAGGGCACTTTTATACCAAATTTCAGGTCATTTAGTTGTAAAACGAGGGTGCAGGAGGCAAAAATGTGCTTTTTTTGTCAAAAAATGGCCAAAAATCGCAAAATTAAGCATTTTGTTGTACCGTATGCCAAAACTGTTATTAACTCTGGGTGGGCATATGATCAGGGCACCTCTGTACCAAATTTCATGTCATTCGGCTGTAATACCAGGGTACAGGAGCCCGAAATATACATAAAAATTGACAAAAAACTCAATAAAATCATTTTAAAGGCAGATATGAAAAAAATGAAAAAAACACCTGAGGGTATTAGCTTACTCTACCTTTGTGCCAAATTTCAAGTCAATCGGTTTAAAAACGGCGGAGTTGATTCGATTTGAAGATTTGACAGGAGAAAGAAAGAAAGAAAGAAACACTAGAAAGGCCGACATTTGCTTAGGAGCAAATACAGCATATTGCAATCCATCTTCATCCTGGAAAAAATTCCAAAATTCAACAATTTGAAGCAATGTTTGCTCAAAGGGAAAATGAAGTACTGTGGGCACTTGTACACACCTTCATGCCGAGTTTTAGGTCATTTGGTTTCAATATAAGGGCATAGGAGCCAAAAATATAAATTTTTTAGTTAAAAATGGCTAAAGATCCCAAAATATCTCATTTTATAAGTGCTCTATGAAGAAAGTGTTGATGCGGTCCTGTTGCCATATGTCCAATTTACGTCTTTACCAAATTTCAGGTCATTTGGTTTACATACAAGGGCATAGAAGCAAAAAATATACATTTTTAGTCAAAAATGGCCAAAAACCCTAAAATAACTCATTTTTGGAGTAAACAATGAATAAAGCGTTGATGGGGTTCTGTGGTCATATGTCAAACGCACCTATGTACCAAATTTCAGGTCATTTGGTTTTAATACAAGGGCAAAGGAGCCAAAAATATACATTTTTACTCAAAAATGGGCAAAAATCCTAAAATAACTCCTTTTTTAAGTGATCTATGAAAAAAGTGTTGATTGTTTTCTGTGCTCATATGTCCAATACACCTCTGTACCAAATTTCAGGTCATTAGCTTGTAATACCAGGGCACAGGGGCCCAAAATATACATATTTTGTCTAAAAATGACCAAAAACCCTAAATATCATAAATTCTAAGGCATCTATCAAGAAAGTGAAAAAAACACCTGGGGGTATTTGCTATCTCTACCTCCCTGCCAAATTTCAGCTCATTTGGCCCAAAAATGAAAAAGTTGAAGGGGTTTGAAGATTTGACAGGAGAAGAAACTCAGCAAAAACTAGAAAGGCCGACATTTGCTTAGGAGCAAATACAGCATATTGCAATCCATCTTCATCCTTGAAAAAATCCCAAAATTCAACAATTTGAAGTAATGTTTGCTCAATGGGAAAATGAAGTACTGTGGGCACTTGTCCTACACACCTTCATGCCGAATTTTAGGTCATTTGGTTTCAATATAAGGGCATAGTAGCCAAAAATATACATTTTTTAGATAAAAATGGCTACAAATCCCAAAATAACTCATTTTATGAGTGTTCTATGAAGAAAGTGTTGATGGGGTCCTGTTGTCATATGTCCAATTTACCTTTCTACCAAATTTTAGGTGATTTGGTTTACATACAAGGGCATAGAAGCCAAAAATATACATTTCTAGTCAAAAATGGCTGAAAACCCCAAAATAACTAATTTTTGAAGTCATCTATGAAGAAAGTGTCAATGGGGTCCTGTGAGCATATGTTCAATGCACCTCTGTACCAAATTTCAGGTCATTAGGTTTTCATACAAGGGTATAGGAGCCAAAAATATACATTTTTAGTCAAAAAATGGCCAAAAACCCTAAAATAACTCATTTTTGGAGTAAACAATGAATAAAGCGTTGATGGGGTTCTGTGGTCATATGTCAAACGCACCTATGTACCAAATTTCATGTCATTTGGTTTTAATACAAGGGCATAGGAGCCAAAAATATACATTTTTAGTCAGAAATGGCCAAAAACCCTAAAATAACTCATTTTTTAAGCAATCTATGAAGAAAGTGTTGATGGTTTTCTGTGCTCACATGTTTAATGCACATCTGTACCAAATTTCAGGTCATTAGCTTGTAATACCAGGGCACAGGGGCCCAAAATATACATATTTTGTCTAAAAATGACCAAAAACCCTAAATATCATAAATTCTAAGGCCTCTATCAAGAAAGTGAAAAAAACGCCTGGGGGTATTTGCTACTTCTAACACCCTGCCAAATTTCAGCTCATTTGGCCCAAAAATGAAAAAGTTGAATCCATTTGAAGATTTGACAGGAGGAGAACGAAAGGAAAAACAATATATTGCAATCCCATACTATGTATGGATTGCAATATAACAATATATTGCAATCCCATACTATGTATGGATTGCAATATAATTACGAATACAATATATTTCACCATACCTATGGTATGGCTGAAATATAACTATACAATCAAGAAAATACATCAACTCTGGTGACCTCTTGACCCGAAAAGGACAACGAACTACCCAGTTTCAATCTCAATCATGGGCAAAACTCAAGCTCTTTGGATTTTTAGATTCCTGAGACAAAATGATACAACAAAACATAGTACCATCATTCATTAGACACTACTCCATCAGATCTTGACATCCTAGCCACAATAACTGCCTACACAGCAATAATACTCAGACAGCCAATTTTACAAACAGTGCCACTGACCACTCAAAGCCCTCTCAGAATTGCCTAATAAAACCTATCCTAATAGTATACATTCAGAACAATTTTTCCTTACTTCTATCTATACTATCAAAAGTACCCTTACGATTTTCCTTGGTCTCCTGACCTCATCTTGGCCGGGATGTCCGGACTGATGTACAGGGATTGACCCATCTCTGTACTAATCATTCTTATGGCTTACCCCAGCAAAAATGATAACAATTCATACTGTAAGTCTTAAAATACTTCTGCTTGTGTCTTAAGCATAGAATATCATCTTTTCTTTTGACGATCACAAAGACTATATCAGATTCTGTGTTTTTTTCCAGTCATAACAAGGTAGAAAGTTGTCGCATTAAAATAACACATTATTCTACATGTATGCTGCTGATTTTTAGTATCATTTCTGAAAATTGCAAAAATTAGAGACTCTACAGTAACCTTAGCTTATTGAGTCCCAAAGGGCTTTGTATCATAAGGACAGCGATAGAAGAGGAATGGAATAATCACCATAAAATACCAAGGACTTAATGTATCAAGTTCTATGATACCCCTCATACTAGTTTCCTTGTAAAACAAAACAGACCTATTTGTACGTCTCGTGCACTGCATGTCTTAGAGATTTAAGAGTTTGTATCTTAATATGATAGCAGATAGAAACAAAATGCTGACATTAATATTTCCATGACTGGGTAAAGTAGACCTTGAGAACACCACGCATGCAAACTGAACAAAAGACACAATCAGCTAAGGAAAGCAGCTAAAAAGATCTATATGTAATCAGCTAGGACATCATTTTTACAGTTTTTTTTTCTAAAAAAATAATACAGTCATCAACAAATACACCTTACCTTCAGGATCTGCCATGTCCAAAAAACATCCAGTAAATTTTCCCCACACTGCACTCTGCAGTTTAGTCTCAGTTGAAAGTGAGATTTCAAACTCAACTGCCTATGACCCCCGGATAGAACGTTAGCCCTTTGGCTGTCCTAATGGGTAAATACGCCAGTCCATGGATGCACCGCAACTGTAAATTGACCTTTCTCAACATAGTATCACATGTTATTTACAGGGTACACACAGAATTGGCTTGATTTAAGGCTGGGAATGGGGAGCCATCCATCCTGAACTTGTCACTTTGCTACATTATGTGGAGGTGTAGGGAACAGATAAGCATCTAATGCCTGGAACACAGCACAGTCATGGCATATTGATACATGAGTACTGCTGGCTTGCATTTTATTTCCGTTTTCATACTGTCGCATGGAATAAATGTCTGTTAGAATCCACCTTCACACTCAGTAAAGCCAATCTGAATACAAAATAAGTCTCAAAGTCTGAAGTACATTTTAAGTTTAACAACTTTTCAAGCACTAAAAACATATTTTGAGAGTGTTGCTACTACTTATACTACTACTACTACTGCAGTGTACTCGTAAACAACCAGGCAACCATTCACTGAAGTATTTAAGGGTTGAAGCCTCCAAGTTTGTGCTTTATTGACATAAATGCCACAATTGGAAGAAAAGTTATTGCATAAAGCTTTTGGATACACTGACATCCAACATTTTAAAGCCTGTTTGAAACGTGAAGGAATGGGTTTGAATTCCAGAATAATGCTGTTAATGTCAGATTGTCAGGTAAGAGCAATTAAATGATTCTTCAAACAATTAAGAACATTCAGCGTTCTCAATGGAACGTTTCACAAAGGAAGAAATGTTGTCAAGTGTGAAAGACAAAATGACACCATAACATTTCCACAACATTTAGTAGGCATCAAGGTATACATGTATACACGTAAGCTTTATCTGCATGTACAAATGTACTTGTACTAACTACATGTACGTGTAGTTTATGCATAAGGCACATGAATTGACATATATCTTCAAGTACATGCAATGTAAAATTGTCATGTATTTCTAGAAAGCATGTACATGTGCATGATAGTATCATATAGTTTTGACAGTCACATACACAAAGGTTCTCTAAAAAGTATTCAATTTGGTAAATCAATGAAAGCATTCAATTTAGTAAATAAAATTTATGTCTTTCAAGTCTGTCTACAAAATAGTGCATGCAGCAGTTTCTTCTCATTTCAACACTCATCTTCTCCCACCCAGGAAACTGTCACACTCCATACATAGAAGCATTTATGTTGACAGGCATGATGGGTAGGAGTTAACAGTGAAAGGAAAACAGAATCTGTTTGTTCTGAAATAGGATGCCAGGTTTACTTCCACACTACTGCCAATCACAGTCACACTGAGAGGGAAAAGAGCCGCCAAAATAGAACTCACAAATCAGAGTAAGACAGTTAGATCCTTCCAAAGATCCTTGCTTGAAGTTAACAATTTTCTACCTGGGCTTTTCCCTAAAACTCTTTCAAGTGAATTTCATTTCTATACCTTGGCCAGGACTCAAGCTTAAGTTGCCTATGACGGTGTAACAGTCTATATGTAATCAAGATATTATTCCTTCATTCAAACAAAATGTGTATTTTTCGGAAATTTCAATCGACTGATACAATTGGGTTCTAAAGTCAAGCCTAAAAAGGGACTGTTATTATATTAACAGTAAGGCCTCTGTTATCTTATGAAATAGTTCTGAGCTTCCCTTGCCCTCTTAGCAATTTCCTCTGAAAATAGTGCTTAGAGATACAAGTTTAACTATAGAATACAACATTAACTGGGCACACTTATATTTCATGAAATAGGTAATAAAATAAAGCTCATACGGTATGAGTTTGCTACAACATATACGGTAATTGGAACACACAAAGCCAAATTTGAATTGGTTCTGTCCTGTGGGGTTTTAAAGTAAGTGAAACTGCCTTGTACTGTAGCAGGGAATAGTTATTGTAATAATACTTTTGAAACATAACATTTTCAGTTGAGGGATTCTCTGCTTAAGGCAAAAGACAACTCAGACAAACATTGTGTACTAACACAAGAAATAATGCCCTGGTGGACACCACTTTCTAAGTCATTAGATAAGTAAATCTTGAACCAACAATGACAACTGTGATAAGCTTGCCATTAGAATGTATTGTCTTCTAATTGTCTTCAACTGTTTTGCATATCAATTCATAGTAAGGATAATTTAAACTCTTCAATATGACCTCTTCAGTGTCACTAACGAAAGATAATGGATGTTATCTAAAACGTTTGACCATTTCCAAAATCATATCCAGTTGCTTGAGGAATTGCCTATCTTACTACCTGGATGTCTAACCTTCATCGGTGTACAATGCACCTGTACCTGCACCTGTACCTGAAATTTGTTTTGGTACACACAGCTCTTCGTATGGTATCAACCTCCTCCCTCCCACCCTCCTACCTGTTTCTGATAACCTTTTGCTCCTATCAATAAAAGATGATCGGAGAATAAAATGCCTACCTCACAATTTCTTGTCTCGTTTTCTGACTTCTAACGGCAACGACTTTTATTTTTTTGTGGGAGTTTTGATTCTTGATTTTCAACATGGTTCTCGAATACCAGGAGAGGGAGTTTTGTGTGCTTGAAAATCGCAAATCAGCTTTCCCTCAAAAAAAATAAAAGTCAGCACTGCTAGAAGTCTGTGAAGGAGGCTAACAATTCCTTATATTCAATGTAACTGACAACCTTTCCCTAGTTTTTTTTTCACATAGAAAATAACCACCCTACCCTATTTGAACAACATACTTGTTAATATTGTTAATACCATTGCTGACTTACTACTTAACACAAAAATGAAACAACCTATTCTTACCTTCCATCCAATCCATGTTTCCCAGTGGAGCCCATTAAAAATCCATTGGTAACTGTTATGTCTGTGTTTTAGAGGAAATGTTGGAATTTTCCCATGTATTCTAATGCTTCACCAATGGGCCCGCAGCCGGAAAGCTTTTAACTTTGGCCCCAGACATACGATGAATCAATCGGATCAAAATCAAATTTCCGTCGATGCAGCGTTCAGGAGTCTTTCCCCACAACGAGAACAATCCAAATCAAGCTTACAAGGGGGTTAGGTCTAGATACGAGGTTGGATAAAATCTCAGATTTGTGTCAGAAGACCAAAACGAAAAGTTCAAATCTTTTACCGTCTGAGGACATACCACATATTGAAGTATCATACATCTAGATAAATCACTTTTGAGATATAGCAGAGGGACAGCCCAGACAAGCTCCCCCATGTCAAAGTGGATTTCTGATTCTGTTTGGCGTTGACTCATGTAATACCCATACCCTAAATCACAACATTTTCGCCAACTTTTATTCCACCATTTTATCTTTTGTATAATCACTCCCCAAATAAAGCAAAAGTTTTCGAAAAAATTCTCAGCAAAACGTGGCTCAAGTCTTCTTTGTACAAGCAACATTTTTTACAGTAAGATTTTGAAAGATGAACCATCTAAAGACATTTTATTACAGTGAAAGTGAGTGAATTTACGGTACCATAGACTGTCCCGGTTGAAGACCTATTGTGTTTCCCAGAGTCTCTTCTAATGACAGGTCTAAAATCTCAGTGGGATTTTTGAAAGCCAATTATCAGAGTCCCTGGAGCCGGAATGGCTGCTCTACCCACCCATCCAAGGACAATGGTACGGCCCACCATAGGTGGGTGTGCACAATGGAATATTCCATGTCACAATGTAGGGGTGATCAACACAATCTTTGATTGACACCTGCTCAAAGAAAATACTACTTTGGTCAAATTCTGACAAAAGATGTAATTCCTGAAAAATTTCTTCAAAATGTTTTAGAAGAGTAATTAATTCAGCTACCAGAGTTGTAAGGTAAGAAATGAATACAAAGTTGGCCCCCTCTACAAACCGAATGGCATACCCCGTCTAACCATATTACCAAGAGAAGTATTGTCCAAAGGACCACGTTCAAAACAATTAGACTCTATACAAATTTCATGACAGGTAAAAGCAGCACGGCACGAAAGAACTCTCCAGTTACAAACCCCCAGTCTGTTACGCACCACTTTGCATAATTAATAATTGACGGAGTCTGTTAGACATCCTTCATGATTATTTCATAGTTTGCATTTGTGAGGGGATCAAGACCAGGAACGGTAAGATGCTATGGATTTTATCTAGAATTCAGCTTACTTTTACTATAACATTGTGATTTTAGTGTAACTTAAACTCACTACCTGTTAATAGCCTACAAGCCAGCCTTCTTGAGATGCGAATGTGTTGCAAGCATCTACATGTAGGCTACTGGCTGACTATACTGAGAGGATTCATTCCATCCTTATTTGATGTCCTTGATATGAACAAAAAAAGGACAGCTGAAAGCTTCATTTTTCTTGCAAATGGTAGTGCTTTTCACTGAGCATTTCCTTTTTTTCATCAACATTTTAAAAAATTCTACAAATATCTAAACTTTGAAATTCTTAATTGACAAGCTGAAAGCTTAATTTGTTTTGCAAATGGTAATGCTTACCACTGAGCATTTTCCTTATTTTCATTTTAAAGAATTCTACAAATATCAAAACTTTGAAATTCTTAATGTCCATTTTGTAAAATTTAAACCAATTTTGGAGAGAGAAACTTTTGCATTTGGTACTGAACTAAGTTATCTATTACACAGTAGAACAAAGTTAAAAATAAAGATAAAATCATTTATTTATTTATTTATTGGTTTGGCTGCACCGAACACACAGCCAGGGCTGCCCAACTAGCCTATGGCTATTACAAAGGGCTAGCCCTGCTGACAATCACATAAACAATACAGATTAAAAAAAAGAACATTTGTATGTACATGGTGTAGGATAACTTACATATCATCTAAAATGGAGTATAAAATCATTTTGTACCAAAAAGAGTGTTTGTCAGATCTTAAGAGTATTATTACAGCACCCTCATCCCAAAAGATGACGTTGCAAGAAAGCTAAAGTACATAGTCTGTCAAAGCACAGATGGGCTGCGGTCTCCGTCTCATTTTAAATTTTCTTGAGGTGCCAAAGATGTCACTGACCCCTTTTTTCTCATTTCTAGAGGTAGCGTTTTTTCTTAAGCTCATAAGTCACAAATGCAGGGGTACATTCTGAAGTATTAGCACCCCCAACAATGGCTTTTTCATCCTTACAAATATATCTCTATCAGGTGGGTGGAATACATTTTAAGGTAGAAAATCATAGTTGTTTGAATCATCCTTTCTGATGCCAAAAATATAAAATTCTATATAAACTACACAACAGAGAAATACAAATGGTATTATATGAGAAATCATACAATTTGACAGACAGCTAAAGGTAGAAAATAAAAGTTAGATTTTAAGAGAGGGAACTAAATGTTAATTAATGTTTCAACCCTAAGCCTTAGACAGTAGTCAAAGCTGAATCATATAGCGAACACTAAAGGTTTCAGCCTGAGAAGGCAAAAACTAAGAACAAGTGAGTATAAATTTCTGCTCCATCTAGCCCACCAGTTATCATCTAAAAACTGTAGCAAACTACATGTAACACTACTTAACCTTTATTCACAGGGTAACCTATATCCGTTGTATTCAAAAACAGCTTTTAGGGATATCAAGTTGTTAAAGCCACCATCCGTCGACTTGATATCCCTAAGTAACCTGCTTTTAAATACAATGGATATAGGTTACCCTGGATAAAGGTGAACTATCATTACATGTAAGTTCTAAAACTAAAAGAATAGTGTTGCTCTCTCACCTCTGCCATACTTGACACAGTAGATGCCAGACATAAAGATATCCTCTCATCTTACAAACATATGTCTACATTTGTACCAAAACAATCCTACAGTACTGAAGACAGAGATAATCAAGCCATTTCATCACTATATCCAGCTCTGAATGACAAGGCTTAATGAATTACCCTCTTTCTTTAACACTGTTGATTAGTGGGATCTATCAGAAGGACTGTGCCATGTAGCTTCGTAGGAGGTAAATGGTAAATGTAATTTTTAATTTTAGGCTTTTGTGCTAGGTGGGGGGGGGGGCAAGTTTTTTTCAGATTTCATACCCCCACAAAATGTTGAACACTTTTTCACCATTTCATAAGATTCTCTTCTTAATGGTAAATTTGAGAAGAATAACAAAGAACAGATTCATTTTCTTCCCTTTTGTTTTCACTTATCACTTTATTCAAAAATGATGGGAAGGTGTTTTACTTTATTAAGATGAACCACCCGGACTCTATTAAGTGAATTACGATCCTTGTGTTGATTACCATACTAATCATGGCCATGCTTTTACCAAATGAAAAATACTACCTATATCTCACTAATGTTATTATGTATATCTACATGAGGCTAAGGAAAATCGCACATTTTTATAATATTCTATCCTCCACCTTTCAGTACTGTTTACTTCAATCCTACACATTAGTTTATGTCAAAGAAATGTGTATTTCATTCTATTGCAACTATCATTATTTACATTGTACATGCACATGCCACATTTAAAGTCAATGATGATACAAGTGGTACAAGACTTGAATGTACCATACTGCAATCAGATTTTTTTTTTCAAAAAGAAAGAAAACGTCTGTGGATTACATTAGTCCAAAGAGATAATCTTATAAAAAGTAAAATTAATACAGAAGCATTTATCTGGCAATTTCAAAATTTTACAGGTATAGTTCAAAGGGGTACATTGCACATTTTGTTTGTGTTTCTGCCTTGTCACCTAATTGCACTCTAACATCTGCTTGGCTCTGTCTACCCACAGTCAGTATAATCACACTGGCACCATTTATTCCCCCCTGGGAGAAAAAATGATCATTTTTCATTCTGGTCAGATTAAACAAAATGGGACCTGTCACTTGTCTGAGCTCATAACTCAGATCTGTGGTACAGAACAGAGGGAGGGTCGTTATACCAGGAAACCTGGATATATGCCATATTAGGAAATATGGACAGCCCAATTTCCCGGAAGATTGTCCAGGGAACGAGTCTTCTCTGGAGTCAAGACAAATATTAATCTTAACCATAGTGGAATGCATTGATTTTTGCCCTAGAAGCACTATAAGAGGAGAAATATGCCCATGAATTTTAGACTGAAACAATAGAAAAGCCTTACCAAAATTTAACTAAACCAGATAAAGGGTGAGGAAACATTTTAATATCTATCAGCTATTATACTTATAGTAGAAGTAGCCATACATGTGAGATGCACAATATCCCATGCTACATGGCCACTTAAATGAAACATCTCATCAGGGTTGGGCAAGTCCAATAGTCTGATTCTCCCGTAAAAGTGCCGATCGGGCTCAATCGGGAAACTAAGATGTTGATATACTTATAACTTTGCACAGCCATGGCATCAAGCATTGTTCAACTCAGAAAAATACAGCCAATAGTCAAAGAATTACATTGCAAGAAGTGAAAATACATAGAAAATTGTTCAGGCAAAAAAATCTTAGAATACTTGTCCAACCCTGTCTCTCTCGTTTATTTTTCTTTGTTCGATGTGGAGGATAAGACTCACCATGGAGTTCATTGCGAAGTGGCTGTGCTCTGCCTGCAGCTCCAGCGCGATTTTGTGCGAGGCGCCGATCTCCGTGAAGTTCACGACGAATAGCTCCTTGTTGTGACTGAGCCATTCAAACATCTGAAAGCAGCAGAACGCATCAATCATTTAGATGCCTTCCAGTTCAATGTCATAAACCGCCTAACAATAACAACTTAGAGGAGAGAGACAGAGGAAACATTGGCCCTTGGTTGTCTTCTCATCACAACACAGTTGATAGCTACTGTTGATAGTGTTTTCTTTTCTATTTTACACACTGAAAAAATACATAAAGACAGAATATTCCACAAATGTGACTGTAAGAGGAGAACAAAACTAGTCTGAATGTTGACCCATCCATTTCTGTCCAGCTGACCCATGACCCTTGACCCCATACATTCCTGTCCCACTGACCCATGACCTTGACCTCATCAATTCCTGTCCCGCTGGCCCATGACCCTTGACCCCATCAATTCCTGTACCCCTGACCCATGACCCCATCCATTCCTGTCCAGCTGACCCATGACCCTTGACCCCATCATTCCTGCCCAGTTGACCCATGACTCATGACCCTACCTTCTCACAGTCGTTGTCAAAGAGACGCAGCTGGAAGCACTGGTCTAACTTCAGCTTGCGGATGTGCCATAGTTGCTGTAGTCTCTGTCGCGTGGCGTGCAGGTTCTCTACCAGACTCGTCACACGAGGAGCTTCGCTTTGGAAATCAGCAGTACCTACGTAACAGGACAAACCATTTTCATACCACAGTTTACTTTTACAAAAGTCAATGAACTGAAATGAATTTGGGCTGCAAACAGATACAATTTCCAAGAAATTCTGAGATTCTTAACATTTTCTACATGATTGTAAAAATCAGCATATTTTACCATTTACATGTACAGTTTATATGTAACGCATGTTCACCTTTATCCGTTGGGTAACCTATACCCGTTGTTTATCAAAACAGGGTATGTAGACACATCAAGCCGATGGGTGGTAGTTTTAAATTGAAATATACTGAAAATATTGCAATTTGAAACCAACGTCCATCAAAGTGATATCCCCAACTACCCTATTTTTAAAAGCAACGGATTTGGGCTATCCAACGGATAAAGGTGAACTAGCGTTACCTTCCTTGAGAGATTTTGAAGAACACAAACTGTAAGTTTTCAAGTACTTTACCTATAGACCTGTTATATAGTATGTAAGTACAGATATTTCTATATGACTAAGACTTGCACATCAGTAACACTAAAGAAGAAGATACACAACAATCTTAGTTCTCTAGTTTTCTCCAAATATGGTGATTGTTTAGACCCCCACCTGATACCATCGCATGGTTCTCGCCTATCCCACTGTCCCCTGTCCCTTCCTCTGCCTTCATCACCCCGATCTTCTCCAGTAGTTTCTGCCCCTCTGTCTCCAAGTGTTCGATCGGGGCCTTGGAGATCTTCTTCTTGCGAGAGTTGTGTTCCTCCATCATGAGTTTGGCACCAGCAAGGTCGTCTGCAAAGTCGTTAGCGTTCATTGCTTCCTCCAGGGTCTCGAACTTGTCCAGCAAGTCCAACGCTGAGTAGACAAACTCCTCAAGGGCCTGGAACATTACAAACATTTGCTTTCAAATTGTAAAATTCCTTTAAAGGGTTAAGTGATCATCTCATCTATCCGTTAGTCTAACTATTTGACCAATATATTGGCACCCTTCAGAAGATATGGCGGCCAAATCTCAGGTTCCGCCCTCCTTGGTTTTCTGTTTTCTTAGTGTTTTACTAAGACTTAGTGTCATGCCTGTCCATCATTATATTTGCTCATATTGCTTCTGCTTTGTACAATCTATAATATAGTAAAAACTTTCTTCAGATGGCTTAAGACCGATGCACACACAGATGTCATTCTTGCATTCATATCAACATGGCTTAAATACGTGAAATAAATTTTGTACATACCAGCCTGAGTTCTATCCACTCTTCGTGATCATACACCAGCGTGCCGTCAAATTCACTAGTAAGCTGCGATTGGTCGATGCATTTTGTTAGGCCGTCTAGAGCTATCATGGAGGTCTGTAACAAAGAAAGTACAAAAGTTATAACAGAGAAAATACAACAGTCATTACAAACAAGTATAGCAAAACTGTCTGCGAGAAAACTTTCTGTGGTTACGTCAATGAACATTAGACATCCAGGTAATAAGATAACTGCCAAAAAGCAGTTACTCAAGCAACTGGATATGATTTTGGAAATGGTCTGACTTCCACACACTCTTTCTGTGGTTGCCTTTTGGAATTTACCTGCTCTGTGAGATGCTCACTGTTCAGATCAGCAATCGTGTAAGACATTTGAATGAAATTACAATATTCATAGCAACTTACTGAAAATAGTGAAACAATCTTTATGGACAGAACAAAGTACACTGACTTTCATCATGTTTCTTTCATCTAAACATGTAAACAAACAAGGGCATATAAATGCATTTACTTACATAACTCAGCCACACATTTGTAAAAATGCTAATGGTTAAAGGAAAGGTTTCAGATGTAATGAAACATACCCAAGATCCCTTTTAGATTTAGATCGTTATCTGGCTAAAATCTTGGTCAAAACCAGAAACTAATAGTCTTTTCCACAATGCCTTTTAAGTCAGGATATTTCCCACATGCCACATTTCTCTTACAAATCAACTAGGTGTGGAAAGCTCATTAATGGTGTATCCTCTATGTTAGCGTGACAAAAACACAGAAACAGTGTTCAATACCACATTTGGTAGGAAAGAGTACCTTAACAGGATACAGCTGATTGTCAAGTGAAGTTTGATTCCAAAATATTTCGAATAGATTAGTTTTTTTAAAAGGCAGCTACTTGTAGTACATCTCAATGTCTTATTTAAAGATTTTTTGCCGCATATCCAAGATTTATCCTCTTGGAAAGCCAACTTTGCAGATATCAAAATAACAATAACTTCTTTCCATGGCAAAATATTTACATAAGTCCAACCCTACGCCAATCCAAATTGTGTGTATTCATAGGAAAAGAGTGAAATTCATGTACACACTTCATGACTTCCATATCTCTGGCATTGTACCAAAGTACAAACGATTCAGAGTATATTGGGTCATCAAATCCATACTTGTAAAGTTTAAGCTTCGTTCCAACACAAAGAAAGGAACTCACCATGAATTTTTGGTCAAACTCATTGACCTTCTTTAGATGTATGTTTCATCTTCCGACTTCCCGAACGTCAGTGAAGCGAATCATACTGAAGAAGGTTGACAAGTTTGACCGAAAATTTGTGGCGAGTTCCTTTCTTTGTGTTGGAAGAAAGCTTAAACTTTGCAACTCAAAATATTGTTACCTCGAAGGAGAACTTGGAGGAGCCGAGACTGGTGCGGTGTTTCTGCCAGAAGTTGTCAGGTTTGATGATGTGAGCCATGTGGATGTTACCGGGGAAACAGTCCTGCAGGGGGCAGAGGTCAAACACTTAGTGATGAAACATTTGGGCCACTTCAAGGCATGGATGTCCCATAAGTACTAGTGTAGATTACAAGATTACCACATTAAGAGACCCTATCACAACTTCTGCAGGTATCCTCTTACTAGATATATATACTGTAAATGCACTTAATTTTGCGGGGATTTACGGGTAGCGGTGGTAGCGGGAAAATGGAGTGTTCGCGGTGGTTTGAAGTTTGCTGTAGCACCATAGACTGCAATCTCATACTATATAGTATAATAGAAAATGTTCGTGGTGGTTTTAAGTTCGCGGTGAAATGGTAAACCGCAAACATAAAACCCCGCAACCATTTCTGCATTTCTGTAATGCACATATGGAACTCAGGCGTTTCCCTGGGCAACATACATTGTATTTTTGTCTAAATGCAGTTGCAGCAATGATCAACAGGAGGCACTGCAGTATATTCACCCTCTTGCAATGGTGAAGAATTATTTTTCATTCAAAATCTGAAGGTAGACTTTTCAGCATTGCAAAAGCTCCCCCTAGTACCTACTACTGACATTGCAGTTTCTTTTTAGCAAGTTTGCTCTGAGCACTGAACTATCGCTAACTGTAGCAGCATCTTTTCTCCCTAAGTCAAAAACATCAAGCCAGCTTGACTAACTAACTCAAAAGGAGAAGCAGGGGTTACAAAGGCATTTCTGGAAATTGTACCCCATTTTGGCTGGAATAGTTTTGATCCACTTACAATACAGATCTTTTCTTGTACATTTATCTTAAAATCATAAATTCTCATATACAGGAGAGGACTATCTAGAACAATGGACTAAAATAGGGGGTTGACAGTACTTCATGTTGTACAAGGGACTAACCTGTAATGCTTTGAGTAGAGGTTTAACAGAACTCCACGTGGACCCTCGCATGTCTACCACCACACTGAAACCATGTTTCTTGGTGTCCTCACTGCAAAACAACAAGAACGTACAAATGTATGTCATAACATTTTCTGTTTTCTGTTTAGAAAGATACCAATACAAATTACAACAAAACATAACTAACAGAATTAGTTTGTATTACTGAGTATTCTGTTATAGTTTACATGTGATCTAACATCAACTCTCATAATTCCACCGGGTGCCATAATACTGCCACATGAGAAGAAAAAAAGAATTTAAAGTTATCTAAAGAGATGTACTGATGCAACATAAGTAATCCTGAGCTGTATAATACACTTCAGATGTTTAGGTTTTCAAGACAATTCCTCTATAGCAATGTGACTTGATGTTACACTATTGACTATACGTACCTAGGAATACTAGCTAAGTATGTCATGAGTCTCTTAAGATCATCATAGCGGATGGCTTTTTCTGGGTTGTTGCGCTGTGGAAACGTCAGGACAGGACCGCCTCTCATGTCACGGCCGCCTGCGGGACAAAATTGTACATTGTAAATTCATTCCTTAAGTTTGAAACACCTGAATTTTGTAACATTTGAAAATCAAGGCTACCTGGTATTTTTTAGTTTACCGCTGAAACAACAAAGCATTTATAAAATCAGCTGTAAATTTGTTCAAGTTTATAACACCTAAATTTTGCAGCTATTGAAAATCAAGACTATCCAGTTATCTTTGACTTTGCAATTGAAACGATATATCGGGTTCTCCTTTCTGACGATTTCTGACAGATGAGCAGGCACTTGCCGGTAGAATTGGTAACCTGTTTGCCTGACCCGCACATGACTTTTTAAGGTGAAGAAGGGGTGTGCAGTTCCTTCTCCACCCTCTCGTCTACTGATGCAGGAACTGCCACAGGTAAGATGGCCCCAGCAGATGCAGCTTTGTTATTTGGACTATCCGTTGAAACAATAGTAGCAACACAATGGAAAAGCAGTTGCCTGTTTGGTACACTACAATGAGAGAAAAACAAACAGTTCAAACAAATATAAGAAAAGACCACTCCTTACCTGATAAGAAAGCTATTTTTTCTCTAAGAATTGGCACTATGTCAGCAGCTTTCAGCCCTTCCGCCTTTTTGCTCCCTGTAGTAAAAACAAGATGAAAGATTTTTAACAAAACAGAGTCACATTTTCCTTGTACCACACGGAACCTATATATGCATTTTAAAGTTTTACATAGTCTCACTGCAGGCTGCAGTTTTCAGTATTGATACTAGGGGGAGCTCATAAGTATTTTTTTTGCAAACACTCTTGCCACAACAAAACAAACCATTTTTCAGTCACACTCAATGTGAACTAGTTTTTATAGCTTCACAAACAATTTGAGGTTGTGTAGGTAAACATATATATAATTGACATTCCTTGTGACACGTCAAGCACTTACAATCACCACATAAAAGTACATCATAAATTATACATTTTTATTACCCAAGCAGCTTCGTATTACATTAACTGTACAGTTTCTCACAGTACAGCTTTCCTCCTCACACACATCATTTCTTGTTCTTTAATGATTTCTTTTAAAAATTCTATAAATCAGGAAACCTCTACTGGTATTATTTTCTTAGGTTTTTAAGATGATTACTCCACAGAAAATCAATGATGCCGCAAAAGTTTCTCTTATGTGCCTATTTTAACAGTAGATCATATTTGTTTCGACAAGAAATTTAAAACACTGAAAAACCTCCATTTTCATTCCAATCAAGAGGAATAAAGCATCACAAAAAGAACTTGCAGTACTTTTTCACTCCCACCCACATGAGAAAATGGGCCTGTCCCAGTGAAACCAATTAACAACTCTTGTTTCTAACAAGATCTGACCAAACTTCCTGTTGTAGGTGGATAAAACAGTTGTCTAGTGTTTCCTGGCATTTTTTAAGATAGTGGGTCATCTTTCTTGACTTTTAGTGGGTGCTCTCACTGCAATAATGGAAACAAACAGAAGACACCACTGTGTATGGATTTCTGTCATGAAAGGCAAAATTGCAAAACAAAGGGTTTTTAACCACTGTATATGAATCATTTTGAAATTTAGACAAAGTGTTTGCACTGAAAATCTATGACTGTGTTTTTTCTATATCTAAATAATGGACTGTTTATGATTTTGCAAATTGTAAACTTTATAACACTTAAAGCTTACACTATTGTATCATCATGAATTTTCAATTGAGTACAGTATAAAACAACTATTGATAACAACAAACTGACTCAAATATAATATTCCATTGACAGTAACTGTTCTTTATATACTGTAGTTCTAACTTTGCGAGGTAAAAAGTTCACTTTTAGACATGATACATTTTTCACAGTTATCTCCACCCACGAGAACACAGGGATAGCGGTAATGACTTTGAGGAAAAGTACAAGTACACACAAGATGTATGTTACTGCTGTTTTATTGCACCTGCTAAGTCTTCCTTACTCCCACAAGCATTTGTTTCTTAAGACAAATGGTATAAAAGATCCCTGATACTGCGAATGTGAAGTTGCTTTCTTTTACAATAAGCAAACCAAGACCTTTCTGAAGCAAACAGTGATTTACAATAACAATTTCTATGGCTTAGGGACTGAAAGTTGGTTTGTTTTTTTAACTTAGATACTGCGAGAATCAAAGGCTTTTAGAAAAGTACTAGACAAATGGTGATTTACAATAATGCGTTTAGTGGTTTTCTGTGAATGGCGTGCACAAATCCAGGCTTAGGTAAAACCCCTCCATACCAACTGTTACACAATAGTAAAAGATAAGGGTTCATGATACAGGCATTACTCAAGCATGTGGAACTGGCATGGGCCCAAAACATAGGAAAGGAAGAACTTTACTTGAACCTACAAGTAGCATGCTGTAATATCATCTCCATGCAGGTGTTAAAGAGGCTGCTAACTTGTTACATTTTTATGTGTGTATGTGTGTGTGAGTGTGTGTGAGTATGTGTTTTGTGTGTGTGTGTGTGTGTGTGTGTGTGTGTGTGTGTGCGTGTATGTGTCGGTGTGTGCCTGAGGGGGGGACAGTATTACTGGAGGAGACGTACTGTACATGTAGATGATATTGGTGGTAAAGTTTGATAACGGGCCTACCGATACAAGTTGCATACAGATACTACCCAATGACTCAGAGAGAACTGACACTTTTCTGTTGTCAATGGATGGCCTAAACCTACAGTAATCTCTTGCAAAACTGAGAGACATGAGGATTTTAAAATCAAGTTTGATTCAAGTAAATTCCCCTCCCTGGTTCTCATTGACATGCGCATCCCTAATAGATTTACTGAAGCAGAATAATGGTTTACTCTCCCATATATCAGAAATCTATAAAAGCCTGTTGTCTCTGGGCACTTATGTACCAGTATTTGCTATGTTCATATAATAAGGATGCCCCATCTTCTGTAATGCACCTGACACTCCATTATCAGCCATTATCCCCTTTAGAGATCAATAAAGTCTATTACCACTAGGGGCGAGTGTCCTTAAGGTCAGAGAGAGAGAGAGAGAGAGAGAGAGAGTGGAAAGGGAGAAGAAGAAAGGGACAGAGACAGAGGGAAAGAGAGAGAGGAAGAGAAGAGGATAGGGAGAGAAGTGCATGTAGGAAGAAAGGGAGAGAGAGCTACAGGGAAAGAAGGGAGAGAGATATGCAAAAAAGATGCATAAAAGTGCATAGCCTAACCTACAAAGTTGTAACCTAAATGTACATGCATCAACTAGCATTTTACCAAAGGGTAAATTTCCACTTGAAGTACCTTGCATAGTAAAAATTCACAATATACTACTGTCCAATGGCACAGCCACATCCTCACAAGTCATAAAGACATAAAAGTTTCACATGTCGTCCAACCTTCTAGGATAATACAGCTAGCCACAAGGCTCTAAATGCAGTATTAACTCTGAGCGCATGTAAGTCTACAGCAGAGACAAATAGCACCTTGAGAATATTGAATATTACAGTCAGGGAAGCCGATATAAATAATGGGTTTGCGACAAATCACACAGCCAAGTCTCCATATCAATCTGCCGATAAAATGCGAGCAATTTTTTCCCGTACGGAAAATCACACCCCGTGGATCGGTCAGCGCTATGATTAGTACGTCAGGTCACGACCTGGTCAGGGGTGGTACATTGATATCAGGGATCGTACATGATTAATGTGGGGGCATGGATCACGTGGCTGGTACCTGATAATTAACTACAACAACACATGGGGTCTGTTTACTATGTAAGGGAACATATACATGTATCCTAATGCTGTGATGGTGGAATATAAACTCTTAAAAGTCCCTAAAAATAGACAACATGACCATACTGTACCAATGAAAACACACAATGTGTTTTGTATGCTTTAACTAAATATGTATATCAGTAGGTATGCCAATATCTTCAAGTTAAAATCTTTATTAAGTCTTGATAGGTTTATCCCCTAGTAGGTGAAGGATATACTTTGCCTAAGGATCTCAAACTAGCTATTACTTTCTAAAAATCTAATGCATAGTGAACAAGCATGTAAAAAGGAAAGGACTGAGATGTGCAATTAAGTTCATTTAGAGATGCTATTGGAAGCATTTTTAATACTGACAATATGATTGAGTGCACCTTTGTAAATACTGGCCTATCTCAAACATCAAGTGGTACATTTGTATATGTTAATTAATTCAAACCACATATGATGGTGACTAAAACATAAGGAAAGGACTCTCACAAAAACAAACAGACATGAAACAACCTCTTGATATGTTTGCTTAAAGGCAACTTTTTATTTTTCCTAGGGCCTATTTGCAAAGGATGACAACTGGATATATGTCTGAAGGACCATATGGCTTCTATCATTACAGTGCATTTTTCTCAGCCGCTACAGTAGGGAAGAGGGCCATCCAGAGTGGCTGTTTACATAATATAAGTACAATGTAATAGTGCTTATATACTGATATGTAATACACTTTGTAAACAATCTATCCTGTCTTAAATAACCACTCCAAGGACTACAAGAAAATGATCAAAAGAGACATGTGGCCACTGTACACAGGATTTGTAATGCTTAGGTTTGTGGGAAAACAATTGAGAGCAACAAAAACTGTGGCTACAATGGCCAGGCGGTCCTTATGAAGAGGTAGTCAGGCCTAAGATAAAGTAAAGTTTGACAATGAAAATATTGAAGAATTGTCCTCATACATTTCACTTTTATTTTGTTGAGCTAGAGTTTTGGCCAAAGTCTAAAAAAAAAGATAATCCCTACATACCGCCCCTAATTTTTCAGGATTGAAACAAGAAACACAACATATTTTTCCAAGGCCTCACTAGTAGTACAGGTTTGACTGCAGACCTACATGTATAGTTGGAAAGGCAAGTATGCAGGTACCAGCATGCCTTTTATGCAATAAATCATATAGTTTACAGGCTGTCTATAATCACCAGTCATGCATATCATTGGGGTCGGCTGTTCCGTACACTTAGTTTTGCCCGTAAAATTGATATTAAAGTGGCTTAATCAAAAAGGAGAAACCAGAAATAGAGCAAGAATATGGAGTAAAACAATCCATTTTCCCCCCAGCAACAGTATAATGTAAGATAAAGAAATGTTCAAGCAAGTTTACTATGTAAAACACACCTGCCCTTGGTACTGAAATGACATCCACTGCAACAGCTTGAATATCCACCATTATTCATCAGTTAGGCGACCATCTTTTTTCATTAGCAATGAAACTGAAGCTTTCAAGACTATCTTAAGTACTGTTTTCCTTGATTTTATGTGTTTTAAATCAAGACTTACCAGTTAAGTAAGTGGCTTAATCCAAAAAGAGAAACCAGAAATAATAGGGAGTAAAACAAATCTGTTTCCCCTCCCCTACAGAGTAATATAAAATAAAGAAATGTTCAGGCAAGTTTACGTGTAAAACACATCTGTCCTTGGTACTGAAATGACATCCACTGCAACAGCTTGAATATCCTACATTTTCATCAGTTTGGAGACCATCTTTTTTCATTACCTTTCATTACAAAGTTTAGTGTTTCAAGATTATCTTCGATCTTATCTTCTTTGATTTTATGTGTTATAGTGGGGTATATCAAGTTAGGGACATTTGCAAGTAAACCTAAATGTGATGAACACAGCGATCATGTGAAAGTTGTAGTTGTTAAGTGCCAATGTAGGTTATATTACATGATGTCTGTAATTTGTAGGTGTACAGTGTATGAAATAAGGAGCAATGAAGTCAACATACCAGGTTGGATGAAATTTCAAACAGTTAAAGTAACATTGATAAATGGAAAGGTTGTAATCAAAATGTGCAAGACAAGTGTTCTTTACAACTGTAAGTGACAAAATCATGAAAATGTGAGCATGTGTGGGTTGAACTTGATTCATTTCCTACATTTTCCAAATTATAAATCAACCAGATAAAGTAGGTGAAAGTAAAGAAATAAGATAGGTTTGGGTTTCCCTAGAGTCGTATATAGCATTAGATGACATTAGCAGGCCATTCATACTGTCTCTATATTTATCTTTTTTTTTTCATCCTACATTCTTTAAGTTACCAAAATGCATTTCTACCAGTTTCATGTCATGAAGTTCAAATTTTCAGATGGATGGGATGGAATACTTTCCTGTCCCAACAGGCAAATTTCCGTCCCATGTCGGAGGGACGAGTTTTGAGGAGGTTTTAGCCCTGAGGCCAGAAGTTGGATAAGACTGCTCTAACCATGTAAACCATAGACAAATCGCCCGTCCTTATCTCGTACAACCAGTGGATATCCTACGTGCCAGTTTCCCACGCGTTCCTTTTATGACGGGGCAATCGAGCGGCGGCTGACGCCACTCTGTCTCGCGGGACAAACGGGAAGACCAAGAGCATTTCATCATAAACTCATTGGCGACAAAACAGCGAGATCTCGGAGAAAGCAGGGCACAGCGCCACCAATGGGCAATAGTCAACTGTTAATAGCCTAGTTGCCCGTCAATCTTGTCGGTGATAGAATGCGGATTTCTCTCCGAGGGTATGTCCTTAATTACGGGCTGGCGCCAGGCTGATCCCGCGAGACGGCAATAAATGACAGCATCCAAGCGCTCTCTTGACTTGCACGAGCAGGATTCGGAGCCTCAATCCCGTATCTAATGATCACATTTGTTGCATCTTGTGTGTTCAGTCTGCCATGTTAAACAGCTGATATCTCCACCTTTTCTCCAACAGATTCATTTTAATGCATATTTTAGGATGATAACAAAATGTAGATAAAATTGCGATAATGATTTCTCAAGTTTGCAAAATAATGGTTGTTATTGATGTCAAAAATACTGCAGTCAACGGAAATAATACAATTCAAAGAACATACAGAACACTGAAGGAAGCTAATCAAGAATACTGAACTCTATGGCATATATCATTATTGTAGTAAAATCTTAAGGTGCATTTCATGTGAAAACTTGTAAAAGTGTCTCCATTGCATGAACCATTCCTGTATTTACCAATATTATGGGCGGTGGATTGCAAAAATATTGGTTCAAATTCTCGTAGGTTAGCGTACATGCAACTACCTCCCCATAATTCACTTTTTATATAAATATATTATAATAGAACTGGCCTCCTACAGTAGTAGTCGACCTACTTTTGGTCTAGCGTTCAGCAACCCAGCATCTCAACCTGGACGTCAAAAGGTCAAATCCTAGCTATTAAGTAGTCTTACATTGGTACTACTACTAGTGCTTGTACTGTTGTACTAGTGCTTGTACACAAATAAGGTGTTCCAGTTACTAGTTGTTATAGGAGCAGAAACTTGCCTTTCTTTAGCATTTTTTGTCAACTTTCTTATGAATATTTTCAAATCTTTGTAAGCCTCTTTTATTTATTTATCTTCATAAAATCGTCAAAGATGACATTAACATAAATGAATTAACAAAATACATTTTGAATTTCTTTCTTCTTTTTCAAGCAGTATATCTTTAGAAAGTCCATTCAAATATAACAATTTCTCTCTGAAGAAGTGAAGAATGGTATTACTTTTGAGCTCCCCAAACCTCCAGACTTCATATTCATAAATGATATTCAATCAGAAATACTGCAACAATTTGTCATCCGCCTACCAGTGCAACCTCAAACCATCATAATCAGTCAACCACAATTCTCTATGTAAATAAATACACATAAATTTTGATGCGGCACATATATGTCAAAATCAGCACCTGATGCTTTTCTAATTAAAAAATACTTTTGCAATACATGTACAACAGGCCACATCAATTTTATTCTCGGATTCGCCTGTCCATTTTTTTTTCAATAAAAAAGATTAAGTCCTGAGAAGAAATAAATATTGCCATTTAGAGTCACATACAAATAATTTTCAGTCTAAAACAAATCAAAGTAAGGGATTCATTGCATAAAACGTGCTATTAACTCCTCAGGCTATTGCTTTTTTGTGTGATCTAAGCCATATATCTTCACCCCAGACCTTATGAAAAAAATCATGATTTTTTTTTCGTCCAGCCGGTCCAATTTTTTTCTGTAAAAATCCAAGAAGGAACAAATAAATTTGGTGTGGTCTCATCTGTGATTGCCTGACCTAAAAAAAATATGGTTTGTTAAAAATATTCCACCTTCATGAACAATTCACCCAATATCTTTCCAGTGAAAATCTGATGTTTGTTTCAGAGCAGACGTTATGGGCAAAATTGATCTGCCTATCCACTTTTTTTCTGAAAAAATCCAGAAAGCAACAAATAAGTCTGACGTAGCCTCAGCTGTGATTTCCTGACCTAAAAACATATTACACCTTTATAAACAAGTCAGCCAATATTTTTCCTGTCTGATGTTTATTTCAGAGCAGACGATGCGTGCAAAATCTCGCTCGCTTCTCTTGGCTCCATGAATCACGATCCAGTGCAGAAATCAGGGTGGTCGCCGGAAGGCACTCATTTGTTTCGTCCTGTCGATAAGCTGTGTTCTAACATTCATGGCAGCATGGCTCATGCATATGGGAGGGGATCTGACGGGACATTATACAAGGAGATATGGGGAAATTTTAGAACAAGGCTACATGTAGGTCATACTAGGTGGAGTAGCGGACTACCAGTGGACCAGTGCTTTATTCACTTACTTACTAAGTCTGTATTTTTTGTCTAATATTCATCCGTATTCATTTATTTGTGTCTCTAATTAAGTCTCAGATTTCCTTTTTAGAACTGTCATTTACACATAAAATTTACAGTGAAAACTAGAGTTCGGCGACCTCATACCTCCATGAAAATTTAGAGCTTTCGTAAATTTCATGCAATTGACTAACACATTAATATAATTTATGCATGGTGTTGTTCATCATTGACTAACATACACAAGTCACAATTATAAAATTCCCATTATTAATCATAAAGTGGTTTTGCAATTTTTGCATAAATTATGCAAATAAGTTCCTCATTACCATATTTGGTATCTGCTTATATTCCACCTATCATAATTAACATGTGTTACATGTATTGAGGTCCAGTTATTGAAAACAATGGAACTATACAATTTCCTCATTAATTATGCAAATTAAGTCCTCATTTGCATAACATGCATATCATTATGAACATCTTTGCCCAAGCTACCTGCATGCCTAAAATGATGCCAATCCGTCGTTCCTTTCTGCAGTTATCCTCTTTGAAGTGTCTTGACAAAAATGCCCCTGCAGTTCCACAATTAAATGTTAGGGGGCTGAAACTTGCCCCAATATGTCATGGCACTAAAAGCTATCTACCACCTAAATGTCAAGACCATAGCATGTCTGAAACAAGAGATACATTGAAAAAACTGCTATTATAGAATATTCTCATTAATTATGCAAATGTACTCCTATTTTGCATAATTAGTATCTTATCGTGTACAACATTGTTTAAGGTACCTACATACCAAAGATCATGAAAATCCGTTGTTCCCTTCTTGAGTTATCCTCTTCAGAAGTTTTTGACAAAAACGCCCCTGCTATCCCAAAACTAGACGCTAGGGGGCCCAAACTTATGTCATTTCTTCCTGAGCACAAGAGCTATCTAACACTCAAAAATCGTGACCATAGCATGTTCAGAACACCGAGATAGCAAAACCGGAAGTTGCGCTGCAGTACCAAGGGGAGCCGCTAGAGGGCCCAAAATCTAATCATTTCCAGCTTTCATCACACACTACCAACACACCAAGTATGAAAGCAATGCACCCAGCCGTTCTTGAGTTATCTTGTTTACACACACACACACAAACACACAGACAGACAGACAGACACACAAACGCGGGGTAAAATATAACCTCCATGACATTTCATGGAGGTAATAAAAAATTAACTAAACAAACAAATTGAAAAATTTGACATAAATTTGTTCATGTAACACTCTAACATTCATGGGCAGACGGCTCATGCATATGGGAGGGGATCTGACAGCACATTATACTGGGAGATAAAGTGGGGAGATCGACAGAAGGAATTAGCTAACTGCTTCTGGTAGACAAGGCAAGGTCATACCTGCTTGAAGTAAAAGAGTTCTTTTTAAAATAAACTTCATTCGTGTCCATATTAAAATATCACATTCTCCCTTTTGCAACCAAAATTTACAATACCAAAACCAAAATTAACAAATTAATGTAATTAATGTATAGATGAATCTAAAAAAATTGACAAACATGTTACACTTGAAATAGACCACTAGAAATCATTTGAGTTATCTCTCACATTTCAAAACATCTTACTTTATTGATATCAATTAAAAACAATAACAGCCTTTAGAATATCAAATTTTTGGGATTAATAATTAATAATAGTCCACCCATTGCAAAAACATGTTGCTTTTACTAGGTACAAGGTTAATTCGTCATTGGATTTTCAGTAAGGCTATGACAGGAATGACCTTTTTTTACAACAACCTACCACAAAATTTTTGGTCTTCATACAGCTAAATTTTGTATAATGTTCCATTACAGTTCAAAGCAATTTACTACCATAAACTTAAGGCAACACTGACTTATCTTATGTATGTACAGCTATGACAAAACTGACCCAGGTATTTTTATGACAAAATGTTTGGTCTTGATACAGCTAAATTTTGTACAATACAGTCATGACTGTGCAAAGCAATTCACTGCCGTAAACCTATTGTGACACAAATATACCCTATGTAGTAGGTGGTCAAACGGTTGTTTTGAGTTCATAGAGGCCAATGCCAACTTCCATACATAAGAAACAGCACTTGTCATTACCAATTTTTGTCTCCAAACCAACAGATTATAATCTATATCGTATTTCTCATTTATGGTCTTGATACAATTAAATTTTGTAAAATGCAGTCAGGACTGTCAATAGCATGTCCCAATTTTCTGTCGTAAACCTACAATTGTATTGTATCAAACATTGTATCAAAACGTGCCCTACGTACATGGTCAGGCTGTTGTTTCGGGAGTTTGAGTTCACCAGGCCAATGCCAACCTCCATGCATAAGAAACAGTACTAGTGCTTGTCATTACCAATTTTTGTCTCCAAACCAATAGATTATATCGTATTTCTCCTGCTCTTCCCACAGACAAGCCTGATGGCAGGCTGAGATTAAATCTGCCCCTCCAGGGATGCTTTTACTGGTCAATAATAGAGTACAGTCTGGCTATACACACTAATACATGGGCAAGTCTTAAATCTGGCTAATCTTACGCATGAAAAATGCATGTGGGTAAAATGCCTGGAGTAGGGTCTCTAGCTGGAAAGCATACAGCAGGTTATGACTCCTTTTACTACTGGAAATTTGCCAATAAAGTTAGATCATTTTTCCTACGGTAAATGCATTCTTGTTTGCAGTACTGAAGTTTCATGGCAGAGTTTGCAGTATCTTTGGGTTTGAGGTTTCAACAATTGTAGTAGCATAATAGAAAAGCCAGCACCTGTTTGAATGTGAGGAGTTTACGGTAGAAAGTACTAGAGACATGATTACTAAAACTGTGACCTTCAATCTTGACCAAATGTTTCAATATTTACAACTTGTCTACAAGCTTACTGATATACTCTCTAGTTTGTGTTATACTTCTAGGGTTAACAACAATAAATGTATGATCATATATGAAGCAATACTGTCCAACTTGGACCTACAGGTAAACATAAACTTGAATAATTACTAAAATTAATCCCCGTACTTCGACAACTGCATAATTTATGAACATAAAAAACAACACGAGTACAGGTTGATTTATTTCTGTCAATGGTCTCTTTCTCCTGACCTTCAGAAAATTACCTATGTTGCAGTCATCAAAGCTTTGCATGTAAAAGACCCCTAAACATTTATCAAGTAGAGTACCTATGGGCGACCCAGTGGGCTTGGCCAAAAGCCATGGCAAGGCTGCAATTCACAACTGGATAATAAAAAAAATGACTTTGCCTCCGTCTGAGGTCAGCAACTTAACTTTTTAGAGATGATAATGTAAAAACGAAAGCACTACCAAAACACTAACAGTAACACTCCAATTTCCTGTTAGTACAATCTTCACATCAAATGATACAAAACACAGAAGTTGCTGCAGTACTATAACAAGATGCTAGGGGGCACAAAACCTAATCATTTCAAGGTCACGACCTACCCAAAACCAAACATCAACACCTTTTCGACAAACCGCTTCGACACACAGACACACACATGAACACTACTGGAAACACTTGCCCTACTACCCTTTAGAGGTTACCCCATCCCATATCCATCCATGTACAAATCCACCTGCCCCTGATTTATCCACACAGATACACAGGCACACATGAACACACAGACACACAGACAGGTACACAGACACACACGCAGATACTACCGGAAGTGGAAACATAACATTCTTCAGTTCTTGGCAAAGGTAACAAACATTTGCCCTTCTTTAGAGCTTGCCCTAGATATACAGTCCCTACAAATCCACCTACCCCTGACATTATCCACACAGATACACATGTACACAGACACATACACACACACACACACAGATACAAAGGAACACACAGATACACACACACATTCTTTATGATTCTTGGCAGAAGTAACAAAGAGTTGCCCTAGATGTACAGTCCCTACAAATCTACTTTCTCCTGACATTATCCAACAGATACACATGTACACAGATAGCATCAAGCTCATTACTACCAGCCTACTAATCTCCCACCAGCATCTGTACACCTGCTGAGCTGGGATGGAATTGGATTTCTTTCACAACCTCTGACCTGTAAAACTCACATGGGATGCAGACAGCTGTGCTCAGCACCTGTTTAATGATCAGAGAGATAGAAGCAGTGCAGACTGTCTGCTCTCGTAAAACTGTAGGACACCGTTTCATGGCTGATAATGCAATCGGGTCTGATGAAGAACAAACCAGACGGCCAGTGTTTGCAATCAAAGGGAGAGGAGGGTTAATGTCGTAAAACCATCTCGTGGTTTGTAGTGTGATGGTACAGCACTTGAGATCCAACATTCGCCAAAAGCTGTGTGGAAATCTGTTTTTGTAATATGTTGGGATGCCCTTTAGGTTTGCAGTTACAATGTACCATGATTTCGTGATAGGGAGACAGTATTTGTGGCAGTTTTTAGTTCGCAGTTGAAACAGTGAGGCAAGTAGGCAGCAAATAGAACAATCATTTTCACTGTGATTTTACATGTAAGTTCAAGGTGACGAGTTTACCAAATAATCCACAAAAAAAAAAATATTGTACGAGGCATTGAACAAATGGACCATACAAAGTCTTAGTGACATATATGATCGATCAGCATTACAATAAACAAAGATTTATCACTAAGAACTTTATCTCTTTTGTGATAGCATGACAAGATCACTATGAAGATAGTGTCAGTTATTGAAAATCAATTTTCCACATAAATCATGACACAACCTTTTAGCAGCAACTTCTTTTGTTGATTTATTTTGTTTTTCTGCCCATGCAGAACCACCTGTCATGGAAAAATACTCCCGTGGCAGAACAATATATCAACAACAATCCCAGCATTCTTTTCACCCCAGGGTTCAACTCTGGCTGGGCTCAATCTGTACCTGTCACTCATTGTAAGGGGGAGGAGCCATTCTGGAAATGGCAATGTTCTATGTCTTTGTAAACTCTCACTCAGTCAGTAATTACCTTTGCCTAGACATTAGGTTTTTGGTTGCATAATATGTAAGTATGTGGTTGAACAGCATACTGTAACTCAAGAAACTAAGAATGGACTGTCATGATATGTGGTTAGGTCATGACTCATGACCTATCAAAGAAATTATTACTTTGGGGGAAACCTGGTGGCTTTCCTTGGTACTGCAGCAGATCTTCAGATTTTCGTATCTTGTGTTTTGGATATGTACTGGTAGATAGCTCTTATGCTCCGAAAGAAATTATTTTGTTGTGTTTTCAGGTCCAGACAACATAAATGTAATTAGTGTAAACAACAAGTCAAAAACAATAAAGCAAAACCTTGTAACCAAGTATTACAGTTCGATCATACATCCAATATCAAACAGTAATACATGATTGTCTTCTAAAAACTAGTAAAATATTTTGTCTATTACAAAGTACAGCAGACAGCCAGTCAACTGTACATGGAACATCTGAGTCAATGAGAATTGAGTCAGAAAGCATAAAATTATCAAACTGAAGCCTCTAGAACATTACTCACTTCTGCCATACCTAAAACTAAGGCCACAGCTGTGACTTGTCCTTCAACATCTGCCTCTAAAACATCACCTCTACAGGTCAACACGCTCCCCTCATTCATCATCCAATTAAGCAATGCCATCAACCCCTCTAGGAACCATTCACCCCTCAAAGGATGGGACCAGGAGCCATACTTAACCTTTGACCCTTCGCCTGATTATCCCATTCACAGCTTGTTGGTTAGGTACTAATTTGAGTCTTTGCTCAGCCATGTGAGGATAATGGCCTTTGTATTTGAAGGACACTTCCTGACATACTGTTTATCCTCTTGTGGATCCATGTATTACCAAAGATCATCCCTATTCTTTACATAAAGCCAGGAAATGTATCCTAAAACTTTAGTAAAAGACATACTAATGAACTTGAAACAATGAACAGTAGTCAGTTATAATCTTTTACATGTATTAAGTAACAATGTATGTCTTTGTACTCGAGCATTTTTTTCAGTGTGTTGTGCATCAGAAAATGACAAATTTGATCATGTCTTACCGGGGTGGGGTCGCAATAATTACAGTATTACTTTGACATGCAACATCTGCGTTCGGTGCTAATGCTTTTATCTCGATGCATCACAAATAAACAAGGAAAATGAAGGTATCACCTAACAGTGACTCACACATATTTGTGGCTATCCCTATCTACAGTAGACCTACAAAAATGTCGGACATGCTGAGTTCTAGGGCAGCTCCTGACAATGCATAATTACTTCCAACCGACCTGTTCTTCTCCTATCTGTATGTATAGGCTTCCAGGTGCTGTGACTGCCTCCAGGCAATTCCTATAGATTATTAATGCCTTGTGTGTCCCAGATACATTGTAAAATAGACTCTTCTCCTTCATTTGTAATCAACTAAGAGGGGCAAAAATAGGGCACAGAAAAGTGGGAAGGAGATGCTATACAATATTTGAAGAAAAATATGACCTAAATTTTGTGCAGCAACTTAACACTTATTATCCTTCTTTCAGACCTCCCCTTATTCAATACAATGAGAGGTTGCATTGTAAGAGCACCTAATATACAACTAGTAATACTAATAGCCTAGTATTAAGTGTCTGGAGTCAGTTTGGTACTGACTACCTTACTCTCGTAGATTTTGCATATGATTTCCAATAAAGGTTCCTTAAATCTTTGGAAGGAAAATACCCTGTTGTAACGCTAGTTCACCTTTATCCATTGGGTAACCTATATCCATTGCTTTTATTAACAGGGTATTTGGGGATATTACGTTGACAGACGTTGGTTTGAAATTTCGGTATTGTCAGTATATTGCAGTTCAAAACTATCGCCCGTCGGCTTGATGTTCCTAAATACCCTGTTTTGAAAAACAACGGATATAGGTTAACCCGCAGATAAAGGTGAACTAGCGTTACAGGTAAATCACTGAGTCATAAAGTTTAGCCTTAATCTGGCCTATGGGCAATCATGAACAAGGATGGTTTCGATAATGCCAATTATTGGTTCACAAATTGTAGACCCAGGCCCCAAAACAGATTACGGAAGCCACAATCATATTTGAGCAGATTGTGTGTTGTTATTACCAATCCTGGCTTTGGTTCATGGAGACAAGAGTCTGGGTTACTGCCAGATATAATATCATGGCTGTTTTTCTCTTCCAATTTCTGCCAGATGTTTGGTAACTGGATGTTGGCTTTCTCTATTAACGTTGAGATTGCATAGTCACATAGTACTCCCTTAGGCCATACCGATTTATCTCTTTGGTTCCAGGACATTCCAAAACCAACAAAGTCAGCAAAAAGTCCAGGTGAAAATAGTGGGATGGACCTGAATGCATAGACTTTTCCCTCAGAGTCTTCCTAGCTAGCATAATTCTTTTCAATCTAGAG
Organism: Branchiostoma floridae x Branchiostoma belcheri; assembly: GCA_019207045.1. Taxonomy (NCBI): domain Eukaryota; kingdom Metazoa; phylum Chordata; class Leptocardii; order Amphioxiformes; family Branchiostomatidae; genus Branchiostoma; species Branchiostoma floridae x Branchiostoma belcheri. The sequence goes on from CM033041.1 coordinate 9,574,854, forward strand.
CAAAGAATTTAAAGTGGCATAATAATTATACGTTTTGCATGGTCATAATGTATAAACTGTAAGTGTAAAGGTACACGACGCAATAGAAATTTATAACCTTTATCATTTCTACATCTGATCTGTGTTATTACACAAGATTTGGAATACCTGTAATGATATTTTGTTCAAAGATGCAAAACAGACACTAAAAACCATATTCAAATTGTAAACATAAAATGATAGTAAAGAAATCTGTAATCAAATTTACCTTATAGCAATACTGAAGCAATGTAAGGGTGTAATAACAGACATACCTAATAACTTTTTATTGATGAACAAAACATCATTCGCAGTTCCACTTACGCCTCCTGGTCCAAAGTGTTCTGAAGGGCAGGGTATCCATTGGCTGAAAACTGTCACATCTTATTTGATTGACATTTTTAGGCTCTACAGACAAGTCCATCATAAAAGCTGATACAGGGGTGGCCAGGACCATCTTTATGAGTGCAACATCAGACGACAAGCATCTCGAGAATGTACCTTAATGGTTGCAAAGTGCTGTGATATGTGATCATGACTCACATCCTAATTCAATATAAAGATAAAAACTGCATAAAGAAGAACATAGGAGATAAGGCCATGAGATTCATAAATCAAATTTGACAGGTAACATTTGGAATGAGGTTAATTTCATGATGCACCGGTATACACAATGTGCACCTGTCTGTATATGATTATGAAGAAACACAGGTTTACTTTTATCCTTGGGGTGACCTATATCCGTTGCATTTAGTAACAGTGCATTTGGGGATATCAAGTCGATGGACTGTCTGTATATGATTATGAGGTATACATATCATTGGGATTTCCCCAAAATTTGTCCAAGAAACTGTGAATGAGAATGATAGCAAAACAACTGACGAGTGATAACTTTATCACTGACCAACATCACAAATGATAACTGTACTGTTACACTTACACTGAACCAAAAGATTCTGTTTTCATTGCTGGGATTTATTTGAGAGATCCAGAGATATCACTTGTACCATCTAATTGGTTGTAATAACATGCAGTTTACGGTCCTCTATTGGCCATTAATATACTAGATTAGGGGCTCTGTTTCCATACCTGCTGGTACAACATATGGCACCCCATTCCTTCGTCATGTCCAAGCAGATATGAGGTGGATACCTCGTCACTCGAGATGTATTTTTTCTAGAAAGTATTTTTTCTAACCATCTCTTTCTACCTTGCGTACACAAAATAAAATCATAAAAAGCCGTTTCTTGACACTTTCTATACATCTACTTGGAGATCAAAGAGCTATCTCCCATCTTATCAGTATTGATGGCTCCCGCCTAGAGGATTACAACACCATCTGGACAGGGAAACTGTATTTTATGGGTCGTAGTTTGATCTTATCAACGTGAATTACCAACCATTTTGAAATGCTTCTTCATTTGATGAAAAAAAATCTAATGCCATATATGGTGGGGAACACACAACAGTAAAAGATATACATTGTACATAGTATGCAGTATTTTTCCTTGTCTTGGGTATGGCAATACAGAAGATCTGTCATTGCCCTATGCAAAGTAGAAGATCAGTGATACCTATATCCAAAGATCTCTAGCACCTATCAAAAGAGTATTGTCTTCTAAGTTTCAGGGGAGTGATTATATATGACACCCTTCTGATAATGGTAATGCTGAAACAGAAGACAACTGTCTGCTTCTACCAACTTACAAGTTTTCCTTATATGTGGGTACATTGCTACATAACAGAGAATAGATCTATTTGTTTTGGTACACTAGCTCGAGGCATCCGCTATTATTTCAATCAGATTAAAATGTCTTACAAGTCTAGACAATACAGGACTTCCTGTGTGTTTAGAAGTTGTGTTCGGCGCTGTAACTGGCCCCTCCCCGCGTCAATGTGGGACGGGCCAATAAGAAGCGTGATTAAGTCAGGCTAGAACTTGTGGGACAAATTTCTTTCAGGCAACATTTCACAGCTTACCACTCTTAGTGAAGGTCAGTGCACAAACATCAAGCTGTTTGAATCATCTTTCAAGTACACTTGATATATGTACAAGTAAGACCACCTGTCTGTAAATGCCACTTAGTCTGAGTCACTTCCTCCATGTTTCTTGATGTCAAAGTCCTTAGAACCTATTGACCTCAGAGGACAACAATAAAAAGCTACTCCTGAGTTGACCTTTATGAATGTCAAGGTCTCATCCTCCATTTTAAGTAAACACTACATGTATTACTGTCAAGAGATATTTATAGTCCAGCCCTGTCTCTAGGACCCGTCCTCTGTCCCAGCACAGAAACTTGCTTGTTGAGACAAAAAAAATCGTACGTCCGTAAAAAAAATCTGACTTCAAAGTTTCATGACGTGAAATTGATGAAAATATGGTTTCGAAAGCTTTATTTTACAGATTTAACAACACAAATCAACAAAAATTTAAATTGGCTGCAAAACAATGGCCAACTCTGCAGAACAGAAGTATTCAGTGCAGCCACTTTTTGATGGTCACCTAGATCATTTTTTCATTGACCTACATGTAGGCATACAGTGATCACCTGTCTTCACTGTGTCCACTTTCCTTTTGGGCTTTCTGGAAAAGCACTTATTGAGTTATCACAATGTGAGGGTTTGCATGTCCTATAATGTATAATGCATAACAACAATAAAAGCACAATGTCAGACAGTAAAGTAACATACCACAGGTATGTAACGACATCATGCTTTATGCAAAATCTCTACTTTATTGTTGGATAACGTTTCTTTATGAGAAAATTGGTAGACATGAATAATTACTGACATGTGGTGAGCTTGCTGACAGGAAACAGTCATTCATAAAATCAGATTTCCATTTTATCATCTCAGAGATCTATGAATCATACATAAGTGCTACATTTGACCTTTGACCTTCAGAACTTGGGGTCCAAACCAAAAGTTTTTTAGCACTTGTAGGTCATATTACAACAAAGGTCGGAGAAAAGTTCCTATGTCAAATAATCATTCATTTTCCTGATATGTCGTATTCCTACCAAAAACAGTACAAGTTATATTCTCTGCTGGCTGTTGTAATGTTTCTAAACCTCAAAAATACTGCCGAATGCAAAGAAAACATTCTAATAGGAATCTATAAAATCAAGTGGCCAAATTTGCAAAGATACCACAATAATGATTCCAGTCATTTTGCAGGTTGGAATGTTCCTTCTAAAGACTTCATGGTCGGGATTTTATGGCCAAAGAGCACTTAGGCCTGGAATGTACACCCATGGAATACATCAGGAATATATCACACACTCCCGAGGGAACCATAACTGTGTACAGAATGCCACATTAGGGGAGTACTGCAGGTTCTTGCAATGGAAGGAAATTAAGATGATACACATTGACCCCAAAGTCTGTAAGCTATTAGAGATTTGAGAGAAGAGAAACCTTATACATTCCATTTCCTTCACACACTATCTTAGCCTAGTATCCACATATATCATAGCTGCTGAGTCTCTTCATCCACTCTTGTAGAATGAAGAGACTCCACAGCCATGATAGGTTTGCCAAATAGCAATTACTCAAGCAACTGGATATGATTTTGGAAACCTTCATCAACGTACCATTTGGATACCAGGATAGTAATATCTATGAGTATGACTATGAGGTTCACACAGAACACAAACATTGAATATTGCTTTAAATTTACATGTACATCTTTTTTCAGCTTGCCTACTTTCTTCAAATATAGCAATGATTGACATAATTCATCCAGCTAAGAATTACATCCTGTATAGCTCACACAGGTATATATTTTCTACATGTAGGTTGGCATAAAAGTTATGGCTACAAGTTTCCAGCAAGTGTATGTTTTAAAAACCAAAAACATTCCAGACTGCAAAACCTTGCCAGTACCACAAACTGACCTACATTTTGGTACCACTACAAGTCTACAACACCAATTGATGTCAATGACCTTTAATACCCTTTGCCCTCTAATTTTTCTTGGCTTGCTGAAGTATAACAAAAGATTTCCAAGTGATTTTCAAGGTCCTTCTAAAGGTTATAGACAAACACAAACACAATCTACATTCAAATATGTAATGGCCAACTGGGTCAACAAAGGCAATAAGCATGTGGCAATTTCTTCACTGGACATTGTCCAATTTCAGAGCAGAGAATATATACAACACTTGACCTGAGCACAGTTCAGTAGGTCAGGTCGACAAAGCGCTATCAATCTGAGTTAGCCTGAAGGTTTATTGTGCATACCACAAAAAGCCTTGGCAGCACTAGCCTCCAATATGGCCTTACTGATTCACTCACAATATTGACACTACCCATTACAATAGAGTCAGACAGTAACTTTTAACATTAGAATAGAAGAATAGTATGTGACTTTTGTGAGTGTCAGTTGATGTGTAAACTATGGCTACAATATTATCTATAAAAAAACAGCCTCAGATAGTTTTGTACATTTGTATTGCCGAGAAAGCCAGCATTACATATGATCATAAACAACAAAACCAAATTTTATAAAACTGTCTGTATGTTGAGCTAGATAAAAACGCTCTTATTACTTTCAATGATGTCTTCTTTTTTTTTCAAATTTCTTTCATTGTTATTCTGTATTGTACTAGTATTCAGTATACTGCATGTTGGCTATGAATAATACCAGACTGGCTTTGCCAGCAGCCAGCTTTGACTGCGAGTGTGACATCTTGGTGGGAAAGTCCTTGGTAAATCCACTGTAGCTCCAGCTAAGACCCTGTCTGTCAAGTTCAAGTTTAGCCTTGAGCCTTCCTCTCAGCTCACATCTCACCGACAGCTCGGCATTATCAACAAGCAGGAGAGGCACCGCTGCCGACAGTTAGACAACTCCATCCCCTCGCTCTATGGCGCCATGATCCCGGTACCTGTGACATTCTCATTTCCTCATCATCACTACAGGGCTTCGCTTCATCCTGATCTCAGGGCTCAAAATACCACCTGCATATTAATTGGAGCTGTGCAGGTATTTCTGGTATCTACCTGCACCTAACCTACACTGGTCCATGTACTAACTGGGTGTTATATTTAAAATAACGTAGGTGCATAATATGGATTTTTATTAGCTGCATTGACTGTAACCACATATATAAAGTACAAAAGAAAAAATAGCAATGGTTCCTGAACAATTTTGATATGATCCATACTTCCTAAATCAAGAGTGGACTGGTGCGGGTAAAATTTGTCAGGTGCAGGTAATTTTCAATGTTTCCTGCACTGCAGAAAAAAAGAATGTCAAGCCCTGTGATCTACTCAAATCTGTGCGAAAGCCGGTTGGCAGTCAACAGCGGACTATCAGGCAGTCAACAGGGGATGTGTTAGCCACTTGGAGACCTGTAAACATCCCTCTTGCTTTTCTTAGCACTTAGCTCCACCCTGCTACCTTGACCTCTCCCCTTTAATATGGCCATGATAGACTGACGGACAGTTACTCCATCTAAGCCACTTTCTCCAAGACCTGCACACATCTCAGACGTATCACCATTACCGTCAAACAATGTCGAATGTAGTCACAGAGGTGTATCTAACTGATGGCCTCCAATTCTGGGTTCAACAGTTAAACCTACTCCATGTGTAGGGTGTAAGGAAACACGGACACTTAACAAGTCAAAGATGGAGACTTAAAAGGAGTGAGTAAACTGTGACCTAGATAGCTTGTGTCATTATGAACCAAGTGTTATTTTGACATCTTCACCTCCGGAGTGACGTACCCTACGTGACTATAGCAGCATAGCTGTGTACAGTCACTGGAAATAGTAGCTATGTTTGATTTGCTACAAACTGACAGCTCCATATATTACTTGCCCTAGGGTCTTAATGGATGAATCATTTGATTTCCTGGGGAAAGAATTTTTTTTTTAATTTGAAAAGAAAAAAAAAATTGAAAAGAAGCAAAACCTAAAGTCACCTGTGCTCTCACCATTATATGTGTACTTGGTATCAGAAAATATGCAAATAAGTGTATTCCAAGTCAACACAGGGGCCTAGTTAAACTCATCTAATGAATCTCCCCTGAATTATAAGCCATTTACAAGGACAGGGGCAGCTGTATTAGCTTTCACTTGTACAATACCCTACTCAAATTAGTTCACTTTTAATGCAAGCATGTATTTTTCTACTGTTGTAATCCTATCAAATACCATGGTTGATAAGTTCATATTGATTAATCCATACTGTATTGATGGATACACGAATGTAAATCAAGGTGGCGAAATGGCTTCTGTGATTCAATCTTCGTAAGAAGCTGATGGCTAAGAAATGGATATCAGAATAGGAACTATTGTCTTTGTTTATTTTTTCAAAATGGATAAATATTTGGGAGTGGTCGATGTGGTGGTGCTAATCACAAGTCAAATAGAGGCATCTACTTGTGAAACAGTAATTTACATGTGTGTAGCCCACAACACTAAGAGGAAGGAATATATGTTTCAATGTGTATCTACAAATAAAACTATCAAGTATTCTGTGCTTGGCTGTTCACATTTACTTTGATTCCACACATTCCATCTTCTACTGTTATATTCTCACTAAAGTCTGATTTATCAGGAAGAAAACAATTAGCATGAAACCACATCCTTGACTGTTGACAGCTTTAGTGAGGACTTGTTTACTTCTCACAATAAATAATAGCGAGGTATGTGCTGTTTACACACAGTGGCTGATGAATAGCTTGACAGATGTCAATCAAAGCCAGGTTGGTCCCTTGTTGTTATCTTTCAGGAAAGGTGGTAGTGATTAGATTATTTAGGAAATGTGAGACCGTGGGTTGGACCACCTCTGTATTATAGAGGTGCAGTCTGACAAATTGTACCGGATATTTCTAGGACAAATGCTTCTGTAAGTTGTGTGTTCTACATTAGCTTTCAGGTGTGGTTACAGGGGATTTAAAATAAAGTTAGGGCGAGAGACGTTAGTATGGATTTTATTTCACCACCCCTACCACGTCTTGCTGACAGAAGGGGAAATACCCCTAACAAAAGCCAGTTGGAGCTTAGCATACCAAGACTTCTCCTGCGCGAATCCACCTGAAACAGGGGGGAAACACAAAGATCAAAGCCCCACGGTTTTCCCGTGCTGTCTGCGGGCTGTCTGATAATGTAGGCTAAATATCAGAGCAGAAAATTAGGAGAGGGAGAGGGCGAGACGGGAACAGACCGGGCGGTTGTTTACCGGGGGTGGGAAAACTGGGCTTGCGGTCCGGTGGGACCGTTTGGCCGCTGCCCGTCTCCGCGGTTCACCTAACGTCGCTCCAACCAACGACAAACACACGTGTGAAGATTTGGCGATGGATGCGGAAAATTTCGCAACGGTTCGGGGCTGGTTTTACGTTTGGGTCGAGAAAGGGTGTGGGGAAATCGGGGCTCGCACAAAAAATCGGGCCAAGCATGATCACAACAGCTGCAGTGCAGCAGCAGAACACTTGGGGTAACACTGGGGTCAAACCACGCTATTTACGCCGATCAGGCTCGTGTTTTCCCCACCTGATTTGAAGTATCCGGCGACGTCACCGCCGCTGGAGGTGTCGTCGAAGCTCTCCGTTGAGCTCATCTCGGAAATCCGTCGCAGAACTACCTAACAGCCGCAATTCTCGCGTACAAACCCCGACAGCTCAAATCCAGCGGTCCACTGGCGGCCATTTTGGTTCCCGTCTTCGACAATGTTCGGTAAACATCGGCGGAGTTCGGCAGCCCCACTTCCTGGCTTCGGCCCCTATCGGGTTACAATCGGAAGAATGACATCATAGATCTCTGTCGATTTCCTGACTGGTGTTTTTGAAATGTACAACGCAAAGGCTTATTTCGTCTAACATATTACCAGGAATGCGTGTGTTATGATCTTTAGACTACTCTTTATTCAGTCATCAAAGTGTTTCACCTAAACGGCTTTGCCATTGCCGATTAAACTGTTTGACAATGTGACCTCGCCTAAAGATTCAAAAGTTCAACACAAGTTACATATGACGTCAGTTCTTCATGTTTACCTCTTTTGTTTGTCATATTGACATTTGACAAGGCCCATGCGCTATTGCTGTTGCGTTACAGAATACTAGTACATCCTGTTAAGGTATCTCGGTTGGCTAAATTGGCATTTTGACCTTCCACTGTTTTCTTATTAATAGATTAAGAAAGAATGGAGCCGTAACGAATATTGATAGATGGGCTTCAGAGAATTTTAAATCTGATTTTTTGGGGGCCGAATTGATGACGTCATCATTTTTATTACCTCTGATATTATTTTTTTCTATGACAAAATACAGCACTTTGGTACATACCACTGTAATGAAACTTCGTTTTTCGTTGCATAATGATGGAAGCTACAAACGTAGTGTTGCGCAAACTGATATCTACTAACGATCTGTAGTTATTAAGAATTAAAGTTTTTTAATTAGATGAAAACAAACATTTTCTAATTACTACAGATCATTAGTAGATATCAATTTGCGCAACACTACGATTGTAGCTTCCATCATTATGCAACGAAAAACGAAGTTTCATTATATTGGTATGTTCCAAAGTGCTGTATTTTGTCATAGAAAAAAATAATATCAGAGGTAATAAAAAATGATGACGTCATCAATTTGGCCCCAAAAAATCAGATTTAGAATTCTTAAATGCCCATCTATCAACATTCGTTACGGCTCCATTCTTTCTTAATTCATTAATAAGAAAACAGTGGAAGGTCAAATTGCCAATTTAGCCAACCGAGATACCTTAAAGAATGTCCCCTTTGTCTTTGACTTCTCATCGGGGAAGAAACCGGGGAATGCTAAGTTGAGACCCTATAAAATTTGTATAAACCGGGGAATGAAGGAACGGAAAGAAATCAGGAAATATGAAAACCTCCAACACTAGAAAACAACTTTGAATACAAAGAAAAGGAGAGACAACAAAATGAAGCGAAGAATCGTCGACCCCTGCAGAACTAATAGTGCCCTCCGGTTACGAGCGCCGGTGTTCACTTGTGCAGATAATTAGTCCAGTCGTCCGGGTCAAATAACTACACAACGGGTAAAGGAGCTAGCTATAGTTGTTCTACAACCTTCCAAACACACATATACCTATAGCCTCCGGAAGTAAAAAGCAACACTTAAGAGTGACAAGATATGATCTATCGTCTACAGCAAATGTAAGGCTCCGGCTTGTTTAGGGCGCCTTTTTAAATCATTTCTTAAATCATTTCCAAAAATGAATAAAACGAAAACCAGACTGAGGGACAAGAAGAAAACCTGACAATATGGATTTCCAAATAAAAACTCCTAGAAGGACGAGAAAATCTTTAACCTCTGCTTGGAGAGTGGTCATAATGTCATCGAATGATTATTCTTTAACCCCGTTGTATTCCAAGTGAAATGATGAATGTTGTTTCCATAAAGCTTTTTCTGTAAATATTTTAGCAAGACTTCACTCAACTCGCAATATAGAACTCAACTGGGGATTAATATTCCAGCTGCGCCCCTATAAAAATCTTGAGACTCGCGCAAATTCTTGAGCCATTTTCGATCCAACCACAGCCTCTAAAGATCGACCGTTCCGAGCTCGCTCCATCCATCTTAAGATTCTCCAGATTCTGAGCACGCTCCCGGAAAAGAGGTTTGATAATCTTAAAGCAGATATGAATAAAATATCACGCCCGTGTGAGGAGAGAGGGTCGTTAGCGCACCGGGAAAGGCGTCAGAACTACTTTATCTTCACAAAGACGCCAGGATCGACCTATCTAGAACGTATCTTCGAAATCACCATCAAAGAAGAGGGATAGCCTTTCGGAATGACAGAACCTCGGCCTGTTTACAACCTGTTAGCTGTCGGTGTAGGCTGTAAAACGGAGTTGCTGATTAATTTGACCTGCCACAAGGATTAGCAATAGCCAGGCGAAAATCAATTGTTACGTAAATAACCACCGTATAGCACAACTTGGGATAATGTGTAGTGAGGTTTCATCAGCCCGAGACAGGTGATTAGTGTTGGAGAAAAGATGGTGATACGTGAATAAGCCTATCTCTGGAACGGGAAAAGAAGAACGACAGAGAAAAAACACATTTTTCATAGGAACGTTCGTTTCTTTATGGTCCATTCTGATGTTACATTTTCGAGCATGGAAAAAAAACAGTCGTTATTGTTTGATCAAAATCTGTTAACGTCATAACGTCAAGCCGTAAACTTTTCTACTTTATCCACTATCTATATTAAACGTTTATATTTCAGTATATCATGTTTTATTAACTTTTCTCCGTAAAGCCATAAAATGTGTGTTTGACAAGCAATAATACAGAGGGCGGCACCAGCCGAATGCACCTGTTCTTGACCTTGGGTATATCAAATGAAAGGTATATTTACAGGCGCCTTCGGAAATTGAACAAGATCTTGAGGGATCTTTCTTCCATCCCGAAAACGTGTGCTGCATACGGTTGGTGGTTGCAGATAGAAACGTGGTAGATAAACATCACGGAAAGTTCTTCTAGTTCTTTCGTTTCGTGTGTTTGTTTGTCTTGGTATGTGTCCGTAGTTGCTTGGATATTGTAGAGTGGCGGAATGTGAGGTGGAAGATGGTGTCACAAGAGACTGGCAGGATGGGGAGATGGCTTGGCGCCGTCGAACTAGCCAACGGTGCGGCAAAACTCCCAGAATTAGGAAAAACAAACAGAAATTCTCAAAAATTCAAACGTTAGACATTTTAACGGAGATGTAAGATCTAACACCATATGTCTCCACTAGAGGGTCTCCATGCCCTTTTCTCCGGTAAGCGTTGAGAGCCATTTCAATTCACCTGTAAGATCTTCGATTTATTGTTTAGTGGCGTAGAACAACTATCATACTGGTAAGTCATCCGTGCACATTGAAGTTATCAATCAGACACCACAAAGATTTGCACTTCATCGCTTCTCTCAATTTGATTCTGCCGGGAACTTATGACCCTTCGCGATTGTCACTTTGCCGCCCGAGGAACAACCTGCGGTATAAAATCAGGTCAGGGGATTTTTCATGTGTGATTCACGGTCTCGTCTTTTCCCTCCTCCCGCCAAATTACGGCTGAATGGCGCACCACACAAGCGTGTCGGCGCCAGGGTTTATGACGGTCGTTAAATCTGCGCTCTTTCCATGTGACGTCGGAGGGAAGGGTAATACTTCTCTCAGAACGTAATGTCAAGGCGGATATTGGCCGGGCCCCGTTTTCTGGGACAAGGCTATAGAAAAAAGTGGATTGCTAGAGAAGGGTAACGATTTTTCTTCCAGATATCAGTTCCCACATCATAAAGAATGGATGTACATGTAGATAAATGATGTCCTATAGGTTTGCCTCAAACTAAAGCGCCCAAACATGGTGTCTTATTGTTTTTTGCATTAAAATGCCCTGCCCTTTTTCTTCTTCTTCTTTTTAGATAGAAAGGGATGCATTTGTCTATATCATCTATTCGTCTTACATATATTATAATCTACTAGTATTACTGACTGGACAGACTGGCGCACGTACAGAAATATGACATGTCACTCTTACCCGTCTTTCTAGAAAAAATTACCACATCGAAAGAAAATTATTTAATGATATAGAAAAAAACAGCCAACCAATGTCTGTCTTGGAGCTACACAGACTTGTATACTCTCCAAGGAGAGTTTTGTGACGTGTGTTTAGGCGTTTATCGGGCTTTCTATTTTGTACCGTTTTCTTTGTTAATTGTATTTTGCCACAAGACTAGAAAGCCCGATAAAAACGCCTGAAAACGCGTAAAAAAACAGCCGAAGCCGAACCTCTTGTTGTTTGTCGAGTAACGTTATAGTCTCCACCGGACTCCCGTCTGGCAGAATAGTAATATCGGACTTCGGCATAGTTAGGAATAAAAGTCTAGTAGAAGTTAATTGGCCTAGGAGTGAACTGCTGGATAGGAGTGAACTGCTGGATAGACTGCAAAAGACTGACTGAGATCCCATGACAAGTTATTTTTCCCTACTTGGCAAACTTTCTTCTCTTTTGTCATCCAGCTGACACGTCTGCTTGAAGACTAGAAGAGTAAGCCTTGTACGCATCCTCGCTCAATGTTTCCAAAGGTCAGGGTGTCGCGTCTCCTGGCGGCTGACGGTGGATTAGCAACCCTCCGGAGTGTAAACCTGAGTAGACGCACATCTATCAAGTCACCCCCGTGTGCCACGCCAGATTTAGTCCATAGCCATCGACGGCTAGGAACCGTTTGAGGGATGATCCGACATTCTGACCGCATTGCCCGAAATCCTGCTGAAGCTTCTCGTTTTATGGTACATGGTGATTCAATCTAGCCTAAGTACCATCCTATTTCTGCCGGGGCTCCTTTGATACACTCGCTGACCTTTTTTTAGGGCAGCGAGTATAAGGAGCCTTGATAGAAATAGGATGGTACCCAGGCTAGATTAAATGCATCCATTCAAGAGAGGACAAGAAGCAAACATTTCAATTGCAAATGTGCAACAATCTCCTAGTCTCTTCCAGACTCCGGATCGCTGGAAAAATCGTAGAAATGGAACAAATAGAGGAGTAAGCCGGCCAGAGGAATATAACCGGCCAGGGAACAGCACGCGATCTACGGATCGCGAGCTGTTCCCTGGCCGGTTATATTCCTCTCTATTTGTTCCATTTCTACGATTTTTCCAGCGATCCGGAGTCTGGTAGAGACTAACATTCTCCTACGCAGAGGGACCACAGTCGTGTCGAAAGTCCTTGTGGTTAGCCGTTGGGGACCGTGCGTAGGAGGATGATGTACAACAGAATCGTCATAAACATTGGTCCTAAAAATTATCAAAAAAGGAAAGTGCACCAGCTCGTGTTCGAACCAGTCCAAAGGCGTGAACCAAGAGGTCCATGATTCCCAGCGAACTACGCCGGGAAACATGCAGTTTGGGCAGAGAGTGAGAAGTATACATGTGCTATATAAACACCCAACAGAGAGCCCAAACACTACCTTGACTTTCGCCTTCCCAACCGCTATCCACAAACCAAATATCATTGTAATCCATCATTCAATGCCTCCATATTTCATAGAGGTAATCATGATCCGCGTAAAAAGGCGGCAACCGATTCAATAGACGGCGGCCGTTGACAAGACGGACATTAGCGGCTCACATACCATAGTAATGTAGGAGACCTTTATTTCACATTTATGCACACCGGGCTAAGTACAGGTCACAACAAGACCATTCTCCTACGCAGAGGGACCACAGTCGTGTCGAAACTCCTTGTGGTCGTTGGGGACCGTGCGTAGGAGGATGAACATGACATGTTCAAGAAATACATTTTAACAGATATAAGATAAAACTAATGTTAGATAAATCCAACTTCTCCTAGCCTTTCACTTATGGTGGAGATAAAAGAACCGATTTGTCTTATGATCGATGGTTTGTCTAGTTTCATGAGGATCATGAATATGAATTTTTCTACAGGGTTAAGTGTATGAAGTAGGGGAATAGATTTTGTACAAACGTATACAGTTAATGTCTCTCTTATCTTTACAAACTACATTCTACCACAAAATGACTTTCGTTTCCTATTCTATTTAACTAATAGCGGCCCCTATACCATAATGGCGATGGTGTGGTGATGATGACAGGTAAAACGGCATTAACTACATGGGGTGGAACCTGGGCTGTCTTCAGGATCCATCCCTCGATCCGTCTGGACGTCCCAGGACGGAAATGTGCTTATTTGGACGGAAACAAATATTACCCCATCCGCTCTAAAGATCTGAACTTACATGACATGAAACTGCATGTTGAAAATCTATTCTAATAAGCTTAAAATGACACGTTTAACAAGAAAAATTAACAACATGGGCTCCCAAACAATGAGTGGGATGCAAAGAGAAGAATTGAAGCTGGAGTCAGCCCAGGGTGGAACCCAGCCCAGTGTGACATGACTTCGCGGGTTCGATTGTCACTGCTGGCGTCTCCTTAATTGTTAATATAGAATGCAGGGCAAAAGGGTGCAACACATGGCTGTTCCCTGTGGAAATTGGATGCAGAGGATTCCCGGCAGCATCATCATGGAAATTACTTAAAGACCTGGGCCTAACAGGTAGAGAAAGGAAGGAAGCAACAAGACTGTTGGGGGAAGCAGCAGAGAAGGCCTCCTGTTGGCTGTGGCTCAAGAGAGACGAGCAGAATTGGAGACCAGAGGGGCGAGGCGAGCAGTGAGTGGCCACCACTGCTGACCGGTCAGCACGAGGATGTAGCGGGACAAGGTTGAAACATCCTGTGAATGCTGACTACCCGCCTGACGACGTCGGACCCCTCTGAGAACCAGAATCTCCCACCAAAGAAGGTGGGTGATTTCCACGCATCTCGGATGTATTTAAAGAACTACTCCCTGGGCTTCCAGTGACTTCCATGAATAGAGTGGATGACGACCAGGAAAGAATGGTGACGCTGGAGAGACAGACGACCCCCGGGAAAGTCCGGTTTCGGTGTACGGGGTCAGTTTCCCCAAAAACACCACGCACTCGCAAGTCAGCGGGAGCACCCTACCCCAACTACGTCACAACATAAAGAGCAATACCCCCAGGGCCACCCGAGAGGGGGGGAGGATGAGGGGCCCGTTGGATCGGATTCATTGGTGACGACCAGGACCAGTACCCGGACTCAGAGATGGCCTGCCGCTTTTACTGGTCAGAGACCGGGAGTAGTCGAAGCCAGATGTCACTGTGGAAAAATCTGCAAAAATGGTAGAGGGTTGAAGATCCATCAAGCTAAGACTAAGTGTGGCAAAGAGGTGAGGCAGAAGCAGCGCACATTGGTAACACATGGTGAGACGCAGGAGAACTCCAGTCAGGAGGCACCCCACAGTACAGGAGATCTCTCAGCAACTGCCACTTCACCCCGTAGCCACACGAGAAGCCCCCAACAGACCATAGATAGTCAAGCATTAGAAGGTGACAACAATGTAAGGCCACAGGTCGCCACAGCAGAAGTCCAATCCCAGGTGGGTAGAGAAAGGCAGCGAGAGAACGGTACACCGATAACTAGAACGGGGAACCAGCAACAACCAGTGAGAGAACGATTGAAGTGGCCTAAGATGAGCGAGGACAGAGCATGGTCCCAACTTGACCAAGATCTAAATGGAGTCCTAGAAGCCACATTGGTAGGGTCTGTGGAGCAAAAAATCAAGACCCTCACCACATTAACATACAACATGGCCAGGGAAAGGTTCGGAACAGAAGAGAAGAAGAACCATAAACCTCAAGCCAAACAACCTAACAGAAGAGAGAGAGAGATCCGGAGATTGAGAAAGGAGATCAAAACCCTCAATAAGAGATTTAAGCTGAGCAAAGATAGCGAAAAGCCCGGGATCAAAGAGCTAACAAGCCAGCTCCGAGAGCGCTTATCTAAACTTCGCAGAGCGGAAAATACAAGGAAGAGAAGTAGGAAGAGGCAAAACAACAGGGCTCAATTTATCAAGAACCCGTTTAAGTTCACAAGAGCATTGCTTGGGGAGAAAAAGTCAGGATCTCTCACAAGCTCCAAAGAGGATGTTGAGGAGTTCTTGAGACAGTCACACAACGACCCATTGAGAAATGAACCACTGGATCCCAGCGGCAAAGTTGGAAAAGCCGAGGAACCCAAAAAGCAGCTAAATACCGATGAACCCTCATGGAAAGAAGTCAATGATGTAGTAAAGAAGGCCAGAGCTGGGTCAGCACCTGGACCAAGCGGTATCCCATATAAGGTCTATAAGAAATGTCCACTCCTGCTCCGTAGGCTCTGGAAGCTGTTCCGAAGGATATGGGTAAAGGGAAGCATCCCAGTATGCTGGAAGGAGGCTGAAGGATGCTTTGTTCCGAAGGAGGAGAACGCATCAACAGTCAGTCAATTCAGGACAATATCACTCTTGAGTGTGGAATGCAAGATCTTCTTCTCAGTACTAGCAAACAGGATAACAACGTATGTAACCGACAACGCTTATGTCAATACATCTATACAGAAAGGAGGAATCCCTGGATTCTCAGGTTGTCTCGAGCACACGGGAGTCCTGAGCCAGCTGATACAAGAAGCCAAATCCAGCAAAGGCGACCTCACAGTGGTCTGGTTGGACCTGGCCAATGCGTATGGCTCAATACCACACGCCACCATTCATGAAGCACTAGAACATTACCATATACCGGCCAACATAAAGACGCTCATCACCAGCTACTTTGGAGGGCTGCGGCTAAGGTTCAAAACGACTAACTTCATCACTGAATGGCAGGCCCTGGAGAAGGGGATTGTCACTGGCTGCACAATATCCCCAATTCTCTTCATAATGGCAACGAATCTTATTATCTCATCAGCAGAGGCCAAGGCACGGGGCCCAGTCATGGCCTCAGGTTCCAGACAGCCACCATTGAGGGGCTTCATGGACGACCTGACTGTCACCACCAGATCCCACGTGGAAGCAAGATGGGTTTTGTGCGAACTAAGCCGAATGGTCACATGGGCAAGGATGGCCTTTAAACCAAAGAAATCCAGAAGCATGATCATAAGGAAAGGAAAGATCACCAACAGATTCAACCTCCAAGTCCAGGGAGAAACCATTCCACAAATAGACGGCAACCCAATTAAGTGCCTAGGGAAATGGTTTGATGCTACTCTATCAGACAGAAGCAATGCTACAAGCACAAGCTCACAAGTAGAGGAATGGCTGAAAAGAACTGAGAGATCAGACCTACCAGGAAAGTTTAAGCTGTGGATATACCAGCATGGGTTACTACCAAGGCTCGGTTGGTTGTTAACAGTGTATGAGATTCCAATGACGCATGTTGAGGGCATAGAGAGGAAAGTAAACAAATACATACGGAAGTGGTTAGGAATACCCCCGAGCTTCACGTCAATTGGTCTCTACATCAGGTCAGGCCAACTACAGCTACCAATCTCATCAGTTGTGGAAGAGTTTAAAGTCGCCAAATGCAGGCTAGTGATGACATATAAAGACTCAAGAGACCAGAAAGTAAGAGAAGCCGGAGTAATGACCCGTTCGGGCCGGAAGTGGTCAGCAGACACACATGTAGAGCGAGCAGAAAGCATGTTAAAGCTACGCGACATCATTGGGATCCCATGTGTAGGGAGACAAGGTCTTGGAGCATCTAGGTACCAGCTGTGGGAGAAAGCCAACCCTAGAGAAAGAAGGGCCCTGATCCAGAGTGAGGTTAGACGTGAAGAAGATGAGAAACGGCTAGCAAAGGCCGTAGGGCTAGGAGTACAGGGAGCCTGGTGTAAATGGGAGCTCCCACAGAGGAAAGTAACATGGTCCGAACTGTGGAGATTAGAACCATACCGTATTTCCTTCTTACTGCGATCAGTTTATGACACACTCCCATCTCCGGCAAATCTGCACAGGTGGGGATTGGTCGAGGACCCAGCATGTAAACTCTGCGGGGGTAGAGGCACCATGGCACACATCCTTTCAGGCTGTAAGGTGGCCCTCACACAAGGAAGATACAGATGGCGACACGATAAAGTCCTTGCAGTTCTGGCCAGCATATTGGAGAAGGAAAGAAAGAAGAACAAACAGCCCCACAGGAAAACAGCAGCATCAATCACTTTTGTGAGGGAGGGGGAAAAAAGACCAGTAACCTCACGTCCATCCAGCAACCTCTTGCAGAAAGCCAAAGCTTGGGAGATGAGGGTTGACCTAGGAAAGAAGCTACAGTTTCCATCGGTGGTCCACACGACCTTAAGACCCGATATTGTCCTGTTCGCAGATGGCAACATAGTGATGATAGAACTGACTGTGCCTTGGGAAGAGGGATGTGACCTGGCGCATGAAAGGAAAAGAAGCAAATATCAAGAGCTGCTGCTAGAATGCAGGGCAAAAGGGTGCAACACATGGCTGTTCCCTGTGGAAATTGGATGCAGAGGATTCCCGGCAGCATCATCATGGAAATTACTTAAAGACCTGGGCCTAACAGGTAGAGAAAGGAAGGAAGCAACAAGACTGTTGGGGGAAGCAGCAGAGAAGGCCTCCTGTTGGCTGTGGCTCAAGAGAGACGAGCAGAATTGGAGACCAGAGGGGCGAGGCGAGCAGTGAGTGGCCACCACTGCTGACCGGTCAGCACGAGGATGTAGCGGGACAAGGTTGAAACATCCTGTGAATGCTGACTACCCGCCTGACGACGTCGGACCCCTCTGAGAACCAGAATCTCCCACCAAAGAAGGTGGGTGATTTCCACGCATCTCGGATGTATTTAAAGAGCCTTCAAGAATCTCGGCACCACTTGTGTCAAGGGCCATCCGTCATGCTAAGGAATGGGTCGGCTTGGATGCCTTCAAGGGTCCCAATTTCGTCTCAACGATTTGAATCATTTTTATATTCGTTCCTTTAATACCTTTGCATGATTCTTCAGTTGTGTGTGCATTGACAAGACTAGTAAGTCTACTAACATATTCTCGATTTGATCTGCTTATAAATATTCGTGATTTTTTAAAATTTCCTTTCCCTCTGCCATTTTCTTCCAGAGGCTCATTTAAAGCTAAATCTATCATAGTCCTTTGGTGCACAAATTGTTCTTGAAATAATTTGGACAACTCTGCAACCTTTCAGTTATCAGAAGCACGGTCACTTGGTCACTTTTACATGGTCATTGTACTAACAGTCGTTTTACAATGCGGCAATACTGGTATACAGCAGTATAGCACTGTAAAAAAATGGCCAGATGGGGTTTATAAATGAGCCAAAAATTTGCGTCAGTTCACTCCAAGGCCAATTCTAAGCCAATTCACTCCTACTAGGCGTTTATTCCTAACTTGTCAAAGTCCCCTATTACTATTCGATCAGGCCGGAGTCTGGTAGAGACTACTATATTTCAAGCAATGACCGCATGGATTGGAAGACACCAGTGCACATTTATTTGCTTATCTTTTATTCCCAGTCAACTCGCTAGGTGACGTGTTTACAAACGCATGTCTTTACAAAAACTTTGAAATTCCCGCTCTTTTTCTTATTCCAAGGAATGCTGGGAGAATCAAGATGGCGTCCAATCCCTCACATCTTTTGCCGCTAGGTTTGTTCGTCATTTTTCTGTCAATTTTGACTGTTTTTAGCAATATCTGCCAGACATTCAGCACAGAAACACTGCTGTATATATTTCTTCCCACAATGGAATCAAATTGAGTCTTCTTAGTCGCTTTATAGTGTGAGAAATAACTTGACAAGTTTCGGAGCACATGCACATGCCTTTTGTTTAATTGTGCCATGCTTTTTAGGGTGAGAAAAATTGTTTTCAGGTAAAAATGATATTCAGTTTGTCATGGCATGCTATATGGCCTATGCAACATGTCCTCAAAAACTTAAGAAAAGTTGTCTCAGACCTTCACATGCTGGTAAGTAACTATAGTGCACTTCTAAAGTTTTTTGGGGGGAGGGGGGCAAAATTTATTATTTTGGTACTGCTGAGCTCTTGACAATTCTAATTAAAATCCCTCATGAAGATCATCATATCAGTGTTCTGAAAGCAAATAAACGTAACGTTATGTGTACTCAAACAAACAGTTGACTATGGCCTACTGATATGACCCTTCTTGATATGACCATATACAATGACTTATGTACTGTACTCAAATGGTAATAGAATAGGCATGTTCACAGATCCAAGTGTGTATGTGCAGGGCAAAGTTGAAGGCCCCTTAAAAACTTAAAAATAGGTTCTTGTCTCGACCATGCGTTATACATGTATAAAGCTTAGCAGTCTGAATATAGTATATAATATGTATATGGCCTCCATTGCTGTGTTTGCATAACAATGTTCAGGCGTGTTATGTTATTAAATGCATATAGTTTGATCCTTGAAGAGTGTTACTTATCCCCATCCCCATCCCTGTAGAACTGGTAGACAAGTGTATCGGCTCACGCATCCACATCGTCATGAAGAGTGACAAGGAAATCGTGGGGACTTTGCTGGGGTTCGACGACTTTGTCAGTATCCTTTGATACAAATGCATACAATTTGTACAAACTTACCGTGTTGTTTGTATATATTGTTCTTGTTCTTGAAATTGTACTTCTATTTATGTACATTGCAGTATATATAATAGTTAAATACATGTAATAACACTGCTTTGATGGGATGTATTGTGCATTGTCCAGCGGTTACTAGTAGTGACCCTGCCTCCGGACCATGCAAGTTGTGAGTTTGCAATTGAATTCTGGCTATGACGCTCACCTGACAAAAGCCAACATGCATGGTGCTGGAAAGGGCAGTCCAGCATTGGTCTGCTGCTCGTCCATATGGACATCCATATTGTATTTTGTTGACAAGAGCTAAGGTTCTACTTTTTGCTGCTCTCTTTCCATTTATTTGTCATCTTGCTATGTTTAGCCCTTAACACTTCTGCAACAGACATGGTTTTGGAGGATGTGACAGAATTGTGAGTATAAGCTATGATATAGTATTGTCAGAAGTTTCTTATACTCTTTTGTATTGTATAACCCCTGTGTACTGCGTGCCATATATGTATGATTGGTATATCTTTCCAATAACATGGACTACATTATTGTACAGACAAAAGTGACATATTAAAGTTTCTTACATTATATAGTCTTTGTATTGTAATGTTAAAACCCATACTTACTGCATGCCATATGTGTATGCTTAGAATATCCTTCCAATAACATAATAACATGGACAAACAATATATCATTGTACAGACAAAATTGACATCTATAGTACAATTACATCACACTGCAGTTTGAATGTTCCAATCATTTTATCTTTACAGCGAGAACACATCAGAAGGAAGAAGAATCACAAAGCTGGATCAAATCTTGCTGAATGGGAACAACATCACTATGGTAGGCTCTATTGCTTTCCTCTTAACAACAAAGATGTACTTATGACAAAATTTTAAACAGACATACACACAACTAGAGTTTGTAGCTTCAGAAGCTTTCGAGACACACTTTGTCTCTTTATCAACCTGGTAGAACTCATCTTGGAGTTTCCTTGTCACGTGATGGCTGATAGATGTTGTCATGTGACAAAACAGTCATAAACAGGACTGAGATAGTGGCACCCCTATCCCTGTTTAGGACTAGGTCCCAATGCCCAACCCAGGACCCGGCCAGGTAGCTTTAGGAAACGAAAAATGTGACAAGAAAGGCAACAAAACACGCCGTACCGTAAAAAATAGTCAAGAGCATAATTTGTGTATATTCCTTGGTAAACAGTTTCATTTTTTGTTTCCACAAACATCCTAACCATAAGGTGCTTTGTTGTCAGCAGATTTGGATGCAGATAAAACGCTACAACAGTTAAAGACTGTTTGAAAAGAAAAAGAAACACCATTTTTTTCTTTTCACTGTTACAGCTCATTCCAGGAGGAGAGGGACCAGAGGCATAGCTCCCAGCATCGTCTAGGTGCCAGGTCCTGTTGCCATAGTAACCAGGACGTCAACACCACCACCACCAGTCAGGATCATGACAGACTCCTTCAGAGTAGCAGCAGTGTTGGAGGAGATGAACTTTGATGAACTCCTGCATCCGGTCCAGATGATGTTCCTCATGATCCTGTTCTGTGTGACAACCTTCTTTATCCTACCCTTCATTTTGATTTCGTTTTAACATCGGTTCTTGTTTGTTTGTTTTTCATGCTAGCCTTCATATTTATCTGCCAGGTTACATAATTCCACCACTTTGAAAAACAACGTGTTCGTGATATCTCTAGTTCAACACTCCCAGATATGTATCGTTTGAATGTGCAAATTTGCATTATATATTTTGGGATGTTATTTTGGAAATCTCTTAAGAAACATGCTTTTGGGATGGCATATATTTGTGACCTGGTAAAATAATTTTGGTAGATGTTGCATCAACAGCAAGTATTGTGAAAATTGAATGAAGCCAAACGTATGCAAAAGAGAATCTAAATCATAAATGATATTTTATGTGATTCGCACTTTAAAAGAAATCAAAACATTCCTTACAAAGTGAGGACGTTGACAACATTTTTTTAGTGTATGGAAAACGCAAACTACTTTCTGAGAGAAATTAGATACGTAAGCATGTTGAGATCATGTACTGTAAGACATATTTCATTCAAGCAAACGGATAAGAAGTTATTTTTTTAGACTTGAGTTCAGCTCACATTCTTGAATCATGTACTTTGTCATCTAAGACAAAGCTCCATTGAGTACATGTAAAAATGATGAACAACTATTGACTTTTGTCTTCCTTAATCTATTGTTAGATGTTTCTTAGGATTACATAACAGGAATGCCTTCTGCATGTATAAAAGCATGCACAGTCCTTTAGTTAGTGGCTCTGTCTCAGGACCAATACACCGTGAGGTCGAATCTCACCGCTCCGGTGTCACTCACCTGACATGCACACTACCAGAAAGGGTTACAGACCTTAGGATGGGACATTACACCATGGTCATTGGATGTTGTGCTTCTCAGAAAGAGATCTGAATACTGTACACAGCATCTGTTTTCTCTGTCCCGAACAGTGGAAGATACATGTTTTTTTTTGTAAGTTTTGTAGTCACCTTAACTGGTTGCTCTCTTTCGCATAAGACCAGACTGATAGGACTGATCATCCACTAATGCAGGGATGGACACCCTAATCTATATGAGAGATGACACCTTTAACATGATCAAGGTGGAACACAATCTCACACTTAGTTCTCCAGACATGTCCTGCAAGTCATGCTCCTCTTTCTCTGATGCCTTGTGCTATGGGTGGTAGGCCCCCTCATATAGCAGCTTTTTAACGGGGTATTCTGTCCATGATCTATTTAGGGCAGCACATACATGAAGCAACTTTGTTTAGCTACTATCCAGCTTTATTTAGAGATGCCTTGAGAAACCCTTTATCTCATGGATTTAAGACTGTTCAGCCCTATCAGCACAAAGAAGTACCACCAGAAGAAGGAAAAATTTCACCAGTGTGTTTAATGTCATATGTACAAATGTGTTTGCACACATTGTTTGCCCTAAATAATTTTCAGTTTTCCAAAAATATATTCTAATAATATCCTTGATTTATATTTGTTAAAAGTTTACAACGAAAAAACTATATTTTGTTATGCCAGTCCTATAACTTAGTTTCAGGCTAAAATTCCCCCAAGTAATAAAATTTGCTTAGCCTATGTCGTTAACACAGTCAATAAGTAGTACAGGTCCCATACTGCAAATCAAATACAACAGAGAATATACACAAAGATGTTCTGACTTAATACATTAAAAAGCTTCCTGCTGGTATTGTCATTGCTTTCAGTAGGAATTGTCATCTTTGTTACTGCTATGTTATGTCCAAACCCAATACGAAAGAAAAACACAAAGCAAAACAAAACATACATGGTATTACCACATCACTACTAGAAACTGTCCTATTGGCAAGATCAGTAACATTAAAAGATAATGTTTGATTCAATAAGTTCAGTATTCGTTGCTTTCCCATTTCTCTTGCTTTATCTTCCAAGTTTGTAGAATTTGTGTCTAATAAGTTGGAGATCTGCTCTGTGCCAGTATCTCTTCGATTTGACTCCATGCTTGATGAAATACTTCCCATGTCGCCTTGCGTTTTGAATCCATCTTCTAAATCTGCAAGAGGCCAGATTAAACATGGTAAAATACTGTGACAATTCTGTATATGCATATTCATTACACTCAGATAGTCACTACACACAGCTGTGATAGTAAGTCTTGTTTTTCTCATCTAAGCTTTTAGGACCTAGGTTAGCAAAAATCCAAGAGACTAGAATCCACCAGCATTGCTTGTTTTCATAAGTTAGATAATGATATCACATGTCCATGGTAAATTACAATTACTAGTTGTTTAGTATGGTATTAAGGCCTCTATGTTAACTGCAAAAAAGTGGTTGCTTTGCAGAGGGTATAAAATTGGATGGGGCTTTTAATGTGGCCTGGCTTGTGACTGAAGGTTGTTGGCTGTACCAATCGGTTCAACTCTCATTGTTTGTAAGACTTTGAAAGACCACTTTATATTTGTAGATTTTGTTAAGGTTACTACATAGCATTTTCTTCTCAACAATTTGCAGTGGTACCTTGAACAAATATTAATTCTTCGCAACCCTCCCCAGTGAAGCCTTCAGTACACAGACACAGATATCCGTTCAGTTGATCGGTACACGTTCCATCATTCGCACATGGGGATGAGCTGCATTCATCTATATCTGAGGGGAAAATAAAGGAGCAAATGACTCACAGTTGCGCCAACAGCAGTTACTCATTTACAAGCAACTTTGTATGATTTTCAAAATCATATCAAGTTGCTTGGCTTATTGCTATTTGCATATCTTGTATGTGCTGTAACCTAGATGTCTAACATTCATGCATGTATCTCATAGTTGCATCCTAAAGCTTGCAATGCTAGTTTACTCATTTTAGCAAGGGACAAAGCTGTAATTCAGTATCTTATGCCTTACACATAAACTATACTTTTGTCATTAATAGAGCAAGACTTATTACAACATTTGCCTGTAAAGCCATTGTATCTTACTGGTGACAAAAATAGGTACAAAGTGATTCAGATAAAGTTACCTTTAATGTAAACTGGATGGGGATTCATAACCAGATGCTTGGGTCATTGCATTTTGCATATCTTGCATGTACTACCTAGATGTCTATCATTCATCCACATATTGCACTGTTGCATCTTAAAACTTGCAATGCTAGGTTACCATCTATGCTTTAGGTTACAATTGTGGTTCAAAGTCATCTTTATTGAATCTTGGACAAGATGAATGACAGATAAAATAGCCCTTTGTCTGGAATTAGGGCATCCAGAGGGCGCAAGGTAAGACATGTTAAAATCATGTTCGTCAGACTGTTAGCACAGAAACTGTTTTTAAAATTGTAAGTTGAGTTCCTATTAAAAAACCACCTGTGTTGCAGTGTGTCCCCTCGTACCCAGGCCCACAGTGGCAGGTGTAGGAGTTGTTGCTATCCTGACAGGTCCCTCCATTGTGACACGGATCCGAGGAGCACTCGTCAATGTCTGCATAAAGATTAGGTATCTGTTTTGTCTCACAAATGAAGCTTAGACATCTAGGTAATAAGATATGCCAAATAGCAATTACTCAAGCAACTGGATATGATTTTGGGAATGGGCACCATTTGAACTTTACCAAGATCATGTCCAGTTCCTAGAGTAACTGCTATTTGGCGTATCTGTTTGTGATTGCTTAAGAAACAATAGACCAGAACTATGTTGATATTTCCTAGTATGTTGATGAAGGTTAGACATCCAAATAGTTGATACATTTGTATTTGTAGACTAGTACACACTTTCTTTGTTAGAATGTGCATGCTATTGTTGCTAAGGTAATTTGCAAGAATAGTCGTACCGATTTCACAGAAGTCTCCTTCAAAGCCAGGAAGGCACGAGCAGCTATAGTTGTTGAGACCATCCACACAACTTCCTCCATTCAGACACTGGTGGCTGGCACAGTCATCTGTATCTGAATAAGAGAAAGACTTAAAATGCAGTTTGACAGTAATTTTGCACATCCGAGGCAAAGATGTCAGCAGAGAAAGACAGGTCTCTTTTAAACACATTTCATTCTCAAGGGGCAACATTGTAGGAAGGAGCAAGAAACTTTATCTCAACAATGATATTTAGATTAGATTTCAGACGTACCATTTTGACAGTTGGTCCCTTCATACCCAGGCAGACAATGGCAGAAGTACTCATTGATACCATCTTTACAGGTCCCTCCATGGTCACATGGGTTTGACAGACACTCATCAATGTCTTGTTGGAAAAAGGAGACAAAAAATAGGTTGATTTCCCCCATCCCAGTATACATTCATACAAAGGGAGTCCATGTCACTTTTGTGTAAATATACATGTGTTCCCCATCGCATTGCAGCCTTGCTACACCACGCATTTACTATGGTCATCCACGCATTTATGGTCAAATCTCTCCTACCTAAGTTCCAGAGTCTCAAGCCTCAACTTCTGCACATAGAAGACGCCAACTTTAATTAGTGTGTAGGGGTCTTCTATGTGCAGAAGTTGAGACTTTGGAACTTAGGTAGGAGAGATTTGACCTCAGTAGATCTGATATACTTGTCTTTCCACAGGTAACAATAATATATGTGACACACCTGTTTCACATAACTGTCCAGTGTACCCATCAATACATAGGCAGGTGTAGATCCCAATTCCATCCACACAGGATCCGTTGTTCAAACAGGGCATGGACATACACTCATCTATATCTGAAATAAGAACAAATACCATTAAAAAAACAGTTCGGAGACCTCATGCCTGTATGAACTATTCAGTTTTTTGGTGACACCTTATGGGGCAAGCCTAATAGTATAGTGTGCGTCCGTTTGTCAGGAACTCCCAGAATTGATAGGCATGTCAGGTATTTAGAGTCCGTGCGTTTGTAGTTGCATCATGCTAGTCTACATGATGCAACTACACACTTTATGTAACAACTTAAAGACAACAAAGAAT
The DNA here is from genome assembly GCA_019207045.1 of Branchiostoma floridae x Branchiostoma belcheri. Taxonomy (NCBI): domain Eukaryota; kingdom Metazoa; phylum Chordata; class Leptocardii; order Amphioxiformes; family Branchiostomatidae; genus Branchiostoma; species Branchiostoma floridae x Branchiostoma belcheri. The sequence goes on from CM033041.1 coordinate 9,601,306, forward strand.
ATTGTACCAGTATTCATCTTTGATGCAATGTATTTTTTTTCAAAGTTATTAAATGTCTTCATTTGTTCACAAGAACCTTTGGGACAAACTATACCTAACGTTGTATCACAAGATAAGATGTACCTTTGTCACAATGCTGTCCTTCAAATCCTTGTGGGCAGCTACAGTTGTATGCATTAACCCCTTCTGTGCAAGTCCCTCCATTCAGACACGGGCTAGACTCGCATTCATCAATGTCTGAAATATTAGAAATAATGTAAGTTCTGGTATTGATGGCTTTATGGTGACTTGCACCTCTCAAATATTTGAAAAGTGTCATTATACCCATTACATTATCCACGATTTTTGAGCGTATCGATGGAAGATCGGCCATATTCAAGATCGACAGAGGGTTGCGCGTATTTGAATAGTGTCATTAAGGATACCCGTACTCTAGCTGCAAAAAGGACTGAATCCAAACAGGGCCTGTCCTTGGTGCTGAAAGGTTGCTAATTAGTGATATACCTGTATGTAACATTACAATCATTGTAATAGCATGTCAGCTTTGAATATATCTGAGTCTGCATGGTGTTCAACAATCCCACTTTGTTGTAAGTCGGTTCTAACTAATCTACAACTACAAGCAGATCTATCAGTGGCAAGGATCCAAAGGGCCAACCAGTATCCAACATGCCATTGAAGCCCTGTTTGACAAACCTCTTTATAGCTGGGAGAGCTTTCTATAGATAAAGCATTAATTAGCATTATTTGGGAATTGTAACTGTATCTATGATGCGTTAAGGTGTTTTATGTACTATATAGGCATAACGTTACATGTACACTCAAAACGGACACTGCACTTCAAATTCTATGATTACAGTATTACCATGACTTCTGGGTATCTTATAGATTTGAAGCTACCTGTTTCACATGTGTGTCCAGTGTAGCCATCAGGACAGGTGCAGTTGTAGTTGTCGATCCCGTCCACACATGTTCCTCCATTCAGACAGGGAAGGGACATGCACTCATCCACATCAGTTTCACAGTTGTCTCCCAGGAACCCAGATGGGCACAGGCATCTGTAGAAGTTCACGCCATCCTGGCACTGTCCATCGTTGAGGCAGGGGGTGGAGGCACATTCGTCTGTGTCTATTTCACAGTCATTTCCTTCGTATCCAACAGTACAGTTGCAGCTGTAACCGTTTAGCTGGTCCTCACAAGTGCCTCCATTTTGACAAGGGCTAGATTCGCATTCGTCAATGTCTGTCTCGCAGGTTTGCCCCTCGAAACCATCAGGGCAGTGGCAAATGAAGGCAGCAATGCCGTCCTCACAGCTTCCATCATTTAGGCATGGGTAGGGACTGCAGTCGTCTATATTGTTTTCGCAGTGCCTGCCATTAAACCCATCCAGACATGTACAGTTGTAATCCATAATGCCATCCATACACTGTCCACCATTTTTACAAGGGTTTGGCGAGCAGTCATCGATATTGTGTTCGCAGTTTGTTCCGTTAAATCCAGGGTGACAGTTACAGATATAGGAGTCTCTGCCATCATCGCACAGGCCACCATTTTGGCAAGGGTCAGAGCTACACTCGTCAAAGTCATTGTCACAGTTTTGACCTTCAAATCCAGGCACGCAGCTGCAAGCGTAGAACCCAATTCCGTCCCGGCAGGTGCCATTATTCTGACACGGGTTTGACAAGCACTCGTCCACGTCTTCCTGGCAGTTCTGTCCGGTAAACCCTCTTGGACAGGAACAGCTATAGGAGGTGACACCATCGATGCACCTTCCGCCATTGGTGCAGGGGTTTGGGTCACAGTCGTCAACGTCGATCTCACAGTTGTCGCCATGGAAACCAGGTGTGCAGGTGCAGAAGTAGGAGCTGATACCATGAGTACAGGTGCCTCTATTGTAGCAGGGGGAGGACTCACATTCATTCACATCTGTGGGATAAGTGTAGGGCAGAACATGTCAAAGGTAACAATTTCCAGTATATCTTGACATGACTGGGCATGCAGAGAGTTTTTTACATGTTGTAAAGAAGAATGTCTGTTTACATAGCATATGACATCACATGTCAGGTTTCTACAGAAGAGTATAAACTGCATATCTGGGCAGACTAGTTCGCACTAATTATTAACTTGCACCCAATTCTTTAAGATCAGCGTGACGGGTTCTTTCACATGCTCCTCAAACACGGGAACACATCTTACCATAACCTCCTTGATACATACCAATATTTCCTATTTAGAGCTGGTATTCACTGGTCTGACAACATTGTCCATTAAGACAGTTCTTAAGGCTAATCTCCAACATAGAATATAATCATATAACATCTGCTGGTCTTACCTATTTCACAGTGTTCTCCATCAAATCCAGCAGCGCAGTCACAGGTGTAGCTATCCACCCCATCCACACACCTGGCTCGGTTCATACATGGGTTGGGGCTACAGTCATCTATATTATTCTCACAGTTTAGACCATTGAAACCCACGGGACACGTACAAGCATAAACTGCCAGGCCGTCTGTGCAAGTACCTCCATTTTGACAAGGATCTGACATACATTCGTTGGTTTCGATACCACAGTGGGTTCCCTCATACCCGTCCAAACAGAGGCATATGTAACTATTCACTCTGTCTACGCACGTTCCGCTGTGTTGGCAAGGAGTGGATAGGCACTCGTCAATGTCTATTTCACAATGTTGTCCTTGGAAGCCAGGAGCACATAAACACAAGTAGGAGTTGATCTGATCCACGCAGGTACCATTGTTTTGGCACGGACTGGACTCGCACTCATTGATTTTGTATTGACACGTCTCCCCCTCATACCCTGCTGTACACTCGCACATGAAGGAGTTCACACCGTCGACGCAAGATCCACCATTTTCACACGGCCCGGAAAGACACTCATCTACATCGTTCTGACAGGTGTTTCCTTCATAACCAGGTGTGCAGGTACAGGTGTATGCATTGATACCATCCTCACACGTGCCGCCATGTTCACAAGGTGTTGAGCTGCATTCGTCAATGTCGACTGAACAGTTGTCACCGGTAAAACCAGCTGTACAGATGCACTCGAAGCTGTTTACTCCGTCCATGCATGTTCCCCCATTGTCGCAAGGAGCGTTGACGCAATCATCAACGTCTAGTTCACAGTTGTTCCCTTCAAACCCGGGCGGGCACACACACTGGTACGAGCCGATGGCATCCTCACAGGTCCCATTGTTCATGCAGGGGTTCTGGGCACAGTCGTTGATGTTTGTCTGACACAATTCTCCTCCAAAACCCTGTGGGCAAGCACACTTGAAGAAATTTACCTTATCCAGGCAAGTCCCACTGTTCTGACAAGGGCTTGATTTGCATTCGTTTATGTTTATTTCACACCTGTGTCCAGTTAATCCAGGTGCACAGCTGCAGTTGAAGCCGTTCACCTGGTCCGTACAGGTGCCACCGTGATTACAAGGCGATGATAAACATTCGTCTACTTCAGTTTCACAGTCGTGCCCTTCATACCCAGCAGGACAGTCACATGAGTAATGATTCAGTCCCTCTGTACATGTGCCACCGTTTAGACAGGGACTGGACAGGCACTCATCAATATCTGTAATGAAACCACACCATCAAGAGTGATATTTGCATTCTCTGAACAGAGGCATTTTTTAGGCTTTCTATCTTTCTTCTTGTTCACCAGCCAAGTGGACAAGATGAAAGGGGACAAAATAGAAAGCCAGACAAAAACTCCTAAAAACACAACAACAAAGCAGTCTGAGCCAAAACTTGGGGAGTAATCATATAGTAATCATCAAGTATCCTATCAGCTCAGTTTTGACAAGGAAATTAGATAATTTCAACACATTGTCAAGCTTTTTCATGGCAGGAAGCACTGTCAAACAATTACATTTTGATGCCTAGAGGACATTGTCAATTTTACATTTAAAATCAAATAAAGCAATGTATAATACAAGAGTGCTATACATTCCACTGTTGATAAGTGTCTATGTGCACAAACCTGATTGGCAGTTGTCACCACCATATCCAGGTGGACAGGTGCAGGTGTATGAATTGATGTCATCCACACAGGTGCCGTCATTCTCACATGGTGATGATTCACATTCATCTATATCTGGTTATGGTGGAAGCATAGGAAAACAATGATATTAGATTCATTGAATCTGCTATATGCTGGTATTTTACATTGCATGCATACAATTTGTATGTTGGGCAATACTTTTCTTAAAATATCATCTTCCATTAAGGAAAGCTTGCATATCCTTGAGGGCCCGCATGGGGAAGTACCCCACAATGCTTAAAGCTGAATTCAGAAGATTCCTCCACATATTACACCAAAATCAAGGAGGTTTAATCAAGGAATGCAGTTATGCAAAATTCTGTCACCTTGCTACAAATTACATGAATAAGACAGATTTTCCTACGAATCACTGAAAATCAAAATATGCTGCCTTTGCCTTAAAACCCTTATCCTTATGAGTCAAATAAAGTACAATGTAGTAGTTACCTTCTTGACAGTCCATCCCTGACCACCCTGATGCACATGGTCCAGGGCATGTCCCAGTCATGAGATCACAGGCTGCGTCATCAGCACAGTGGCACTCACTGGTACAGTTGGGTCCAAATCTTCCCTCCCTGCATTCTTCCTGACATCCTTCTCCTGTCCATCCAAACCCACATCCTTTCTCACATTTTCCAGTTAAAATGTCACAAGCTCCTCCATCCAGACAGTGGCACTGCAAACCACAGTCTGGTCCAAACTCTCCAGCATTGCAGACCTGTTGACAGGACTCACCCTTCCAGCCCGCACCGCATCCTCGAGAGCAGTTACCATGGAAACTGTCGCACCCTTCCTCTTCGTAACAGTGGCAGGTCAGGCTGCAGTTGGGACCAAATCTTCCCACAGGGCAACTTTCCTGACATGACAGCCCAGTCCAACCTGCTGCACAGCCGCTGTGACATTCTCCAGTTTTTACGTCACATGCCTCTCCTCTGAGACAGTGGCACATCTCTTCACAGTCATGTCCAAACGTACCATTAACACAATCTTCCTGACATGTATCTCCCCTCCATCCTGGTTCACACTGAGCTGGGCATTGTCCCGTCACATGGTCGCAGAGCTCCATACAGTTACAGGACATGGCACACTCTTCTCCAAACGTACCGTCCTCACACTTTTGTTGACACGCGTCGCCGTGCCAACCACTGGGACATCCGCTCTCACAGTTGCCAGTGAAGGGGTCGCAGGGTTGTTCCCTGTCTCGACAGTTGCACTGTTGGGTACATCCAGCACCGTAAGTCCCCGGCTGACAGGCTAATACAAATATCACATAAAAGCTTGTTATTAACAAGCATTTACTGCGTGTTGCTTCCATGTATCTACACAGTCAACTGGTAATGGTGGCAGTTAAGTATTACTGACATTAAATGTTGTAACAGAAGCTCAATGATATTTGGGCTCAGCTGACCCATGTTTATCAAACTTTTGAAAATTGTTGTTACAGCCCTCAATTTGAACAGAATTGTTGCAATTGACTGTCATTAGATTTGGAAGTGCATGACAAAGAAGCACTTGACAGCAAAGCAAGTTGTTGGTCAGTACACCCATTTCAGTCTTAAGAATGAAGGTTTTGGCATGTACATGTTTTCATCAATAGTCGCTCACTACTACACATATTACTTTACATACTTTGGTCACATTGGTGTCCCCGTAGCCCAGTTGTGCATGAGCAGCCGTAAGGATCGGGCACACACAGCAGGAGTCCCGAACACTTATCCGACTGGTCATCGTTATCATCACAGCGCTGGGAGCAGTCCATACCAAACCTGTTCCCACCACAGCCTGCAACAAAACATCAATTAGAACATATAATCTTAGCTACCTACCTAGTCCCTTGACCTCCAGGTTGTTGCATGGGGGACTAGGTAGCCATAGCCATCTCAGCTACAAGCTACAAAAGCGACATCTTTAATACTATTATAACCCTGAACAGGACTAAAAAAGTATCACTCTTTCAGTGACTTACTTTTTTCGCACAAAGTTCCTTTAAACCCTGGGGGGCAGACACACTCGCCTGACTCATGGAAACACTGGCCTCCATTGTAACACTCCGGACATTCAAACTCACAGCTGTTACCCCACAGGCCTGGGGGACATCCTGAGTGGACAAAGAATATGAAAAAGTGTCAATGAGAGAAAAGTTATAATTCATTTTTTGTTAGGAGGCAAGCTAATCAGGGAACAAACAATCATGTAGTTCCGTATATCCTAATTGATGCAATGACTAATGGGCACCTTATCAAAAATGTACTCCGTAAAAAGAGTTGATTGCACCCAAGTAGAAGTTGTCCTATGTGTCTGAACTTAAAATGACTCGTGCCCATCCTTACACTTGTGTTGGGGTTACATTGTGAGTGTGAAGAGTATGAACTCATCAAGAGGGAGTGCTGTGTATGGGATAATGCAGAAATGCAAATGTCTACATTGTGATGAGATCTTTTTGAAACAGCAGACACACTTTTATTCAAAACACGATACCAGGTAAACAAAGTCTGCCTTACCTCGGACAATCAGCCTCATCATAGCCTGATTTTTATTGCTGCCTGTCCTTTGACCCTCGTAGAAGCACTCATACAACCCTGCATCTTCCAGTTGTACATCATCTATGTTCAGTTGAAAGCCATTTGCTTGTATCTCCACCCCGTTATGCATCCACTTCACAGTATCTCCAGATGTTGTGGTCGGTGTTACTGCTAGTGTTACCGATTCCCCTACTGATACAGTCCTGGAATATTCTTCTGGCAAAAGTTCCGCTTCAAAAAGAAGTAGCATTTGTTTTAGATAAATTGTCATGATTTGATGATGATTAAGGTCAACATCATCGATTGCCAGCTACACTTTTTTTACAGAAAAGCTATGCTTAAGGATGCATCATGATATAATATTGCTTATTACTAGTAAAACATTTTGCTACAGTATTCATAACAAGACTGTTGCTATTATTGCACCATAGAATGCCAAATAAAATGATATGAAGAAAGACAATGGATACTGACAGAAATGTCCAACCATTTCTAGAATTTATCCAATTACTTGAGTAACAATTTTATTGAGTGTACTTGACTGAAATAAGATCACATTCGGAATCTACTACACAAAGAAAATGTTACTAATAGGAGAATTTAGAAACCCCCTTCTAGCACCACTAAAGAAAGATAACTATTACCTCGATCCTTGATCCTAACTGTCGTCACTCTGGTTGCGATGCCCTTCAATGACTGTGCCTCACAGTAGAACGCCCCAACTGCAGCTTCCCCTGCCATCGGCAAGAAACTGACCATCCTCCCGGGCCAGGGTTCAGGGAGAATCCTTCCTACAATCCTCCATATTGTAAAAGACGTTCCTGTCCCTGTGTCCTCTGCAACCCCGAAGGGAAAAGATCCCATCCCCATAGTTGTTACACACTTGATGTTAGGGAATCCTGAAGATGTTGACGTGTACAGTGGTGATGTCACTATTGTCACATCAGACAGGCTCTCTGGAAAATAAGTGATGCAAGCTTTAACTTCTGGAGACCAACAATTTTACATGATATAGATTGTGAATTTTGAATCTGAATGGTTAGCAGTCTGTTTAAACTTGGTAAAATTTGAAAGCCCTTCCCACCTTCAAATGGCTAAAAGGCAGGGCCCATCTTTGACACTCTGTTAATAGCCCTGGGCCACACAGCTTTGTACAATCACTACCGCAGTGGGTTAATCCACTACCATTCTCTTTCCCAAACAGACGACAAAGCAGATAGAACAATCTACCTATGTGGCCATTGTACCATAGTTAACTTTGATTGTGAACTATCTGGTCCCTTGTGGTGATGGGCTGGTTCCTACTTTAGTCAGGGGATGCGCTCCCTTTACCACCCTAGCCCACCCATTAACTGCACTATAGGCTTTTCCACGTTAACTTTGAGGTGTTTCTGACAGACAAGGACCTACTTTTCCGTGTGCAGTTTGCCCCAAACCACTCCGCGGTACACTGGCAGTCCTGTGTGGGTCCATTGATCCGGTCACACCCGTCCTCTGGGTTCATACAGTTACAGAAGAACGTACAGTTGGGGCCATACTGGTTCATAGGACAAACTGCAGTAACAAATGTGAAGGTGTCAACATATATCAAGCTGTCAAATCAGTAAATTCCCTTACAATAAATGAAAATATTATACGTGAGTTTGTCTAAAAGGTACCTTCAAAAGCCTGTTCTCATTCCAGGAGTAATAGCTATTTTTTTACAGTTTTGAATTTGTGCCATGAGTTCTGCTGTTTTAGTTATTTCTCTTCAAAGCAGAGTTTGGAAGTGCACTGGGATCAGGACAATTTTAGCCCTTTACCACCTCAGCCCATCAACTTGGGCCTGGTCAACTTGGCCCTGGTCAGCAATAAGCCTAGCAATCTTGTCAACTCAGCCAGGTTTAGGGCTGAGGGTTAGGTTTGGGTTAGGGTTTGGGTTAGGGTTTGGGTTAGAGTTAATGTAAGGGTTATGGTGTTGGGCTGAGTTGGTCAGATTAGCCATGGGCCAAGCTGGTGAAGGGCCAAAGTGACTGACATCCTTATGTACGTACCCTGATTGCAGGCATCCCCAGTGTAGCCATTCGCACAGCCTGATGAACAGTACCCCGTGATGCGTTCACACGCTCCGCCGTTCATACAGTAACAGCTTTGGTTACAGTAGTTACCATAGAAACCAGCAGGACAAGCTGTAAAACATTGCAGACATAGTTTTCAATTGAAGATTAAAATCTGGTATCAACAATACCAACAACAATGTTGTAACATCTAAAACAAATATTGCAATTTCTTTGGCAGCATAACATACAAATGTGTCCTCTTATCAACCCCTCACATCCATGTAATGTGATCACTTAATGGGACACCTGTAGACAAGAGAAATATATTACAAAGGTGCATTTACATTCTGGTAAGGTGGCGACTTCCATCTGTATGCTGTAAGGTCCTGCTCCTACTGACGTTGAGGCTCGAACTTTGATCATGTGCAACCTGCATTAAAAATATAGATTTCACCATGTCATTTCTGGTAGACACAAATGCAAATCACAACAAACATTCAAACAAATGCACAATACAGACGTTACTCAAGCAACTGGACAAGTTTTACAAACAGTCAAAAACAGTTTTGCAAGTGACCAGTTGCTTATGTATAAATATCTCATTGCCTGGATGTTTAACCTTCATCAAAATATCAAAACTTCAGGCTATTTCTTTGTTCCAAACATAACATATTTCACATCTATATTAACAGAATTATTGGTAATGTAGAAAAGTCATTGGTTACCTATCAGGGCGAAGACCACTAAAGCTTGCTCCAGTGGACGTGACTGTTCCTGTGGTTCTAGACTCCCTCGTTGCCGCCTCAACCTCGTCAAAAATGTAGTCGTATCGCAGGACCATGCCGTTCCTGACCTCACATGGTGTCGGATCCCAGGAAAAAGTCAGTTCTGCCATGTCAACCTGGGTCGCACGTATGTGTAAGGGGGATCCACTTGGGACTGTTGGTGGACAAAAACAAGGGAACATCAACATAGTCCTTACAAACAACATCATGCCATTTCATAGAAACCTCTGGATAGATGTTCCATTGTTTGTTGTGAACTTTGTGGTGCAAAAGCACTATCATTCCTTTTAAACTGTGCTTGAGAGCACCTTCTTGAATACAGGACCTCCATTCTATGTCCCTTCTAAAAGATGGGCAGCCCCAACAGAGATGCCGTTCCCAGCATTAAAAACCAGGGTCTCCCAGTTACTAGTTGGAACCAAGAGCTCAACTGTGAGGCTGATACCAGTTGAACTATGGGGACATCCCGGTATAAATGTATCTGGTTGACAAACATTGAAAGACTACCTGACAAATTAACTGATTTGCAAACTGACCGACAAATTGACTGATTTGCAAACTTGTACATACCTGCTTCCTGTGTTGTGGCTGTGGAGACCTTTGCGTTTCCCACACCAGCGCTCGTTCTTGCACTGACCGCTATCTGATAGGTCGAGTACGGAAACAGCCCCTGTATGATGTAGTTAGTTGTCTGCCTTGAAACAGGTATGACTGTTTCGGTACTGTTACTCAGGCTGCACTGTCCCCTGGATGTCAGGTTGTACGACAGGTCGTAACCTTGTAGAATCCCGTTGGTACGGACGGGCGGGTCCCACGACACGCCGACTATGGTCGGGGAGAGGATGGATGTGGTAAGGCTTCGCACTTCCTGTGGAACTGAAAATCATAACAAGGATGTTGTAAAATGTAATGTAACAATGTAATAGAGTATGGCTGTTGCCACAGTCTGGTAGAACAAAAGCTATCACTACATAAAACTTTGAAGTAAAGAAACCAGTAGTAGTTTCAACACAGCTGCACAAAACATCAACAATGTTGAGGACAATATCTTACACAATTGTATCCACTAAAGTTAGACCCTATTTAGTAAATCATTGGTCAATTATCTGATTCAATTTGACGAATTACTACTGTCCACGCGACCCAACCCAAGAATGTGTAGAGTCCTTTCAATCATGACAAAATTATAGTATTTACTAATCTTCGATTATAATTAATCTAAAAGAGTTTTCATCCATTCTATGCTATCGCATTGAGACAAAAGGATCTGCCCATAAGGCGTCACCAAAAAGAATAAGTTGCTTTACCATCCTCCGGGGTTTTGAAGCTCAGGATGGGTGTTTCCGGGCTGGGTCCTATCTCATTCAGTAGCTCCATCTTGACGTTATAAGTGCTGAACGGCGCCAGGTTGGACAGAGTATGATTTCTGTCCGATGACTCTACAGACTTCACTGTGTAGTCAAAGTCTCCCGGAGACTTCCAGTACAGCCGGAAGCCTGTAACAACATACAAAATGAGACTTCAACAAAACCCTACGTTTTTCCAGTTCGGACCTAAGCCATAGTGGGTCTGAGCTAGCAAAACCTTATTGGAACACCTCTCATTCCCTGCGTTCAACCTGTCCCCAGATGTAAAAGTAAAGGTAGTCCCATAGCCCTTTTAAGGCGTACACCTGGGGCACGGTATTGGACGGCTGAGCCCGATATTGGAAGGCGGAGCCCAGCCCTATCCTCTTATCGCCTTTTTTCCTGCCTAAGTGTCTATCCAAAGAGCACAAGATTGGTAGCATGGCAGGATTTGAACTCAGAACCTTTGGGTTCTGAGCCAAACACCCCGCAGTTACGCCTGAAAGCCCCACAGGTTAGTGTTTAGAACACCCAAGTTTCAGCACCAAGGGCATCGCCATAGGAAGTGAAGCTAACCATATCGGGGGGGGGGGGGGTCTGTATTACACTCTGTGTTTATAATGATGTGCTTCAGAGCCCCATTGGAGATTCGCTGACGGAACTGCGTGTTGTTGATGAAAAAGAAAACAAACTGGACTGTCTTAGAAAAATTGTCTTTGTTTGCTGGAGTATATAGTCACCCGATTATAAGAAAATACACGCGCGAAAGTCTTCAGCGCACGCTGAGTTAGCACTTGTCTTTATCTCCTTATGACAATGCACATTTCAGACCTGTAATTTCTCTGCAGCGGACGGTCCCGAGGTCAGGTGCGTCCCACAGCACGGCAGCGTCCCGTGCACCCACACTGCCCAGGCGAAGATTCACCGGAGCTTCTGTAGGCTCTGAAACAAAACAGATGTGCTGAAATTCAATAGTTGGCAAAAAGCTCAAACACCCTGTAGAACGTTACAAGTTCCTTATAGTTAACACATACTTAAAACGCTACTTTGAGATTCATGAATCACATGTATACATAGTTACGGCATATTCACATAAGCAATAAAAGAGCAACATACCAAGGCATTTTGTTGTGGCTGTGATTCCAGGGCCTGTAGGCCCCCCTCCCCCTTCCCCTATCCGGAAAGTCTGCACAGAAATATCATATGTTGTGTAAGGCGTTAGTCCAGCGATGGTTTGGTAGTGAACCTCTATTGAACCATCCTCTTCGATCGAAGGGAATGAGTTCCAATTGCCGTCTCTGTCTTTTCTATACTTCACAATGTAAGATACAACAGGGCCCTCTCCTAGGTCGATGTTGGGTGTCCATCCGTCAAATGAAACAGTGAGTCGTGTAGCTTCAATGTCACGTTTAAGAACGGTTGGCGGTTTCACAAGCTGTGGTAGTTCTGAAAAAAATGATAAAAGGCAAAATTTCTCAACGCCCTATTCTTGTTTCAGCCGTTGAAGCACTTGGATATAATTGAGGAGTTTTAAATTCCATTCGCAACAGATGATTGAAAAGACAAGATGCACCTAATAAAACGCAAAACAAATTCCCATAACTTGTCTAATGTTCATATACATTACATGTAGAATTGTAGAATCGTTATGTGCCTCTCGCTAACAAAAAGAGTAAAAAGGTTTTTACAAGTACCATAAACAAGGGGGTCAACTGTTTTCTCGTCAGAGCCAGCAATAGTGTTCACGATGCATGTCAAAATATCTTCTTGTCGGATCGAAGTCACACTGAATCGGGCCGAGCGACCTCTTCCTTGTGTAAAGGACGCTGTGGAAAGGACACGAAAAAATGATAGGGTCACAGTTTGTTTTATTTGGAGCTCCATTAGTGATAACGTTAGCATTTCAGTGACCGTCTGTCTCCTTCTTCGGGGTAATACTACTGGTTTTATTTCACAGTGCAGCTAGGTGTTCCTATCCATTCCATGAGCACTCTTAAGATGTCATGGTGACATGTTTAGAAAAATTTAATTTCCTTATTTATGTCTGACAATATCCATCTTTGTACATACGACAATACTTTTGAAACCACATCGTTAGCAGCAACACATCTTAGGTACTATGCGGAATAAAGCCGGTAGTACTAGTTTTACCATGAAGAAGGTGACAAACGAAATGAACTGAAATGTTGGCTCTTATATAACGCCTTGGTTATGAATTAAGAGCTTTGGTACATATTACAGAGATCAAGTATTTGATGTATTCAGGACACATCATTATGGGCTTTCCAAATTCCACAATAGGCTTTTCCGTCGACATAGACAATGAACCAGAAATCGCAATATCAATATAAAGTCCAAAGCCTTTACAATACCTGTTGGCTGGAGTAATGTCCCATTCATCAGTTGTAACGTCATTTCCGTTCCGGTTGGAGTCGGGTTTCCGGTCGCAGCGCAGAAGACGGTTGTTGGTTGGCCTGGGTTGACTTTCGAGTTTGTGAGGGCGGTGATGTTTGGTGGTACCTCTAAAGAAAATAATATAACTTCGAAATTACCCTCCTGTGATCATGCGACATCAATAAAATAAATGTTGCAATATTAAGTAAAACATTAAACCGTTACATTTTTGCAATTTGCAATAGAGCAGAAACAGATAAAGAAGAAATCCAGGGGCCTCAACTCACTCAGCTGAAGACATCTGTTGCCAAAGTACTGGTCGTTACACTCGCACTCGGAGGTGGGTCCGGTAAACCTGTTACAGTGGGCAGAGTTGTCCAAACAGTGACACTGCTCGCTACAGTCCGGTCCATACCATCCGACACTGCATTCTGAAGATTTCGGTGAACAGAAATAGTTTTAAAAATGATTTAGTTTATTTTTCATTCGTTTCTTTGACAGAAAACATGTTTGAAATATTGTATAAACTACGGTGAGTACAAACTTACACTATAAAAGTACGTAACGTATCAACTATTTATGATCTGACTTACGATTCGCGGAAATTGTCTGACAGGGATAAGAATTTTAACTGAGATCCTAGTTGAGTGAGAGACTCTCAAAGCAAAATTTAACTGGGTTCATTGTAAAAAGTAACATGTAATAGTCTCTCCTTTCCGACAAATGGCTTACGTGTGGCTGGAAAAAAAGCTGTTTTCCACCTGTAAATATTTAATAAAAAACCGATACCTTCTTGGCAGTCCGTCCCGGTCCATCCAGCGGCGCATCCTACTAAGCAGGAGCCATTGAAACGGTCACATGCCTCCCCGCCAAGGCAGTGGCAGGTCAACTCACAGAAAACACCGAAGGTTCCCTTGCTACAGTCTTGAAAGAAAAGAGATGGGTTACTTATTGTTTTGGTTGAAAAGTTAAGATTTGTACAAAATGATTGGTATATGCTAACAGCAAATATTCAAGAAATCTGATTTTAGAAACAGTCAGATGTTTGATGTAGCATACGCTACCCTTCATCAGTAATACTGAGGAAGCCTGACTGTTTCCCAAATCATTTCCAGTTGCTTGAGAAATAGATATTGGCGTGCCTTGTTACTTGGGTGTCTACCCGCATCGAGGAGATAGTAGGTGTAATTTTATATATCATTGATATCTGTTAGTGTACATGGATGGACGGCGAATTGTAAATTTTTAATATGAGACACAGAGAATGCTTACTCATTGTTAGAGTGGTGACGTTAACTTTTGGGCTGTACGGGCCAGGGCCAATGTCTGTGTACGCCCTGACCCTGACACCGCACCACGCACTCGGCCTCAGGCCCGAGATGCTCATCCGCGTGTTTCTCGTCATCACATCCGGGAATTCGTTCTCGTTCCCAGCGTCTAACGGTACCACCGAGACGCCATATTGGATGATGACGCCGTTAGACTGAGGACAAGCTGGGGGTAACCAGGAAACCAGTATACTGGTGATGAGGACCTCTTCGATCGTAACGTTGATTGGAGGACCGCTTGGAGCTAAGACGAAGAGAATTTAGTTTCAAGGACATGCATGTTTCATAACATTCAGGGTATATATTTAGGTCATCATGTCAAGATACACAATGGCTAATGCTTAGGTCACATTTCCAAACCGGGGCCCGGTCGGGTAGCTTTCGGGAACGAAAAATATTATATAAAAAGACACCGAACTACACGTAATGTAAAGAGAATAGTAGTCGTGGGCATTATTTGTGTATGGTTTTCTACATTTCGTTTTCACAAATAGCCCCGGGCCGGGCCCCGGTGTGGAAATGTGGACCTAAACTTAATCAGGGATAATGTAACAGACGGAACTCATGCTATAGAAAAAATGCTAACGTTACGTACTTGCTGTTAGCGTAGTAACAGTCGCGAACACCTCAGGGCCCGGGCCTACAAGGGTTCGTGCTCTCAGCGAGATCTCGTATGTTGAGTAAGGCTGCAGCCCACTTAGCGCATACGTTGTTCGGGAGGGCAATGTCTGGAAAAAAATCGATGTTGTAACGTTACATACAAACAAACAAACAAACAAACAATAAGACAGACTGATAGTTTTGCCTTTGATGTTTCTAAGGCACTGTTCACCCAAAATAGCAAGAACATGAATTTCTACATTCCTCAGCAGTTCCTCCAACACAAATAACTTGTCAGATGTTAAAAAGTTAGATTTTATCTGTCCTTGGTGCTGAAGTGATAGCTTCCATCAGGCCTTCTTAGAGGTTTTGAATAGAAGAACTTTAAAAAATGGTTGAATTATTGACCAGGAGGGCCAGTCCATGGTAATGGTATCATTTTCGAATTCCTGTAGATAGCATAGTAAGTCTGGTAGAGACTACTGAACTGAACACAGTCTGTCTTGGCACTGTATATGTCTGTAATGTATCCTTTTAGCCAAAAAGTTCCAGGCTTTTCTGTCAGTTTACCTTAGAGTTTGCCGTGACCTCCTCAGTACCCGGACACTGGCTGTCGGACAGCAGGCGATAGGTCATCAGGTGTGCGAGGATTCTCCCGTTCTTGTTCACGGGTGCAGACCACGTGATCTGTACGGAGTCTGACGAGATTGGCTCTGTGGTGAGATTGGATACTGGACCGGGGACTGTGGAATAAAACAGCAACATTCAGCCTTATGATTTAGTAAAGATTTTATACGTAATTTCCGTACACAATGTAAAGCGTTTACCCAAAAGCTGTTGGCCAGTCCTCTGACCTGTGTCGAGTTGAAAGCCTATGTCACGTGACCAGAACAAAAGTGTGACGTCAGCAACCGGTTGTCCGATAGTCGGTATCAGCTCCGTCTTTTTACTATATCGATTGACGATGAACCTTGATACGACTTCATATATTTTCATATTGCTGTGTCGCTTGTGTTTAACGCGGTTGTACTGACAATTAGATAAGGCAGGCATTTCTACCACAAGCGGCTTGTTCTAAGTCTAAACTTGTATTTGCTACTTAAGTCCTTTCAGAAACTTACCATCTTCTTGCGTCCTCACCGTCAACACTTCACTAAAAGGGCTGGTGCCAACTGAGTTGGCAAGGGACATCTTGACGTCATAGCTTGTGTAGGGCTGTAGACCAATCAGAACGTTCTCTCTTTGTGTACCGTTCACATCTGTTGTGGTAAACGCGTTTTCTTCCGACATTCTGTACAGGAGCTGGAAGCTTATAACGTCCTTACAGCGGATGGTGCTGGATGGTGGCAGCTGAAAGTGGAATCAGAATACGTATAGACCTCAGTGATTAGCACCTTTTTCTACGTTTTCTAGCTTAAAAGATAATTGTTCAGAGATATTGCAAAGATATGTAAGAGATAAGTAAGTGCTGGACGCAGTTTTGCTGTTATGTTTGAATACTCCATGACCGACAACTCATTCTCCGTTTCTTAGCTTCATAGAAATTCTTTGTGATAAGATATTGTAAAGATAAGGATTTGCCCCAAGGATACACATGATTTAACGCTGAGTTTTGCTGTTATGTTTGAAGCACTTTTGCCTACCTGCCACGATACAGTAGTTTGTCGTGCTTCAGTATTGCTGAACTGTATGCCTTGTGGAGGCTCTGTCGGCGCTACAGGAGTGGGCATAGAGAAAAATCATTTTACCGCAATTCATCATCAGTATTGCAGAATAATCTTAACATCTTAGACATTTAGATAGAATTGTGCTACAAATATTACATTTTATGCTTGTTCTTATTCCACTGAGTGAGATTAGAATGCCTACCCATGCACTTGGTCTCGATGGTAAGGACTGGACCCAAAGGGCCACCGCCATTATTTCCTTCACGGAACGTCTGCACGCTAAAATCGTACTCCGTGGAGAAGTCTAGTCGCATCACCATTCGGCTGTAGGATGCTCTTGATTGGTCCGCTAAAATCTCGTCACCGTATGGCAGCCAATCAACATCTTCAGACTTTTTGAAATGAAGTTGGTACGATCTGATTGGTCCTTCGCCAACGTCTATGGTCTCATTCCACGCTGTCCAGTCGACGATGACGAGGGTAGGGTGAATGTTGATTGGTTGGATCACAGGCGGACCGCTTAAACTGGGCAGTTCTGGGAGTTAAACAAGAGTAAAAACAAGAGTCTGTGCTCTAGTTTACGAGGAAGATAGGTTGGAAATAAAACTCGTATGTTTTTCAAGGTGTACCATCAGGAAGTGTACTATGCCAACTAACTGTTATTATTTATGCTACAAACCTACCGTAGAAGGTAAACTCCACCCTCTGGAAGGTCGAACCGGATGTTGTGGTTGCTGCACAGTAGTATTCCGTGTCTTGATCCGTTGAAGGAATCCGGAAAGAATTGGTGGTGTAGTTTCCTCGGGGAAAACTGGCGAAGCGAGGATACACCTGGATAAAGAGAGGTCATTTGCCAGTCTGTACCATAAGAAATGAACACTTAATCCATCTCGTACAAACGAAATATTAAATGTGTGTTTGATTAATTTGGTATATCGTTAAAACACTTTTGAAAAATTTGGCGCCATTGCACAGACCCTTGTCAGCTCATTTCCGATGTTTTTGATACCTTTTTATGTCAGTATGCGATGTAAAGTGACGTAGTTTCATGCAATTGTCAAATCTATGCCATACTGGCTTGCGCAATTGTGCCATTCCGTTTATAATGGAGTGAATGGGCAATGGTTGGGGTTTTTAGAATTCTATGCAGATTCCTTATTTGTTACCGGGCCCCGTGTTCGTTTTGAATCTGACTTAAATTCAACCCGGTGCCCGGCCGGGCCCGAAAATATCCCAGGAGATGCAAGGACGTAGGGGTCACGCCCGAAAGTAAAAAAAAAGCCCGTGAACTGCCAGGCAGGGCCCCTTTTTCCTACTGGGACTTAAGCCTAATTTGATTGGCCGTCGTGCAATTAGCCGGTGTCTACTGTTAAGTGGTAGCTACCTGTCCGTTTTGGTCTCGTAAGACGATGTCGTCACCAGTAGGGAGCGGGCTTCCCGCCGCCGAGCAGCTCAGGAACGTCGCCTCTCCCGGGTTCACCGCCACGTTCGTGATGTCGGTTATGAAAGGTGCTACTCCTGTTGGAAAAGGATAGACAGACAATAACTGTGTAGCTTCGTCTATGTTGACTTTGTTTCTTAATTTGTGTCATATCCAAAGACATTTCTACGGCGTGAATACAGAAAATCTTTTTACGCAACCATTGCTTTATTGCCACCGACGAATATGCAAGGCTTAAACGTAACGAGTCATTTGGTTACATGTACGAAGGACCACAGCGGCAACTTAACCATGCGTATGTGAAAATATGGGTTTGCCAATCCTTGTAATCCTTCGTACATATGAATGTCGCGCACCTTTGACGCTTTTACGTTATGTAGATGGGAGCTTTAACAACTAACCGAAGCAGATCATGCGGATACAAATTCTTCTTACTTTCTTCCATACAGTCTTCCCCAAAGTGAAAGTCGTCGCACTGGCAGTCGGGCGTTGGTCCTGTTGCTAGGTTACAGTGATTGACGTTATCCTGACAGAAACATCTGCCCTCGCAGTCGGAGCCCCACTCGCCTGTCTCGCAGGCTATTGTAAACAACAACAACAAATTAAAACGGTTAAAACTGTCACTTAGACCATCTTCTCTGTTTTATTGTGACGGCAAATTCCGGAGGTTTTCAGTGAAAATCCTGCCGGAACCAAAGTCAGCCATCACATAGTCATAGTTGCAATTGCAAAGTTCCCAAGCGTCAGAGAGAACAATTATGAAAGCTACACGTAAAAGTGTGGACATTGTTTCATACGTAGGCGTACGCACAATACACACCTTATACGCATCTCAGTCATTTTGTGCCAGTTTTGGGCACGCTTGTATACTGGGCCGTACTGTACGTGTGTCTGCGTACCATCAACCATCACAAATCGATACGTCTATGAGGTGCATATTGTGCTTACAACTGCGTATAGAAATGTCAACACAGTTCCCTACCGTCTTGACACCCGTCTCCTTTCCATCCAGCCCTACATCCGTTTGGACATGTCCCGTTCACGGCATCGCAAACTTCCCCATCCAAGCAGCGGCAGAACGACATGCAGTTCGCTCCAAATCTGCCAGGGGGACAAGCTGGAAGAAAGAGAGAACACGTTGTATCAAATACTAGTAGGGAAAAATAATACAATTCAGCACATAGGGCCATAGTATTAATTTGAAAGAGACGGGGGATCATACCCTTAATGCGAGTTATTATACCTGTTTGCCAATTTATGCATATACCTGTTCTATATCCATAGAATGATGTTACAGAAGCAGTGGGTTGCTAAGTCATTGACAATTTCTCAATAAATTAATCATTTATTTGTACAACATAGTAGCCCATGGCCATATGCTGAATTGATTGTGTAATACATCGTCAGGGGGAGTCTTTTAGGTTACTGGTTCTTACTCCCTAAACTTGATATTTAGCACAAATATATTGGTTTATAAAGGAGAAAGGAAATGTTCTAGTTTATTAAAGACGAGACTCACGCTCCCCACAGGTGACCCCTCTCCATCCAGGTAAGCAGGCTGAGCCGCAGGTGCCCGTCACTTTGTCACACGGTTCGACACAATGGCACTGTGACTCACACCTGTCCCCGTACCTGCCGTCATCGCACGCTGTAAGGCAGAACAGAAAACTTCAAAAGGTGGGTTCACATGTGCGTATATATACAAATCCTTGTGAGGTTTGTATGAAAGTCTTGGCCTCTGCGAGGCTACACAAGTCGCTGGAAAAATGGTAGAAATTGGACAAATATAACCAGATGATAATGATATGAACAGATAATATAGCCAGAGAAGTTACCTGGTCTCAAACCATACTCCTCCGACACCCCTTCTACAATTTTTCCAATGACCTGTGGAACCTCGTAGAGGCTAAGACTTCCATACGATTACAATAAGAGGGCGACTGCGACTGCATGTCCATAAAAAGCATGCACTCATACGGACTTTCATATATACCCACGTGTGACATAGGTAATTGAAGACCTTCAAAAGTCCCAGTTTTGTATTGACCATATTGGCAATCAAAGACAACAATAATTTGATTAAGCGATAATTATAATAGAATTTCATTATCATACAATGTAGGACAAGGCAGTTGAGCTAGTACCGTAGGCTGGTTGTCTAACCTTCGTCAACGTATCAAATTGAATATCTTTGTCATGTGATTTGCATCATCCTACGCAGGGACATCCAACAGCCAAACTGCCTGTCTGGACGTGCCCTGCTCTTTCAACCGCCACTCTTAGTTCCTGTTGACGCCCAGAGAATAGGCTTTCCGTTTTCAAAAGCTGTCTCGGGGTAACCTCGGTCAGGAACTAAGGGTGACATTTGAAAGAGCAGGGCATCCAGACAGGCAGTTTGGCTGTTGGATGTCCCTGCGTAGAAGGATGGTAATTAGCGGTATTTCCAAGTTTAAAAAGCCTTACCTCGTTGACAGGAGTTTCCCTCCCAGCCGGGCGGACAGCCGACGACACAGAACCCGGAAGTTCTGTCACAGGGTACGTCATCGCGGCAGTTACACTGCTGCGTACACCCCGCACCGAACGTACCCAGCACGCACTCTGTGGCAACAGAAACACAGCACACGTTATATGTTTGGTTTCAACGTGCGTATGTATTCCGTATGAGGTCCGTATGGAAGTCTTAGCCTCTACCAAGCTTCACATGTCGTCGGAGAAATAGTAGAAATTTGACAAATATAGCCAGAGTACATGCCAGCAGAGTTAACTGGTTGCAAACTATACCCCTCGGACAGCTAACTCCTCTGGAATGTAATGTGTCTTTATTTCTCCATTTCTATTATTTTTCTCGCGGACTGTGGAACCCGGTAGAGGCTAAGACTGCCATACGGACCTCGTACGGACTTGAATATATACACACGTGGGAACCCCCCTTTACATGCTTTACGTACCCTAAAAGCATTTAGGTTCGCGGAAATCTAATTTCGCGATATAATGGGAAAATGTAGCGTTGGTGTTGGTTTTGAATCCGCGGTCACGAGAGCTATACACTGTAGTCACATACTGTAATGGAAAATGTTCGCGGTCGTTTTAAGTTCGCGGTAAAGCTGCCTCTCGAAAACCGCGAATATAAAACTACCGCTACCATTTCTGCATTCACACTAAGTTAATGTTACGCAGATATCCGAATACTTGAAAGGTTTACGTCCTTCCAACACAATATTGGGTTATAGGGCGGCGCCCATCTCCGTTTCTACAGCCCATTGGGCATATAATACATGCAGCTAGCGAAGTTGCGTCTTTCGGGCTAACGGTTCTGCTTGTAAGTGATTGTTTACCTTGGTCGCAGTCAGGACCTTGATACCCGGCTATACAGGAGCATCCGTAAGGGTCGGGTAGACACAGCAGGCGGCCTGCGCAGTTCGGTTCAGCGCACTCCCTGTTACACTCCTGCCCGAACGCGCCGATAGGACAGGCTGTAAAACATTGTAATTTTTAACATGATAGCATCTTGAGAATAAAAGTACAATGCTAAGCTTTCTTCCAACACAAAGGTATACGCGGACGAAATTTCCAACGACCACTGTCGCCTTCTTCAGTATTGATCCTGATGAAGGCGACAGTGGCCGTTGAAAATTTGATCCGTGTACACCTTTGTGTTGGAAGAAAGTTTAGCATTGTACTATGATTACTACCTACACAGATGAGCTTCCATGATAACCTAGGGAATACGTCTAGTATTGGAATAAACCATCATTACTCTCCAAGCAAAGTCCGAAGGGAGAGTTGGTTTGCACACTTTCTCACAGCCGGTTATCTAAGCTGTCAGATGAAACAACGTTTCTTTCCTTGGATACCTGTCCTTGGTAGTGAAAAGACGGTGATGGTAACATGAACTGTAGGAAGTTGAACCTGAACATTCTGAATGTACTCATATGTTGTTAAAGGCATTAATTTTTAATGATAATGTCACATTTGGCCCTACCCTCGTCACAGTTTGCCCCTGTGAATCCTGGAGGACAGACGCACTCGCCGGAGTCAGGGTCACATACGCCGCCATTGTAACATCCGGGACATTCGTCCTGACAGCTCGGACCCCACAGGTCGGCAGGGCAGCCTTTATTAGTAATATAGAAATAAGTCATAGTATAAGTATACGACAACAAGCGTCAATCTAATGTATGTTGGAAACCAGTGGCACTGGCGCCTTTCTGGTGATTTTAAGTTATTCATGCAATTGTTGTAATCATACCAGCGCGGCTGCAAAACTTTACCTGCTAATTTCTTCAGTTACAAACAAGCTTTCACCAATCCAACTGTTGAGATCAGTTCCGCTGGATGAAAGGGAATTTCTCACCGCTAAAAACATGCGTTCATGCAGCCGTTTATTTTTTGGCTCGGATCTCTTTTAGCACCCACTCGGAGTAATACATCAATGAGACCTTCAAAGAGGCTATGGGACTACCTTTATAATTAACATCTTAAGTTAATGCATGTTACGTGAATAATCTACCAATGTGTCAGTAGACTGTATGAAGGTACAGCACTTACTTCTGACTATCAATCTCATGACCCCCTGGTCTGCCGTCGTTGTAGTTCGGGTTCCCTCGTAGTAGCACTCGTAAATACCCTCGTCTAACGTGCTGATGCCGCTGATTGGCAGGCTGAGGCCCGTTGCCATGGCGATGATGACGTTGTTGTGTCGCCATCTTACTGGTGCCATCATGCTGACTACAGACTGCATTTCTAAAGTGACCGTGTCTCCGGCGTTTACTGTTTTGGTAAATACCACGGGCTTGATACTTGCTAGAGATGGACAGAAAGGCAAGTAAAAAAAAATTATTGACTTTCTCTATACTTTCTTTTCATATTTTATTCTAGGCCAGCGATTTTACTTTTAGCAACATGAGTTTGGAGAACTCATGCCTCCATAGGTTGCAATTATGCAAATGATTTCCACTTCTACATAACCTGTGCATTGTTATATTACCCTTTCACCAACTCACACATGATACAAGTATGGAATAGTTTCTATCATTTACCACATATAGTGATTATGGCACTTTCGAATTGATTATGCAAATTAGGCCCCCATTTCACCTGTCATAAAACGTATGGATGAATACAGAATACCATAACAACAATGTCAAGTTTCCGAAGTTGAATTGAAGGTAAAATATAATTACCTGTGGTAGACATCTTTATTGTAGTAACCTGGTACGTCTTAATACCGCTCTGCACCGTGCAGTAAAACGCCCCTATTCGGTCAAAGTTGGCGTTGGGCAGCAAGTTCACCTTCAGAGAAAAATACTTAGATGAGTCAGTACTTCAAATACGTCAAATACTACACTATTCTTTCAGGTAGCCTGTGTCGTCCAGTGGTTAGCGGCCCTGCCTCTGGAACTAGAGGCCATGAGTTCGATTCCGGCGGTCACCCGACATGCACGCTACCGGAAAGGGTTGCAGTCCTTATGATGGGACGTTAAGCCGTGGTCAACTGTTCATTGTCCTTGTCGACAAGGGCTAGAGGAATTTCAATGAAACTGTAAATACTGTACATAGCGTCTATCTTCTCTGTCACAACCTGTGGAAGAACAGTTCTTCAGTGAACTAATCTGGTTCTATAACACTTGCATTTTTTATGATGTATTGATCAAGTTTTAGAAGATAGACCGAAGATGTTGTTCCAAAACCGTTTTTTTTAACCTACATGCATCAAAACTCTAATTCTACACAGAGTACAGCTTCACACTGCTAACCCCGAGTCTCCTGTCAGCCTCCGGGATGTCTAAAGCTATTACAGTGACTCCGTCACATCAAGATCAAAATCACTATATAAAGCTGGGTTCCAAACCTCTTTTCCAGGCCACGCCGCTGGCTGGCGAATGGTGCCCGCGAATCGCCACATGGTGAATGTGAGGCCACGTCCCGTGTTCTCCGCGATGCCGAACGGGAAGGACTCCAGCGGAAGTGACGTCACGCACTTCAGGTAGGTGAACTGAAACTGGGACTGGGGAGGGACCCACGGGAACTCGTTCACCAGTGTAACATCCGGGACTGCACCTTAATCAGAAATGGAGAAAAGATCACTGCACAAAAATTCAAACTTACGGAGATTTCTGGACACCGATGAAGCTTGGCATGTCCAGCAACATACGGGAAAATACAGGATCGGACACACCGGACGGGGAAATCCGTGTACACGGACCGGACATCTCAAGATTCACGGGTGTGTCGGGGCCCAGAAATTTCTGGAAATTTGAACTTTCGGGCAGTTGATAACCGTGTTGTTGTCAAGATTTTTTTGGTTGTTAAAATTCTGGATACAGAACACAACTACTTTGTGAGTGGAGCAACCGAGGCCGTCTGCATCACGGCACACCAACTGTCTCAGCCGGGACGGGAGGCGATATTGACTACCAAAAACCATTGACCCGGTGCTGACGTCACTGCACCTTAATCATAAATCGGGAAAAGATAACCTTGTAGTCTTAATAAGATTTTTTAATTGTTAAATTTCTGGATACCAAACACATCAACTTTGTGAGTGGCACCAACCTTCTGGTATGGCTTGCAACAACATTTGACCCATTTCTGACGTCACACGTGCATACAGTCACGGATCCAGAGCGATTGGCTACGGGGGAATTTCAGTGGAAAATTCCAGCGAATCGAAGTTTTTAGTTGGAGAGCGGTTTAATTGCTACATAAGGTATTGTATCCGCGATTCCGGAAGGAGGTTTAAAACACCACTTCAGAAGAATATCGATAATTCAATTTCAAATCGTTGGCAACATTTTGACGTCCTCCAGTGCCGAGCGTGCACGGGTCGAACCAGCGGCACTCGAGGCAGATTAACCCCTTAACAAGCTGGCAAACAGCACACAAAGCCTGGAGTGGGCCCGGCGGCCTCCCTGTCAAGAACCTCGTGACACCAAACACAACCCGGATTTCCCGTTACCCTTGACTATAGTATCACCCGCCAACAGCAGGGGATGGACGTGCTGAGAGAAACATTAACACTTCAAACACAGCACAATATGACTAGAACATCATTAGACACTGATAAGTACACCTTTAGATATAGAATTTCATTTTCTAAATCATGTTGAGAAATTGGAGATGTCACAGAATGTCAAATTGTATATGATCGATGTTTAAAGTGCTACTCTCTTTATATTTTCCGTATTTATTTGCAGTTATTGTTATGGTTACGTTTATCACAACTTGCTACTGTATAAAGGTTTAACAGCATATTTTCGATCGAATCACCTTCGTATTGGATACACAACTACTCGTTTTGCCTTTTCAACATTTTTCTTGTCGTACTTGTTTTACTTGAAGCCTAAAGAAAGATGATTGAAACCAAAGCTTAGGCACACTTAACAGCAAAATATCATTTTGTAAAACTTCAGTACATGTATTTCCAAGTCCTAGAGAACTGCAAATCAATCAAGTCCGTTGTCATCAAATAATGGCATTGTTGCGGGCTGCAAAAGTGCCATGTACACGTGCTTCCAGAATAGGGCAACCGAACCATACATACATCATTGCAATATTCTTTTTAGTTTTTTTTTTTTTCCAAATTTCTTTGGCCAAAATGTAACCGAACTTTTTATTCTAAGGTTTCGGATGACACGTATTTCTTTAACAGCTATTTAACGTTTGAGTTGTAAAGAAGGGTTGTGTCTCCTTATGAAGAAGGACGTGTTATAGAATTCAAGCCACTGAACCCACTATGCTCCTAAAATGGATACTTTTTGAAAGTGGGACCTTTCTTTTATGATACAAATGTGAACCACTACATATATGCCATTATAGGAAACACCGTGACCGTTAGTTCGTTTAGACCCATGTAGTGTCTAGTGGCACATAGGGCAGGAAGTTTCCTTGCTGTTTCAATTCTATAGCAGGATATATTTCTATCGGGAGGGGTTGCTAGCCCTTCCCCTTCAGCTTAAGGCACCTCCTTGATCGAACACCCCTAAGCCCTATTCTACGTCCTTTCCGAAAGACGGGTGCAGCCCCAACCGAGATTTCTTACCCAGGACCTCTTATAGCTGAGGATGCCACTAGTTGGCCTACAGCAAGGAACATACAATGTCCTTGGCTATGAGGACATCCATATTGCACATTTACAAGTCAATATTCTCCCTATAAACTGTGCATACTTAAGTATCAAGTTAAAACGTGATGATGTGGAACGGGCACTGAAACATTGAAGAAAGAAAGGAAGGAAGGAGTGAGAAAGACGGATAAACGAAATTTTTGCTCACCTGAACATGTGAATCTCATTGCCAGCATTACGACGAGGTAAAAGGTGAACACCTTCATGATGCGTCGTTCTCTTGACAAGTTGGGCACAACAAAAGTAAGAATGTCTGAAGCAGAAAACGTTCCGAGAACTCTCCACATCCGTTATACGACAGCTTTCCAACTGTAAATGAGGACGATCTTTGGAAAGTCGTCCATGTGTCGTACAAAGTTCAGCTATCTTATGAAGGAAAAAGTTGTTGTAGATCCGTGTTGGGCCTCTGCTCTGGCATAACCTGACTGAAAGTCCTAGGGCGAAAAATCATAGACTGTACGACGTTTGCGACTGCGCCTTGATATGGCAAGTGATAACACAGCTTCTCCTCGCCAGTACTTTGCATTACACGGTAGGTAATGCTAACTTTGCGCGCAGGTCCTTCAGTGATGACTGTATACATCCGTGAGATCAGCAACAGAGTCTCCACCCCGATTTTGATGACGTTTCAGTGACGCATGTACTTACGGCCACACGCTTCGATGACTGAAAAACTGGGCACACGTAATAAATTTGACACAAACGTTGCTAGGAATGTACCAGATTACAGGCGTTGAGGAAAATCCGAACCAACAACCAGAAAGTCAAACGGATTTCTGGCTAGTCAAGAGCTCTGTTCAACAACAACAGCGCCGCATGTGGGGCGACTTCAATGTGGTTACTTGTTTCTGGTTGTTTGATGCGGCAAGGATGTTCCAGATCATTCCAAACCTGTTAACGCTCTGAAAAACCGAGGAGTCAAGAAAATGGTGGAGATGAGTTGGCATGATTCTGATAGGAAAAGGTGGTGCTTACTGACCCTAAGCTAAATTGATCACGCTTTCTTCTTTTCTCTTCTTTCATTCGAATTCATTTAATTTTCACAACGTAGATCCCTACCGTCCAGTTTTGTGCACGTTTTTGTATTGCATACCCGTTAAATCTTACGGCGTTGGATTGCAGTCAGTCTTTTGTAGTCTATTCACCGGCCAGTCAGTGTACCCCTAGGCCAATTAACTTCTAGTAGGCTTTCATTCCTAACTTGGCAAAAGTCCCCTATTACTATTCGGCCAGGCCGGAGTCTGGTAGAGACTACAACGACCCCACGTTTGGGACAATCCTCCCCTGCTATGTAACCAGCCTGCCTAACCTCTCTGCTCAGGCGCTATTTTTCCGGCACTTAACCCTGATTAGCGCGGAAGTCGAGTGGCTACAGAAGTGTGTGAAAGAGGGCGACCCCAGCGGCTCATGTTTGTCACGATGAATGGACCACCAGGTGGCCCCAGTCAAACTCTACAGCCATACATAACCCTCTCTGTACTTGCCTACACTCATTCAGTGACATGTCTTCCCTTCTTAATAATTCATCAGTCATGTACGCATGTCGGTGTGTTCCGGTGTATTCCTGTATTTAAAACAACCATATTTATTTGGGTTCTTTGCCCCTCCCAGAACATGTTACTGGTATATATCGATGATATTTGTGGCTTACACTGGATTGTGTGTCCTTGCTATGTTGCCCCAAAGTAACGTGGAATATACGTCGCACAGCATAAAACGTTATCATGTAACAAAACAGAAAGGAACAATGTCAGCAGTATTCTATAGCTAGATATGGATACTTCTCGTGAATGGCAATGGAAATAGTTTGCATACTCGGAATACATGTGGTAATTTGGAATCGTCTGTTAAATGTGATCAAATGCAACAGCAAACTAGAAAGTCCACGGGGTCTTTAAAGTAGTGGGATATGACAATATTACATATATTTTCTTAAATCTTTTTTTATCTATTTATTTGCAAATCCATGCCCGCAGGCTAATTGCAAGGGTACAGACAGTAAAAAAGTAACAAGTGTCTATTCTATACAGCTATCTATATACATGATTCTAATATTACATATAGATAAAATATGATCCATATAATCAAATCAACATGGCCTCAACAACAGAAAAGTAACATTTTATCGCAAGACAGACGTTGATAACAAGAACGCATGAGTGGACGTGCTTGACACCTGTCGAGAAGAGGTGTGCCGAAAACAAACACTCAGACGGCCAGAAGGTTAGCTCTGGGGCCACATGTCACGATAATTACAAGGACTAGTGTTGACAGGGCACTTCAAGATGGCCGCTAGTCCGTTCGATCGCCATCTTGAATGATGGCTGCCCTGAGGTCTGTAAACACTCAGCACACACTCGGAATGACCGATTGTTTTGACCGCGTTCCTTTTTTTTTCATTTTCTTAAAGGGAAAAGTAACAACAGCACACGGTAGCGCTGTCCAGAGCGAACCATGGTTACATCATGGCATCAATCATAGTTACATTTACAACTGTCTTAAGAAGCGAGAAGAAGTTGAACCTGAACATACTAGTAGGGCTGGGTACCGGTACAGAAAATTCAGGTCCAGGTCCGGTTCAGGTCCAGAGGATCAGGTCCAGGTCCGGACCTAAACCTGGACCTGATTCAGTATGACTCATACCAATGGTCCATTTCACTACAAAGAAATCTGTTTGGTGGAGTATTAGACTTACGCTGGCGTTTTAAAATACTACAACGCTAACTGCACCTGTACGATTGACTGTAAACCTTGGTAGAAATTACTATAAACTCTACTCTACTTCAGTCTTGTCATTTTCTTCCAACTGCAAGCGCCAAAACGTGTGAATGCCTGATAAAATGATATGTTAATTTTCTAATCGGTCCAACATCCGGTCCACCTAATTTTTTCAGGTCCGGTTTTTCTGGACCGGTCCAATAAGAAAAACCGGTTTTGTACCGGTGTGACAGCGATCTCGCCCCCCCCGGCGATCTCGCCCCCCCGGGGGCGAGATCACTAGCGTTTTCGCCCCCCTTTAGCGTTTTCGCCCCCCCCCCCCTAGAGCAGCTGGCTACTACATATTACAGGTGCGCTACCTGGTACTATACTGCACCTGGGGAGTAACGTATATGGTGTGTTACCTGGTACCTATATGGCACATTATCACCGTACCGTAAGATGTCATACCTCGAAAGTCGATACTATATTGTTCGGTGCAAACATGACATTGAAATGAAAAAGACAATTTTTGCAGCTGAGGTGTCATAAAAACAGTGCTACTGCGAACGTATAAATCAACACCGTCTATGGTACGGAATACGTCAGCTATATGTTTTCAATTTGTCACAGTGTTTTCTTTCTTGTGCTGGAAACATTTCCAAAGCACTAACAAAAACACACTTGAATAATAGTTTCTCATTATAAACACTATCTACGCGCAAGTTGATATAGCTGTTGCTAAATGCTAAACAAACACTGGTAAAGTACCTGTCTTAAGAAACACGGGTAAATGCATCAGTTCCTAAATACTAGAAAAACAGTCATGTTGGAGGTGAAGATATCCATTGGCCAGGTGCATATACCAAAATGTGCGTTATTCTAATTAATACCTAATATTTGCATAATTAATAAAGACATTACATAGTTCTTTTGTGGTCACTTCATGGTAGAGACTTCATATTGGAGATATATAGGTTGCTTGAGGACAGGTGAATACAATGAAATACATCTTATGTCAAGACTCAGGTATATGCAATAATGGGAATACAAGGGACCAAACCCTCCTTGTCTGAAACAAGTTCAACTATCTTATCACCATGTAATTACGTTAATATTGATACTATGAATGGAGTTATGTATCAAACTCGTGTACTTATATCATTCTGAAACTACATTTTGTGATTTATACCAATCAACTTCTAAAATGTCATGTAAACCCGTTTTTTTTTGGGGGGGGGGGCGAAATCGCTAAAGGGGGGCGAGGTAGGGGGGCGAGATCACTAGCCGGGGAGGGCGAGATCGCTAGTGATTTCGCCCCGGGGGGGCGAGATCGCTAGTGATTTCGCCCCCGGGGGGGCGAGATCACGGGGGGGCGAGATCGCTGTCACACCGGTACGCTGTACCGATACCCAGCCCTACATACTAGTATACTTACGAACCTGCAGTTTTAGTCCTACATCACATCTTACACAATTTGTACTGAGAATCAGTAGGAACTGCATTCTAACTATTTTGACCTGTACCTAGCTTGTTACAGAGTATAAACGCACGATAAAGGTCTTCCTTTATTTATAACAGAGTCAGACTGAGAGAAAAACAAACTTTACTTCTTAATACACGTAAGGTCAGCACTGACTTGACTATATGGATGGCATCCGC
This sequence comes from Branchiostoma floridae x Branchiostoma belcheri, assembly GCA_019207045.1. NCBI lineage: Eukaryota > Metazoa > Chordata > Leptocardii > Amphioxiformes > Branchiostomatidae > Branchiostoma > Branchiostoma floridae x Branchiostoma belcheri. The sequence continues at coordinate 9,631,966 of CM033041.1, forward strand.
GCGTATCAATTGCAACCCATACCGTTTAGGGAATGTCGGAAAATGGAATACTAATGCCGGGGTCATTTGCCAAGTCAAAAAAGATGGCATGGAAGAAGATAATAAAGAATCAATTTTCTGCATACCATACTCTGTGTGCTCAACCTTCCTGATTATGTAGATTTGATAAAGAAGGTAACTTTTTTTAGAAACTTTTTTTTTCGCTCGATCGCATCAGTTTTGAGGTTCCCGAGAGGATGTAATCCATCTAATCGAAACAATTTGTACCTTTTACAGTTGGTAATCTGGCAACTTCGCAAAAGTGACGTCTGAATTTGCTGGATTACAGAGTGTAAAAAAGTGGATGGGGGAGGGGTCTGTTGTACTAGTAACGTCCCCTGTGCTCAAGTCAGTCCCTTTTTCAAATATATACTACTTCGGTCCATCTGCGCTCAGGAATGCTTCTACTCAAAAGTGGCGTCGTCTCCAAGCCACTTTCTGGTTTTGGGTCTGCTGTCTGTCCGTCTGTACTGCGCGCCCCACCGTAAGACTGGGCTGCACGACAGCAAAGCCGCTTGCTGGCGCCGTACACAAGAGCGAGCAGCAGAATTCCGATAATCACGCCCCCTAGGAACACCCCGTAGAACTCCAGGAAGCCCAGTTCTTCCCACCATGCGCGACCCACTGCAAGGAGAGAAGCAAGATTACTACTGGGTAGTTATTACATTCACAAAGATGTTATTACCTCCATGAAAAAATGGAGGTATAGTTTTGAGTGTGTCTGTCTGTGTGTCTGTGTGTCTGTGTGTCTGTGTGTGTGTCTGTGTGTCCGCATATTTGTGGTCAGCATAACTTGAGAACCTCTTGATGGACTACGATGATATTTGGTATGTGGGTAGGGGTTGGGAAGACGAAGGTCAAGGTCAATTTTGGGCCCCCTGGTGTATGACCTTGGTACTGCAGCGCAACTTCCGGTTTTGCTATCTCTGTGTTCTGAACATGCTATGGTCAAGATTTTTAAGTATTAGATAGCTCTTATGCTCAGGAAAAAATGACATAAGTTTGGGCCCCCTAGCGTCTAGTTTTGGCATAGCAGGGGCATTTTTTTCAAAAACTTCTGACGAGGATAACTCAAGAAGGGAACAACGGATTTTCATGATTTTTGGTATGTAGGTACCTTAGACAATGTTGTACAAGATAAAATACTAATTATGCAATATAGGAGTACATTTGCATAATTAATGAGAATATTCTATCATAGCAGTTTTTTCAATGTATCTCTTGTCCCGTACGTGATATGGTCGTGACATTTAAGTGGTAGATAGCTTTTAGTGTCATGACAAAGTGGGGCAAGTTTCAGTCCCCTAACATTCAATTGTGGAACTGCAGGGGCGTTTTTGTCAAGACATTCTAAAGAGGATAACTGCAGAAAGGATTGACGAATTGCCTACATTTTAGGTATGCAGGTAGCTTAGGCAAAGATGTTCATAATGATATGCATGTTATGCAAATGAGGAGTTAATTTGCATAATTAATGAGGAAATTGTATAATTCCATTGTTTTCAATAACTGGACTTCAATAAATGTAACACATGTTTGGTATGTAGGTACCTTAGACAATGTTGTACAAGATAAAATACTAATTATGCAATATAGGAGTACATTTGCATAATTAATGAGAATATTCTATCATAGCAGTTTTTTCAATGTATCTCTTGTCCCGTACGTGATATGGTCGTGACATTTAAGTGGTAGATAGCTTTTAGTGTCATGACAAAGTGGGGCAAGTTTCAGTCCCCTAACATTCAATTGTGGAACTGCAGGGGCGTTTTTGTCAAGACATTCTAAAGAGGATAACTGCAGAAAGGATTGACGAATTGCCTACATTTTAGGTATGCAGGTAGCTTAGGCAAAGATGTTCATAATGATATGCATGTTATGCAAATGAGGAGTTAATTTGCATAATTAATGAGGAAATTGTATAATTCCATTGTTTTCAATAACTGGACTTCAATAAATGTAACACATGTTAATATGATAGGTGGAATATAAGCAGATACCAAATATGATAATGAGGAACTTATTTGCATAATTTATGTAAAAATTGGAAAACCGCTTTATGATTAATAATGGAAATTTTATAATTGTGACATGTGTACGTTTGTCAATGATGAACAACACCATGCATAAATTATGTTAATGTCTTAGTCAATGGCATGAAATTTACAAAAGCTCTAAATTTTCATGGAGGTATGAGGTCGCCGAACTCTAGTTTAGTCCTTGTTCTCCGTGAGTTGATGGTGTACCCACTGTTGTTCTCAATGGTGGTGGTTCTGACTTACGGAGAAGAGATGCTGTTTAAACTGTAAACCTGAAGTTGCCTCTGTCTGGGTTTTCGTACGTGCCTTGTTACCTCCATGAAAAAATGGAGGTATAGTTTTGAGTGTGTCTGTGTGTGTGTCTGTGTGTGTGTGTGTGTGTGTCTGTGTGTGTGTCTGTGTGTCCGCATATTGTGGTCAGCATAACTTGGGAATCTCTTGATGGACTACGATGATATTTGGTATGTGGGTAGGGGTTGGGAAGACGAAGGTCAAGGTCAATTTTGGGCCCCCTGGTGTGTGGCCTTGGTACTGCAGCGCAACTTCCGGTTTTGCTATCTCGGTGTTCTGAACATGCTATGGTCAAGATTTTAAAGTATTAGATAGCTCTTGTGCTCAGAAAAAAATGACATAAGTTTGGGCCCCCTAGCGTCTAGTTTTGGGATAGCAGGGGCATTTTTGTCAAAAACTTCTGACGAGGATAACTCAAGAAGGGAATAACGGATTTTCATGATTTTTGGTATGTAGCTACCTTAGACAATGTTGTACAAGATAAAATACTAATTATACAAAATAGGAGTACATTTGCATAATTAATGAGCATATTCTATCATAGCAGTTTTTTCAATGTATCTCTTGTCCCGGACGTGATATGGTCGTGACATTTGGGTGGTAGATAGCTTTTAGCGTCGTGACAAAGTGGGGCAAGTTTCAGTCCCCTAACATTCAATTGTGGAACTGCAGGGGCATTTTTGTCAAAACACTCCAAAGAGGATAACTGCAGAAAGGAACGACGGATTGCCTGCATTTTAGGCATGCAGGTAGCTTAGGCAAAGATGTTCATAATGATATACATGTTATGCAAATGATGACTGAATTTGCATAACTAATGAGGAAATTGTACAGTTCCATTGTTTTCAATAACTGGACCTCAATACATGTAACACATGTTAATTATGATAGGTGGAATATAAGCAGATACCAAATATGGTAATGAGGAACTTATTTGCATAATTTATGTAAAAATTGCAAAACCTCTTTATGATTAATAATGGGAATTTTATAATTGTGACATGTGAACGTTAGTCAATGATTAACAACACCATGCATACATTATGTTAATGTCTTAGTCAATTGCATGAAATTTACGAAAGCTTTAAATTTTCATGGAGGTATGAGGTCGCCGAACTCTAGTTTTAGGTGTCGTTTTATGGACAGGATAAGTCGACAAGCTGTAAATGGGTCCTAATGATATTTGGTACGTGGGTGGGTGACGGTCGGGGAAACTAATGTGAAGTTCGACAATGGGCCTTCTAGGGGCTTTTTTAATATGGTGCTGCAGCGAAAATTCAGGTTTTGATATCTCATGATCTAGACATGCTGTGGTCGTGATTTATGATTACAAGATAGCTCTTGCGACAGTGTGGGTTCGGGCCACTAGTGTTGTTTAGATGAATTTGGATTCTAAACGTTCAAGAAGTCTAAAGATGCGACAACAGATAGGGACTCCTTCTCTGTTTTATTTTGGAGGGGGATGGGTCTTTGATATACTCACCGGTCTCTACCATAAAGTCGTAGTCATATCCTAAGTCCGTAGCTGGTGTGAAGAGATCTGCGCTGGTGTGGAGGGGTAGAAAAGGCACCATGTAGGAACCCTGGTTGTGGCCGATAGGGGCGCCTTCCGTCGGCAGGGCGCTTACGTTAGGTCTGAAAGAAAGGAGAGAAGCCCACAAATTTACAAATACAGGTTAAGCCAGTTAATTGCACAACGGATAATCGCACACTTCTGTTGATTGCACGAAATCCAAAATTCCCGAGGTGGTACATGGTGCAGTCCAGCTAAATAACTTCGCTTTGTTGCACCATTCGTCGGATAATTGCACGAAATGCACTGGTAAATGTGGTGTGCAATTAAGCGGCTTCTACTGGTATACGAAATTGTGTTGGCGGTTAACGTCGTTGATTGCACCTAAAAGATGATATCAAAGTAACATTTGCAAACCGAAATATATATTAACAGGCGGATCCAGTGGATCAAGAAGGCGGTCGGGATAAGAAAGTCAACCCCAGTGATGAACCGGGACGAGGGTGATATAAACTTGGCCACGTTTGGGATTGTGTTCTCGCCGCAAAAGCGCCACCTACATCGGCTACATATAGCGGCAAGAAGCAGAGCTCCAGGAAGACGCTCTGAGGAAGGTGTCACGTAACCGAAACGTAAGCAAAGTAAGTACATTCTGGTTGTGTATAAGAATTTTCCTATATCCAATACGTATCATTGTTTATCTTCACATGGTCTAGCCTAACATTACACACTACTATACTGCTCTGTTAATTCTTTCTCAAACACATCCATATGCATTGTATATGGTGACCAGCCCCTGCGTCTCTGTCCTGCCACTTGCTACTTATGCAATCGAACACCACAGGACGTCTGAGATATGTACACCTGCAGTATCCATGGTGACAGCCGTATGGTCCAGGTCATTGAGCTTATCAATTAGGAGAAGATGAAGTATAAATGGAATAAAAACAATATTTTTCTTTTCTGTGAGGGTAAAAATAATGGAGAAAGAAATAAACTAAAGCGACTTTTATTTTGTTTTGGTACCTGAACTTTCTCAGCCAGACTTCGTAAATGCTGTCCACAAATGCGTGGTGCAGGAAGAAGACCGGGTCGTTTGGGGAGGCGGCCGGAAGAGAGACGGTACCGTTCATCCACACATGGACGGCCGCGTGCAGGTACCGGACATCGGAGGCGGCACCTGGAAAATCGTATTGTAGAATTAATCTCCAAGCAGATCTTGCGATGGCATAAAAGGTCATAAGATAGCATCATGAGCTGAGGGAGGAGTTTAGCCGGCGGTTTTGCCAGCTAAACTAAAGATTTACCGCAAAATCTGCTTGGAGATTATTATAGAATGCCATTTTAGGGTGACATGAAGATCACATGACGTCATAACGGTCACCGACGCCATGTTGGTGGAGTAGACGGATCCAAGATGGCGCGATTATTCAAAATTTAAAGTTCGATCGCAAGTCTCTCCCACACTATGTGGTGCATATGTACATGTACATGTTATGTATGGGTATTGGTTTGTTCTGCCAGTTCATTCTAGGGACAGTAAAGAACGCTCGACGTCACTCGAAACGTCCAGAGGTGTTCTGTGGTCTCTTATCCAGTTCAAGAGTTTGGAAGTCATAAGTATCAGAAAGTCTATGTCGCCCCCCGTTTTTGTTGAGGGTGGGTCGGTGGGGTCTGATGTACACTACCTCCTGTTCTGAATCTAGGATTTTGACTTTGTCCAAAGGGTCATTTATTCTGTGAATAAGGTCGACGGAGTTCGTCCGAAAATGTAGAGGGGTAACGTTAAGTCCCTATAGTGTTAATTCCAGTGTTGGATTTTAAGTGTTAGCATGTTTCTATACTGCATTCTACCAACACGGATTAACTTTCATGCTAAGTTATGCAAGTACCAATGATACTCAAGCAGGGTACTGACTACAGTGGCTTTGAAAAAGACATTCTTTCTTCAAAGAATTTCTTTCTTCTCTCTACTTCTGTATTCACTCCATATGTACAGTTTATTGTATGGCATCTTAAGTTTAAGAAGAGAAGGGATAATGCAAGACTTGCCCTCTGGAGATGCGAAACCTTCAAGGGAATTTCTGAAGCTGAAGTTCGCCGATCTGTCGTATGGCGGCGCTTCATACTGGTCCAAGTCCAAGGCGCCCTGAACCTCTTCCCACGTCGGCAATGACGACACCCTTTCGGACTTCCCAGGGTTCCTCTGGAGAGGTCCTTCCGGTGTTCCATCGCAAACGGTCCGGAGGCCGTTATATTCGTCGCTGCGACTGCAGACAATCTGTTTCACAGAAATGTACAAGTAATCGTACAGCTTACGATTATTGCCGGTCAGATACTGTAAATGCAGAAGTTTTCGCGGTGGTCAGTTTATGTTCGCGGTTTTCGTGAGGCAGCTTCACCGCGAACTCTAAACCAGCGGGAACACTTTCCCACTTACAGACATAAGTTACAGTATGTGACTACAGTGTATGGCGCTATAAACGCGAACTCAAGACGTTACCGCGAAAATAGATCCCCGCGAAATGAAATGGATTTACAGTACATTGCATTCTTGTAGACGAACTCTTTTTGACACCTGTATCTGAAATATCTCCCTACTTCCCTCCCTCACTACTTCCCTCCCTCCTCATCTCTTCTCTTCTTTTCTTTCACCCCGTTTCTCAACAGGCCTGCCGCTGATGTTTCCTCCCCGAGTTAACATTGCAAAATCGACATTGAACCCACCTGCCAACCTGACAAGAACGATCCGCTGCTCAGTCTGCCGGTGCCATCTTGCAGACTTGCACCAAAGAAGTCGTTGGTACAGATGTCACCTGGGTTTGGAATCGTATGGAAGTACATGTATTGTAGGAAAGGAGTAGAAACAGTACTAGTCTCTTGGCACCCTGGATTCGAACCCACGCCGTAACCCGGGCAGCCAGATCACAAACTCAACCGCTAAACCGTTACGCCAAAAAAGGACAGTGCAGTTTTGTATAGTCAGCTTGGTGGTGCTTGAACCCCGCTGTTACAGTATATACGTCATATACTCCGTCGACCATGTGCGTAAATTCAAAAAGACGTTTTAAAATGTGGCAAAAAGCAACTTTTCATTGTTTACAAAGACATACTGTAGTAAATTTTCACGAGAAATATTTCTTACGGAATCGTGAAGGCAAGCTATGATGTGGCATGGCCTGTTTTATCGAAGCAACATTTTCCTTTCTAATAACGACAGTAAGTTGGCGTTTGTGACTTTCTTAACAGCCATACAAACAAAAGGTCTATGTGGTATTGAACCTCTTGCAATCTCATTGTAGTGCATGTTAAAGAAAGCAGGCGCAAGACTCTGCTTTTCGGCTTGTGACTCTGAAAATCAAGAGCGAAGGATGTCACTCGAAACGTCCGGAAGCAATCTTCGAATCTTAACCAGTCGCAGAGATTGAATTGTTCTTAAATATTGTTCGCCTAGATGTATAATCTTCATGAACGTAACTTCGCATTTTGGAAACTAAAAACTCATAGTCTGGACTTACCGCAGTCAGCGAGATCCCGCCAGTCCCAGTATGGTAGAGCGAAATTCTCGTCCCCAATGATTTTAGCCAGCTCTCGTTCCAAAAGGAGCAGGTACAGACGATGCCACGGCAAGAAGGCCGGACCCTCGTGTGCGAAGTCTACAGATGGAAACACACCTCCTTCGGGTAGGAGAACATTCCTAACTACGTAGTAGTGCATCCAGACCAAAGCGTCGTACGTCGTGACGTTTGCAAATTCAGGTTTGCTTCCGTTTGTGAGGACGTTGACGTACGGCGTCACAGGGATGACCCAACGCTCGCTCACGGTGGTTTTGCTTTCGTCTAGCGCTCGAAGAAATCGGGTTCTCTCCCACCACGGCAGGTCGAAGATGTTCCGGCGGATTAAAATCTCTCGTTCGGTGCAGTTGGGTCCTACATAGCCGTACTTACACTCACTACAGTCGACGCCGTAGAAGTTATCTAAACATTCACAAGTCCAGTTCCAGTACACAGTCGGCCATCGTTCCCGGTCGTCCACTCCCACGTAGGGGTAGCTGGGGCTGTGGGGAGAGTCGTCCGGCTGAATCTGACGGCAGGTGCCTCGGCCCAGAGCCTCCCCGCAAGGTGACCCTGTCCCGTCTGCAGCCGGCCACAGGGGGCAACACCTACCGGTGGAGAGGCTCAAATCGTCCGTACAGGCTCGAGGGAACTGCCCGTAACACACGACGAAGGAAAGTTGGAAGAAAACCATCCAAAACATAATGATTCCACCGTAAATACAAAATATTTCCCCGCTGTGGTGGATCTTCCGACCGCATTTGGCGCACACAGAGTGGCTAGAAGCAAAAGCTCTATCACATGACAACGCGAGATAAATCAAGGAGTAAACTGGACAATGGGCCGGGAATGCTAAGCTTGTGAGAACTGTTTGTTTTAACTGAAAGGAGTGGTATACCCCGCGGGCTCTCATGACCGACTCATGACAAGCGCGTGAGTGTAATTATCTTACAATGAGGGCGCATGGAACCAGTTTGAATGGTAAAATGTAGCCTCTACCAGAGAATATCATCAATCATACGAGCGTGTGTTATCGAGTGGTGGGGCGACTGCCCTCTCTTCGCTCTCAAACCAGGAAGGACTCTTTTCTATAAATGTGGTGGGTTCTTTTACGTGCTCGATGTGTGACTCTTAAATAAGGGACCTCCATTTAACGCCTTATCTGAGCGACGGCTTTAATTGCAGCTCATTTTCAAATGAATGAAGTGACCAAATTCTGGTAAAATGCCTTTCCCAAGGGCACAAAGGGCATATCAAGGATTCGAACCCATGAGCTCTTGTTTCTGGGCCAAACAACCTACCATCACGTCACGTGACGCCACTAATGTACCCAAGGAGGGTCCATCCTTAGTGTAACGATTAGGAACTGGCGGTAAGATTTGGACGTCAGCTTTGCTGTGTGGAAGTGCAAGATACTCTCCAAGCAGAGGGTGAGTCGCGAAGATATGGTTCTAGTCGGGAAATGTACTGGTCCGCTCAGATATGGTAGTAGTCGGGAGATTTACTGGTCCGCTCCTCTTACGAGAAGTAAATTTCCCGACTACTACTATATCTGAGCGACTCAACCTCTGCTTGGAGAGTACTGAAAGATTGTTTTGTCTAACGGAGAATCTAAACTTCGCTCTAAGAACATAAATACCACACGGGAAGCACAATTCACTGGCATACCATTTATTGACTCGCAGTCCTAAACAATAGAACATTAAAGTCTGATCTCCAGGTTGACATCTTGAAAAGTTGCTAGTCGCCTGTTATATGCCAATTCTTCCACAAATGTGGTAAATCTGAATAAATAGATATATAAATAAACACTATATAATGGCATACCATTTATTGATTCGCAGTCCTAAATCTTAAAGTCTGATGTCCTGATTGACATCTTGAAAATGTGATAGTCACCTGTTTTGTCAATCCTTCCACAAATGTGGTAAATCTCAATAAATAAATAAATACTATACACTGACAGACCATTTATTGATTTGCAGTCCTAAACTTAAAGTCTGATACTCGGATTGACATCTTGAAAAGGTGATAGTCGCCTGTTTTGTCAGTCCTTCCGCAAATGTGGTAAATCTGAATAAATAGATATATAAAAAATACTATACACTTCCAGACCATTTGTTGATTCGCAGTCCTAAACTTAAAGTCTGATGTCCGGATTGACATCTTGAAAATGTGATAGTCGCCTGTTTTGTAAATACTTCCGCAAATGTGGTAAATCTGAATAAGTAGATAAATAAAAAATACTATACACTTCCAGACCATTTGTTGATTCGCAGTCCTTAACTTAAAGTCTGATCTACAGGTTGACATCTTGAAAAGGTGATTGTCGCCAGCTGCACAAATGTGGTAAATCTGAATAAATAGATATATAAATAAACACTATACACTGGCATACCATTTGTTGATTCGCAGTCCTTAACTTAAAGTCTGATGTCCGGATCGACATCTTGAAAATTTGATAGTCACCTGTTTTGCTAATTCTTCCACAAATGTGGTAAATCTGAATAAACAGATAAATAAAAAATACTATACACTTCCAGATCATTTGTTGATTCGCAGTCCTTAACTTGCCACTGTGTCGGGTGTTACCATTGTCCTATGGGCGGGTGCAGGTTCAACCATGATGTGACGTATCCCACCTACAGTTGCCACTGAGCCGCGTATTGCCAATGTCCTATGGGCGGGTGCAGGTTCAACCATAATGTGACTTATCCCCGCTACAGTTGCCACTGAGTCGGGTGTTACCATTGTCCTATGGGCGGGTGCAGGTTCAACCATGATGAGACGTGTCCCAGCTACAGTTGCCACTGAACCGGGTTCAGGTCTCATTGAGGCGGATTCGGGTCTCTCAGCTAGAGTTGCTCTTGAGGCGGTTTTAAGTCTCTCAGCTAGAGTTGTTGAGTCGGTTTCAAGTCTCTCAGCCACAGTTGCTTTTGAGGCCGTTTCAAGTCTCTCAGTCAGAGTTGTTGTTGAGACGGTTTCAAGTCTCTCAGCTACAGTTGTTGTTGAGGCGGTTTCAAGTCTCTCAGCTACGTTTGTTGTTGAGGCGGTTTCAAGTCTCTCAGCTACGTTTGTTGTTGAGGCGGTTTCAAGTCTCTTAGCCACAGTTGTTGTTGAGGCGGTTTCAAGTCTCTCAGCTACATTTGTTGTTGAGGCGGTTTCAAGTCTCTCATCTACATTTGTTGTTGAGGCGGTTTCAAGTCTCTCAGCCACAGTTGTTGTTGAGGCGGTTTCAAGTCTCTTAGCCACAGTTGTTGTTGAGGCGGTTTCAAGTCTCTCAGCTACATTTGTTGTTGAGGCGGTTTCAAGTCTCTCAGCTACATTTGTTGTTGAGGCGGTTTCAAGTCTCTCAGCTACATTTGTTGTTGAGGCGGTTTCAAGTCTCTCAGCTACAGTTGCTCTTGATGTGGTTTCAAGTCTCTCAGACACAGTTGGTGTTGAGACGGGTACTCTTGAGGGGAATGCAGGTGCAGCCCTAGTAAAGTATGTCCATGAGTCGGGTTCAGGTTTCCCAGCCACAGTTGTTGTTGAGGCGGTTTCAAGTCTCTCAGGCATAGTTGCTCTTGAGGCGGTTTCAAGCCTCTCAGCTGCAGTTGCTCTTGAGGGGAATACAGGTGCAACCCTAGTAAAGTGTGTCTCGGCTACAGTTGCACTCCAGGCGATTGCACGGCTCCCGGCTACAGTTGCAGTTGTAGTGGATCCAGGTGCCGTTAGAGCAGGCTGACCCTCAGGTTGGGGGTTCGACAGCGGCTGCAGCTGGAAGCCTTCACCAGACATGTCACTGGACTGACCGAACGTTGCGTTCTGCGATACGGTGTCTTGCCCCTGAAACTGCACGACTGGCGTCCCGAAGAGATCACGCCCTGCCAAATGCCTCCACAGGAAGTTGAGTAAGTCCCGGCACAAGCTCTTCAGCGCCTTTCTGAACGACTTTTGCATTGCACTGTAGATGAAGTCCACGAATGTGTTGCATTGCATAAGCCACATTATCCAGAATTTCGTTGTCGGGGAGACATTATCGAACTCCAGCGCATAATTGATGGCTAAGATCACCTGAGAGGCCCACAGAAGGTGCTGTGTCGCAGTTAGAATCAGCAGAGCGCGGAACGCCGATCTCGAGTAGCGAGGCGGGGCCTGATTGGCGGGAGGTTGGGCGACTGCGGGCTGGACCGCTGCGGTTGTCCAACAAGACATAACCAGGTATATCCACGTCACCACAATGGACACAAGTGAAACTGCCCCCTGACCAATCATGTTCGCCTTACCTACGGTTAAGCACAATGCACTGTGTGTTGTGTACCGTACCTCTGTGTTCGTCAAGGAGACAAGGGACCAGATCACAGAGACTGCCCAGGTGATAAAGATGGCGCCGGCACAGAAACGCCGGCTCTGCACCACGCCATGTGGTCGAACTAAGGCCTCATACCTGTCCACGCTAATGTGAGCCAGGGTTATGAATACAACAAGCCGACCGATGTCTTGCACTTTGGCCTGTGCCGTGCACAGTGCACTGCTGTATGGCCAGTAACCGAGCATTGAAGCATACACAGATGGCGTTAAAGATAGGGCTGTGAGGAAGTCAGCCACAGCCATAGAACATGCCAAGAAGCGCATGTTTCTCGGCCAAGTATTTTGTCTCCTGACAGTTCCAATGATTACCAATATGTTACTGATCAAAGCACACACAACCACCATACCCACGAAAGCCGTTTGACCCCCCCCCCCCCCCAAAGGTTGATAACCATCCTCGGCATGTAAAGGAATGCCTAACGTGCTGTTTTCAATGTCAACAAAATCATCAAAGTAGTCCGTAGAGTTGAAGCTAACAAAGTCGTCCATATTGGTAACGCTGTCTGTGGCATAAGCTGTAATATCAATGGGTGCAATTTCTGTAAAGTCTTTTAACACGGAGTTAACGGTAGAGTTGACGACATCTACATATATCATGTCCGTTGGGTATTCTACTACTTCTGCTTCCAAGGAACCCTGATCGGTTGCAATGGCAGGCATGTCCGTAACGTTTTCCATCTTGAAAGAACTGAACCGTTAGTAAGAGAGTTTTCTGTTTGGTAAAGTTCGTCAAAAGTAACAGATTGTTATAGAGCTAAATTGTTGCTCGTGCACAAAACGTTCGTGTATGGTGCGAGGTATCTTTAATTGTCGTACCGCAATCAAGTGACAAGTCTCAGTGGTCAGGGAGCTTTACGGACTTTGGCGTCGGCAACCACGGACTCGCAACGTCACAAAGAACAGACTCGTGACGTCACAAATATGAAATTGTGACGTCGCTGTTACGGACTCGTGACGTCACAATCACGTGTCCAATAGGTGGGAAGTCCAAACCGCCCACCGTCTCTGTTGCTGAAGGCTGGTGTGTCCTACTTGTAGACGGTCCCCTTGATTCTTCTGACGCAGCAGTCCTCTTCAGTACTGGTGCTTGATGTTCTTCCTATTACATTTCTGATTCAGTCTTTAATGGGTTTCTGTCAGTGCTATTAATACGAAACACAACTGAAGACGTACCTAATAGAAAAGTGATCCAGGAAGGCCATTGTAAATGTCTTGATGTTCGGTGCCTTGATGATTTAAACGGCTGAGTATGGCTCCACATGTGGTTGTTAGGGTTGGCACGGCCGACGGCTAATCACCAAGGGCCGCATGGGACAGCTAAAACAACACGGGGTAAAGGAGAAATGTCATCAATTTTACACAAGGTACTTACCCATAAACGAAGGAACAAACAATTTACTACTATCAGCAACAAATGCTATGGTTTAATTCAAATTTTGAAATTGAAGGAAAAGCTTTTATATGGACAAACTTTGTTGACAGAGGCATCTTATTTGTAGAGGACTTGCTTGATATAAGTGTAAAACCCATACCATACAATGTTCTAGTTAAGAAATACGGTAAACTGTGCTCTGAATATTCATACAATGGGTTAGTTTCTACATTATGTACATGGTCTTCAAGTAAAACCAAAAAAGATTTCAACAACCTGCAAGTGTGTAGACCGATTTTAAAGAATTATGATTGGCTGAGAGGGGCAAAAATCAACAAGAAAATCTATGATCATGTTATAGAAAAATAAATCTTAAGGATAAATCCAGAACACATAATCTCCTACTGGGAAGACGACTTCAACATCGCTCTTCCATGGAGACAAATATTTCAATTGGCACACAGATCTAGAATTACAATCGATTCGACAAGTAGGTTATTCCAATTCAAATTGTTACACAAGTTCCTCGCTACGAACCGGATGTTGCACATTTGGAATATTATTAAAGATAATTCGAAATGCTCCTTCTGTGGCGAAGACGAAGAAACTACTAAACACTTATTTTGGAACTGCCATATCGTAACACCTTTCTGGAAAGATGTTTAAATTTTGTACAATACTGTAACATGACATTATTTGAATATTGATAACCCATTGACTGTAATACTGGGAGATTTAGAGAGTGAAAGTCCTATCACGTTAACGTCTAATGTTGTTATATTGTTAGGAAAACTTTTCATCTATAGAAGTCGTGAAATATCAATACTGTCTATCAAGAAGTTTATTGCCTTCATTAAGCATTTTTGTACATCATGGAAAAAAGTAAAGCCCCTCGTAAAAAAATGTATGTACACAACAGAAAATGGGAACCTCTGTATTCTCTTTTAAATGCCACATGATTAGCACAACTGTATTGTACATGTTTTATCTGTATGTATGTATTTGTTTGTTATCTGAATAAAAAATAAAGAAAACAATTAAAAAAAAACAATTTACTACTACAACTACTGAATGTAGGTAAATCAAACTACTACTATTAGGAAAAGTGTTTGCACCAGAAAACACTGACAGATTCGCGTGAACATTTTGTCGCTATTGAGTACTCTTTATGTCAGAAAGTTATGTTTTAACAATTTTCGATTACAGTTACAGTATTTGTGTTGAAGTTAAACTGTCTGATCGCTTTTTAGCAATCGGACAGAATCCTATATATCCCCTTTATTCCATTTTCTGCCTTTAAAAGTGCCTTATCTTTTTTATGATGTACTCAAATAACTACCAGTAAACCATCCTTTTCATTGAGCCGAAAATGTTAAGTTTTTTTTTTTCAAAAGCCATTGTTTTCACACACTTGTATCAGATTTGGCGCACCTATGGCTAGAGGATACGATGATTACAATCTCTATAATGTAATCAAATAAGTCATTCAAAAATCTTGAAAGGATCTTCGCTGACGCCATGGGCCATTATCGCACCAATTACCAGTACTCACGTATGCCGTGGTTAAAAGTGTTTTGTGGCTAATTCTGTCGGAAGTGAGACCCGCGCCTACATTCTGGATATGCAAATGCCACATGTCACCGCCACGCGTTGTTTTTCTCAAGATCGGCTTCCGGAGTACGCTGCACATCCACAAAACCTGCGCCTTCTTGCACGACTTGCCTCTGGGAACGACATAATTAGACTTCTATTATACTCAGACGTCGTCTCTGCGAGTAAGTTCTGGAAGAACTACGGCTGCGACGTACACAGACCAGGAGATTCGGTGTAGATCCTCTATTTTGATTTCAAGCAGATTATTGTTTTTTTTTATGTACACATTGTTGGTCTTTATGGGACACAGTGCCTGAAAATAAACAATAACAGTGTAGAATAAAAATGGCCACTATTCTTCTCAAGAATACTAGTACGCAATTACCATCGCCGGGTGCTTATATTGGGTTGGCTATGGTGGAGTGTAAACAGCATAACTATTAGGAGCTTTTTTTATTCAACATAAAAACAGACAGGTGTCACAGGACAAGGAGCTGTTGATGGATAATCATGATATTTTGTAAGTGGGGAGTTGCCGTGGAGCAAAGGTCAAGTTCGAGCATGGACCTCCTGGTAGTTTCCTACGTTATTGCAGCAGACTTTTCATGTTTGTTCATCTGTACCAGGATAACTCGAGATGCTTTACATGGATCATCGTTAAATTCATTAGGTGGGTAGGGTTTGATAACAGTGAAGGTTCAGTTCGATGATGGGTCTCCCGTCGGCTATTTGGCAAGCTATTCGCACACAATACTGTAAATGCAGAAATGTTCGCGGTGGATTAATATTCGCGGATTTCGCGGTGACCACTATACCGCGAACATAAAACCACCGCGAAAAGTCCCTTTTCCCGCTACCGCGAAATTAAATCCCCACGAACTTAAATGTATTTACAGTACTATAACATTATATGGATGACAGTGTTTTTTTTGTTGATCATTTTACAGAAAGGGAAAAGCACACAATAACAATACATAAGGTAACACATATACCACGGATCCAAAGCAAAAGTACAACATAATCAACAAACAGAAGGATAAGTCAAAAGTAATATCAGCCAACTAAAGCAACACTAACACAAGAAATAATAAAACATGGCTTTAAGTATTAAACTACTAGATACATATGAATAAAGATAAGACGAATAATTCCAGCCAAAGCTAGTTACACATAGTGTTTGCAATAAAGGAACCATAAAACAGACAGCTACATGTATATGAAAATATCAGAAAGACAACAACAACAATATATAACTTTACCGTGTATATCCAAGATTAATCATGGAAGGTCAAAAGAGAAAGAATCCCATTTAAGATAATGGTAGTCTAGTTTATTTCTTCTTTCAGCTATGACATATTCTGTTTTGTAGTGTATTTTAACGAATGAAATAAAGTGCTTTAAGAAGAGTTGTTTGTCTCTCTGCTTGAAAATAAAACGTTTTGCTAACAAAATCAACAGGTTATCGATCAAGTTAGTATTTTTATATAGATCTCCTAAGATGACTGTCGAAAAATCTAATCGTAGAGTCTTTGTTGTTGTAGACTTAAACCATGTTTCTAGATCCCTCCAGAATGTACAAATTCTAGGGCAGTCCCAAAATAAGTGCCTCACGGTTTCTATTTCGTCCTCACAGTTTTTACACATGGGACTATCTTTAATTTTCCATATATATAACATTTTGTTGGTGGATACAAATTTATGTAAAATTTTGTACTGGAAGAATCGTAACCTTGGACAAATTGTAACACTGTAGATCAATTTAAATACATCTTTCCACGGAATAATCATATCAAATTCATCCTCCCAGTATCTTTTCAGGGCAAACTATAGGATAAATTCTCTCACGTTTAGCCCTTAAATGTCAAAAGGTGTTATTTCATGTCTAGTTTTTTTCACCTAGCGCGAAGTTACATTGCATGCATTTCCTACCAGTGTCATGCAGAGTCGCCATGTTTCGGAAAATTTTTACTTCTTTTTTTATTACGCCACAAGAGTGCGCGTCTCAAGCCTCTGAAGGAAAACTGGAAGAAGAAATAACGTTAACGGTAAATAACCGTGTCCTCCATGATTATGTTTGCAATCTTCAGTCGTCGGTTAGGCCGAGAGACAGATCAACATGTGTGCCAGACAAGAAAACAAATTACAAACATACCTTTTGGTATCCACCTGAAGAGTTGAGCCCAGAAACTGAGAAAGGGACTTCCTCAAGTCGTAGGTGGAAGAGTCTCCTCTCCCCGTCTCAGGTCCAGGAGCCGAGCGACGGACGTGAGACATTTGGACGAACATATATATGGCTGGTAACGATGGCTACAATATTGAATAACTGCGTCGTCATCGCGACACAATGCCCAACGTGAGGTCAATAATTTGACTGTTCATAACAAGAATATGAAGAAGATACCAGCTGGGTTTACACGCGTGTTTTCGAGTCGACGCGCACTCCACTCCTCTCCGAGTACGTCTGTTAGGAGCGATCTGTTTCTCACGGGTTAGCCAAGTCCGACTTGGAAAGGTCTAACTGCGTGGCGGGGGTGACGAAAATAGTTCTACCTCGCTTTGAAATTGAATGATGCTCAACTTGCACAACAAGGTGCCCAGAACTTTTCTGTCTGTATCTGTATCTGTATCTGTATCTGTATAGCCGGTATAATCATAACCACCCTTCGGCGTAACACACCAGCTTCGCAGGCCCGCGGTGCGGCAGCAGCTGGTTATATTAGACTGAACGACCCGTCACACCTAGCTTTAATTTGCACATCTATCTGCAAGCGTTCTTTAAAACTATCCAGAGAAGATGACACTACTGTGTTTGGTGATAACAAATTTTAAAAGCACTTGTTTGTGTAAAAGTTTGAATTGGAAAGTTTTTTAAATCCATTTTTAAAAGATAACGAAATCTTATGGCATGAAGAGTAAGAAACAAATTTTCAGATTTATTTATTCGTAAAACAACCACCAATCCATACGCTAGGACTTTCCAATTCAAACTTTTACACAACTTCCTTACCCAAAAAAGGAGTATTTGCTTGGAAAATACTTGATAACAAACTATGCTTATACTGTAATAGTGAGACTAGTACTCATCTTTTTGGAGATTGATCTGAGCTAGCAAAATTCTGTAAAGATACTGAATACTGGATTAGCCAACAAGTTAACTTCCCAGTTACAATGTCATATTTGTAATACCATGGGAAAATGCCCTTCAATTGTAAATATACTTATACTACTTACATCATAATACTTACAAAAATGTATGAATTTCGTAGGTTAAAAAACACTTTGAAAAATGTGGAGGCTAGCAACACTGCAGCACGATGTTGTAAATTAGGAAAACTCGTTTGAAAACTGTTCTGGAATTTTATTTAGGTACAAAACAGTTTTTTTTTGTTGGACCGGTCCACAGTGGGGCCGCGTAGCACAGTGGTAGTGTATTCGGCCCGTGACCGAGAGGTCGCCGGTTCGAATCCGCCTGCCGGTTGCCGTGCCCTTGGGAAAGGCACTTTACACGACTTTCCTCACTTAACTCAAGTGAAAAATGAGTCGTCCCTCGGATAGGACGTTAAATGGAGGTCCCTTGTATGGGGAGAGCCATACCCCATGCACGTTAAAGAACCCCCACACGTGCGATGGTGCGGTGTGCGTTGGTGCAAATCCTTCTGTCGGGAGTTGGTGATTCACTTCAAATCACCCGGATGGAGGTCTGGCGAACCTCTGTCTCGTATCAGCCACATGGTGATCTACATCATTCACCCGGACGGGTGTGTCACCCGTAAGGGGCGGTATAACCCGTCGTGTGCGAACATGTGCGAACATGTTTAGGGTTAGCCCTTGACAATAGCCTACGGCTAGTTGGGCAGCCCTGGCTGTTTGTAAACAGCTGAACAAATAAATAAATAAATAAACCGGTCCAGAAAAACCGGACCTGAAACAATTCAGTCGATTCCTCTGGTACCATACAAATCTGGGAAGGCATCCCTAGGTACACAGTTGAGTAAGGAAATTGGACAATGATAGTGTCTTTACTTAGGCCAATGTTGCAACATAAATAAACCTCGGGATTCGAACCTAGGACATTAGAACAAAGAAATATACATGTAGTTAATTCAAAGGAAACAGAATGTTCTGGAAATCCAACACATAATCTTAAATACAATTTAAAATGCCCTGGTACATGGGGTTCAGCATTCCTCGGCGGCTTAACTCATTGAAGAATTTTCGTAACGCAGACGCACTTATATGATTAGCCAGTGTAGCGCACGTACATGGACAGACTTCACGTGGTCGTACGCACAAGGAACCAAATGTCAGGCTCATTGCAGACATAGTTGTGTGTACGTGTAACTACATAGTTTTATGTATGTATACCTATATATTTTTTTATCTATATCTTTGATACCATCCTCGGGAAGAAGGCGACGCCTGTGATCCTGTAGCTCCTGATCTTCACACTTGCAGGGCGTACTTCTCGCTCTCCCAGTTTATCAAGCTTGGTTTTAAACTCATTTACAGACTTGGCGTCTACAACCTCCTGTGGCAGGGAGTTCCATTCGTTAACCACCCTGACGCTAAAGGACTGATATCTATCTATCTATATGTGCTCTACCAAGGAGTTTGACAGACTTTGCATTTTAAGTTGCAGTTACAAGAGCGTGACTGTACAAGTAACGTTACATCTATATGCAGTCCGTATTGACATGTTCATTATACCCCCACAATACGCACCTCATACGCATCTCAATCGTTTTATGTCAGTTTAGGACATACGCACAGTACGGCATAGTATGAGTACTTCTACTTCTACTTTGATAAAAAGATGTCCGTTGGGGTCAAGTACCAGTATTTCATGTGACAAGGATTGTCTATTAACAAGTTTGGCAAGACTACTTGCTATTTGGTGTAGTTAACAAAGACTTGTCCTTTGAACTAATAAATTTAGTCTTAATTTTCACATTCTATATTGACACTAAGCTTTTCGTCTAGCCCTTGGCTCAGGTGGCGACATTTTAACATGTAGTAGAATTCGAACTCCTTATTGATCATAATGTCTTTCACATTCTACTTTACATTAAGCTCTTAATCTTGCCCTTGGATCAGGTGGTGGCATTTCGAACTCCTAATGGACCGTATATATAGACATGCTTTCAAAATCACCTTGCAAGCCAGAAACTGTTGCACTGGGTTTCAGCTACTTTGTTTACATAACTATTGACAATTTAAATTGAGTTTTATCAATAAACAATAAGCATAGAAGTGCCTTTTGAGTACGATTTATATCAAATCATCTCCTGTTTCGAAATCACATAGATCGTTTTCACAAACCACCACGTCCTGGATCAAACTGCCTTTGAATTGCAGAAAATACAAATAATAACTGCTGAACTTATGAGATAAAATTCATATTTATTATCATTTCAAGGCTTAAGCTCTTAAAACCAAAGACACCGTAATGTATCTAGTCTACAATCTTTGCATAGTGAACAGTGTTGACTATACCAAGCATTGAAGGACATAACAACAGCCTCCCTGTTTTAATAATTCTATTCTGGATTTTTTCAGGCAGTTGTTTTATGTATGCTTTTGCTTATGAGGGGACCACCTCTGTTGCTGACTTAAGTTGTCTTGGCTACTCTGGAAGTATTGTAAGTCATGTCATCATGTCATTTACTAACACGGATGAACTTTTATGCTAAGATTTTTGGTAGTATTCAGAATGACAGTGTTGACTCAAGGAGCGCCCTATACTCTTGAAGGAAGGTCGACTCCTCTTCCAAGGTCAAGTCCAAGTAGTCTTCCTCGTGGTCTGCCAGATCTGAGGCAAGTTCCTCGTACGCTTCCCTCTCCCTTTGGAGCTCCTCTGGAGATTTAGCTGGGGAGGCATCTGGAGTAGGATGGAGGACACAAGGAATGTTAATGACAATCTGAGCAATATTAGCCTGAGTCAGGGTTGTAGAACTTCAATTATCAAAGTGGGCACTTTTCTACGTAATAAGATGAAGCTACTTTATTCCATTCCATACCAACATTCAAGGAGTAAGAATTTGCTGCCGCAGTGGTGCGAGGACGCCATGAAGTCAGGGCGCTTCACTGTTGCTTTTTGGGTCAGCCACGTTTGAATTTTCTGAACACTCTCAAACTTCTCCCGACCTACCCTGACCCATATCAGTGTTCTAGCCAGCCTTAATTTTTTACAACAGCACCTGGATTTTTAATGGAAATCCTGTCAAGGGTGCGACGATCCTTGGGGGTATGCTTCTTAAAATCTAGACCCTCTGAAATGCTATTTCCTTCATTTTGAGGGGCTGGTAGGCTCAGCTTGGTTCAACATGAAGTTAGTGTGCTAAAGCCCCCTTTACAAATCAAGGATTTAGCTCGGCCGAGTTGTCAGCGAGCTCTAAATTACGAGGAAGTATGGCCCTGATGACAACAAAGAAACTCGGCCATTTGTTCGTAGGCATCAGGGTCATGCCTCCTCGTAATTTAGAGCTTGCTGAAAACTCGGCCGAGCTAAATTTTTGATTTGTAATGGGGACTTAACAACAACTCAGTACCTGATGATGATGATGATGAAGATGGAGTGGCAGAAGAGGAGGATGTGGAAGAGCTGGATGATGTTGAGGCACTACTACTTGCAGGAGAGACCTCTGGCAGAATGCCTCCGCTCTGCAGCAGCATGTCGATGGCCCTCTGTGCCATCCCCTGGCAAGACTGCAGCGCCCGTCTGGACATCTCAGGGTCAAACCCAAGCGACATCAACTGAGGAGATAAAGATAACAATTAAAGTTACGTTAAAGTTAAACCCTTACCGCACCTAAAGGCGCATAGGGAGGTGCCTATCTCTGTTTCCTTAGCCCTGGGCCACACAACGCAATCACTACAGCAGGGGGCTAGTCCACTGGTAGTGGTGACTGTGTTCAACTTCCATACTCTTTCCCGAATGCTGAGTGCTAAGCAGAGAAAGCAGCATGTACCATTTTTTAAGTCTTTGGTATGACTCGGCCGGGGATCGAACTCACGACCTACCTAGATAACAATAATAATACTAAAAATATCGGGAGTATTTGCAGCCAGTAGGTACCCAATATGTTGAGTAATGAGGCTGATTAACATGGTCTAGGCTCCTCCTAAGTCCTTGAGCATGGGACCCCCGTTTTATGTCGCTCCTGAAAGACAATTTTGTGGACTTTTTTGGTCCGGCTACAGCCGGTCATCCTTGGGTAGTCTCCCATTCAAGAACTGTCCGGACTTTGTGTTGCTTCACTTCCGAGATATAAAAGGCAGGAACTAAAGGCAGGGCGTTTGGCCTAGAACTAATCCGTTGATACTCTGCCGACCCTGTAATGTGTCATGTCAGCAATGGATTGAATCGAAAAGGATCAGAGGACTGACTGAAAGCTTGTTGGTGAGTGTTATATATATTGCGTGTGGAAAGTAACGTGTTAAACTTTAAAACCTTCCTTTAAAAGTTACACTTACAGTTTAACTCTGATGAAAAATTGCGCTGTTTAATTACCTGAGCCAACATTTCATCAGTGATAGACACAGGGCCGGGGTCAGGGTCAGGCAAGGTCAGGAGCTCAGGCCGATCCTGTAGAACCTTTGGAGAAGGAGACATGAGTTTTTGTTCCATCATTTGTAAAACATCACAAATATGCAACCAGACACTAAATAAAGGTAACATTTGCAACCAAAAATAAAATGGTAAAACCTTCACAATGTTCTAGCGTAAGAAACTACTGCTCTGCTTATTCTTACTTAAATTAAACATGTTCATTGTGTGTGATGAGCAAGTGAAAGAATTGAGCCAATGGTCTCGGGCAAGATGGAAAGGTCCTGAATGGTAGTCTGTATCAGCCCAGTGCCCAGCACCTGTATTGTAGTTTTTAGGAGTTTTTATATCCTAGTTGTGACTTGATCAACTAGATCTCTTTTGCATATCAACCGGATGGTTGTCTGAAACTTCTGACCATTTCTAAAATCATATCCAGTTGAATATATTGAGCAACTGCTTTTTGGCGTATCTTATTACCTGGAGGTCCTGGATACCTTATAACCTTCATCAACTCACCTGTATGGCTTGTTGTATGTTGTTATTTGTCTGCTGCAGAGCTGCTACTGCCCCTCCCTTAGGAAACCCCATGTTCACTAGAGCGTTGTATAGGTCCACCTTAACCCAGTCCCCATTGGCCGTCTTCCCGAGCTTCTTCGCTAATTTCTTTTGTCTTCTCTCCTCCTGCTCTTTTTTCTTGATTTCTCTTCTTTCCTAGAACCGGAAAGAGGAAATAAAATACATTTAATGATATGTACATGCACACGAACATAGGCACACACACATAGATGCAAACACATACATTACAAACACACACAGTTCGGGACACACACAAACACACTAAGCTCTCTCTCACACACACACACACACACACACACACACACACACACACACACACACACACAAACTTAATCTCTCTCTCTCTCTCACACACACACACACACACACACACACACACACACACACAAATATACACACACACACACTTACCTACTCTCTCTCTCTCTCTTACACACATACTGCAATTTTGAATCCACCATCTGTTTGCTTCATAATCATATCCCTAAATACCCCGATTTTAAATACAACAGAATATAGGTCACCCTGTCATTTAAATGAACTAGCTGTACTAACCATTTCCCGAAGATGATTTCACCAGGTTGGTAGAATATAGTCTAAGGATATAGGAGAATTCTTTCACACAACCAGTTAATACGTTTTGATGTCTCTCAGACACCTTTCTCAGAGCTTCTAACTGGAGTTCTGCTCCTCGCCACTATATGTTGCCAGCGTAAGCTATGTGAGTATAAACTGGTTGTGTAAAGGAATTCTCCTACATCTTAGCTTTAACCATGCAGCAAAAGCCAACATCCCCTGACCACACTCTCCCACACATACACAAGGAGTAACTCTAGCTCACCTTTATCTGTGGATAACCTATATCCATTGTATCTAAAAACAGTATCAAGCCAACAGATGGTGGTTTACAATTGCAGTAGTTTTAAAATACT
This sequence comes from Branchiostoma floridae x Branchiostoma belcheri, assembly GCA_019207045.1. Taxonomy (NCBI): domain Eukaryota; kingdom Metazoa; phylum Chordata; class Leptocardii; order Amphioxiformes; family Branchiostomatidae; genus Branchiostoma; species Branchiostoma floridae x Branchiostoma belcheri. The sequence continues at coordinate 9,655,777 of CM033041.1, forward strand.
GCACTTTGATCAGAATACTGCAGTTTGAATCTGTTGGCTTGATATCCCTAAATACCCTGGTTTTAAATGCAACAGATATAGGATACCCTATAAATTAAATTAACTAGCTATAGCGTTAGTGATGTGGTACAAGCTAACATCTCCTGACCTCCTGTTTCTGCATGATGTGAGTGACTGCAGCCTGAACATTGTTGCTGCAGGCCCGCAGTCCCAGCCTGGCCTCTGCACCGCTGAACCCCATGGTCATTAGCTCCGTTAGCTTGGACTCGTCAACTTGCAGCTGTCGTAAAAACGCATCTGCCTGTATAGCATGGGATAAGTAACAAGTTAGTGTGTTCATTTGTTCAGACCCTTGTAGAGCCTTGGCTCTGCACCACTGAACCCCATGGTCATCAGCTCTGTCAGCTTGGACTCGTCCACTTGCAGCTGTCGTAGAAATGCATCTGCCTGTACAGCATGGGATAAGTGACAAACAAGTTAGTTTGTTCGTTTGTTCAGACACTTGTAGAGCCTGGTCTCAGCACCACTGAACCCCATGGTCAGCAGCTCCGTCACCTTGGACTCGTCAACTTGAAGCTGTCGTAGAAAAGCATCTGCCTGTACAGCAAGGGGTAAGATCCAAGATTCAAGAGGGCGTTTATTGGAAAATTGCAGTGTCTTGCACTGAATTACTTCTAATTTACACAAGTTGAAATAATCAGATCTAACAATATTGCACGTATCTCGTAGGGCGTTACAAAAAGATGTATTCAGATTGTCATTTTAGATTAGGTAAATGTTTTTACACGTTTTTAGAACAACAGAATGTATGCTGCTAAATGTATATGATAGTAATGCCTTGTTTATTGTAATTTCCAGTAGCTTTATTGGCTACTTGCAAGACTGTTGTTATTAATAAACTGAACTGAACATGCAATAACCATTTTGCTACCTTGGCCAGCTCTGCCACAGCTTGATTTCTCCGGCCCTGGTGAAAGAACACCACACCTTGCAGAAGGTGCAAGCGGACAAACAGAGCCTTCTCCTGGCCGCTGCTTCCCTGCAGGTAAACAACAACAACAACAAACAAACCAAGACAACATGAAACACTGTACAACATTTAAACTATGTATCCAACACTGGGAACAAACTCGGATTGCCATAGAAGCTCTATATGAAGTTTCCAAGGAAATTTCTGAGCTAGGTTGAACTTACCTTCAAAGTTTCTAGAGACTGTACAATCTCCACAACTACATTTCTTTTGGACAATCAGAGTGACATCCATCACTCTTCTTGAGCGTCACTAGAAATCCTGCCAATTATGTGGGCTTCAGCAAAAATGCAGCGAATATGGTCAACGCTCAAGTGATTATGAAATTTGGCAAGCTTCGGCCAATCTTCAAATTCAGCTGGCGTTCTCTTGAATTGTGACATTGTGGCTTAAACGTACCTTCACAGTTGTCAGTCTTTCCAGATTGCTGCCGTAACTCTTGTGGAACAGCTCTTCACATTTCTGCAGCCTGGTCTCAGCGTCGGGGAGGGCCGTCACATTCTTCAGGCACAGGTAGCACCACACGATGTCCAGACAAAGGATGGCATAGTTATCTACTGCCTGCAGGATCTCTGATCTACACTGCCTGTATGGATGGAAATTTGATTACCAAATTTGATACAAAAATGTCAAATGATTGTAAAGAAATGCAGATTGAGGGTGCCGTTTACGTGCCAATATTTTCAGTGGTAGATGTAACTTAGTGAAATATGAATTGTGGCAAATATGGCAATGTTGTACCTTTGGGAAAGGCATGACTTTTCACACTTTCCTCAGGCGAAAATGAGTACCTAGCTTCGGTTAGGGTCGTCCCATGGCACGGATAGGACATTAAATGACGATACCGTGTTGGAGGTGAGCCACATACACCTCCAACATGTTAAAGATCCACCACACTTTATCTAAAAAAGTAGGGGTTCTTCCCTGGCGTGAGTGGTTCAAAACCTACAATCCCATGGCCACAGCTGGGGCAATTACTGCCATACTGAGGTCACCTGAGTGGCACCAAATGGCAGCTTGCTCCAGACACTTACAATTTAGCCCCGCCTATTGTTATTTCCTCGCAATACAGCCCCTGGCTGCAAAGAGTAGTCAGTCCACCCAATAACAATAACAAAATGGAAATAGTCTCACTGGAATTCTCGATCAGCCTCTAGTAGGAGCAGCAAGGCCTCGCCATGTTGTTTCCTCTTCAGCGCTGCCTTGCCTCTCTCGTTCAGCGCCATGGCAACGGTCAGTGCCCGCTTCTCCTCCCGCGGGATCTGCAGGGCACGCCCGGTCTGGTCCGCTATCTGTAGACCATACTGGTTACCGTCATGCTCCATGTCATCGTCTGTGGAAAGAAGGCCCCAAAATAGTTTCATTAGATTGGTAGAATATAGAATATAGGGGAATTCTTGTACACAAGCAGGATGTACTTACTTTGCTTACGTTTTGGTGTCTATCAGACACCTTCCTCAGAGCTTCTGACCTGGAGTTCTGCTTCTTGCCACCACCTAAATCAGCTACATATAGCAGCGAGAAGCAGCACTCCAGGTCACAAGTACAGCCTGGTTGTGTACAAGAATTTCCGTATATCCTGTGGAAAGCAGGGTTTAACAAGTTTTCTCAAATTCACTTTCATCAAACAAAATTTCATCAAACAAGTGCTCTAGAACCCATTCCTTAATTCGCTCATTAACTGACGTTAGAACCAAACAGTTTGAATGTGCAGGTCTTCAGATTGGTAGCAGAAGCAAACTACTAGTACCCAGGATGGTACCCAGGCTAGTTGTAAACCTTGTCTAGAACAAGACAATTACTACAGTACCTGCAGAGAACGTGTTGGCCAACAGCTCCGCACCTTCCCGCGCTCGCCTGACCTTTGACATCTGCTCCTCCTTTCGTTGGGCCTCGGCCTCACTTTCAGACAGACAGATGACCAGGACCTGAGCATTGTTACCGATGTGCTGAGATGACAGTGGCACATCTATGGCAAATACATGGCTTTAAGTTCGCGGTAGCACCATGCACTGTAGTCTCTTATTGCCATGGAAAAATGTTCGCAGTGGTTTTAAGTTTGCGGAATTTCCGTGGGTAAAAAAGTAAATCTTTCTTACCAACAAGCTTTCATCTGTCCTCTGAACCTTATAAAGTTGATTTTCCCCAAACTGTATGTCACGTGACCTGAACGAAAGCGTGACGTCAGCAGTGGGTCAAAGGTGATTGGCGGTCGGTATCGGCCACCGTCCCATCAACTTGAGAAGGATCAGATGATTGACAGAAAGCTTGTTGATTAGCGCATTTAGTTTGAGTGCGGAGATAGTGTGTAGATATTGTATAATGTCAAAACTAAAAGAGATAAAAATCCATTACAATGTTTATCAGTGTTTGTTTATCTGTTTACATTTTAGCCAAAAAAATAAACACCTGGAGCGGGCCCTCCACAGCGTCTTACTAAGGTCTAACCATGTGGAATATAAATACAATCCACCCAAGAATCCCCATACAGACCCTCGCGTTCAAGTTCAAAGTGAAGGACCAAGCTTTCAGGACAACATTGAGACTCAAAAGTTTCCACAAACATGTTGTCAAGACTAATTGCTTGGACCTACGCACGCTGTCACCACAAGTTCCTCCTTAAAGCTATTTCTGATCTCTAACCGTCTATACGAACGACGTGCTCCGAATGTGATGTTGCCAATGTGCGGCTAACATTACGCAATTATCAGTTGGATAGCTAGCATACAGTCAAACCTGGCAAGGTTCTTAATGCTTGGGTCCCAACAAACTTAGGAGAATTCTTGTACACAACCAGGATGTGCTTACAGTGCTTAAGTTATGGAGTCTCTCAGACACCTTCCTCAGAGCTTCTGACTGGAGTTCTGATTAATGTTCAACCGTATATGTAGTCTATGTAGGTAGGTGGCGCTATCCCAAACGTGGTTAAGTTTGTATCCCCCCCATTCAAGGTTAAATATATGGCATATAACATGCATTGGCATAATACCGGTCATAAGCCTTATACCGGTCGATTAAAAATAGTGGAACTTAAAGAGATCTACACATGCAACAATAGTTATTTCTGAGGTATGCACACTTCAGACATCTAGGTGTCCAATACATAATTTACAAAGCATCGATAACAATGCATTCGAAGACAACAAGGCCAAAAGTTTTCAGGTCATTTTCGGGGCAGGCGAGCTCGTCGTGGGACAAACACACTGTCACGTTCATCGCCACATTTGTAGATAATAATCACATGTGCTCACGGCACAAGACGAGCATGATTCAACAGCAATCTTGAATTTCTTTTGGTGACCTACAACTCGTGTAAAAGTGTGAGGAACCGTTGCATTATCGCCCGGATCTACGGCTGAATGGGTCAAATTGAACGTACGCCGCCATTTCCCGCCATTTTTAATGCTACGGCCAGCAGTAAAGTTTTACGTCATAGCGGTTGTGACGGACCAAAATTAAATGAAAATTCTTGTCAGTATACGCCCATTTTCTCATGACTTTTTGTATGCTCATGCAGATTTTTGTTTTGTGCAACTACTAACAGGAAAGAAAGGAACAACTGTGTTACAGAGGATGTATAAAGGTACATAGCGGCAGTTAATTGTGCCGTGTTTCGTTCGGCCGGTATAGTGCACCCCCTTCCAACCACGCGCCCGTTCTCCGTGCAATTCCGCGGTGTGTTCCAATTACGATATTATGTTTTTAGCAGGACCAGAGAGACAAAATAATTTACACAGAAAAAGTGGCAAAGGTAAGCTGTAACAGCAACATGTAACTGGAGAAAATGATGCGTTGATCATTTGCCAAATTAGCATTGCTTGAGAAATTGCAGTAAACCGACCGGTATTATGCCAATGGATGTTACATCTGCTCAAATTGTAGATGAAAATATTTAATGTATAACACAGTCAATAACGTTTTTTTAGGATAAAAATTGCTGCTCGTACGGATATCATTCATATATATACGTAACGTTACATTCGCTACTAACAAAGCATGGCCTTCTTTGCGAAGCTACAAAAACTATAAAACCTTTACTTGCAAAGCATAAAACTTCTGTAACAGAAGAAAACTATCAGCGAAGAGCATTTAGCAAGAAAAATTGACCAAAGCCAGATTAATACCAAGAGTACTAGCAAGACTACTTTTGTTTTCTTTGTACTTCTAACGTTATATCGTTAATGGTGCGTGGGCGACATTCGCATCGTACAGTGGTACTTGAATCTGACGCTAATGTTACTGCAAATGACACATGACGTAGGAAGCCAGTCTTGCCTTTTGTGATATGCCACCACCTGTCTTGTCAAATGCATTCTAGCATATTTAGGATGTACTAATGGATCTTAAGTACCTCACCTTAAGTACAAACGTCAATTAAGTCAGTTATAAAACAGCTTAATTAATATATAAAGCAAAATTCCTGGAAGACAATTACAAGGGAACCTTGGCATTTGCCAATCCTTAAGGACGTTAGCTACGAAGTATTTTGAACTTGAAACCACCACAAGTTTTCTTGGCTTTTGTAGGAACTAGAAGCTTCAAAACACAAATAAAAAACAAATCTTGCAGCTAGAAACTCTGGTTACAATTGGTCAGGGCGATTTGTGGGCTTTTACTAGTACTTTATCTTTCCAATAACGAAGCAATCAAAAGGTATTTCTATTTCTATATCATGAAAGCTGTAATTTGTAAAATCTAAAGATGTATTCAAATTTGCCTGCGGCAACGAGTCTCTTGACATTTCTTTTACTTAAGTTATAGAGAGAAATGTGCCGAGAATATAAAAGCATTCCATGGCAAAATGGAACTCCTTTAACGTTACAATTGCTTTCGACCAAATATCTTTGCCCAGGGGCTATATTGTGTTTTTGCATGTTGAAAAGGTAAAGTTAAAGGTAGTCCCATGTGCTTTTTGAGGCCATAGGTGCAGTATGTTATGGTATTAGAAGGTGGAGCCCATCCCTCTCCTTCCATTGCCTTTTACCTCCCCAACTTAAGTCAGGTACCCATTTTTACACCTAGGTGGAGTGAGAAAAGCCGTGTAACTGTAAGGTTCCTTTCCCGAGGGTACTTGTTAGTATATTGTAGTTTGTATAGGGAAGAGTGAAATGACCTGTACATGCTTATACAAAATCTATTCCCCTATTTCATACACTTACATGTAGGTTCTGTAGAAAAATTCATATTTCTAATGAAACTAGACAAACCATCGATTATAAAACATATCTGTTCTTCTATATCCAACATAACTGAAAAGCGAGAAGAAGTTGAACCTATCTAACGTTAGTTTTATCTTGTATCTGTTAAATGTATCTCTTCAACATGTCTTGTTGTGACCTGTACTTAGCCCGGTGTGGCAAAAATGTGCAACAAAGGTCTTCGTTCATTCAGCGGTACCTTTGGGACCTCTAGGTCCTAGGCCAAACACCCTAATCGTTACACCAAAACGACGCCAACGCCTTTTCTATCTAAAAACTACAGCCCGTATAACTGTCATGTGCTTATTGATGTGGGCACCGACATGCTTTTAATGAGTACTTCCCCTACACCCCCATTTCCGCCCTCACATATCAGACCTCCCCAATAAAGCTGTCCAATTAGTCTTACACATGTTCTCACAAAACCAGCCAACCAGAAAGAATGGTATTGATTTTTTGTTAGACCAATCACGAGGGAGGATTTGTATGCCTCTTTTAGGCCACAGCAAGTAAAATTTATGGATGACATCCGAGCGATCATTAATTATCGTCTGATTTCAGAAAAAAATCAAGAATTTTTCCCTCTTCGGGGATGGTCAGATAGACCAATATATGCAACATGTTGTGCTGTACTAATCATCATAGTTGTAAAAGTGACGCTAGAGAGGTAGACATGGCTATTGTTGCAGAAGTGAAACTTGAATAGTTGTAAAAGTGCAACCAATATATAAGCCATGACTGTAATCTTAGTGGTACCAGTGTACCACAGTAATATCACCTATACTACACTAGCTCACTTCTTTAATACAGGAAAGAATACTTTGTTAGTGACGCCACGTTTGTCACTTCAAATCTTGTTACGACATTTATGGTGTCTATTTTGAAAATTTAGCCATCTTGTTTTTTTTACACATTTTTTTTCACATTTTACACATTATCTCATTAATTTTTGGATTCTGCATGATATCAACCACAAAATCTACTTGCTGTAGCCTTACAGCAATAACGAGGGAGGTTGCGCGTGCCTTATTTTTTGTGATGCGTAGCGAACCATTCAAATTCGTTGCTAATCGAAGTCGGAACTCTGTGACACTGTATCTCTGTACATTTCAACGTGGAGCGTTGCAAGTAAATTATTCGTGAATCGTATAGGCTGGTATCTTACTCTTATTGGGGTTACCTGAGGATAAATCTATATATGCGATAGACATTCGCTGACATTTGCGAAAATGTTGTGCGAAAATTTAAAAAAAAATCGCAATTAGTAAAATATACCAAATGGGCGCAAACTAGTTGCGATCATTTCTTTAGTATGAATTTTGATAATTGTGAATTGAATTCGTCTTTAATTCAATGGCGAAATTGTGATTCCCATCGAAGTATCTTGTATCTAACTTTCAGCATGTAATTTGGGGCCAAAAACGACGGTTTAACATTTTGGCCGCGGCCATTTTGTATGTAGAGGTCACGAATTTTACCCGTGTGTCGCACGTCAGTGTGATCGTAAGGGAATGTTAAAAAGCAAGCAACAAAAGGCCCCTGCACTTCCATAAAGGTGCTAGGACGTCAGTGTGATCGTAAGGGAATGTTAAAAAGCAAGCAACAAAAGGCCCCTGCACTTCCATAAAGGTGCTAGGAGGCCCAAAAGCTCTGTCACTTCTTTGTCAACCAAAGACCTATTCAATACTTTAAATTGAAGACCGTGCCATCTTCAGATAAAAAAGAAATGGATGATGTTCCGAAAAAACGTTCCGGTACAGTAATATAACTAGCAGCTAGAGGGCACAAATCCAATTATTCGGCGTCTTACTAAGGTCTAACCACGTGGAATATAAATACAATCCACCCAAGAATCCCCATACAGACCCTCGCGAAGTTCAAAGTGAAGGACCAAGCTTTCAGGACAACATTGAGACTCAAAAGTTTCCACAAACATGTTGTCAAGACTAATTGCTTGGACCTACGCACGCTGTCACCACAAGTTCCTCCTTAAAGCTACTTCTGATCTCTAACCGTCTATCCGAACGACGTGCTCCGAATGTGATGTTGCCAATATGCGGCTAACGTTACGCAATTATCAGTTGGATAGCTAGCATACAGTCAAACCTGGCAAGGTTCTTAATGCTTGGGTCCATTTGAGGATTAATTCAAGGGACCACCAACAATGACCTCAGTGTTTTGTTTTGTGTTCTTATATGTACTTTAAATTAAGTTGTAAACATATATTTGTTTGTATGATGTTATCTTTTACCGAGGAAAATGAAGTTTTGAAAAAGAAAACAATGGCCATTACTTTTGACGGATATCTCAACACAGACGCATGAATACATACCACCTAAGACAGTTAAAATTGCATTTCTGCTACGTATATACATGAAGGTATCCCTTCACCAGGGATGTCCTTGTAGTTCAACTGGTATCAGCCTCGTAATTGAGCTCTCGGGTCCAATTTGTTTGTAATTGGGAGACCCGGGTTCGAATACTGGGAAGGGCACTTAGGTTGGGGTTGCACCCATCTTTCGGAAGGGAGGTAAAATGGCATCCCGTGTTTGAGGAGGTGCCTCGAGCACGTTAAAGGGGAAGGGCTAGCAACCCTCCCTGTACAAATATACCCTGCATATGAAAATAGCAAGGAAGCATGGTAACTATGTGCCACTAGGCACTACAAGGTGAACAACAACACCTATCTTTTCTACAGTAAGCGATATCTTAGGCTCTTGTCACATGCTCCGTACTTGTCATGTATACAAAGATAACTATATGAGTGCCCGCCATCGCATCCTTCTCTCAGCCAGGACGGGAGACAATATCGACTTCCATGCAACCTTCGACTCATTGCTTACGTCACACATACAACAAGTCACGTGAGTCTTTGATTCAAAGAGCTGAAAAAGACTGTTCCATACTGAATGGGTGACATACATTTTCTTTTTCACTACAGGCCCGGCCTTTATGATCATCCTACTCCTGGCCAGTCTCAACAGCTGCGTCAACCCCTGGATCTACTTTTTCTTCACCGGGCAGTGCTTCGGCTCTCTGCGCGGAAGGAGACAGCAGTACATGATCCCGACAACCTTCCGCTCCCGCTCAAGGTATAATATTTGCTCTCAATAGATAATGCTAGAAAAAACATTAAAATAAATTTTCCTATTTCTAGCTGACTATTATGCATGTTTTATGTGTTTATTTTTTTTTTTGAGTTTCTTTTACCTGGCCATTTTTGTCAAATATCATTGTGGATCATTATCAAAATTAAGTGAAGTGGCCACCGCAAAAACTGCGAACATTAAACTGCCCCGAAAGTTTCTGCATTTAACTGACAGTAGCTTTATACAGACAGTAGGTATCCTTGATCCACTTTTTAGAAAAATCAAACATGTACTTCAATACAGAAACTTTCATGAGAAAAAATGAGAAATAATTTGCATGATAAAAGGGGCCATACCTTACCTATGAATTGATATGCAAAGGAAATGAAGACAGGATATAAAACCTGCTCTTCAACCAGCCTTCCTCAGTGTCCCTGACAGTGGATGCTGTCTGAAATGTCTGACCATTTCCAAAATCATACCCAGTTGCTTCAGTTTTTTGGCATACCATACTATAGATACTTGTTACCCCATCCCCCAACAGTGTAAGACATGCTCACCATCCTTAATAACTCTGCCTACTGCAATGGGTTTCAGATGGTCAGCTGCGAGGCCGCACTTCTCTGACAGTCTGAAACAAAGTTACCGGTACTCCTGATTGGTTGATGAAAATTTAGGACAACCTGAATGTTTACCAAAATAGGCCTAAACACCATTTGACTAGAAAAAATCATGAAGGTTAGACTAGAAGTGATCTGTATTGGAGCTAACTTGAGAAAAGAAATCTTTTATAACTTACAATTTCTTGAAGTCTTTCCCCAACATCTGCAAAGTAGTCTCCACCTCAAAACTGCTGGATTTGAGGTTCCCCTGAAAATAAGACATATGATGCCATTATCTCTATATCTGATACATATTGCATAGTATGACATGTTTATGAAGGGTAGACATCTAGGTTAACAATATTTAAAGACAATTCAATCTCTACAACTGGACAAAAATGGAGATTTACTTCTGGACATTTTGAGTGACATCCATCACTGTTCTTCAGCGTCACTAGAATGAATGACTATGCTTTATGTAGAAGAACAATATGCTTCTATGCCACTTAGTTTTTTTTCCTGCCATAAATGCTTACTAGAAATATGGGTACAATTTCTATAACTCTGAGTACTGAATCTCTAAATGCAAAAAATGATTATACATGAGCTTATACCTTTTGATGGGAGCCTGTTAAAGAACAAATTGATAGTAATTCAAATTCCCACCTCTTAATACGATCAGAACCAATGTAAGCTGATATATTTTACCATGAGAGAAAATGAAAGAACTTGAATTTTTCTTGTTGCCGTACCTTTCCAGCCAGTTTGACCTTAAGGGTTGCGATGCCCGAGGTCTGGAACTTGCGCCGGGAAGCCAGCTTCCGCACGGCGTGAAGTCGTAGCTCCTCCATGTTGGATGCAACCACATCTTTGGACAGCCTCAACTCATCTGAATACTTTAATATCAGATTCTGGACAAGTGAACAGTTACTGTCAGTCATATAGTCATAAGTCCTGAGGTTTGTGTTCATATTAATTTTCAGAAATGCTCAATTTGTTTTCATGTTTAATGTGTTTGAAGAAAAACATCAGATTTAACAACAGTTAAGAGCTTATTATGATTCATTTGAACACTCATTGCTTAAGAGTAAGAGAAGAAATTTGTACCTCTCCCAGTTTGACTGCAAATTCATGTAGCCTGGAGTCAAGCCTTGTTAGTATTATTCCGCTTCAAATAGTGAAAGGGGAATAAACAAAGCTGGACTCCAGGCCAGAAAAGGAACTCGTTATAAAAACATGTTGTATTGCAAGAATCTAAAAGTCTCATACTGCATTTGCAATGTCTCCAAAGTTGTATTTGCAAGAACAAAATAATAAAAGTCAGCAGGGAGAAAGTTTAAAAACAGCAAACAGGGTAAAAATTGAAGCCTCAAGGTGAAAAATAACAAGTCTGGAGAGAGGTGGTTAAAGAAGCAGACTTAAGTCTCTGTCTCACACACATACCTCAGGTATCTGGTCAGCTGTCCCATCCTCTCTGCTGTAGGGAGACTCCCACAGTTTGACTTTATCCCTGTTCAGCACCTCCCGCAGCTGTCTCTGCACCTCCTCTGTGTGAATGCTGCTCATCTTCTCACTACGTAAAAATATTCTGAACTTGTAATATTGCATGTTGGAAATACCTGTCCTATAGTAAAAATACTGAGGAATTAGACACCCTACTCTTAGACAGAATGACATATGGACGTCTGTCTTTTTCTTGTTTTTGCCGGTAACTTTCTCTGGTAGTTTCACTAGATGTAATCAAACTTTGCTGATTCAAGCTCACTGGCCATCCTCGTCGCGATTGTTGCCTAGTTGTATTTTGCATGTAAATTTTTCAAATTGCCAACTTGCAATTTTGCATGTAGCAACAAAAAAGTATTTCGATCCCTGCTACAGAACATTTCAATAGACCAAGCAAAGTTAACGTTCTAGCCAGCTTGAACTTTTTTTCTGCCCCCTGGATTTTAAATGGAATCCTGTCAAAGGCGTGATGATCCTAGGGGATCTGGGAGCATGATCCCCGAGAAAATGTTCAAATCTAGACCCATTGAAACACTTATTTTTATGATTTTGAGAGGCAAATTTTGCTGGTAGACTTGGCTTGGTTCAATCAATATCTTTTCATGCTGATTTTTTTGTCTGTCATAGAGGACGGGATGGGCAAAATGTTTTTCCGTCCCCAGCAGCAAGATTCCGTCAAAGGACAGAACAATGAATGCTGGCTAGAACCTTGAGCCAGAGTGTACATAAAGAAGGCATCTAACATTCCCCTAGCAAAATATCAGTACTGGACTACGACTGGAAGTAACTAAACAGTTACTAACAGTTGCATTTCAGAAACATTTCAGCAGATATTAGAAGAGAATGTAATTCACTTTGTCTTCTCGGTACCAAACTTTCACGGTCTGAGAAGATTTAACTTGTTCTCGGAACTAAATGTTCACTGTGGCGGCAGGTGGGCATTAGAAAAGTCTCATGTATTATTTGTTATCACTATATATAATATCAGTAATGATAAGTTCACGTTACAGTCATCACTGTGAAAACTATGAACATAAAAGTACATTTAAAAAACCAGGAATTACAGTAATAATACTGTAACCAGTATATCTCTGATGGTTCCTTTGTCATTTTTCTTGAGCAAGAGAGGCTGTAAAATCATTTATATAAAGCACTATGTAATGCTAAAATGCATAATGCTGTAGTTTCTCCAGGCTACATTACTTATAATGTAATGATTGATGCATAATGAATGCTAAACATACACAAACACATGTTAAGTTCCACAGAAGAATTCAGAGACAAACATATACATGTGTACCAAAAGTTAAGATTTATTCATAATCATTCAGAATACATTCCATGTTTTCAAAACTGGTGCAATCTTGAACATAATTGCTATGTATCATTTTGATTTCAAATATAACTAAAAGGCCATTTTGAAATTGACTTTAGCCTTCTACAACATTAGTATGTGGTTTCCAATATTTTTTTTCAATTTATGCCATACATTTGCTCATTTTGCTGCTGCTTTGTGCGATTTACACTAGCATGGTTGAAAACTTTCATTCTTGGAAACAGACAAACATTGCTGAACATTGATGTGCCTGCTGATGTCATCCATATGTAATCGATATCAACATGACCTGAACTACATCTAAAAACAATGTTCTAGCATCCATAGATTTTTTAGTACATGATACAAACAGATAAAAACAATGTTGTGAGATGGTATTGCATTTATGTGAGCTTCCTGGTTCAACCTTTACATTGCTAACACAGTGCTATACTGTAAAACTTGTGGATCTGCTGCTAATTAGTGATTCTGAACAAGTTCACTGGTAACAGCAAGCAAAGGTGTTGAGCTCTGCTTGAAAACGATCATATAATACACAAATTAGAGTTCAGCTATATATATCAAATCCCACTATAATCATTTCTAAGAAGTCTGAATTTTAGAAATGAAAGACAAGTCAACTTGCATCTCCAACAAGTTTGAGAAAAATCTGTATTTGAATTTTGATCTTTGAGCCTGAAAAATGATTAAGTGCTGGGAAGGACACATCAGCCATGAGTGTAGTTGATATTATTAGTGGGGTAACTATAGACCATGGTAGGCTGTGGCTCTCCTGATCCTTGTACAAAGCATTGTGGATGTATCAATGGAGAGCTGAACACCTGTGCAGCCAAGAACTGTGGGTCGAGGGGAAGGGGCACCTCCTGGAAATACCAGTGTTGTAGCGCCTGCACTGCTGTAACTCGTCTTGCAGGACTGTACGTCAGGAACCAGTTTAGGAGATGCAAACCGAGCTCCGTCAGCGTCCATCCCAACCGCCGCCGTAGCCTGTTGTATGGAAAATCTGGCAGGATGCACGTTTTTAGAAAGGGAAGTCTGGAATACCCGGGCCATATTTTCTCGCTTGGGGTGCCGAGATCACAGAATATCTGGTGAAGTTGGTCAATCTCAGATTCTCCGTCCCAAAATGGGTTACCAGTCAGGAGCTCGGCAAAAACACATCCGACGGACCAGAGATCGACTGGCGTGGAGTATGTCTTACTCCCCAGGAGAAGCTCAGGTGCTCTGTACCACAGGGTCACAACTACGGGGGACAGATGTTTGTCTCCCTTACTAAATGTCCTTGCCAAGCCAAAGTCTGTGACCTTGAGAATTCCATGCAGATTGAGGAGCAGGTTTTCCGTCTTGATGTCCCTGTGCAAGATGTCCTTGTCATGGAGATACTGGACCGCGTACAGGAGCTGCACCAACAGACCTTTTGTTTCGCTGACAGAAAACGGCCGCTGCAAGTTGTACATCAGTTGCTTCAGGTCTGTTTCCGCATACTCCATCACCAGGTAGACTTTGTCTATGTTGTTACCATACACCACCTCTCGCAAGGAGATGACGTTGATGTGTCTGGCCTTTGACATGATGTTGACCTCTCGTAGACCTGTACCGGAGACACCTTGTGGCTGGTTTTCACTCTTTAGCATTTTGATGGCAACCACATCCCCAGTTGTCTTGTGCATGGCTTTGTACACCACGCCATACGTTCCCTCGTTGATCAAGTTTAGGAATGCATAGTTGTATACCGTGGAAGCTGGCTGGCATGGAGGAGGGTTTGTAACAAGTCCTTGCTGGCTTGCTTCTTTGTAAGTAGAAGAGTTGACCAAAGGGACAGCAGAGTAGTTGTCTTCCTTATGTGATACATTTTCCACTTCACTCTTGTCAGTCAATAATGAATCCTCTGTTGAGCATTGCAATTGTACAGGAATATTAACATTGTTGTGTACAGTAGAGAAAGATTCACCCTGTGTGGACTGATACCTCTCACTGTCTGATGTCCTGCATACAAAAGCTGGTTGTATGACTGGTATTGGGTGGCAATTTGAAATGATCTGATTGTTGTCATCCTCCTGAGTTTCCATTTCTGCACTGTCCTGGCAGATTTCTTGACTGGGATGAGACACAGTCTGTACACATCCATCCGTTAAACATCTTCTTGTATTCTTTCCACCGCAGATGTTGGTAAACTGACCTGGTGTGCTGCATTTTGCTGTTTGTGTTTCTTCAGGACTTGGCTCATTTGTCATATCCAGCAGTTCTGGCCACCACTCCTCAGACTTTTCCTCATCATCTTCCTCTCGCAGCTTCCAGTCATCTGTCTCTTTCTTTCTCTTCATTTCACCTGATGTGCTGTCATTCTCATAACTGTTTATAACCAAACTTGATGAGTCACCGCAGTCTGTAATTCTGGCAGAATCCATCGAAGAAAGTCCATGTTTCAGTGTGACTTGATTTCCACCAACATCTCCCATGTCGTCTTGTGCCATATCATCGTCTTTAGTAGAGGACTTGCTGGATGCAAAAGCTAGCTTGATTTTGCTTGGTGGCATTTTTGCACCATGGCCCATAATCACTTTGGAACAGCTGTTTGGTAAACATCTCTACTAGGATGACATATCTGTTAAGTGATGGAAAAGCTGCTCCAGTGCTAAACAGTCGGTTAAAATCACTTCCCGTTTGTGGTGAGACAGCCATTCACGTAACGCAGTACGCATTGCTTGGCACGTAGCATTTTCCAAAACACAAAAGGAAACGGCATTCCGTGTTCTGATTCCATGACGCAGTAGAAAAACACGCGTTCCATTTCTGACATCATCCGTTGGCGTGTCATAAATATATCGTGATGACACAGTGTAAAAACAAGGGCCAAAAATAGATGTCATCGGTTTGCAACTTGCTGTTGGTTGAATGTGGTTCTTTGGATGTAAACAGTTGCAAAAGTAGAAATCTGTAGCACTGCCTCGCGTGTAAAAATCATTTATGTTGCGTAAGCGCTGTGCAATGACGAAGCAAGTCCCTACATGTTCCCCCTCCCCTATACAATCTATCTAGTTTTGGGAAAAGAAATACGGTCAATGATAATCTAAGAACGAATGCAAAGATAGAAGACATCCTTAACTTAGTATTCAGACCGTCACTGATCAATCTAAGTAGCCACAATACCTGTGAATCCTGCTAAAAGTATCGATCACATTCGTTCGAGCCTTCCCTGATGTAAACAATCGTACGGTGAACTTTGAACTTTCGGGGTCACAACCTTTCACCTATAACATCATCGGCTGATTTACCCCTGATTGTGATGGCCTTTCATAGCTTGTAAAAATGTTAGCTTAACAATGTACTGTATCACAACTACCAAACCATTGACAATTGGGAGTAATAATCTAGTAGTTTAAATTTGTTTGCACTTGAATATTTGTGTCAAACGGCTGATAGAAAGAAGGAAAACACTAATCATATATTCAGTCATAAGTTCATTGCCGACTAAGGTAATAGGGAAGTCATGTGATTGTCAAAATGGTCGACTTTCAGCGGAAAGTTACTTGTTTTTCTGCGATTTGCGTGGAATTTCATCCCAAGTAAGGCTGAAAGATAGGTTCTGACGCCAGGAGTAGTAAGGTAGGTTAATGGTGGAACTAATCTGAGTAAACTGTCTTGCAGAAGTGCTGAAGTCTTCTTAGAAACACAGTTGGGAGTTTGGAATTGATGCAAGGCCAAGGCGATGAGTTCAATGTCCAAGGGGATTAGAATTCCGATAGTTTTGTTTGTCGAGGTTTGATCGTCAAAAGATTTGGTTAATATCATCGAAACTTTGCTCCATGTTTATGCCCTTTATGAAACGTGGTGCTAGTTGTCGAAGCATTTGACTCTGAAAAATGACTCTGAGGGGAAAACGGAGAAGAAGAAGAAAACAACAGTGATCTGTTGACATTGCCTTATTTCCAAGAAGTGCAATCTAGATCTGCTCATCTTTAATAGGTAAACTGTTTTGAAGAGAAAGAAGAAAACATTTGAAGGTTGAATATCTCTGATTCATAATAAGAACACTACTGAAAAGCCATTTACTAGTAACAATCTGGCTGAAACCAGTTCCTACTAGCACTCTACCCAACAAGACCCCTTTGAATTCATTTGCTTGTTGATAATGATTGGATTTTGTGTGTCCCATTTTCAGAGAGCACGAATGGCAGAAGCAACTGTAAAAGAGCCTAAGGCCACCCCTTCGCCGGAAAGTGGGCTGACCCATTTTGCGCCCCTGACTCCACTTGAGGAGAACCAGACGTCAACGTTTTCACTGTCAAGGTTGTTCCGGAGGAAAGGTAAGGCATTGTTTTATGGTAATTAAGGGCTGGACTTTGTATTATTATATATGGTTATACAGTGTTTTAGGGGTTAACTAACTCAGGGCTTAATCCCCTGACATGCTTTCAATGTTATGCCATTGTGAAAGGCTACGTGACTTTCACTAAAGGTGAAAGTGAGTATATGTACGTGTACCTAGCTTCTGTTAGTGTTAGGAATGTCTCTTGAGTCTTGGATTAGGACATTTAATGGAGGTCCAGTGTTTGAGAGCCATAACCTTCGACATAAAAAAGAACCCACCACACTTACAGGAAAGGCCCTTCCAGATGTGTGTGGATGAGACCTCACAGTATACAGTATATTATGTAGGCTACAGAATCTTCACTAATTTTAAGGCCGTAGACTACAAAGACTGGCGCAGGACAGAGTCATGGCTCATGGCTTAATCATTCCTTATGTCTCTCCAGAGACAAAGAGGATAAGTAAGTAAGCTAAAGTAGCCTCAAAAGAAAGAAGAAAAAGAAAAAAAAGGTTGTTCCGTTATTTCTATTTCTTGGGGGTGTTACATTCTTACTTCCCCTTACTCACAATGGTTTTGTCTATTACTAATTACCCTTCAATCAATGCCTTCACCATTATTTAATGTACTGGTACCCTTACTTCCAACAGGGTCCTCTGATTCTACCAAAGATGACAAGGATGCCAAGAAAAGGCAGCAAGCCTCTGGAAAGTCAAGCCGTCCCTCCAAGATGTCCATCCCGACCATCAAGGAGTCGTCCAAAGAGCCAACAGGGCACACGCATGGCCACAAGCAGGTCCATCGCAAACGGACGACCGAGGGGAGAGTCAGCAGGCACGGAGCGGTCAGTCCTGGGCACAGACTGAGACCGGAGGACCATCGCAGGAGGACCGTATCCCTCCGGGAGTCGTCAGAGGTGGCGAACAGAGGCAATGCTGTGGAGATCAGAACCCTTCCCAGTGTGCTGAAGAGGCTGGTTGCTATTCTGGATGGACGGATCAAGGTGGGCAAGGTTAGACTCCTTTGGTCAAACTGTTTTTTTTCCACATTGAGGACACTCAGGTTAGTTTATCCTGAATATCAGCCTGGTTAGTTTACCAGGGCTCACAATCCCATACTCAATCGGAGCTCAGATATCTTTTTTGTATGAAAGTATTTTAGTAAGAATAAACAGGGCAGTATTTTGTTAGGCTAGATAATGCAAAAGTAAACATTGTGTATTTGCTTGCAAGTGTTACCTTTCTTGTTGACTTAGTCGTTCATTCCCCACATGGCAGGAATACAAAGACCCAAGTGACCTGAAACAGTATTGGATGCCGGATAGCCAGTGTAAGGAGTGTTACGAATGCGGAGACAAGTTCAACACCTTCCGTAGACGGCACCACTGTAGGGTGTGCGGCCAGATCTTCTGCAGTCGCTGCTGCAATCAACAGGTCCCAGGAAAGTTCATGGGTTATACAGGTGGGTGGAAACCTTTGGAGTCATCTCAAAGGTTCAATGTGTTGTGAGTCCCAAAATTCTGTCACAATGCAGTTTTGTAGAGCAGAAAATGCCAAATCAGCAAATTTGATCTTTGCTTTTTTTTCTCCATATTGGAAGACTTTGGACTTTGATTGATATTGAGCTAGTGTTGTGCAATGGCTCATATAAAGTATCCATTATTTTGCTGCTGCAGAAAACTGAATATTCATAATTACATGTACACCATGCTTTCATGACTCAGATGTTTGTTTTTGTTTTGTTTTGCTGTGTCCTTCTTGCTGTGTCCTGTCTCCCTGTCTTGTGTTTCCCTGTCCCATAATAGAGTCTGACTCTGAGTTCTGTACTAGTAAGTGATACTGCTGTGTATTTTGTTGTATTTTTGTGATTGATTCTTGTCATATTAGCATTAACCCATAGAAAGGCACAGTATTATCTGACATGAGCAGCAAAATTGTGTCAAATTGTTGAACATTACTTTGTGTTGAAAGCCTTCCATTTTGCTTATCTAAAAGCAAATATTGGGAGGACAGTTATCTCATTTTCTTAACTTTGCCTTTCTGGTACAAAACTAGAGAAGCAGTAACAGAAACAGGCACCCAGGAAGACAGTAATTTTGCCTCTTAACATCTGCTTGGGAAATGGCTTTTTACAACTAATACTTAATTGCTGTATTGGCACAATTAGTGCCTGTTAAGATTTTTCTCTGTCTTTACTGATCTTTTATCTGCTGTTTTTGTTGAAGCTTCAGGCCTTCTCTCAGATTTGGTGTAAAAAGGAAAAAAAAAATTGTGTTTTGTCCAGGCGATGTTCGTGTCTGCACATATTGTTGCAAGGTGGTGTTGAGTTACGCTCAGACCGTAGACGGAAACGGTGACCTCAAGGCGATACGCGAGGATCTGAAGAACTTGACAGAGTCGCACCTAACCACGTCAGGCTCCTTCACGTGGTATGACGCCTATCGGGATGACGGGACACCGAAGACGTTACGGAAAAGGGTCTCGCCTCGGCCTTTAGAGGAAGAAGTTGGGCGGAGAAGGTAAAGACTGAGCTAAGTTGTAAAGCACTGATTCTGTAGCAGGTCTCAATCAGATTCTAGATGAGGTGTATCATTTTTCTACAGCTTTGCATGGGTCTGTTAAACTTTTTCAAATGCGCATTAGTCAGTATAGCATGGAGATTCACCATACAACAGTACAGCTCTCATTATTACATCAACACTATTCTTAATGCTTATTAGATATGGTCACATTTATGGCTTAGTACATTTGTATATGAATAATAGGTTCAAGGTTAACAACTCAAGTTTTTCCCTCTGCATGTTTATCTATATTGAAGGCCACAACTACACAGTGGTTTTATTTATATAGGCTTCTCCTTGATATAGGGATAGAAAATGAAACAAACATCAGGGTTGGACAAGTTTGCTCTCTGCATTATTATCTATATTGAGAGCCACCCAACACAGTGGTTTTATTTGTATACTAAGTAGCGTTCTCCGTAGCTTAGGGATAGTAAATGAAACAAACATCTTTTCCAGATGCTATGTGGTGCAGAAGTGTTAATTACTGTTATTTTTATAGTTTGCTTGTGTGATCATATAAATCACCAACTTCCAATGGGGGTGGACTTTCTCTCGTGTTTCAGCTCCTTCCCCCACGACAGACGCTACAGCGTTGGATCGGACGCCAACCTGTGGGTCCCGGCTGCTTACATGGGGCGCCGCATCTCCCAAATCCTTTTAGACTTGTCCCCACGACCCTCGAGAACGGAGATAGACTTGTCCCACAGGTACACAGAGAGAAAACATGCCAGAGGATCTTATTCTGTAGCAGCTATTTTAGTTCATTAGCATGTGCCATTTGCTATAAACAAGAAAGTCTATCCAAGCAGGTACTGTAATTAAGAAGAACCTCTGTCCAAGAAGCTAACCCATCTGCACTAACCTCTCTTCCTTTCCTGTCACAAGACGTTTTCCACAGAGAAAAAGAGTCTCTATGAACTCCCTACCACCTCCTTGCAGTAACATTCATAGACCTACATCTAAAACTTCAAGTTATAATGCTACTCGTACTCTATACTCTAGCTGCCATACTCCACTAGACATGCTGCTAGTGTGAGCAATACCAATTTAGTGCTTTAAATAGGTCTTGTGTATATCTTGTTCTAACTGTATGTTTCTTTTATAGATGTATGTCCCTTTGATATTGCAAATAACATGTCTTTCCTCTTCACACAGTATTGTGCTGTTTAAATACACATTGCAGTAATCTGACACCAATTGAGTAGTTGGTACCAATGCTTGGAGAGTGCAGCCGACTCATTTTATCTTGCTAAGACAATACGTAACATCCCTCTTTGCTCATTGACAAAAAGGTTGAAAATGATACCCTGCTACTGAATTTTGATGCTACTCAGTTGTGTCAAGAGTATACAGCAGGACAGAAGACTGTTTCCTGTGCTTGTCATGTTTGTGTGATTTAATTTTGCAGTGATTAACGTATACTAACGAGTCCCCGCTTCCCTTGGTCTGTACCCTCTAGCCAGGAGTCTGCCACACTCATCCCCGCAGGGCTACGCCGTCGCCTGTCGCTTAAGTTTGCTAGCAAAGATGATGAAGACAGTAAACTCAGGTACCCGTATGACCACTCCCCTAGCCATTTCCTCAGCCAATTCGCACCTTTCCTTCTGTAGTCCTGAATTAGTATTACATGTATCTAGTAGAGTAACTGCACACTGCACAGAGTAACTGCAGTATTATGTAGTAGAGGAACTGCACATACAAAGATGATGAAGACAGTAAACTCATATACCCATATAACCACTCCCCTAGTCATTCCCTCACCCAACTTGTGCCTTTCCTTCTGTAGTCCTGATGTAGTATTATCTATTAGAGTAACAGCACATTCATGTACTTAACAATTTAGGTCTTTTGTAGTCAAGTTTTCTTGCCCCGTTCCAGTATAACATTATCTCCTGGGCCCTACCATGTACTTACAACTATTCAATCTCACCTACTGGCTATGTGAAATAACATCGGCGTATTCTCTCCAACGTCTTTTCCAGGTCCTATCCTCTATTGTCTTTAATACAGTGACGGTCACATTTCTTGCAGCCTGTTACAGCTGAATCATTCCTAGTTGAATATCAACTATATAGGCATCTCTTTTTATAATATAAACTCACCTTTCCTGTAGACTTGACACTCAAATGATCTTTTTTTAGCATATTGTATATGTACTACTTGGTATATGAAACCTGAAATGTTCTTATCCCCTTCTTGTTTCACACTGGGAAAAGTGTTTTGTAAAATTCAATTGTGTTTTGGTAAAACGTCTCTTCTGGTGGTAGGTGCAACAGTGCGAGCAGCGACGTGACATCGTCACGTGACAACCTGAACATCTTTGACACGGCAAATGCTCCTGGTGCCAAGTACATGCAGTCTGACACACTTCTCATGGAAGAGGAGAGAAACAAGCTGCTACAGGTACATTTGTAAACAGGAAAATGCTGGGACCAAGTAGTCTGAGATAGCGTGGCACAGTTTGGCTCGGTTTGGCTCGGGACCGAGAGGTCTCAAATTCGAATCCTGCCATTTCACCGATGTTGTTCCCTTGGGAAAGGCACTTAAAATGACTTTCTTTACTTAACTCAGGTAAAAATGGGCAATCCTTAACATACTATGGTGGCTTCCATGTACTGGGGAAAGGAGGTTTTCATTGTGTTGCAAGAATCTCCCAGTGGCTTTGTCCTTAGTGCTGAAATGCTTGTGCTTGCTACAAACTGGATTTTCAAATGACTGCTTAAGATACAAGGTAGATACAGATTAGGTTTGATGGATTTATTGAAATTACAAACAGTACAATACAAGTGGGTCACAGGCAGCAGTATGCTGGTGTTGTGGCCCACACATGAATACATACATATCAATTGGCACATTGGGTGAAGCATTTTGTGATGCTGCTTACTCCACAAAACATCTAGGATCTGTTGTCTTTTCTGTCTCGTAGGTACAATTTAATAATTATTTCTTTAGTTTGGTTAATCAATTTCTTTCCTAACTTTTGTATCTATTCTATTGTTCCTGTTTTGTATGTTGTATGTTGTATGGATCAGTCATATGTGCTTTGGAGAGCCAAGTGCATCCGAAGGGTGACACATTTTATTTTCCTATCTTCCAAGTTTTTTTAGAATTTCATTCTGTTATTTCTGTTACTTTTGTTGACTTTTGTTGAGAAATAAAGGTCACTTGACTGAAAAAGATTAATCAATTTTGACAGAAAAAGATTCAATTATCAGTTTGCCTTCTCTCCTTTCTTTTTCAATCCTTCTTTCATCTTTTTGTTTTGTTTATGCTGTTATCTATGTACCCATGACCCTGACGTATTTAACCTGTGATGTTACCCAGGATTCAGTGCAGCTGCGTGACCTATGGCTGCAGATTCAGCACCCAAGCCAGGGCATGGAGTTCCAAAACCATCGCTACCGGCTGCGCACCTACACCAACTGCATCGTGGGGAGTCAGCTGGTAGACTGGCTCATCAAAAGGGACAAAGCAACATCAAGGTATCTCATCAAGATATAACGCTAGTTCACCTTTATCCGTTGAGTAACCTATATCCGTTGCTTTCAAAAACAGGGTATTTGGGGATATCACATTGACAGACATTGGTTTCAAATTATAATAATATTTTCAGTACATTGCTGTTTAAAACTACCAGCCTTTGGCTTGATGTACCTAAATACCCTGTTTTGAATAACAACGGATATAGGTTACCCCGCGGATAAAGGTGAACTAGCGTTGTATCTGATCAAGATATACATCTCTGTCAGCTTCTGTTTGTTCAGACCATTGTAGTGTATAGTGGCTGGCACATAGAGCAACAAGTTTCCTTGTTGTTTCAGTAGTAGGGTATATTTTTACAGGGTGGAGTTGTTAGCCCTTCCTGTTAACATGCTTGAGACACCTCCTCGAAGACAGAAACCCCATTTACGTCCCTTCCAAAAGTCAGGCGCAGCCTCAACTATGATGTCATACATAGGGGTCTCCCAGTTATATTTGTACCAACTAATTGGAACCAGGAGCTTAACTGTAAGGCCACAATGGCATATTTGCTGTCTTCTGTGCCAGACTTTTGAAGTCCTAACCCCTGCATTGCAAATGAAGGAGTCAGAGTTCATAGGCAACTACATGTAACGCTAGTTCCCCTTTATCCGCGGAGTAACCTATGTTCGTTCTTTTAAAAAAACTCGGTATTTATGAATATCAAGTCGACGAACGGTGGTTTCAAACTACAATATTTAATTTTTTGTGTATTGAAAATGTTGCAATTTGAGGCCAACGTTTGGTGACTTGATATCCATAAATGCTCCGTTATCAACGGATATAGGTTCCTCCTCGGATAAAGGTGAACTAGGGTTACCTAAGTGTTAGAGATTCCGCCAAAGACCATACAAAAATGCAGCTCTCATCCCCTGCTGCAAAGTTTTCTTTCCTAAAGTTGTTTCATGAGTAATAGAATCTACCGTATGTTGTATCATAGACAATGCAATAAAGGTATCATTTTGTGTTTCTGTTGCTCCTATATTTGGACACAGGAAAAGGGATGGGTGTATGTGCAGGTTAGCCCTGGTATTTTCTTACATGTTGTCTTTAAGGCAATGTGATGGTCAACGTAGAAGTGATGAAAAGATGGGTATTTCTAGGCCTCAAAAGTGTGGGATTTCATCAATGTGAAATGTACATACCAAGGTTATAAGACACCTGTAAAATCTGTATTTTTCCATTCCTGCTTACATATATTATGTAGTCCTGAAACAAATGGACTTTTTTCTTGTTCCAATGAACCTGTGTGCCACTAGTATTGCCAAACCTGTAGATCAATACTGAATGAAACCTTAGTCAGTGTATAATTAAAGGTTCTGCTCTCTTAAAAGCTGCAATAATCGTTTGTTTTACTCAAGAGTGCTAGAGTTAGAAAGAATAAGAATTGCTTTCTTAATATGTACTTTAGGCATGCCACAACTAATTCTGATCCTGTACATTAGAATCTGAATATTGAATGAAAACCAGCTCAGCATTTTGAATCTCATACTTTCTTAAGATAGAATGTATCTTGAAGGAAACATACAACATCCTTGAATATTTTCGTCAGGTTGGTACGCCACTGAATTAAGAGACTTTACATTTTGTGACTGCACCTGAACTGTGAGCAGTGACACCTGTCCTGTACAATGTGAACCAGTCAGAATTTCCCTGAAGAAGGTGACAGACGGTCACCAAAATGTTGTTGAGAATAAAGCAATGGAAGTGTAAAGAGAGTCTCTTTATTCAGAAGCCCACAACAGTTTGACCTTACAACATTTTGTCCACAGAGTGCAGGCTGTTGTTCTCGGCCAAGCCCTGCTGGATGCCAAGTGGCTGGAGTGTGTGACCCACACGGACCAGATCTTCAGAGATGAGTACTCCCTGTACAGAGCCGGAGAGGTAATGTTTTCCTTTGGCAGGTTTTACAAGCGCTAGTACCTAGGCTATCTTCAGGACCTGGTGAAAGTTTCTCTTGTTTTCTTTCTGTCAAAAAAAAAAAAGGATTTTCATAGGCATAAAATTGACAACATGGGCTCCTGAATTTAAAGCAGGAGACAGGCCTTACCAGTACTGTTCTATGTACATGTTGCCATTGTGTTTGCCGTAATGGTTAGGGTGTCTGGCCTATAACCCAGGGATCCTAGGTTTGAATTCCCTGACATGTTTTTCTCTAGGATTGAACAAAGTCTGCTTCGTTACACAACGTTCTTTAATTTTTCTGTAAACGTTTCAATGACCATATGTTGCCTTCATCAGTACAAAATTCCTCCAGGATGTTTTACAAGTACTGTACTGCTATGTATACATGTACATACATTGGTGTAATGGGTAGGGTGTTTGGCCTACAACCCAGGGATCCTTGGTTTGAATCTTGACATGCCTTTGATGTTGCGCCCTTGTGAAAGGCACTTAACACCAAGTTGTTAAAGATGGTGTAGTGGATTTTACCTGCGTGGATGTCTAGCCTTCAACACGTCCGTTCTTGCTTGTTATCTATTGTTAAGATGGCACATGATACATTAGAATATCATCACAATCAGCATAAAATATTTTCTGTCTTGCATTTGTCTCATACTTGGTAGAAAAGAAATTCCTGTGCCAGACTGTTCATAACATAAGCACCTATTTCAGCACCAAGGGCAGATCCCTACTGCTCGGTTATTGTTGTTAATGGCTATCCGTTATCTTGCTATTTGGCGCATCTTATTACCTGGATGTCTAACATTCATTAGCACAACCTCTCTGGTTAGTTAATAGGATTTTCATCAAGCAGTGACTACTTTTAAAAGTAAACACACGTACCTCCAAATTTTCCATGGCTATAAGTCCATCTTGATCATGGAGTGACCTAGTTCTCACAAGAGTTTGAAAAGTAGTCACTGCTTGATGAAAATCTTATTAACTGTGTACATACATGAATCTCTTCATGATACAACCTATCTATCGTTAAGATGGCGAACCATGAGTTGGAGAGTCCGTCGCCGAGCACGGAGACGGGCGACACGCCCACCATGGAGGACGAGTGGGAGCCGTCGTGGTTCCGCGAGATCCAGCGGGACGACAGGAGTGAAGACAGCAGCGCTGATGAGATGCTGCTCATCGACAAACCAGGTAATCTATCAATCAATCAAGAAATTAATTGATCAATCAATCAACGGTTCATTATTCAGTTTACTGTTTTTTCTGTATGCTCGGATGGTAATGTGTTAATGAAATATTGTCCCACTTTGATACTTGTTAAATGAATGTCTGTTGAACATCTGGGATTAGTTTTTATCGATCGATCAATCAATCAATCAATCAATCAATCAACGGTTCATTATTCGGTTTACTTTTTTTGTGTATGCTCGGATGGTAATGTGTTAATGAAATATTGTCCCTCTTTGTTACTTTTTAAATGAATGTCCATATGCTGCTGATCGTCTTGGATTAGTTTTTATAAATCAATCAATCAATCAATCAATCAATCAATCAATGTTTTATTTTTCAACTGTATTCTAGTTTTTGTCCAAGCTTGGAAAGTTATGTGTTGTAGTATATTGTTTAATTTTGTGCTGTTATTTATTTATTTGTTATTTATATGAATGCCCAAACTTGGTCTTCTGTTATAGCTATAGCTTCACAGCTAATTGTATACTGTTGCTGTGTGCATGTACAATCTAGTCACTGCATTAATTGGGCAGATCTGTTTATAACTTTGTAGAATCATACCTTGTGTGTGCTTTAGAATATCTTCAAATCTGCATACTTCTATCTTCAATCAATACACCTTTCTCACGCGGTGGCCATGATAGATCTAAAACGAGGTCAATGAGGCAAACAACAGAATGTCCATCATAATTAGCAGTTCAAGCAATGAAAGCCTGGCAATTAGGAAAGTGACCAATAAGAATGGTCCGTCAAATATTTGCATGATTATGTTTTTACTTTGCATCTCTTAAGGGACTTTGGGATCAGTCTACCTTGCTCTAAATTGCTACATATTTTGGTACATAACACTAGTTATGATATTTATTATTTGATATTATATTGTGAAAATTTGTGTGGTTTTGTGGAAAACTAAATGGGAGCTGATTTTAGAAATAAGGTTTGTCTGTTTGCCTCATTGACCTCGTCTTCGATCTATCGTGGCCGTGGCGTGAGAAAGGTGTATACACCAGAAATGAATGCACAATCAACTGATCATCCTCTCTTTTTCTCGCCCTGATTTTTCCCATCCATCCCTTCCTTCCTTCTTGGCTGCGTAGCAGAGGCTCCAGTGGCTCAAATAGCCATAGAATACGAAGGCAGCAATGATGATGATGATGATGACAATGCCGATGATGATGTCATACAGTCAGGTAGAATGCCCTTATGTGTGTGGTGTTTTGTCTTTGTTTGTTTTCAAGCCTATGATTCTGAAACCATGATTGTCTTCAGAGAAGCATGGTTGTGAACAAACTTTGGTTTAAATTGTGCTCTGGGGGTGTCATAAGGTACAAAGTTATTTATCTTTAAGTTAGAAATTTGACTGCTTATATCATGGTGGCATGTTGGGTGTCGTTTTAAGCATGTCTGCTAGTTTTATGCGTATGATTGTGTTTTTTTGTGTTTCTTGGTTCACAATGTACACACATCACTACCAGCAGACTAGCCCCCTGCTGTAGTGGCTTCACAAATGTGTGGCCCAAGGGCTACAGAAATGGAGATGGATGCCACCCTTAAGCACCTGGTACAGGCAACTTTAACTTGAACTATTCACAATCAGGAGCATGCTATGTGTTATCTTAAATCTACAAACTCTATATTCATGCCTTCTATAATATAAAGTAAAAGCATAACTTCTTTCAGATGGTGCAAAGTCGTCAAAGTACAAGAAGACCAGTAAAGAGACCCTTCCGGAAGCCAAGAAGCGGGTGGACTCACTCTCCGAGTCCACGGAAGAAGGAAGAAAACAGGCCACTTTTTATCTCGATCTTAAACCTGACAATGTCAACTTCAGGGTCAAGAAAACCAACAGCAACAGAGCAGCCGCAAATGCAGAACCTGAAAAAGGTAAATGAAACATGTACAGCTCATATATATGGGGCCCTTGTGTAGTACATGGTATGGGAACTAGAGTGAGCATCCAGTATGATTATGAATGATTGGCAATTGGCCAGTTATATTGGAAGTAGCTGAATGACAGTAATTGAGCCTCATAGATTCTCCTCAAACAAATTTTAAAGGTACATTTACAGATTGCTACATTAGTTTTTATCAAGTTCTTCTTCTTCTTGCTCCCTATTGAATTTCATGATACTTGAAGAGATTTGTTAAGTATCATGACATTTTAAATTCCTCGTACTCGAAATATGATGATGAAGGATGTGTTTCAATTGTTGTGGTTATTTGATACTAATTTGTTGCTATTGATAATGCTGACCATTAATTTTCTTTGTGTGATAACAGGCTACTTATAATAACTATTGTGATGTGGATTGATTTTTTAATGTGCATGGTCAAGACTGATGTAAATATGAAATAGACTAAGGTCATGTTGATTCCATTATATAGAGATCCTCTTTGAAGCCCCAAACTGATGCGAGTGTATGAATAAAGAAATAGACAATTGTGGAATCTGAGTGGTCATGAAGGTTTAAGAAATTACTTAACACACAAAGTATGGAATACCAAATGATAAATATTTTGCGGCTGCTTGAAAACCATTTGTTGTAGAAACAGATGAAATTGATGCACGAGCGGATGTCATTTATATAATCAAATCAACATGGCCTCATGTGAGAACCAAACTATACAATGCTGAATTTACGGTATGGATGTCTGAATGTACTACTAATGGGATTTTGTCCAATTAAACCAAATCAAGGATCTTATTGTTTTTCCATGTCGCTAATCAAAGACAAGGACTTGTACATATCAGTCTTCCCAACCCTATCTGGAAAGTACGGTAGGTTTAGCAATCTCTTGATAATTCACTAATTGTAAATGCACTGACAATATATGAGCATAAACTAAAACCACTAATTCTGTATCTTACATGTATGTCATACAGGATTGTAATTAGGTCACACAATTAATTTTGGTAAAAGAATTCTAAGTAAAGTTGATTTCCTGAAATTTGAATCAAGCAGACCAAGACAGCCATCACAGCTGCAGTGTTCAAATTTCCTGCAGAAAGTAGACGTCAAAATGTGACTGTCACTATGCATTTGTGCCACACTATATCAGTTGTCAGAGAGGATAAGCAGGGATTGGTCAGTTATCACATGACATAATTCTAGTCCCAGACATAGAGGGTACTAAGTATCCAAGATAGGTGGCAATTGGTCAAAATTAGTCACATGGGTATATCCCTCACTTTTCCCTCTGATATTACAACACTTTCAGCTCATATCACTACTGTGACAGTTTTTTTTTGCTCATTTACATAAAATGGTTATAGTTAACGTTACATGTTTGCTTTGTTAACCCCACAGTGAGTGTGAACTCCCAGGACTCTAACCTGGAATCATCACAGTCAAGTCTGGGGGATGACCTGCTCAAAGGTTGGTGTCCTGTCTACATTTTATGAAATACGGTGATGAAGGTTCTGATAGCCAGTTTCAGGGTGAGGTCACATTAGGTTGTGCTATCATGATCTTGGATTTTCAAGCAGGCTATGATTGTACCAACCACCGACAAGGATCTAAGACAGCCTTTTGTGTAACAAAGAGTAATTGATAAAAGAAACATCCAAATATGCCTTCTTGCATCTGTATAAGTTTATGTTGAACGTAAACTTACAAATGCAAGAAGATATATTTATCCTTTTATGCACAAGAAGTTAGTAGTATTTGGAATTAAAATTGTAGGAACTTGAATTATGCAAATTAGTCATGTGTATGTACTAATTGGGTTCTGACATTTGTCTTAAAGACAAGGACACTAATATCGTTGAATGATATCTTAGTAGTAGACAAGAATAACCTTGGAATTGTTAGTGGAACTGGTAACAAATTGATCATCTTTTGTTTGTTTTCCTTTTTCTGTGATTCATGTGTTCAGATTCTTCCCAACCCATTATTGTGATTCTTCCAAAGGCAGTTATAAAACTACCAAAAGGTAACAACACATACCCTGGGAAAATGTGTAGTATGATAACAGTGTTTTCCTGTGTCTACACGTCTAACAGTAGTACAATAAAATGGTATTAAGTGCACCCCCCCCCCCCTTTGTGGCAATGCTGTTGCCTCCCTTTGAGAGTATATTGTAGCTAGATAACAACTACACATATTTTTGATATTTAGTGTGCTGGAAAATTGTAGTCGAGATTAGTAAGGCCTAGGAAAAAAAATGTTGTGTTTCCTGTTTCAGTCCTGAAAAAATTAGGGTCGGTAGGTAGGGATTATCTTTTTTTTTTTCTTGTAATTTTTTTTTGGCTGGCCAAAAATCTAGTGATACATATTACAATACAGTCGAACAAAGTAAACTGAAGTGCATGAGGACACTTCTCTTTTAATGTCAAACTTTAATTTTATGCACAATAGATACATTTATCCTTCATTAGATAGGACAAGCAGTGTTTTTGCTTCAATAGGAAGCAGGCGGAATAAAAATTCTAACTGTAAACTGTGACTCCTCTGCCCACCCCCCAAAAAAGTCTAGGGTCGGCAGGTTTTTCAAGGGTAGGTAGGGAAACAGGAAACACAACATTTTTTTTCCTAGGCCTAAGTGGTTTGGGATTAGACCCCCTAGCCTAGCGGCATTTTTGATTTGCAAAATTGAGGGCCTTCAAAACTTTGTAAGAGAATAACACTTACTCAAGCATTATGGGGAATGATGGAGTCTCTGTTCATGGCATGTAGATACCTTAGGTTGTGATTGAAATGGTATGGTACATGCAAATAGGTACCTAGTTTCCATTATCAAGATTTATTTTTGTAGTGTTAGGAAACAGAAAAATTGAATCATTACAAAAGAGCGTCATTAGGAATCTAACATTTTTAGCAATTCTTCTGGTATAGAAAGACACACGGAGATATATTTGGCAGGCTAATAAACTATGCAGCTCCAAATGTCTTACTGAGGGATGACTGCAGTGCGACAAATGTCAGTTAGCTGAGGAATGAGTCCACTTTACTACATTTGTACATTCAGGAAGATATACAACATGTATTTATTAGTGATATTCAGTACATTGTACATCTAACCATAGAAAGTCAAATTTTTGATGTAATAAATTTGAATGTTCTGTTGTAGATGCCCTGTTCCTTGGGAAGGAGTCCCCCTCCCCGTACGAGGTTGAGGCTCCGCGAGGCTGGCAGATGTGTGAGTCACTCCGCGAGGAGAACGGGGAGCGGCTGGCCATGAAAAGACTCTGGTGAGCATGCTGTTTTAATTTTAAAATTTATATGTCAATGACATCCAGGTAGATACATTGTACACGAATTAGTACTTACTCTTACTTTTGTTGCCTTGTGGGCTGTCTAAAGTTTGTCTTTACCTCCTTTAATTTGCATGTCAATTGTAGGTTACGATATATAACCTGCTCTTCAACAGATCTGCTTAGTGTCACTGACAAAAGGTAGTGATGCCTTTGCCATTTTTGACCAGGGTCCATAGTCCAGTGGTTAGCAGCCCTGCCTCTGGAACTAAAAGCCGTGAGGTCAATTCTTGCTGTGTCGCTCACACAACATGCACGCTACTAGAAAGGGTTGCAGTCCTTAGGACGGGGCGTTAAGCCGTGGTCCACTGTTTACTTGCTTGTCGAAAAGAGCTAGAGAAATTTCTCCAGTTTACAGTGAACCTGTAAATACCTTGATACCTTGATACTGCATCCAGGAGAGAAGGCTTCAGTACATAGAGTCTTTCTTCTTTCATGACCAATGGAAGACTAGCTCTTCAGTAAGCTAAAACTGTGTCAATATCACTTTCCTTTATTATGCGTGTGTTTGGTACAGCTCTGCTCATGACCAGCACACGGTCGCGTTTGTACGCCAACTGCTCCACGAGGAGTACCT
Organism: Branchiostoma floridae x Branchiostoma belcheri; assembly: GCA_019207045.1. Classification (NCBI taxonomy): domain Eukaryota; kingdom Metazoa; phylum Chordata; class Leptocardii; order Amphioxiformes; family Branchiostomatidae; genus Branchiostoma; species Branchiostoma floridae x Branchiostoma belcheri. Next base: position 9,687,892 of record CM033041.1, read on the forward strand.
GTCGCTGTGGTGGAGTGACATCATCATGCCTCTGGTGAGGCAGATCAGCGAGACGGTGCGCCCAGACGTAAGGCACGAGAACGACAACATGGACATCAGGCAGTATGTCAAGTTCAAGAAGGTACATTCAATTTATATTGAGGCACTCAAGCTTCCCCACCACGACAAGGTAGCAGTACAGGGGGAAGGTATACAGTAGAAGCCGCTTAATTGCACGGCCTATTTGTCAGTGAATTTCGTGCAATTATCCGGCTGGTGCAATAATGCGAAGTTATCTAGCTGGACCGCACCGGTTTGGGATTTGGGGATTCCGTGCAGTTAACAGAAGTGTGCATTAATCCGTTGTGCAATTAAATGGCTTCTACTGTATTAGACGTAGACTTAGATCCTTCACTCAGGGCGATTTGGGGGCAAAGTCTCTGCTTCCTTCAGGCTAACCCCAGTTGGTTGCGAGGCCCCTTTGTTAGTTTGAAGCGTATGCCTCCAAGTTAGTTTTGGTATACACGCTTTTTTTTTACTGTGTCGGGTTGCCTAGTGCAGCTCTGTTTTAGCATGTCTGCCTGCAGTTATTTTAGGACATACTTTGAGATACTTTCAAAGTATAGAATGTTTTTAAACATAACCCCTTATTTATATAAACCATTTACTTTTTGTCTGAGGCATTCTTAACGTCAAAGTTTTTCTTGATAGAACTTTGAGGGTACATGTATGTTGGTTTATCTCTGACTACAGATCCCAGGTGGCCACCGATCAGATTGCTGCTTCGTCAACGGAGTTGTCTGTACCAAGAATATTGCACACAAGAAGGTAAGAGGGTTTCTATTCTCAAATGTCTATGACAGTTTAATGTGCTGTGAAAGATTTGAATTGGAGTGTTTGTGCAAAATGTCACTAAAAACAAGCACAACTAGAATGAACTATTTTTTCAGTTAGATGGACATGTACTTGTATTGAATTGCTCTGCCAGTTCATTTGAGTGACGCTGAAGATGATCAATGGGTGTCTCTCAAAACAACCAGAAGTAGACTCTTGTTTTATTATCCAGTTGTAGAGATTGAATTGTCTTTAAGTAAATAAATATATATACATGTATGTTTATTTTTCATGGAGGTAATTTCTTTCCCTGTGCTGTGTTACATGTAGATGTCGCACCACATCCTGAACCCCCGTATCCTGATGGTTAAGGGGTGGATTGATCATCAGCGCACAGAGAACAGACTGGCCTCCATAGATCCCATCGTCTTACAGGTAAGAACGTAGCTTCTCTTATAGGTAGCTCTTAACATTCTAAGTATTAACTGTAAATCCATTTGATATTGGTGTCAGAAATTCTAGTGGTTTAGAGGAAATCATCATAAGAACATCTTTTCTATCTGGCCTCCATCGATCCCATTGTCTTGCAGGAAAGAACTTAGCACTAAATCCTAATGTCATGAATACCATCTTTTGGAAGGAAGGCATTCAGGCCTGTAGATTCCCTGTCTTCGCTCTTGCTGTTCTTTCATGATGCACTTCTTATTTTCCAAGTGATTGTCCAATCAGGTCTTAAACTCATTAACAGTTATAGCATCAACCACAGGCTATGTTAAGGACTCCGAGGTCTAGTCCTTTACTGTAACAGTTCTGACACTTAATAACTGTACCCATATTCTGGCTATTTGGACTTTGAATTTGAACACATTTATATGAGCCTACATATGGGATATTAACCATATATACCCAAACAAATATTCCGTTGACATCCCAAGGTATATACAAACATCTACCAAGCTCATCACCAAGCATTTCTGTGTTTTATAGGAGAGAGAATACCTGAAGAACTGTGTTGCCCGCATCACGTCGCTGAACCCCCGACCTGACATCTTGCTGGTGGAGAAAACCGTTTCTCGCATCGCTCAGGACCTACTGCTGGAGGCTGGCATCACTCTAGTTCTGAATGTCAAACCTGTAAGTTCATTCGTTCATTCTATCCATCCATTCATCCATACATACATGCATGCATCCATCCATCCATACTTACATTCATATATACATCCTCCACCCATACATTCATACATTCACATGTATTTGAAGAAAAAAAGACACTGACAACATGAATGTTCTTCTACCATCAAGGATTTTCAAATTTGACAGTACACAACATCTGTGAACTATAGATCACAATTTGCGTTTTTATTTTCTATATTTTATAGAGGTGGGCTTCCCTATTAGTATGCAATTTGATAGATTCAACAGCACTGTCAATAGACAAAGAATTAAAGAAAACTGTAGTGAATTGTTTGTATATTTGTTGTTGATGTTGTTTGCTTGTTGTTGATGTTGTTTGCATGTATTTGTCTTTTAGGAGGTGATGGACAGGATAGCCCGCTGTACCCAGGCTGACTTGATCCCATCCATAGACCAGGTGGCCAAACCTACACTGGGCTTCTGTCACAGGTTCTACCTACAAAACCACCTCATGCATTCAGGTAAAGGTGTATGCGCTCTACAAGCCCACAACTTTTTTTCTTCTGGGAAATACCCTATACTGTTTATAAGGGTGCTCGGCACACAGGACATATATCTGTGTACTCAGCTTTTACACAATTTTACGAAACTTCGGTTAAAGATGAAGTTTAGTGTTTTTTTTTTATTATTCATTTATTTTCTAACTGTAATATCTAAATGTTAATAATATGTGAGTATCCCATTTTCCCCTATATTTCAAATATCAGTTCCTCAAGCAACTGGACACGATTTTGAAAAATGGTCGTACATTTCTGTTATCATAAAACCTCCTCTTCAACAGATCTATTCAGTGTCACTGACAAAAGGTGGTGAAATGTTTGACAGTTTCCAGAATCATATCCAAGCAGTTGCTTGAGTAGTTGTTATTTGGCGTATCTTGTTACATGGATATCTACGTTTGCCCTATATTGTATAGGTGACAACAAGACGCTGATGTTCTTCGAAGGGTGTGCCTCACATCTGGGATGTACAGTGGTCCTGAGGGGAGGGTCTGACATTGAACTCACTAAGGTAAGTCTATACTCACACTGTTCAAACAATAATTTTTGCACATGTATCTGTGCACAACTCTTTTAAACTATCCAGTGAAGATGCCCCTACTGTGCCATGTGATAAGAAATTCCACTAATTTTATGAAAGCTATGGGAAAATACAAATTTTTGAACAAAAAAAGTCATATCAGTCCTGGATTGGTAACTCTGGTACTTGAAGGCAATATTGACTATTCCTTGTTCTTGCCCTGGTTCAATAGGAACATTGTCAGGAGAAACAATATCTTTACAATAATATCTTTACTAAAGCTAACAGAACAGGGCAAGAGGAAGACTGAAAAAGAGGGTCAAACAGGGGGTTCACAATCTTTACCTTTATATGTTGCAGGGCATTTACTGATACTTTTGTTGCCTTTTTCTTGTAGGTGAAGCAGATAATGCAGTTCATGGTGTACATGTGCTACCACTCTCGTCTGGAGATCTCTTTCCTCATGGACGAGTTTGCCATGCCTCCAGGACAGGCCAACACGAAAGGCAGTCCTCCCCACACAGCAATCGCTCAGAACAGCAAACAGAAAGAAAGAGGGAGTCCTGTTGAAGAAAGATCGTCTGAAAAGGAGAAGGAAGCAAAGAGGCCATTGAAGGAAGTCGTAGTAGGAAGCCCAGAAGAAGAGTCACCAATGGAGACCAATATTCAGGCTGATTTTGCACACCCGTTGCAACGAAACTGGCGCTCAGCGAGCTACGTTGAGATCGGAGACAGAGAGACGCAGCTTTCCTCCCTCATTTCCCAGTTCCAGAACGAGGTGTCGAAGCGAAAGCTGTGTACGTCTCCGTTCCTAAAGCATGACATGCCGTACCTGTTAACGGAGGAAGGTAACCGCTGCGTCCTGAGGAAGTACTTCCCCATCCAGGTGATTCAAACAACAGGAGCTAATTAACTCACCAACATAGTCTTAACTTGTCTTACCTTTGTAGCTTTTAGACCAGGGTTGTAGCCAGCACCTGTCCTTCAGTCCTTTGAAGGAATTTTGCAGCTGGGGACTGAAAAAAGTTTTCCCCATTCCGTCCCCTGGGACAGACAAAAATTGTAAAATATGTAAAGATGAAACCTATGTGTTCTTCTTCACCAAAACAGATGCCATTGAACAGCTTAGTCTACAAGCAAAATTTGCACCTCAAAATGCAGGAAACAATGTTTCAGAGGGTCTTGATTTAAAAATTTTCTGGGACCCAGACCCTCTAGAAATGACGCGCAACGTCACGCCATGCCTTTGGTGCTCGATAGGATTCCCATTCAAAATCAAGGTGACTGAAAATGATTTCAGGCTGGCTACAACCCTGTTTTAGACAATTGAAAATTTGTCTTCCTCCCCTTTTTGCATATTAATTCATAGTTAGGATAAACCTATTTTTCAACTAGATCTCTTTTACATATCAATTCACAGCTAGGATATAAAAACCCTCTCCAACAATGTCACTGACGAAAACTAGTGGATGCCAGTTGAAACGTCTCACCGTTTTCCAAATCATATCCATTTGCTTTTTGGTGTATCTTATTACCTGGATGTCTAACCATAAACAATAAACAATAACCTTCATCGACGCTTCCCTATCCAGGTTTTCTGGTCGGGTCGTTTTGAGCTCACTCCTGAGCGCGAGAAACAACTCGAGAGGGAACGCTCCAAACTCTACGAACTCGAACCCATGCGAGGGAAAGAGAACTCTCTCCACTTCAACAGTAGATACTCGACGTCAGGCGTCAACATTGTTCCTCCCCACTCCTTTCTAAGTGGACCGCTCAAAGATCCGATCACCAATCAGCAGACGGCTGCGCTTCTCGCAGAGTTCCGCGCTCTCGGAGGAAGGCTTCAAGAAAACAAGAAGCAAAGAAAGAAAAGGAATGCCTTAAAGAATGGCAAGAAGAAAGAAGCAAGGAGCTTTGAACAAAGCATGGATGTGGTCAGTTTGGCCAGCAACACCAGCAGTGGATCTGCTGTAGTCTGGGAGCAGAAGCGCTTGGTTTGTACTTTAGTCATTCATTTGTTTGCTAGTTTATTTGTTTTTGTCGTTCCTTTGTTCATTCATTCATTCATTCATTTTGTTGATATGTACAATGGGTGTTCAGGTACATGTGTATGTGTATGTTTTGAAATGCCTTCTGACATGTTAGAGTCAAAATTGGTAGGTTCCGGAATACTTGCTATCTTTACTTGAGAGTTCAATGTCTTGATGTTAATTTGTAACAGATGTTTGTTTTAGCTAGTTTCATAATGTAAGCTGTAATGATACTGTAGGAAGCCTGGTCATGAATCCAACTGCACATGCGCAGGTCAAGGGTGAAGGCCCCTGACTACTAAGCAATTTTTGTCAAGATTAACATGTACATGTCTGTACAGGGCCTACCCTGTCCAGGGCTCGAAATACTGGGTGCATGTGCACCCAGGTGCACCCAAAATTGGAGCTGTGCACCCAATTATTTTCCTGTGCACCCAAATATTTTCTTGGCTTTATGTATGACTGATTGTTAAGATATCAAAGTGGACTAGTATACATCATATTCTTGACATCTAAGGGTTAGAAAGATGATAAAAATGTCTGTCATGGTACTTGTTTAAGAATTTGATAGCATGTAACTATGTTTTGTTATTAGGTTTTTCTGACATTCTACTTAAATTTAGGTGGTGCACCAGTGCACCTAATCCCAAAAATTAATTTCGAGCCCTGCTGTCAGTTTGCATACTAGTGTCCAGAAGTGTTTTGGATATGTGTTATCTCTAAGGGACCTTAACTTTTGACCTGTCCATGAGCAGTTGGACCCCTGAAATTAAGGGCTTGTTACTCCTGGTACAAATATGTGTCTGTTCCAGGATTCCTGGGTTGTTCTTGGGGATCACCAGGTCCCGTCAGACATGACTTTGCCCAATCAGACTGAGGTGAACATGCTACAAAATGTACCTGTAGCAGCATGGGGAGTTTTGCCTTGCATGTTCACATCTTGGGGCTGTTTTACCACCTCTAATTGCAACAATACAATTACTTAGAACTTTATTTAGCTACTTTTGTATAAAGGGTTGTGAGGATTGTGGTCTTCTTATCCCTGCATTTAACCACATTGCAAACCTTGGACTTGAAAGAGGACAAATGTAGACTGTAGGTAGACTTACTTGTGCCAGAGGGGGAGCTTCTCCCACAGTAAGTCCACCCCATTTTGCCGTGTCTGAGGTCTGTTTGTGCTAGTTTTGGTGGACTATTAATATTTTCCAGACAAAGTCCTTCATGTCAATTAAAGGAGTCAGTCCGTCTTCAGTCCTGGTGGTACATCGTTCAAAAGTCCAAGGTTTGCAAGGGTTAACTAATACACATTTAGAACCATATGGCTAGCCCCTGTTTAGCTCTGAGGTGGTACTGCCGAGAAAATATCCTACCTCTTGGTTACTTTGTTCTTGGTGTAGAGCACGCATGACTAGCGGTGCAGACAATAGAGAACCAGAATGATGGTTTCCTCATTGCATGAAGGGTGTATCAATGCACTGCTTGGGGTTGTAGTAATATACATAGTTCAGAACTGTCTCCAGCTTTAAACTTTGTTCCGACCCACTCATTGTTTGGGAAAGATTGTTGGTATAAGATTGGTTTCCTGTTACGAAATTACATTTTTCACCAGTTTCATGTCATGATGTTCAGATTTTTTGGGTGGACAGGATTAAATTTTTGTCCATCCCAACAGTTAAATTTCCGTCTCAGGATAGAGGCATGGTTCCTGGAGACAGCACTGCACTAGTTACTATCAGATTTAGTTATCCATCCTGCTACTCACATTTATTATAATAATAATAATACATTTGGTATCTCATCTGCCATTCCTCTGTCTCCAGGTGGACTGTATGGACCCCAGGAACCACCAGCACATCTCAGTTCTCTTCAGTAGCTTCTCATCAGCGTCAGCCAATGCACCCAACCCCTGTGTCAGCCCATGGTCAGTATAGGGAAACTTATTTGTATCTCTTACCTTTGCCAATGGTCACCTGACAAGGAGGTTATGTTTTTGCTTGGTTATTTCATTGCTCTCAATAGTGGCAGAAAAAATGATTGGCACTTTGTCAAGGTTCAAGAAATGTGCTGTGCTATGAAAGTTTATTCACTCTCTATGGAGGACGATTGGAAAAACATACTCCAGAAATGTCAATGAAAAACTTTCTTACCTTTGCCAATGGTCACCTGCTCTTGATAGTTGCAGAAAAATGATCGGCACTTCGTCAAGGTTTAATGAATGTGCTATGCTGACTGACTGACTGACTGACTGACTCCCCGGTTTAACGTCTTGAAATGCTGTGAAAGTTTATTCGCTTACTCTACAGAGTGAGTATAGAGGCTGATTTAGAAGACCTACTCCAAAAATGCCAAAGAGAAACTAGAGTTGACATGGAGGCAATGAGAAGACAGGAGAGGGATGGGCTCCACCTCCCAATACAGTGCCATGATAGACATGGTGGATTACAACCCACTACCCCTACAGTATTAGAAAAGGCTTTGTACTTTTACCTTACCCTTACAGTGTAAACCTGCATCTGCTGGGGCTGTGTTACAGTAAGTTACAATTTGCATACAGTTGCCCCTGTAGGACTTAGTGCGCCAGTGGACGAGAGGGTGGAGAAGGAAGGGCACACCCCTCCTTCACCTTAAAAACCCAAGTGCAGGCCAGGCAGACGGGGCCTAACCCACCCTGTCTGCCTACCATTGTCTTCCGAGACAGACGGATGCCAACAACAACAGTGTAAATAATATATTTTCCTCATGATGAAGGGTTGTTACCATGGACTTCTACGGGAAAAACAACGTCACCCTGGGCATGTTCCTGAAGAGGATGATCTGAAATCATAGTTTTGCTAAAATTCAATAATTTAACATATTGTATTTTCCTCACGATGAAGGGTTGTTACCATGGACTTCTACGGGAAGAACGACATCACTCTGGGCGCGTTCCTGGAGAGGTACTGCTTCCGTTCTGTGTACCAGGTTTGTAAGAGGACTACTTATCAGCTTCGCAGTCAAAATTAATGTATTTGTAGCTCAAATGTTATAGTACATTATACACCTTATTTATAGCTATTCCTTTTATCATATAATTATTTTATGACCCTTTTGAATATTGTACATAATCAAACATGGTTATTAAGTACTACTACTGATATTTTGATAATGGGCCATGGCTCTGTCTAGCTGTAAATTTTTTAATTCACACAGACCTTAAAATACTTTAATTGTTTATTGCACATAGTCATATTTTATACCGTAGTAGGTCAGGTCTGACATCAATTCAGATGACCAGTTGGACATTTTGAATTGTAAGTTCTCAATAAACCATTTATATTATATATACCAGTGCCCGAGCGAGCTGTGCGACACGCCGATGGTGGAACACGTGCGCAGGTTCGTGCATGGACAGGCCAGTATCGAGATCACCATGCAGACGCTGGCCAGCCCCATCCCTGGTCAGCACAACAACATCCTGCTCTGGAGCATCTGTGCCATCTGTAAACAGGTGAGCCACTTGCCCTTTAAGTTTGCAAGGATTTAATGTCACGGTAAGGAAAAAAATGAAGTGTCTGAAGTGGTTTTAAGTTTGTGGTAGCATTACATGTACATTCACTAATGTACTGTGAAAACTTCAAACATACAACGAGTGCAAAAATGTCAAAAATTATAGTACACCTTTCCTATGTATATAAATTATAATAGTAATCCAATCAGCCTGCCATTTATCTTTTAACCTATACTATAGTATGATTTAACAGCTTAGAGTAATGACTTGATCACATTCATCACAGGTCATTGTATGATTTTGATGCATTTCAGGAAGGTTGTAAAAGTACTGACCGCCAACTAGAATCTAAGACAGCCTTTATGTAATAAGACAGCTGAGTTTTGTGCGACACATGAATGACTATCTCAAGAGTGCCTGTTTTTCATTCGAAAAAAAAGAAATATTCATGCTTTCAAGTACCAGAGGTTCTAACCTACTATTGATGTGTTCAAGAATTTAGACGTGTAAAGGTTAGGTGTGACAGACCATTCAGTATACATGTAATAAAACCAGCTGCTGCCATGCTGCATGTCTGTGAAGCTGGTGTGTTACGCTAAAAGGGTGGTTATACAGGTTTGACATACTTAAGCCCCGGTCACAAAGCGCGTACGATTCCTTGCGATGGACTATTCCGCATATCGTACGATGAGCGCAGTACATCGCAAGAAAATCGTAAGCATCGCAAGCCATCGCAACGCATCGGATGGTGTTCAAAATTTTTCCAGCGTCGCACGATTTTTCACTTGTGTCTCTTCTGTATAGCCGTCTGACCGCTTTTGTGCTTCTTTAACCAACAAAATGTGGACTTAGCTGTTAAATACCTTCCTATAATATCTTTAACTGTAAAAATAAATTAAAAAAAGACCATGACAACAAGAGTATTACAAGCAAAAGTTCAAATCAAGCGTGAGTACTGGTATGGTTATCTCGGCCTGCTTGCCGGCTCTACGTGTCAGGCTCTTTCGAAGATCGTATCATGATATGCTATCAACAAAAAGATGCCATCATACAAAAATCAAATGATAAGTATTATATCATATATATTTCCGACTCATAGAGCCTGCCTTTATGATCGAGTTGTCCCCGTGGTTATTACGATTATGGTAAACTGACCCAAGACCGACGAGAGCTGAGATTTGATCTAATTATAAACTCACGTGCATGAAGTGATCAAACAATTGTCTGCATCACCTGTGCGTGGCGCGCTGTTCTCTGGTTAAAACTGTGGCAGTTGCGACTGATATATTTCCCCTTTTCGTCAATATCGACAATATCAGGGAAAACTGAAACCATCACAACATGCTAAAAAATCATAAATCTATAACCTCATCAGTAGACAAAAATTGCCGTAATGAAGTCTGCTATGTGGGCAAATAAAATCTTACGACGATAGCGAAATTTTGAACATGTTCAAAATCCATTTCAGCTCTATTTTTCGCCATACGACGCTCCCCGATTTACTATGATCCACTGCGATTGACGCAGGCACGCTCTTATGACCTCATCGTACGATGCACTACGCGCTTTGTGACCACGGCTTTATATACTTAAACCATTGCTTCCGATTCTCCCCCGACTTACGACGCACTGCGCTTATACTGCGCATCGGAAGGAATCGCAAGGAATCGTACGCGCTTTGTGACCGGGGCTTTAGATACAGCTACAGTTTGTGATCATACAGTTTATACAACAATTGTGGAAGGAATGTGACTGGCAACACTGAACTTGTTCTGCATCCCATTGGTATCCCAGGTAACCCCCATCGTGCCCATGTCGGTGGAATCCTGGTCCATGTCGTTTGCAAAGTACTTGGAGCTGCGTTTCCAGGGCGGGCGGTACACCCGCCGCGCAGCCCTGCAGAACTGTGCCCACTCCCACCACTTGGACCACATCCAGTGTTTTGCCTATCGACACTCTGTGGCCTCTTTGCAGTGAGTAGTGGCCTTTGGTTTGTTGTCTTTCACAGATCAAAATTTGGTGATGAGTTTCGGTTTTTAAGTTAGTTGTTTTGATCTCCATATATTATGCAGCAGACCCTACTAGCTTTGAGGATACAATCCATCTATAGATATAACTGAAATTGGAGTGGTAACATTCATAAACATGTAGGTGCTTGACATTCTGTTGCCTCTTTGCAGTGAGTCATAGTTGACCCTATACTATAGTTGAACACATCACTGTTCAACATACATGTGTAACACAAACTGCAGACCGTATCTATATTAGCATCAAGGATACAGTCCATCTATAGATACATTTGAAATTGCAGTAGTAACATACTTAGGTGCTTGACCCCAACAGAGGAGTGTTGTTCAGTATTGGAAGTTTTGAACAAAAACAGGAAATTCAATACAATTTGAACAATGCTAAAGAGATGCTCAACAGAAAGGCCCAAGTCCCAGCAAAGGGATTGGGAGATGTGCATAAATATAAAAATGGTAAGAAAAAAAAGTACAATGATCAGAAATCTCCCTCTTATGACATAGATGTATTGTCCAAAATTTGTAATACTCTCATACTCTCAGTGATGAAGAATGTTGCCTGAGTGATAACTGAAATGTTTCCTCCCCCAGGTATCATCTGGTGACCCTGTATGAGATTGCCTTGCCCCCCATGCTGGTGGCTATCAAGGAGAAGGGACACGATCCCGACACTTTCTTTGACCAGATCAAAGATCTTGCTGAAAAGTAAGCTACAATGTTTTCTCTATTTTGTCATTTGCTTATACCAGGAAGTATGTTTGCTATCTCATCTGATCCGGTCTCATCTGATATCCCTTTTTAGTCTAAGTATTTGTCAATGACTGTTTGGGCGATATGACAGAAGACTGACAACCAGTTTTCTGTACCCTTCTAAGTTTTCTGTTTTCCTCCATATTTCCTTGAGTGTCATGTCTTACAGTTCTCTGATGATTTATCATCGAACCATCTTTCTGCCTTCTTTCTTCTTGCCTTGATGGTTTCTTGCATGACAATGTTTAGGCTTGTCCCAATAACCATAATATGTGGCCATATATGGTATACCACTTATCAGTTTTCTTTTCCTTACTGTGGTTATGTGTCTGAATCTTGCATATATGGTACTCTACTTTCAGAAGAATGAAAAGTGGCAAGGGGTAACTGATGATTAATCTGAAGTCAAATATGTACAAAATATCTTTTGCTATCTTTCAGAGGCCAGAAGCTGTACACAGCCATCAAAGACAGCATAGACCGCATCATGGCTCTGAAGGTGGACTCCTTCTCACACGAACGGGAGGAACAGATCGAGTCTCTCCTGGCACAGGAAGAGGTATTGAACTAGGACGATGTACTGTTGGTTGTAACAGTTATAAATGCCTGTGCTATCAAGGGTGCACATACATTAAAGTAAGAGGTATTGAACTAGGATGATGTACTAGTACTGTTGGTTGCCACTTGTGGAACACTAACACTTACATTGTATATTGAACTACTTTGTACCAGTTCTTTGTACCAAGTGTGCAAAGTCATATCCATTGAGTCTTGCTGAAAACAAAAGTCAGTGAAGCAGCTGGACAAGTTTTGTGAACGTTTCAGACATGATCTGCTGTCTTTTGGCTAAACAATCTGAAACCCAAGAAGTATTCAACCATTAATCAATGGCTATGTATTCCAACAGGTAGTGAATCAAGACTTCATGGTCCTGGAGTTGTATCATAGTAAGATTATGTATAGTCACTGACTGATGTCTGACCATTTACAAAACTTATCTAGTTACTTTTGTTTAGATTATGTAGCCTTTACTGACACACTTGGACTTTTCTACTAGTTTCCTCATTCCCTGTTCCTTTTTATGGGGTTTCTTCCATGCCATTTCTCCACAAATGGAGTTCAGCCACTTCCAGAAACTTTTGTATCAAGTATCGAACCTTCATCAACACAACACTTTGTCAACATTGACTCTTCTACAAGCTTCCTCATTAGAATTTTCTGTGTTTTTATGGTGTTTCTTCCCTGCCACCCCTACCACTCCACAGATGGAGTTCAGCCACTTCCAGCACTGTTTGGAGCAGCTCAACAGTCGGGTGGTGTCAGTCTTCCAGGAGGATGAGAATGGAGATGTCTCCACTTCCTTTGGTGAGAAAAATGCTTTAACTTCTTCTTTATTTGCTTGTATAATTTGACAATAAATAATATATATAGTTTGGACCTTGACTTTCAAGTATTCTCAGGTAGAAATCAAGCAACATTATGACATGTAAATAGTAGACTTTAACTTGAATATTGCTTTATTTACTTTCTGAAGTTGCATGTACCAAAGATTTGTGACTTTTTCCCGTGGCACATGCAGTAACACAACCCTGTTGCTTGGCCAACTGGATAAAATTCCGTAGATCTGTAGGCTGGAGTTTGATCCTATGGTGGATCCCAGCTCAGAGATGTTGTTACAGTAAAAGATTGCATTACCTCATTTTAGATGGTGATAAGCCTTGATCATCAAATGTTTGCATGTAAAAAGAACCCTGAACTGTTATGCTCGGCCAAAACACGAGCTGCAGTGAAGCTGCATTACACTAGTCACTGCCAGTACTAGCTACCTGAAAAAGCCAGTTACAGTAAAACCTGTCTATAGGGGTCACTCAAGGGACTGACCAAATTTGACGCTATGGTCAGGTGGCCCCTATAGGCAGTATAGCCTAAAAGGTACATTTCACCACAAGCAATAAGTGACAAGGCATTCAGCTTCCACTGAGACACTGAGTATTTATTGACATATTTATTGACACAAAATGTACATGTACCTTCAAAAAGCCCTGCTCCCCTATATTGTGAAGTTCTGTGATTCAAGACTCCTGTACATGTTCTGTTCCAGATGGCCCCCTGCTGATGTGGGATGTGGTGGATGCGATAGTGAACTTGAAGCGCTTGCTGAGTGAAGCCTCCTCGACCTGGAACGCCAGGCTGCAGGATTTTGTGCACCAGGACAAGAACAAGAAGTCCAAAAGCCCCATCCTCAGGAGCAAGGAACTGGCTGTTGACTTTGTAAGTTGTTTCCTATCTATGTTAATCCAGATGTAACAGTAACTTTGTCATCAGTAACATTGGTGTGTGTTAGCAAATGGATAGGCTGGCAGATACAATGTAAGAGACCAATTAAAGTTAGAGGTTTGATACCCGACATTCCTTGCTAAACATTTAGTCCTTGGGAAAAGCATTTTACACAACATTCTTCCCATCAACCAGGTATAAAAATGCCTTTGGTTTGGGAGGTAAAAGGTGGTGGAATGGGCTCTGTCTTTCAATACCATGCCTTAGACACAGTATATAACCCATTGTCCCATACAGGACCTCATAAAGACTATTGGACTACCTTAATCTTTTACATTTCATGTAGGCTGCCTCTGAAGAAGAATCTCAGAATGTTTTGAAATGTCTGTGTTGTCAGCCATAGTTTTTCCATTTCTGTTGGGATTTTTAAGTTTGGGCATTATGTAATACCTACACCAATGAGTCTTTTATTTCTTTTTCTCCAAACTCAACTTTGCTAAACAGGCAAACCACAGCAACACTTCCTCTCCGAAAACACCAGGACAGACTCCAAGAGGGAGTCAGGAGGACCTGCTATCTGCTACAGGTCAGTCATACAAGTTACAACTTATGGATGAAAATTTTGAAGTCAGAGAATGTAGTGTGAAGCTGTATGTTTGCAAACTCTCATATTGTTTAAATGCTTTTTTTGGCTTGTCCATTACTGTTATACCACGTGAAAATCCAAAAGTTGTAGGTACTTGAGAAGAATTGAAATATCTGTCCTGCACAGGTTCAGCCACTACAAAATGTAGGTCTTTAAAAAAATATTTCCTCATAAGGCCACACCGAATTAATTATATGGATGTGAAAAATGTGTGGAAAAATTATAGTTTGACAAAAAAAGTAACCTTTATTATGGAAGGTTGAACAATGACTGAACAAACTAGGCATGAAATATTCAATGCACAAGAAGTAAGTTTATGAAAAAATCATTACAAATTTGTTCATTTTGTAGCTTCTTTGTGGGATTTACATTATATTTCCAAGCCTTTTAGGTGGAAATTGGCAAAAATTGATGCACAGGACATCATCCAGATGATCGTATCAGTATGGCCTCACTAAAAGAAAATGCATCTGACAATATTTAACTTTCTTAAGGCATTTTTGGTTATAGTATTCAGATGATTTTACTCAGTAGCAAAGTTTGCTCCCCATATTTCCAAACTTCTGCATTGCCAACAGTAGCTGCTAGGAGGCGCTTTTGTTGCCAGCCATCTTTGCTTCACATTTATGGTTTATTTTGCTGCTCCGTTGAAATGTAGATGAAGATGCACTGGTGATTGCAGAAAATTACTACAAGGCAGAGGAAGGTAAGGATCTGCAAAGCACAGTTTTTACCCGTCATTGAGTTTTTATCTGGATAAAATTCTGTGGATTCGTGGAACTGAGTTAAGATTCTTAAGATGGCACAGCTTGGACATGTTCATCATTTCAGATGGTGACGTACACGTATGAAGCCTAGGTTTGAGGTAGTCAAACCTGTGGTTGTTAAAGAAGCCAACACACTCTTTGAAAAAGAGAAGGGTGTGATCATGATGACCCAGTGTGCTTGGTTGAAAAACACTTGCTGCCGTGGAATCGCATGAGTAGCCTTGAGGTTCTAACCAATGTCCCTAGCTGGGATGTACATTGTGTAGTTGCACTCATTTTATTTCATTATTCATAGTTTTGCAGTGCCACTGCTTTGCTAGGTGGCATACTTATTATTATGTACACATGAAATTGCCGCCACGGAGCATACACCATACTACGTGCTGATCAGATGTGATGTGTTCCTTTAACAGACGACCAGCTCGAGCAGTCCGACACCTCCTCATCAGCTGTTGTAAACTCCTCTCAGTCCGAAGACAATGGGGAGGCCAACGCCCTGCAGGGCACTGACCCTGGCAGTTTTGTGGTGTGCAGCATTCCCGAGGACACCATCAGCCAGTTTGAAGGTGCTCTATGAGCTTTGTATAGTTTATGACAGCCAGGCCAGTGTTGATGTTCAGCACCACACACAAAAAAAGATTGCAGACAGAATTTATTGCAGTAACATAACCCTGCTACTTGACTGTATGTATCAAATTTTGTAGATCAGTGGGTTGAGTTCAAGCCTAAGGTTGGCCTCAGCTTGAATATGTTGTAAGGGATTGCATTTGTCATTATGGATGGTGATGTAAAGCCAGCAGCCCTGTGTATGAAGGATCTTAAGGCATGAGTCTCAAGCTTCAAACCACTGTACATAATAGACACCAACACACTTATCAAGGAGAGTAGAAGTGACCTGGTGTGCTTGGCTGAAATTCGTGAGCTGTAGAGAAGCTGAATTGCATTACTAGCTAACATAAAAGTGTCATGCTTCATCCTTAGTCCTAAGTTCAATTGTTTTGTTAAAAATCAAAATTATGATAATAACACGACTAGTCTGATTCGTGTATTATATCTTTCGTAGCAGATGCACCAGATGAAGTGGATACTGTAGTGGACAGGTAAGAATTTCACCGATGCTATATCCATTTTTGTAAGCTGAAAGCTAATTCTACGTAATGCTGTAGAACTTAACAAGCAATTTTGCTATACTGTTTCTTATATTGTACATTGCATGATGTTTCTTCTAGGAAAAACAGGGAGCAGGAGGCAAGGTCCAACTCCTGGAAAAGGAAGCAGTCAACTCAAGGTACATATTCTGGAAATTTTAATCATTTGAAAATATACAGAGCAAAAATAAACCAGATATCAAAGTAAGGAAAGACATTCTTTCTTGTGCAGTGGCCAAGTAGGTAGCCTTGCAGTCATTAGCTTGTGAGTTTGATTCCTGGCCAAATGGTACCAAAGTCTTTAAATTGGTACATATTGCTTTCTCTGCTTGGAAATCAACATTTGGAAAGAGTAGCTATGGTAGTTGAACACACTGTAGTGATTGCATAAAGCTGTGTAGCCTAGAGCTATAGAAACGGACATAGGCACCATGCAATGCACGATTTAGTGCAAAAAGGAATTTAACTTACCTATATAAGGAATAATGGTTACGTAATCCATCACAGAATTGCGTTGATGAAAGTTAGACATCCAGCTAATAAGATATGCCAAAAAGCAGTTACTCAAGCAACTGAATATGATTTTGGAAATCGAGTTGCTTGAGTAACTGCTTTTTGGCACATCAAAGAATTGTATTGAGCAGTGGCATGTGTTTTGAGTTATTAGAAACTGAAGTAAAAATTGCATTGTGAAAATTAAATTTTTTTTCACAGATTCTGAGAAGAGGACTGTAAAGACTCTCATTGCACAACTCCTCCCAGGCTACAGCCTACAACCTCTCCCTATGGCATTGTAAGTATCATACCAAATAATACAACCACTTGTTAGAACTTGTGGTCACATTTGGGCTTTTAGTGGCGTGTCACAGTACTGCAGAAAAACTTACAGTTTGATATATTTCGTGAATCATTTCGTGAAACCACAAGTGACTGCAAAAGACAGGTTGGATTGTAGTTTTAGACTTAAGGTTAGTCTAATGCTTGTTATAAGACATTAACATTGTTGTTGGTTTATTGCAGCTCCCCAGACAAGCACTACCTGCTGCCAGTGTGTGAGAAGGTGCCAGTGGTTGTGTATGACCAGGAACCCAGCTCTATCATAGCCTATGCTCTCAGGTACGTGTTGTGTACTCAATGATTTGAATGAATGTAAGAATTTACATTGTCAGCAGCTGACAAAGCAAAGTTTGATGTTCTCTCCCTTACGACTAGTTGCTATTTTAGAATTTAACACTGGTGACTTAAAATTCGAAAAGACACCAGCAGTTTTTAAAAATCAATCAAAGTGAATATCAATCAAAATGAATGATCAATGTTAACTGTCAATTTAGAAAGTACTCCTTCCTCATACATAACTTTAATGTACTGTAACTTTAAGAAATGGGATTTATGGGAAGTGACCAGTTTTACTTGTTTTGATTTTTCACTAAATATATAACATGAAAGAAAACAAATGTAGGTGTACAAGGACCAATGTTCTGTCCTGTTTCATTCTCCAGTTGTAAGGACTATGAGACACACAGAATGGAAGCCAAGAAGCAACTGCCTGAAGAGAAGGACCCCCTCCAACAAATCAGGTGAACTTTTGCCACATACATGTACATGTACAATGCCCTAATTTTTAGATGTTTGAATGGAACCGTAGTAAACCCTGATGCCATTATTTGCTTTTAAAGAAAACAATTGCTTGTATAATCCAGTGGTTAGCAGTGCCCTGCCTCTGGAACTAGAATCCACAATGCACACACTACTGGACAGGAACACAGTCCGTGGGATGGGACATTAAGCCGTGGTCCACTGTTCAATGTACTTGTTGGATAGAGCTAGGGGAATTTCCCCTGTACAATGAACCTGTAAATACTGTACACAGTGCCTGTCTTCTCTGTCACGACCAGTTGAAGATTAGCTCTTCAGAGAGCTACACTGGATCAATTCACTTCTTTTTCCTTATAAAGATTGTGTGTTAAAAATCATGCCAGTTGATTGATACGTTCTAAACATGTTCTGTTTGCTCTTCACCAGTGTTACTCCGGTCTCCAAACCCTCCAAAGGTGGAGACAAAGTCCCAACAACAGCGTCTCAGGACACCACACCTGAAGCGCCCAGCACCAAAGGCGTGCTGTCCTTCTTCCGTGGGAAGCACACCCCAGAACAAGTCTCTCCCAACACCAGGAGGAAGAAGGAGAAACAGTCCAGTAACCTGGCTGGCATGGATAGTGTGCACTACAACCCTTCATCATCAGACAAGGACTCCTTTGAAGAATCAGGTATATTGGAGGCTTTCTTAGTCCAGACCAATTTTTGACATTTTAAGGTGAAAGTATTGCAATTGCTCATCTTAAAAGTAGAGGGCAGAGAGGAAAACTTTAATATGACTGCATTTACTTCATGGAACTGAGTGTCCCAAGGCATAAATCTGAGAACCAACAAGTTAAAAATGTGTCGTCTTATAGTTTTATTGTGAGTTGTTGTTCTTCCCTATCAAGCTTGTGATGAGGTGTCAAGTATACATTGTGTATTTGGTATCATGTCCTACTTTAACTTTGTGATTTGGGGTTCTGCCCTGGTCTTCCATGGAATAATCCAAACACAGTTTGCATAATTATGTCGCTTTCGAAAATTTGAATACTGGAGTCGATCGTCAAAAAAGAATGTACTTACAATTTGTTTGTATAGGCCATCAGGTGATCATACCAGTGATCGTGTTTTTTTCCTCAGGTGATACAGAATACACCATGTTGTCTATTTCCAGGAGTTTGGATGAACAAAGTGGCTTCAAAATTGGAAGGAAAATGAATTATGACATTTGTTTGTTTTGTCTATCCCTGCATAGGTTACGATGACACAGATTTCCCGCTGTTTGGGAAGGATATTCTGGAGAAGGGCAAGAAGCAGGCACCATCCCCTCACATAGAGCTGCGTAAGTACTGTACAAGCCATGTTGTGCAAATAAGTTCTTCCGTACATGTAAGACGCCTAAAGACGGTCTCTGAAGTATTGAAGGATGATGTGAATTTAAAAAGAAAAAATCAGCAACTAGTTACTACCTACTAGTAGATACAATCTGTACTAATGAGTGAAGTCTTCTTAAATAAAAAGATGTGAAAGAACAAAAATAGAGAATTTATTGTTTGGTTTACCATTTGGTTCAGTCATGTATTCAACCTTCCTACCCATTTAGATTTCATAGTGAAGGAAAGATTTTTTGGGGGTCAAACTGTTTTTTTCTTCACACACATCAGTTTTGGAGTGCACAGTGGATGTCGTCAATATAATCAAATCAGCAAGGCCTTATCTAAATTCAAAAGTTAATGTACTTAAGTACAGTAAGTACTAAAGGCTGAAAACTCCTTTTCCAACAGAGTTCCAAGATGACAAGGCCAAGTTCTTCTGTAGAGTCTATTACGCTGAACAGTTCCGGAAACTCCGGAAAACGATATTTCCAGACGGGGAGGAGCGCTACATCCGCTCGCTGTCTCGCTGCTTCAGCTGGACAGCGAAAGGCGGCAAGTCTGGGTCGACCTTCTGTAAAACTTCAGGTACGGGTGGAGCAAGATAGATAGTTCAGTTTAAACCCTTGTGGTGCACATACATGCATAGGGCAGCAAGATTCCTTGCTATTTTGGTAGCAGACTATTCCTGGGTCCTGTATCATCCAAATCACCTGTATCAAAAGTTTCAATGAGCCCAAATTCTATCAGAAGAATCTTAAATAACTACTACAACAATGATTTTACGATTTCACTCTAATATGAATGTGAAGAATATGCTGTAAACTAGTGTACAATGAGAAGTACTATAATTATGCATAGAATGCTACAGATTGGTTAAGGTGCACTGGTACACCCACAGTAAAAAACTAGAAAAAATTGCTTGTAAAAAGTGCACACACACTCAGTATTTCAAGCCCTAAGGTGATGAAAAAGGTGATGAAAAAAGTCCAACAGTGCAGCATTCTTACAGAATAGTTATATAAAAATGATAAATAAGTACATAATAAGTAAAAACTGCAGCAGTGAGTGTTTATTGATTTTGTTCCTCCATTTTTAACATGCTCATCTGAGTTGATATGTACTGTTTTTCCTCTCCTCCCAGATGAGCGTTTCATCCTGAAGCAGATGTCACGGCTGGAAGTGCAATCCTTCGTAGAGTTTGCACCTCACTACTTTCAGTACATACAGAGGGCACATGCAGAACAGGTGAGAAATTGTACATATAACTTTATTGCACAACAATTGTACAAGGTTCGATTGTTTATATCAGCCATACAGGGTAACATACCCTTTTGCTGGCTAAATACAAGACAGGGATGCACCAGGTCTCCCATCTGGGTGAATGATGTAAATCACTGTATTCCATTGCTATCTTTTATACTTGATAGGTGGTAATAGTCAATGCAGCTAATAACAATCCATATACACCTACTTTATAGGACATTTGATAGATGTATGAAACCCAGTACATGGACCAGTGCAGGTTAGGTGCAGGTAGACATCCGAAATACATGCACAGCTCCAATTTTACCTGGACAATTTTACCGGCGCAATGGCTAGAGCGTTGGAATCAGAATCAGTAGGTCCTGAGTTCGATACTCGCCATGCCCCTGCCCCCATGACGGTGGAGTGACGCCCACCGAGCCTCACGGCTAATCTGTCTAAAGGTGCCAAAAACACCTACAGATTTGGTGCTGCCAGTGTGTCAACATCTGCACACTTGCCACTAAGACCCGTGAATGATAAATAATAATTGAAATAATTCGAGCCCTTAGGGTGTTTGTCTTGATTGACTTGATTGACAATTGTCTAATCTTACATGCTTTTCTTTCCAGCATCCGACCTGCCTGGCTAAGATCTTGGGTGTGTACAGGATCGGCTACAGGAACTCCCAAACCAACGCCACGCTCAAACAGGACCTGCTGGTGATAGAGAACCTCTTCTATGGCAGGAAGATGGCACAGGTAAGTAACACATGACATTGTTATGCTCAGCCTGAGTTAAGTGGACTATGTAACTGTAAGGACATCAAGTAATATTGGCTATAAAGAAATCAAAACTTTAAGATACAATTAAAGTGTTTTCTAAAAATACTAGTTTTTTTTCAGGAAATTTGTTGAGTCTGCCAAAACACTTGGTGCAACAGCGTTAGTGTGATACATGCTTTAGAACTCAAGTATGAATTAAGAGGCGTTGGAAAATCTGTGTTAAAATGGCATTAAAAATTGAGCAAGCTCATGCTAAGTTAGGCCTTACGTCAACCTTTTTCTTCAGTGTGTGATATTTTTTCCAATTTCCAGTTGTTTGCTAAATTTTGTTGTTGTTGTTGTTTCCCAGGTGTTTGATCTGAAGGGTTCCATGAGGAACAGGCATGTGAACATTTCCAGCAAGGAGATGTCGTGTGACATTGTGCTACTGGACGAGAACCTTCTCAAGAGTAAGACCATTTTAAGAATACTTATATGGACACAATTTACTGAACAGTATCATGCAAGAAATATCACATTACAGGAATTAGCAAAATACCAGGTCACAAAACAAAGGTATTGTTTTGGGTGTGCCTTTGTGGTTGGGCATGTATGTGTCTGCATTTTGGATATTTGTAGTCAACATATCTTACCTCATGAGCCACAGGATATTTGTCACAATGATATTTGGTTTCTGAGTAGGTCTCAGGAAGACAAAGGTTTTGACGTCCTGGTGGCTTTCCTTGGTACTCCAGCAGAACGTCTGTTTTTTGTATCTTCTGTTCTGTCTCTTTCTTGTATCATGACATAGATATGCAAAAGCTAGGTGTGACAGGTCGTTCGGTGTAATACAACCAGCTGCTGCCGCACCGCGTACCTGCAAAGCTGGTGTGTTACGCCGAACGTCGGTTATACCGGCTATATACAGAGACAGATGTTCCAATATACACCTATAATGAATACCTTATCCCCACAGAGGTTCTTGACGAGCCCCTGTACATCCGCCCCCACTCCAAGACCGTGCTGACCCGAGCCATCACCTACGACCACATCTTTTCATTACCACAAGGAGTTCCTCTTTTCAACCTCCTTGATTACCTGTTTCTGTATAATTATGACTGAAAATATCTGACAGATGATATAATGAATATTTCTTTTCCACAGAGGTGCTTGATGAGCCCCTGTACATCCGCCCCCACTCCAAGACGGTGCTGACCCGAGCCATCACCTACGACACCCAGTTCCTGTCCAGCCACCTGGTCATGGACTACTCTCTCCTGGTGGGGGTCGACGAGGTCACCAACGAGCTGGTCGTGGGAATTATTGGTGAGGACAGTCTGTATCTGTATCTATATAGCTGGTATAACTGCCCTTGGGTGTAACACACTGCTTCTGTATCTTAGATGCAACACATCAGCTGCTATGTAGCCAGTATAACCGCCTTTCAGCATAACACACCAACTACTGTAGCTGTAAAGTAAAGTCACAGTGTCCATGGACAAGATATATGAAGATAAAGATCCAGGCTGTTGTTGCTTACCTAACTTGCATGCTATTAGACAAAAGCATTTGAAAAGGAGCTGATGTCGTACTGTCAGCAGGACCTACATGTACATTGCTACCTTTTACCAAAATTAATCTGTGTACATGTATATATGCCCCAGTTATGTTGTTTCAATTCAAGGACACCTGAAAAACAGGCCATAGCCTGAGTGTGATTTTTACCCTACTTTTTTAAAGTCACTGCAAAAAGTAGATTGGAAACCATTACTCTAGCTGGCTTGATTGTATTGATTTTGTGTCTTGCAGAATAGAGTGGAGTTTTTAGCTGTTTATTATTTTTCCCCACAGATTACATCCGTACCTTCACCTGGGACAAGAAGCTGGAGATGGTGGTTAAGTCATCAGGTATCCTGGGTGGACAAGGTAGGTGTTTGATTCATTCACTTTGGTTTCTTATCTAGTATAGCAGTAGCATGCATAGTCCAGTGGTTCAAGCGACCCTGTCTCTGGACCAATTTAGCGGCTATAAGTTTGATCCTGGTTGTGCTGCTCACTCAACATACAGATCACTGGAGAGGGTCACAGTCTTTGGGATGTTAAGCCGTAGTCCACTGTTCATTGTGCTTGTCAAAAAAGAGCTAGGGGAATTTTCCCTGTACAATGAACCTGTAAAAAAACTGTACAGCATCTGTTTCTCTGTGACAACAATTGGAATAAAAGGTCTCCAGTGAGCTCAACTGGATCGAGATCACTTCAATCTATGAATTGTATGCCATGTTTTTGTTTGGCTGATTTGTACTTGAATGTTTTTTTCTCTGTTTGCTCCTCATACAACGTATGATGGCTTGAACTTTGAAGAGTTTGGGAAGAAACCAGACTGAATGTTCTCAATACCGTCACCTGTAGGTAAGATGCCCACTGTGGTTTCCCCGGAGCTGTACCGTACGCGGTTCTGCGAGGCGATGGACCGCTACTTCCTGGTGGTGCCTGACCGTTGGACAGGACTCAGCATCGGCGGGCAGTGTTAGAAAAAGTACAGGTGCTACAACAAACTGTAGTTTGTTTGTTTGTTCTCATGTGTGTCTATTCTCAGACACAGGACCTATGAAGGACTGTAAGTTTTACTCCTTCCAGTTGCGTTCAAGTTGGGATTCAGAAAAATGACACCCAGCTAAACAGGGATTCGAACCAGTAAACTTGTGATTTGGAGTCAGATTTGACAGCCATATGCAAAGGCACTTTACTACTGTGTAGTACAGTATTACAGGTTTAGTACCTGCATTGTAAAATTCACCATAAATTACGATGTACATCTATGGGTAAATGGGAACGTGGTGCATCCAGTTTAGACCTGAGCCTTAAACTTTTACACAGCCCAGTTAAAAAGGAGTTTGAAAATAATAATCATTGATTGTAAATGTATAGTAGTCTGTAAAAGTTTTGGTCCCCTGGTTTAAATGCCCTGTGAAGTCTTCCCATGACAAAATGAGCTAATAAAAGATAATAATAGTTTCAGTGTTTATATACTAATGGATAGGAACTGTAAATTTGAAGCTGTTTCCGTGCTATAGGCTGCAATGATCTGTATTTTGTGCAATGAGAACCCAAGAAGGTTTGTTCCTTTGTACAATCATTGGAACTGCTGAAGCATTATCCTCTCATAATCATATACATGAAGCACAGGGTATTTAGATTTTTAGGACAATTGGGACTTATTGAGAAGGAAGTTAAATGCGAGTACCACAACATAGATAGCTTGGATGCTTCTCATGTCAATTAAGATGATCAGTATTTTGTAAATCCATTCAAACCATCATGTGTAGCAAAATCATTGATTATTGATAAACATTGAAAGCAGAGTTACATATTCTTAAATCAGTCAGAACAGATTTAAAACATATCTATTATATCAGTGATAATAAGTTAATGCAGTTTAGGTGAAAGCAATTTGCCAACTAAACAGTGCTGCTGAAATATTGTGCCTTTCATTTATGCATGTTTTTATAGTCTTTAACTGTGCAATATATAAGTGAAAATGTATGCAGAATACTAGTAGTTTGTGTATTATGTAATACATACAACCATGTAACTTTATATAATTATTATTATATTGTTTATTGGGGGAGAAAAAGCCTTGACTGTTGTACATTAATTGGAGTACAAAAGACGAAAATGTGTGGACCAAGTTATTAGAGGCAGGCCTCAGGATTCGCAGGGCTGGGACTCACAATGCATGTTCTACATCTGGTACTACATTATACAGAAGAGGTGTCTCCGTTTTCCTTCTAGTGTAGTTAGGTTCTCTTGCAAACCCTTTAAAGTAAATCTGAATAGGTAGTTGGTTAGGAGTGATAAAAGGATCTGGTAAATTATTAAGTACAATTTGGGTAACATTCCAAATGCACTAGACCAACATTTATAAAGTAGATGTAAATGTAATATTAATGTAATTGAAATAACAGAAGGTCCACGGTATAACCTACTTGACGTGTTGGAGTTGGAAAGTATAGCATTAAATGCTGTCAGTGACAAACCCTTAGACAATAGTGAAGTAGACGTCTTTGCAAGTTATGAGTAAACAAATCAGAAAAGCCAAATTGGTCAATGGTATTTCCCAAAAGCTGAGTTGCTTTAGTAAGATAACTATCAGAACAAGTGGAAAACAGTAGGGAAGAAACTTGGTATTTTATTTATCCTTTTTGTTGATTAGGACTAAGTATGGTTGATTGAACTAAAATTCACTGAATGAAGGATTGCCAATATCAATAAAGAAGTCAGTTTGTCATCAGTCTGCATGATAAGTCAAGACAACAACTGCATGAGTATGTTGCATATTTGTATTTTTTCTAACAGGTCATGTCAGTCACAAATGCATACAAAACTGTACAAAAGCATTCAGAAGCTGTAACAATATATATAATGTGCCAACAGTCCTGTCTACTGTCTTTATTGATATGTTTTAAGACTTGAATAGCCAAGTTTTGGCTGTAGTAGCATTAGCTTGTAACACTGTAATGTATGTAAATGATAGAGATAGAATGTTAGTATCCAAATACATCTTTACTTTGGGTTTTGGCCATTACTTTCACACTAAATATAAACAATCTCAATCATCTGTCAAAATCTCTTGAAACCATGTTCAAAACAAATTCATCTGTACATTTCACGTCCTTTCCACCCAGAAAATGTTAGAAAAGATATTCACATATAGTTTACATGGAAGTTTAAAAGTCATGGGAATCTCACATCGGCTTTGCGACAGCAATATGTAGCAGCAGATGACTTTAAACTTCAAATCTCAGTCGGCAGTAACACTTGGAACAGCTTAACCCTATCCATACTGAAGAAGCCTTTTGGCACCTCATTTGTATGGTTAAAGGGATAGAAGGTTCAGAACTCTTGTCAAAAAGGTACCCTAACAGCATGCATAGTAGCCTACAAAATACACCAAATGTGAGTGAGTTAAACAAGTGTGAAAGAAAGGTAATACTGAGAACAGAGTATCAATCACATTGTGCAATATATACATACTTTTAACATAATGCTGAACTTTGTTAAGATACAGGGCTGCAGTTCTGAATAGATACGTATTTTATGTGTATGAGTTCAACCTTTATCAACGCGTGAGGAACAGTTATCGTCCTAACAATCTTTGAAGATCCCGAAGCCACATAGTTTTTGGAACTGTCCTCTCTAACTGTACAGGGGCACCACAAGGTCTCTCGAACTTTCCCGCATCGCATGTTGTTCATCTGCGTGCATCTGCGCTACTCTCGCCTCATCCAACAAGCTTCGGAACGATTCCACGCTGACCCGACCTTGCGGATGGCGACTGGACGCCTGTTCCCAAAGGTCATCGAATGTCTTTTCATCCATGTCGACACCAATGCTCTTAAAGATGTAGGCAATCTGTGAAGAAATATGCAAATACATGTATCATCAGATGTCATGCATCCTTGAATATTTCATAACATTGGTAAATGACTATAAGTTCCTCATTCAAAACCACATACAGTACTAGTATTTACATGACCTTGAATTTTGTTGACTGTCACATTCCTAAGAGTGAGCCGATTGCATTGTATAAATATGTAAATTAAAGCAGGGAGGTTTTTTTATTCTCCTTGATTTAAGTCAGAGTGACTATAACTGCAGGATGTTTCTACAACTAGATGCAGAACCCAGTGGATGATGATCAATGATATATACAATTTTGCTAGCCCCCATAGCAGGCTCTCTGGGGAATTTTTTCCATCTTTTTGGGGGAGCTCATAATACACTTGCTGACTGCTGTACTGGGTAGCTTGACCATTGGCCTGCTATGGAGGCTACAAATTTGTTTGGTATTGTACAAGAAACCGTTATTCTAACTCACCTCAGATTTGGGTCTGGCCTCAAAGAAGTCCTTCTCGTGTACCCCATGGTTGCTGTAAATGCTTGGGTTGACCAGGCCGTAAGCGTTGGACTCGTCGCCGTAGTTCTTCCGGTCGCTCACGCGCTTGATCAGGGGCGCAGGTAGGTCACTCCTGACGGTGGGGATGCCATAAGCCCGGAAACCTGTGTGAAAAAAATACAGTCATTATTTGTCAAGTACATCATGAGTAGTCCTTTGTTAGTGAATACAAGTACTGTAAATTCATTCAATATAGTACCTTTTGTCTGTAATTTTAGTGGTGTAGAGCATCTTGGCATTCAATTTTAGCGGAGAGAACATTTTTCTCTAGCTGGTCTCGGAGTGATCAAATAATTACGATGATGACATTTTAGCGGTTGAATACCGGTAATGACTGCTTATAGTCAAGAAGTACAGTAATGCTATGAAATTCAGCATTATTTCTTTTTATCAACAAATTCTGTTTGCTTCTTTCTCTCTCTTAAAATACTTCTGATTTGTTACAGACCTTTTGTCCCCAGGTTGACAGACCCATATATGGAGTTGGAGGTGCGATGCTGACCAATGGCGTGATCAATCTGCTTCATCAATATCTTAGGGGTCGACTCAGGTGAGAGCTCTCCTCCTTCCTCCACTGCACCTGGAGTAGCAGAATTGTACAAACACAAACTTCAGTATTGAGTCAAGATCCTTGATATCTATTCTTGGCTACCTGGATGGAATTTTTTGCGAAAACACATTTTTGAAATGTTGGTAATTCAAGGTTAACAGTACTCAGTATGCATTTACATGATACATTTGTTAGTGGATTAAGACCTAGTAAACAAACATATGTAACTGTAAATTGATATAAAATACAACACAGTAAGTTCTCTATGAAAATGTGTATCATCTGAGGTAACTAAAGGTTCAAAAACAAAGGTTCAAACACTACCAAGTCTTATTATCATACAGTTGATAAGAACTACACAAGGATAGAAAAGAAAACTCTGCACTTCCTTACCTTCCAGGCTTCCTTTTCTTGCTGTATTTAAACCACTCGGCATCTTGTCCTTCCAGTTCAAGAAGTTGGCGAATTCCTCGTAGTCGATGACGCCATCTCTGTTGACGTCGCAGTAGTTGAAGAGCAGTTCCATGAGCTCTGGCTCGATGGGAAGGCTGAACTGTGCGCAGACCTCTCTCAGCTGGGCTATCGTGATCACCCCTGCTCTGTCCTGTATGGTTCAGATATCATTAGCCACACTGTGGTAGGTATAGGAAATGATGCAAAGACTTGGAATGGAAGTAAAAGGTACTGGAAGCTAGAATGTAAAAAAATCATAACACTGTGGGTAACGGCTCAAAACTTAAAGGATAACTTAAAGTGAAGAAAATTTGCTGTTCAAAACTAAAAGATTTTGAACTTTTGCTTTATAATGGACACATTTCTCCTTATCTTATAATAAAGTATAAAAATTATAACGCTGGGTTGTGGCTCAAAAGGAAACTTTCAGAAGTTTTTTCTGCTTTATATTTGATACATTTCCAGTATCTAATCATTAAAATTTTGGAATGGCATAGCTACCTACCCTATCATAATGTCTGAATGCGTCGAGCAGGCTGTCGAAGTTGTGGTAGTTGGCCTTCTTTAGATGCTGTCGGATGGCGGCCACGATACCCCTCTCCCTGTCACGGCCACGTAGGTAATCGTTAGGCGCTCTGCAGTGGATAAGGTCTCCTGCACCTTTGGGATGAGAGGTAAAGAGAGTATTTCTTAAATGAAAAACAACAACAGCAAACTTTCAAAGCTCTTTAGATACACATTAGAATAGACATCTAAGTACTAGAAAGTTCTGGGAAGGCAAGAGTCTTTGGGGTGCTGAAGTAATGTCCACGAAATTGCTTTGATACCAAACCAAACCAAGCTATCAAATGATCAACCAAAATGACAGGTATAACAAGGTACTTACCATATTCATCAGGCTTGACCAAAGTCCCAAACGTGTGGTCAGGTCCAACATTCAAAGTGTCTTTGATACTGGAAAGATAAGAATTAATCATTAAACTACATTTGCCATATTGGAATCTAAGTGTCCCCATATAAACATTGAATATTTATTGTCTCTGAATAAGATTATGTGTTAAATGAAATCAAATGGAAAAAAGGACATTCACTCCTGCAAAGTTTTTTATTGTTAAAAGAAAGCTGCAATTGTTAAATCTACTTTATGACATTGTTGTAACAACACTTACGGGTCGTGAACCATTGCAAGTTGAGGCTGCGTACGTTCCCTGAAGTCATCCACTCTCTTAGACACAATCTTGGTCGCTTTTTCACTGAAATTTTCAACAAAGTAATGTTAAAGCTATACCGGTATCACATGTATTGGTGTAGCAACATCACAGAAATTGTACATTCAAGCATACTGCTCCAGCTATCAATGTAGAAATATTGCAGATTTGAATGAAATGATATACATGTTTCATACCTTTCCACATCATGCAGCCACTTTAGAGTCTTTCTCACGTTGCGGCCATCAACAAAGTGTGGTGTCTCCACGCCAAACATGCTCGTCTTTGGGATTTGACTCCAGTCGTATTTCCGGTCGTAGCTCTCGCCAACATCGTAATCCGAGTGGGACAACTTGTACAGGTCCTTTCCTACTAGATCCTCCTCCTTCACTTTTCTCCAGGACTTAGGAGGGTTGACAATATCTGTTGCTGTATAGTCTATGGAAGCAACAAGAACAATATAAGCTGTTGTACATTTGCTGATAAGTAATACTTCGCTTGAGTACAGTCCATCCGGTTCTGAGTCGAGATGGCTTAACTCATGTATCCCTGTCCCTCATCGCTCGGATTAAAGTAATTTTGCTTTTCAAACTCACAGCTTTCCCAAACAGTTTAAGTTGGCTAGGTTGCCTTCGACAGAAGTAAAGACCCTGTCACACATTTTAAGGACCTTCCCACGATTATGGGACCTTCCCAGGACACTGTTGGGAATAATGTTTCCTACACTCTATTAGTACTAGCAAAATGCGGCTCTACACAGTTTGATTTTAGAAATTTCACAGTCAGCTGGCGTAAGTGACTTTTATAACCTTGTTAACAGACTCCCAACCACAGATGACCTTGCTGACACTACTAACTCCCAACCGAGGCAGGATATGTGTGACAGCCTTAAACAATATTAACGTAAGATACCTTTGTCGACATTTAGGATTTTGAGTCAAGTTTGACATAAAACACATATAACTTGAGTCAAAGTCAACACATGAAAGGTATTTGTTCATAGTAACATGATTTTTTTATCTTCTCACCTTTTAATGTCTTGACCCCACATGTGGTTGATTCTGGGTAAAACCAGGAGGGTATGTTGGGGGTTTGGTCGTGTGTTCTCCCCAGGGGAGCCTTCTGATGGCTGGAGTAGAGGCCCTCACGCTTGTCCAGTAGTCTGTGCTGGAACAACGTCTTTGGCCAGGGGTTGGCCAGCTGCCCTGCCTGCAGAACAATTTTAGTTGAATTTAGCTTTATTTGGGATATTGTTACTTTTAACAGGTGGTTAATATTGGTTCCTTAAAAGCATCATACATACTTGTTACAATAACTAGTACATGTACATTTTTTTTCTTCAGATGTCTAGCACATAATGGCTACTATGTTCTATCAAATATTGGTACCAAATGCTGGTACATGGTTGATCACAGTCTATCACATGGTCAAATGTTCTTCTGCCCTGCCTTTGGAATAAACTTGCTCAAATTTTTATGATAGTCAAGTAAAAAAAAAAAAAAACTAAAAGAAATACCGGTAACTAAAACAAATTGAATTGTTGAAGTCATTTTTATGCTAGAAGTGACTTTATGCCTTGAGGAACATAAACCCTAAAGGGACATCTGAGACATTGTTTTGTCATGGTTTGTAGCGTTGCCCAGATCACATGACCTACCGTGAGAGACGGCTTTGTGCTGAGCCCGTGTCTCATCTCTGCAGCCCGCGTCAGAAACTCGTCTCCCGCTTTCCCGTAGAACACCCGCGTCACACCGGCGTCCGGACGTGTTGTGTTGATGTACTTTTTTACTATTTTTGGTGTCCGTACCTACATATGGTGTTGATGATAAAGAGTACAATGAATAAATTTTTTCCAACCTTTTAAATAACTAACGTTAACCTGTTTAAGAATAACAAAACATGGAACAAATCAGCTAGAAAGTTGGTTTCCATCATGGTAAACAATTGCTAGATCTGCAACGTTAAACATATCATAGACTTTTCCTCTAAAGATATTCTACTTAGTCTTACTGTATTTTTGAAGCTCTATCCTTTGTTTTTTATTAGTGAACAAACACATCCTTGTTTTCAAAACCTGTACTAGAACATGACTGCTATTACTGTTTATGTTTTAAGTACTTGACGTTTATATCTTATAGATTGCTCACTTGTGCACACAATAATCAAGCAGCACATAAGGGCCATTTACAGATTTAAACAGCCGGGAAAGAGAGGGTTTGCCCATAAATGTCCTTTGTTCCTGAAGTACCATCAAAATCTCACATTAGGGGCTATCAATTTCCCCCTATTGGCCGTGTGTGACATTTCAATTTCACCCACAATGTGTTAAGGGAAAACCAGCAGAAAAGACCGGGATAATGTTTCTCACTCTGTTTTCACAACGTGGATAAAGTTTCTAAACAAATCTGATTGAGTTTCTCACACACAGTGTCGGGCATAATGGTTTGTTTACACAATGCTTATCAACCTATATTTGTGTAAAATTTCCAGAAAATTTTCCCACTATCTAAACCATTCCAATATGAGACAGGGCATGTGTACGCAAAACTATTAAGTTGGTGGTTAAAATTCACAAGACCTTTAAGGTTGGTTACCAACTGTTTACAGTGGTCTTTGCCAACCAAGTTTGTTTTGGGGCAACAAAACTGGCTTTCTCTAGACAACACTGAGAATCATTGCAATGTCCTCAAACCAAGCTTTTTATAACTGAAAAAAACTTTGTAGTTGTCATGATTGATACCATCAATAGAATGTTTATCGATGTAAAACTATCAACAGTGCTATCCTAGGCGACATGTTGTGGGCTCCAGCTATGTTGTCAATGTAAACAAGATACTAATGTACTTACTCTAGAAGGGGGAGGTTCCAAACAGCCTTTTGCAGTGCCTCCCATCGGCCATAACTTTCCAGCCTGTTGAAGGAAAAAAGAAGAAGAAAGAAAATATAATTTCAGAGCACAAAGTAACATATTAAAAGGTTGTTAAGACGAACTTAAGTTCGCTGCTTAGATTTTGGTAACCTCCTTGGTTTGCACAAGTTGGTCAACATTGCCACGTCAGAAATACAACCACATTTACATACAAAACAAGGTGTAACATAAATTGTTGGTTTTAATGGACGTCTTGTGATTTATTAGTTCAAGTACAGTTTTAGAATGATTAAGGTACAACTGGACGATCACTGTAGGGTGGAACAATTTTTAAGGCGTTAACAGCTGTCTGGATTTACTTGTTTGGGTCAGTTTACGGATAACGTTACACCGTTGCCTAACTAACTTTGCATGTTTGGTTATAAGTTGATAACGATTTCTTGCAACTGGTGAATCTATGGTTTTAAGCAGAGGTAAATATATCAAATTAGAGGTGATCATAAAATCTAAAATGGGCATAAAACATAAATCATTTTGTCAAACTTACTGCGCTGATATCTGGGTTCCTGTCGCGAAACCGCCCTGTGTTGCTCACCAACATTGTCGCTACACGTGGATTTTTCCCGCCACCTGGTTCAACCGAACAATTTCTGACTTGTTGCCGCAATTAAATGCTTCAGACAGCGCCTGTAGTTGGCCGTTGAAAAGGCCAAGCTGCTCGTTCACTGCGGTTAATCCAACTGTTGCTCTGCCGGGCTTCGCACGCTTGGGGGAATGAATGAACCACGGCAACCATAACATAGCGTCCCCCGGTACATAGCAACGGGCGGTCAAAGGTCAACAAACTATGACGACACTCTTCCAAGCCAAACTTGTAAGATTTTCGACATTTTAACCCCAATTTGTAAGCCTTTATATAAGAAAATGTGTAAAATCAACTTTTATTTGTGAATGTTAAAATTTTGTGAAGAAATTAGATGTTGGTCTCGCGAGAATTTTTGGGTGTTTCCATCCATGACGTCACCTGGAAGTCCTGTCGGGTTTCTCGGCTTGTTTGGCAGGGGCGCCAATGTGCGGAGTAATATGACAAGATGACATCACATCCTTACAGAAAGTAGAGCATAAGATATTACGAATTTAAAACCTTGAATCGTTTCTGACATAAATCATTAGTAATAAATAAAGCTAGTGGTTATAATTTGGGTAGATTTTGAAATCGTTCAATGTGTTGTGATAAAGTTTTATTGTTATGAGTGTCGCGGAGGGATACATCAATTAGCGGCTCGTCAGGAAGTCACGAGTTCGTGCAGGCTGTGGACGTTGTGTTGAAGTGTGTCACTCCAATCCTTTTGGCGAAAAATTAACGTCGTTTGATCCTGTACACCCCGACATTTCAGTTCGGACAATTCTAAAGGGTACGTAGAATCGGTCTTCCTTGTTAAAATCGACCTAACTGCTCTGGTTATGATGATATTGTCTGCGGAAGTTTAGGTGGTCTGTGGCACTAGATTTCCAAAATGGCGTCTTCCGTGGTCAAATCCGACTGTGCAAGCTTCGATTTCTCTTCTTCCGACTGAAATAAGAGGTAAAACCGGATATATGAAGGATCGCCAGGTTTTTCTCAACAGTATATGTGTAAAACTAGGTCGCGATGGGTATATTACAAGCCTTATATGGATATGATACCGGTACATGGGGCAGCATGGTACAGGGATTCCCGAGTAGACAGTGACGTAACTTTATTTACTTCCTGCCTACAGACAAGATAGGGGCGTTTCCTCAAGGTTTTAGGAACAGGACATGAAGAACTTAGGAAATAAGAAAGCTTGAGAAAGGTTCCTCAAGCAAGGATGTGACTGTTATTGTTCTGTATGAAGGTATGCAGGTATTATAAATTGTGTTCTTATGCTAAGAGGTGTTGACAAATTATTATGTCATGTACCAATTGTAGGTAAATTCACCATTATATGTATACAATGAAAAACAAAGTAGGAAGTGTCTCAGGATATACTAGTGAAATTGTTCTTGGTGTCAAATACTTAAAAGTTAATCTTTGTGAACAGAATTGGTATGAAAAGTGACACAACAATTGGCTATTCGTTTGATTTGTTTTATAGGCGTGATATGATCTGAATGGAATATGACTTATTTCATAATTTTGAAGCTTATATGTGTAAAATTGAAAAGGCTTAAACACCAATGACATGTTGATGTATTTTGTCCCAGGTTTGATGTTTGTTTTGTGGTAGACTGTAGAAACATATCAGGTGACTGTAAGGGTCATGTATATGTATAGGTATGACTAAGGGCTACAAGGAAGGTGACAGTGCATTTTGAGTAACAAATTCAGCTGTCTGTAGTATTTAGTTGAACCTGAAGAATGTCAAGGCAATGGGTTCATTGTTTCAATACATTGGCTTCAACGTTTTAGTTGAAGAATTGTACATTTTAGTGTATTTATGGCAAAACTTCATGTAGCCCATTACTGTTATAAACAGACAGCAATTTTAGTAACCAGAAAAAAATACCTAAGGGGAACTTTGAAGCAGAAATTGTAAATGTAAACGCAAATTTTATGGTGAGTGACCAATTAGATAACCTTGTAAACCCTACCCTAACCTTGAACTATGCTGTTTCCTTGCCTGACCTTACGGTTACAAGTTCGGTTATAGCTTGTAACCGTAAGGTCAGGAAAGTAAACTGCATCGTTCAAGGTTAGGGTAGGGTAGGTTACATTCCATACATTTTTTGTAACTCTCCTCACAACAGGAAGACTTCAAGAGACACAAGAACTTGTTGCTAAGAGTTGGTAATGTAGCTTTCTATAGGGTCACATTATAATAATTTTAATCATGTGTGTTCATGCAAGGGGAACATGATTATGAAAATGAGAAGTAGTTAAAACTCCATTGAGCAGAAAAACAAAACAAATTGCAAATTGCGCTTTTGGTACCATGAGCAACATGACCAAATATAGGTATGCAAAAAATGAATACTATCAATCAATATGATGATAATATATATCCTACTTACATGCATTTGAGTTCCTGGCGCCAAAATTTCTGGACAGTCTTAAATGGATGATGAACACATTTTAAGTACAGAACAAATGTAAAGTGGCAAGTATGATGGGTTTGTGGATGCGATTTGACCATGACAAAATGGATGAAAATTCCATCGCGTTAATTTGATTGTTTGTTCATGTGAAGGTCTGTATTTTTATGGTTCACTATCACATAGGACAGAATTTGAATTCAAGACCTACACATCTTTTAAAATCTTTTGGAATAAAGGATGGAGGTGTGGACGCTTCCATTCCCTTTGGATTGAAAATTTGAAATTTAAACCCCTTGGTACGCAGCTGTCAACTTTTGTATCTGACAGAGGCACCATTGGTGTTGTGTATAACAAAAGTTAGTCGGAGTGACTTACTAGCATTCCATAGACACATTTCTAAGTGTAGACTAGACTCAGAAACATGTGCAATGCTACCACTTGTACAATTGACCACATTTCTAGATTACTTGTGTTGGATTGTTTTATTTTATCAGCACCTTGTATGGAGAAATCCTATGAGTCGATGGCTAGAATTTGTTTTGTTTTGCCGTAAAATTTTTTGAGTTTAGTAGCATTAGTATACAGGCCATTTTAAACTGAAAAAGTGGGACAAATTTAAAAAAAAAATGTTTCTGGTTACTATTGAAGACACTTGTTCCTAATGGATTTAAGTAGATCTATTGATTAATGTAATTGTAGATGCACTTCTGAGGATCAAACTGAGAATGCTGTTGTATTGTCATCAATTGATTGGTGTCAACAGGGAAGATGTAAATGGAACTGGGAATGAGGAATAATTGAGTAATGATACATGTTTATGCCTGCATTTTGATGTAATTTGTTTTCGCTTGGGCATAGATTGATTAATATGTTGTATTGCCTATTGGGAAGAAAGCTGTGAGTATTCATGGCTTTGTCACTCTGGAATAGAATGCTCCACTCCTTAATTTTTACCACTGAGAGTGTAAGTGTGCAATGAAGAGTGTTGGACAGAATGCCAGCTCTTTCCAGGACAAGTTATTAAATCCAACCTTGTTTGTTTGTTTCAGGTGTGATTTTGGTTGTGCTGTAAGAGAACCAGAGTGTTGGGATGGCGGCCAGAGGGGCCCAGAGGCCAAACGGTACCCAGGGGAAGATTTGTCAGTTCAAACTGGTGCTGTTGGGGGAGTCGGCGGTCGGCAAGTCCAGTCTGGTCCTGCGCTTTGTCAAAGGGCAGTTTCACGAATACCAAGAAAGTACAATTGGAGGTAGGTCATCTCAAAACTCGAAGAAGTGTTTTTGTTATAGACCCACTAAGAAACAACTAAGAGTTAGACCATAATTAAATGTAAAAACCTTGAAAGTGTAATAGTCCAAGGGAGAGCCTCATTCGGAGAATGTTGGAATCCTGGGGTAAGTCATGTAAGCTCTATAGTGTCTTTCTTGTGGTCTCATCTCATTTGCATCAGGGACCTTAGCATTGGTCCATAACAGCTGTCATAGCTTTTGTGAAAGATTTATGATGTACAGAGCTTGTAACTGCGTCAGTTTTGGTGTATAGCAAGTTGAAGTTTTTCCATAGCTTTGATAGATGATACAGTGGTCTGTGAAAGATTTATGAACTTGAAACTGCATCAGTTTAACATTGCTAGTGTATAACAATGTATGATCACCCCTCTACAGCTGCGTTCCTAACTCAGACGGTATGTCTGGACGACACAACGGTGAAGTTTGAGATCTGGGACACAGCCGGCCAGGAGCGGTATCACAGCCTGGCACCCATGTACTACAGAGGCGCGCAGGCGGCCATCGTTGTCTATGACATTACCAACCAAGTACGTCACACGCTTGCTTGCAACACGCTCAAAAAACTTTGCATCTGCTTCTTTTTCTGTAGCCAAGCACGAGTAACATTCTGTCAGTTTTGCAGAAAGGGATATGCAATATTATTAAGTTGTGCATGTAAAAGGTGTTGTACTCTTCTGTTCTATGGTATTCAAAGATGTAATACTTGATCGTATTTCTGATGCTTGGTAAGATCTTTGCAAGTTTCTTTTACTAGAATGTTGCATTGTAGTATCTTGCACTGTTGTAGTGGAATGGCTATGTAAGATATTCTGCTAGTGCTTGGCTGTTTCCCTCTCTGTGTTTCTGTTGGTGGATTGATGTTGTGTGCGTTTGTTTGCATGTCACGCCTTGCAGGAGTCCTTTAACCGTGCAAAAACATGGGTGCGAGAACTGCAGAGACAAGCCAGCCCCAACATAGTAATAGCACTGGCCGGCAACAAGGCCGATCTTGCCAACAAGAGAATGATTGAAATGGAGGTGGGTGGAGGGCTGCCTTAACGTCCTGGGCTGGTTCTTCTAGAGTGCAGGGAAGTCTGCAAAGTTGTGCGTCCAAAACATTGCTGTGGCAAAGTTTAATGTTTGCAATACATGTTACAACATTTTTTTTATTAGTGATACATGAAAATGCCTCGATGAAATTTAGAAATCCAGGTAGTAAGATACGCCAAAAAACAGTTACTCAAGCAACTTGATATGATTTTGGAAACAATCGTTTCAAATGGTCAGACTCCTCCCTTGAGGTATTCTCAGAAAGCCACACAAGTTGTCTTGGACTGTACATTTTGTACTTCCTTGTTTAACTCCACCAGAGCAGCCCGTAGTAGATAGAGGAAGCAGTGGTCAGATTCCATGTTGTTCTTGTCTAGGACACATTTGAGAGGGCAAAAAATTGGGTGAAGGAACTGCAGAGACAAGCCAGTCCCAACATCGTAATAGCGCTGTCCGGCAACAAGGCCGACCTCGCTAACAAGCGAATGGTTGAGTACGAGGTAAGGACGCCTGTGTCCGTTACCGCTCGTGTGAGTTCCCGCGGTGTGCCTTTCTCCCCACTTGACCAACGTCTTGTTTGTAACTTCTGATTGTGGGTACATGGGCTGTCATGTGGGTATACATTTCTGCATGGCTTCCTTCTTTATGTACAGCCGAAATTTCACCGAAAGTAAAATCTGTTTTGTGGAAAAAGTTTGAAACAATTTGCCATGTTTGCTGTAATCTGATTATTTACCAACAGCATATTTGGAACAATGATTATAGAAAAAGAATTGTTGCATGGCATTATTTGAGCACAAATTATGTATGTATATGTGTTTAAGATCTTGCGGTGTAAAGTAAATTAGTTTTAGCACCTTTAGCGTCCACCACTATCTAGTGGTTATGTATGTTATTGTATGACCTTGAAGTTGATGTACACTGAAAAGTTTGGACACAGATTTTATAGGAAGGAATTGTTCTATTTCAATAAAGGCAAAAATTAGTTTTTGCGCATAGATTTTAAAACGATTTTGTTCTTGCACTATTAAATCTTAAAAGTGACAAACTTTGCTTGAAGCATGGTAGTAGAGCTATGTAGATATACTGTGCTTCTGTGTTGATTTTAAAAACGGTTTTATAATGTGTAGTTTTAGACCCAAAAATTCTACCAATGTTTCATTGAAAAATGTTCAGGAAATTAATTAGTTCTGTACTTTCATGCTAACGATTTCTGCTGGCTTGGTTACAGGAGGCCCAAGCATATGCAGAGGATAACAGTTTATTGTTTATGGAAACTTCTGCAAAAACGGCAATGAACGTAAATGACATCTTCTTGGCAATAGGTAAGGTTTTTTCTTCCTTTTTTTTTTACTATGATCTTTGGTAATATAACATAGGGTTATTCTGTGAGAAAGAAGGAACTACATGTGCATGTATAATTCCTTCAGTGAAAATTGAGTTGTTTTGTGTGGTATTGTCTACAGTAAAGGGATTTGTGTCTGTGAAATTGTGGCAGAAGATGGTGTAACCAGAGATTGGCAAGATGGGGTTGGCTTGGCCTGGGTCCAAAGTTGCTTGGAATGGGGAATTGGGAGGGTTGGCTTGGACCTGGTGCACAGTGCCACAGGGATGAAAATGCATAGACAAAACTAGTGACATATTCGTAGTGATGAATAAATGACAAACTAGAAAGGCCACAGATGTTTCTGAACGGGGGAAAAAGACAAATCATCAGAAGTCAAGAGAAATAAGAAAAGCCGATTGTTAAACGTGCAATGCCCTGTTTGCAAGATAGATGTGTTGTATGTACATGTATATGAGGTATAAAAAGGGAAAAAAGAGTGGTGGGACAAGTACCTTCGTCCATCATTTATGATAGCTCTGTTGAGTGTATGACTGAGATACATGTACTCACACTACATCATGGCAATTTTTTAAGGTATAAAATGTCATCAGCCATGCTGAGTTTTGATTGGCTGATGACAGAAGCACGCAGGGCAGTAGGCCAGCAAAAACAGAATGTTTTCCTTCAGAACATTACAAAAATCATTTCCCATAGGTACGAGATCTCCAATTCTTAAACATGTTCTTCTTGTACTTCCAGCCAAGAAACTTCCCAAGAACGAGCCTGCAGGTGGCGCGGGTAACCAGGCACAGGGGCGGCGGGTAGATCTCAAGGAAACAGGGAACCAACAGGCTTCCAGCACTTGCTGCAAGTGATGGCACCACAACAAGAACAACAACACCACCCAACTTCTGTATTTTCTACCCCAAAAATACTCCTTCCCAACCACACCCCACCTTTCCTCTCCCACTCCTTTTTCTTCCCCCGCCGGATCTCTGAGGGTTTTCTGCTGTTTCCCACGCCGTTCTAGACATTTTCACCGTCGTCCAACGCCATTTCATCCTCATCTGCTAGTCCTGCTGCATGTACAAATGGTAGCTCGAACTATTCTTTGTAAATCAAAAAAATATGGTGTGAGGAAAGGCGGACATTTTTTCTATATCAAAGCAAGGTGTATGTAATATTATACTAGCAATGTTTTGTTTTTAAGCTTCCCAGTACCATTGTAGATACAAGAGTTCTTGCATAATGACGTAAGTGGCAATGTACAGGTGTAGTAAGATCATCGTTAAGAGAAAAGCAATTGCAGAGATTAATTCTATAAAAACTTAATAGGGAAAAAAATGAAACCGTCTGGGGTTAGGTATTTGTTTAGGCGATTTGATCATTGGACTGTCAGTTACAATATTATGGTGATTGTATGAAATGAAATAACCTTAAAAGGACAGCTGCTTTCCTTCAGTATGTTCATTTGACAGTCATGTTTAAAAAGAAATGATAACAAAATGCTGTGAAATTGACCAATTAAAACTACCCTGTATTTACATTACCATGGATGCTCTTTTATTTTACAGTACAGCACTGGCTAGACATGTACTCTGCCTAGCGCTGCATTTTTAGCCAATAGCTGGTGCCTTTATTGTAGTGACGTGCATTCCTCTCCGAACCGGCTTATCAACTTTACCCTATCTAAAACACGAACATTGTAAATATGAACAGTGTATGCTTTTTCAATGTTGAAGTCTTCTACTCTTATGCTGGCTTGTATGCTATAATCGCCTCTCGGACAACGTCCTCGTACGTAGTGTACACTAGAGTTAACGTTGGATAAAAAGGGGTGGGAGGGAGGTACTGATAATGCCTAGGTCCGTTTTTTCCGCTGAATATATTATTGTTACATATGGGAAGATTTTTTAGTTGTTACAAATTTCTCATGGAACCAAGCAAAGAAGTTACAGGAGAAGTTACAGCTTTGTTACAGTGGTAACAAGTGTTTTCTCTTGGAAGTA
Source organism: Branchiostoma floridae x Branchiostoma belcheri (assembly GCA_019207045.1). Classification (NCBI taxonomy): domain Eukaryota; kingdom Metazoa; phylum Chordata; class Leptocardii; order Amphioxiformes; family Branchiostomatidae; genus Branchiostoma; species Branchiostoma floridae x Branchiostoma belcheri. The sequence goes on from CM033041.1 coordinate 9,728,753, forward strand.
ACGTTTAAGAATATAAAATACCAGGTGACTTACCCAGCAGTGTGACATCACAGCACAGAATTATAGCATGAAAGTTCATCTGTGTTGGTAAATGACATTATGGATAAACTAAACTTACACTAACGAACACTAAATTGATTGGGACTTACCCCAAATTTCAGCCTACTCCGTTTGCCTTGTTAACGGAATGGACCCGTCTACTGTAGCTTCCAAACGACAGAATAGAGACGGGGCAATACAGGTTATCTGGCATTTACGACCCTCTGCTGCAGTCGCGTGTCTTTGATGTCACGTTCTGGAAGCTACAGTAGACGGGTCCATAACGTGATCAAGGCTGACAGTGTTGGCTGAAAATTTGGGGTGACTCCCAATCAATTTAGTGTTGGTTAGGTTAATTTTAGTGTATCCATAAGCACAGAATTATGGTATTTCCAAAAATGTCTTTGTTGGTGTGAACCCTGTATTTTCTTAACTGTACAAGTCAGACTTTGACTTGTCATTGTAAAGCATAATTATGACTTCCTTTTCCCCCTAAATACTGACATAGTCATGTATGAATTTAATTCTGTTGTACATTAAATACACAGACCAATATATGTAGAGAAAGAAAACATGAATGTGTGAAGGACGTATTATTGAATATTTGAAGTCTATTCTCACAACAATAACATGTCGAATCGTGGTTTGCCGAAGAGTTATAGTCAATCGCAAATGTGGTATAGTCACTACACATCATAATGTTTGGAAGGAGTTGAAAGACAGAGACTGCAATCCAACCGGAAAGGGTTGATATTTGTTGTATGCAAATGTTATACGACATTTTGCTGTGTGTCTTGTCTGGTGGGTCCTTTCAACAATGCACAGGCGCCCATTGGCTAATTCATTTATATACCATTCCCCATTTGGTTGAGGTGTTGCTGAAAAGATGTATTTAGACACTTGTAGTATAATCAAACTGTATAAATTTTGGGCTTTTATTCAATTTCGTCGTTACGTATCCAAGGGTATTGAATAAGTCGACTGAGGCTTGGACATTTTTGAGGAATTAACAAAGGTATTAATAAAGATTGTACAAGATAACTGTAACTCTAGGAACAATCATTGATATTTGTGCAAGTCAGTATTTGTGTTAGGGCTTGGGGAGGGAAATAAAAACCACATTTGTATGAAAGTTGGTGTTGGTGACTCCTTGGACATCTAAGATAAAGGATTTTCTCAAAGGTACTTAGTTAATCAGATTGATAGTATCTTTGCTTGAATGAATGAGTGAGTGAATGAATTTTATTGCTCAATAATCGCACATGGTACAATGTACCGCAACCAATAACAACTACTAGCTATATAGACAATGGTACTACAAAGCTCCGTACAGAATAAAAATATTGATAACAGCAGTCATGTATGAGTAATCCGTTCTCGCATGAATAAATTGACCTATCGTATGTAGGCGGATATATGATTATGAGGTGAACACGATAGCAGTATATATATTTTTGCAAACTAACAGTGGTTCCATTAAGAGGCTCTTTCTATCCAGTCGTCTAAAACGCCATGACCCCTTTTTTATTGCATATTTAATACTTAGATGACCAACAAGACAGAAATACATGTATGTTACACACAAGTAGTTTTGAACAAAAGTAGCAAATACAAGGCCATGAAAGATGTGTGCAAGCATTTCAGTGGATGCTTTGGGTTGTGATAACTCCCGAGGCAGAGGGTGGAAGGGAGACTTCTATTTTGATAGATATCAGACCTTTGACAGCCAGCTCCCTCCAAGCAGAGATGGACCCTCCCCATGGCCGGCGGATGTTGGATGGGCTGCTATAAGCGAGATTTAATCAGACCTCTCCAAGCAGAGATAGAGATGATCATATTATGAAAGGGTCAGTTGGAAATTGGGTACTACAGTTGCAGAAATGTTCGTGTTGGTTTTATGTTCGCTCTTTTCACGAGGCAGTCTTACTGCGAACTTAAAACCACCATTTCCATTGCGGTATGTAACTACAGTGTATAGCACTACCGCGAACTTAAAATTACAGTGAACACTCCACTTTGCCGCTAACGCGAAATTAAATCCCTGCAAACTTAAATACATTTACAGTTATCAGAAGGGAGTGAGGATTTCTATTTGAGAATAGACTCCATCATTCAATGGTTGCCAAAGTATTGTCTACATAACATGCAGCATGCCGCTACTTGTGAGTACTATGTTCTTGGCAAGGAAATAGGGTGATAAAGCAGTGAGGGTGAATCAAATAACAAACTCCACACAAGATGAAGAAAGAACTGCATTTTATTTCTGGGCACTTAGTTGATATGATATGTATGTAATAAATATGATCTTGATCTACAGGTAATTCATGTCCATTCATGTTCATGTTCAATCTCTCTACTCACCAAGCAGAGGTTTGGCTCTGACTGTTTTTTTTTTAATCAGATCTGTCTTGTCTTGCACCCAAAAGGCCACAAGACATAAAGAAAACGGTACAAAATAGAAAGCCAGATAAAAACGCCTTAAAAAATGACCAGAATGGACGGACACCAACCTCTCCTTGGAGAGTGCAATCTTTCAAGAATGTCTAGTGTGCCTACATCAGTTACATCTGGCAACCTCTCAAAACCTCAAACAGGCTGCTCATCAGGCCTGAACTAATCTCCAAGCAGATCCTACGGTGCCATAAGATAGTATCAAAGCTGGCCAAGGAGTGTAGCCGGCCAAGGGAGTCAAACGGGCACCGTGGATCTGGTTCGAGATTAGCCTGAACAGTCACAGTTGGTCCAGGAAATTACACAAAATCTCTTATTGTAATAACCACTCAAACCATTGTTAAGCCTGTGGTTTTGTTTCAGATTGTTCACTCAATTTATGAACAACATTTCCATCATCTTTGTACCAACAGATTTGCCATAATGTCACCCTTATGTCAAGCATTCTTGAACAAAGAATATAGTAATTTGACAGATATTTTTGTAACTTGAAAGGTCATTTGTGTTGGTAACTCCAATTTCTTGTGTTGGAAAGTACAGTTCAACTTTATTCAGAAAGTTATCTTGTTAACAAAAATGTAAGTAGTTAATGTCTATCTTTCAAAAGTACCTGTAATTATATTGTTAATGTTCTTGCATAATTTGTATGTCAGGGTGGGAATTTCTAATACTCATTGTGCATTTATAACTATCATGTTATAGTACACTGTACAAGCATCTCAGTGCAACATTTTTACCCAGCCAAAGTTCAATAGAAGTTCTTGTAGTTCAAATCTTGCAGCCAGGCAGTAGCACAACCATGACAGTGATATTGTCCCTAGACCCTGCCAGCAGGGCGCTCTGCACCAGTCTCTCAGCCATGAGTTTAGCCAGGTTACAGTACAACTCTCTCTTAGTGGGCATACTGGTCAGCTCTGACTGGGTGTAGATGGCTGGGTAGTTGTGTTGGACAGGTTTCTGGGAGTCCACTTCTGACTTCTGGTCACCAAAATCAGCTTCGAGAATCTTAATGTTTTCAGATATGACACTACCGACTTCTACTTCTTCGTCATCAAATTTTTCCTGATCCTGTCCTTGCTCGAGAGATTTACTCACAATATCCAGTTTCTCCTCTAGTTTTGCGCTCTCCTTCTTTTCATCCTTTTTCTCATCTTTCTTTCCCTCGTTTTCTCTCTCTGCTGTCTTCTCGACATCCCGTGGTGTGTGTAATTTGACTGACAGAGCAGTCTGTGCCCTCGCTTTGCCTTTCTGTGAGCGATCGGTCTTCCCCCCTCCCCTGTTCAGAGCATGGTTGTCTCCTATCATCGGCCTGTTGCTACCAGCAAAGGAACTCTGCCCGTTCCAGCGACTGCCCCCATGTATGGAGATGGGAGGCTGGTCGCTCGGGGGCGGGATCTCCTGGCCAGGCACCATTTGGAGGAGAAGGGAAACCGCCTCCTTGTCAGAGAGAACTTCCCAAACACCGTTAGACGCAAGAATCAGGAACTGCGCGTACTGGTCTATAGAGACGCATGTCGTGAATGGCTCGTTCAGCACACATTTCTTGATGTTTATATCGCCATGGTTACCGAGGCCCCTGGTTGTTGCCATGGTGCCGAAGATGCGGCCATGATTCTTGCTGCCGGTAATGGTGCCCCCGGTGCGTATGACGCGGCTGCGCTCGTGAGGGTTGGATGTGGTGTGGTCCCTGGTGATGCGATAAGTTTTTCCATCGCGGCACAACACAGCGTGGGTGTTTCCTGTCAAATAAGCAGAATACGGTGCGAAAACATGTATTACTAATGGAAATGTGTCAATACCATTATGTAATAGATAGGAGTTTTGTATTGAAATGTGATGGACCATAGTGATATTATCCAGGCAACAGCAGACTTCTCGGTTGTCAAGCTTTAGCCATTTATGCAGTTCAGTTCAGTTCAATCCTGAAGTGCCATGGATGAGTGAATGCTATTCCAGACTAGTTCTCTGTCTAGCATAGTAGCCAGTAGGTTGAGATCCTTTAGTCCAACTTCTTTCCCTAGCACTTTCTTGAGTGTCAGGAAAAGTTTACAAATTTTGAACATTTTGACACTCCCTGCTGATGTAGCCTTTTGACACAAAATTTTGATGATCACAGGGATAGTAAACAGGTTGGAGGTCAAATATTATACTTTATAAGCATGTAAAGAAAGATGCATGACAATACATGAAAGTAACGCACCTGCATTAGCAACATAGAGGACCCCTTTCTCCTGTGGCAGGTCCTTTTCCACAGTGGAAGGATTTGTTCTTGTTGTCTTCACCTCATCCGTTTCATCATCTGACACCTCCTCCATGTTGGTGCTCTGTACGAGGCACGTGAGCGTTGAACACCCGCTCCACCGTACGCGCGACTGCTCGTCCCTCCCGCGAGTCAGGACCCAGTCCGTCTGCTGGTGTGCCCGCCTGAACGCTGTCGCTACGTCCTCCGTGTACGGATCACTGGGTACCGTGGCCTGCTCACCTGTTTTTGTAGACCGAGCTGTTTCGCCATCTTGGTTGACGCTACGATATGTCACTGCTGTCTCATCTTTGTCCGTCAAGTTTAAGTAGTCTTCGGGGTGTTGCAGGTCATCTGGGCGATCGTAGACGACATCCGGATCAAACTTGGCTACCTCCTCTATGAGATATCGGTGCAGTTCGTCGGAGGCAACTTCTGCTGCAAATGGTCCATGATGTCCGTCGTACAGAGCAAAAAATGTCTTGTTCGGATCTTCACCAAAGTGGTTCTGAAACACGCCAAAGTCTTCCATCGATGTGCGCCATCTGGGATTTGCGTCCGCACATATCCCAACAGCCCTTGCACACAGGGCGCTACAGTTGAGTGCGATGCCCTCTATGTCTACCTGGATATCTTCACGGATTTGGCGGAAGACTTCAAACGTGCCCTCCAAGTCCGATTTCAGCAGTTCGTACGCATCGTTGATTTTACGTAACTTGTCCTGTGAGATAGGTTTCTCCGGGGTAGCCTCAGATGTCAGCCGCTTTAGGAGCCTCTTTCTCCTCTCGATCAGCTCTTCCAGGCTATTTGGGTCGGCGTCCCCTTGATATCCATACATCTTCAACGCCTTATGGAATGTCCTGTGTTCGCTGAAGTCACGTATATCCATGAAGTTCCTGCACTGTTCACACTGGATGGTGATGTCTGGCTTGATGGGGTAGTCTGTGATCAGTGTCTCGGGACTCTTTGCGCCGTCTTCCCGACCCTTCCGTGTTCCCGTGTACCGGGTGGTCCTACGTCCGGTCGTGGACGGGCCCTGGAGCTCCTCTTGATCAGAGTTTGAACTCTGTTCAGAGTCGCTGTGGACCAGCTGTGGCTTTATCATACTGGAATTGGAAAAAAAAAAAAGGAAATAGTGTCAGTTGCATGCTTATAATTGTACCAACACTGCAGTTTTGCAGATTTTTTTAATGACTTTTTCCATTATGGCCTTTTCCCATTATGGCCTATTGCATTATTACGTAATTCACCTTTATTACTTTACACCACTTCACACTACAGAGGTTAGATCTCCATTTCTGTAACAACTGTGCCGCTGTAATCCCACATGTTCAAGGTCTCATTTGCGTAGAAAATATGACATTTGCGTTTGAAAACCCTCTACTGTAATTTTGTCACATCGGATGCGCGATGATGATTTGTAATTTGTGACCTTTTGTACATATGCATCATTTAAAAGGGTCAAAGCTTCTGTTGAGAAATCATTATCTTGTTACTGACGGATCACAGCAAAATATGCTTGTAGAGCGGACATGCTTTCTTAGTCTTGTGGAAAATAATCCAAACTCGAGAAGGTGTTCTTCACACTAATCCTGATCCTAGCACAATAAGTCGGGATTAAGTAATTTTCTAGGATCTGTAAACATCCATGGGAAAGTACAACAACTGAAACATAACAATCTGGGGAGCTCTTGTGCTGGAAAATTGGGCTCTTTACGCAACAATATGTACGATTTGAAACATCGGCAATCGTAATTAAGCATTCCTTATAATTATATACCCATCATCATCCGAATATTCCGATGTATAATCGGAGAAGACCTCGGAAGCCGAGGCGGAGCTCTCTCGATCTCGCCAACTTTCCCCGCCGTCCTCCATGTTTATTTTCCCCCGATCTCTGTACGACAACGTCCCTATGTGTTGTTAATGGTAAACTGATCAGACTTACCTGGGTTCTCACGCTAATGACCCTCGTTAAACTGAATAAATTGGAAGAGAATAAAGGGCTCAAGTCATTATTTTGTCGTCCAGGCCACCGACGTCACGGTCCTGCACGCAGCCATTTTGCTTTGCAATTTGCCGTGTAACCCCCTACTTCAACCACAACTTATGTTCTTTCCTTACCAAAACTTATGTTTTCCTGCACAAAACGGACATGTTCAGGTAAGTTTAAATATACTTCTAAGAATATCCTAATAAAAGGTCTACGCCGTGTCTTTCGAATTTTTACCATTTTTATTCAGCATTTCAATTTACCACAAAGATGGGAGGAGTAACAGTATTAGAAGTAAAAGCCGGTTTGTTTACAAGGTCCCTTACCGTTGCCAAGGCAATGACCTGGGGTCAATAAAGTTAGATGGTGGGGCGAGCAACCAACAAGCAGGATGGATATAATCTTCTTGATTATATATTGAACTTCGCCTTACACGTCCGTCATGATGTTTTTTGCCCTTAAACAAGTTTTGAACCAATAACCAAGGAGATTAATTTTCAGGCTTTGCTGTGGATCACATGAAACCGCAAAGGCGAAATCAATAAAAAAACTCATATATAATTTTTCTCCAGTAAAACCGGACACAATATTTACATGCCCGTCAACCATTTCCTACTTAGTCGGTCCCTTTTTCAACCTCCTTGGTCGGTAAAAGAAATATCAAGACTTTGTTAATCTGCACTATTACAACATCCCGCTAGATGCCGCATTGATTACTTGGTAAGTAGTATATGCGCGGTAGGATCAGTCCATACGAATATACTGTACTTGAAAAACTAGAATCTAAAACGCTCTAAATTTGAAACTACGTATAAGATACCTTTAACTTATGTCACTATATCTCAATACATATGTTACATGTAGTCATTTATCCATATCTTTTTGTCTGTTCTCAAAGAGCCAATGCAAAATATCTTATGTTTTCTAACACCCCCTTCAAAATTTCGTATGGACTCATCCAAATCGACATCCGGGGCCTTGCCCTCAGCACGCTCTCTTTCCCGTTCCACCATCTTGGCAAGGTGAGGTGACAAAAATGTCCGAGTTGAATCCATCGAAAATCCATGTTATTTCCTCTCATCTGTCCATTTCAACTGCATAACATTGTTTCTTAATCTCTTCTAGCCATCTGCAGTCAAGATGAGGGCCAAGGTAAGTTGAAAAGAACTAGAAATAACTTGAGAAGAAGATGAGACTTTGGGGTGTGAAGCATCATTTACATGCGTCACAATTGAACGATTCTTCTTCTTCGATTATGTTCCCCCATAACTTCTTCAGTAGCGTTGTTTTCGGTCATCTCCACTAAATTGCATGTGAAAAGTGAATGCATTGTATAGTGATTTTTTTCGTCAATTTGGACGGTCAAAAAGCGTACTGGGTACAAATTTGGAAACTAAAACATAACTGGCTACCATGTGCCTAAAAATTTATGTTCATGCATGCATGTACGCTCGAAACACGAGGCAAATAGAAAAACGAGGCAATTTGTAGTTTCATCAGTATTCAGTGGATGTCAGGTTATGTCGACCAAGCACATGGCATAATTTTTTTCGCATAGAATTTCTAGCATCCTACATTATCCTACTTACAGATCATAAAAATTACAGATGAAACATGGATTTATTTGAGTAATGAACATTATTTAATTAGGATTTCAGGACGTTGTTATTTTAGCAATATGTCATGAATTTTAAAAGTGGAACATAGTGTGTCGTCAGCTTTTCACTTTTCCTACCAAACCGGAGAAACTCTTTAGTTAAAAAATTCAATAGTAGAATAATGTCTATGTTAAAAATGGCTGATATTCCAAACTTAATTTGTTTTTCCTCTTTTCCACAGTGGAAGAAGAAGCGTATGCGAAGGTGAGCAAACTAATATTGTTGCACTACAGTCACATCATTAAATTGTGCAGAAGAAATGCTCGTTAATTTTGCTGGCATCGTAAAATCAAATTATGTCTTTGTTTCTGAAGTTGTAAAATTCATTTTTGTCCGTTTTGTAGCAATATTTTTTTAAGGATCTCGAAGGGGGGTACCCATTATAAACTCAACATGGCATGAATTTTTATAATTCTTGTTAGATCCTAATCCTGTTGTGCTGTAAATATGTTCTGTTGAATTAGTTACTGAACCAGGGTTGTAGTCAGCACCCATCCTTCCTTTGACGGAATTTTGCAGCTGGGGACGGAAAATTTTTTTGCCCATTCCGTCCTCTGTGAGCAAAATTTAACCCTCAAAATGCAGGAAATATTGTTTCAGATGGTCTAGATTTCAAAATTTTCCTTGGGACCATGCCCCCCGACCCCCCTAGGAATGCTGCGCCAAAGCTATTCAAAATTGAGGGGACGGAAAATGATTTCGGGCTGGCTACAACCCTGTACTGAACCCCACCTGTTCCTCTTTCAGGCTGAAGAGAAAAAGGAGAAAGATGAGGGCCAGGTCCAAGTAGGCACCACCTGCCACCATCCCGGCTTCACAGATGGACCTGTCCGATGCAGACTGGATCAACACTGAACATCTGAGGAGACCTCCAGTATCCAGCCTTCCTGTGGTTGCAGTGACACTACTTCACCAAGCAGACGTTCGGATGGACTTGGGATTGCTACAATGCAACACGGGTTCCTGTCTGAATCTAGGGAGCAGAAAAGAACAGACTCTCTCCAATGAAAACACGAACTGTGTTCTCCCGTTGAAGAGCTGAACATGTTACGATCGTGTCTCTTTGTTAGTCGTTCTGCTTTGGACAGATGTACACCTGTGAATGTCTGACCTCGCTTACAGCTACTTGTAAACATTTTTCAGCAAAACCTACTTCTTTCCAATAGATGTTGTATACTCCAATAGATGTTGAATAAAGATTTCTGTTTTGCTGAATGAAGTGTCCTTGTATGTTACTGTAGAACAGTTTCAGGAGGACCGTTAATGGTGGGGCAATTAATTTTTTGAAAGGGGGTAGTCTTACAGTGGTCATGCTGGTGATCTAGTCAGTAAATGAAGGAAGATAAAATGAAATTGATGGCATAGAAATTAAAGACTTTTATCGGAATTTATTGGTTATTATTTCAGTGCTCCACTGGCAGGTTTTCAAAAAAAGGTAATGATTGCCAGCATCTCCAGGAATGCATCAAAAGGTTGCATCCCAGCTGATTTTGATGCAGTCTAGGTTGGCCTTACTAAAATTGTGCTCCTAACAGTTGCCAGCCAGTGAGAGATCATGTAAACACAGGTTACAGTCTAGGTACAAAATATATGTAGCAATAAAATGTAGATGCTGCCGTCAGCTGCAATTAGTAGGGATTGATAATGATTTTTATGGACTCAACAAATATAACGAATCCAGTAATGCTGTCAGATGAGCACAATTATGAAAACTAAAAGACAATGAAATGAAGATCTTGCAATCCTTTCATCATGGAGAAAAATAATCTCCAAGCAGATCCTACGGTAGCATAAGATAGTATCAAAAGCCGGAAGAGGAGTGAAGCCGGCCTAGGAGTGTGGCAAATGGACACCTCTTGGCTGACTACACTCCTTGGCTAGTTTGGTACTATTTTATGCCATTGTAGGATCTGCTTGGAGATTACCACACGCAGATCCTACAATGGCATCTGCTTGGAGATGGAGGTGTCCTTGATTAGATTAGTTCGCTCCTGGTCCGGGAGCAACACAGGTAACAGGTGTTCCCATGATGCAATGCTCTTTCTGGCGCGATATTCAAGTTCAAGATTGGAGACTTTCTGTGGAGAAGAGAGGGAGAAGGGTGCACTGCTCCAAGCAGAGGTTAGGCTCTGGCTGTTTTTTAACGTTTTTTTAGTCGTTTTTATCGGGCTGTCTATTTTGTTATTTTTCTTGAAGTACGCCAGTCAAGGTTTTGACACAGCAAGATAAAATACAAAATAGAAGTTCAGTTCAGTTCATCCTCTTGGAGGTGACACCTGTGTCTCCACTCGTTTCTGTCCAGCATTACTGATCGGAGTTCGTTGGCCTCCAGACCTGTTTCCTCAAGCATCAGCTTCCTGAGTGTGGCCGAAGGGCGGCCTCGCCTGCGCGGCTCGTTTGGCTCCCAGAGCAAGACCTGACCTGCCATTTCCTCATGGCGCAGAAAGCCCGATAAAAACGACTAAAAAAACGTTTTAAAAAGTAGCTGGAGCCTAACCTCTGCCTTACATGTATGAAACTTATCCTGAATGAGGGCCTACATGGGGGAAATCTGGCGATTCCTGACAGCAACTTACTGTAAATGCAGAAACTTTCATGGTTGTTTTATATTCGCTGCTTTCGCGGTGGCCACTAAACTTAAAACCACAGCAAATATTCATAATACAGTTTGCGACTACAGTTTAGTTACTGTAAATGAGTTCGCGGGATGGCTCTACTGTAAATTCAAAACCACAACATTCTATTAAATCCCTGCAAACTTAATGCATTTACAGTATTGTAACAGTGGGGTTCTTAAGTGCTTACCAAGATCCGGACCTTTTGGCCTAGCAGCTATGGGGTTGGGTTTGTGACCTGGCGGGCCCGGGTTCGAATCCAGGGAGCCATTTCTACTAGCCTTTTGTGTTTTACCGGCAATGCTTAATGTGGTAAATTCAGAAGAGTTCGTTGGTCTTAAGAGATGTTTGGGGAACAAGGTCAAATTGGATTGTTCCATAAATAAATGTAATCTCCAAGCAGATCCTACGGTGCCATAAGATAGTATCAAAGCTGGACAAGGAGTATAGCCAGCCAAAGGGACTCTTTATGGGAGTCAAGCGGGCACCGGTGGGTTTGATATACTCTCCAAGCAGAGGTTAGGTTCCATTTTTTTTAGTCGTTTTCATCGGGCTTTCTATTTTGTATTTTATCTTCCTGTGTCAAAACCTAACCTTTGGCTGGCGTACTGCAACAAAAATGACAAAATAGAAAACCCGATAAAAACAACTAAAAAAACAGCCGGAGCCTAACCTCTGCTTGGAGAGTAGGTTTGATACTACTAGCATATTACGCCACCGTGTATCTGCTTGAAGATTAAAATAAATGTCGTTGAAGAGATTCATTAGTCACGTATGTTCACAGTTAATAAAAGTTTTCATCGATCAGTGACTTATCAAAATTTGGAGGTATGTTTGCTTACCTTTGATAAGTCACTGATCGATGAAAACTTTTATTAACTAAAATAAATGTATATGAAATCAAAGGTTACAGGGGACCGAGGGTGAAGCAGAATACACCATGTTGTATTTCATTTATGTCATACCCACCTGAGAAAACACATATTTCGATGCGAAATGCACCAGAAGTTGAGAAAATGTGTCCTCGAACTAAAGATTGTAACAACAGTAATTCTAACGTCCAAATCCGGTATTGGAATTTTCAACCGTGCCGTATTCTGCCCGTTAGAAATAGTTCAATTTACTCGAAGAAAGCCTGTGTGATTCAACTTAGAACCCGTGTGATACGGAAAGTTATCACGCGGTCCGGAACACCCATATATCGAACGTTTTCGCGTCACAGGTATGACATAAATGAATGTATAGCATTGAATATATACTGTAGCCTTGAAACATCTTTAAGATAAACAGTGGACATAGATGCAATGCAACCTTACACTATCAAGGTTCAGTTGTATCAGAGTGACTTTATTTGAAAGCTTTTCTTCAATAACATGCACTGGCTCAAAATATACATAATTCATGTAACATAATTTTACATACAGATGGCATGAATAGACAATAGTGTTTCTAGAAGATATCTCACAGTGACATTTATAGTAGATCGGTGCTTCAGATCAAAGGTTATAGAATTGTTCCAAAAAGTTCTAAGTGTAACTCAATCTACAAGTCTACATTTCTTGTATACACGCATTACATCATGTATAATTTCTATATAGAAGCTTGACTACAGAAGAATATCATTATACATGTACATTATTGTTCTGCATTTAAGTAGTTATATCCTCGAGAGACATCTCATGATAAATGAAAACTTTGATGTCACTTTGCTACAACATTAACGAACAAAAGCAATGGTCAAAAACAAAGTTCTTGCTGAAGAAACTGCCCTACATGCTTCCTTAATTATCAAACTTTCTTTACAAGAAAAAAGGGCTCATAATAATCAGGGCCAAGTACAAAATTTGAAACCAACAGTTAACGTTTCTTAAACAAACCTAAATGTATGTAAACAAGGAGGTTGTCTCCTTGATGTAAACAAACCCAATACTAAGTTTTGATAACCAACTATATTCATAGAATGTCAGTATAGTAACATGCATGTGACAACTAGAATGACTGGTTTTGAATTCTTGAAGTTGCTTTCTCTTTGTTGATACCAACTAAACCATGTCACTCACAACCATACTATTAAATCATACTTTGGTTTCTTGTACATTTGAGTGGAAGGTACTATTCTTCAAGGTTGTTTTTTATTTGTATCATTATGTTGATTGAATGGAAATGAAATTGGTCTTTCATTTACAAGTAATAGAATTTAGTTTTCTGTATGTAACATTCTAACAGCAAGGTCAACAACACAAGGTCTAAACAGAAAAATTCTGAATTCCTCTTTACTTTGTACCTGTACAATACAGAGAGTGCGAGCTTACTTTTAGTCTACCTCACTTGGTGGCCTAAAAGATCACTGTTGTCTGGTCTTCTTTTTTCCAAATATAAGGCCACATCAATTTTATTTATTGCTTCTCGGATTTTTACAAAAAAATTGGACCGGCAGGTTGAAAAACAAATTGTAATTTTTGGGGGGCAAAAAGCCAAGTTGAGAGATCGAGGGGCTTTAATACTCAAGTTGCACAACATACATGTAGATAACAACAGATTTAACAAATAAGAAATAAGTTTTGATAACCAACTATAACATAGAATGTCAGTATAGTAACATGCATGTGACAACTAGAATGCATTGTGAAATACAGTATGGACTAAATCAAGAAAATGTAAAAACAAATATTACGAAGGTGGCTTTTGCTCTGTTCCTTACATATAGTCCATGTTTACTGTCTTTTTTCTGTCCTGGAGATTCAGACATAACTTCCTGTAACATTTTAACAAGGTCAACAAAACAAGGTCTAAACAGCAAAATTCTGAATTCCTCTTTACTTTATTTTGTACAATACAGAGAGCAAGCGGTAATACAGAGAGTGCAAGCTAACTTTTAGTCTACCTCACTTGGTGGCCTAAAAGATCACTGTTGTCTGGTCTTCTTTTTTTCCAAATATAAGGCCACACCAATTTAATTTGTTGCTTCTCGGATTTATACCAAAGAATTGGACCAGCAGGTTGAAAAAATAATTATAATTTTTTGGGGCAAAAAGTCGGGTGGAGAGATCGAGGGGCTTACTCAAGTTGCACAACATACATGTAGATAACAACAGATTTAACAAATAATAAATTTTCAGATTTACTTGGCACATTTTATGCAACAAAACAATATTTAGGGTGGTCCCTGATTAGCAAAGCCCCAATTTCTAAAAAAATTATATGTACTGTTCAAAATAACCATGTATAGACACCCATAGTTTACTTGTCAGGAGAGTCAGTGAAAATTTGTCAACGAGCGGTGTGGCTAATTTTTTTTTTCAAATTGAGAAAAGTAGGACAGCAGAATCCGAGAAGCAACAAATAAAAGTGGTGTGGCCTAAAGGAAAATTCTTATAACTATTTTTTCTATTCACTGACATCCATCCAAATGACCAGTCTGCAAGAGGTACTAAATACTGATCAATACTCCAAGAACCTTAAGACTCAGAGATCTTACTTCACATGCGTAATGTTCACTAAACCATGCAAATCTTCAAGTTATCCAGCTGACTAAACATTTTTCATGGTGGTAGTGTTTCTGACCCAGTGTGAGTCCGCCTGTGTCTTTTCAGATGACTCGGGTCACTGAACTGCCTGTGACACTCCTCACAACTGTACGGTTTCTCTCCTGTGTGAGTCCGAATATGATTCTTCAGATGATCCAGCCTACTACACTGTTTGCCACACTCCTCACACCTGTAGGGTTTCTCCCCTGTGTGAGTTTGCATATGTCTTTTCAGATGACCCAGGTCATTGAACTGCCTGCTGCACTCCTCACATGTGTAGGGTTTTTCACCAGTGTGAGTAAGCATGTGCCTTTTTAGATGACCCAGGCCATTGAATTGCCTGCTGCACTCCTCACATGTGTAGGGTTTTTCACCAGTGTGAGTCCGCATATGCATCTTTAGAGCACCCCGTTGACTGAATGGTTTGCTGCACTCCTCACACCTGTAGGGTTTCTCCCCTGTGTGAGTTTGCATATGTCTTTTCAGATGACCCAGGTCATTGAACTGCCTGCTGCACTCCTCACATGTGTAGGGTTTTTCACCAGTGTGAGTAAGCATGTGCCTTTTTAGATGACCCAGGCCATTGAATTGCCTGCTGCACTCCTCACATGTGTAGGGTTTTTCACCAGTGTGAGTCCGCATATGCATCTTTAGAGCACCCCGTTGACTGAATGGTTTGCTGCACTCCTCACACCTGTAGGGTTTCTCCCCAGTGTGAGTCCGCATATGAACCTTCAGAGCACCCTGCTGACTGAATGGCTTGCTGCAGTCCTTGCACCTGTAGGTTTTCATGCCTGTAGCGCTTTTTACTTCTCTTTTGTGGTCACCTGAACTTTCGCCTTTCGACGCCATATTTAAGAGTAATACACTCCTGCAATGACAACATGAACAACTCAATCAGAGATAGCAGACTTCGCCCCCTCTGGTAAAACATACAGAAACTGTTGTGCTGAAACACGTGGGGCCATGTTGATTTGATTATATGGATGACATCTGCGCACGTAACAAACCCCGACCACTACTTTACCGACCACTACTATATTTCCGCGACCCAACCTCTGCTTTGAGAATAGCCTAACCCCCTGAAAGAGGGTCTGCATGCTCTTGTTGTAAGGCGTTACTAAGGCAGCCTATTTCTATTTCCCGTAATTCGTAGGGAAAACCATCTCATCTCGTAATTCGTAGGGAGGTGACCAAATTTAGCGTAATTACCCTCATTGATTTAGCGTAATACGAAGGATGTTCTTCTGAATTCGTTGTCGGGACCACCACCCACCCCCCTCCCCCATGCAGACCCTCCTGCGCCAACTATTAACCTTGACTTCACATAAGTGTTATTACACTCTCTATCAAACTTTTTGCGAATACTGAGGAAAAAAAATCAACAAAACCTTGCAAAACCAAACAAACCCTACACCGCATTGTTCCTTAAACTGCCTGGGTTTAATCTCCAAGCAGATCCTACGGTAGCATAAGACAGTATCAAAAGCTGCCAGAGGAGTGAAGTCGGCTTAGGAGTGTGTTTTGCTACCAGGGATCTGCCCCCAGTCGGCTAGAACAAAGGCTATTAACATCCAATTGTTTCCCATTGAAACTGTGCTTGCAGTGTAGGTGCTAATTGCCTTCCTTCCTGTTTGGTTTTAACTTCCAACTGGGACATGTGATGGTCACTGACTTGGCCCAGTGTAATTCGCTCATAAAATAATTAGCACATGGCAACAGGGTGGGGCAGCAACACCATTGTTGAATAGAAATGCTCCTCCCTGTTTCAGTGGAGGCAGATCCCCGGTAGCGAAACACACTCCTAAGCCAGCTTCACTCCTCTGGCAGCTTTTGATACTGTCTTATGCTACCGTAGGATCTGCTTGGAGATTACCTGGGTTAACCTGTCCGAAGGATTCACAGTAAACGTCACAAATTTGAAGACATTTTAAGACAGAAAACTTTCTCACCTTGCGATTCCGTCTTCGTGCCGCCAAAAATTCTCTGGCCACTGCGGCCAGTGCAGTGAGAGATTGTGTGTAAACACAGGCTACAGTCTAAATAAAGATGATGTTACAATAGGTCTGAGTTGATCCTGCTTGCTGAAGTAAGCACCACCGAGGAAAAACGCTGATTTTTAGAAGGGTTTACTTCAAGAAACTCACACTCGCAAGAATAAACTGAGCGTACCCTACATCTGCTTTGAGATATCTCGGTCCAGGCACAGTGTTCCCATGATGCAACGCGACTTCCGGCGGGAGATTCGAGAGGACGACATTTCTGTGGTGAAGAAAGGTGAGCTGGTCTGTCAAATTTCGTCCACAAAACACACGCCACGTGCGGTTTAGCCGGTAAAGTCGTACCTTATTTTGTTCTTCACATTCCTCTGACCATTTGGACCGGATCCAATGCAGTTGTAAGTTATTGTAAGGAAAGAAGGAGCATATTTCTGGAACAGTACCGCACTTCTACCCACTGTCCTCAACTTGAAGGTCTCATAACACAGTTTTTCGCCTATGGGGATCTACATGGTTATATAAACCCTTCCGTTGCTGGATAAAATTACACCCTGCGTCAGGAATTTAGTGTAAAATGTAGAAATTAGTCGGAATGACCTCCATTGTGTTTGGAGATTTTAGTTGCTTTCACAGTAGCGCTTGATATGTCAGTCTGCAAAATACTTTTTTGAGCCAGGTTGGCTCATGGTCTGGATTATTTTAAGAACTCCCTCTGCAAGTGTTACCAAGTACATTCATATACAGTAGTTGATTTTACCTTCCATTTTGATGTATCTAATCTCTTCAAATGATGACAAAAACTTATTGAATTGCTGTGCTGAATTTGCAATGAATGAAAATATCTGAGATTTTCTAAACAGAAGAGGATCAATATACTCAAAGGTAGTAAAATACTATAGTATACCAATAATTACTAATAGTATTATGCACACCTTATAATATTGAGTGGGATTTAGGAAAATGAAGTAGAGAGGCAACGTTTCGCGGCTGTAGATCAAGGTTATTGTCGGAATGTGAAGGTCCGAGTAAAAAAAACACGCCCCACTATGCAAGTGTTGTACATTGTAAACCTTGAGTAATTATATATTGTCATAACATATCATATACTATGTAAAAAAAAACTCAACGCAAGCATTAAAAAGCGTACATTCACTCTGAAAATGCCAATGTATTTTGGTGTTTTTCCACAGTGCTGGTCCGAAGGGCCACCATCCTAGCGCCTGGGTCTGTGTATGAGGGCAGAGTTTTCTTCCTGGACATCCACTTCTCTCAAGACTATCCCTTCAAACCTCCTAAGGTAAGTCGTGGACAGTTCTTGGAAATTTTGTGAGGACATCTGTTGTATGTCATCCTCAGAAAGAAATGAAGTGACACGACTGTTAATTTTTGCCTGTCCAGGTGACATTCCTTGCATTGATCTAAAGTATTCAAGTGGACAGTGCCTAGGTTAGGAGAGATTGGACAGGAAAACCTAAACTTTAAACATTTAGGGGGTCTCTGGTAGCAAAATCCGAAGTTTGACGAAAAATGATAAAAGTACTAGTACCGTCCAAAATAGGCATGTACAGCTACTGGAATTTGAGGCCCATAGTTAATTTAAAAAAGGAGAGGCAGTGAAATTTTGTGTGGTCATCAATTTGAAAAGTTTTTTTTCTTTTAAAATCAGAAAAAATAGTGTCATGAAATCCGAGAAACAACAAATAGAATTGGTGTGGTCTAATGGAATTATTCTTAGATCAATCATTCATATTTTCCCTCCTTCAGGATGAACCCTACAGGTGAAAAACCCTACAAGTGCGAGGAGTGCGGCAGGCAGTTCAGTCAGGGGTGCAATCTGAAAAGGCACCTGCGTACTCACACAGGGGAGAAACCCTACAGGTGTGAGGAGTGCAGCAGGCAGTTCAGTCATCAGGATCGACTGACAAGCCACATGCGGTGTCACACTGGAGAGAAACCCTACAGTTGTGAGGAGTGCAGTAAAAAGTTTAGCAGGTCGGATAAACTCCAGATCCACATCCGTACACACACAGGGGAGAAACCTTACAGGTGTGAGCAGTGCAGCAGGCAGTTTAGCAGGTCAGATAGTCTGAAGAGACACATTCAGACTCACACAGGGGAGAAACCCCACAGGTGTGAAGAGTGCAGCAGTGGGTTCAGTCTGCTATGTAGTATGAAGACTCCTACAAGGAAAAAGTCACAGAAACTCCAGGACCGGTACCTGCGTTCACCCACAAAACAGACACACAAGATTTTCAAAAATCCTTTCAAGGTGAGCATGAGTAGAATTGGATATTTAATGGTTTACTTGTCAGGGTTCGAAATACACATAATTAACTTGCAAGTTTTTGAGATTTGCAATATTCTGAACTTGCAGTCTTGCATGTTGAAATACCTGGCCTATAGTAAAAACACTGAGGCCACGATGCCTTTGTTTGTCTGACGGGGATCGTCAGAAGCCTTATAAGTAATAAAATTTGACTTTGCTGCAAACTTACATGCTGATTATGTGGATGTCTTTCCAAAATTTGTCTATATTTTCATGCGCCAATTTCAGTCCGTCAAATAAAAAGTAATCCTGAGCAGCAACATTCCGCCAAAGGATGGAATGATGGATGCTGGCTAGATCATTGCAGTATAGATTAGTTGTATTTTGCATGTAAATTTTTCAAATTTTACAATTGTAAAATTTTTCTCAACTTGCAATTTTGCATGTAGCAAAAAAAAAGGATTTCGATCCCTGCTTGTAGCAAACTAACTTAGGTTCAATAGGTTGTGACTTTTGTTAATCTCTTCAGTATTAGGTGATGACAGTTTATTTTCTTGGTTCTTGAATATTTCAAAGACTCATTTCTTACACCTGGCAAATCCCTATCAGCTAACGAAAGGGTATGTCAGCCCGTAAGGGGCAGTATAATCCCTGCAGTGTGTGAACATGTCAATAGATCATGTTGATGATGATTTGGTAAGAATTCAAAAGGATCCCGGAGGAAAAGTTTCGAGTACCATAATGATTTGAATATTATATTGATTTTATGTTGTAGTATTCATATTGATGTATGAAATATCAGTGAACTTTTATTTTCTTCAAGAAGACACCTTAACAATTTTTTTCTCCCTTCCAGGTTCTTCATGCCCCAGAACTCCAAGATGACTTCTACCTTAACCTTGTTGATTGGTCAGCTACAAACACCTTGAGTGTTGGACTGGGAACGTCTGTATATTTGTGGAATTTAAATGATAGTCAGGTAGGTCTTCTTGTTTCTCGGTTTTGTCATGGTAATACTAGTAGACATAGATCAAGTGCCATAGATCTTATGTTTGATTTGGCTGACCAAATCAAAATTCTAAAATTTATTTCATGTATGATCATTCAATGCTTTTCTAAGCCATAAGTGTCCGTGTTCCAATTTGTTTCTAGCTGATTTGGGGTCTGATTTTGTCCGAACAGTTACCTCAAATAAAGTACGCAACTCGACTTTGTGTAAGGGTGATGGTTGGTCGTGACCTTGACTTCGAAGGCGCCCCTTACAGAGTTTGGGAATAGCTGCAGATCTTATACTTATGTACGCGAACCAAGGACACAAGGAGCCAGAGCTACATGGAAGACGTGTCTGTATTTCTTCTCTTTCCAAAGCTGAACTATACATCTCTCTTCTCCTCTCCAGACTACTCTGAGTACATGGGCTCTATTTCCTTATTCATGTGCTTCTTATCCGCCTACGTACATTCTTTCTCTTTACATCATCACGACATCATCAATGACTTAACTTCCTATGGTCAGTCCCTAGCCATACCAAATATGGTTGTGCCCACCAGCAAACTGACCATCAGGCACACCAGACCCACTGAGATGAAGGTCATTAAGACTTCTGGGGTCATTTAACTCAGACCACCCACTCCCTTTTCTGAGAACTGAACAGGGATACTGGACAAGGAACTAGAGTTTAAATGCACACATCTTGGAAACTACAAGGAACACAGCTAAACTACAATACAGTGCAGGGGCACCCTGTTACATTTGGCAACGTCTTGGGACCACTTTCCGGTTTTGAAAAGTTTAAAAATGCTTACTGTAATACTATTACAGTAAGCATTTTTAAACTTTATGGTATGTAAAGGATCTCTACATTTCAGCTGTTACTGATATAGAATTGTCTGGCAGCTCTTTGCAATAGTTATTTTTCTTTACTGACATCATGTATCTTTTTTCTGTACAGAAGACAAGACTATGTGACCTGTCTTCTGATGGCGACTCTGTAACATCAGTCAACTGGAACGAGAGAGGGAACCTGGTTGCGGTCGGGACCCAAAAGGGTTATGTCCAAGTCTGGGACGCCATGGCAGGCAAAAGGATCTCTGTGTTGGAGGGGCACTCGGCTAGAGTTGGTTAGTAACAGCAGGCCTTTCAATTAACACATGTTGGAGTCATCCAGTCTTTAACCTTCATGTAACTTGCATTGCTTCCAACAATTATTCATCATCAGCAAGTTAAATACACCACTGCAAAAGTGTATTGGGCAGAAGCTTTCTTTGCATTCAGTAGAGGAATCTTTTAAATTCGATTTTGGAAAGACCAATAAGTATAACATGTTACCTACTGCTTCTGTGCATAGCACTCAGAGCTTGTAACTAATGTAGTTAAGATTTGAAGTTGAACATAATGTGCCATGAGTGGACTGGTCATTGTTGGAAGAACTAAAATGGAAATCTAACCTGGGTGCCATCCGATTTCTACAGGGGCTACTTGCACTCGCTGCCCTAGGGAGGGCAAGGAGCACCGGTAGAAATTGGATGGAACTCAGGCTAACAGAATTAGGGACAAAAAAGATGTGTGATAATGATTTCATACCCCCCCAGGTGCTTTGGCATGGAATGCAGACATTTTGTCCTCGGGCAGTAGAGATCGACTTGTTCTGCAGAGGGACGTGAGAACACCCAGCGTAGTGCCAGAGAGAAGACTGGCCGGACACAGCCATGAGGTAAACACAATAGGCACTAGTTGCTATGGAAACAGTGATGTGGATATAGGCTGTAAGACTGAACTGTCAGGGTTCAAAACACTCACCTGCAGCCTGAAATTTGTATGAAATATTTTGGTGATTTTAAAAAACATTAAAAAAGTAATTTGAAATTTTGCACGCTAAAATAATACAGGCTCAGTGTCAAGAAACATGTATTGCAGAAAATAGAAATAAAGTAAACGGAACACTGAACTTGAAGTACCAAAGTACAAGAAGTGGAAACATTCACGTTTCTACAAATAAGATTATACTAATCTATAGTGCTATTTTGTAGTCATATATTTTGTTGATTATAGTGTTTTGATCGTTTATTTCTTTATCTATTCTTTTATTACAGGTGTGTGCCCTGAAGTATTCTCCTGATCACCAACACCTGGCCTCGGGTGGTAATGACAATAAGGTGAAAAGACATGTTTTCTATATCAGGTCCTTCAATTCAACATCTCTGTTCGAGTCTTGTTCATTTTCTGCTTGGATTCTGAACTACATTTGTATAATGTTTTCTATTTGTTTGTTAAAATCATAGGTGTTCAAACATAAGTGTACAAATTTACATTATTATTATTAATAAAAATCATGGTAAAGACGGCTCCCATAGATACAAAATATACCCTTGACTGCCAAAGGAAAAAAAGTATTAGCTATGTGTAAATGTTTGAAATGAAAAAGAGTGGCAAGGAAAAAAAAGGGTCTAATTTTAAAATGAAAATTTTTAGAATGCCACAATCCCTTTCTTTTTCCACAGTTGTTTGTATGGAACCTGACCAGTGTAAACCCAGTCCAGCAGTACACCGAGCACCTGGCTGCTGTCAGGGCCATTGCCTGGTCACCCCACCAGCGAGGTCTGTTGGCGTCGGGCGGAGGCACGGCTGATCGCTGCATCCGGTTCTGGAACACGCTGACGTGTGAGCCGCTAAAGTGTGTAGACACGGGCTCTCAGGTCTGCAACCTGGCCTGGTTCAGACATGCCAACGAGCTGGTAGGTTCCTCATGTCTTGTTAGGCTATGTTGTTTACAGGGAGCAAAGCTGAGAATTGACAAGCCTACTTGAATTATACTAGTATCATATAATGCTGAATATACCATAGCGTCAAGTTGCCACTTGTTAGACGTAAGTCTGTCCTAGTTCAGGGTTTTCCCTCAGTTTCACTTCTAATACCATGCTGATGGATAAGAAGACTGACAGATTGATATTTGTAACATCAACTACATATTCCCTATAGTTCTGACAGCTTTTTGAGCTGGCTTTCCATGTAGACCTTTCCAACATTGACCGTAACTTGGAACCGCTGCTAACTCATCTATTTCATGATTTTCATCTGATGTTGGAAAATTCCTCGGGTAAGCCAGCTTTAAAAGGCAAGGATTATACATGTAACATTCTCAGATGTAACTGGACTCTGCTACCTTTTGATTCAATGCCAAAGTCTGATTTTTGCTCTCCTCACACAGGTGAGCACCCACGGGTTCTCCCAGAACCAGATCCTGGTGTGGAAGTACCCATCGCTGGTGCAGGTGGCCAAGCTGATGGGCCACTCCTACCGTGTGCTGTACCTCGCCATGTCTCCTGATGGCAAGGCCATCGTCACCGGCGCTGGGGATGAGACGCTAAGGTTTTGGAACGTCTTCAGCAAGACTAGGTCTAATAAGGTACGAGGTTTTCTTCTTGGTTCAGTTTTTGCAGTGTTGTGTAGAATTTAACTGAAAAATGGTATAGTGCAATAATTCCTTGTAATTTGCAACATCCCTAATGATTATGAAGAACAAGTCTTTAAAATACTATTGCTCACACAAAGAGGATATTTGAATATTTGTTGAAATCTATTGCTTTGTGTTCCCAGTTGCAGTTTAAGATCCTTCATGACAATGAACTTTTGATCTCAGCAAAATACTGATTTGCGTTTCAAGCAATTCAATATATGTACCCTAACTACCTTTTAATGTCATCAAAACTTGAGAGTTGTCATTCTTTTTTTCCGAAGATTTTTCTCTTAATTTTTTTAGGACTGACTGAGAGGACACACCGCACCAGTTGAAAGCCAAGGGTACCTCAGGGCAACAACAAGAAGAACTTTTCTTTTTACACCTGAACAAAGAAGAGAACTGCAGGAAAAAAGCTTCAAAGTCTAAGGGAGAACAATCCTGATGATACGATATGAAATTATGGTGAAGATCTAACATGTACCCCAAGCAGATGTAGGCTGCTTCAGTGTCATTGTTTCCGTATCATTTAAAGCATCTTTTGATGAATATTTATTTCTCTTACCTTACATCTTCAATTAAATATAAATCAACAGTAGGCCAGAGTCACATTGGTCAGTGTAAGGAGGAATATGTCAAATACCAAAATATTGGAGTAAACAAGTGGTATAAAAGCTGTTATAATTCAAAATTTCCTCTGAGCCCAGTAAGAACGTTTTAATACCTGGCCCTTTTATTTGAACATTTAAATATTTTTTTACCTTTTAAGGTTATACATATATACTCGCAGTGGAAAGCCATGCTCTGTTCATCCAGAGATTATTATATTCTTAAGATATGTTCAAGCATGCATTAGGAGAACACCCGAAAGAAACTTCTGGTTTACATTACTTCAAACTTGTCAAGACTTGCAGCTCTGTTTGTTGGTTGTGTTGAAACCCCCTTTTTTGTTGTTCAAGTCAACTTTTATGTATTTGTTCCGTATGTAAAATGAAATATGGCCAACAGAGATGATTTCAGATGTACTTTCAGTTTGGTGCACTTTGTATTGTAGAAACCAGTAAAGGCGGCAGGTCTATATACATGTTTATGTCCCGGCCTCTGAGGACACTAGCAACAAATGGTTCTGTTATATGGTACAAGGAAAATGTCATTTCCTTCACACCATCTCCAATAAATCATGTATTATCTATACAAAGGGTAGATGGAGTTGTGGCTTGTTTGTGTTTCCCAGTAGTTACATACATATCGAATACAACACAGTGTATTCCGTATCACCTGAGGTACCAGCCCGACTGCATGAAGGATCGCCTGGCGGCTGAAGGCCAGAGAGTGACCGGACCCGCGGGAGGGCTGAAGGATCGCCTGGCGGCTGAAGGCCAGAGAGTGACCGGACCCGCGGGAGGGCTGGGACCGAGGGTGATACGGAATACACTGTGTTTTATTTATGTCATACCCCATGTTTTGATGCGAAATGCCCCAGAAGTTGAACAAATTTGGTGTCCTCGAACAAAAAGTGTTCCAACGTCCGAATCAGGTATTCGAATTGCCAACGTGCCGCACTCGGCCCGCTCAAAATGGTTCTATTTACTCTAAGGAAGTCTGTGTGATACAAACTTTGAGCCTGTGTGATTCGTAAAGTTATCACATGGTCTGGTCCGAACGTTTTCGCATCACAGGTATGACATAAATTCAGTTACATTCAGGCTTATCAGGCACTTCAGCCCCCGCAAATTCAATAATTCAGCCCCCACAAACTCACTTCAGCCCCCACAAACTCAATAATTCAGCCCCCACAAACTCAATTCAGCCCCCACAAATTCAATAATTCAGCCCCCACAAACTCAATTCAGCCCCCACAAACTCAATAATTCAGCCCCCACAAACTCAATAATTCAGCCCCCACAAACTCAATAATTCAGCCCCCACAAACTCAATAATTCAGCCCCCACAAACTCAATTCAGCCCCCACAAACTCAATTCAGCCCCCGCAAATTCAATAATTCAGCCCCCACAAACTCAATTCAGCCCCCACAAACTCAATTCAGCCCCTGCAAATTCAATTCAGCCCCCACAAACTCCCCTGCAAACTCACTTCAGCCCCCACAAACTCAATTCAGCCCCCACAAACTCAATTCAGCCCCCGCAAATTCAATAATTCAGCCCCCACAAACTCAATTCAGCCCCCACAAACTCAATTCAGCCCCCGCAAATTCAATAATTCAGCCCCCACAAACTCACTTCAGCCCCCACAAACTCAATAATTCAGCCCCCACAAACTCAATAATTCAGCCCCCACAAACTCAACATTCAGTCCCCACAAACTCAATAATTCAGCCCCCACAAACTCAATAATTCAGCCCCCACAAACTCAATTCAGCCCCCACAAACTCAATTCAGCCCCCACAAACTCAATTCAGCCCCCACAAACTCAATAATTCAGTCCCCACAAACTCAATTCAGCCCCCACAAACTCAAAAATTCAGCCCCCACAAACTCAATAATTCAGCCCCCACAAACTCAATTCAGCCCCCGCAAATTCAATAATTCAGCCCCCACAAACTCAATTCAGCCCCCACAAACTCAATAATTCAGCCCCCACAAACTCAATAATTCAGCCCCCACAAACTCAATTCAGCCCCCACAAACTCAATTCAGCCCCCACAAACTCAATTCAGCCCCCACAAACTCAATTCAGCCCCCGCAAATTCAATAATTCAGCCCCCACAAACTCAATTCAGCCCCCACAAACTCAATAATTCAGCCCCCACAAACTCAATTCAGCCCCCGCAAATTCAATTCAGCCCCCACAAACTCAATTCAGCCCCCACAAACTCAATTCAGCCCCCACAAACTCAATTCGCCCCCGCAAACTCAATTCAGCCCACACAAACTCTCTCCCATGGCCCAACACTTCAGCCCCGCTCTCTCTCCGCCCCAATATTTTTCTATAAAAATCCGAGAAGCAATAAATAAATTGGTGTGGCCTAAAGAATTAAGGAAAAACAGAGAAAACCACTTTTGTTAAAAGGTCTTGGAATATTTTCCTTTATTTACACAAATAGGAAGAAATGGAATGTTAACTGACAGGAATATTGGCAACTTCTTACCCTAATCATGAAGCTCTAACCCTAAACAGAAGCTATAAGATCAATACATGGCTGAAACAGCTAAGAATGTCTTTTCTTCTTAATGAAGTTCATATGGAACATTATCATCTTTCAGAGGTTCTGTTCTTTTTAAAGGGTACAAAAACAACACACTCAAAATTACTTTTATGCACTAATGTGCGCACAATAAACTTTACAGCTAACACATACAGTTAACAACTACAGTCTCAGATGCAAAAAAAAAATTATTCTAAAAATGGGAGAGGCATGAAACATTATGAGGACAGCATTTGAAATTCTAGATATGAAATGCATAGTTTCTAATATATGTAGTATGTACATTTTGTGTCTGTAGGAAATTCAAGGTAAAAAAGGACAGGACTTAATCAACTATGCTAAAAAGGAGGACAGAAGTGTATGTTTATAAAATGTGGTACAGTATATTCTAAAACATCAGATGTTTTGTCATCATGAGCAAATGTTGACACTTAAATCTGACATGGCATTTCCACATTTCAGAAAAACATTCTGCTATCCAAAAGTCAATAAAAATAACTACAAGTTTCTTAAGGTAACGACAGAATACTGGAACAAGAATTCAAGACAATACGGAATATAAAAAGGACAGAAGACATCTTAACATTAAACAGAAACATGAATTTTTTTCCACACTGTGTGTGTAGTCACAACAGCATCTTACTACTGCTCTTATGTTGACTACTTTTACCAAAAGCTACTCTTGAAGATACAAGAAAATGTTTTCAGATCAACACAACCAATTCCCAAAGAAGGGGTTTCATAACTTGACTGCGTAGAAAACATCACGACAACCCTTGTTTCATACGTCTGCTTGAGGCACGACCAAGAAATAAATAAGCCATGGCACTGAACAGGTCTATTCAAATTCATCCTCGTCACTGGAGTAGCAGTACTTGGTGGCTTTGGAAGCCGCATTGCGACCAGAACGTGCCCGCGGTGCGACCGGTGCTTCAAAGTCTTCGGGGGCGAAGCTGTCATCATCTTCATCACTGTACGCAGCTTTCTTGGACTTCTGTTATTATAGAGATAGTAGAGAATATGTCAGTCAAGGCTTAAAAAGACTTTCATTCAAAAGTTGCCACAAACACAACAAAGCTATAAAGTGTTCAGCAAATGCCTATGTGTTTTCTGCACTGTTCCCCCGATAGCAAAATGTCATCATGATGTAATAATGTTACATGTATTATAAACATTTAGGCTTGTATACATGCCATACCTTCTTTGGCGCTTTCTTTGGCTTGGCAGAATCATCAGACTCGTCGCTGATGAAGTCGTCAAATGCCTTTTTCTTTGCAGGTTTCTTTGCTGCTGCTAAATATAAGAACAAGGGTCATTTATCAAACGTGAATGTTCACAGCTGCCTCACTTACAAGTCTAACCCACTAACATACACTGATACTAGTGATAGTGTATATAGATATACACATGCAACAAAACTAGAGAGAAATGCAAGATAACTCAGTCGACTGAACGACAGGAAACAAAAATACATGCAGATATATGTGACAAGTCTATCCCCCTAATGAAAATATAGTACAGTAACAAGAATGCAATACTACTTACTACAGATGTTTGAAAAGTTACATCTGACAACAGGGAATGCAAACCCATGCAGATTCATATGACAATGGATAGAAATTTTGTCTTGAAAATATCTAGTAACAAGAATTCGATACTACTACAAATCTTCTACATACATTCAAGACGTGAGGATATATGAAGCCATTATCAGAGCCGAAACATGTTGAGACCATTTACCTTTCTTTGGCTTTGCAGCAGGTGCATCTGAGTCAGAGTCTGACATTGCCTTCTTCCTTTTTGGAGCGGGTTTCTTGGCCTTGGCCTTCACGATGGCATCAAAGATGCTGGGTTGGCTGGCATCTGGTGCTGCAGGGAAGAATCACACCAAAGAATGGTTTTACAAACAAAGCCCATCAAATTTCAAACATGCAGTTTGTCTCCTACCACCAAACAGCAGAAAATAGGTGGTATACATCAGATTATAGTTCTAGTGTAAGTATGCACAAGTCTTTCTTTGTTTTGCCTGATTTTAGTTGTCAGTCTGCAACTCAGAAACCATTCTTTTCAAGGGGAGTTTAATTTCATGGCAGGAGTCAAAAGGGTTTTTTGCAACATTCTAAATTTGTGCCTAAAACAATACTGTGGTGCCAAAACACATATTTGCAGTGCCAGGTTTTTGTAGTGGTGAAAAATGACAGTGGGAAGGCACTTCCCAAAAAAAAACCCCACTGCAAATAGTTCAAGAATAATAGTGTATCAAAACAAATTTTACCTTTGGCTTTCTTTGGAGCCTTCTTCGCTGGCGCTTTACCGTTTCCAGCAGCTTTCTTGGCAGGTGCTTTCTTAGTCTTCCCCATGGCTACACTGCTGGAGTCACTGTCGATGGTGATAGGGTTTTCTCTATCTGCGGGGGAAAATAAATCAATTCAAGCTTCAGCTTTCGGCTTCAGACATCTCTACACTGTAGCAGTGCACACTGTACCGTAAACTCAGCATCCAAACTTCTTACATGTACTGACAGCTTACAATATTTCCTGTCGGTACAGATCAAATTTTGCTCCATTGCCACCTCCAGAGAATAGAAGTGGCCCAGGAAGATCAGCATAATGATCATGGAGAGAAAGAACCCATGTTTACGACCCCGTAAATAGAATAGACTGACAACATAAGGGAAGATCTTCATCTCCTCAACCTACACAGTGCCACCCCTAAAGATATAGAATGGTGGCGAGCTTCCAGCCCACATATCTATGTGCATTTGCAACCACGTCTAACACTCGTTTGATAGCGACCAACAGACAATAAACTGGACAGTGAGAGATCTACAGCTACTAAAATGCCATCATCAAATTATGTTGATGGAATGATTATCACCTGAGTCGATGTCCATTGGTCTTGTCTCTGGTTCAGAGTCAGGGATGTCAGGAATGGAGACTGCCTCCGAGCCGCTGTCACCAAACATGGGCTCTGGGTCGGGCTTTGGAGCTGGCGGCGGTTTTGTTACCCTGTGGACAAACAAGACCTGATAACTACTCTGTTTTTGTATCATAGCAGGTGTCAAATTGATATGTACACACAGCTTTAAACATTGTAGTACAAAACCTGAATGGGAATGTACGTGTCAGAATTAAACTCTGAAACATGTCGGAATTAAACTGTGAAAAGAAAGCACATATTTTATCAAACCAACAATGTTATTTGTACATCTGAGTATACAGGAGCAACACAGCAAAATGAAGTTCAACATAAGACATTCAAGAAAGAACAGACAAACTGACTAGTAACCCATTCTGTAAACCTTACACCAAGTTAGTTTTTTGAGTTCATGTGTGAAAAAACACCAACAAAAGTTAAAACATTGAACTGTGGTATGCACTTTTCTATGTTGCTGTAAAACCCCAACTCCAATTTCACCAGTTAGTACAACTTGTGCAAACAGAAGACCAACAAAACGTTGAATTGAGTTGAGCATTTTTCTGTGTCATTGTTATGACTCACTTTGCAGCCTTTTTCTGAGGCTTTGGATCAGGGTCGAAGTCATCACTGTCGTCATCCTCACTATCAAGTACCCTGGGGTTAGGTAAGTAACAAGCATGCATATTTTGGATCTTCTACAAAGAAAAATAACCTTAGGAGAAAGTTTCTGCCATCATGTGATGAGTTGAAGAAATAAGTAAAACTAATAAAAGGTGGAAAGAAGTGAAAGTGTGCTTGTTATCATTTGGGATCTTCTACATCAAAGCAAAATAACTTAGGAGAAAACTTCTGCCATCATGTGATGAGTTGAAGAAATAAGTAAAACTAATAAAAGGTGGAATTAATTGTGTTTGTTATTGCTCTCTACATGTTTGTTTTACATCAGTCAATATGCACATGAAGTTCAGTTAATTATGTATTGTTCACAAAACTAAAATGACATACCGTGAAGATAATGATATGTAAGTAGAGTAATGAATGGAAAAAGTTGTGAATGACATTGTAGTCTTTAGATTCTGAAATCTTAGCACTTTGAACTTCTTCAGAACAGTTCCCTGATATGTATCCCTTATGAAAGCTAATTTTTGGAAAAGTTAAACTTACTTTGGTTTTCTGGGAGCTGCCTTCTTCTTTGGCTTGGGGGCAAACTCGTCGTCACCGTCAGAGTTGTACAGCTTGAAGGAGTCGTCATCCTCGTCCTTAGCACCTGCAGAGGGCCAGCTGTCAACCTCTTCATCATTCTCATCATCAAGGGCATACTTCTTAGTAGCAGCTGCAACAAGATATAGGTGATGATATGAATGTGGAAGTGTTTAGATGTGTTGCAATTGGACAAATATGCATTATGGCATGACTACTCAATCAATAACGTGGGATGTCCCTGTAGCTCAACTGAACAGTTGAGCTTGTGCTTCAAAACAGTTGGTAACAGGGAGACCCCAGTTCTATCCTGGGAAGTCGCTTCAGCTTGTACCCGCCTTTTGGAAGGGACATAAAACGAGGGTCAAGAAGTTACTTCAAGTACATTGAAGGGTAGCAACACCTCCCTGTAAAAACATACCCTGCTAATGAAACAGCAAGGAAACTTGGTACCCTATGTGCCACTAGTCAAGAGTCTAGATGAACCAATTAGCAATTAAATTAGCAGTCTTCTCAATAACACAGTGACTACTCAAAACACCACATATTCACATTCTGCCTGTCAACTTTTTGTATAAGAAGTCAACTGACTGAGGTGTTTAGAATTGGTCATGGGTAATTTCCTCTGTAGAACCATCTTAAGAATACGTGTATGAAGGTTAGACATCCAGGTAAACAATATTCAAATACAATCCAATCTACAACTGGATAAAAAATCTTAGAATTACTCCCGGATGTATGATGTCACTTGAAACATTTGGAAATGAATCTGTTTTTTTATCCAGTTGCAGAGATTGATTTGTATTTGAACATCTTAAGAATAATACCTGCTGCTCTTCTGGGGGCCTTCTCCCGCGGTTCAACAACGACGTCCATGTCTATGTCAGGCCCGTCATCGTTTGACCCATCCGAGTCCTCGTCCAGCCACTTTGGCCTCTTGGACGGTTTGAAGTTCAGAGTGGACTGCTTAGACTTGCCTCCTACAATAGAACATTCAACACAAACAAATAGCTTGTCTTTCCGAAAGAATTCCCAAATGCATGGTGATGATAATATATACACAGCATCTATCTAATTCAGTAGAACAGTTGCACAAAAAACAACTCAACTAAAAAATCTTTTCACTCAACAGAAAAACCAGGTTTGAAGTTGAGTGGACTGCTTAGACTTGCCTCCTGAATTTGATAAAAATAGCTTGTGCTTCCCTTTGAATTATATTCACAAATATATGCACACATGATGATGATAATACATAGTGATGATACACAACATCTATCTAATTCTGTGGAGCAGATGAAAAAAAAAAGTCTCAAAAGACTTTTCATACAAACAAAAAATCACATCTGTTGTTTTATATTTGCCCCTTTTGTAACTATTATGTGTGGACAAAAGATGTTACCTCCTAGTCCACCCTTAGTCTTCTTGGCCACCCTCTCAGCCAGAGAGAGCTCCTTGGCTGCTGCCTTGAACCCAAACTCATCCTCATCCTTCCCGAAGCTAGAGTCACCCATGTCCGAGGCTTTGTCTCCTGCCTGCTCCTTCTGTAAACAAAAGAACACAAACGTATGTCAACAAGGAATATCTTTCATCCTTTTTTTGATTCATAGCTTCCTTTCTGATGCAACAACAAGGAAAACATTATACAATTGTATGGACGGCCAAGTTGTATTGTAGTTGGTACTGTAAAAAAGAAAATTCTGTGTTGGTTATAAGTTTGTGTTTTTCATGGTAACCTCTCTTCACTGTGAAATTAAAACCACCAAAAGCATTTCCCATTTTACAGTAAAAAAACTGTATGGCAGTTTCAAATGTGAATTTAAAACCAGTACGTACACTCCTTCTCTCTAGCATTGCGAAATGAAAATCCCCGAGAACCTTTCCTCTTTTGCAGCAATTCATTCACCCTACTTGCCAAGAACCCAGCATGCCTGTCAAAGCAACACCCATACATATTTATTTCAAGCATTTTCCAGGACCTCGTAAGCAAGAAGAAGTCCCCTGCATGTGGCTCTATCCAACATACTGTATGAATCTATACTGCAGCAAGTACATCTGATCTCAGTGAGGCTAAAACCACCTGACCAAAGCAACCTTTTCACCCTCCCTTTTTCAAAATAAAAGTGTATGTACTTCTTCATCAAGCTCCAAATATGTTTTCCCAACTTCTCCAGCAAGTGTCTCCCGGTACTGTGATTACCATGTAGGGAAGAACACGTATTAGGTTAAGACATTCCAGAAGTATAGATTAGCAAAACAAAAAATATCCAATGATAAGTCACTTGAAAGATTTGCTTTCACCTTCATATGATGACTTCAATATTGTCACTCTTCCTTTACCATTGTTTACTCTAACATTAAGTGTTATATATCACGCTCCTCTTACAACAGAACATCACTTTGCAATATGTACTGTAAATGCTGAAATTTTAAGTGATCTAATGTTCATAGTTTTCCCAGTAGCCTCTTCAGCGCATACTTAAAACCACTGCAAACATACTTGTTCTGTCTTCTACCCGCCTTCCCCCTTGTTTACCTAAGACCAGGGTTGTAGTCAGTGCCTGTCCTTCCGTCCTTTGACGGAATTTTGCAGCTGGGGATGGAAAACATTTTGCCCATTCCGTCAAAAATCGATATGTAAAGATATAAAAAAAGTCTGCCTTGTGTAATTTTTCATCCAAACAGATGCCGTTGAACAGCTTAGTCTACCAGCAAAATTTACGCCTCAAAATGCAGGAAATAGAATTTCAGAGGGTCTAGCTTTCAAAATTTTCAGGGGGAGCATGCCCCCAGGGACATCATGCCTTCGGCGCTCGATAGGATTCAAAATCGAGGAGATAGAAAATGATTTCAGGCTGGCTACAACCCTGCCTAAGACAAACTAAAAACTACTATGCACTCCATTTTTCCCCCACAAACTTAACATGCATTCACAGTCTGCTGTGTACCTTGACTCTCTTCTTCTCGGCCTGAGCATTTTTACTGGCCGCAGCTTTCTTCATGGCAGCATCGATGACCGGGATGACACGCCTTCCTACGGGGGACGGCTTGTACTCGTGCTTGACCGCAGCATTGCGCTTGTTCTTCCCTTTGGGGTCCTTAGCCTTGATCTTCCCGGAGCTTTGTTCATCTTCCTTCTCTTGCTGCTCCACTCTCTACATAAAAAGAATATTTGGTTACAGACTGACCTAAGGTTATGTTAGCCCTTAAGTTACAATAGCCAAAGGCTAGTTGGGTAACCTTGGCTGATTGTACAGCCAATCAAATGAATAAATAAACAAACAGACTGAACTAGACAACCCCCCCCCCCCCAAAAAAGAAAAAAACGGAAGGTCTGCTTCTGTATTAAAATAAGTACTAATAAATCTAAATGTTTCCTGTTTCCCGACCTACCCTACAAAAACCTGCCGACCCTAGACTTTTTTTGGGTGGGCAGTGGAGTCACATAGCTTCCAGTTAGAATTTTTTATTCAGCCTGCTTGCTATTGAAGTAAAACACTAAATAATAACCTATCTAATGAAGGATTACTGTATCTATTATGCACAACATTCAAGTTTGACATTGAAAGACAAGAGTCTTCATGCATTTCAGCATGTTTTATTCAACTGTATTGTAATGTCACACTAGACTTTTGGCCAGCGTAAAAAAAAAAGTACCCCAAAAAAGATAAACCCTACCTACTGAACCTAATTTCTTTTCCTAGGCCTTATCAACATCTACCCACTTACCAAATATCAACACAATCCACCAAGGCATTCTTGAGCAATCGTGTTCACAGAAAAATGGACACACAGCCACCAAAAACAATCTTTTGGCAAAGGTAAAACTTGATAAAATGATAGATCCCTGGGACAGGCTGCAAAGAAAGAGTTGTCTGCCCATCTTTTCAAGAATATTTCAGTCGGCATTCTGTTGTTACTTGTTTAGTAATGACTTGCAAATGTGACTGACAATGTAACAAAATATTCTACAGGACTGGGCCACAGAACTGCAGAAGTGTTTCAGAAAAAAATTGCAAGAGGGAGCACTGCAATGAAGAAGTGCCACCAAGAGGGGGAGATATGGTTCTCCCTACCAGGGTGTGGAGTTTTTGATAATTCTAAGTTAAAATGGAGCATTCTATGGCTTCCTAGGTGCCAAAATTACTATCAGATAGGTCATCCTTCAACAAGTTGCTGGGAGTCTAGTCCCCCCTGCTGTTGTAATTGCACAAAAGGTGTGCAACCCAGGGCACACTGAGATGGGCACCACCCTATGCACCAGAAAGAACCAAATAGGTAGAAATTACCTCGAGCTCTTCCACAAAGTCGTTGAGATCGTCCTTCCACAAGTCGCTGGGAGTCTTGTGTCGCAGGTCCTCCAGCTCCTGGCCCTTCTCCCTCTGCTGTTTCAGCAGCTCCTCCTTCTTCTCCCTGGACAGGTTCCAGAGGGGCATCCCCAGCAGGTAGTTGTAGTCAGGGCCGCCACGGGAGGCTGTCGATGAAGCGACGCTCTCTGCCTCCTCCTATTGGCCAACATTAGTAAATAATCCGTCATATAGTAAGGTTTTTCAGACACAACCAGAAATGTACTCACTTCCAACATTTCAATGTCTGTCAGACATCATCATCATCTGACAGACATCGAAACGTTGGAAATCTCTGTAAGGTTGATTTTAACGAATAAAGAGTCAAAGAGTTAAAAGTGAGTACATTTCTGGTTGTGTCTGAAGAAATAATGGTTAGGAAAGGAAACCACAAATGTTTCAAAGAAATAGACTAACAGGTTTTTGATACACAGTGAAATACACATTTATATCTTGAACAAGATCTTGAACCTTATTTTTCTGATGCTTGAGCAGCTGGTCCTAATCAGAGCAAAGTAAACTTGTCCTAGTCTGACATAATTTAACACAGCTATCATCAAAGCAAAGACGCGCTCTTGACATGACTACTGATACTTGCCCTTGCCACTGTGACAAATAGGCAAACATGACAGCTATCAACTATCAAAAGTACAAAATACATCAATACCAGTTCTATCAAGACAATAAAAAAGTCATGAGACAAAGAAATTTTATACCCTTGGGAAGAAAGCCTGCATTCCATGTGAATAGCAGGCAGAAGGTGGAAAGAGATAAAAAGATTGACATAAGAACAAGAATAACTACATTTCCAAAACTTTCTTTGGCAAGAGGAACAAGTTTGTTTGACTATAGATTGACAACTTAACAATAACCAAGGATATTGTAATAATCAAAATCATAACTTAAGTCTAAGAAAGAGACAGCTGCTTATGGTTGCACTGCAATAGATAGCAGTGGGTTTCTTATCGATGACTTCATTGAACAAGACTGAATGCTAGCCGATAATAGAATAGAAGACCCGATGTTGAATATGTAAAATAAATATAGAAATATTTCTAGATGTTACAGTTTTATAGCCTGGAGTCCAGCCGTGTTGTGCTTTGGTCGCTCCCCAAAGGTACGCTTCCTGCCAACACGTCTGGTGTTCGTTACCATTGGAACGATCGGCATTTTCATATTCGCAGAGATTTTATGCGAGATTTCTGATTGGCTGTTAGCTCTGAGCCCCCTTCAAAATTATGTTTACAGTTTGTAATCGATCGGAACACTACTTCTATCTTTCCCTCGAACTTTTCGTCTGCATGACAACAGATCAACGTGAGAAATGGCGCCTCGCGATTGGTGTTCTCCTCTCAGAGGTCCTATCAGCAAAGAGCGGCAAATATGAATATTCATGAGTCTTCTCATTAGTGACGTAAGGGCCGATCGTTCCAATGGTAACAAACACCAGACGTGTTGGCAGGAAGCGTACCGCCGGGGAGCGACCAAAGCACAACACGGCTGGACTCCAGGCTAACAGTTTTAGGTCTCTTTAAAACATTTCCCATCTCTTTAGGTAATAAGTTATGCAGCTTGTATCAATGAATTAAGAACAGGTTTGCAGGGAGCAAAATACCCACTTGCACATTGCAACCACTTTTTGCTTGGTGCAACTTACTTCTAAACTCAGGTTGCACAGGGTGCAACTTACATCTGTAGATTTTGAGCCTCAGAACTTGATTTTGTTGTCAATTTACTTGAAAGAAATAAATGGACTGAGGCAGCTCCGTTTCATATCAGCCAAACATGTAATGTATTGTACCTTTTTTCAGAAATTAGTGAATTGTAGGTGGTGCAACTTGAAATTCAGTTGTGCAACCTAGTTTTTGCCCAAGGTTGCACACTGGATTTAGGTAGAAATTGTAACTGGTGTAATGGCCAAATGGGCAGAGTGTTCGAGTGCTAGTATAACAAACTAATAAAAATCTGACAAACCTCCTCCACATCCAGAAGGTCATCAGGCTTGTCCTTGTCGTTCTGCGTCTCTTTCCACGCCTTGACGGGATCGCTGTCGTACCCACGTGCCTGAAGCATCTGGATCAGCTCGCGCTTGGGCTTGTTCTCTGGAGGGGAGAAGAGTCATAATTCCCATCACATTTGGTGAAAAGAAATCGGACGACGATTCTGCGGCAATTGCCCGAGCCTTGCTTATAATAATAACTTAATAGCACAACAATTGTACAAGGTACAAAGTATGGCTTATATGTGACAGGCACGGTTTCCAGGTGAAAAATACGCGCAACCCTCTGTCGATCTTAAATATGGCCGATCTTCCATTGATACGCCCGAAGATCATGGATAATGTGACAGGGGTATTAGTCAATGTTCGCTCAATACCAGTTCTACCACAATTGAAAAACTGGATAAAGAAATTAATTTTCACATTGTTTGGCTATCTATAGACATTTTTTTCTGTCCCACTCCTTGTTTAAGAGATCATGTCATCGATTTTCTTTCTCAATTTTTTTGACAGATGGGGTGAATTCTTGCCCGTCCTTACAAGCAGGGTTTTTGTCCCAGGACAGGCCTGGTCGAAAGTAGAAACTAAACTTTGCCTTACAGCTGTTTTGTTACAAAGGAGAACTCAAACAGAACTAAAAATGACTTTCTATACCTTATACTTCTAAATTAGAAACAAAGAAAGAAACTGTAGTAGCTTTTTTTCAAACTGCACTTTGAGTTTGGGACAAGGCAATACTAAATTTACTTGGTTCATTGCATATAAGCTTTCACAATGAATAACTGGAAAGAGCTATCTGGCTAACCAATGACCAATTTTTCCCTTCATCTTCTCCAAAATGAAGCATGCCTTGTTGTGACACCATTGGCGCAGGCTAGGCTACAGATAATGAGATATGCATTGAAAGGCAGGGCCGGGAAGCCCTGTCTAAAATTCTGTAGAATGGTTAGAACCGAAAAGAGCTGACTAACCAATGACGAGTTTGCCCTCAATCTTCTCCAGAATGAAGCGTGCCTGGTTGTTAAGCTTGTTGGCCTCAGCCTCCAGCATCCCCATCAGCCAGTCCTTCCTCTTGGTGTACCACTCCAGCCGCAGGTCAAAGAACTCCTGCAGGATCTGATGGACACTGTTGTAGGTCCGCAGGCAGCCATTGTGGTCAAACAGAACCTACAGGAACAACAAACAAACAAACAAACAGTTTAGAAACCACTGCAGACGCAGGTCAAGGAACTCCTGCAGAATCTGATGGACACTGTTGTAGGTCCGCAGGCAGCCATTGTGGTCAAACAGAACCTACGGGAACAACAGGCAGACAAATAGTTTAGAAACAAATATGTTCAAGGGAATACTAACAAGTGACAACATGGTAGCTATGAAATTAAAATTTCCATTGTAGATCCGCAGGCAGCCATTATGGTCAAACAGAACCTAGAGGAACGACAGACATACAGTTTCAATTCCAAACTGTTCCTGGGGTCCTTATAAATCTTTGGACTGGGCTGTGATATTCAAATCACTATTGTAGATTCACAAGCACCCGTTATGGTCAAAGTTCAAACGGAACGTACAGGAACGACATACAGTTTAGAAACAAAACTGTGCCAGGGTATACTAACATAACAGCAAACATGGTAGCTGTGAAAAAGAACAACAGAAATTTGGTTTAGAACCAGGGAATACAGATTGAAAAGATACAAACTTCTCACTCATGACCATAATTTTGCTAGTCAAATCTTTCCACTCATGCATCTTAACCGTAGTATTGGAGGGCTGGGTTTGGCTATACTAGTACCAGGGGTTTTTCTAGAAAAAATTGCAAGGGGGAGCACTGCAATTGAGTGGAGCCACCAAGTAGGGGAGATAGGGTTCTCCCTAACAGGGTGTGGAGTTTTTGATAATTCTAAGTTAAAATGGAGCATTCTATGGCTTCCTAGGTGCCAAAATTACTATCAGACAGGTCACTGTGGTAACATGTGATCCCTGGTAAATTAGGATTTTATGGTTGACAGAGGATCTGCTCCCCAGGGTAAGGGGGTGCATGGTCAGGGCATGGGGGTGCAGCACTTGTTTAAAAAAAATCCATGCATAGTACCAGGAATGGTCTAGTAAACATCACTAAAAGATAAATAAATTGTGGTAACATTGAAGGTAGGAGCGTACCATGTTGGTGCTGGCGATGTTAGACTGTAGTTTGAAGACTTTGTGCAGACCTGCCGCCTCTGCCTTCATCAGCTGCTCTTCTGTCATGGAGACCACAAACCGCACCGTCGTGTCTGTATGGTACTCCTTGTAGTCCCTACAGTGGTCAGAGCGCACAATGATAGTTACCAACAATAAATGAGTTCACAATGAAATTCATTTACATCTACTGCAGGGCTCGAAATACTGGGTGCATGTGCACCCAGGTGCACCCAAAATTGAAACTGTGCACCCAATTTCTTTCAGTGGGTGCACAGGGTGCACCCAAATATTTTCTTAGGTTTATGTATGGAAAGATATCAAGTATACTAGTATACATCATATTCTTGAAATCTAAGTGTTAGAAAGATAATAAAAATGTCTGTCATGTTACTTGTTTAAGAATTTGATAGCTTGTAACTAAGTTTTGTTATTAGTTTTCTTTTTACGTTCTACTTGAATTTAAGTGGTGCACCCAAACATTTTTTGGTGCACCCAATTTTTAAGATGGGTGCACCAGTGCACCTAATCCCAAAAAAGAATTTCGAACCCTGTACTGTGTAAAGTCCAATTTCTAGTGTTGGATCATCATCATCTGTCGACGTGATTATATAACACGACGGGGTTATACCGCCCCTTACGGGGTGACATACCCTTACGCTGGCTAATTACAAGACGGGGATGCGCCAGGTCTCCCGTCCGGGTGAATGATGTAAATCACCGTGTGTCTCATACGAGACAGAGGTTAGCGAGGTCTCCATCCGGGCGATTTGAAGTGAATTACCAACTCCAGACGGAAGGGTTTGCACCATCGCACACCGCACCAACGCACGTGTGGGGGTTCTTTAACGTGCATGGGGTGTGGCTCTCCCCATATACGGGACCTCCATTTAACGTCCTATCCGAGGGACGGCCCAAGCTGAAGCTAGGTACTCATTTTCACCTGAGTAAAGTGACGAAAGCTGTGCAAAATGCCTTTCCCAAGGGCACAAGATCGGTGACACAGCAGGATTCGAACTCGAGACCTCCCTGTCTAAGTTCGAACACGTTTGAACACGCTGCCGCTGCATCACGCGGTCTCACTGTGTCGGATCTTACAGTTCAACTTTATGATCCAGGATACACATACGTGATCATGCTGGGAGTCTTCTCTGTGCCGTGCAGCATGACCTCCAGGACCGACTCCTTGTAGTTCTGTGTCCAGGTGCGGATGGGGAGCTCCGTGATCTCGATGGTGTTGTTGTCCAGGATGGCCACCTCGCCGTTCGCCACGTAGCGGTTCTCCTCCAACTCCTCAATGTCACCCTTGAAGTTCTTGTAGGAGGGGTTCTAAGAAGAAGGACATGACTTAAGCCATCATATTTCTATTCCAGTTAGAATTTTTATTCAGCCTGCTTCCTATTGAAGCAAAAACACTGCTTGTCCTATCTAATGAAGGATAAATGTATCTATTGTGCACAAAATTAAAGTTTGACATTAAAAGAGTGTCCTCATGCACTTCAGTTTACTTTGTTTGACTGTATTGTAATATGTATCACTAGAGTTTTGGCCAGCAAAAAAAAAAATTACAAGAAAAAAAAGAAGATAATCCCTACCTACCGACCCTAATTTTTTCAGGACTGAAACAGGAAACACATTTTTTTTCCTAGGCCTAAGGGAGGTACCATAGCCTTTTTTTAAGGCCGAAGGGGCAGTGGGTTACTGTAATTCACTTTGTCTTCACGGTGCCAAACTTTTACGGTCTGAGAAAATCTAACTTGTTCTCGGAACTAAATGTTCACGGTGGCAGCAGGTGCCCATGAAAAAGTTTCATTTATTATTTGTTATCAGTAATGATAAGTTCACGTCACAGTCATCAACGTGAAAACCGTGAACATAAAAGTACAGTGAAAAAATCAGGAATTACAGTATCTACTGTGGGTTATCTAGGGCAAGCTACTAGAAGGCAGAGCCCATCCTTAATCTCCAAGCAGATCCTACGGTAGCATATTAAAGACAGTATCAAAAGCTGCCAGAGGAGTGACGTTGGCTTAGGAGTGTGTTTTGCTACCAGTAGGCTAGAACAAAGGCTATTAACATCCAATTGTTTCCCATTCAAACTGTGCTTGCAGTGTAGGTGCTAATTACCCTACTTCCTGTTTGGTGTTAACTTCCAACTGAGACATGTGCTGGTCACTGACTTTGTCCCCGTGTAAATCGCTCGTAAAATA
Source organism: Branchiostoma floridae x Branchiostoma belcheri (assembly GCA_019207045.1). NCBI lineage: Eukaryota > Metazoa > Chordata > Leptocardii > Amphioxiformes > Branchiostomatidae > Branchiostoma > Branchiostoma floridae x Branchiostoma belcheri. Next base: position 9,770,013 of record CM033041.1, read on the forward strand.
AATAGCACATGACAACAGGGTGGGGCAGCAACACCATTGTTGAATAGAAATGCTCCTCCCTGTTTCAGTGGAGGCAGATCCCTGGTAGCCAAACACACTCCTAAGCCGGCTTCACTCCTCTGGCAGCTTTTGATATTGTCTTATGCTACCGTAGGATCTGCTTGGAGATTACCCATCCCTCTCCTTCACCATATTTTACCTCCTTAACTGAAGTCAGGTACACATTTTCACACATAGGTGTAATGAGGAAAGTTGTGTAAAGTGCCTGTCTCAAGAGCACAAGATCAGTAGCACAACAGGGTTTGAACCTAGGACCACTGGCTTCTGGACCAAACAACCCCACAAAATCAGCCGGCATCATTGCATTCACAACACCTACCTACATACTAAATATCATCACAGTCCATCTAGAGGTACTTAAGTCTTAAGTTATAGCTGTGGACATGCACACACACAAGCAATCAAACAGAGTCAAAAACTATACCTCCACCGTTTTCCATGGAGGTAATTACCATTGGGAGCGGGTCCTTCCCGTCGATCATCCTCAGCATGTTGTTGATGATCTCGCGCACGTCGTAGTTGGGCACCTTGGTGCTCCATCCGGTCCCGATACCCTCAGCGCCGTTCACCAGAACCATGGGGATGAGGGGAATGTACCACTCGGGCTCGATCTTCTGGTTGTCATCGTACTGGTAGTTCAACATCGGCTCGTCATAGGTGTTGAACAACTTCCTCGCTAGTGTGCTGAAAAGGGAAAAGCAACAGAATTCAACATGGCTCGTCAAAAGTGTTAAACAACTTTCTCGATAGTGTGCTGAAAAAGGAAAAGCAACAGAGTTCAACATGGGGTCGTCATAAGTGTTGAACAACTTCCTCGCTAGTGTGCTGAAAAGGGGAAAGCAACAGAGTTCAACATGTGGTCGTCAAAGGTGTTGAACAACTTTCTCGATAGTGTGCCAAAAAAGGAAAAGCAACAGAATTCAACATGGGGTCGTGAAAAGTGTTGAACAAGTTTCTCGCTTGTGTGCTAAAAAAGGAAAGGCAACAGATTTAAGCGAGAAGCAGAAAATTTATTTGAGACTAGATAAAGCTTTTGTAAGCCAAAAAAATCAGGGTTGGTGTTATGTCTCATGTATAAAAAGCTGTGCGTATCTTTTATCTGTTTAGCCGGTATAACTATCCTTCTATATAACACCATCTTCTGTATCTGTATCTAGACTATATGGCCAATATAATCACCCCTATGCCCTATGCGTAAAAAAAAACAGCTCTACAGGCATGTGGCGCGGCAGCAGCCAGTTCTACTACACTACACCAAGTGGTGCCTATCTACCTTCCCAGAATGCATCAATACACATCCAACAATACACACCCCAGATGGCTTACTGTGGCTCACAATCATATGGATTTCTTATGTTACCTTTCAAAATACAGCATCTAGTACAATATCATCAGCAAATCTTTATTTTCTTTAATTGTCAACAGACTTAAATGGTACACGAGAACTTTATTTTTGTTACTTTTGTACAAGACTTTATAAATTGTGTGATAAACATTGATGCAATATTCAGGTCAAAAATTGTGCACAAACTTCACCAAACAGCAGTGTTTTTCGGAAAACACTATTGATTGATGATATCATACTACTTGCGCATCAGAAAAACACAAAAGCACCAAAAAGCACCCATGGGAAAGTAAAGAAAATGATATTTGATATATTGTTTTTGTAATAATTGTCGACAAATATCATTTTCTTTACTTTTCCATGGGTGCTTTTTGGTGCTTTTCTGATGTGCAAGTAGTATAGCATCATCAATTAATGGTGTTTTGAGAAAAACACTGCTGTTTGGTGAAGTTTGGGCACAATTTCTGACCTGAATATTGCATCAATGTTTATCACACAATTTATAAAGTTGTAGGAAAGTAACAAAACTCAAGACGTTCTCATGGACTAATTAAGTCTGTTGACAATTCAAGAATTTACAAATATACTGATAATATTGTACTAGATGCTGTATTTTGAAAGATAACATAAGAAATCCATATGATTGTGAGCCACAGTAAGCCATCTGGGGTGTGAATTGTTGGATGTGTATTGATGCATTCTGGGAAGGTAGATATGCACCACCTGACACAACACTGAACGACCTGTCACGCCTAACCTTTGCACATCTAGAGAAACCAAATAAAAAACAACTTTCAAAAATCTAACCCAGTCCTACAAAAATACTAGTTATGAGAAGACTCTTGGACATGCCTTTGATTTCTACTGGATACATGTAGTATCAATGTCCAGGGCTCGAAATACCACCTGCATATGCAGGTTAGTGCAGGTAAAATTGAAGCTGTGCAGGTATTTCTGATGTCTACCTGCACCTAACCTGCACTGGTCAATGTACTGGTTTTTCTACATAAATCACTATGATGTAGGTGTATGTGGATTGTTATTAGCTGCATTGAATGTTACCACCTATGAATGAAGTATAAAAGAAATAATGGCAATGGTTTCTGAACAATTTCAGTATGATCCATACTTCCTAAATGTAGAGTGGTGCAGGTAAAATTTGTCTAGTGCAGGTAATTTTCAAGGTTACCTGCACCAGTGCAGGTATGCAGAAAAAAGTATTTCGAGCCCTGAATATCTAAACAACAATAGCATATTTGGGGACTTGTAGCGACCTCACCTGAGCATAGTGAAAATGTATCGAGGGCTGGCAGCGTCCTTGCCGCCATGGATCCTCGTACCAAACTGACCAATGGGCTGCAGCAGGTTCACGTTGTTGCTGCCCACAAAGTTCTGCGCCAAGTTGATGATGGTTCCCATCAACGACGTCTGAAGAAAAACGTCATGAAATCAAAACTGGTGAGCACTGCCAATCGAATGTTACAATGATTATTTCAACAATGATACACATCTGATTCCTCAGTGTTTCTTTGTGCTTTTTCCTGTAATGACACTACAAAATTTGTCCCTTGTACAATCAAGTACTCAACAAGACGTTCTATGACTGCCAGGTGCCCTATGAGCCTTTGCTTCCGTTCAGGTCACGTGACATAAGACTTTGGGTCATTCCAACTTGAGAAGGGTCTGAGGACTGACTGACTTATGGCTTGTTGGTAAGTGCTTTACATTGTGTACGGAAATAAAGTGTGAAATTTTAAATTTCTATGTTGATCACCAACAAAGATGGACCTTCATAGGAAGATGTAGAGTACGTGGGAAAGGACAACCTCAAACCAATCGCACACACTTACGCCACATCATCAGAAAAGACGGTGGTATTGTGGTGCACTCGGTGGTACTTCTTAGTTTCTTCATTGTGTTTGATGTAGCGGCTGTGCTGTATTCCAGTTCATAAGATGTGTTATATACTACAAAACAAGCAAGCAAACAAACCTCTCCATGATGATATGCAGACATCTCTGCCACAGAACCAGCCAGCTGGGCCACCTTCACCTCCCGTTTATCGTTACGCTTCAGGCACGTGAACAGCACCTTGCGTTGGCCGGGCTTCAGGCCTGGGATTGAACAACAATTTTAATGAAAATTCGCATTACAAAAAATGCAACTAGAAAGGGCTACCAAATGAAGGGTTAAAAACTTATTGAACAGCTACATAGCACTTTTGAAAAGCAGCCAATCTACTACTCCTTGCTGGAAATTTCTCTTTCCAAAAATATCAACAACTTCACACATAGGATTGCCATAATGTTACATTGAGGGCCTCTCAAACAAAGGGTTAAAAATCCCTTCTACAGTTGTGGATCATGTGTGAAAAATGCTATCCACCATTCATTGTTGTTGGAGCTTGAGAAAAGAAATAGGTGTCTGTGTGCACAAACTTGTGTGCTACTAAAGAATTTGACAACACCCCAGGGCTCTAGCCAGCGTCTGTTTTTCCGTCAATTGACGGAAATTTGCTACGTGTGCCGGAAAAAATTTAAAACCAATCCGTCAACCTTGACGTACAAAAATACTTGGTGGAAGCTACAGGCGGCTTGGGGACGCCGTCCATGGCTGTAAAAGCCACACACTGTTTGGTTTGCTATTGTTATTATTGTTGACAAAGTGTGTCAGCGCCCTTTCGCATACGATTATCTCATTAAAAACCCATTTTTCAAGGTCTCAGTTCAGTCTTTCTAGCTCCTGGAATAGTGTTTTCGCGACAATGGGAATTGGCTGACGGAAAAAAATGTCGACCTGGCTAGAGCCCTACAACACCCCCTTCTTAAGAGTGTATGATTCCAATTCCAATACCCTGATGTAACAAAACGGAGCAGCTCACCATCCACCAGTGAGGGGATGGACCTCTCGTTGTCGGAGTTGGAGAAGAGGACCAGCTCCTTGTGGACGAACTCGTTGAAGGTGAGGTACTTGGTGTCCTTGCCGTACAGGAACTGCTCGCCCAGGCCCATCTCTCTCCGCTGCTTCCTGTCCTGCATCCAGTTGGTCAGCCACTCCTTACGGTTGTCAACCTTCTTCTTGTTGAAGGCCTGGGGAAAACAGGATGGAAAAGAAAGATGTAAAATCTGTTCGGAAGACAAATGTTCAGGTATGTAGCTTACAAGACAAAGTGCAACTCCTGTCTATTTGTGAAGGCCTAAAGAAAACAGGATGGAATAGTAAGATATAAAATGTATTCTGAAGACACATCTTCAAGTAAAGCTTGCTAGACAAAGTACAACACCTAGTAGTACTTCTTTTTGGAGGCCTGAGGAAAATAGGATGGAAAAGAAAGATGTAAAATCTGTTATGCAGACAGAATGTCAGGTACAGCTTACAAGATAAAGTGCAACTCCTATCTACTGTTGAAGGCCTGGGGGAAACAGGATGGCAACAAAGTTAGAGGTAAAATCTGTTCTGAAGACAAATGTTCAGTTACAACTTGCAAGACAAAGTACAACTCCTGTCTACTGTTTAAGGCCCATGGATAACAGGATAGAAAATATGTAAAATCTGTTTTGAAGACAAAACAAGAGGCTACAGCTTGCAGAAAGAAACACATCTCCAGTCTGCAGTTTCAGTACATTAGAGGTGGTCCCAGTCTTTTCGAGGCTGTAGGGACAGTGGGTTGTTATCCACTATGTCTAGGGTATGGTATGGGAAGCCTGTGGTCAACACTCTCCTCCCACCGGCCTTTACCTCTCCAACAAAAGCCAGGAACCTATTTTACACCTGGGTGGAGTAAGGGAAGTCATGCAAAGGGCCCAAGGACACAAATTTTAGCTAAGAGTGACAGGAATTGAATCCATGACCTCTCCATTTTGTGTGTTAGCCTAGCCACTAGGTATTCAAAGCTACTTAAATAGAGTACATGGCCTATTTAATTAGCCTGGGTACCATACGGATAGTAGTTCGCTCCTATGTTCGCTTCTCCTTTCTGTCTGGAGACTTGCACATTCAAACCGTTTGATGCTAACGTCAGTTAATGAGCGAATCAAGGAATGGGCTCTAGAGCGCTGGTTCAATGACAACAGGCCCTCCCGCAAGCAGACGGAGGGCGTGTCCGGTGTTGGAACGCCTGTTCGAACGATCGCTCGAACCCATTCCATAATTCGCTCATATCTGGGGACCAATCAGCGCCTGCTTCCAAAATTTGGACGATTCCAGACGTAAAGATGGTCCGCGTTCCCAGACGGAAACACAGAGAAGCGACTGTATATAGTGTATAATGAATGTCAGAGCTAGAAGCGACTGTATACAGTATATAATGAACGCCGGAGCGAACTGCTTTCCGGATGGTACCCAGGCTACTATTTAATACAGTACAGGCCAGAACAGTGTCGACAGTAAAACCATCTGAAAAACTGAAGAGGACACTTACCAGATCCACAGCAGCATCGTCCTCAGGTCCGTTGTACTTGAAAGGAATGCGGTGACGTTGCATGTCTGCGAAGTACTCCTTCGCTTCCTTAGACGTGCTCGTACCCAAACCTTGGTGTGGGTCAAGACAGATTCAATCAGAATTAGTTTTAGGTGTATAAAACTTACAACATAGAACAGCAAAGCACAAGGTCAATTATTTTGCAACAGTCCAAGCAATGATTTTTTTTTCTTTAACATTCTAAGTAAGCCTTTTGGAACTTTACACTCCCTACAATGTAATCCGTAGAGGGAGGTTCAGTATGCACCAAATGTTTAAAAAAAGGTGAACCTTTTTCCAATACTACTTGCACAAAGTTTTTCGATATTTTTTTCAACTTAAAACATTGTATTTGCTCATTTAAAGTATGGTCGAAAACTTTTTTTAATTGTGTGGGATGCGGATGTAATTCATGTCAGTGCGGCCTAAGTAGTCAAGACAAACTCTCTCTATATATATATACAGAATCTGATAAAAATGAGGGACAGAAAGACAGTGTTACAAAGACAAGAACATAGGTATTTTTGCGACAACACCTTTGTAGTACTTGACCTTCCATGTGTGCCAGTTGCTTGTTTCTGATTTCCACTCCTCGAACTCGGGAAGGCTGTAGAATGACAGGTCCTGCTTGTTCTTGCTGACCTGTTAGTACAAAAAATAGTCATTCAAAACAATACAGATGCTGTAAGTGTGATTCTTGAAATTTTCGGTAGGTGGTTTTATGTTAGCAATTCTCGTGGCAAACTGCTTCTTCGCAAATTCAAAACCACGAATGTTTTCCATTCTTGTACACTATTTTACTATAGCGCTATGGCAAACACTCAAACAATGATAGTATGGGAAGTAGTGGTTCCACCAACCAGAGTGGCTGCATGTCATTCAAATGTTTTGGTTTTCTATTTTTTGTTTGTTTTGCATTTGTACATTTTAACAGAGGTGGGTGGGACTTTAAAGAATTAGTCTATTGTTGTGAAATATATCCTAACTGGCTACAGTTAAATTAAGCCTAACTTTTAAAACCAGATTGTCAAAGCACTATCTAGTAACACCCTCTACATATATCTCCACATAACTCTCTGTAAACGAAGTCCAGATGCTTATTTCAGGACCCACCTTGACGATGGGAGTGATGAACTCCTCCAGGAAACGTAGTCTGAGCAGCGACGGCCAGTTGTGATGGATGAAGTTGATCAGGAGTCCCTTGATATGGGAACCATCTTGATCCTGTGTGCAAAACAAAAATGGTACATGTAAGAACGTTTTAGACTGACATGTATACCCTGATGCAAGGGGTTACAGGAACCCCTTTTAAGGGCCCTATAAAGTGTTTCATAGGGGGGTCAGGCATGCCAACACCTAGTCATACTTTGTCTGACTGACAACAGAACGGATGTAAAACTAAAAGACAACAGTGATACATGTAAGAACATTTCAGACTGATGTGCATGCCAACATGAGGGATTAGGGGAGCTCCTTTTATAGTGCTGGGAGCTACCAACTTAAGAACACATACAGGTGACCAGGTTAACCTATGCCTACAGTCACACAGACACCAAAAAGACAACAGCAGTGCACAAAAGAACATTTTTTGCTGCCATTAAACACTTAGGCATGACTTTGTCAACAACTGTCAATCTACATTTCGGTAATTTTGAAGACAAAAAACAGAGGAACACATGTACTACACCTGATCTGTCATGATCATGATCTTGCCGTAGCGTAGAGACTTCATGTCTTCTTCAGACTCGTACTTCCTCTTGTACTGCAGGCCCATGATCTTAATGACGTTGTTGATCTCAGCATTCTCCATGATCTTAAAGTAAAAAGATAGTCTTTATTAACAGCAATATCAGTACATTAGTAGCAAAGAAACTGCATGGGCTACAGATATTCCTGACATGGGAAATTCTGGCATTTTGATATTGTACTAACAATAGCATATCAGTGAAATTATGCTGATAGGTCAACATGCTTTTTGGAATATTTCTTTTAAACAGAGCTTACTGATTGCAGATTTTATAAACTGTAATCTGTTGGCATACTTCACGTATTTAAAAAATGTCATATGCAAAGGGAAGGAGGAACAAAGGCTTGAATCTCAATCTCTCCTATTTAAATTCTGATCCAAAAACAGTAGAAAAGACAGAGAGCATGCATACCTGTTTAGCTGTAGCGTCTCTGACGTTGAGAAGTTTGCCCCTGAGTGGGAAGACCCCAAACTTGTCTCTCCCCACCACACCCAGACCTGACACAGCCAGAGTCTTGGCTGAGTCTCCCTCAGTAAGGATCAGAGTGCAGTCCCTCGAGTAGCGGGTGCCTAGAGGAGAAACAGAAAATAATGACACAGCTTTCAAAATTAGCTTACGAAATTTATTTCAAGGTTTCTTTTTCTTTTACTTGTTTTTAACCATGATTACTTGATACATATACACATTTCTTTTTCTTATTTCATCCTTTCAGATAGGCACATAAAGCTGCTGGCCTTGTGCATGAATGAGTTTATGGTGTCAAACCTCTGCACATACAGTACTCACAGGAAGAAAGTGGGACGCCTCCATATCTAGATTTGCTTAGAATATGTTTAACTGTGTGTGTGACAAATTTGGTGCTTTTAGTTTTAGACAAATCTGCAGAATTTGACTGATTTTTCAGCTATGCTGCTGGACTATCATAGAGAAGAGTATGGGTGACTGGTGTGCATGGCAAAGGGCAGTGAAGCTGCGTTGCACAACTACTAGCTACTTCAAAAAGCATCCTGCTTCACCTCAGTTGAGGATGATGCTTGACATTTTCTATTCGAATTCAACCCAAGAGCACATGTACCTGCATCGTTGGCATCGTCCAACTTGGGGATGCCCTTCAGTCGTGTGGCCTTCGTGCCGCTGCACTTCTTGTTCATCTGTGTCTGAGTCTTGAACTTGACCCAGTTCATGATACTCTCCACCACACCACAAGACAGGACCTGGAAAGGGGGAGGATTTTTTCATTATACGCACTTAACATTATACTTGGATATTGTTTGGAAATATAGTCTTATTTCTTGACACCTAATAACCTGAAGACTAACTATTGAAAATCTCTTTTCTGAGTCTTGACACCGTCTATTTCTTAATAGGCTTGACAGTGGCTTCAGTGTATATCGGAAAATACATCCTGAATCAAAGTGAAACTATAATTTCCAATGCAAAAATTAGACTTAAACTTTTGACTACCCAACTTCTAGACAAAGTCTAATTTGTGTTAGAAATCAGTTTACCCGTGTCACAATGACTCTAACGAACACAAACAAACGTTCATGTTCAACGTTTGCTGAGTTTATGACTTACACTTTTGATGAACTTGTCAGTAGGGGTGCACTGGGAACCGAACTTCTTGGCCTGCAGGGTCATGTTCTCTTTGGTCTGGGAGTCGAAGGACGGGTTCTCAATCAAGCAGTTGACGAACACCCACAAGTGGTTCTTCACCTGGTGGATACAAGTGTGGAGTGTGTTCAAATGGTGGTAATAAAAAGTCAAATTCATATCAAAGAAGCTTAGCTGACTGATGAGCTAATCTTCCACTGGCTGCGACAGAGAAAAACAACATAACGTAGAGTGTTTACAGGTTCATCCCACTAGCTCTTTTCAACAAGTATAACGACCAGTGGACTACGGCTAAATGTCCTGTCCTAAGGACTACGACCTACATACATTTTGCTGGGATTTGAACTTAAAGCTTTTTGGTCATGCAGCATGCTTCGTGCTCAGTCTGAGGTTCAATGATCACTTTACCTTTTCTTAAAGGAGTAAAAAATGAAGTCTTCTCATGTTGACCTTGGTACATCTTGATGGATAGACCTACCTGGAAAGGTTTCACCTGGATGCCGCTCTTGTTCTTCTTCTTGACAACCTCGATCAGTTTATCAGTCAGCTTGTCCACGACATAGTCAACATGTCTTCCACCCTATTGGAACAATACAGAAAAGAGTAAGCCTTTTTGGTATCACAAAAAGTTCAACCTATCTGTTTAATCATCCATTACAAAACTACCAGAAAAATTATAATCTATACATTTCACTTCTTCACATGGAATCAACTCATTCTTGTTGAGCTTCTTGTTTCATTCTGCTAAGCCTCATGGAGATATTTTTCTAAAAGAAGACACCATGTGAAGTAAAAGAAAGTGTGCCAACACAGGCTTTTAGTCAGTCACGCGTCAAGGCGTCATCTGGACATGCTTTTCTTAGAGAAGTTAGAATGACAAGAAATTTGACGCACTGGACGCCCTAAACTGGGGAGAAAATCCTCTGACATGCATGAAATATTGATTGACCAGGGATGCTACCAGGTCATCTGTGGTCACAGTCTTCTACTGTGACCACTGTAACAGTATTTTCGCCTCTTAGAATACCTTAGAATTTGAAAAAAACTCTGCACCATGGAACGTGGATGCCCCCGGACCCCCCTTCAATAGTCACTTAATGCAACTCACCAATAAATTTGGACTCCCAATAATAAAATTCTAGCTAAAAGCCTGTGCCAACATGTAAATAATTCTGAGCAAATAAACAACTACAAAGGTCCACCATCTTTGGGGATCTTTGAAGATGCACTCTTGTCCCGTCTTCAATTGAATACTACACCAGGAAACTCTTTCCACTGACCTTTGTGGTGGCGATACTATTGACGAAGCTGACTTGCTGGAAGCCCTTGTCGCTCTGCACCACGCAGATCTCCCAGCGAGGGTTAACGACCTCATGGACGACCTTTAGGGGGTTGCCGATCTCGTCAGTCTTCCCCTTCAGGTACAGGTCTACATACTGGCGGAACGACGTAACCTGGAAGGGACAAAGCATATCATTTGTAAACCTGACCTCCTGTGGACCTGGCAACTGTTCTGGTGGACATAGTGTCTAGAAGTCTATGCTGAGGGCCACACATAACTGTTTGCCACAGCAGTTAACTATGGCCAGCAAACTATATGTGTGTATTTTGAGTGTACAAGCATTGCTTAAGAAGTTAACAGTTACTCAAGTAACTTGTTAAGTATAGAAAACAGAAGTTCCAGACAGCATTCTTCACTTTCAAAAGACAGTGCATGCTGTCTGAAATGGATGTCAGTTTTCAAGCTTGGCCAGTTGCTTGACTAGCTTTTATACATAGAGTGTCGTATCACCTGGACGTCTAACTCTAAGCTTCATTGACATACAACTGTATTGAACAGTCATTCTCAAACAAGATGTGCTGGATACTTACAGGCAGTTTTTCTCCATTCAAGAGAACCCTGACACCCTTGGTCGAACCAGCAATGTCGTAGGCTCGTCGCCTTAGCAACGCAACTGTGTCGTCATCCAGGCGGTCCATCTTAAACTTCGGGAGATCGGGCTTGAAGGTCACACAAGTGAAGTCCTGGAAAAAAATAGTCAAAATTTCAAAAACTGCTGTTTCTTTTAGGTTACAATTATTACTATTTGGTTAAAACGTTCATGGATAGTATACTCTTCTTCAGTTCATATGAAGGTATGGCATCAGAGAACAAGTGAAATGGCCTAGTGAGGAAAGTGTTCACATTGTATTCCGAGTAAATTGACTGCAAATTTGGTGTCCAGCCCCGCCCAGCCATACCAAAGACATTAATGCTAATGCTTAGCACTCGTTGCTTAGGCCACAACAATTTAATTCCTTGGTTCACGGATTCGCTCGCTCCTATTTTTGGGGAAAAAAAATAAAAATAAAAATTACCACTCAGCACATTTTCACCATTAATGAAACCATTCACCAACTTTCTGGTGTAGCAAATTGGCCTTTATATTATAAGCTCCTTAAAGTGTGGGTACAGGTGCTGTTACTGTACAATAATAGTGTTTTTGTACTTTTTTTAAGCTGAAAACGTTTTTTCTTCATGTTTTGGATTAGCCGTTACCTTTACGCCAACCATTTTACAATTTTTATTTTTATTTCGCCCTCTCGCTCCATATTTTTAATGAAAAAATCCGTGAACCAAGAAATTAAATTGGTGTGGCCTTAGGAAAGGGCACGGAGTCAAACACACATACGGTACCACTAATATCAAACAAGCCTTCTATCTAATGAATTGCACAAACAGGGCTCGAAATACCACCTACATATGCAGGTTAGTGCAGGTAAGATTGGAGCTGTGCAGGTATTTCTGGTGTCTACCTGCACCTAACCTGTACTGGTCCATGTATTTGGTTTTATACCTAAATGTCCTATAATGTAGGAGTATATGGATTGCTATTACTATTATTTGGCTGCATTGGCTGGTACCACCTATAAAGTATGAAAGAAAAAATAGCAATACCTCCTGAACAATTTTAGTATGATCCATACTTCCTATATTCAGAGTGGTGCAGGTAAAATTTGTCAGGTGCAGGTAATTTTCAATGTTTCCTGCACCAGTGCAGGTATGCAGAAAAAAATATTTCAAGCCCTGACAAAGTTATGTGACCCGAGAGCTTAGGATTGGAGATGGGTGCCCCCATGTATGAGGCGGGTACGACTAGTACTTAAACTCAGCGAAGAACCCAAGCCACACTCTAAACAAGAACTATTCAAATACAATTCAATCTCTACAACTGGATAAAAAAACGGATATTTACTTCCGGACGTTTCGAGTGACATCCATCACTCTTCTTCAGCGTCACTAGGGAAGAAGAGTGATGGATGTCACTCGAAACTTCCGGAAGTAAATATCCGTTTTTTTTATCCAGTTGTAGAGATTGAATTGTATTTGAATATTGCTTACCTGAATGTCTAACATTCATAAACGTATCTAAACAAGAACTATTTACTCACTGCGCCATGGTAGTCTTGGATCTTGGGCTCCCCGGCCTTGCCCATGTTACTCTTCCAGGTCTGTTTGAACTTCTTGCCTTCCTCCTTGGAAGCAGTTTCCACGCTGAACTCACTGCTGAAGATGTTACACAGCTTGGCACCATAACCGTTTCTTCCACCTGATTGTATAAAACACATGAAGTGTGCTATTAGCACTACTCGTGGACAATGAAATGCACATACAGGAGACTGCCAGGAGGTATAAATTACGGTATACTTACTGTCTAAAACAAACATTAGGAGAATTTGACACCAATGAGGCAATGACAATGACCGATGATGTACTTTACCATCTAGTCTATCTACCTATCCCAATACAGGTTCTGATTGGCCCTACACATTTTTATCAAACCATAAAAATGCAAAACAAAGCTGTAGAAGTGGAAACATTTGATACACATAGAGACACCCAGGAAACCAGTTGTTCTAAAGGACAGCAGGAATCACAATGTAAAAACTAGTACACAATGTAAAAGAAGATATGCTTTACCTGTAACCTTCCTTTCCTCATCGTTGTAGTTGGAGGATGTGAGAAGGTGCCCGAAGATGAGGGTGGGGACGTACACCTGCTGTTCCTTGTGCATAACAACAGGGATGCCTTTTCCATTGTTCCAGATAGAGATCTTACAGTTCTCCCTGTATACATAACACACAGGAGTTCATTAGGTTTATGTGTTGGGAATATGAATGGAGCTAGAAAGATCATTCTTAGTCATAAAACATGAAAATTAGGTGCATGTGTTGGGAATATGAACAGGACAGGCTCCATGATGGTCCAGAAAAATCTGTTATTAAAGTATTAAAATATGGAAATTTCCACACAAATATTTTACTTTTTTTATCATTTTTGCCAGCACATTTTGGGCAGGCATTATATTGGCAGGTAAGACATTATGAACCTATGTTACATAGACAGTGTTCTTTTCATGAAGGTGTTAAATCTAGGTGGGGCTATCTACGGAAGATGAAAAACTTTTACAAAATAAACAGGATACTTTTGTTATGAAACCAAAAACGTAAAATTTACTAATTGGCTCAGCATTTACTAACTCATTGCCAATACTATGGCAGATTACAGCTGTCAACAGAAAGTCTACTTGCCCATGTTTAGCTATGCAATCTTTGCAAGCATAAGAAGTTTTAAAAATATACCAGATAATGTAAGGCAGAACCAAAAAATGACTTGCAACAACACAGTGAAGAACAAAACTATGAGCATCAGCACAACAAAATGAAAGCAGAATTTCCAAGCCATGACCAGCAAACACAAAAGCTGGGCCCTAACATGCCATGCAATAGCTGTTATAAACGACAGAAACACCAGGTTGATATTGAACAACCTTGTAATGTAGCACTTCCCATAGCAACACAAATACCAACAATTTTACTTGCTTAACACAAAGACTCCCACTTTCAAGTCTTTTTTTAATCATTCTTCTCTTTCTTGGCAACAGAATTTCATTGGCTGAACTGGTAATAATAAATATGAGTTGCTCAAAGACAAGCAACAATGTAAGTTGTTGGGAAATTTTTTTTTATGTAAACAGTAAAGTACTAAGTCTATGCAATGACATATACATTCACTGTATGCAATATGCAATGCATGTATGTCTACCCAATCACTGTATGCTAATTGCTATGGGAAGCATTACTACCACCTAACGTATACCAGACCCTCCAGTGGGGGTGGTACGTCACACCTACCCAGCTCTGCAATGTAAGCAGGGGAATGGAAAACAACATATCAGTGAAAGGTAAACATTTACTTCTTGTGACTCTAGACAAACTTGAACTCCTTTTTCTTGACTTCTACATGACTTTTTATATCATAAATATGCAGCATAACACATCATAATACATTTCATTTCCAATAGATATTTTATTTGTTTATACAATTCCATCACAAACAAGACTCTGTTGCTGGAGGTAACCCTACAGTCACAGAGTAATTACAGTTTCTTTATTTTCTACTCACAACTGTAGCCTACATGGGAAAGACAAACTACAATTGGCAGGTGGGGCACTTACGGATCGATGGTGATCTTGATCATGTTCATGGTTGGATCCCGTTGCTTGTTGTCAGCAGCATTCACTAAAATCATACACAAACTTGTTTATGCACTAAACTCACTTATTCACTCAGTTTATCATCTGTTGTTCCCCATATCACGGAGGCTACAAATGTGCATAAATGACAGGGCTTGATTGTAGCTCTACAAATGCCTCAGTCTTTTGAATTCTATTGACATGAGATATGTTTGCACTGAATTTTTTATCTTCTAGAATGAATG